>JAEOAD010001653.1:1392500-2785000 GCA_036365145.1 Orientallactaga sibirica | reverse complement strand
GTTTCACAAAATCTTAATTATTAGATAAGATGCAGCAGGCTCAATAATTGACAGAAAGATCAGTGAGAGAGCCGAAAATGTGCTCTGAATTAGATTCTAAGACATATGATAATATTTTGGATTATAAAGCTAACACAGTAGGTATGGAGGGAAATGAGAGGCAGGAAGACAAATACATTTTAACTAGGAGGGTGGGGAATGCCTCCTCATTAAGAAGGTATTTTTAAAAAATATTTTTATTTATTTATTTGCAAGCAGAGAGAGATAGAGAGAAGAGAGACAGAAAGAGAGAATGGGCACGTCAGGGCATATGAATTCCAAATGCATGCACCACCTTGTGCATATGGCTTTACATGGGTACTGGGGACTTGAACTCAGGTCATTAGGTTTTGCAGACAAGCACCTTAACTGCTGAGCCATCTCTCCAGCCCCTGAAAAGGTGGTTTTAAGCACAAATTCAAAGCTACAGGCATGAGCTATGCATATGTCTTCAGGGGGAGTCCTCCAGTAGGAAATAGGACTACTAGGCCTCTGATGTGGGAGTTGGGATACAATAAGAGCAGGCTGGCCATCTAGCTGGGGAAAGTCAGGCAATGAAGTAGGAGGAAATAGACCAGGTGTGACTTGGATGGGTTGGAGTCTTTAGACCATTAAAAGGATGTTGGGGGCTGGAGAGATGGATTAGTGGTTAAGGCATCTGCCTGCCAAGCCTAAGAATACCCATTCGACCTCCAGGTCCCATGGTTAGTCAAGCATAAAGTGATGCAAGCGTGCAATGCCACACTTGCCCACAGGGGTCACACGCATCTGGAATTCATTCACAGCAGCTGAGAGGCTGCTGGCACGCCCATTCTCTCTCTCTCTCTCTCTCTCTCTCTCTCTCTCTGCCTTTTCCTCTCTGTCTCTGTCTCTTTCTCTCTGTCTCTCTCAAATAATAATAATAAAAAGTTTTTTAAAAAGGATGTTGGCTTGGATTCACGTGAGACAGCAAATCTCTAGTAAGGCAGAGGGAAGATGTGTAACATGACCTGATTTTCATTTATTAATACATTTTATTTATTTATTTATTTGAGAGAGAGAAAAGAGGCAGAAAGAGAGAGACAGGGAGAAAGAGAGAGAGAGAGAATGGGTGTGCAGAGCCTCCAGCCACTGTAAATGAACTCCAGATGCATGTGCTACCTTGTGCATCTGGCTTACGTGTGTCCTGGAGAATTGAACCAGGATTTGCAGGCAAATGCCTTAACTGCTAAGCCATCTCTCCAGCCCCCTAATTTTTATTTTTGTTGCATGTGTATATATGCGTGGTGTGCATGTAAGTATGCATGTTTGTGGTGGGGGAGCCTAAAGTTAATGTCGGGGTCTTCCCACTCTTTACCTTATTATTTGACACATGGTCTCTTCCTGATCCAAGAGCTTGCCAATTTGGCTAGACTAGCCAGAGAACCCAAAAGGATCCCGTCTCTGCTCCCATAGCACTGAGATTATAGGCACCATACCAGGCCTGTTACTGGATTCTGGGGATCTGAATTCAGGTCTTCATGCCTACAGATCAAGCACTTTCTACTAAGCAATCTTACCATCCATTTAGGAATCTATGAGTTTTTTTCTATCTTTGTTTAAAATTGTCCATAAAAAAAAAAGAAGAGCATGGGCTAGGGGTGCAACTTAGTGATAGCATACTTGCCTAACATGCATACACAAGGCCATGATACAGGGTCTATGTGGAGTCCAAGAAAGTCCTTGAACCTCAAACCCTGAGTTCATGTGTATATTTAACCCACGAATTGGACAAACCAAACTGAGAAAGATTGTTATTAAATTATTATATTTATTTAGGGAAGTACAAAACCAACGGAAAGAAAATTGATATATCCACATGGTCTGACAGCCCATGTGGTAGGCCTGGAAGAAATGTGAAAAGAGATTTAGATAGGGGGAGAAAGTACAATGAGCTCCTGCTATGTGGAGGGCAGGAGGGGGTAGAGAGGAGTCAAGGGGGCCCCAGTTAGACTGAGTGGAGGGGAGACTTACCAAAACCTAGAGATTCAGGAGAGATGGTCATGCAACCAAGAGAGAGGCTTGCTCACTGGTATGCATCTATTTATAACGTTATTGTAGTGGGTTTTTCCTTCTGGCTCAGGTGAGCCAGAGAGAAAGCTGATTGGTCTGGGTTAGGAGCTGGCTCCATAAGAGGCGAGCCATGAGTCAAGTTCTGGGGGATGAACTTGACCAATCACAATGTCAGGATTAGGTTTAAATTCTGGGAAAGAGGACATCCTTCCCAGGTTGTTTATGGTAAAACAGATCTAGGGAATTCCTTTAGGCAAGAGATAAGGAGAAACCAGATTCACTGATATCTAGCAAAGTGGAGACTGCAAAGGCTGACACTGGGGCCCAGTGATCCTAAAATACCTAAGAAAGGTACCTGACTCCCTCTCATTCATCAGTTCAATCGTTAGGAAGAAAGAAGAAAGAGAAATAGAGAGAAGCAAAATTGGGAAGACCAGCAGAAAGCCAAAGTGGAAGTCTAGGCAAGACATAAGGAAAGTATCTCTGCAGATTATGAGGAAGATTTTTCAGTAAGCAAGGCCAGCAGAATTAACTCAAGTAGTGAGAAGGAGCTATAAAAGCTAGAGCAAAGGTGACTCTGGCATGCTTGGACTGAACACTCCAAGGATGCAGTTTCCATTGACTGAGTTGGGATGACGTCATGTATAGCAATTTGGGAAGATACACCAAGAATTTTGTGGAATATGACACATCTATAATATCTTTTTAGGCATAGTTAGAGACATAAGGAACACTGACATACATATGTTTAGGATACAGTTACAAATTTAGAGTAGAATTACCAATATTTCATTTAAAGTTATGTATCTGGATGAAATCATGGAGAAAGCAATGACAAAGGGAAGCCTCACCTGGTAGTTACCAGGACTAAGAATTAGGGTTCAAGGGATAAAAAGACACAGAAGAGGCAGTGAAGGTACAGTGAGTGAAGGAGTTTTGAGAAGGAAGAGATAGTGATTGCCTACAAATGCTGCTAACAATTTGCATGTATCAAAACTGAAAATTGGCAGTGGATTTGATCATGTGGAATTCATCAGTGACTCTGATGAGTGCTGTTTAGGTGGGGGAGTCGTACCTAAGATTTATTGCAGTAATTTTTTTTGTAAGTTCAGGAAATTGAAGTCTATCAATAGGAGCAACTCTTTTTTAAAAGATTTTCATTGAGGGGGAATGAAGAGGGAAGAATGTAACTACAAATAGAGTTAAACATTTGGAAAATGGAACTAAAATAGATTGTTGCATTATTACTATGACAAGGAATATTCTCGAAGACTCAAAGAGATAAGTCTAAAATAAAACATTAAAGCACCTATTTACCAAACCTGGGGTGGGCATAAACAATCTCAGCAAAGAAGATGCAAGGCTTCCATGTAGGTGAAATGGCATCTCAATGTGGGTTAGATTTGCACCTCTCTGATGGCAAATGATAGTGAATAAATCACATATATTTGTTGGTTGCTTTTATTTCTTCTGCCTGTCTTCAGTTTCAGTTGGATTTTTTTTTTTTAGTAAGTTTTTTTGTTTGTTTGTTTTTGTTTTTTGAGGTCAGATCGCACTGTAGCCCAGGCTGACCTGGAACTCACTCTGTATTCTCAGGGTGGCCTCGAACTCCTGGCAATCCTCCTACCTCTGCCTCCCGAGTACTGGGATTAAAGACGTGTGCCACCACGCCTGGCCTATGTTTTTTTTTTTACTTCCTTATATTTTGTGTCTATTAATCCTTTGTCAGATATGACAGAGAACTTGTGGTTCTTCACTTCCAGTGTCTGACATATTTAATAAGTATAGCCTCCTCCAGGTCTATCCATTTTGTTACAAATGATAGATTTCAATCCTCTTAAGGCTGAATAATATTCAAAACATTGTGTGCATACCAAATTTTCTTTTTATCCATTTATCCATTGATTGGCCTAGGGTGCATCATGTCATAGATGTTCTGAATATGAAAAGACCTGATAAAGTCAAGCTGCTTGTAGAATGATGATAGCCAAATGGTCAGCAAGGGTAGCATGAAGTTGGATAAAGAGGATTTGGTCATTGCATGCTGTGCAGTCACAAATTCCACAGAAACAATTAGACATATAGCATATACATGTTGATGTAATAAAAATAAAAATAAAACCAAGATCAGAGCCAGGCATGGTGGTGCATGCCTTTAATCCCAGCACCTGGCAGGCAGAGGTAGGAGGATTGCTGTTATATGAGTTTGAGGCCAGCCTGAACTAAGGTGGTCAGCCTGTGCCAGAGTCAGACTCTCCCTCAAAAAAAAAAAAAATCATATACAAACACATGATTAATTTTATACCAAAACCTGCCAGAAAACCATAAGGTAATAGTCAACTAGTACACAAATATCTAATACAAAATGATTGCCTTCTCTGCATGCAAACACAAGAATACCAAGAGAAAATTGAGCAAAAATTAAAGAAAAGAAGAAATGCATGGCTATGGATATACCACTATGGTAGAGTAATTGCCTGGCATGTCCAAGGCTGTGAGTTCAATCTCCATCATCACTGAAGAAGGAGGAGGAGCGGGAGAAGAGAAGGAAATAATAATGCATCTAATTCATACTACATTTGAAAACATTCAAATGTGTGTGTAAATAATGATCAAATAAATAGGAAAAATTTTTAAAGTCCTTAAAATATAGCAATAATTTGTCAAACTCTATAATTAGTTTTAGTTCTCAGGACTGCCAATATTCTGTTTATGATATAGACACAGTGTTGATAAGTCCAATCCTCCGAGAAAGCCAATTGGCATTAATAGTACCTTTAAGAATTTCATGAATTAAATAACTCTACTTCACAAATTTATATTCAGAAGATAATATCAACAAATATATAAACAATGATACACTTAGCAAGTGTTAGTTTTGATATTTAAAAACAGCAGCAAATAAATGTCTCCACCTGCAAGGTATAAATAGTAGCTACCTGAATTTGTTATTAAGATTAAACACGAAAAATTAAATAAATTCACACTAGGAAGTATATAGAATCGTGCCTATTAAATAGTTGTCAGCCATTTTATCAGAAATAATTTGCTCATTATTAAACATTATTTAACAATCACTTATTAAAACATGAACAAAATACTCATACTTTGTTCAGTGAACAAAAGAAATAACAAAACAGTATATATTACATGTCAATATTGCAAATATGCATCTTAATTTTTAAAACTATGTGCACACATAGAGGGAAACAAGTAGAAGAAAAGTACCAAATTACATTGTTTTCTCTGCATAACAGAATTCATTGTTACTCTTAAGTCACCTAATAGCCTGTAGTTTTTTCCCCATGATTTTGATGTAATATGTTTAGATATGTATTTTATTGTCTTTATCTTCCTTGTAATTTTCTTAAATTTTCTAAATCTATAACTTTGGTCTTAATTCTTGAAAATTGACATATTCTTGGGCTGGAGAGATGGCTTAGCAGTTAAGGCTCTTGCCTGCAAAGCCAAAGGACCCAGGTTCAACTCCTCAAGACCCATGTAAGCCAGATGCACAAGGGGGCACACTCATCTGGAGTTCCTTTGCAGGGGCTGGAAGCCCTGGAATGCCCATTCTCTCTCTCTCTCTCTACCTACCTACTTCTCTCTCTCTCTCTCTCTCTCTCTCTCTTAAAGAAATAAAATTAAATATTTTTTAAAAAGAAAATTAACATCCTTTCCCTCCTTCTGAAATGCCAGTCCACCATATAACTTTTTGACCTGCCTTAAATACTATATAATTGTTCTTTGATGCTTCTCGGTTTTTATTTATTCCAATGATTATTTCAGTTTATTTGTTACAATTATTTTACTCATTTATTCTTTTATTATTTCTGAATCTATAGGTCAAGAAGTAAGGAGAAACCAGAGCGAACTTATAGGAAAACATATTATTACCTGTGTGAACCATAAGAAATATTACAAAAGTGAGCCTAACTGATCAGCAAAAGGAATAATAATGTTTTTTTGTGGTTTTTTTTTTTTTTTTTTTTTTTGTCTTTTGTTCTTTTTTTTAGGAGAGTGGTATAAAAACTTACTGAGGGGCCTCAACAGTTAAAGCACTTACTAACAAAGCTCGCCAGTCCAGGTTCAATTCCCATGCTATCATAGTGAGGTCCAGGCTGCTGGGATGAACCTCCAAACTATACACAGTTTATGGAAGGAATGGGATTTATTTCAAGCTCACAGATCCAGGGGAAGTTCCATGACAAAAGAGATTGCCTCGCTTTACCAAACCCACAAACAGAGAGAATCCACCATTAGCACCACAAGCAAGCACATTCCAGAAACCCAAGGTAGAGTTCAAGTACTCTGGATACCTTTAGGCTAGAATTCAGATCCACCCCCACAACACATTACGTCTGCACCCCAGCATTCAATTACAATGATGCCTCTTCCAGCCTGGTAGCTGAAAATCCAAGTCACAGCTTTAATAAAACATTTAAGTCTATTGGGAAATATAAATTCAAACTACCACATTCCACCCCTGGCCCCTAATAAACTCAAACCATCTCACATTGTAAATTCAATTCAGTACCACTTTAAAGGTCCCACAGTCTTTACCAAGTTAAGACAGTTCCAAAGTCCCAAGTCTCATCCGAATTTTAAGACTGTCTCATATATACATACATTTGAGAGGCAGAAGTAGAGAGAATGAGTGTGCCAGGACCTTTGGCCACTCCAAACCAACTTCAGAAGTATGTGCCATGTTGTTCATCTGGCTTATGCGGGTCCTGGGGAATTGAACCTGGCTCCTTTAGCTTTGCAGGCTAGCTCTTTAACCACCAAGACATCCCTCCAGCCCCTTAAGACTGTCTCTTAACTGTGATCCTTTAAAATGAAAACAATTTAAATACTCCCAACATATAATTGCACAGAGTAAACATTTCCATTGCTATAAGGCATAACAAGGAGACTCTGGACCCATGCAAACTCAACAACCATTAGGTAAACATTGCAGTTCAAGTCCGATATCCATAACAAGTGAACAGTGAAGAGTATCTGGATTTTCCAATTCTACCCCTCCATCTGGGCTGAGGAGTCAGGGAAAACTTCCATCCCAAGCCAACAGTGTTGCCAGTATCTCTATCTCCACTGCAAACCACAGTCCATCTTCCAGTTGTTTCACTGGCCTATCAGGATCACATGCCCTACCTCGCTTACAGTATCACAGCAGTGGCTCCTGGAACTGTGTGCACTTCATGTCCCACTCCACACATTTTTCATGCTTCAGAAACCAATCCCAAGAGTGGTCATGTTGTTTATTCGGGGACAAAATAAATTTTGACCTTGAAGGTCAGGTTTCTTCATTTCTAAAGAGTTTGTATTTCTACCATTCAGTCTTTCTAGGGTGAAATCACCTCAGGCATTCTTTCCATTGTTTCAATGTAAAGCAATTGGGCCATCCTTAGTCATAGCAATTATCTCTTTAACAATAGCAACTTTAGCAACCAGTCTCAGTACCATTAATTTTAAACTTGCTTGAGTTTTTTTTAAACATTAAATCTTAAATTTCTCAGTTATATGCTGAGAAGGAGTAGGCAGTTAGGGTGATTGGGCCTCTAAAAGTAAAAAAGCAGGAAAGTCTGCACTTTCTAGAAATCAAAGACGATCTGCCTTCTTATTTCTTGCCTAGTTCCGTAGACCTGTTTTTCCACAACCAGGTCTCCTCCTGGGAAGGAGGTCTATCCTAGGATTTAAACATTGTGTTTGGCCAAGTTCAGCTCCAAGAACTTGGTGTCAGGTCTAGTCTATTCCTGAGACAGCACCTAGCCCTAACCAACCAGCAGTCCCTCTGGTTCACCTGAGCTAGAAGATAGCACATCATTATAGCATATAAATACCTTTGCAAGGGGAGGGTAGGCTTTCTTACTACTTGAAAACTTCCAGGTGTGGTTAAAATTTTCCCTTGGTTGGGCCTGGGCTGGCTTGGCCCCCTAGCCCTTACTCTCCAGATGGGTTCTTTATCCCCTCCAACTCCTCACATGACAGGAGCTCCTTGAACTTTCTTTTCCCCTCTTTTCTTTCCATGGATTTCCCAGGCCCTCCATGTGGGATTGAGGAACCAAAAATAACTAACTTGCTACATTTAGCTTCTGTAACCCTGCTCACTTGCTTGACTCAGGTACAGCCATTTTGTAACTCCTCGGTCACCTTTGAGAAACTGCCTGACTTCTGAGAAAAAAAAAAAAAAACACCCTGTTGATTCTGGGAATAGGGGGAGAAACAACTGTTCTCAATGACTCAAGCTAGTTACCAAGTAACTTCAGATGTTGAAACAAGTTACAATTGCATTGTTGAAATAGCCCCCTGGAAATTCCCCTGGAAATTCCTCGGCTTATCAGTTCCTTTAACTTACCTTTGTAAAGGTTAAACCAGGTTAAAATTTCTTCTTCCTTACTTGTGGTTTTTCTCTATATAAACCCCCTCCCTCTGGAAGTCGGGGCTCCTGCCTCACACTACCGCTGTGCCAGACTGAGTGGATGGAGCCCTGGCCTAGGCTTGCAATAAAGAAACCTGTTGTGTTTTTGCATCGAGAGTCTCGGCTTCAGTGGTGGTTCGCTGGGTGACTCCTGGGTGACTGAGGGTCTTGGCCTCTAGTCAGGGGTCCTGGCACTTCAGGATCTCTAGCCACATGGGTGCCTGTCCTTGGCTTTATACTTCCCTCAATAAATATAATTTAATAATTCTCCTTCTTAGTCATTTTAATTCAATTCTTTGATTAAAATTAGAAACAAACCTGAGGTTTGGGTTTCAAGGACTTTCATGGACTCCGAGCACCCAATTACATATTGGTAACTACACTGGGACTCTCTTGAGGAGGAAACTTTATTATTATTATACTATGGGGGAAAATGGAAAGCATATTTTCCAGTGGTGAGCACAACTTGGATATTTCTCTGTTTTTCTCTGCTTGGGCTCTTGCTGTTGGAGGTTAAGATTGAGCAGGGGAGGGGAGTGTAGAGTTAGGGTGAGTGTATTCCTGAAAGTAAAAAGCACAGGAAAGTTTGTACTTGTTAGAAGTCAAAGATGATCTGACTTCTTATCTCTTGCCTAGTGCCCCAGACCTATTTTTCCACAGTCAGGACCCCTCCTGGGAGGGGAGTTCTTTCATAGGATTTAAACATTACGTTTGGTCAAGTTAAGCCCTGGGGAACTTGGTGCCAGAACTAATTTCTTCCTGAGACAACCCCTAGCCCTAACCAATAAGCTGTCCCTCTGGTTCATCTGAGCTGAAAGACAGCCTACCGCTAAAAGGTTATAAATACCTTTGCAATGGGAAGGCAGGCTCTCTGATCACTTGAGAACTTCCAGCTATGGGTGAGTTTTCCAGCCAGGAGGGGCTCAGCCTAGGCCCCAGCCAAGGCCCAGCTTGAAGGACCCCCTAACCTTTACTTTCCACATGGGCTCCTTTATCTCCTCCAGCTCCTAACGTGGCAGGAGCCCCTTGAATTTTCTTTTCTCTTTTCTTTCCATGCTTTTTCCCCAGGCCCTCCACATGGGATCTCTAGCCATATGGGTACCTTTTCTTGGCTCTACTTTCCTCAATAAATATATCAATTTAATAATTATCCTTCTTAGTTTTATTTTTATTCAATTCTTTGACTAAAATTAGAAATGAACCTAGGGTTTGGGGTGCAAGGCCTTTCCAGGACCCTTAGCACCCTGTTATAAGATCACTGTCTCTGGCGAAGCTGACAGGATTGTTGGTGACCACTGCAGCACACAGACCTAACCTCTCTCTGGACTGGGGACCCTGTCACAGCCCCAACACACCAGGCCACACATCACATCAACATCTCTGGCCACATGGCTCACTTCACCCTGCTAGGATAGCAAGCCCTGTTGAAATGCACACTTTCACCTGAGGCCACACTGGGACAGCACCTGGCTGGGCTCATCTGTGAAGGTGGCAGAACTTTACCTTGGAGGCAGATGAATTTGGTTGAGCTTCTCCAACCTCCAGCTGCACTTAAAACGGCTAAAGTCAGGAATTTGAGAGTGTATTTTGCTGAGCTGAGTGGGAGGGGCCTCATGGCCACATGGAGGCTCAGGAAACAAAGGCGGCTGCCCCAAAAGGCTTCTATTTTTTATTTCTTTTTTTTTTTTTTTTTTTTCCTATTATAAGCCACTGTGCCACAAGACACATGGTTGCCTGTGGGAGACAGGATGATGGAGCGCTGACTCCTGCTCAGGGATCTGCCCCTCCTGCTTACATCCACCTCTGCCTGGTTCAATTGGAGACTTGAGACCAGCTAGCTTCCAGAGCAGAGGTAGATGCTAGCCAGAGACTGCAAGTCTCTGGCCACCTAAATGAGGCAGAAGCAAAAACTGTCCCAGGCACTTGGCTGGAAATGTTTCTTCAACAACCCTGTGTCCTGGCCACATGCCTCCTCCCCACCATGGAGGTGAGGTCTGAGGTTGTGTCAGCTGGGTAGGGGAGGTAACCATGCTCTCCCTCAGGAAGTACAGAGAAACAATGGGGAAGACATGCTTGAATATGCTTGTTAACTGCCGTGATTTTCTGCCAAAGTGCTTTATGACAAATATATCTTTACATAACTGTAAATTATTTATTCATACAGGTATTATTAAAAAGTAAAATGAGTTAAGTGTGGTGGCACAGGCCTATTATCCTAGCTACTCCGGAAGCTGAGACAGAAGGATCACCAATTCAAGGCTCCAGTGTGGTAACCTGTCCCCACATTTAAAAACCATGTGTTGCAGTCAGGTTTACATTGCTGGCAGAAAACACTAGACCAAGAGTGACTTGTGGGAAGAAAAAGTTTTTTTGCCTTACAGATTCAAGGTTTAGCTCTATGATGGCACAGTAAAATGATTACATGAGCAGAGTGTGGGCATCACCTCCTGTTTAACATCGATGGACAACAGCAACAGGAGCGAGTACTAAACACTGGCAAGAGGAAGCTTGCTATAACACCCATAAGCCCACCCCCAACAATACACTGCCTTGAAGAGGCTTGAATTCCCAAATTGCTATCAGTTGGGGACCTAGCATTCAGAACATCAAATTTTGGGGGGGAAATATGAATCAAACGACCACATTCCACTCCTGGCCCCCATAAACTAAACCATCCATGATGTAAAATGCAATGAATTTGGCTGACTTTTTTTTTTTTTTTGGAGAGAGACAGAGAGAGAGGGAGAGGAAGACAGATAGAGATGGGTGCACCAGCTAACTCTCAGCTGCTGCCAACAAAATCCAGATGCGCAAGCCACCTTGTGGTCAAGTGCGGCATTGCGCCCTTGCGTCACTTTGCAGCTGGCTATACGTGGGACCTGGAGATTGGAACTGCTGGAAATTGGAACCAGCGTTCTTAGGCTTAGGAGGCAGGCACTATAACCACTAAGCCATCTCTCCAGCCTAATTTTGCCTGACTTTTAAAAGTACTAAAGAAAAATGAAGTTATGAAATTTGCTGGAAAATGGATGGATCTGGAAAGGATTACACCTACTGAGGTAACCCAGGCCAAGAAAGCCAAACGTCACATTTTCTCTCTCATATGGGGATCCTAGCTACAAATGATTGGACTTCTATGTAAGTAAAAATAAAACTCAGTATCAGAAACCAGTAAGCTAGAAAGGGGATATAAAGGGAATAGAAAGGGAAGGAAGGGGGACTTAATAGGATGGTATTGTATATATGTAAGTAGAAGAACAGATTAATGGGGGTAAAAAGGCCTAAGTGAGGTCAGGGGAAGAGATTGAGTAAAGGAATGGAGGAGGGAGGGCTAATCAAAATCTAAGAGGATATAAAAATGTGATATGGAACTTTTCTGGACAATGGAACACTCAGAAGTCATAGATTGTTACTAGAAAATTTTCAGTGCCAGGGATGGGATAACTTCCAGTGAGTTGTTGGCCAGGGAGGTCACAGGTACCCCCAAAACATTATAATCCATTGCTGAGGCCCTTGGTTTCCCATCAGGAATAGATGGTAAGACCCTATTGCTGAAAACTCCGCATACTTGGATGGCAAGTCCACTCACAAAACATGCTGGAGCTGAGCTGAAAGCTTCCTCTATGAGGACCAGCTGACAGAAAGTTAGAAAAAGCTAAGCTGCATGCAGTTCAATGGGAGAGAGAAAACACCAGTGAAGGTACTCAACAATGAACACTGCAAGCTTTAAATTTGGCCAGCTAGGCCAAATGAGCCAACAGGTGCAATAGTGGCATATCTGTTAAGGGGGAAAACAACTGCTCTCCAGTTGGACTGGAGGCACGCTGCATGGGAGGGAACACATCTGTGATACTGAAAACATGTGGCAGGGGTAGTCATGAGCCCTAAGGATGTAATGTCTGCTGGTGTCTCACTAAATGTATATACTATGCTCACCAAACTGCCCAGTAAGCACTTCTCTTAATGCCCATGCCCATATATTAATGCTACTCTCACTTTTGGTTAGAGAAGTTTCTCTTTTCAGATGGTGGCAACCTTGGGATGACTCAGAAGGCACCATGGTGCTGAGAAGAAGTGACAGAGGAGTGCTCAGCACTGAAACATCTCAAACCTACCTTCCAAGACTCAGGGTCCATTGCAGAAGAGGGAGTGGAAAGAATGTAAGAGTCAAAGGAAGAGTAGGACTCCTTACAACATGCTCCTCCAGACACAAAATGGCCTGGATATCCATGACCTCACAGTGCCTGACACTACCTACATAAGACCATCATAATAGGAGGAAAAGATCATGACATCAAACTGAAAAGAGGGACTGATTGAGAGGGGGAGGGTATATGATGGAGAGTGAAGTTTCAAAGGGGAAAGTAGGGGGAGGGAGGGAAATAACATGGGATATTGTCTACAATTAAAGAAGTTGTCAATAAAAAAAAATTAAAAATGAAAAATAAAAGTACTCATAGATTTTATCAATCCCAATGGTGTTCAAACTTCCACATAGTGCAAGGTTTTTTAAGCCATAATATCAATATCAATAATAATAATAATAATAATAATAATAATGGCACAAAATAAGTTCCCACACTGAAAAAGATGGCATTGAGCATAGCAAAGAAATATTCAACCAATACAAGATTTAAACAGGGCAAACATCAAACTCTTTAGCTCCAAGTCTGATAACTCTAACCAGTGAAAAGTCCAATAATTCAAACAAGTGAAGAGTTTTTGGAGTGCCAGTTCCACACCTACTGCTAGGCTTCTCACAGTTCTGGAAAACTTCTGGTGCTGGAGCAAGGTTCATCCTTATGGTTCCACTGGTCTCCTTGCAGGTAATCCAACAAACCTGCTTCACACTGCCCATGGCCATTTCCAAAAACCAAAATTGTGTTGGAAATTCAATGACCTCCTCTTTCTTGTATTAGTTATACACCATAATATCAGGTAGTCTACCAAGTTGTTAATCCAGGGGGGGAATAAAGCAGATGTTGAAGAACAGGACACTCCTTTAGCATTCAGCTCACTCAAAAGACTACATTATTCCTGCTGTTCCAATGCAGGTCAACTGAACCAATCTCAATGCTTGTAATCTCTTAAACAATTGCAACTGAATGGACAGAAATTTCAGTCCAAAGATTTAATTTCTCCTTTGTGCTGTATCCCACTGCTCACACCAGTTGATTTCTATGCAATGCAACTCTGCACAAGTTCTCAGGACACAGGCATAACAGCAAGCTTCTCACACAAACTGCTTCTACCCCAGTCCCTACAAAGTTCTTTCTCACCCTCATAAACCAAACCTCATAGTTCATAGTTCTTACTGCATTCAGGTCCTTCAACTCTGACCAAAATAGTCATTCAAGTGGTACTTACAGTACTGCAACACACCTTTTAGGCCAAAATTTCAAATCCTTCCACATTTCTTCAAAAATCAACTCTGAAAGGCCCAAAGCCACACAGTCAGGTTTCTAGCAGCAACAATCCTACTCCTCTGGTACCAATTTCACTGTTGCAGTCAGATTCATGTGGCAGAAACCACCCAACCAAGAGTAGCTTGTAGGGCAAAAGGTTTATCTTGGCTTACAGACTAGAGGAGAAGCTCCATGATGGCAGGAGAAAATGATGGCATAAGCAGAGTGTAGACATCACCAGCTGGCCAACATCAGATGGACAACAGTAACAGGAGTGAGTGCCTGTTGGGGTCCCTCATAGGGCCAGCACATGAGGGAATGCAGAGTCTCTGCCAGGCAGGGGTGAGAGGCACAGAGTCAAGACACAGACACTGGGAGTCAAGTGAGAGCAGGCAGAGGGTGAGCTGCTGCAGACTCATTTATTCAGGGAAGTGTAGGGGGTTTTTAAGGGTTTGGCTGGTCAATCGTTGTATGGGGTGGTTCCCTTCTTGTGCCCAATGACAGCCTGTCTCTGGGCAGATCATCTCATATCAGGTTGCTCGCAAGCATGGGGTTGTAGCTGTAGTCACACCAAGCCTGTGCAGAATGCCATGTCCACAGAAGCCACTTCCTGGTTCCTCCTAGCAGGTGGCCTGGCTAGGGCCCGACCTGCATTGTGCAATACAAGTGCCAAACACTGGCAAGAGGAAACTGGCTATAAACACATATCCCCAACAATACACTGTCTTGAGGAGGCTTGAATTCCCAAATTGCCATCAGCTGGAGACCTAGCAGTCAGAACACCAAAGGTTATGGGGGACACCAGAATCAAACCACCATACCATGTGACTTTTAAATTGCTTGCTAAAAATAAGCACATAATTTTAATTGCTTTTTTCCAAATTACTTAATTATTAAAGACAACAGATAAGTAACCATACTTGATATTTTCTCTTTAAAAACACAAGATGATATTTATAGACACCTTTTGATTTCTTTATTATGTGTGCTAAATTATAATATGGCTTTCCTAATCCAAATAGTCCAATAGATCTCTCCTGAATTTTTTGTTGACATTTGATTTATTTCAAGGTTTTTTTTTTTTTTTTTTTTTTTTTTTTTTTGTCTTTAAAAGTCAGATTAACTAAATTCTGTGGTGAATTGAACTCTTATAAAAACAGGCCAAAATTTGTTACATGATATCATAAGTATAATTACTGAGTTTATGTGCTAGGTCAACTTTAACCTCCACAGAGGATTATTGGGAACAACATACTCCCTGAGGTGGTGGCTCATAATTTGTCAGGCATTTTAAAATGGTCCTTTCACTGAAAAGGAATAAACAATTGGCCTGACTTCCAGGCCAACTTGCCTGAAGACGATAAAAATCTGCTTTATCTAGTCTTAATAAAATCTTTTACAGGTATGTGAGAGGTATTGATAAAGATTATCCCCAAAACAATTGTCATGTTTTGCCTGTATTCACAGACTTATAACTTTGAAAAATGCATTTCATGTCCTAAATCAATGGGTTATATAAAATTTATATTAATATATATATACTGGTATTATAAGACAAGTCTGGCTGTAATTTTTCTTTAATTTTATTTAAAATGTAGAAATTTTGGGTAATATAACAAGGAGATTCTAAGTTTCTGCTATGGCTTTTTCTCTACAAATTTCCAATAATAAGATGGTTAATTAATTCTTTGAAGCTAGACTACTTGCTTTTTTGTCAGTGGGTAAGATTAATCAATTTGATGAAGTTTCTCTTAATAGGCTTATAAGAAAGATAGTTAATTATGGGTTGAGATGAGATGATTGAAGAAACTGGGAAGGAATTTTCCATATTGGACACATAGAATACTTGCTAAGCATGCTTTTTTTTTTTTTAGGGAACTTAGATCAAAATCATAAAATATATGGATAAAAGTATGTGTATGTAGAAAGGATACAAAAGATGTAAAAAGACCACATTTTGCTAAAATTATTCCCTGTTATAAGAAATAAAAAGCTAATTTTCAGGTTAACCATACATAAACATCTTAAAATTAAGATTTTTTTTCAACTGTTTACAAATTCTTAAGGATGCTCTAAAAGTTTTATATAGTGACACAGACTTAATCTAAATTCCGCTCTCATTTGACACAGGTGATGTCCTGTCCTGGGTGGGTCACAAAGTCATAGGCACAGGTGTAATTCACATTATTTGGAGGTCTAAACAAGTTAGACACAAACAGGATTATAACACCTTGTTAATTATAAATGGGTAAAGTTAACTTCCTAGGTAAAAATTTAAAAAAAAATTTCAAAATAGGACAAGGAATGCCAGGATGCTTAGGGTTCTGCTCTGTCATTTCCTTTTGCTCTTGCTTACTGTTATATGCTATTTAAAGTCATTGCAAGCTGGACTCTGGAAAAAGGGATGGTGCTCCCTTTATCTCAGATCCCATGCAGGTATAAGCCATGTGTCTTCCCGATCCTGTCCAGAGACAAAATGGCCAATTGTAGCTAACAAGGGAAAGGGAGTATCAAGCAGAAAACCACTTTGGTTCTCTTTATAGTTCCTCTCTTCTGAATATGTGATGTCACCTCTGTCAGATAAAATTTCTTACTAATAAGAAAAATGTCAAATGGGTAAACTGAGCCAAGGTATTTGATCAGGTTACAAACTTCAGACATAACTAAAATGTGTATCAGGGTAAAAATAGATATGATTAAACAACACCTATTTAGCTCTCTCTCAAATATCAATAAAGGGTAGGATCTCTATATTTAAGGTAATAAAATCAGAGATTGCCCTTAAAATAATACTCTGTAGTCCCTAGACCATTCTGAAACATTCACAGACATGGGGAAAGGGGGACCCATATCCCAGACTCCCACAGAGAGGAGAAGGGAAAGGGTCCCAGGAACTCTCCCCCACCCCCAGTATGGCATCTAAGCTATCAAGACAGAAGTAAGGGTGAAAATCTTCACACTTGGGCTTAAGAATGCCAGTGGCAGTTCTTATGTGCCATGATATAAGGCATGTGCAAGGGGCTGGGGGAAAAGTCTGGAGGAACTCGAGCTTGGGAGCTGTTTTTTGTAGAATGAGCGTGGAAATCCTAGCATGGACCTTCCTTACTTCAGGAGGCCCATAGACCATGCTATGTGTCCCCCTTTGATTTGGGAGAAAAGAGAGAAATTTGAGTTAGGGCTCCTCTAGGAAGATTAAAAACCCTAATTTCTTTCCCCAAATATAGCTAGAGGGGATCCCCCCTCCCCAACAAGAAATGAGAGATAGGATGGAACATAACCTGACTTTAGAATCTTCTTTCACTTTCCTCCATTTCATTTCAGATGGGTCAATTGGCTTTCAAGATTCCCCAAAAGTCTGTACTAGCCTGTCTCCTTGAGAACTGGGCTCATTTAGATGATACAGGAAGAACAGGAATTACCCATTACTTTTTTCCATTCACTTAAGAAGACAATTAGAAAACATACTAATGTAACTCCAGATACATTGGAGGAGGAAATTCTTAAAGACAAATTTTACCTCAGTCAACACCTGATATTCATAAGAAATTACAAAAAATTTGTAGCAGAAACAGATAAGAGCTTAAAACAATTCTGTTTATTATAATGAGGAAGCCAAGAAAAAAAAGAGAGAAAAGGAGACCAGAAAGGGAGATAAAGACAAAAATGAGGACAGACATCACCACAAGATCATAATAGTATTGAGGCTTCCTCAGGGAAGGACCCCTTCCATTGAAACACTTAATTGGATAAAATCTAAAATATGTTTACTTGATGCCAAGGTTTAAACCAGTAGAGAAACTGAGTCTTATGGTTAAGGCTTCACTCATTAGCAGCTCACTGATGCTAATTGTTATGGTTTAAGGGTTATAAAAAATGGCTTTAGGGCTCTCAATAAAATAAAGTAGGTTCTTCTATCAAGGTTTCAACTATTGGAAAAACTGAATCTTGAGATAAAGGTTTACATATAAGTGTTTAATTTCCAAAAATGAGGTACTCATACCTAAAGATATTATGACTTTAAAGATAGCTCCTGTTTTATTTATGCTAATTATATCAAATGATAATCACTAAGTTTAATCACTTAGGTTTAAGTGATTTGATTTTAGGCACTGTAAATTTTATCCTCTTGTTAGGAAAATATGTTGGGACAGCTTGCCTAAACTTTATCAATTTTAAGTCATGAGTAAGCCATAAAATGGTTTATGTTAATAAAAATTCCTATTATACATAAGATCAATTTCTATCCAGTGTTAAGCAAAAAAACATTGGTTGTCAAATGTGTTTTTTTCTTTCAAACCAGATTTGTCAAGGGTTGTGTAAGAGCTTATCTGTTTTAGTTCAACAATGACCAGATTCTGCTGTATTATATGTAAAGTAACTGTCTGATTTCTGGAATCTCAAGTCCAGTACTTATAATAAAATTAGCTCTTAAGACATATTCCCTGATTTAGGGTACAGCCTCATGCTCAAATAATGGTCCTCATCACAGATAAATAATTTCAAGCTCTGTGGTTCTGTTTCCAGTCTTCCATGGATAATTGGTACCCATACAGGTATCTGGACTAGTCAAAGATGATTTCAAATACAGGTGTCAAGACTATACTGTCTTGTCTTTTTGCTGACAATGTCTAGGTAAAATTAATTGATTTAGATGTATATTGTTTTCAGGACTGTTAACAGCTTCTGCCTGTATTCATAGCTATTAGTTATTTAAAGGATAAGACATGCCTGCTTTCTATGCTTCATATATATATATGGTCTATGCCGTCACAAGACAGCTAAGCTTAGAGGTTAGACAAAATAACTTAAAACATTTGTGTCATTTTTTAACTGGATATGTTTTACTAATCCAATGTGCTACATATGGACATCCTTCCAGGTTGGCATAACTTCCTTCCTAAGTGTTCTAATAACTTATGTAAAAGCCAAAGCCAGTTGGATTCACTGGAGCAGAATGGCCAATATTTCAGCATATCCTCCCAGGCCACTGATTATGATGGGGTACTTCTACCCTGGCTTCCTGATAAGTTACCTATCTTCCTGATCAGGGAGGACATGGAGACCCAGAAACAAACAAACAAAGAACAAGAACACCTTGGTGTACAGTCTGAAACAGGAGAGTAACAACTGAGGAGAAATCACTCCTCCTGGCTTCCCAAAATAGGGAAGACTACTTGGCCAGCACAGCCCTGACTCATTCTAACAGATAACACCAGTATCCAACAAAATATAGAGCTACTCCTAGGTCTCCTGTGGAGAGCCATTAGTGACCTCCAAAATTAATCCTTGATTAAATTTTGGCTACCTGCTTGCTCTTAAACACTCAGAAAGAAATGTATAACCAAAGACAAAAGGATACCTCAAATATTATATGAGTGGCCTATTAAGTAACACAACAAGAGTTTTCCAAAATGAGACACAAGCAACGCCTTAAGCTATGTTGTCCCCCACCCCTGCTGTTTAATAGTTTAATTCTACAATAAGGAAAATCAACCATAGATGTCAAAATGCTTATTTTCAAATCTAAAATATATATGTGGATGACTGTTACCAAGACTCAGTTTAAAAAAACTTCTTTATACTGGCAATAATGGTGAGTCCCTTCTAACTTGTACCAGAACATAATTACACCCAATGGTTCTACGGTACCAACCTTTGTCCCTGTTTGCCCCTAGGACAGGTTTTAAAAGGTACACTCTGGGAGACTATTATACAAAATCTGGTATATTCACCATCATCAAGGTTAAATGTTGTGTATATATTCCTGATACCTCTGCTAATACCTCTTCTGTTTTACAAGCCATACAAAAACAGATTCAGACAAAGCCAGACACCAATGTGCCATTTGATGAACAGTTGTGGTAGAAAATCTCAGTCAGATTATGCTCAGATGGTCCTGAGACAATCCAACTCCATCTACCTGGGTTCCGTCAAATGTTCCCCAAGGCCTCCAAGTCCAAAAGAAGGAAAACCCTAAAGGAGACCAGTTTGTTGTGTGCTGACTTCTCATTAACTCCTTACTTTTATTCTTTCTCACCAACGTTTTCTTCTAAGACTATCTTCCTGTACTACATTAGTAAACTTTGTGGTCCTTTAGAATAGTTTTCCTCTCTGGGACAGACTCTCTAACTGTCTACTTCCCTGTTCATCCAAAAACAGTTCAAGATGGACCAGTGATCATCTTCTTTCCTCTAACAGCAGTTAGAGTGTCTTCTAAAAGGAGTAGGGAATGAGAGGGAATAGACAGTTAGGGTGACTGGGCCCCTAAAAGTAAAAAGGCAGGAAAGTCCACACTTGCTAGAAAGCAAAGATGATCTGACTTCTTATTTCTTGCCTAGTTCTCTAGACCCATTTTTCCACAAACAACCAAGACTCCTCCTGGGAGGGAGGTCTTTTATAGGATTTAAACATTGTGTTTGGTCAAGTTCAGTCCCTGGAACTTGGTGTCAGGGATAGCCTCTTCCTTAAGATAGTGCCTAGCCCTAACCAACCAGCTGTCCCTCTGGACATCTGAGCTAGAAGACAGCCCATCATTATAAGGTTACAAATATCTTTGTAAGAGGAGGGCAAGCTCTCTTACCACTTGGAAACTTCCAGCTGTGGGTGAGATTTTTCCTTGGCTGGGCCTGGGCTGGCTTAGCACAAGCCCAGCTGGGTTGAGCCAAAGAGAGGGCCCCCTAGCCCTTACTTTCCAAATGGCCCTTTGTCCCCCCCCCCCAACTCCCCACATGCAGGACATCCTTGAAATTTCTTTTTCGTTCCAAAGTTTGTCTGGGCCCTCCACATCAGATTTCTAGCCACGTGGATACCTTTCCTTTGCTCTGTACTTCCTTCAATAAACATAATAATTTAATAATTATCCTTCTCAGTCTTTTCTCATTCAATTCTTTGATTAAAATTAGAGTGAGCCTAAGGTTTGTGGTCCAAAGACTTTCCTGGACCCCAAGTACCTTCCACCAGGAACATTAGTATTTTCAAATTCAACCTTAATCAAATTCTCTGGGCACAGGCAGCATAATTAAGTCAACCCTTATGCAAGTAGCTGAGTTCCCACAAATTTATCTGCAGTCTGTCCTCTGCCTCCAACTACAATTCTCTATGCACTTAAAAATTTCAAACTCTCACAAGAATAGTCCATAAAACTTGGCTTGCTGCTTGGAAGACATCTTCAGTTGCAAGTTCTAAGTCCATTCCCATTCCTCCAAAACAAAAGTTCCAAAAGACCAAAATCCACATAGATTCATCACATAATAATTCCCCACTTCTGATACCAGTTTCTGTCATAGTCAGCTCTATGCTGACTCCAAACCAGACACAATTTATGGAAGGAATGGGATTTATTTCAGTCTTATAGATCTAGGGGAAGTTCCATACTAGTGAAAGAGGCTAGCCCCATTTACCAAATCCACACAGAAAGAGAAACCACCAGAGAACACAAGGCATACCTTTAGGCTGGAATTCAGATCTGCCTCAACTAACACATTAGGTCTGGATCCCAGGATCTTCCCACAGTGATATGTCTTTCTAGCCAGGTGGCTGGAAATCTAAGTAATAGCTTTAATAAAATATCTGAGTCTACTGGGGGACATAAATTCAAACTACCACACATGCCACAGTGTAAGCCAGACTAAAAGCTTGCACAAATGTCTAGTGTTGGCAGCAACAACACTCCCTGGCATGTGTGTGCACACATGCACAAGTGCACATGCGCACACACACACACACACATGAAAATAAATAAATAATAATAATAAACGTAAGGAGGCATTAGCAAACTGGAATAAAATCATTAGCTACAGCTATTTGGGAACTTCCATTTTAGTAATTTTTGATTCTGTTGGATCAGACTCAGGGTTGAACCAACTAGAGTGACATGGAAATAAAGAGAGATTATAGGACCTCAGCAGCAGGCTGTCATTTATTGAAAAGCAAGCAGGTGAACAGTGAAGGAAAGCAAGCCCCATTCTACATCTTTGAGGCTTCCATGCTCAAACATAGCTGAGCTGGATATTTAAAGGGAAAAGCAAGCAAGGCAGAGAATGGAGGAAGGGAAAGGGAGAAAGAATAGAACAGGGATATTTCCCAGGAATAGGAAAACAGCCCTATCTGTTTTCTCAGGCAGAACTCTTAGGATTGACTCGTTCTTTGATGATAATGGGTTTGCATGGCTCCTGAACCATAGATGACCTTATCAGGTTTGGTTTGGGAAGTTATATAAAACCCAAAAGAATTTCCTCTGTGATAAGCCTGACTAGGGTCAGCATGTCCCAATAATTTCTGAAACCCTAATGATTGCTGAGACCCCAGACTTATTAACCCTTAGAGGTTTCTGAAAACTAATTTTCCATGTCACTAATTTCTTCTGTAACCAAAATCAATTTGCTCTTCATCCATCTGTTGAAATTTTACTGTCAGTTATTACTTTTTTGTGTTTCTGCAAGTCTGATAATTTGAAATGCATTGGAAGGATTTTGTTCCTCAATTATACTGTGATAGCCATTTCTATTTTTTGAATACAATTGTACAGAAATATTTTACTCATGAAAATCTGTGCCATCTGTAGTTTTTGCAGCTCATTTTCCACAACTTAGAAGTATTGACTTTTTCCCCTGGTTTCTGTTTCCTCATGTATTTGTGGAGACATCACTGATGCCTGGGTTAAAATGCATACCCCCAGACCCTTCATCAAGGGTTTGGAGTTGCTTTCTCCCAGGTCTAATATAAACATCATCTTGGAGCTCATACAAATGGCCCAGAGAATTAAGTTATAGGACTCTCATGTGAGGTCTACCTCATGGTCTATGATACAGAGGAAAGCTGTGTTTTCTTCTCTGTCCAGTGCCCTCTCCACACAGACATGTATTCCTCCTCTCAGCATATGTTATAGAGGAAATCTTCTAGTTGTTACTTGATGTTAGTAGTTACTCATGTGGTGGATGGGAGGACAGTCACACAGCTGACCAACATGCTCATGGTCCCCACTGGCTTCACTGAGAAGACACCTCTGATTAGCCATCATCTGGGTTTAAAGTTGTACCCTAGCAATTGTTACCTCCCCTTGTCCTCCTGAGAAAAGCTGCTTTTCTTTATTACCCCAGTCCTATGGGGAAAACTATTTTCTGTCCCCTCAAGTTTCCAGGGAAAAGATGCATTTTGTATGCTAACCATTTACTGGAATTAAAAAGACATGAAGCATAAGACTTTCCAATCAGTAACTTTTCTTTAGACTTACAGAACCCAGAGCATCCAATTGCTTACTGATGATAGTAGCCTGTGCTTCAGAGTACCCAAGATTTGTCATTAATCAGGTTATTCTCTTCTCTGATATGCATGTCTATAAGTCCCTACAGAGCTCTGTGCTTAGATTCCTAGAGAAGATGATCTTTGATGGTGAAAACTTCCATTTTCTTTCCTCTGATAGCTTTCTTGCCCCAACAATTGGTCCTCCAATTGACCATTGGCCTGAGTAGCAAGTAATGAACCTGCATCCATAGTTATATCTCTACCAGAAAAGTTTTCTCTTTTTACCTCTTAGAATTTCACCTTTGGGATCCGTGACTACAGGGTGAGATCTGCAGTTCAGCCTCTCACTTCCCTCAGGAACCAGGCTTCTCTGCTGTCCACACATAGTCCTTTAAGTTCAAGCTGTAAGAAATGCAGGACCAGGAGATGTTCTCTTGCAAGAGCTGCCATGGAGTTTCTCCTTTTGGATTAATATTGTTCCTTTAATATGTGCTTCTTGAACTTTCCCTTGCTATCTTGCCTATCCATTGTGCATTAAAAAAATATCTGGGGTTGGAGAGATGGCTTGGCAGTTAAGGCACCTGCCTACTAAGCCTAAGAATGCTGGTTTTAATCTCCAGGTCCCACGTTTAGCCAGACACAAAGTGATGCAAGGGAGCAATGTTGCACTTTCCCACAAGGGGGCGTATGCATCTGGAGTTCATTCACAGTGGCTGAGAGAGGCTGCTGGCTCACCCATTCTCTCTCTCTCTCTGTCTCTCTCCCTCTCTGTCTCTCTCAAATAAAAAAAATAAAAATGAATATTAAAAAATATTTGTTTTGAGCTGAAGAGATGGCTTAGCAGACAAGGCACTTGCTAGCAAAGCTAAAAGACCTAGGTTCAATTCCCTAGTACCAATGTAAAGCCAGATGCACAAGGTAGCACATGCATCTGGAGTTCCTTTGCTGGAGGTCCTGGCACACCCATTCTCTGTCTCTCTATCTGTCTTTCTGTTCAAATAAATAAATAAATAATAAATAAATAAAATATTTTAAAATAAAAACATTTGTCTTAATGTGTATTTAAAAGTACTGAACCTCATCCTCCACATTATAAAATAGAAGAAAACATTTCCTATATTTTCTCTATTAAATATAAATTATATATTAAGTATGAGTAAACCATTCATTCTCCCACAGAAGGTCTCTAACTCTTACTCTGCATGTCTCTGCTCATTTGGCTTCCTCTAGGTAACATGTTCTCATCCTTGATGTTTCCTTAAGTCCTTCCTACACTTGAAGTCTAGAAAAATGAGCTGCCTCTGTGAAGCCTTCTTTCATTTATCTTGCAGCTTCTCAACTTAGGTAGCCTATTCATTTTTTCCCTTCAGGGGTATTATATCCTTTTTTTGTCTTGTATTGATTATAAATCTTCTATCATGATTATAGAAGTCATTGCACTGACTATTTCCCTTCAAATTTAGTTTTGATATTATAGTTTGATTTTGCTGAGGTTAAAGTTTGAATGGATACCTGAATACTGGTATTCAGAAATAACCCCCATAGCTCCCAAAAGCAGCTGGAAAAGTGCTGGCCTGGCATCTCCAAGTCACTCTGTTTTCCCGCATAGACATGTAAATGGAAAGATGAAAAAACAGACAGCTCTTAGGAAAATTTCCTTCTACTGCTGGTAATAAACATGCTAAGAAAATGAAGAGAGCCAATCAAGGGATGCACTGGCCAAGAAATATATTTTAAAATGAAATTTAAGAGTGAAAATTCAGTCTACATTGTCTGAGAGCATCACATGTTCTGTCTGGAAACTGGAGAAAGCAATTCAGAAAACTCCTTTAGCAATCCTCTGAATGGGGAAAGAATGTTCAAGTGAGAGATAGCATAGTATGGAATTTGTGTTAATGGTGAGACTTATTTTCATAGTTTTATAAATTACTTGAGCATGTATTTTTAGAATCATTAAGGGTCTAAAGGGGTCATGTGTATTTTTAGTTACAGTTTACTCTATTTTATGTAGCAAATGATATGCTCTAGTAAGATTCATGAATATAGGGATTGATTAACGTCTTGGGGTACATCCCTCATAAATGTCAAGGATTAAATGAATGTATACTATGTCCTGAAAGGAAAGAAAATGTCTGGTCTAACTTCTCTCCTTTACTCCATTCCAGTTTACCACATACTGGGCACTCACTGATGAAAGGAGAAAAGAAGGAAAAAAAATGTTCTCATGTTAAAGTCATTTTTCAACATTTTTGGATTTCTCCTGAGGTGAGTTTATTTAAGGAATCTCAGAGGAGATAATGAAGAATGTGGAAGTTTTTCTTCAATTTTCATTTCTGGAGCTGTTAACAAATAAATAATATTCCCATTTATTATTAATAGGCTTTCTAGAGATCAAAACAGTGGATTCCACTTTCCAATGAATAATTCTACTGGCAATTATCTGCAGTTTAAATAAAAGGAAAGGCAGTTTATATGGACGATACAAGCAGTGGATAATTAAAACAAAGTAACTGATTTCCATAAATAATGAAGATGGGAAATTATCTCTGACTTCCTTTGCAAAGCTCAATTTCCAATTCATCCCCCATGAAGAGGATTAAGCACTTCCATGCTGGTGCACTACTCTGCAGAGCGGGGAGGAGGGGTCTCAGAGCATATTATGCACATTGCAGTTTTCTTCCAATATTGTATAAGAGGGAGCTAATTTCAGCTGCTCATCCTTGAAAACAAAGCATTGAGCCTGTACAATTCATTTAAAAATTCTTGTGACAAGCTACAAATAATGTTTTCCAAAATATATATGCACAGAGCAATGTGTCAACCACCACAGACAAGTACCCACAGTGCCATAGGAGTGAAATGAGCAGTAGATAAATTTTAGGAGAGCTATATTCATTTTGTAACATATCTTCTACAAGAGCAGCAACAACAAAATGGTTCATTGCTTATATTATCACATTCAATGAAATAAGAATTTAGGAACAATTTGTGACATAAATGAATGCTAAAAGATTACAAGTTTTGCTTCTTCTATGTAGTATAATTTCTGACTTGGCAAAAAGAAAAGTAGAATACGGTGAGAGGATAAGCCAACTGTGCGGCCACCATCTCCAATCTCCTGCCTCCAGTACTTTCCTTTTCTTGGTATTTCTCTGCTTTGAAAAAAGTCAAGACATACACTAACATCAAAATTCCCATTCTGAGTGAGTTAACACTCTCTTTCTTTTTAAAAAAGATTTTGTTAATTTTTATTTATTTATTTGCAAGCAGAGAGAGATAGAAGAGAGGCAGACAGAAAGAGAATGGGCATGCCAGGGCCTCTAGCCATTGCAAACAAACTCCAGATGCATGTGCCCCTCATGCATCTGGCTTATGTGGGTCCTGGAGAATCAAACCGGGATCCTTTGGCTTTGCAGGCAAATGCCTTAACCACTAAGCCATTTCTCCAGCCCAACACTCTGTTTCTATTCATCTTGCCCATGACTCTGAAAGGTTCTGGTCCATTTCACTCACAAGAATCTCAGAATTCATCACACTTTATTAAGCATTCCAACTCTCATGATGTGAGTGCCATGATGCACTGTCTGATAGCAAAGAATATTTAATAAATGTAAGAATATATGATTAGGGAGTATGGATTTGTGGCACTGTTCTACCTTCTAATAGCTGTGTGACCTTGAACAAGTATAAAAATTATCTGCATTTCTTCACTTACCTATGTGAAAAGACTTGCATGTCCAAATACTCCTAAACCAGCCATAAGAGCACCCAACGTATATTGTAATGCTTCCATATTTTGGCTCATGTCTTCATTTACTTTCATCAAGACTAATGATTATTTAGCTTTTGAGAAGACCAAACTAATTTACAAGTCATCATACTTCTTTGATAGTGAGCCAACATTTATCTACAGTTAGTGGCTCATATTACCAGATGATCAGGGCACAGCACATAGTATATTATGTATCAGCCAACCTGATTACTAGCTGTCATTAGAAAAACAGAAGGATGGAGCCTGTTCCACCTGCCACAGACAGAAGTCATGATCAATATGTCCACAGAGCCAATATGAGATGGAATGCAGAAGCCCTTTCCTCTAGACTCCACCCCATTTTCCTTGAGAAACTGTCCACAGAAAAGTCCCATGGAAGAAAATTATGGCCTGGTGTACAATAATTTCAGAGACATAGCATACCTTTGCCAAGTGGTTCTTCCCTTCATAAACATCCAGGATGACCAGAAAGATCAGTTAATACTTGTTAAGTATTGTTAAGTACTTCAGGAGCTCCCCCCACACTTCAGTATCTTTTCAATGCTGTTTAGCTACACTCTCTTAACTGTAATGCTTTCCCATGCCTCAGTACTGACACCCAGTTTCTCATAGTAAATGGTCATCAACTTCTTGGAATTCAGCTTATCTATGAAACTGTAAAGTAGACTTCCCTTAAGGGGAGATATAACACTCTAACACCTTTTTTAAAAAAAATTTTTATTATTTATTTATTTAAGAGAAAGGCAGAGAGAGAGAGAGAGAGAGAGAGAGAGAGAGAGAACAGGCACACCAGGGTCTCCAGCCACCGCAAACAAACTCCAGATGCATGCACCACCTTGTGCAACTGGCTAATGTGGGTCCTGGGGAATCTAACCTGGGTCCTTTGGCTTTGCAGGCAAACGCCTTAACCGCTAAGCCATTTCTCCAGCCCATCTAACACCTTTTGACCAATAACCCCTTTTACATTATGACAGTTTTCAAAGTACACACAAAATATGTCTGACTCTATATGGGGAAGGGTCTAAATTGAAATTCTTCAATCTTCTTAGTGCTTCCAGGAGACAGAATCAGGGATTGTCAATGAAGAGATGTGGAAATGACCCTTTGCCCCCAGAGAGCTAGAAAATCCAAGCCCCACTTCTTTAGCAAGATATCATCTTAGATAAAGGTAAGGCCTGACCAAAGAGAGAATGTGAGCCCAAATAGATTTGTGCTTTGACATATACAGAATCATATGAAGTAATGAGAAAGCCATGTAGGAGAGCTGTGTCATAGCTCAGTGATAGCATGTGTAAATACCTACACTCAATCCCCAAAACTGTGAAAGGAGGGAAGAAGTAAGAGAGAGGGGGAAGAAGAGAAAGTGAATAATTTATGTGAGAGATAAAAAGAGAAAGATTGTGAAAGCAACATAAAATAAAAGCTTTCTTTCTAGACAAAAAAACAACCAATATTTCTCTAAATAAATGGAAATAAATAGTAGCAGAGTTGTGTGCAAATATGAGGGGGACCATGCCAAGATTACAAAGCATGACAGAGATGATTTGTAGAATGAGAAATTGAAGAGTTCTGAGTGCATGCTTTGCAGAAAGAAAGTATGGTGAGCAATTTGAGATGTGTGCTTGAGTCTCTAAGATTGCTGTCCCCCCACTCCTCCACCAGCTTCACTGGGGCCCCATGGTATTATTACCACTGAAAAGTAGTACTTTGTGTGGGCACAAGGCCAAAGAACTGGTAAGAAATTGAGACTCCTTGATGGTTGATATGCCCCAAGTCAAATTCCTTCAGTAGATCCCTACCACCAGCACAACCTGAGGCCCTTCCACAGTCATACAAACCAGGAAAACAGCCGAAGAAGGAGGAAAAATTTATAAGGACAAGGGAGGGAGGGCTAGAAGTGAAGGAAGGAGAGAAGAATGGGGAGGGAAAGAGAAAGAGAGGGAGAGAGAGACTAACAAGACTTTCCCACAATTAGAAGGAAATCAAAATAAAACAAAAACAAGCCCTTAGCCTTACTAGAGCAAAGAAAACTTGAAGACATTACTATGATGTCCTTAGAACTATTCTAGAAAAGACTAAGCCTTTAAGGAGAAATGCCAAAATCATGGGCTTAAAAGTGTGATTTTATAAGTAAAACAAGTACTTAAAGATCATAATGTATACAGCTATGGAAACAGACAGCTAGAAGATCAAGCTAAGGATTCTCTGAGAAGACAGATATAAGAGGGCTGGGGAGATAGGTCAGTGGTTAAAAGTCCTGCTATGCAAGCCTGGCAAATGAAGAGTCAGGATCAGATCCTCAGAACCAATGCACAGCAGGATACAAGAAGTGTACTTAAAGTCCCAAAGTACCCACAGCAAGGAAAGGCAGAGTTAGAAGAATTCTCATGCTTATAGGCCAGCTTGTCTAGTATTTGCAGCAGCAAACAAGTTGGAAAGACAGAACCAGCACCACAAGGTTGTCTGCTGATCTTCATATATGCACTGTGGCACACTTGAGCTCATACATACCATACATACAAACATTTATACATACATACATACATACATACATACATACATACCACATGTACACAAATCATACGTAAAAATAGAAATTTTAAGATAGATTTTAGGTTTTTAAGATATGGTAAAATGCTCTGGAAAGCACAAGGAACAGAGAAAACATGAAGAATAATGAAATAAATTTACTTGGAGCTAAAAATACATGAATCTTCAGATTAAAAAGGATATGCTTTGTGCCAAAATGATGAATTTAAAAGAACCCATAACTAAACATAATGGTGAGAGGTAGACGACCATACAAAGAGTATTCTGAGAAAGACCTGCAGAGAAAAGGATAAGTTCCTTCTAAGGATAAAGAGATGGAAGTCTTCTCCAGTTTCTCAAAAAAAGGGAGGGGGCTGGAGAGATGGCTCAGTGCTTAAGGCACTTGCTTCCAAAGCCTAACAAACTGGGTTCAATCCCGCAGTACCCACCTAAAGCCAAATGCACAACAGGGCACATGCTTTTGGAGTTTCAGAGGCTAGAGGCCCTGAAGTGCCCATTCTCTCTGTCTGTGTCTCTTTGCTTTATCTATCTCTGTTTGCAAATAAATAATAAATAAAAATGTTTCAAAAGCTAGATGTGTGAGAAAATGAATCAATATTCTTATTTTGACCTCAGATTGATAACCCTGTCCAACATGTATACAAGCATGGGAAGAGAATGACATTTTGGCTTTGCAAAGACTGATTAATTTTGCCATCCACAAATACTTCAGAAGAAATACTTATGTCAAGAAAATCCAATAGAGTTAAAAATGAAACATACAAGAAAGAGTAGTAACTGCAAGTTATAGTTAAGTTGAAATAACTGCTGATGCTTGGTATTTTCAAAATGTGAAAACAACCATCTGGAACCAGATGTTCTCCACAGCAGAGCCAGAAAGTGCGGTGAGAGGTATAATAGTGTTACACTATTTATTGTTATATAAAAGAAATACTATAGCTATTGATAGAATATAAAAATTATTTTAAATGTAAATGGTCTAGGTGAAACTGTGTGTGTGTGTGTGTATTATTTCACAAAATGAAAGGAAGGAAAGACATAGTAAAATGAAAGTATATCAGCATTAATGCACATTAATTAATTAATGCCCATTTTAAATGGGAAAAATGTTAGCTAAATGTAGAGAATACAAAACTGATCAAGAGTAAAAGATCCAGTATGGATAACAACAACAAAATACAGAAAATGCATACAATTAGAAGTGTATATTTGATCATTGCTCCCTCTCTCTGACATGGAGCTCCTAAATCCCTTTTTATATCCTGAGTGACAGGAGTGATGAAGGCATCTATGAAAATAAAGAAAATGTTGGAAGTGCTCAGCTTCAGAAGGACCAAAGTGTGTATACAGGATGGGGACTTCCTATCTTCCCACTCTCTATGAGGAGAGAAGGCTGGTCATGGGTGGAGTTAGTCACTAATGGACAATGACATTGTCAATCATGCCTATGTAGTGAAGCTGCCATTAAAGTCCCTAAGCAATGTTTCCAAGTTTTCAGTGTAGGGGACAGAAAGGTAGCCCACCTGGGGGATAGAAAAATCCCTGCAGTCTGGGCCATAGAATCCAATCCTGGTGCTGTTTCTCTGTTCATTTAGCTATTACTGAGTGTGTTCCTTATAATAAACTGGTTATAAGTGATGTCCTTCATCCTGTGCAACCTGAGAAAGGAGCCCTGAACTTCCACTGGCAGCCAGTTGCTCAGGAAGTGGAGGCCTGGTATCAGCATTGGAGAGAGAGTTCTTAACCTTCCAAGCCTAACTCCAGGTTATGCCAAAATTTTACTTAACTATCCAACTCCCAGTTAATGTATAAAGATGTGATCAACTAGTTGTGCTGAACCCAACCCCACATATATCATGTTGAGACTTCTGTGATTCAAGCAGTTCAGACTAGGAAAACCCCCAAATTATTACAAATATGCCTAGCACAGCAAACCAATAGCATAAAACAAGATAATTAGACTAGAATTGAACAGACAATGTAGAAGAAAGCATACAACCAAGCAAGAAGCTATAGTAGTACTAATGTCTATCATCTAACCTTGAGGCTAAATAAACATGTGAACATATGCAAATGTGTGTACAGCCAAAGCTGATGAAAATACAAGGAGAGACTAAGCAACCCACAGATATTCCAAGAAGGACTTTTCAACAACTGATAGATTAGGCAGTAAAATAGACAAGAGCCGGAAGGGAGGGGAAGGGGAAAGGAAACAGAGAGAGAGAGAGATGCACACCAAGTGAAAGAATATTAAATAATTGTATATCATATTGAATACAAAACTTATCCAAGTCTCTTGAGAGAACAGGAAAACAATAAATAACAACAGAAAAATCCCATTATTTCTCAAAATATGTCTTCTTCAAAAAGTAACAAAGTTACAAATAAGTAAATAAAATAATAAAAAAAGAACAAGCAAAAATCCCTATGCCACATCACCAATAGATGAGTTTATAAGAAAAATTCCCTATGTTTCATAGAAGAGGAAATTTCTGTAAGTCTAGTCCAACCTTTATGTAAAAAATAAAACAAAATTTGCAAAGAAATTAAAAGAATAATTTTGTTTCCCTAAGATTATGAAATAATACAGGAACAAATAAAATCCAGCCATGAATTGAAAGAATGGCATGGAAAGTTACATTTAACTCAGGAATACCTAAATGATTTGACTTTAGGAAGGTCACTGGTATAAGGGGGTATACTAATAGATTGAAAGAGGAACCTGACTAGATCAGATTATTAAAGGCTGCAAAGCAACTGACAAAATTGAATAGCTGGGCTGGATATATAGCTCAATGAGATAGACACTGCCTCACAGGAGATGGAAGGAAAGAACCAACACCCAAAAATTGTCCTCTGACCTTCACACATGGACACACACACACACACACCCTCTAACAGCCATGCGTAAGAAAACAAACATACTTATTGTTTTAGGAAATAGTTGTTATAAAGTCATCACCTTCATAAAGGCATTTTGCAGATCTACAGCAATTATATATATACATATAAACTCTTTAACAACATTCTTATTTGTGGTGGTTTGAATATAAAACGTCCCCTATTATGGTAGTTTGAATCTAATGCGTCCCTTATAGCCTTATGCATTTGTAACTAACTTCATAGTAAATTCTGTTTGTAGAGCTTTTGGGTGGTGGAACCTTGCTGGAGACGGTGGGGCATCACAGAAGGATCTTGAGACAGTTCCAAGCCCAGAAGGTAGACTGCTTCCACCTAGATATATGACAAGACCTGAGCCAGCTTCTTGCTTGTACCATGCTTTCCTTATCATGATCAAACTTCTCCTCAAACTGTATGCCTGAAGTAAACCCTTTTTTCCCATAAGCTATTTCTGTTTGGGTGTTTTGTCCCAGTAAAGAGAGGGTAACTACTATGCCCAGAGATGGATAAGCTTGAATATTTAATTCCCAGTTGGTGGCACTGTTTGCTGTGGAGTCTTTAGGAGGTAAAGCCTTGCTGAAGGAAGTGTGTTAATGGGGGCAGCCTTTGAGATTATATAGTTCAGTCCTACCTGCCAGTTTCCTCTTTCTACTCCCTCCCTGCAGAAGTGTGGATGTAACACAGGATACCTGCTCTTGCCATGCATTTTCCACCATGATGGATACTCCCCTTAACACTCTGAGGCCAAGTAAACTCTTTCCTTCCAAAAGCTGCTTCTGGTTGGCTGTTTTCTCTCAGCAAAAAAAGAGGTAATTATTATACTACTAAAGCCAGGAGTAGGGCAAGGCAAAAGATAGTTTTGTAGACGTAGTCACTGACAACTCCAAAGAAAATACATAAATAAGTGTCACAGAAGCTATAAAATTCTGAAGGCTCCCTACACAGGTTCACTCACCTCTAAAAGAAGTCAAGGATTGTACAAATAAAGTATTAGGAAAGACAAACTATTAGGATAAGACTATAATCCTTCTGGTGACAGGCACATATAACATTAAAATCAATAATTATTTCATGTCATATATACTAAAGCTGTGGTAGAAAATAAAAGGTCCTTATGACACTTTGCATTTCTCTCTCCTCTCTATTACACTCACATACACAGATATGCTATAAGATACATTTTGAAAGAAAACTGTCCAAGAATAAGGTGAAAGCTTTGAAAAAGCAGTATTAGAAGGCAACTGTTACATTTGTTTACTATTACTGTTACTACTATCATACATTTTAAATTGTAATAAATAGTTATTGAAATATCAATACAGAAAACTAAACACATTGAAATTATTTTGGAATTTAAAAGCAGTTCCCTGGGTTTATAGGTATTCATTTGTAGTTATAATGATGCTATTTCAAAAGTACAGAGGGGAGCAATATCCGTGCAATTGCTTTCATAAAATAAATAACACTATATCATCTCCCTCATACCATATGCAACCAATAAATTGCAGAATTTCAAACGAATTGAAAAGCTAAATATAAAACTAATGAATCAAACTTTATGGTGGTGGTTATATTTTTGTGTTTTTTGATTTTAAAATCTTATGTAGGGAGTCTCGGAGTGACATTAAAAGTATAAGTTGCAAGCTAGGCAACATTGTGCAACCTATCATCTCAGTATGCAGGATGCTGAGGGGGAGGACCAGCCATTCAAGGCCACCTGGAGCAACACAGTGAGACCCTGCCTCAGAAAACCAAAACAAACACAAAAGCATAAGCCACAGTGGAAAAGGAAGACAGGTTTATGAAGGAAGCATTTTAAACTTTTATAACTTAAAAAAACAAAACAGTCTACAAAACAGTAGAGCATATGAATAGCTCTGAAAAAAACATTTCCAACGTAGAAATCAGAGAGAAGTCTAATGCCTAATATCATACATGTGTGATGGAGTACTTCCAAATGACTAGGAAAATGTCAAAAACCCAACAGAACACAAATTATATTAAGAAGTAATTCCAATTAGAATTCCAAATGGCCAATTAATGAAAATGCACTCTGTCCCAGGAGAATCAAAAGAATCCTTGGAATACTAAGTGCTTGATACTAGTCAGGGCCTCAGATCTTCATCTGTGTTAATTGCTCAAGCCTTACAACCAGTCTGCAGTAGGCATTTTTCCCCTGAGGAGAAAAGAAAGAGTAATATGTAAAAGCAAAATTACCTGGCCACAGACACAAGCTAGATGTAACATAGCTGAAACCACGTGACAAGGGGCCCCAGACCAGCTTGCTATCTTGCCATTTCTTCTTTTTTCATTCATCAAATTGGCATAGTGTTTAAAGGTTAAGAATATCCACTGTTAGTGAGAAAAATTTTGATTCTCAAATCATTATTGGTGGAGTCATAAATTGATTTAAAAAAGCAATATATTTGTTTGTTTCTTTTAAAAACTGTATTTCAGGCTGGAGAGATGGCTCAGTGTTTAAGGAGCTTGCGTGCAAAGCCTAATGACTGTGGTTTGATCTCCCAGTACCTACAGTAAAGCCACATGCACAAGTGTCACATGCATCTGGAGTTATCGTATGCAGTGTCTAGAGGCCCTGGCAGACCAATATTCATTCATTCATCCACATATCCATTCATTCATTCTCTCTTTTGCTTGCAAGTAAATAAATAAATGAAAAGTTTAAAATTATATTTAAAAACATACTATTGGATTGAATATTTCTATTTCCAAGAAAATCCCATTAAGACATAATTGAAACATGCACAAAAAATCTATAGAACACATTATGACAGTATTGTTTGCAAGAGTGGAAATTCAGAGTCAACCTGCATATCAGTAAATAGGATTTTAGTAAAACAGTTGGGGAAAAATTCATGTAATAAAATAGCAATCACTATTTAATAAAATGACACAAGTTGAGTTGCATTAAGATAGTATGAACTGATATGGAACCATTACAAAACTTCCATGAAAAAATTAAATGGAAGACACAAAAATATTTCTATTTCAAAAGGAAAGAAGGGAGGTACTTATATATGTGACATGCTTGTGTGTTTAGAAAGGAGACAAGATACACCCCTCAGCTTATTTCATGACTACTGATAGCTCCTTCAAGGGACAGGAATAAAAGTGCGTTAGGTTGCATGCAAAGAGAGGCAAAATATGTACCTATATATTATATTTAAGATCAGTATCTATTCTTTATATTGTTTATAATGAAGGGGTATTTATCATGTGTTTGTGAAATTACAGCAATAATATAAAAAGTAAGAAGAGCAATACACTCTGAACGCGGAGCTCCAGGAAAGATGACAAAACAAACCGTTGAGAGGCCACAATGTCATAGCTAGGTACCTCACATCAATGTAAGGTCATGGCATGGATACAGCCGCCAGGAAACAAATGTGACAAATAAGTATAAAGGTCCAAAGTACTTAAGAGAGCCCAGATCAATCTTTCTGTGTCATAGAGCCTGCTTGGTTGAGAAGAATTGACGCTCCATTGGGTGGGGTTTCTACAATCCTATTAAATAGTTTTGTTAGCGTCTCATTGTATCATCAAATTGCAACCTTAACAGAGGCTGGTCCTGGGTCAAATCTAGGGACAGGGGAGGATACAGTGAAGTCTGCAGGGAGAACTTCAGGACCCATCCTTTCCTTGGAGGTCCTTACAGCTTCCTCATCACAGTCCACGGGACCCTGGGCACCTGACACTGGCTGAACACAACTTACACTGCGCATGCACACACACGCCCAATCTCCCAGGTGGCGTCAGCGCTCCTAGTGGTTTGGTTATTGAGCTGCTCTTGCGGGGTCAGTGTTGATTTGGAAGCAGGCTCCATCATCTGAGGAGGCCCTGGGCAGTTTACTGGGGAGTTGTTAAGAGCTGGGAGTTCAGCACCTCTGCTTGGCTGGGTCAGCTGGTGGCAGTGGGAACCTAGATGCTTGAGAGGTCCCAGTCCTCAAGACCTGTGCAGTCTGTGGTCACTATTGACCTCTCCAAACCTGCAGCAGAGAAGGATGTACCTAAAGATGAGTGAGCCACGTGACGAGTGTTTAGAGAGAAATCAAGATACTGGTGATGAGAAAAAATAAAAAAAATAAAATAAAATAAAAACAAAGAAAAGAGGAGAGAGTGCTTGCTTGCTCTCAATAAACTCAGAGCCCATCAGAATTTTTTTTTTTCCAAAAGTTCCAAGATGATTTGAAAGGCTGACTTAGTTCCATACAAACACTGAAACATAAATTGGCAGAGAAGGTGCAAAAGTTCCTGATGCCCCAGAGTAAATAAAGCTACACTTTCCTGATACCCAGACCACAAAAAATGGAGCGATATCAGTTTCCTAAAAGTTAATATTTAGACTTACAGGGTGGTGGAATATCCTGAATCAAACAAGAGTGACATCCCTAGAGAAGGAGACAAGCCTCAGCTAGCAGTAACAGTCTGTCATATCACCCATCAAACCTCCTTTTGCCGGTTTCTTACACAGCTGTGTCCATGGCCACCTCCCCATGGTGAGTAGGGGTCCCCATCAACAGCTACATGGCACACAGAAGCACCAAGAAACTCGGGTTCAGTCCTTCCCTCCACAGAACGTCCCACAAGAGTCAATGTTTTGTGAGATGGTAGGTATGACCATAGGAGTCAGGTGGGCCTGAAGCCAGTCTGCTCTCTGACACTCTTATTTTGCATTTATTTTTAACTGATCACTAAAGACATTAAAATTGTTGCTATTACTGAGGTAGTGTGGCTTATTCCCCTCCCCCCCCCCACACACATTCACACATTAAAAAATAATTTAGTGGCTGGAGAGATGGCTTAGTAGTTAAGGCGCCTGCCTGCTAAGCCTAAGAACCCAGTTCCAATCTCCAGGTCCCACGTTTAGCCAGATGCAAAGTGACTCAAGGGCGCAATGCCGCACTTGACCACAAGGGGGTGCATGCACCTGGATTTCGTTCACAGCAGCTGAGAGACTGCTGGCATGCCCATCTCTATCTGTCTCCCTCTCCCTCTCTGTCTCTCTCTGTGTCTCTCCAAAAATAAATAAAATAATAATAAAAATTAAAAAATAATTTAGACAAGCCCAAAGGCCTGGCTTTTTTTTTTTTTTTAATTGCTAGAGAGCGAGAGTGAGAAGGAATTGGCTAGCCAGGCTCTGCAGCCATTGTAATCAAACTCCAGATGTGTGTGCCACCTTGTGCATGTGCAACCTTGTGCACTTGCATCATCATTTGCATCTGGCTTACACAAGACGGAGAGAGTCCAACATGGGTCCTTAGCCTTGGCAGGCAAGTGTCTCAACCACTAAGCCATCTGTCCAGCCCAACACATTTAAGCCAGAGGAAACATTTCTGCTTCTTCAAACATTTGTCATACATTTGCAGTTAAAATCCTTCAAAATTATTTTTCCAATTTTGTAAAATTGGCAGCACATGACTGTCTATATCCCCCCTGTTGCACAGTAGCACGCAAGAGCTTCTTACTTCTCTAACTACAACTGGGTGCCCATCGACCTCCTCCCATACCTCCCTCCTCAACTCTCCCTAGTCACCAGTCCACTCCCAACCTTTATGGTTTTGGCTGTTTTATTATTTTTTTATTTTTTTCATTTTTTATTTTTATTTTTTTTTTTGTTTTTTTGAGGTAGGGTTTCACTCTAGCCCAGGCTGACCTGGAATTCACTCTGTAATCTCAGGGTGGCCTCAAACTCATGGCAATCCTCCTACCTCTGCCTCCCGAGTGCTGGGATTAAAGGCATGTGCCACCACGTCCTGCGGTTTTGGCTGTTTTAGATTATACATATGAGGTTAGGTGGATTTGGCTTTCTGTGCCATGTGGGTTTTATGGAGATAATAATCTCTAGATCCTTCCTGTGGCTGTGAGCTACAGTATTTGACCCTTTTCATGGCCACCCTTTGTCAATGTGCATCACATTTCCTTTTTCCTCTCATCAGTTTCTGGACACCAGGTTGCTTCCATTTCTCAACTGTTGTGAGTAGCCCTGCAAGCATAAGAATGTCCCTTTCTAAATAAGTTTAATGTCAGATCCAAGGTTCTCATCTCCAAGTAGAAACAAATGATTGTGCCATCCTGTCCAAACCAGAGTGAGAAGAGAATGAGAAACTCCAACAACAGTACTCACTAGCCTGCCTAGTGTTTTCTAAAAGCCAAGCAAAGCAGTTGTTACACTCAGCAACTAATTTCTGTCATCTGGTTTATAGAATATGGTCAAAGCTAACTTGAGTTAGGTGTAACACGGGAAAAAGAGAACACACAATACAATATAAAAAGAAATAATTTGCAAGGAGTGTAATTTCTGTCCTGGCTAAAAGGATCACCCTAGAATGGTTTTCTGTATATGTGAAATAGACTTTCAGCAAGGACTGGGCTTAATATAGCCTCATTGTTTTTTTTTCAGCTATCAGGAAAGGAAGAAAGAAAGCAGAGACTGTGTTGCAATGGGGGTGCTAGCAACAAAGTTGATGGCGAGATGGGGTTGAATAGAAAAAGTGAGATGGTCCCCCAAAAAGCAATTTTAAAAGTCAGCTGTGAATTTTACCTTAGTCATGAGTCTATAATTTTACAATCTAACAGAAAGCCAAAAATATCTATTTAACTAAATTCATAGGAATACATGTATGTTTGTGTGTGTGTGTGTGTAATGTAAATTTGCTCTGCTCTTTCTACTAATAAGATTCTTACCTTTTACTCTGCTTACTTGTTTGGTGGAAGGCCAGAAACCCCAGGGAATTCCTACTCTGGGCTACACAGTGGTGAGAAGATTTGAATATCTCTTTGTCAGATAAGGACTCTATTTCCCTCTTGCTTTTCTGCAATCCTTCTGCAAACAGATCTAGCCAAGGTTAGTGCTTGCATACTCTTGAATTTGCATCCAATTGGGCTGGAGAGAATGCTCAGTCAGCAAAGTGTTTGCTGTTCAAACATGAAAACCTGAGTTCAAACCCCAGGATTCATTTAAAAGCCAGGTGTGTCCATGTATGCCTGTAATCTCAGCATTAGGGAGGTGGAGACAGGTAGGAGGACCCCTAAGACCTGGTGGCTAACTAGTCTACCTGAATAGGTGAGCTCTGGGTTCAGCAAGAGGTCCTATCACAAAAATTAAGTGGAGTGTAATTAATGTGCACCCATATACATACACACATACACATGCAAAAACAAGCTACACATTCAGGATATTTTTACCCATTATACATATTTTAAATAACTTTATTGGAGCACAATTTACATTCCATAAATCCACCCATTTCAAATTTAATTTATGACTCCAGATAAACTTCAGAGATCACACCACATTCCAGCTTTAAAACATTTCACACACTCTTAGTAGCCCACAGGTTCCTATGTTGTTTCCCCCCTTCCCTTCCCTCCCCACACCCTGGAAACCTTGACCACATTTTCTCCAAGATTTGTCCTTCTTGGACATTTCATAAAAATGGAATCACACCTTTTGAGGGTTATATATTTTAGGCTATCTCTAAGGACAAAGGTTTCTATGGTATCAGTTTGGGGTGTAATTTTGTGTTTGTTTCCTTCCCTTCCCTTCCCCTCCCACCTTTCCAAACTCTTCCATCCCTATTGTCTGAGCCTTGAGTTGCCTATTAGGTATAAGTAAGGCTCTGATGAGGGTGGGATGACGCCTAAGCTTAAACAAATTTTTTTTTCTGTCTCTGACCTGTAAGTCCCAGGACCAGAGATTGGTTGCTACCCACATTGAGTTGTTGATCAGAGAGACCTACAAGGTCCCCAAATAAAGACAGCTTTCTGACAAAGCACTTGATTACCTGCATGGGGCAAAAGCTAAGACTCTAATGCTGGAGACACCATATGCTGCTGACACAGAGCACAGAGAGACCTGGCTGGAATTCAGAAGAAAGCCAGTCCCCAGACAGTTAACCTGTCTAGTGCTGGAAAGCACTGTATGAGCTACTGGGGGAAAATTGCCAACAACGGTCTGAGCAACCAGAGCAGAATCTAAGCTACTCAGATGCAAACACCCTGACACAATGTGAACACCAGTGCAATAGTGGCACACAGCCTCAGTGTGTAACCAATAGCTTTCTGATTGGCTAAGAGAACCACTCAGTGTAAAGGAACCCATATCTGGAATTAGGAACCAGATCAGATTCCTATGGAGACAAAGATTATATTCTCTAGTGTCAAGCTCTCACTAGCTTTTGGCTAAAAGAGGGGTTACATACATCAGTTTCTCCCTAAATTAATAATGCTTATGCCATTTAAACTATACTTACTTAACTCTCCTCTGGAGAATCTGTTCTTCTTTTTCAGAAGGTAGTGAGACCAGAGGAGATAAACTACCCCTCTTACTTCAGCCAAGCCACAGCTGAATCCACAAAGAACTGGGGAGATGAGCAAGAATGCTACTTCCATTCTGTTCCTGATAATCAGCACCAGTGTGTTAGGAGACAGACCCTGAGGACACTCAACACCTACCAAAGCAGAGATCCAGAGGCTCCTAAGAGCTTATCACTGAAGCAGTCTTAAAACTCACCCACCCCTCAGGGAATTTTATGGAAGAAGGAGCAGAAAGATTGTAAGAGTCACAGGTTAAGACATCAGGCCCAGAGGCATTCCCTCCCTCCACCCCAATATCTGACTACTGCTTCCACAATGCATAAACTATATCCCATGCGGAATACCTGCAACCCTATTGAAGAGCGTCCCCAACGGAATGGAGGTAGGGACAAGGGAAAAGAGGGTTCCAACACATGATGTATCCATATGAAACATCTTATTAATAACAATAATTATAAACATTAAAAATGGAATCACACAATGTTCTGTCATATACACCTGGCTTCTATACATCATAATTCCCCCAGGGACAAGCTTCCACAGAACATTCATTTGCTGCTGGACCATGCAACTGATGTTGCTATGAACTGCAGCCCTTAAGGCTTTGTATGGCATTTACATCTCTCCTGGGTAGAGACACAGTACTAGATTTTCTGTGTTAAAGATAAAGTTTGACATTTTATCAAACTGCCACACTTTTTCCCAAGTGTTGATAATATTTTTCTTCCCTTTCACCTACTACAAAAGCTTTAGTGTCTACCCTTTTTGCCAACTCTTATGATTGTCTTTTTCATTGATTATTTGTTTTCTCTCTGATTTTTCTTTTGCAGTGCTTGGGCTAAATTCAGGACCTTGCACATGCTCAACAAGTGCTCTACAAAGCTCTAACCCTAGCTCTTGATCCCTTCCCTCTGTTTTTTCTTAAATTGAATCTGCATTTCTTCCTTGAGTAATGATGTTAAATGTGTTTGTTTGTGATTCTTAGCAAAATTGGTTCACTGATCAAGAGAATATTTAAATCTTTTGTCTAGTTTTACATTAACATGTATGACTTATTATAACTGAGTTGTAAGTAATCCATACCTATTCTGTGTACATTTTTTATCAGCTTTCAAATTTGCAAATTTTATCTCTAAAGCAGTAGTTGTCTTTTCTTTTTCTTAATGGTGCCTTTGGAGGCTTAAAAGTTTCAATTTTAAAAGTCCAATTTATTAGATATTATTTTTACTTTCAGGAATCATGCATTTTGATGTAAAATCTAAGAGCTCTACATAACAACAATCATGAAGATTTTCCTTTCTCTTTTCATTCAATAACTTTTACAATTTTAACCCTCAAAATTAATTCTACAATTCACTGTTAATTAATTTTTGAGTATTGTATGAGACAAAGGTGAAAATTAATCTTCTTTCCATGTGGATATCTAATTGTCCCAGTATCATTTGTTGTAAAGATTATTCTGTGCTCATTAAGTCACCTTAACATCTCTGTAAAACTCAATTGACCATCTGTATGAAGATTTTTTATTATGGATTCTCAATTCTAATCCCTGAGCTTTATCTAAGCTTGTACAAGTACTACCCTTCTCTTTATTACTGGCAAAACTTCCAATGTTTTTAATCCCACATTTTTGGGATATATCATGTACAGATTTAAGAATCCAAAAAGAAATTTTAGTAACATGTATTTTGCATACATAATTCATAAATACATGATCACAGTGAGTATTATAGTTTATGTCCATTGGCAAATTTATGTTATGCACTAACATATTTAAAACATACTACTACTGGGCTTGAGAGATGGCTTAGCGGTTAAGGAGCCTGCCTGCTAAGCCTAAGAACCCGGTTCCAATCTCCAGGTCCCACGTTTAGCCAGGTACAAAGTGACGCAAGGGCGCAATGCTGCACTTGCCCACAAGGGGGCGCACACATCTGGATTTCATTCACAGCAGCTGAGAGACTGCTGGCGCGCCCATTCTCTATCTGTCTCCCTCTCCCTCTCTGTCTCTCTTCAAAAATAAAAATAATTTAAAAATTACAAAAAAACACATTACTACTAACGATGATTTGTGAAGGTGACAAAGATCACCTGGGAGCCTACAAATCTGATGACTCTCTTAGATTGAAACTAAAAATATGTATAATTAGGAAGAATTAGTTTATTATCATGCACAGTTTACAGCCACCACATGTAATGATAAGTTGTGTTGTATATCTACAAACCTAGTACTACCCTCCCTTTATTTATGTGTTGAGCAACAATATTCTCACAGAAGAAGGCCCTCCCTGCAGCCCTAGGCATTGGGCTCCCATTGGACTAGCCCAAAAGTCTGCAAACATTTTTGCAAAAGAATAGACAGTATATAACATTTGTTACCATGCACTCTCTGTAGCAACCAGTGGATTCTACCACAGTACTGAGAAAGCAGCCATAGACAACATGGAAAAAGTGGGTGACAGTGTTGCAAAAAAAAAGTCTATATCCACAGATAATAAGAAGATTTCAACTTGGCCTTAACTCTCTAGACTGTGTGGATTGGAGTGAATTTATTTGGTTTCACAGGTTTGTACTAACAAAGTATAACAAGCAAGGAGTCTTAATACAATTGACATTTGAAATTTAAGCTGGGCAGGGAAGCTTATGCCTGTAATCTCAGCACTTGGAAGGATGAAACTCAGGACCTTCCTTCATCCACTTACTAGTGCTGTAATTGCAGAAGTGTATCACTATGCCTGGCTTTATGTACCAAATAGGCTTAAAAACATGTCATATCCATATGACTTTTCTAATGTATATATACACTGTAAACATTAAGCATACTGTATATATGCATACATAATCCATATTCTCAAAATATGTGTTATATATCATTCTTATAGTGAGTGTGCATTTTATGTCTATAACATAGGGTCAATAGGATTCAAAAATTTTTCTCCTGAGAGAATCAATTTAAAAATATGTACTTTCTGCTTATGGAGCAGCTGCAAACACAATGAAACTCCTAGAAAACAGCTGTAAAATCTAGACACCCACCTGTACACTACACTTCCCAAAGGTGCTGAAAGCAAACAAAGTCAGGAAAATGTACACTTAGAGAAGGCAATGGGTAAATTTACTATATGTCGCATAGTTTTGCCTGAGGGCAGCTTCAAACAGTGCCACATGACTGCAGTACCATACCCACAATCCCAGCAGCCTGTGGAACCTGAGGGCAGAGCTTGAAGTAATCTCTGAGCAGCTACACAAGAAGTGTCCATGGAGAGGGAATGTTGAATTCTGCTCAAAAACCTGCTTAACAGCAAGGCTGAGGCTGAAAGGTCTGAACAACCCTGACTTCCATCCCACCATCCAGAGGAGATGTTGAGCAAACTTCTAACTAAACAACAAAACCACAAAGTAATCGCACTCAGAAGAGCAGAGCAAAATGGAGTCTTAAACCATCACGTTTCCCAGACCATAATTAAAACTGCTATGCTACCATGAATCAGGAAGGGTGGCCCGTAACCACTAAAAAAGGTACTGATGAAACCCACACCATGGGAGTAAGTTGACAGAGACCCTCACAGCAGCTGTCATGACTATACTCAAGAATAGAAAAGGAAATTAATGAACAAGTAGGAAACCTGGACAAAGAAATATTTTAAACTAATAAGAAATTAATAAATACTGGTAGAAATTTAATAATTGATTTTACATATTTGATAATTTTGTCTATTTTCTTCTTATTAAAAAGTCACATATCATATAAAGGTGGTCACTCTAATGTGTCATCTTAGAACTCAATCAGGTTATATATTGTGACAATAGATAGTACTAGTAAAATAGAGAATTGCACATTAAGTCAAGAAAATGAAATCTTAACTACAAAATTCTGACATTAGACACCTATGTTGGACCATGTGTGTTTCTCTATCAAAGGAAACTGCTTGAATCTACGTAAGTTTTTATTGATAAAGATCTAGGTGCTATTTACTAACAGCCCACAAATTATGTAAACATTAGGATGAACAGACAGCTTTTCTACTCATTACAAACATCTGAACTAATTAAACCAGGCAATCTTGGCCAAACATATAACATCACTGACAATTTCTATAAAGATTAACAACATAACAAGCTCCTAATTTTCCCAACAAAAACTTCTTCATTTGCCTCATAAAGATGCATCGGGTAGAGTACAGCAGTTGAGAGAAAACACAAGGTGGTCGTTTGAATTAGATGTCTCCCACAATCTCATGTGTTATGAATTTTTGGTCCCCAGTTGGTGGCAGTTTGGGAGATGGAGTATTATTGGAGGAGGTTTGTTGCTGGGGTGGGTTTTAAGCCCTAGCTTGTCAGTGTTGGTTTGGCTCACTCTCTTGCTGCTGTTTCCACCTGCTCTACAGAGGTGATGCCCAGCCTCTGTTCAAGCCTTCCTTTTCCCTACCATCATGGAGCTTCCTCTCGAGATTATAAGCCAAAATAAAGAAACTTTCCTTTTAGTTGGGTGCTTTAGGCAACCAATGAGAAGGGGGTAACTGCAATAGGCATTTGGAAAATCAAAGCAATTCATATTACAAGTTTCAGCAAGGCTAGAAGCATCAAAATGAACGAATGAATGAATAAGTTTCTTCCATGAAGCTCATCAAAAATGAAGTGGAACCTGAACTAAAACTTGACTCAGGGCTAGAGAGATGGCTTAGTGGTTAAGGTGCCTGCCTCCTAAGACTAAGAACACTGGTTCAAATCTCTAATGGTTCCAATCTCCAGGTCCCAGGTTTAGCCAGATGCAAAGTGATGTGAGGGCGCAATGCCACACTTGACCACAAGGGGGCACACACATCTGGATTTCATTCGCAGCAGCTCAGAGGCTGCTGGCGCGCCCATCTCTGTCTGTCTTCCTCTCTCTGTCTCTCTCTGTCTTTCTCAAAAAAAAAAAAGAAAGAAAGAAAGAAAGAAAGAAAGAAAGAAAGAAAGAAAAAGAAAGAAAGAAAGAAAAAAAAGCTTGCCTCAGTGAGAGTCTAAGTGAATGCATTTTTTTAAGCCCACATGCCCATATCCTATGTGCTGAGGAATTGACACTTTTGGTCAGGAGCTACAATGTTAAACTGAGAGAGAGAGAGAGATTTGTTATCCATTGTTTTGCCTTCCCCTTGCATAGGGAATATTTTATTTAATCTCCCTAAGAGGAATATTTTCTCATCTGACAAACAAATAAACATAAAGACTGTTTAAAGATGGATGCATATTTTAAATGCTTGATGTTTTTAATCTCACTGTAAGAGCTTGCAACGCTGGCAACCTTTAGGGAATCTGTGGGTTTGTGATCAGCACACAGCTTTCTAAACAGCTCAGCTATAGTTTCTCACTGCAGTCCAGGGTACCATTCACCAGTCCTTGTGATCATTCAAAATGTCCTTGTGATGGCTGTATCCTCAAAACATATAACCTCCATCATGGATAGAAACCTTTATGTTCTCAATAACACAGACATGTATCTTACGGATGGGGATTAAAAAAAGATAAAATAAACATGAATGGAGAAAACGCCTCAATGTGAATTCAGACACATGAGTTGCCTATATTGGTGTTATTGATGAGATATTGAGATGTAAAGAAATAGAAAACATACATACACAGAAATTTGGATGTGGAGAAAGAAAATTTATGTCCACTGTAATTTCATAGAATCATATAATATTCCCTCAGCAGAAATCTTGATAGTTGCCAGTTCTTCAGATTTTAGAAATTCATACATAAACAGCCAAATAAAGTCTCATTGACTTCCAGGATAGTCATAAATCAGTTTTAGTTTTATTTTAAGCATAATTGCTTCAGAGCTTCTGTAGAGGTGGAGCTTGTCTGCAATGCCTAATGACCTGGCTTGATTTCCCAGTACCCATGTAAAGCCAGATGCACTATTGGTGCATATAGCTAGAGTTGGTTTGCAATAGCTAGAGACATGACACACACACAGTCTCTCTCTCCTCTCTCTTCTCTTTTCTTCTCTTTACCCTGTCTCTTTCCACTTGCAAATAAATAAATAAACAATTGCTTTAGAGTTATGAAATAGAACTTGTAAGAATTTATCCACAACCTATACATTGTTAAATCTGAATTGCCAGGTTCATGGATGGTAGGTTGGTTGTTACAGGAAAGTCTGATCCCACCTTGCATATGGTTTCTGCCCTAAGGGGGGTTGAAATTTCTGGTTAGCAACAGAGCAAATATAGTCCAACATAGGCATGCTCAATAGTTACTGATCACTGACTGTGTATTATAAAATATTAAAAGATAAGGAACTATTGAGCTGGACTAATAGAAGCCTCTTTTCTAATCTATAATAATTGCCCTTACTAAGATGCTGATTGACCATTATTCCAGAGACTAGAATCAAAGAAAAATATATAGAAAGAAAATGCAGTTTTTTTTTTTTTTTTTTTTTACTGGGAATATCACGAAAGAGGTTACTTTGGGGAAGAAATACCATGGCACCTTTGGAGAACCTTAAAAAGATCAAACATCCCTAAAAGTAGACTTAGAAAAAAATGCATCATCATTGGAAAGATGGATCCAAAGGTGGATAAAGATCTAAACATTTCTAACCACTCATTAAAGAGAAAGATAAATGCTTGCAAAGTCCACCTTTTTATTACTTAAAATACTTATTTTCATCCTTACAAGATTTTACCACTAGCAAAAGGTCTTCACATGAGTTAATCCTAAACACAAAAATTTATCCGAAACCCAAAGTTCATTGTCTTACCTCTATCACTAAGCTAAAAAAAACACACATTTCTTACAAAAATTTGAGAAAAATTCACTACTTGTTATTGATTTAAAATACAATGTCTCAAATTGCTTTCAGATACCCTGAACATGATTTCAGCCTTCTAGAATAGGAAAGTCCAAAAGAGGAGGGTAATATTCTTTTGCCTTATATTTAAACCAGTTTTCTTGAAGGGAGATGATCTAGTTGCCAGAAGCCCTAGCTTTATTCCCTAGCTCTGGTATATACACTCCACTTCTGAGACACATATTAAGTACAGTTGAGCAGTTCTCTTCCAACAAGCTTTAGGCAGTCTGATACACGGTGCAAATTAAGGGACATCACAACCTCCTGTTAGTAAAGTCATTTAAAATAACTCCTGAATTTGTTCTCCATGATCTTTTTTCTTTGAACTGTTTTCAGAAATCAGTGAAAAGATGTGTACATAATTGTAAAAATGATAATGTCCCACTTCTATAGGCCAGGTTTTACAACACAGGGATTATGGCAGCAAGGTTGTAGGATAGAAAATTCCACACTCACATTCTTCCACTGGATATTTCATAAAAACATCCACAAAGTAACCACAGTAATTTTATAGGAGTTCTGTAAACCAAAGATCTACAGCAAGCAAGTGAATGCACATTGGTGGAAAAAGCTACAGTCAAATGGTGGGTGGGAGCTCTGTGGTGTTTTTAGTGACTCATACTTCACCCACTCCATTTTTAGCGTGGCATAGTTGCAAGGAAGTGGCTATTCCAGTTGGCTGGAAGAAACAGATAGAGACATATTATTAATGTTCCAACTTGCTTGTTACCTGTCCGAGGCATTCATTTCTTTCTAACCTCACTTGGAGTTCTGAAAAGAAATGGTGACACAGTTGTATCTGAGACTGGTGGAGTCTCTTGAAAGGCAATCACATGTGATGTATAAAATCATCAGGGGGACTACAGGTCTACAGACATTAAGGGTATAGGATTATGGACAGAGGTCTATGATAGCATATCTAAGGCTCCCAGAAGAAACTAGATTGAACATCTTTGGGAAATTAAGGTATTTAAAGCAGCTAGTTAGTATGGTGGTTGGGGAAGTCTTAAAAAAAAAAATAAGAGAAAACACAGACTCAGTCAGGACATATGGCCAGAAAAGACAGATAACGAAAACACAATCTCAAGGTTGTGAGGCTCTCTCATTAGAAAAGATTGTCCATGTTAACTTGCAAATATATGGAAAATAGAAGTGTTTCTAATGCTTACCAACAATTTCAAAAGATGCCAAAAAGTGCAAGAAAACATGGTGCAATCAAAAGTGCAAACAATTTTCAGAGACCATCACTGAGGAAACAGCTATCACATCTGCTGGGGAAAGATCTTTCTTTAAGCAGTGCTCTTAAATATTCACAAAGACTAAAGGATGAAATGGACACAGAACTAAGAAAAAATAGGAAGATGATAAATAGCAACAAAATTAGAATGTCCACAGAGATGTAGAAATTGAATTTTAATATCAATAAATAAAAACTCTAGAACTTAAAGAATAGGAAATAAGGGAAATTCATTACAAAGTTGCAAAAGCAGACTTGATTAGACAGAAGAAACAACAAGGAGATGTGAAAATAAATAATATCATGTCTAAAAATAGTAGAAAAAAGAATGAAGAAAACTTAAAATGGGCTTTTCATTCATTGCTAAGTGGGCAAAATGTGAATCATAAGAATTACAACAAGAGAAGAGAGAAAATGTCAGAAAAGTTATTTGAAGAAGGAATGAGTAAAATTTTCATAAAGTCAATAATAATAAGGAATGCAAAAAATGCTAAGCAAGATAAACCCAAAAACCCACATAAAAATTCAGTATAGGGCCTGGAGAGATGGCTTAGCTGTTAAGCACTTGCCTGTGAAGCCTAAGGACCCCAGTTTGATGTTCGATTCCCCAGGACCCACATAAGCCATATGCACAAGGTGGCACATGCATCTGGAGTTCATTTGCAGTGGCTGGAGGCCCTGGTGCGCCCATTCTCTCTTTATCTGTCTGCATCTTTCTCTTTCTGTCGGTCTGTTGCTCTCAAATAAATAAATAAATAAATAATAAACAAAAAATATTTTAAAAAACACTATAATCAAAATACAAATAGTCTTTATATAATAGTAAGGAATGAGGAAGAGTTACTGCACAGTTGGTAACTATGTACAATAGTATGGAGCCCAAGGACGGGTTATCACACAATGGGTTACTAGACATAAGGATAATATAATACTTTTAAGCCTAGAAGAAAGGATTTTCAAAACTTTCATTAAAAATTATTAATATTGACAAGATAGACATTCTTAACCTGATTTAAATATTATGAAGAGAACAAATATAAGTGGAAACATCAGCAATTACCCTATAAATATGTATAAATATGATTTTATGAATCAGTTAAATAAATTTAATTTTTGAAAGAACTATAAAAATCTAAAACAAATAGAGAATGTAGGAAGAAACAAAAGGAGAACAAGAGTCACTTGTCATGTACAAGAGATCTACAATTTTTATATCCAGATTTCTTGGTGTAAACTGTAGAGGTCAGTGGCAACAAAATGATATTTGTAGGTGTTGAAATGAAAGAAAACTTTTGGGGGGTGTTATAAAAGCCCTTTTACAAAGAAATTTTTATTATTAAATAAAACAAAAAGTTTACAAAAGAAAAAATATAGAAAAAGAATAATTTGCTTCTTATTTACCCTAAAGAGAAAAAATAAAGGGGATAATGCCAGCATGCTCAACAATAGGGTTTCTTTTACTTATTCTTTAATACAAAATACAAGCAAAGGGTACATATTCTTAAAACCAAGCTCAGGAGCAGGCACACAGTCCTGGAAGTCCTTCAATAGAAGCAAAGCAGGAGTTTTTTTTTTTTTTTTTTTTTAATTTTTTAATTTGTTATTGACAACTTCTATACTTACATAAAATAAATCATGATATTTCCCTCTGTTCCTCCCATTACCCTTCAGAACTCCACTCTCCATCATATCTCCTCCCTCTCTCCATTATCTCGCTTTTAATTTGATGTCATCATCTTTTTCTCCTATTATGAGGGTCTTGTGAAGGTATTGCTAAGCACTGCGAGGTCATGGGTATCGAGGCCACTTTCTGTCTGGACAGTTGCATTGTAAGGAGTTGTACCCTTCCTTTGGCTCTTACATTCTTTCCGGGACCTCTTCTGCAATGGACCCTGTGCCTTGGAGGGTGTGACAGAGATGTTTCAGTGCTGGGCACTCCTCTGTCCCTTCTGCTCAGCTCTATGTTGCCTTTTGGGTCCTCTCAGTGGTCATCACCATCTGAAAAGAGGAGTTTCTCTAACCAGAAGTGAGAGTAGCATTAATATATGAATATGAACATTAAGTGTAGTGCTTTCAGGGCAGTTTAGTGGGGAAAATATATACATTTAGCTAGACAAGAGCAGGCTTTATACCCCTAAGGCTCACTACCTCCCCTGCCATAGGCTTTTTTAAAAATATATTTTTTATTTTTATTTATTTATTTATTTATTTGACAGAGAGAAAGAGGGAGAGAGAGGGAGGGAGAGAATGGGTATGCCAGGGCCTCCAGCCACTGCAGACAAATTCCAGATGCATGTGCCACCTTGTGCATATGGCTTATGTGGGTCTTGGGGAATTGAACCTGGGTCCTTTGGTTTTGCAGGCAAATGCCTTAACTGCTAAACCATCCTTCCAGCCCTGCCATAGGCTTTTGACTAGGATTTTCAGTACCAGGCATGTATTCCCTCCCATAGAGTGGGCCTTCAATACAATTAGAGAGCAACTAGGTTCCCCCAGAGTAGACATGCCACTATTAAACCTGTTCAGTCATTTTGCCTATCTGGCCAAACTTGAGGTTTCCAGTGTCCTCTGTTTTCACTGCTGATGATTTCTGTCTCCCATAGGGCTGCATGCAGTGCAGCTATTTAAAGCTTTCAGTTGGCTAGTCTACAGGGAGAAGGTTTTCTGCTCAGCACCAGCTTGATTTTTCAGTAACCTTGCCACTCAGGAAAGTGAAGTCTTTAGCAATAGGGCTTGCCATCTATTTCTCAAGGGAAACCAAGGGCCTTGGCAGTAGCCTGTAATATTTTGGAGGCAACAATTCACTGGAAGGTATACCATCCCAGGCACTGAAAATTTTCTAGTAACAATCTATGGCTTCTGAATTGCAATTATTCAAAAAAGTAGGTTTACATAAGTCTTATTCAGAATATCTTGAAATTTGATTGACCCTTCCCTAGCCCTTCTGAGAGAGTGTGTGTGTGTGTGTGTGTGTGTGTGTGTGTGTGTATGAGATACACAGAGATTGATTGGGGTATGTAACAATTAAGTGTCACAAAAAACCATCAGGATTCTACCAATGCATAATCAAGCAATTTTATATCCAGCAAAACTGTCAGTTAAGATGAGGGAGAAATTAAGACATTCAAGATAAACAAAATCAGAAGGAATTAATTGCCTTTATTTTTGCCACAGAAAATAAAATGTTGATGAATACCCTTAAATTAATGTATATGATGCTGGATAATAACTCAAAATGCAATGAAAATATGAATTTTCTACTAAAGGAAAATACATAGAGAAAAAAAATTAAGGAATCATTGTAATTTTAGTTTGTAACTCCATTTTTGATTCTCACATAGTACTTAAAAGGTAAAAGCATAAGCATATGTAAAAATCTATATTAAAGGGACAGATATAAGTATATGTAAGATATAATTTGTGACCATAGTAACATAACTTACAGTGGCAGAGAGCTATAAAAAGTAGAATTGTTGAATGTTAATTAAGTTATGTTAATTTCAAGTCAATAAAGTTTGCTATAACTTTAGATTCATGTACTTATAATCCCTATGTTAACCACAAAAATATCCTGCAGTAGACAGAAGATGATATATAGAAGATATATAGGAAGATATATATAGGAAAAAAGAATATTAGGGAAGTAGAGCTCCATAATAGGCTATCTGCAAGGTCCTGAGAAGCCAGCTGCTTAGCTTCATCCGAGTTCAATGTCCTCAGTAAAAGGTAAGCCTATGGTGCATTCCCAAACAAAATTTAAATGTCTGAGAATCCCAAAAGGCTCGTGGTATGCATCCTGGATAGTATATCTTAACAAATATAAAATTGTGTTTGTTTTGTTTTCATTTTACTCTATTTTATATTTTTGTTTTCTTTCTTTAAACCTGGAACTCAAAAGCTTTTCCTGCTTATACATCTGTAGTGCTGGAATTGCAGGCAAACACCATCATGCCTGAATAGACAGCCTAGACTGATGTCCAAAGGCAGGAGAAGAAGAGCTTCATGAGAAGTGCAAGATAGAAAGATAGAAGAAGGTTGAAAATATACTTCTCTCTTATCTTTGTCTTTTGGATGTTGTTCCCTTTGGGTCCCTAGCCAATTAAAAGGAGCCTGTTCACCCTGAAGGAGGAAAAATCTTCCCCATTTTCATTCAGAACTTTTTTTTTTGAGGGAGACACAGAGAGAGACAGATAGAGAGAGGGAGATAGAGATGAGCACACCAGCAGCCTCTCAGCCGCTGTAAATGAAATCCAGATGCCTACACCCCCTTGTGGTCAAGTGTGGCATTGCACCCTTGCACTACTTTGCATCTATCTGGCTAATCGTGGGACCTGGAGATTGGAACTGCTGGTGATTAGAACCAGGGTTCTTAGGCTTAGGAGGCAGGCGCCGTAACCACTAAGCCATCTCTCCAACCCTCATTCAGAACTTTTCACTGAAAACATTCAACCAGACATAATCAGGTTGTTAGATATTCATTAGTCCACTTAACCATCAAACTCCCCAATGAAAACACACAGACTGCCAGAATGATAAATTTCAGAAAGATAAATGTCAGTGTTTACTATGTACATGAGATTCATTCTAGATTTAAGACATGCATAAGCTGAAAGAGATGGAATAGGAAAAGAAAAAAAGATCATCCATTAATATTGTACCAAACAAAGCAGAAGTGAAAATATATTATTTGACAAGGCAAATATAAATTAAAATGTGTTACTTGAGACAAAGAATGATATTATATACAGCTAAAATTGTCAATTCACCAAGAATATATAATGCCAAATATCAGATGATCATACTATAAGTAAACATGATAAAAACAGAAGAGGGTTGGAGAGATGGCTTGACAGTTAAGGTGTTTGCCTGTGAAGCCTGAGGACTCATGTTCAACTCTCCAGATCCCAGGTAAGACAGACACACAAAGGTGAGGCAAGTGCAAGGTCACACATGCCCAGTAGATGTCACAAGCATCTGGATTTCAATTGCAGTAGCTGATGCCCTAGTGCACCAATTCTATCTCTGTCTCTCTGTCTCTCTGTCTCTCTCCCTCTCTCTCCCATACTCTCTAAAAGAGAAAAGGGAAAAAAAACTGTAGAAATAGATCACTCTAAATTAGAAATCATGAGATTTTTATGCTCTGATTTCAATAATATATAGAACAACCAGACAGAAGTTAGTTAAGAAAATAGAAAAACTGAAAACACCATAGAACAATTGGACTAATACAGAGAAATACAACACTCCAGTCAGCAATAGCAGAATATACATTTTCCTAAATACACTGGAAACAGTCTGCATTATAAACTATAAGTTAAACCCCAAAATATGTCCTAATAAATTTTCAAAGGCCTGCAATCATATAAGATACTATTTATTATCACAAGGGAATAGTAACTAAAAATCAGTAGAAAGAAACTTTGGAAATTTCATAAATTCTAAAAATTAAACAATGTACTCTTAATAACCAGAGAAGAAATTATAAGAAAAATTATAATACAAAATAACAGGCAAACAAAATAAAATTCAAAATACAAAAATTATAAAGTAAATTTACAGCTAGTACTACAAATGAAATTCACAGATGTGAAAGCTTACCATAAAAAATCTCAAATCTACAACCTAACTTTATTTTGACTTTTTTTTTTTTATGAGAACAAGCAAGAGAGAGAGAAAAAGAGAGAATTGGTGTAGCAGGGCCTCCAGCCACTCCATTTAAATTCCAGATGCATGTGCCATCTTATGTGCATGTAAGACATTGTGTGCTTGTGTCAACTTGTGTGTCTGGCTTATGTGGGACCTGGAGAGTCAAACATGGGTCCTTAGGCTTCATAGGCAAGCACCTTAACCACTACACCACCTCTCCAGCCTCTAACTTTAGATCCTAGGAAGCAAGAAAAAGAATAATATAATCTCAAAACTATCTAAACGAAGAAAATTAAAATGCTAATGTTAAAAAACATAAAATAACAAAACAATAGAGATAATCAGTAAAACCAAAAGTTAGTGCTTTTAAAAGATAAATGAATTAATTTTGAACTAGATTTTAAAAGACAAAAGGCAAATATGAAAATCAGAATATAAGATGGATGATTCCAATTTAAATATATATATATGGAGTACAATGAATAGCTGTACCCCATTAAATAAAATAATCAAGGTGAATTCCTAAAAACACATATCCTATTAAGAGTGAAACATAAAGAAATGGAAAATATGACTAAAGCTCTAACTGCAAGGACATTTAGTAAATATAAAACACCCAACAAAAAAGTTCATGGCATAATGGTTTCAATAGTGAATTTTACCAACCATTTAAAAATTAATAGATAGCCTCATCAAACAGAAACAAAAGGGACTGCTTCCTAATGTATTCTATAAGGCCTGTATCATTCTAATAACAAAGCAATATAAAGGTGATGCAAGAAAAGAGGTTCACAGGTCAATATCCTTTACAAATACAGATTTCTTATATTAGTAACCAGAACTAAATATCATGTTAAAAGAATTATACACCATGACAATGTGAGATTTATTCTTCCTATGCAAGGATGGTTTGTTATATGTAACTCAATCAATGCACTCAATATACCATTATTAATGGAACATTGTGGCACAGGCCTATAATCTCAGCATATGTGAGATGGAGACAAGAGGGTCAATACTTCAATGTCACGCTTATATACACACTGAGTTCAAGGCTAGACTAGGTTACATGAGACCCTGTCTCAAAAAAAAAAAAAAATAAAAATTAGTGCAATAAATGGGAGAAAAATCTCAATTAAGTGAGAAAAGCATGTGACAAAAAGTTAACAATCTCATATGATGAAAACACTCAGCAAACAGCAAAGCTACTTCAACATGATAAGGGCAATAAATAAGAAACTCAGGCTAAAGTCATACTCAGTGTTCATAGACTTAAAAACTTTTCTTTTATGATCAAGAACAACACAAACTGTTTTTACCATTTCTATTCAGAATAATAGTGGAAGTTCTAATCAAATCAAATACAGAAGAAAAGGAAATAAAAAGCATTCAGATTGTAATGTAAGAGGTAAAATGACCTTTGTTTGCAGATTATATGATCTTATATGTAGAAAATCCAAAAGAGCATGTAAATGAGAACATACAATACTGTTAGAATCAGTACTGCTAATACTGATGATGATGATGACAATAATAATAATAACACAACAAAATCACAGAAAACAGGAGCTGAGGATATGGCTTAGTGGTCATGCAAGCAGGATAACCTGAGTTTGATTGCCCAGCACATACTGTTAGTCATGGAAGTATACACCCATGATCTGAACATTAGAGAAGCAGAATCAAGATGGTAATGTGTTAGAGGTAAGCCTAGATAGCATGGAGGGGCTCCAAAACATCCTTGAGGAAGAGGAGGAAGAGCAGAGAGAAAAGAATGAAGGAGAAGAGGATAAGGAGACAAATTAATGGAAACATATCTCATGTTTATGAATTTCAAGGTTTGAAATAGTTAAAATGGCGAATGTTACCCAAAGCAATCTAAAGATGCAATATATGCCCACCATAATCCTAATAACTCTTGTAGAAGTAGAAAATTACAACTTAAAATTCATATAGAAATTCATGCAAACAAAATAGTCAAAACAATCTTGAAAAATAACAACAGTGGAAACCTCTCAGTACCTGAAATATAAATTCACTACTGGTGCTGGTGACATGGCTCAGCAGTTAAGGTGCTTGCCTGTAAAGCCTAATGACCCAGGTTCCATTCACCAGTATCCACATAAACCAGACGCCTAAGGTGGGGAATGTGGCTGGAGCTCGTTTGCAGTGGCTAGAGGTCCTGGAATGTCCGTACATTCACTCAGTAACTCATGTTCAATGTCTTTCTCTCTTTGTATCTGTCTGCTTGCAAATAAATAAATAAATAAAATATATTTTTTAAAAAACACAATATAAATCTGCAGTGATCACGGAAGTATAAAGCAAGCATGAAGACAGAATATAAACCATGGAATCAAATAGAAATCAGCAATTACATATGTCAAATGAATTTTGACAAGGGTACCAAGAGTATTTAATTGGGTAAATGGCAGTCTTTCCAATAAAGGGTTTTGAAGAAGTATTTAATTTAATGCAAAAAGTCAAACTGGCTGGCTGTAGTGACACACACATTTTATGCCAGCACTCGGGAGGCAGAGGTAGGAGGATTGCCATGAGTTGAAGGCCACCCTGAGACTACAGAGTGAATTAATTCCAAGTCGGTTGGTGCTAGAATGAGACCCTACCTTAAAAAAAAAAATCCCCCAGAATCAAATCAAAACTGTATACCATAAACAACAATGAACTGAATAAACATAGTAAACCAGAAAAGAAATTCTTCCTGACACTGGATTTAGCCATGTATTTTTTTGGGGAGAGGGGTGGGGAAATGATACCAAAACACAAACAACAAAATAAAAATAGATAAATTTGAATTGCTCATTATTTGATCGTGTATGCACTGAAGAATTATAAATAGATAAAGGTAACTTGTGTGTCAATGAAGGCTCAGGATACAGAGATAAGGCAACTTTTTATTTGAAATAAAAGGTCACTCTATGGGCGATTAGAAGATAAAAACACCCAGGGAGTTTTCGGTTAAACTATAAAAATGCTAATATCAGGCTAAGGGGTTTTAACTCACTACAAAGAAGATGAAAAACCTAAGCGTCTTTATATCTTGTAGTGGACTTAGACTAATGCAACCATAGTGCACTGTTGCACTCCTCCTTATTGCTGGCATAAAGCACCCAAACAAAGTCAGCTGATGGGGAAAATAAATCATTTTGGTTTACAGTTTTGAGGGGATGATTCATGATGGCAGGGAAAAGAATGGTATGAACAGAAACTGGACATGACCTCTCCCACAGCAGGTGGAATACCACAGCATGAGAGTAAACCAACACTGACAAACTGGTGGTTAGTAGACTTCAAGGTCCACCCCCAGTGACACAACTCTTCTAGCAAGGCTCTGCCTCTGAAATTGCCATCAACTGGGGATCAAATATTCAGTATATGACTTTATGGGGGACACCATATTCAACCCACCACATTCTTCCACATCGAGTGCAACATGCACTGATACTTTATATTCAGTTACTTAGGTGACAAGAGGTGAAGGTAAGGCAGAAAAGAAGTAGACAGTGCATGCTGGGTGATGTCTACCAAGTAAAAAAGAACTTCCTAAAGAATATTGGCTCCCCAAACAAGAATGCACTGCTTAAAAGATTTATGGCATACTCCCTATTTGAGTTTTGCTTTCTTTTCAAAGCAACTATGTTGTAGACAGTTTCCATTGCTTGGATGAACATCCAAACCAGGCATAGTTTTTAGAAGGAAGGGGTTAGTTTAGAGTTTATAGATCTAAGAGGGAAGTTCCATCAGTGGGAGAAGAAGATGCTGCTTCCATACATCCAAACAGAGAGAAAGAACCAAACAGCCAGCAAAGAACAAAAGCAGGACCCCTGAGCTCAGACTTCTCAGCATACCTTTAGAATGGAAATCAGATACATCTCCAGAAAGACCTTAGGACTGGACCCTAGAATCTGCCCCTAGTGACAACCACTCCAGCCAGGCAGCTGGAGATTTAAATTTTATGCGTAAATAAAACATCTGAGTCTATGGGGAGGGCATGCATTCAAACTAGCACAAGGCATATGCATGATATATATTTATATAAATTTTATTATTTATTTATTTTGGAGCTCCAAAAGTTTTTGAGTTAACACTTGCTATTTCCCCTATACCAAAACCTTCACTATGGAAGCTGTTGCTTTGTACAACCACTAAGCAGTTGAATATCTGTGAACTGGGAATTCCTGATGAAGCCTGCGGACACTGAGGATGGATGCTCCAATGCCATACTCCTTCCTAGGCACAAAGCAGTGACTTCTGTTAGAAGCAGAATGACTCCGTCTTTGGACTCTGATCTCATTGTAACACTTTTGTTTCCCAAAAGTGACCAAATCACCTCTCCCAATTGTCACATTCCTGGCATGACCCAGACCACCCACCCCCATTATCACTTTCCTGGAATGGCCCTGAAGCAAGGTAGACTGCCCAGAAACCAAGAAATTCCATTGCCCCCACTGACCCAGTAAGTATCCCATAGTCTGTAAGAGAGAGGGCTTCTGATCATGTCTGCCAAAGCCCTCCTCAGGTTTTCTCGAATAAACCTCTCTCTGCTGTTGAGCTGGATCTTCCTTCTCATTTCTTTTTATGCTTTCCTAACAACTTCCCAGCATTGAACTGCTGGCCCAGCATTAGGCAAGAGGAACAGATCTCCAGCCTAGGGGCATTGATAATCTTCCTACTTACCTTTTTTTTTTTTCAAGAGCAAAACATCACAGGATTCATGATTTGAATAGAAGTTTTCAGAGACTTCCTAAGTATCAGTTAGGTTGTTTATACTCAGTTATGCAAATTGTCCCCCCCCCCCATTCCTGTACTTTAAGAGCTCTTGAGCATGTCATAAAATCTCAAAACACAAGTTATCAAGCAAGATAAATATAAGGAAATTGAGCTGACTGTGGTGGTGCATACCTATAATCATTCAGGAAATAAAGGCAAGAGAATGCCTGCCCGTTTGATGCCAGCCTGGTCTACATAGTAAGTTACAGTTCATTCAGGGATATTTAGTGTGACACTGTTTCCCCCAAAAAGAAAAGTATAGGTGAGAAAAAAAGAAAGGGAAGAGAAGAGAAGGAACCACATAGATTTGCATGCTTATAGCTACTTGCTATTGTGCCAATTACATATTGAAACTCTATAATAGTCTGAGCAAGATCAGTAATACTTTCAAGTAATGATGGAAAAACCTCCCACCAAAAAAGAAAAACTAAGAAAGGCCAGAGAGGGAACTACAGAGCACATCCTCTGCCCAGGGCACTGCAAGTGCTTATCAGTCAGTGTCATTATCAGCCCATCAAACCCAGGGTAGGGTCAATATTATCCTAGTGTCTTTATGTCCTCCATGACAGAGCTAGTGATGAAGGTCTCTGCCTTCCCTACCTTTCCCTGAGACCATACTGTCCATGGCACCCAACCTCATTAGCTAATTATTCAAGGTACCTAATTCTTCAAGATGACAAAAGGTAGCAGCAACTAGATGTAATAAAGGAATCTGGAGTGTAAATGCTGGGAAACAGTGTGGTTATATACTATAATCAATCAGTTATTATTATATGTGGATAGCTTTGACATTCCACCCCCTCCCTCACATGCTTCCTCTGGGAACTAAGACATATGAACTGATGGGACTTTGATTTTTCTCATCTCCACAGCAGAACCTCACTTAGTCTTCTAGTACATGGCCCAAGGAAAATGTTCTCAATAAATAATACCTTGTAGGAAGGAAGAAGTAAGCTGCAGAAGACAGAATGATGGACTCTCTCAGAACCATGTGTAAAAAATGACAATGAACCCTCAGAGGTATTACTGAACAAATGGGATTAGAAGACAAATCACATTTGGCCTAGAGCCCTTCCAGTCACCTTGGCCCAAGAGATAATGGGCTTCATTGAAATGCCCAAGAGTAAGTTAGAGTCTTAATAAACATTTGTGAGAACACTTCTCACACTCTCCATTCACTTATTACCAGCCCCTTCCTCTGCCCTTTGCAATCTCCTGCGGGCCTTCCTCTTGAGTGGAGGTGAAGCATAAGTGGGCAGGAAAGAATGCTTAGCAGCTCTGATCTGCAGGAGAAGACAGAGGACATTGCAAAGAAGCTGTCATCTTTGACCACCAGGCATGTTTGGTACAAGCCAGAAGGAAGAATTTCCTCCAGGGAAAAAGCAGAGGGCCTAAGCAAGCCAACAGCCAAGGCTGCCCACATGGACCCACTGACCCATCATGACTGTGGGCAGGGTTGGTAACAATTCCTTTTTCAGAAAGGAAGCTGATCAACTCATAGTCTGTAAGGTAGAAGTTTTTAAGTGCTGCTTCACTCAGAATGTCTGAATATTTGTAGAATGCCTGTTTGCTCAATTCTTTCTGCCTGGTACCACCCTACTCCTACTTTATCCATTCAGTTCCTGCCAGTGGTTGCCACCTATGTGTCTTACTAAACAAGGCTTTCTCCAGAGACAGTCCTTCAGGAGTGTTCAATGCTTCTATGAAGAATACACAGTTCTAAATTTCCCTGTGTAATAAGCACTATGTAATAAGTTGAAACATACGTACTGTGTAATGATCAAATTTGGGTACTTAACATTTCCATCTTTTTAAATACTTTTTTGGTTAATTTAATTATACTCATTTAGGAGTACACTGTGATACTTCAAGACAAGTGTGCAATATGAGCAGATCAAATAATAAGTAAGAAATGTTTCTATATACTGGTTATATTTATTTTGAATTCATTCTTCCAGTTCCTGGTTTTTAGTTATTCATAAAATATATCATAGGTACCATTGACTTTTTTTAAAGCTGTCAGTTCTTTAAGCCCAAACATAAATGTGGTGGTTCGAATGAGGCAGGGAACTTCCCAGTAAGATGGTGGCATACTAGCCAAAGCAGCCTAAAGAGGGAACTAAGCATAAAAACAGCAAAATACATTCTTCTACCAAAAAGTAAAGGTGTATGGCAGAGAAGTAGAAGAGACCAAGATCTTCCAGAAAAGAGGAAACAGGACAGAATTCTGCCTAGGCACCAGTGGCTTCAATTTGTGAGCCTGCCAGTCCACCCATCAGGCGGTGCTGAGGTGCAATAGCAGAAACAAGATGAAGGGATTTTCCACTCACATCAACCTCCTCGCAAAGTCAAGAAACCTGAAGGAGAAGAAAGCCAGGGCCAGCTGAACAGCTGCTGAAGGAGATACAAATGGACCAGCAGAGCAGCTCCAGTATGACTCCAGGCACCCTGCATAGCCTCTGCAAAGCCAGATACATAGGCCGGCACTGGAAGTGCTAATATCTCTCTCCATATCAGGAAAGGTTATGTATTACACTTCAATGATATATTCTTGGTTAGCTTTACTCTTCTCAAATAAGCTGTATTTTGGTGTTGACTATTGTTGGCTTTGACATTTCCTGATTTATAGGGCATTTGTCTTTTTAAGTCACTATTAGGGGCAGGGACTGACTGGCCCCAGGCTGACTTGGAATTTATTTCAGACTAGAAATCTCCACCTCCTGTTGAAAGGATTAAGGGTGTGGCGCATCACACACCCTTAGGGACTTTGGCTTTATTAGATTATCTGTTTAGTTTAATTCCCATGCTTGTATAAATACTCCTATGTACTGGTTTTGATTGAATGCTATATTGCTCAGTTGAATTTTAGAATTTGCCAGTGACTTTGTTTCACCAAGTCTAGCACAATATTTGAATAGCAGGTAAACTCAACACCTAGGGTAACTTTTGCTGTTTCTCTTAGAGTATAAGAGCTACACCTGGCACGATAAACTCCTATACTGAAGATTTATAAAGTCAGATTTATGGGCTAGAGAAATGCCTTACCAGTTAAGGTGCTTGCCTGTAAAGTCAAAGGGCCGTGATTCGATTCCCCAGGACCCACATAAGCCAGATGCACAAGATGGCAAACACATCTAGAGTTTGTTTGCAGTGTGGAGGCCCTGGCACACCCATTTTCTCATTCTTCTTTTTTTAAAAAAATTATTTTATTTAGTTTTGGAGAGAGACACAGAGAGAGACAGACAGATAGGGAGAAGGAGACAGAGAAGGGGCGTGCCAGCAGTCTCAGCGGCTGCAAATGAAATCCAGATGTGTGCGCCACCTTGTGGGCAAGTGCGGCATTACACCCATGAGTCACTTTGCATCTGGCTAAACGTGGGACCTGGAGATTGGAACCAGGTTCTTAGGCTTAGCAGGCAGGTGCCTTAACTGCTAAACCATCTCTCCAGCCCCCTTTCATTCTTTCTATCTTTATCTGCCTCTCTCTCTCAAATAAATTAATAAATAAAAATAAATAATTTACAGTCAGATTTACATGGCTAAGAAAACTGAAGATAATTAGAAAACCAAAGCATCAAATTAACTCAAGATTCAAAAATCTCTTTGTTATAATACAAGAAACACAAATAATCAAGATAATACAATCCCACCAAAAATGATAAATCCATCAGAAATGACCCCCAGTGAGACTATTTTAGATGAAATGCCTAAGATTTTTAAAAAAATGATTTTATCTATACTCAAAGAAATCAAAAGAATCAAAGAAGAAAACAAACTCTGAAAGGAGAACACAAGAAACAAACTTAATGAAATAATGAGGTCATTAGAAGACATGAGTAAGGAAAATAATAATAATAATAAAATAAAAAACACTAGAAATGAAAAACAGAGTGAGTCCAATAGAAAACACTGCAGAAAGTCTCACCAGTAGGATGGATCAAGCAGAGGACAGTATCTAAACTAGGAAGACCAGGTGGCAGATCTAATACAGTCCAACAAAGAGAAAGAAAAACTAATAAGGAAAGAGATATAAAGGGAGGGGGAACTTAAGAGGATGATATTGTATATATGTAAGTAGAAGAACAGATTAATGGGGGTGGACGGGCTTAAGTGAGGTCAGGGTAAGAGACTGAGTAAAGGTAAGGTGGGGAAGTGCTAATCAAAATCTCAGAGGGTATGAATAAGTCATATGGAAACCTACTTTTTTGGACAATGGCACACCCAGAAGCTATAGATTCTTATTAGAAAATTTCAAGTGCCAGAAATAGGATACCTTCTAGTGAGTGGTTGGCCAGGGAGTTTCTTGATGCCCCAAAACATTACAGGCCATTGCCAAGGCTTTTGGTTTCCCACCAGAAATATATGGTAAGACCCTATTGCTGAAGACTCTACATACTTGGGCTGCAAGATCACTGAGAAACCCTGTTGGAGCTGAGCTTTCTGTGTAAACCAGCATACTGAAAGCTGGAAAAAGCTATGCTGCATACAGTTCCATGGGAGAGAGTGAAATCACCAGTGGAGATAAACAAGAGTGGACACTTCAAACCTTAAATTTGGCCAGCCAGGCCAAATGAGCCAACAGGTGCAATAATCTATAATTATGGAAGTTGTCAATTAAAAAATGTAAAATGATCCCATAGGTTTATGTGTTTGAATATTTAATCCTTAGTGGGTGGCGCTGTTCTGAAAGGTAATGGAAACTTTAAGAGGTGGAGCTGTTGGAGGAAATGTGTCACTGGGGTCCTTTTGATGTTACAGCCTAGTTGTGCTTGCTGTTCACACTCTCTCTTCTTCATCCCTGATGATGTGGTTAGGTGATGCCAGTTTCCTGCTCCTTCCATGCTTTGTCCACCATGGTAGTACTCTCTGGAACTGAAACCAGATTAAACCATTTTCCTTCCATAAGCTGCTTCTATCCAGGTATTTTGTGCCAGTAATTAGAAAGTAACTGATACAATAAGGTTGACTTCTGACCAAACTATTCTTTATCCCTTTATATGAAGAAACCTCAAACCTGGGAAATTCTCCTTGCACCCACCATTCCCTCTACCTTAAATTCCTCCCTCATTTCTTAAACTTCCAGTCACCCTTTGTTTTTTCCCCACTAGCTAAAAAGTCTCCCACTGAGCTATATCCCCAGACCTTAAGTGTTTGGTTTTTGTTTTGCTTGTTTTTGTTTTTTGCACAATGCCTTGCTGCTATCTCTGTCTGCTCTTGAGCTCACTATGTAGCTCAGGCTTGCCTTATAGCTCAGGATCCTTCCTCACCCTCTCTAATGTTGCAGTTACAAGCATGTCCCTCATTGGTTTTAAGGAGTCTTTTTCTTAATGATATCAGCTTCTAATTATTTACCCTGTCTCTAAGTAATTAAATGCTTTCTTTTTTTAATATATAATTTTATTATTGACATCTTCTATATTTACAGACAATAAACCATGATAATTCCCTCCCCTCTCCTACTTCCCCATCACAACTCCACTCTCCATCACCTCCCTTCCCTCTCTCTGCTAGTGTGTCTTTTATTTTGATATCATCATCTTTTTCTCCTATTTGTGAGGGTCTTGTGAAGGTGTTTCTAGGCACTGTGAGGTCACCACTTTCTATCCTATGTCACTTAGTACTGTTTTTCATGAATCCTCCTTTTATTTCTTTATGCTTATTCTACCTAAATTATACCAAAGTAAACAATTTGAAGTTGCACACTGATTGACTGTAATCAAAACAACAACAAAGACTGTAAATTCCAAGGGGCAACCTTCATCAGGGTGCCATGGCCCTAAGGACTTGATAGAAATCAAACACAAGAACTGCACAAATGGGGGCGGGAAGTACTAATGAAGAAAATGACATAATTTCACAAAACATCTTTACAGCTTTTGGCTCATTCCCTTGAGGATGAGCTTTAACACTAAACTAATGAATCTATTGTAATTAATTAGTCTAATGTAAAATTATTTACTTAAGCTAGGAATAATCTTGCAGTGGAGAAGGTCCCCAGGGAGAACTGGGCAGAGTGTAGGGAAGCAGCTCAGCTTCCATTATCCCTGTGCTAGGTCCCAGCTCACAAAGCTAATTCCCAGCAATCTGAAAAATATCACCTGGAATGACAAGTTAGTAGAGTGGCAAGATGAGCTGTCTCTGCCATCTCTGTAGCCTTGACTTCGTTAATGGAGCATCATGATTCCAGTTCTACCATTCACCTTGAAGCAGGTTCACCTTGAACACGTCTGACCCAAAGGAGCAGTCTTTGTGCTTACTCTGCACTGCACTCTATTCTCTGGCAGAGCCTAACTTTTGAAGAAAAGACTACAAGAACAACTAAGTGCTTGCTGCAGGGCCACAGCTATGGAATCACTGCCCCCCTTTATGCCTTGCTCAGGACAAGCACACATTGCATCACCAAGAGATGCCCAAGATGCCAATTTTTATTTTTGGCTGGAAAGATTGATCATCCAGGGTGATTGCAAACAAACCTGGTGCTGACACAGTCTGCAAATGATGCTCCCCAAGGTGTCCATCAAATCAGCAACTAACTGCATTCCTACTGTGGCCATGGCCTTTGATTAGATGCCGCACTGCTGTGAGTATGCACAGCAAGGCAAGACATAGATCCTACCCTTGAAGACATAGCAATCTCTCTGAGAAGCTATGAGCACAGGACAATAAAGGCTGCTAGTGATGCAGGAAGTGAGCAGTCAGGAAACAAATAAAAATATCTATAGTGCAGCACCAGAAGAGATCACTGGAGGTTGAAGAGACAGGGAAGACACTGCAAGGAAGTAACACTGAAGAAGTGATCATCCTGCATGCTATCATTGGTATGCAAAAGAGAATGAGAATATTACTTGCACATACTTGGGGTTTTGGGAAGATACTAAAGAATTAATGACAATAGCTGCTCTGGGAGAGCAGACATGGTCAACATAGAGCATAGGGGTAGAAGAAAGACACTGCAGAAATATTTCTTTGTAGTCCCTTCTATATATTTTGAATTTTGAAATGTGGATTTAAAAATAGACAGGGAGAAATGAAGTTGAATGAGCAATAGAATATTCACAACATATTTTATAAACTACAGAAGTTGAAACAAAAGAATTATCCCAGAAAAACTGGAGAGGAGTTAGAGTAGTGGCATATTTTCATGAGCCTATAATCGTGCTTGAAGAGGGGCTGACACCCAAAGGGATGTTTTTAGAATGTAGGCATCACTACAAAAGGCATACTAATGCTGGGATGCTGGGAGATGCTGAGGGTAAAGGGAGAGAAACATGGCCAGAGTAGTGACCAAGAGGGTGGCTCACAGGTCTGTGAAATGCAGGAGGGAAAAAAGAAATCTATACACAATCTATTTTTGGTACTAGAAAACAGATAAATGGGATCCTTGTTTTTCAGAGATGCTTTGAGATGCTTTTCTTTTCTGTGCATACCCCTCCACTAATCCTCAAGCACCTCTGCAAAGGTCAAAAGCCAACCCAAAGTGTGAAGCTTCGATAGGCACAATGTGGCCTGACACAGGAACACATTTCTCTGCATTATCTTCTCATGATTACAAAGAAATGGGAGGCAATGTGTCACCAGTCTTGGAGGAAGCAGCACAGGATTCAGGTCAGGCTCAAGTTCCCTGACAATATATACACATGGAGGAGCATCCTAAATACCATAGGAGTGTACAAAATTTGTGAGGAGCCCTCTGCCATGATCTGACTCTCTTGCCTCCCCACTGGTGTTCAGATGGGTGAACTCCAATTCTAGGTGGTCACTCTGTTCTGTTGAAAAGTGTTTTGAAAGGTCATGGAAGGTCTCTGGGCCACATCAAATGTTCTCAGCAGGGTATGTTGCTGAGTTTTAATGCCTAGACAGCCAGAAGAGCCTCAAATAGTCCCCAAATCCAGAAATACTTTACAGCAATTAGGTTTTTTCTTCCTACTGCAATGAATTCTTTCATTTTTCTCATCTGTGAGGACTAATCCCCTCCAGTGTTCCTGGCAAATGAAAATCCAAGATGAGCTAAAATAGCTATGAACTGACCCCATTGCAATCAGCATCATCTTCCCCTGAGCACATGAATACTGGCAACATCCTGTCAGACTGAGCCAAGAGTTCTGCCTACAGCCATCCCTTCTATAGCCTGTTCTGGCCCTGGGAGACCTCCACCTTCACTTCCCCGCACCTGAGTGACATAGCTAAAGCACAGGTCAAAGGTCCATTATGGTGGTAAGTTTGCTGACCCTTCTGAGAGCACACAGAAGCTGAGACGTAACATCACTCCTTGAAGAGATGAGTCATAACTGGACCACTTTTGATCTTGACTGTGACTCTTGCCCCAGGGCACAAGAGGAGGTTCAGAAGGCTGGGAGCAGAGGACAAGAGCACAGAAACCTAATCCAATCTCAGATTGTGAATAAACACTCAGATATAGAGGGCTAGCGATTAAGGAAGGGCCTGCATTGAAAACAACAAAACATTCTGTGTGTCTCTCTTCAGCAGCATCCAATTCCCCTTCAAAATATTGGTTCAGTCTTATTTTAAAATTGTGATGCCAAATAGGCTGACTTTAGAGTTGTTTCAAATAATTTCAACTCCTTTAAAAAGTTGGATTCAGGGATGGACAGATTATTTAGTGGTTAAGGCACTTGTGTGCAAAGCCAAAGGACCTAGATTCGATTCCACAGGACCCAATAAGCTAGATGCACAAGGTGGCCCACCTGTCTGGCATTCGTTTATAGCAGCTGAAGGCCCTGGCATGCCCATTCTTTATCTCATTCCTGCCCTCAAATAAATAATAACATTCTTTAAGTTGGATTCTAAGGGCTGGAGAGATTGCTTAGTCATTAAGGCACTTGCCAGAAAAGCCCAAAGACCCAGGTTTGACTCCCTAGAATGTAAGCCAGAGTCACAAGGTGCTACATGCACACAAGGTGGTCCAGGCATCTAGAGTTCATTTGCAGTGACTAGAGATCCTGGGGTGCCAATTCTGTCTCTCTCTCTCTCTTTTTCCCCCCTCTCATAAATACATTTTTAGAAAGTTGTATTCTAAGCCATATGCATAAATGTTGGCAAGGAAGTTGGTTGTTGAACAAGGGTACTTCACATTCTATCAGAAAGAGAGGGAGAATAAACAAAATCAGTAGAGGGGCTGGAGAGATGGCTTAGTGGTTAATCGCTTGCTTGTGAAGCCTAAGGACCCCAGTGCGAGGCTCAATTCTCCAGTACCCATGTAAGCCAGATACACAAAGTGGCACATGCATCTGGAGTTCGTTTGCAGTGGCTGGAGGCCCTGGTGCACCCATTCTCTCTCTCTCTCTTCCTTTGTCTGTCACTCACAAATAAATAAATAATTAAATAAACAATAATTAAAAAGAAAATCAGTAGAGATTAAAAACAAGTATGCATCATTTGGGGGTTCATATACATAGTCTCGTCACTGTTTAACACAAGGAGTTAAGTCTCATGGCACTTGTCTGGGCTTCATATCTATTTCAAAATGTGTCATTACAAAGAAGGGCCACACATGAGTCATGGGTCCATCTCTTTAGCTAAATTTATAACCAACATATACAAACTACATAGGCTGGTTTGGGGGAGGGCTAGTTTCCTAGAACTATCTGGATGCATCATACTTTAATGAGGATATGACATTTGTAACAAATGAATTAAACTGATTGACAATGTGCTGAGCTAGCAATTGTTAAGGCAAAATTAAGAAAAGGAGTATATGAGCCCTCTTGCAAAGTACCCCCTTACATTGTACCTCCTTACATTCTCCTTCCCATTTGCTTTTGTTTACCTATTTTTGTTTAATAGGTAAATTTCCTTTTTCTTGTCAAGATAAATATTTATATTGTTTATATAAACTTTAGTTCAATATTCCCTGAGTGCTTTTAATTTTCAAGCCCCTGCCTAATCTATGGCTGACAGGTATATGGACCTAGCCAAGGATATCAATTCTCTCAGAGAGGACCCAAGTCCAGATATGAATGTGAATGGACTGAGCAAAGGCTGCACCACCCTAGGCTGCCAGCTGCCACTTTCTTTGCAACAGGTTCATCTACTTCTAAGGTAAAGACATCACATATTAATGAATGTGGACAGCTACTATTAATCACCACCTGTTTACCAAGTGCTTATACTTGGTAATTGGTAAACACATGGTAGCGTTAATTTCTAAACAATACAGTGTAACATAAAAAAAGAAACTAATGAGTAAGTTTCAAGATAGGCAGAAATCACAGGATGCTGTGTAAATACTGGAATGACATCTGTACCCTCACTGGAGCTAGATGATCAGGACAGGGCACTAAGTATTCCTGGAGAGGCAGTGAGTACAGAAGAGGAGAGGGCAGGTGAACAAAGCAGTCAGAGAAGAAAGAAACACACATGCCCTGTTGGAGAGCCATGAGGAGCTAGTCTGCTGAAGTGTTTATTGGGTGGGTAAGGAGCTGAGGGGGAGGCCCGTGATAAGTGGTGCTGAGGACAGGACAGTGACCAGATCTCAGGAGCCATGAGCTAGAGCATATGCCTTTTCCTGCAGGCAAGCAGGAGTCTTGATAGTCACCAGCAGGAGAGGGATGGGTTAGCTACTAACTCCTGAAAAGCCACCATTAAATCATGATGGTCATGCTGGTTAGAGTTGTGCAGACCTGAACAAGGAAAGAGGTGATCAGGAACTGAGCCCAGCCAGTGGCTATCAGCAGGGAAAGAAGTAAGGTCCCAAATGTTCAGGAGACTGAAATGACAGGATGTAATAACAGGTATCAGTGGTGGGAGGAGGTTAGAGCCATGACCTACAGGCTAATTTTCTATCTTAATTTAACATCATTGCTTTTGGGAATGCCAGAGTTAAAGACTTTTCCTCTCTCTACAGAAAACTCTGCTCCCAAGCAGTCACATATCCACACAACTGTGAACTCCTATCTGGATGTCAAAGTCAAAAAGCCAATTGCTTGTAACATCCAGGACCCTACACATTCAGGTGCCCTTACAGACTTGGCCTGAGTACACTTCTTTCAGACTCATTCTCTGCTCCAAGGACAGATGGCAGGGAGGTCAGTCATGGGATAGATCTAGGAGAGGAAGGGAGTCTGGACATTTGAGAGTACACAGCCAGTATCTACTTCCTCAGAGCAGGAACCCTGGAGCTACCCAGGGCTTTCAGGGCTATGGAAGAGAATGTTTCTGACAAGGACTTGATGTCTCTCAGCAAGGCTAACACCCCCTCTGCTGTCTATAAAGGTTCTGAAGCTCCTTGGGACACTAGGCTTCACTCCTTAGCCCAGAAGCAAGTTGTGCTCTGTCTATTCTTGCCCATCTATTCCTGCCATCCTTTTGACAGACATTCCAGTACTTTTTAAATAACATTATTGTCACGTGACAAAGAAATGTTTGGGTATTTTGTTCTGGTTTGTTTGGCTATGGACAACTTGTTCCCCATTTAACAGAACTGAGAACATTTCAAAACCATGTGAAAGGCAGGTAAACAAATACAGCCAACATCTGCTATTCAGACACTCCAGAGCTCAGGGGGGAGCAAGAGTTTACTTCATTTTTTCTCTTTTCATCTATCTCCTCCTCTAGCCATCTCTCCTTTCTTTACTTATTCTCTCCCTCTTTGCTAACAGTAAAACAAACCCATAATAGCCAGCTGTACTCAAATTTTCTGAGCAAGAAGCATCAGACAGAAAGAGTCCTTTCTGTCCATGGTAGAAACAAAGAAGAGATTCCAACTGCTAGAGCTGCATTCCTCACAGAACTGGGCATGCAGGATAAATTACATTTCCCTTTCAGCCTTAGCTTTCACTTTTATTTTCCTTAGGTTCAGAAAAATAACAGAGATATCATCAGAAGAGTTGACTGCTGAAATCCAGTCTTAACCTTTGAAAACATAATTTATTGAACCCAGCGTATTATGGAAAGCCCAGCATGGAAGGCAGATTAGGTGGCCAAGGACCCTTCAGTCAAAACAGCAGGACAAACTGAACATCAACCCTGAGATCATTCCCACAGGATGAAAACGTTTGCAGCTGGGACACCAACATGCACAGGCCCTGACTGGGCGTGGGAAGGGGCAACAGTGGCCATGCCCTCTCCAGGGCAGTGGTGGTAAGGAGCAAGGGGTGTTTGTTTGGAAAGCTCTCTGGGGGTAGAAACAGGATAAGACCAAAGTGTTCAAAAGCTCCCAAAGACCAATAGCAAAATGATGGCTCCATCAGAGGCGTCCTGTTTTCACACAGCAGTCACCTCCTGACTAAGCCAATGAAGTAAACAAGAACCCAAGATACTTGGAAGAATAAATGATGTTTGGTCAAAAATCCATGAAGGGGGCTGGAGATATGGTTTAGCATTTAAGGCATTTGCCTGTGAAGCCTAAGGACCCATGTTCTACTCTCCAGGAAAGTGATTCAAGCATACAAGGTTGCACATGCACACAAGGGGGTGCATGAGTCTGGAGTTTGATTACAGTGGATGGAGGCCTTGGAGTGCCAATTCATTCTCATTCTCTCTCACACACACATAAAAAAGGCCAGTCTGTTAGGCTTGCTTCAAAAAAAAAAAAAAAAAATCCATGAAGATAATTCTCAACACAGGTCACTGCTGAGGGTGCTTCCTTTATGGAGCTGTAGATGGGCAGCTCAACATCTGCTTATTGCCCCAATGCCTGTTAAAACTGCTATAGAGTGACCCACTGGCCACATGGCTTGATGGTTCAACAGAAGAAGAAATTTCTGTAGACAGAAAAAATACCAAGACAAATTCTAAGCAGACTTATCCCCTTTGATTGCTGTTAGGTGGTTCATTTTCCTGATCCAAAATAGAATTCACTTCCTGCTTCATCTCACAACTCAACTTTCAAATATTTCCTGAGTAGCAATAATCAGTGATAACTCTGATTTACTTTGTTTTGTCAGCAGCAAAGAAGTCACAGGACATTCATTCATTTTTTAAATAAATATATATTTTTTATTTATATTATTCTGATTTTACATTCATAGTATTGGTTCCATTGTCCTCCTCCCTGTCCTCCCACTTTCAAAGGGACCCTCATCAATGGGGAATGTGGGTCATACATTGTGAGTTTGCTCAAGAGTTCTGGGGGGTAGGCCCGGGGCTCTGTGCATAAAGTCCCAACTTGTGACTCTAACAATCTTTCCGCCCCCTCTTCTGCGAGTTTCCTTGAGCCACATTGGGGTCATTTTAGTTCTGCTTCAGTGGTGAGGTTTTGGGAGCCTCTGTGTCTCTGTATATCTGGCTTAGTTGGAGTTGATTCAACAGAAATACCTTGAGCGTGTACATATGCTTATTCTGAGCCCTGTGGATGTGCTGAGCGGGGTCAGCTGTAAGTTTGGTGATTCCAGTACACACTTGGTAAACATAACTGTAAGTAAGATGCTGTCATTATGAAGGGCAAGGTGGGTGAGCAGTGAGGGTCTCCAAGACACTGCTTGGTCCAGGCCTTTCCAGGTCTCAGCTGATTCCCTCATGATTTATGTTGCAGTCAATAATAATTCATAAATTACCATATCAATAGATGAACTAATATTGATTTCCTCTCCATCTTCTAGTACTAGCCAAAGAGAGACGGTGAATAAGCTGCACCTGGCAAAGCCCTGACTCTTCCTAGCAGGGTCCTTTGTAAATCACAGCACTCCTGTGCATTGCCTTCCTAGGGCAGGCAAAGTCCAGTAAGATCAAGCACCACAGGGTGGTGTGAGTCAAGAGGATGCCTGTATGAATTGCATCTTGTCCCATTTCTATTCCCAATGCTCTGCCATACTTTTCCTTTCTGACCCTCTTTGGCCTTTGGCATGGAATGCTTTCTGTCATCCCTTTGGCAAAGCTCCATCTCTTAAAGGACACAAAACAGTAACTGTCCTGGGTTTCTTTAACCTGTTCTCTGAAGCCACCACTGAGGAATGCTTGGCCAGAAATGTCACAAAGAATAGTTTTACACTTTCAAGGTGCAGCCCACTCTGGCTTCTCATCCTAGCCTAAGAAGGAAGCATCAGACATCACATCAGTGATCCTCATAACCTGAGGAGGCAGAGGTTGGAGGGTGCATATTACAGCCACTCATAATTTCAAAGGATCTATGAACTGCATTAATTTTTGTTTGATTTTCTTTATTTTCAAGAGAGAGAATGTACACACCAAGGCCTCTTGCCACTCCAGACTCCAGACACACACACCACTTTGTGCATCTGGCTTTATGTGGTTACTGAGGAACTGAACACAGGCTGGTAGGCTGGTAGGCTTTGCAAGCAAGTACCTTTAACTGCCAAGCCACCTACACAACCCTGAATCCCATTCATTTTCAAAAACTATTTGTTAGGACTGTTCTATTCTTAGAAAAGACATTAGGGAAGGATCTTACTTTGGGGGGGGGAGGGTTGAGGTAGGGTCCCTATGGTAGTTTGATTCAGGTGTCCCCCATAAACTTAGGTATTCTGAATTCTAATCACCCCAGCTGATGGCATTTGGAAATTAAAGCCTCCTGTAGGCAATGTATTGTTGGGGGAAGGTTTATGGGTGTTATAGCCAGTTTCTCCTTGCCAGTGTTTGACACACTCTCCTGTCCACCTTATGTTTGCCAGGGTGTGATATCCACCCTCTGCTCATACCATAGTTTTCCTCTGCCATTATGGAGCTTTCCCTTGAGTCTGTAAGCCAAAATAAAAGTTCATGATCAGGTGATTTCTGCCAGCAATGCAAACCTGACTGCAATAGTAATATTGGTACTGAGAGTGGCATTGCTGCTAGACACATGACTGTAGCTTTGGCCTTTTGGAGCTGACTTTCAAGAGGAATGTGGAAGTATTTGAAACCTTGGCCTAAGAGATGCCTTGCAGTGCTGTAAGTACAGCTTGATGGATTTTTCTGGTCAGAGTTGCAAGACACGAATGCAATAAGAACTATGGACTGTGAGGTTTGGCTTGTGAGGGTGAAAAGAAACTTTGTCTGGACTGGGCTAGAAGCAGTTGTGTGAGAGGCTTGCTGTTATGGCCATGTCCTGAGAACTTGTTCAGGGTTGCATTGCATAGACTGGTGTGTGCAGAGGGATATGGCACAGAAAGAAATCTTTGGGCTGAAACTGCTGCCCATTCAGCTGAAATTATATGAGAGATTACAACCATTGAGATTGGGCCAGCTGACCTGCATTGGGACAACAGAAAGAAGGCAGTCTTTTGCAGAGGACTGAATGCTCAAGGGGGAAAATGTGTAACTTTCTGAAAGAATACATCAGCAGAATTATCTACAATTCACTTTTGGTTGTCCCAGAGGACCAAATGAACAGATAGTAGGAATTTGAAATACTTACAGAGGGTAACCAAAGATGATTTTTTTATGTGCTACAGCTATAAACCCAATTAGACATATTTTGAAGAAAGGGTGTGTGTATATTAGATTTTAATTAAGTAGTGTTAATTATAATCTATGAGATGTGCTTACTGCTTATCAGATAATTATGAGAAAGCCGATTTGGCTGCTGGCTTCTAATTAAGTGGAATTAGTAATGATAATTATAGATTTCCTTTTGGTTTGCCTTTACTGGAGAAAGGGCAGATCAGCCTAGGTTAGGGTATAGAAAAGTAAAGTGCAAGACCATGATTCATCTCGCGAGCACCCTGGCATTGAGAAGTTGGGAGGAGCAGAAAGACAATGGGGAGAGCCACATGGTATGGCCACTCCTGTCTCCTCCGCATCCAGTCTCCTTTAGTGCCTCCCCTGCTCCTCTTCCTACCTCCATGGTCCCATCAGGGTCTGTGCTAATGAGGAAGAGGACTGACTATGAAAGAACTCTTAGTGTATGAACAAGGGTCTCCAGGTAAGAGCATAGGAGAATATGGTACATCTTTCCACAGATGAATTCCTTCAAGTTACTATTCATCTGGAAGTTTAGTAAGACAAATCAAAAACTTATAATTAAAGACCAAGACCTACTCCTTTCAAAAGGCCATCAAGACTAACTTAAACACTAGACAAACTAAAAAAAATATTTTGTTCTACGTTTCCATTTGATGCACTATTTTGACATTTCAATTATATGCTTCTTCATTTAACAATTACTTCTGCCTAGCATTCAGTATTCAAGTTTGGATTCTTTGAGAGCAGATACTATAACCATTTTTCTTTTCTAATTTTGCTCATGTGTGCCTACTGTCCAATGAACTCCCCTTGAGATGCCACAGCCAAGGGGAAAGAAGTCATATCATCCTAACTGATCTTAGGCTGTCAATTTGTCCCAGCATTATCTTGGGCAAATCATTTACTATGCCTATGCCTTATGTTGGTTTAGGACTTTAAGTATATATAAGTTAGAGAGGGGGGAGAGAGAGAGGGAGGGAGAGAGAGACAGAGAGAAGTACTCTACTGGGGTAAGAGAGGCAGAGAAAGCTATAACCTGAAGCCATAGGTAAAACTCAGTGCCAGGGATGGGTTACCCACGCCTTCAGGGAGTTATTAGTCAGGGAGGCCAAGCATCTCCAAAAACAATGCAGACTATTGCCAGTGCTCTCAGTTATCCAGCAGAACTAGACAGTAAGACTCTATTGCTGAAGACATCACATGTTGCAGTCACAGGACACTAAGAAATCAAGCTGAACTAAGCTAGAAGCCACCTCTCTGCTGGCTGTTGGGGGGTAAAAGTTATCAAGAGTGTCAAGCAGCAGCTCCTGCAAGGTATACAATCACGCAATCAGACAATACGTGCCTGCAAATGCAAAGTCTGCATATTCACTCTGTGAGTAGAGAACAAAGATGTACTTCCTGACAAGATCCATTTCTAGCAGGTGTCCATGTGCATTCTGCCCTTCTCTTCCCATCTTTGATTTCTCTCAACTCAAATTACATTTATAGCTGGCTGAAGCTTGTTTTGTGATTATTCTGAGCCAGGTACTATTCATGTTTGGCCCTTGGATAGCTTTATTGAACAACTCACATCCTAGCAGGTGAGTTCTACTATCAGTATCTTCATATTACAGGTTTAACTGAATTCTAGATGATAGCCACATGGCCCTAGTTCACATGGCCTAGAATATATACCAGGATGTAGTCCCCCACAGCAGTCTTCAGAATCCTACTCAGTACCTGTGTATTCCACTCACTGCCTTCTGCTTCTCTTGGGGGTGGGAGTGTCCCACCAAGTCTGTGTTCTCATCCATCCTTAACTGACTGGTACTTTCAGTAGTCTTCTGCCTCGTGATTGGCTATGCCCATCGACCTGAATGTGACATGGGACCCACCATGTTCACCTGCACTTACTCCATCACTGAGAAAAAAACTATCCATATGGTAGCATGATCTCAGTTCCTGGTCTATAAAATTCCAACTGTTCATTGCAAAGTCGACATCCAAAGTCCATGAAGTGCTTGCTGGCCACTTCTCAAACCTTTTCTCCATCCTATAAAGGCTTTTTTGTATTATCCTGCTCTCATGTGAGATGGTGCACCTGTCCCAGCCTTCTACACATCTGAATTTCCTAAATTAGAAGGATCATACTACATTTGTCATTTTTAGATCATCAGTGTCTTACCTAGAGTATGACCTATAACTGGTGCTATATGAATGACATAATTGACTAATTGGGCCCCAAATTACCTGCTTTCTCTGGGAGTGTGAACAAAAAGTCTTAGCACCACATCTTATTGAGATTATTTTCCACTTGATCATATGTCTATACCCTAAGAATGCAATGGCTATGACTAGACCTTTGCACACATAGCACAAGGAAAATAGAGGCTACTACTTAAATAAATAGTTCTCTGATACTGACCCCTTAGTTGGATAAATATGCATAAGTGTGAGGTTGTGATATGAATTTGAGGCCAGTATTTCATTAGAAGCTAAAGAAACTGAAAACTATGCATGAGTAGCTAGGAAGACAGCTATTTGCACAATCATGAGGATCTGGCTCATTCGCCAGAACCCATGCAAAAAGCTGGGTGTGGCTGCACACATCTGGAACCCCAGCACTGAAGGAACACAAGGCCAAGGGATCACTGGGACTAGCTGCTCAGCCAATGTAACAGAAAACCCATGAACTCTGGGTTCAAAGAAAGACCCTGTCTCACAGAGACAAGGAGGAAAAATGATAGACAAGGGCACCCAATGCCCTGCTTTTGGTCCCACATGCATACACAGACATGCATGCCTCACACATAAACATATACCATCCATAACACACACACACACACACACACACACACACACACACACAGAGAGAGAGAGAGAGAGAGAGAGAGAGAAGGATAAGCTTTGAGTTATTTTATATGCAAAAGTGCACAAGCTTGCCTTATTCTCAGGAGAATTTTTGCTAATCAAATATAACATTATAACTTAATGGATCCTTGGAGAATGAGAATTCAATCTCATTTACCAGGAGACAATAGTGAAGCACACAGAAGGGAAGCTACTGACCAATGGAGAAATGGCTCTCCATGAGCAAATGTAGTAGTAGATGTCCTTTTTTTCATTGTTTCTTAATCCTTCCTCCCACAATTGAACAGCAACCAAAGGGACATGTAATAGGGTCTACAGTTCCAATTAATGAAAAGTAAGAGCAATGAAAATATCCAGGGGAATTACTTTTAGCAGTCCACAAAATCATATCTACTGAGCCACTGCCAAAATGCACTGTTTATTCAAAAGTTCCATTATAGATGGCAAATGAGGTATGGCTAAAGCAAATGCTGTATCAGAGGTGCCTCTAAGTTCAGCTTTCAAAAAGAAGTAAAATTTTTAAAGTCTGACATGAGACACAGAGGAAACAAGAATGAAATAAGGGACAGAATAGTGTTCATAACCTTTAAGCAAAATAACTATCTGGTATTAACTGGAGTAGACATAGGCTCTGTGAGAGTTGCTCTTGACAACATGACTGGATTGAGGTGCATAGAGTAATAAAGTACACTGCTATGTCCATGGAGATGTTGCCAGAGGGGATTGGCCTGTGGAAATTAACTGAAGGGCAATGACCTGCCCTGATCATAAGTGACACTGTCCACTGAGGTAGGTTCTGGATGGAGTAAAAGAAAGTCAGCCAGAGAGAACAAGCTCCATTCTTGCTAAGTGAGTATTGCTGCAACCATCCCTACATTAATCAGATTATAGCTTATTCAGCCTTTCAGTGTGGACTCAGCCTCAGCAACTCTCTAGGAAGCTTCCAGCTTCCAACACTTGGCTAAGACTGCTGAGGTATCTTGGACTGAGTAGTTTCCAGGTTTTTCTCTCCACGGTGCATGTGGCCATTCCTGAACTACCCAAGCCACCTACTGTGTAAAGCAATCCAATTGTTGCAGTCATTTCCACATTTCTGAGACAAGCATCCAATCAGACACAGCTTATGGGAGGAATTCCAGAGGAACAACATCAATGCCAGAAGAAAGCTGGCTCACTTCTATAGATCCAAGCATAGGGAAACAGCTGCCACAGGTAAACACCAACACCAGCAAGCATAACTGCTCTCTACATTTTGTAGGTCTGGTCTCAGCTCTGCCTCCAAACACACCTTAGGGCTGGACTCCAAGATCTGCCCCACTGACCAATTCCCCAGTAACATTCCCCCTATGGCAGGGATCTGCCTGGTAGGTGCTGAAGTTGCTGATCAATTTTAATAAAGCACTTGAATCTATGGGACCATACATTCAAAGTACCACACCAATAAATTCCCTTTTTATAACATATTCTTTTGGTCCTCTTATTCTAGAGAACCTTGACTAACACAGGCTCTCATACTCAAGGGGCAGTAGGTAAAATGGTATTTCCTAGAAAGGAGAAGGGAGAGTGAGGTTGGAAATTTTAGATGTCCTTGCAGGAGTCTGCACAAGAGGACATCTATACAGCAACGTATGAACCATGAAGACTTGAGAGCTCACAGCTACCACAAACAGAGTACACAACTAATACTCTGATGTGTCCTGTGTAGGGTAGAGGCACTAGATTCGGAGAAAGTACAGTACCTGTGAGAAAACAGCAGAAACCATGGAGCTGAGCCAGTTTTTCACAACTGATGGCAGTCATGTCAACAGCATGTCACACACATATGAAAAGATGATGATTCAACAATGGTTCAGTGACACAGTAGGAAGGCACCTGAGTACAGTGGCATTTTAATTCAAATATCTTAAACATGAGGTGATGGCAACCTGCAGTGGAAGGTGCCCAGTAAGGTTCCTTTTCAGAATAGTAAGTTCTCTTGGGTTCCAACTCCTAAGCTACATCACAGATAAGGAGGAAAGTATGGGTTTCACAATTATACAATGAAAAACAGACAAGGGTAAAGCTGAATGGTTAATAAGTACACACCAGTAATCCCAATGCACAGGAGGTAGAAGCAGGAGGATCAGGAATTCAAGGTCAGCATCTGATACATAGTAAAATAGAGGCTGTCCTTTATGAGACCTTGTCTCAAAAGGAAAGAAGAAAGAAAGAAGAAAGGAAGAAAGAAGAAAGAAAGAAAGAAAGAAAGAAAGAAAGAGAAAGAAAGAGAAGAGAAAGAAAGAAAGAAAGAAAGAAAGAAAGAAAGAAAGAAAGAAAGAAAGAAAGAAAGAAAGAAAGAAAGAAAATGTGGGCAAAATATTTGAACTGGGTCATTTAAAGAGAAGAAGTATTAAAAGGGTTTTAAGTATATAAAAATAACCAGGAAAAAGCTGAACTAAAACAAAATTGATATATTAGCATGTATCTGGTAGACGGGAAAAGTGTAGAAAGTTGGACTAAATTGAGTGTGGAGAGAAGAGAAAGCATGACTGCTGATGGGTTGTAGCTGGGGCATGTGGACATACAGATAGACAGAGAAACAGGCAGATGACAGATACTGCATGAAGAGAAGCATGCAGCTGCACCCATCCATATGTAGATACAGAGAAAATTACAAGAGCTTAAAGGGCTAGATAATAAGTGTGCTTAAATAAATGATTCTCAATGGGGAGGGGGTGACAATAGAAAAGAGGTATGCTTACATAAATAAAATTAGAAAAGTCCTGAATTTCATTGTCCAATGTATATAAGGTCTCATAAATGACAGTTTCTATACCTAGGATTCTTTTTTTTTTTAAGTCAGGAAATCCAACCAGCAGTTGAAAAGCAGAACTAGGAACTAAGAGAACTGTGCAGAAATGAGGCATTGGCAACAGCTTACCCAACAAGAAAAAACTGCACTAACATCAGGCAGCGGGTATGCTGTCAAAGAGTAGAACCAAAGAAGGGCAGGAGGGACTAGGGACACACAGGAGGTCAGGAACCACATGAGAAAAAAAAATAAGTAGAACCTTTTCAAATTAAATTTAAATTATTATAGCCACCTTCTACAGAACCTAATTAGAAAAAAAATAGACCATTTTATTAAATAGAATGATGTAAAACAAGAATAGAGCAGAATTCTAAAAACTGTACCATATGAAAGTAGAGTTGGCACATATTGTAAGATTTTTAACTACAGGGATCTATGATAATACATTATTTCAAAATATTGAGATATATCATGCAATATTATTAACACACAACAATTCCCTATTAAAATCAATAACCATTCACAAGGGCAGGTAAGCAAGAAGAGAGAGAAGGCAGGAGAGGGAAAGGAGGGGAAGAGAAGGTACAGGAGGGTAAGAGAATGGAAGGTAATGGGGAGACGGAGGCTATGGCAAAAATAGAGCTCATAGTTTTATAGCTAAAACTAACAAAGTATCACATTAAATTTGAAACACAGAAGGCAATTCTATAAACATAGGAATAAGAAAAGGATATCCAATACTGTTGTAGAGATTTAAATAAATTCTGAAAGAAGAAAAAGCAAAGAATTGTTATGTAAAATATAATTGTTATCATAAATGTGCAAACATCTCATTTTAAAAATTATTAAGACTTGCAAAGAGGTCAATAAGGCGATTGTATATAAAAGAAATATTCCAAATCAATATATGCCCTTTATGCCTGCAATAAGCAGTTAGGAAGTATAGTAATATTGAAAATTTAATTGAGATATCAAAAATTATAACATGCATAGGAATTAACCTAATAAGAAAATACACAAAAGTTATATGAATCTAGATATCATTTAGAAACCTTCAATGAATTGCTCAATGAACTCTTTCTGCTCTCATCAAAGGTCATGCTTGAACTGACAATCTCAAAGCTACCTCTTCTCATCTTGTCTAAGGTACCTCTCTGTCATCAATTTTTTCTCATCATAAAAACATAGTAATATCATATGTAGTATCTGGAGCTAACTAAACCACAACTTCCCTTACCATACCAAACCTTTCAACAAAACATGTTCAAAGAGTCGTTTATAGTTTGTGCACTCAAACACTTTCATAATTGCACATTCTCCTACTTGCTAAAAATTATTTGTAAACCCCAAATCAATACTGAAAGAGCTCTCCCAGTTATTCAGAGATGTGCACAGGGCAGCAAAAGTCAAGTCACTTTGAGTGCATGTTCCCAGCTGGAGTCAAACAAGGAGATGTTTGGCCTTCTTTCTTGAGCTCTTGCACTACAACAGACAAGAATCCTTTTCAGCTTGTGGCATTGGTGAGGTAGTTGTTTCAAACACCTCCCATGCATAGTACTGAGGTGTTATCTAGTGTTTTAAATGAACTGAGGCTGTGCTTTACCTTAAAGAAAAAATGCAGCAAATACAGAAACATTGTGTATAAAACAGTTACGTTCTGAGTTTAATGCTAGTGGATCAACTATTTATTATGTGACATGTTCTTGAGCAGAAACATACATAACTCAATTAAATAACCAGAGGCTTGGGAGAATCTACCTTGTACTTCACATAGGAACAACAGGTATGTATTTACCACTATAATGTTAATGGTGACTTTATAGAACATTTCCAAAAATTGTGAAAATTGACTGTGTTTAGCAGTTACTGACTAATTGCTAGAACAAAACTCAGGACCAAAAGTAGCTAATGGAAGGAAAGGGTTTATTTCTGGCTTAAAGTTTGTAGGGGAAGCTTAATCACGGCAGGGAAAACCTAGCAGAGCAGGCAGCAGGGCATCACATTTTGTTACATCAACTTGGAGGTAGCAGCAAATTGAGCTGGCTACTGAACATCCAGTATGGCAGGATTAATAAACATGAAAATCAGCACCAGTGACACCCCCCCTCCAGCAAGGCTCCACTAAGATTGGGTAAGAGGCTCAACTGCAAATACTTGAAGCTACAGCCACATTTACATTCAAACCACCACACTATGTCCTCCTACCTCTCTCTTTTCTTGGATCCTGTTAGGTTCAGTTCTCTTTTGATTGTAAGTATTCTGGTGAAGATCATCAATGATCAGTCCCAAGAATGTTCAGGGTTCTCTGCCTTCTTCATACTTCACTCCCACAAATATTCTACCTAGTCACCACACCTTCTTCTTAAAGTGCATACCCTTTTCTGTCTTCCTCAGAATTGCTCTATAAGATTTTCTTTCTATCTCAGTTGTCACTCCTTCAATGCTTCCTTTCCAAGTCTCACTGTTCTCCATCTTTGTGTAGGAGATCCGGAGAGCCTCTTACTAGCATCTTCTCTGAGAAGCTTTCCATACTAATGGCTTTAGAAAAAGCCAATACACAAATAACTCTCACAAGCAGAACTCCCCCAAAACTGTGGTACTCATCTCCAACTTCTTTCCTGAAATCCCTCTCTGGATGGCATTTTAGAGTCCATAAAACACCTAAATAGATACCCTTGCAATTGATCTTAAATATTTATTGAGTATATATTGACAGAGGCAAGAGAGGAAGTAAGAGCCTTTTATGGAGGAGTTTTGATATTGTAGAGATCTCAAATGTACATGCATATGCCTCCCCCCATACTTCTTATTCAGGTACTTTCTTAACTGAAGTCTTTGGAGCCAATTCATATTCATTAGGTATGATTTCAGAACATATTGATGAATGAATTAATGAACAAATGACTATCTAGCAAAAGAAAATTCCTTGACAAACTTTTCTAAGGCCACAGAATTAGTGAAGAGTGGGAAGTGGCTAATGGCATTACTTCTCGTAGCCTTGGTGAATGGATGAAGTCAGACTGGTGAATGGGCAGAAGGCAACATGGATGTCATGTAACCATTACTGTTCCACTTGTGCTAAGTTTCCTAGGCACTTTAGATCCTTCTCTAAGCATCAAATTCTCGAAAGGCATCTCCTTGTTGGATTGATTCGCTGCCATGGACATCTTCTGAAAAGAATAGGCTGAGAACACATCTATTTCTGGTCAGGGTTTGCCTTCCCCATAAACAATTTTCCCCATCATGCCCTTAAATTCTTACCTGAGGAATCTCTAGTTCTGTTTTCATGAAGGACACTAGAGAAGATTAAGGAAAAAGAAACATAGGCAAGAAGGGCACATATGCAAGAAGGGCCAGAGAAGACAACAGCATTTCAAGTGGGATGCAGACAGCTGAGCTGCACTCTAAAATGTTCCCATAATGTTGGGATGGGGCTCAGGAGTAGAACACTTGTCCAGAGTGTGCTAAACCTGGGTTCCATCCCAGAACCTTAAACAAATGAACAACAAAATAAACAAAGTATTCCCTTGTATTACTCCTGCCCATGGCACCACAGAAAAGAAATAGCCTGTAGTGCATTAAGAAGTAAGGGGCACACACATACATGCATGCCCATACACATACACACACCGAACTCTGTCATTGGGTTCATCTGTAGATTCAAGCAATCATTGACTCTACATGAAAATACTTGTGGGGCCAATATGTCCATATTGAACACATACAGAGTAGTTTTTTTTCTCATCATTGATATATAACCAATATACTTACATAGCATTTACATAATATTATTGGTAATATGGAGATTATTTAGAGTTTTCCAGAGGATATGTGAAGGTTATGTGCCCATGCCACACCATTTTATATAAAAGACTGTAGATTTGTTATCCATAGGGTTCCTAGAAAGAATCTTGTGGTTACATAGAGGGGGATGCCTGTATGTAGAGGAGAGAGAAGCAATGAGCACTTATAATTCATACTGGCATAACAAATATGCCAGAGGAAAATTGTCAGCAGAGAAAATCAGAAAAATAAAAATCAAGGCAGAAATAACAGAACTACTGTATTTCTTTCATTTCCATCCTGAGGATCTTTCCTCGAGATTTATGCCTTAATCCAAACATACTCATACCAGCCTAAGGTAGACAGGACAGGAGAGGAAGTAACATAATTCAGTCAGGACACTAGCATCAGGACTTGGTCTAGAGAGAGAACACGCAAAATAGCTATGCCATCCTATGAACATTGGCTCCTGAATCACATGCTACTACCTGGTTTTCTGTGCTGCTCCAGAGAAATCCAAGCCTGACACTTGTAGGCACAGGGGAAGGAGGACAGTGCAGAATCTGGGAGCTAGCCACCCCAGGGCTGGAGCTGCCATAGGCTGTGCTGGACCTGGTCCTTTTAGAGAAGATTCATCTCATAAATAAATCTGAGAACTGAAGAAAGATAGGATTTGCATGAGTGCTTTAGACTTCTTCTTCCTATTCCTCCTTATTTTCCTTCTCATCTCTCTAAAAATCTTTATCTCTCTCAATTTTTCCCTTTCTCTTCCTCCTCCTCTCTTTTTCCACTCTTCCTCTCTGCCCACTCAAACGAACACATTACAAATCACCTCACCATCTTACTGTCTTCTCCCTTGAAAATAGCTAGTATAAAAAAAAAAAAAAAAAACCAGACAAAAAAAGAAGTACAACCCAAACATTGCAAGATTTAAGGCTGACACCATTACTAAAACCATTGCTTTATTTTTCTTAACGAGCAAGTTGACCTGGCCACAGGGATGAAGAGTGAACTATGAGAGACTAGAAGACATCTCAATATTGTAGAAGAATTAAGTTGGAGGTTATGATGTCAAATTATTAACATAAAAAGTAATTCTGGGGGCTGGAGGATGGTGTAGTGGTTTAAGGCACTTGCCTGCAAAGGACTCATATTCAACTCTCCAGATCCCACATAAGCCAAAAGCACAGAATCACAAGGCCACAAGGTCACATATGTGCACAAGGGAGCATGTGTCTGAAGTTTGATTGCAGTGACTGGAGGCCCTGGCACACTAATTCTCTGAATCTCTCTCTCTCTCTGTCGTGTAAAAAAAAAAGACACTCTTTTGTTCTTGCCTCAAAAAAAAAGTAATTCTGATGTTAATATAAAAAGGAGTCTAATTAAGCAATTATAACTGGAAAGGTCTATATTCAATACCCACTACAAATGTGTAAAAATATCCAGATAGTGGGCTGGAGAGATGGCTTAGTGGTTAAGAGCTTGCCTGTGAAGCCTAAGGACCTGGTTCAAGGCTTGATTCTCCAGTACCCACATAAGCCAGATGCACAAGGGGGTACATGCATCTGGCATTCACATGCAGTGGCTGCAGGCCCTGGCATGCCCATTCTCTCCCTTTCTCTCTCTCTCTCCCTCTCTCTCCCCCCTTTCTCTGTCTCTAATAAGTAAATAAATAAAAATAAAATCTTTAAAAAAAAAATCCAGATATACAAGTGTGTATATATAAGTGTATAAACACTTAGTGGCTAGAGAAAACTAGAGAGGAAATATCCCAACTTTGTGGTCTGCTGGGTACCAGAACATTCTGCTCAAGTCAGAAACAGTCTCCTGGGGAAAGCATTGCTCCATTGGGATATGTGTAAGATAGGACAGAAAAGCTCCCTGGAGAATAGGCTGCAAAGAAGCATAAGGCATTGCAGCAGTGTGCAGAAGAACTCAGCTATCACCCCTCTCCCTTTAGTAGAGCCACCTACTTCAGGGTCCAGCATTCCAGTCTGAGGGATCCTCTCCCTCAAAACTCTGGCAAAACACCTGGGATCCATGGTGTCTAGTGTGACAATCAGCATTCACACCTTTCCACATACTCTATCCCCAGCCCTATCCTCAGTGGTACATGCATCCTTCCCTGCCTTCCCCTGTCCCTGTCTGAGAGTAGAGAACAGAAACTTTAGAACAGGACAGCCCTGAAGCTGGAGCCTGTCCTGCATAGTCTGGTAATAGGGTGATCCCAGCACGCTGAAGAGACCCTAGTCTGGCTCCTTGATCTCAGCTTTGCACAATAAAATTCAGAAGACAATGAGGAAGTGAAGACAAATGAAACAAAGCACCACAATGGAATGTCTGCATCCCGTGCAGTTGTGTTGGTCTGCACCCTTCATCTATGTGCCCTATAATGTGTTCTACAAAAATTAGCTGAACTGTGCATAATGTTTCATGACCACAGTGTGTATTTCAAAGCAGTAATAGAGTTCTACAGCTTCTTGGCTTAGTAAGCATCATTCCATGGCATCAGTGTAATGTGATCTGTTTAATTCCTGTTAGACATCTCTGTACCATTCTGTTTACTCTTCCTTTTTTTAAAGATCAGTTCTCACTATATAGTCCTGGCTCACCTGGTATATACTTTTATAACCCAGGTTGGCCTCAAACACCTGGCAAATTTCCAGCTTCAGCCTCCTGTATGCTTGAATTACAGGCATGTACTATCATAGCTCTTTAAGTCATTTCTTTAAAAAATAATCCTCTTTGGTGAACATCTTTAATGTCATATTTTATTATTCAATGAGATGAAATCATAAAGAGGAATTGCTGTGTCAAAAGATATGTATAATTCACCAATGTTTTAATTGTTTTGATGTCTGTAGCAGTGGGTGTTACAAAATGTTTCTTCCCAGCTAGAACTCCCACCCACAGCAGGTGAGAGCACTGACAGGGAGAGCTCATGGCTGTGGTTTGAACACACACAAAGGATACTGGCCAACTCTGTCCAGTTAGTGCCAAGAAGGAAAAGGAGATGTAGGCCCCTTTAAATAGGCAGCTGAGCTATTTCCCCAATGAGAAAGAACAAAACAAGAGGCTGCAAAGTGTCTTAGAAGAAAGAGGCTATCTGCTTGAAACAGCCAAGACCTTTAACTCAAATCCATTAATCCTCTTTATTAAACTTGGGTCACCTCTGAGTCTTGGCAAATTAAGCAGCATCTCCACTGCCAGTGCATCAAGAGGCAGCACACCATATACTGCCTGTAATTTTCAGGGACTGAGGCTCCAGGGTCAGAGGGCTTCCTGGGCTCTGTCCTCTGCTTTTGTCAATTTAAAAGGGAACATCAGCTCCACTTGTATAAATTACTAGCCAGCCTCTGTGAGGCCCAGGGCAAGGCAGCATCTCTGAACCACAGGAGGGCTAGTACAAGGTGCAGGGCTGCTGCAAGCAGTAGTGTTTGCCTCTAGGGTCCCCTTTCATTCCCAACACCTCTGAGTGGGTCTAGAGCTCAAGAGAGCCTGGTGCAGCCTCAGCCTTGGTCTCTCCAAAGTACCTTTATCAGTTTCTAGGCAGTGTTTCTTTTGTTCTCCCCAAGGAGGAGCTGAAATTTAACCGTTGTCATAGAGTGCCTGGATAAGAGGTAAAAACAGCTCTGGAGTCCGATGTGGAAGCACTAAAGCCTAGCAAGTCAGAAAAGGAGGCAGAGAGAATAAGAAGAATGAGGGAAAGAAAGAGGGTCAGTACTAGAGCAATACCAGGAAGCCCAACCCAAAATGCATGGGCCTGCTTCTCAGAGCTTTCCTTGCATATCTGGGCTACCCTGAAACCAAGACCATTTTATCTGGAATATGCAGTAGGTACTTCTATCCTGTTTACAAAAATCTAGCTAAAAGTTAAGGCATTCAAGGCATAGATTATGTGAAGTCTCAATGTGAGATAGGTATAAGGTCGTGTGCTCAAGCCTACTGCAATCAGTCAGAGTTTTGCATTTGTCTGTGTCCCACTCGATGGGAAGGATATGAAAACTAGTGAGGGTCAGAAGGAAAAATGCAAAGACCATATGTTAGGAATTAATCCTACTAAGCAGAGCAGGACAGAGGAATGACCATGTGGTCTTTTGAAATATGAGTAACTATTATGGATGACAGTATAGATGGCTGTACATGACTGGATGATCTGTAACTAGCCAAGGATACAAATATCCAGGAAAAAGAGTAAAACTCAAGGAAGTTATACATAGCAATCCTTAAATATGTGTTTCTCTGAGCACATGCCGAATTCAAAAAACTCGGCTGTGTGGGCATATTTGCTGTAGCTCTCTCCCTTCCTCAGAGTTTTGTCTCTATCCAGCAACATGTTCTTCACTTCCTATCTCCTTCCTGGACTATGTAATTACACTTACAATGCTTGTATCTGAGCTGCAAGATATTGGCCTTTTTTCTGGCCATTATTCTCCACATAATACAGTGTAATATGTGTTTACATAGAATGTGCGCTGACTGTATTAGGTATTATAAGTAATCTAGTGATGATTCAAGAAGCACTGGAGAGTGTACATAGGTTCTATGCAAACACTACAGTGTGTGGAATCTGCAGGGAGTCTATGGACTAACTGCCCATGAATCGTGAAGAATGACTGTACTTATGTTTCAAAGAACTCTATATGGAATGTGGTACATTATTACCATTCACAGGTGAGTAAACAGAGACACAAACTCAAGACCCAGACTGGGAGGCAAGGAAGCCAATGACTGATCTTGAACCACTCATATGTTGCATTTTGTAGGCAAGGAGAGGAACCAAGGGCTCTATGTCCACAGAGGACAAATGAAACCATCAAGCTGACTCTAGGTGCCAACTCTGCTGACCTGGATTCAAATCAGCCTTTTTCTGCTCAAGTGAAGAGTGAAGAAGAAAGCCCCAGGAAACGCAGTCACTGGGTAGGCAGGAATGAGGTTCGAGTGGATGCAAGCTTCCTTCCAGGAAATCTCTCTAAGCTTTCCAAATGGGAGCCAAAAGAAGTACTATCTCTAATCAATATTGTCTTTCACCATCCTAATCTTTTTCCCAACTGAATATTATATATATATATATATATATATATATATATATATATATATATATGGTCAGTTTATATTCTACTGATCCTCTGCCTCCCCTCAGAGTGCTGGGTACTGGAACATTAACCCCTTTGCCCATAGTGGAAATTTATTGCTTTGACCTTTCCTCACTACCAAGGCTTGAAATTCTGAAGTTCTTTGTGAATTGCACCCAAAGTTCATCCCCCCCCTGAGGCAGACTTCCTAATGGATCTGGGTGAGGATAAATCTCTTAGCCTGGAAGAAGGGCTACACACCTAACAATTGGGAGTAGGAAAGGGCTTTTTGTTTGGATTTTTACAATAAATGGAATTTTGTTTCAGAAGACCAAAAATAAATGATCAACAACACTAGTAGGAAAATTTCTTGGATTATAGGATTAACCTAATTCCTAATGTCCAGGGGAAAAGGTAAAAATCCATTTCTTCTCATGGAGGCATCAACATGCAACATCTATGCACAGAAATTGGAGCTGGATCTGCTGCCCCGAGCCACAGGCCACAGGGACTGTACTTGTCACCCAGGCATGAAGTGTAGCTAGATTAAACACTATAATCTGAGACTCCTGACTCTGACAGCTTATCTCCTATCCATTATGCTAGTAAAGAAAATAAGTTTTTGACATATTAATTGTTCCTATGTTATTTCTGGAACATAAAGCCTTTTCTGGGCACTGCACATAGGTCTTGAGTCTCCTGGGCTACCTTCAGGCCTTGAAGTGGGCTGGGCATGGAGCCACTTCCCTTTCTCATTGCCTCCCGAGGTCCACACATGGGCCTTCACTGAGGAACTAGAAAGCAAAGCCAGACACCCTCTAGCCTGCTTCAAAGCAAATACCTCCCTCAAGCCTGCTAGCTACAGAGAAATTGCCCCACTCAAGTTATCCTTCTGCATCTGCCCATTTTCGATTTCTTTAATACAACTCAGCTTTTCCTGACCCCAGCAAGCTGGGGATCCAGAGTTTCTTTCAACAGACAGCACCAATTACAGAGGTGTGAAAATAGAAATAGTCGAATTCTGAGTCGAATTCAAGAGAGGGAGAGTTACTGAACTGAGAAAGCAGGCGGGAGAGAAGAGAGAGAAACATCTGAGCAAGGAGAAGGGCACTTAAGAGGCCTGTGAAGGTCCAGCACAAAGTGAGGGCCACTAGAGGTGGCTGATGGGGGCTTGAATTAGTAGGTACATGAAGTAGGAGCCCTTGAAGTTGGGCGGTCCAGCAGAAAAGGAAAACAGACACCAGGAACATCAAGTGGGGCAGAAAGCTCTTGGGGAGCCCAGCTTCCCCAGTACACACCTTGGTGAGTGAGCCTCATTCACAGGGTACTGCCAAAATAGAGTTATGGAAGAATGCACCAGTCAACCATCCATGTGCTGGCTGTGGTCAATAGGGCTGTGTGATTATTTAGGGAAGCCTTCAACTTATATTGCAGATTTTCTCAGGGAGCCTCCTCTATGCAAGGATGCGTAAAATCCAAATACACACAGATACCTAGTCACACTTTCAAAATTAACTAATTACATCCCTGGTTTGTGCTTTTATGGTCCAAATCAATTTAATCATGAATTCTTTTCATATTAGTCTGTCATCCCCCACAAAACTTAAATAATATAGGTAGCAAATATTTGACATTTAAAAAAAAAACATTGTACAGATTCCTGAAAGCTGGTTTTATTATACAAGAAAAATACCTCTTCCCATGAGACTAAAGAAATCAAAAGCACAACCCCCCTCCCAACCCCAAGTGAGTTCTGAGGAACCATTGGGACAAAGTACTGTATACTGCTTGCAGTACCCCAAGTTACTGTGAGGGAAGCTTACTCTCCACAGAGCAAGAGCATAGCTTCGATCCTCTTACTCCAGGGAAAGACTGAGACTCCCCTATGTATATAAGGCCTTCAAGAAGCAAGCTCCCCTTCCTCATTAGCCTGGATTCACTTCTGCCCTCATTTCCCTGAAGTCCAGTCAGCCTACCACATCTCCTCCCTGCCTTATGCATGTGCCTTCATAGCTGCTACTTTCTAGGCCAAACCATCCTTCCATCCCAATCACGCCAGCTATTTCTCTTGGCCTAATTTCTCCTTCTATGATTCACTCCTCCTAAATGACTCCCATGCTCTCAGTGTACATCTGACCATAAAAGACAACTCTGCTTTGGGTAGAAGCTGACCAGAAGAGAAAAAAACAAACAAACAACAACAACAAAAAAAACAGGCAGAAATTTTACCTTGTGTAAGATGTGGGTTGGAAGCATAATGCAACAGCTTGCAATCAAGCATTTCTTGAGCATTTCCTATCTTTTCTCTAAGTGAGAGTGATTATGCCACAGAAATCACCTCAGAGACCACCACCATTCTGCTCTCACTTTGCAAAGGGACAGACAGGGTGGTTTCAGTTGCTCTGGTCAGGGAAAATCCGTCTGCTTCAGGTTTCTTTTCTATACTAGGTAGCCGGATCCCTGGACAGGGAAGAGGGTCTGCTGCCCTGTCCCTGAGTGACACTGTGCTGGAAGACCAGAACTCAACTTGGGCAGGATGGAGGTATGTATAAGGTGGGCAAGTCCTTAAACAGCATAAGAACATAGAAAAAAGAAACACAGATTCAGATTGACTATCCCTTATCCAAAATTCTTGGGATGAGAAGTCATGTCGGTTTCAGTTTTTGTTTAACTGGGGAATGTTTGCATATCCCAAATGTGGTATATTAAGGATGGGACTCAAGTATGAAACAAAACTCATGTTTTGTGTACATGCTGTACACATAGGCTAGAGAAGATTTTATGCAATGTTTTAAATAGTTTGGGGCATTGAAACAAAGTTTGTGCACATGGAATCTTCAGAAAGCAAAGGAGTCATTATCTCAGTCACTCTTGAAGACAGCCTATGGTTGTTCATTTTCTACTTGTGGCATCATGTCAATGCTCAAAAAGTTTCAGGTTTGGACCATCTGTGAATCTGAGTTTGTAGATTAGAGAAGCTAATTTGCTGCTTCTTCCCTTTCAAGACAATGAGCACACCATCACTGTCTGCAAGGACGAGGTAAAGCTACAAAACTTGGAGTTAGCTCCTTTGTCAGTCCACATTGTCCTCATCTTCCACCCATCTCCACCATCTACTTCTGGATGTTGCCTATGGCTTATGTCCAGGAAGGTGAATGTCCAGAACTGCAGCCATGCCTGCCATGGTGGCATTTGGAACTACAGTCTTTAAAGGGCAAGACACTTCAGAGTCTGGACTGCACTTAGGGGAGCCAGCTATGTGGGATAGAGTTCCCAGGGTGCAGGAATTTTTTGTCTCCCAATCAGGACACTTCCAGGCATATGGGGCTGATCTGTATAACCTAGCTTTGTGTTAATTTTGGGGGGAGGGAAAAATCCTTTTTAGCATTGGAGGGATAGTAATGGCAGATTTGAGAGGCCCTAGTCTAATGTGCAGGCTGGAAATGCAAAGAGATTCTAAGCTCTCAAACGATTTCCTCATTTCTTTTTACAGATGGAGAATAGGAATTTCAGAGGAATGTGTCTGCCTGGGAGTCATCTTTAGTGGCACAGTTCAGTTTGAAACTCAGATCTATGGGACTCCTTAGTTATGTCCTTTCCTGGTCCCCTGAGCTATCGCCTCACCTCAGGAGCCAGAATATTATGCAAGGCAAGAGCTGCTTTTGAGAAGTTTCAGAAACATGCAGGGTCAGTGGATTTTAAGCTGGTCAACATCCCCTCCGCTACCCTCCACATTGTGGTCACAGTTTCTCCAAATGCAGCTCTAAATCCTGCAGTCTATAAACCCTCAGATACAGTTCCCTCCATTGCTTAGCAGCTTTTGACACTAATTGCTTTGCACAGGGTATGCAACTGGCAACACCTTATTAAAAGTGAAATATATTATACTGTCCACTTATTGCTGTTTTATAGAGATAAAGTATTCCTGCTACATGAAAAAGCTGGCAAAGAAATTGATAATGTAGCTTCTAAATGGAAAACTACACAAGGCCATTCCTGGAACACAGGTTATTGGGAAAGGCTATGCTGGCTGCTTTTCTTATTTGACCTGAAGATTTTGCCTCCCCTGGAATCTCTCCATGTTGATGTTCTGGTTACCAGTTCAAAGTTTGGCACTGGAAAGCAAGCCTATATGCTGAAAAGCAGTGGCTGTCAGAGCTGAGGAAACATCCTTGACCCTTTCTGCAGGTGCCCACCCATTTATTTCTACCCAAGGACAAAGCCAGGTGTGGGGAGAGACTGGCTATAGGAGTCACCGGGTGCAGAAGGCTGAAGAGGCAAAGGACAAGCAATAGAGCTACAGATTCAAACAGACACTGAGGTCAGTGCCAATTTCCTTAGGAAGACCCACTTTATCCCAACACCATACATAAAGCTAAACTCAACATCTCTGGAGATTTCATAAACAGATGATCTTGGATGTAAGATGTGTTGACTTAAGATGGTACACAAGCAATCTGCATTTAGTACAAACCATACCTAATTTTTAATTTTGATCTTTAGGCTAGTGATATGTAGGATCACCTTCTCTAGTAAGGCTAGGTGACAACAGGGAGCTTCAGCTCCCAGACAGCCCCATCACCAAAAGGGGAAGGAGCTGATACCCTACAGAGTACTGCTGGTGATGGCACTCAGTATAGTCAGACTGGTAAATGTGTTTTTGACATAGGGTATTTTTGACTTACAATAGTGTCATAGTTGACCAACATCTGACACGTACAACATCATAGAATTTATTCACCACTTAACCCTGGTCATACCAACTATTTGGTATTCTTAATATAGTACAGATACATGCTGAAATAAACTAGATTAAGCCCACCCATCCAAATCCCCCAAAACATTTTCACTAAGCAAGCCTATATCTGAGATTATTTGGCAACTCACTCAGAGGAGATAAGAATGTGATTTCCATGTTTAAAGAGTTACATAAAGAAGAATATGAGACAGAAACTATATGAATCACATAAAAACCCAAAATACTGTTTATCTGGTCCTTTATAAAACAAATGTGCTGACTGTGATCAAGGAAAGCATGAGAAAGCTGGAAGAGGCAGGCAGCACAAAGAGAAACTGGGCTGAAGGAAGAACAAGGATTGATGGCAAAATATCATGAGGAAACAATGCCCTGTCCTTCACCTAACACATTGTGCTGTACTCCAGCACTGACATCAGAGTAATTGTGTTAACTGCAGTTGCTGGAAAGAGTCAGCCCATTGGAACCACCACCTTTTGTCTTGGCAATGTTTGACTGCCCATCTCCACCCACGGAAGCATTGAGGAGCAGCCAAGTGGGACCAAGTGGCCCCAGGAGCTAGCTGATAAGAAGGGAGATGGAGTGATGGAGAGAGGAACCTATTGTCTTGCCACATTATGTGTTTCCGAGATACCAAATTGCCTGATCGCATTGACATTTCCGAGACCAAATTAAAATGCGCCACCATGGAGACAAAATGTCATTAGCCTCATTATAAGTGATTGTGTTAAAATAAATACAAAAACAACGTGGGAATTAGCCCAAAGCATTAAGATACAGAAGCAAAAAATGGTCAACAGGGACCTTACATGTGATGGACTAAGAAAGGTTGAGATACTCTCTCAGGAGACAAGAGAGATGAATGTAACAGGCACAACAACTAACAACAGTCTTCTGTGTCCATGGCAGAGCCTGAGTGCTAAGAGAATGGTAGGCTCCTTCACTGTCCTGCACTGTGTGACCTCAGGGAGGGTACTCAACCTCTTTCTCTAGGAAGACAGGAACCACCATTGTTTTCTTGCATCTGTAAAGGAACAATGAAGTGGATTATTGAGATAGATACAATCTTGGCACTGGCCCCTGAATGAAGGGGACAGGGACCGTCTTGAATAGGGTCAGGGCTGTTCTCACAGCCAGTTCTAGGTTTCTCCAGAGGGTTCTCTGGCTGCAGGGCAGATTCTTCTACAGGGAGAGAGCCCAAATGAAGGACCCAGAGACCAGGGTCTGATGACAACCAAACTGACTTAAGCTCCAGCTTTCGCAGAGAAACTCCCACAACTCAATGGGCTCACCCACCTCTGCCCACAGCCACTTGCTCTACAGTACTACACTCCACCAGCACCTTGCCCAGCACCATTTCATTCAGCCACACATTCTCATCCCAGCTGATGGACATTGATCCCTAATGCCCTAGTTCTTAGGATTTTAAAAATAAGCAACGATGTAAACTGAGGTGAATAGGGAAGAGAACAAAATCCTTCCCTTATCTCCTAAAGAAGAGAAAACCATCTTTAACAGCCACCACTCCCTTGCCCACCGATTCCAATAAACACCTCAAAAAAACTTTCCTCTAGGAGTAAAGACCAGACTGTGGTTGTTGCCATGCCTTTACCAACTCTGAACCACTCAACTGGAAACCAAAGGATAAAGTAATACTATCTTATATTAGCATGATATTGCATCCTTTTTCCTAAAGTCTTTCTCTGTTAGCAGTACTTTGGACATACAAAAAATTATACAGTGCGACAAGGACAGATATAATTATTCCTTTCTAATATCTGAGAGAACTGAGATTACTGAAAAGAAATATCTTGGCCAAGATGATAGAAGATAAGACTAAACACTACAAGTCTTAACTCTAAATACAGTCCAAATTCTTGAGCTACTTGGTTTTGGTTTTTTTAGTAGAACAAAGAACTCCACTGGAACTATGAAAGGGTTAAAACACCAGTGCCTACAAATGGCTTGACACACAAGACAATCATCCAAAATGCTCAGTAATGATGAGCAAAAGACTCAAAGGGCTTTGTGAACATGAACTCACTAATCTCCCAAATTTCCAGCAAAGCCTGTATCGAGAGATGGTACTTTTCTCTGCCTGTGTCTTCTCCCTGCTGTTATCATGATCTTGCAGCAAGCACAGGAAGAGAAGTTGCATAGCTTTTGTCATTTCAAATGAGCCTGGGATGTGGATCCTGTGCAGACTGTGTGGGAAGACTGGAGAGGGTAGGAAACATTGGATGGCAGGAGAAGGTGGGCTCAACCATGGCTGATGGAATCTAAGACAAGATGCTCAGAAATTAGCATGAGAGGAGACCACCAGTGTCATTGGCCTAACCATATAAGCCAAACCAACCAAACAAAAACCATTATCCTGCAATTCCAAATAGAATAGCTACTGATTATTTTCTGTGTGCAAATATTATGTGCATGTTCTTACTGAGGTTGAGGGCAAAAGCATGTACTTATTGCATGCCTTCAGAGGTGGCTCTGTAGGGTTTGGGAATGGCTGCCTTTCTCTGGACTGGGTCACACATCTCCAGTAGACTGTCTAGTTCCAATTGACTCACTTCATTCTAAGCCCTACAAGTATCTTCTTTTTTTATGATCCCTGCCTATAAGGGTCTTTCTTCCAGTTCCTTTTTTCTACCTATGTTAGTTAAACATTCTGTTTTTATAACAAAATACTTGATGTACTTAGGTAGCTTACAGTGTTGGAGGCTTCAGTTTATGGTCAGTTGACTTGGCTTAATTTGGGCCTATGATGACGTAACATATTATGCATGGCAAAATCAATCATCTCCTGGTCAGAGCATGAAAGAATAAAAGGGCCTTTGGTCCCAACTTCTCTCTCTAAGATACACCACTATGGTATGGGTTGGAGACCAAGCTTTTAATTTTGGGAACTTTCAAATGTTTTTAACAGACCAACTTTTAAATCAGTGTGATCTAATTTTCCTCTTTGCTACAAGTGGGTATCAGCATAAAGAATAACTTTCCCCACTGCCCTCCAGTCTACACTGAGGACTTTTCTAAATGGAGCAGGTAAGGGGCGTTATAAAGGTTCCAGGCCCTTGGAGCAAGATGTCTGCATGCTCTGTAGCCCTGGCTGACCTCCATACTGCAAGATCAGCTCACAGCAATCATCATGGGTCATTTGGCCATGATGCAGGTGATGCTTTCTCTAGCCTAATAAGGAATTGGTTCCAGGCTCCTTGGAGGAATGGGAAGAAGAGAAATAATTGTAAAGAGATCTTTCAAATACCATTTCTTCCTTGCCTTTTCACCAAACATCTCATCTGCCTATGTCAGCAGCCTTATTCCTACAAACCAGATGCAACTAGGTATACACCAAACAGCCAGCAAAGAGCTGAAGGCTACTCCAGTGAGTAGTGAAGCCTTTCTGAGCCTCCTATCCACCAGCATGATAGACAGACAAAGGGAAACAATGCCTTCCACACTCCCCTCTTGACTTCCCCAAGGCTCTCTTCTGCAGCTTGACAGTGATATGAAGCTATTCAGTATTTACACTGAGGTTGTCCTGAAAACTCCTCTAATGCTTCTATGACTGCTCTCACTTAACCTACTCCCATAGGTCTAAGTCAGGAGCTCCAATCTCACTTGAGGAAGAATACTAAGTCACAGGCTTACCAAGTGCCAACTGATGGTAGTTGTCAACTACTCGGTGGCTTCCTTTCTTGATAACCTGCTTGCAACAGTGTTGCCAGTAGTGGATGACCCTTATCACAGGAGCTCACACCACTTCTCAATGCTTCTTTTTGGAGGTTTGGGGACCAATCTCTTCTCCACATTCACTCCTTACCACACACTATCCAAATCTCATTGGCATGATCCATGAGGCCATTCAGCAACATTCTTCAATGGGGAATTCTAAGAGATAATTGTTGTCTTGTGACTTCGGACCCCTAACATATCAGTCATGCATCTGTAGTTATTCAACCCACACTGAGATGGACTCTGAGTGGAAAGTGAACTACTAAGACATAAGATCTAGAGTATAATAGTCATGCTGACTCTGGTCCCCAGGTCACTAAGGAGATCCCTGGTTTGAACCTGTGATTCGAATCTTATCATCTCAGACTGAGAGAAGAGGCTGTCATATTTTCAGAACTTTACTTCTCTAGTAAACTCCAAGCCAGTGGGTGGGGGGGGAAATGACCTGAAAAAGTACACTAGTCTGCCAGGACTAGACCTAACTTTTGTTCCCGGTTCTCCCACAAATTACCATATGAACTTGATGGGATCAGTCTGCCTATAAGTTCTGAGTCTTCTCCCTTGTAAATAAAGCTTTGGCTCAAATTTTCTTACAGTCCAAATAATCTGTGAAACTTAGTTGGCCTCCTTCTCCCAAGGCAAGTTTTTTTCACACTCCAGGATCAAATAATAAAGAGGCTGTTATGAGTGGAGCCTGGGCATTAACAATAACACCTTGATTCTTTTAGTTACATTCTACAGTGATTTGGTTACTTTGGGTCCAGTAATTCTTGGTTTTTTTTTTTTTTTTTTTGAGAGAGAGACAGACAGAGAATGGGCACAACAGCAGCCTCTCAGCCACTGTGAATGAACTCCAGACACATGCACCCCCTTGTGAGCAAGTGCAGCTTTGAGCCTTTGAGTCACTTATTATGCATCTGGTTAAACCTGGGAACTGGAGATTGGAATCGGCATTCTTAGGATTGGCAGGCAAGAGCCTTAACAGCCAAGCCATCTCTCCAGCCCAGGTCCAGTAATTCTAACCTGGTACCTGCACTTCACTTGCTCACTGGTCTTTGCCATGACCCACTTACCATTTCACTCACTCATTTCCATAGATGAATGACTGGCTCTTCTGCATAATCATCTCCCTGACCTCTGTCAGTTGCTGCTCCCCAGAGCTGAATATTTGTCCTCTCCTCTTCTCTTTTTGTATCCCTTCCCCTGTGACTCTAAAAACTGTCTATCTGCCAACATCTCCATATGTGGATTTCTGGTTCAGACCTTACACACACACACACACTCACACACACACGCTCTAATTTTATCACATATCTAACTGCCTACTAAACATACTAAATAGACATAGCAAGTGTAACATGTTCAAAATAAACTCCCACCTTCAGCAACCTAAGAGTCTGCTCTGCCCATAAAGCTCAATGGCAGCTAGCTCTGTGGCTCTACCTACATGTAGCTATGAATTACCACTATTATCATTCTTTTGCTGTCACCTTGCATCAAGTCACCATCACCTTTTGCCTGGATGGCCTCCATGATAGGACATTCTGGCTATTGAAATCAGGCAAGCACAGGACAATAATTTAACAAGTCAGTACTTTACTTGGCCTGGACAACTGGACAATAACAGCCCCTTTTCCTAAATAATACACCTAACAACTTGTTGGCAACCACGGACTCCCACCTGCTCTTAGCTGCATGTATATCCCACTCTGAATAATGAAATAATTTTCTCTTCCCCAGTGACCATTATTTGTTATCAATTTCTATCAGGTGCATCATGAGAAAGGAGGGGCATCTGCTATAGAGAAAAGGTTATAAAATCCAAACCTGTCAATAAAAATAGGGAAATACTCATATCATGTTCCTTAGAAGCCCCAGGCAATAACTGGGGTATCCAAGTATTTTCCACTTGGAGTTGCCCTTTTTGGCACTGTAGTTCAAACCATTACTATCATTTTGTTCTTAAAGTTACTTTCTGCTTCACCACTTGTGGACACCTTTCCTTAAATCATTAAGTAAAACACCAAGACAGAGACCACCAGTAACAAGTTCATAAATTTTGGGACTTATTCCTAAAAAACTCTACACTACTTCAGATGCTAATTGAAAGCCTCAGGTTATGACTTGTGCTTCTGACTGGCCAACTCTAAACCAGTCACACAATACCCTCTTTTCTAGAATAGCTCACAGTATTCAGGGGAAGACTTTAATTATGCTTATGCATTTATTGTAAGGGATATTGCAAAGGATATATATACTCACACAACCAAATGGAAGAGATGCATAGGGCAAGGTATGTGGGAAGGGGTGCAGGGCTACCATACTTTCTCCTGTACCTCTAGGCACCTCCACTTTCTTAGAAATTCAAAAGTTCTCTGAACCCTTTTGGAATTTTTATGTAGGCATGACTGATTACACCACTGGCCCTCAGTGCAACCTTCAGGTCATATCACTTCCCCCAGAGGTCTGAGTCTTGAAGCTGAAAGTTCTAATCATCTAATCATGTAGTTGGTTCCCCTAGCAACCAGTCCTCATTCTGAGGCAACCCAAGATCCCACCAAAAGTCACCTCATTAGAACAAAAGATGTTCCTATCACCCAGGAAATGCCAAAGGATTTAGGAGCTCAGTGCCCTGCAGTCACATCAGTCAGGAAATCACCAAGGTCCTAGGAGCTTTGTGTCAGGAACCAGGGCTAGGAATATATTAGAAGAGAAGATTTGCCTAGTGCCCCCATCTGCAAGGGTATTAGGTGCTCTGCCTCAGAAATCCAAGGCAGAGACCAATATATGTCTTATAAGTTCACAATATTGTACCATCTAAATCCATTTTCAAGGATGCAGTGAGCAATTAAGCGTAGCTTTATCCTGAAATTTGAGCACGCTGTCCAATTAAAACAAATACTTAAAGGCATAAAGAATTTAATTTTATTGGCCCAGCTGTCTGGAATAGATAAATGTTTGGGTTGCAGTTCTATAAGGGTGTAAGCAAAATAGAAGAGGTGAGCATTGTGTCTCTGACAATGTGTGAAGCCCCAGTATTAACTTTTTTAAAATACAAAAATAAGGCTCCTCGCACCTTTGACTCCATTCATAGCATGAACATTTAGAACCTTGTAGGGTTATTGAAAGTTCAGATTTCCCTAGCACCATCCATCATCTTTCTGACATTTAAATTACACAAACCAAATCTGCAATGGGTTGAGAATACTGCCTCACAGACCACAGAGCTCTGCCCTTCCCTCAGCACTGTATCTGGGAGTGTGGCCTGGATTCCTCTTGCCTCTTATTTCCTAGCCATTTCCCTGACACAGGGCTGGGTGGGATTCTCACTGGGCTCCCCACAGGATGTTCTGCTGCCTCCTGTAAACCATGGACTCTCTCTGGGCTGGAGAGATGGCTTAGCACCTAAGGCAATTGCCAGCAAAGCCTAAGGACCCAGGTTCAATTCCCCAGAACCCATGTAAGCATATGGTAGTACATGTGTCTGAATTCACTTATAGTGGCCAGAGGCCCTGGCACATTCATTCTCTTTCTTTTTCAAATACATAAATAAATATTTTTTTAATGAATTTTAAAAGGACCCTCTCTGAAAAGCCTCCCTGAGGAAGCCTACCAAGTTCCTTCTCCCTTCCTCAAGCTTTTATAGGCAGCTTATGCAAGAGTGTACACACACTGTGCTGTGTTAATGTATTTTCAAGAATGGCTTTCCAGCTAAGAGCACAGGAAGTGGCCTTTCCTAGTCATCTTTCTGTCCTGAGCCTCAAGTGCCTGACAAAAAGTAAAGCGTTTAGCCAATGCCTGTCACATTTTACAGCCTTGTCGAATGAGTCATTGCCTGTGTTGAATAAGGAAGCAGCTCTTACCTAAACCAAATTTGGCATTTGTAATGGTTCTGAGAAGAACCTAATCAGTGAGCTAGATCATAGACAGTAACAGTTTAGCTTCTAAAATTAATGTTGTCAAAAACACAACAGCAAAGAAAGCAGGCCAGCAGTCAGCAAAACATAAGGAAAAATATGATTCTCAATTCCACAGGGTCAACTCTATTCCTCAAGCCCTCTAAGGGCTATGGAGGAGCCTGTGACATTCAAGGACTAGGACAGAACTGACTGCAAGACAAAGGCACCCCAATGCTCTTCCATAAGAAAGACATCACACGATGGTGGATGGCTCATATTTCCTGGTACATACAAATTTATAGGGGTTATAAGAGATTTTCCAGAAAATGAGACACTAGTACAGTCTGATCAAATTAGCTGCCAGATATGCCTTCTACAGTAATGACTTACAAAGGAGGAAGTTTGTCTTCTCCTGTACTTGAACCCCAGGACACTGACTGTGAAATATAGACCTGATGCTTTCTTCATAAGTGGCTGTCAAATAGGGTTAAAGAGACTGTGAATGATCAAATACTCTCATTTCTATTTGCCAGCTTGGTTGCAGCTCACTTGTGTCTCCTCAACTACAGCACTTGGCATGTCCTCTTACCAAATGACCATAGGTACACAGGAGGTATTCAGAATGCCCTGCCAACAAGCATTGCTTTAAACTAGAATCAACCCCAAGACATTAGTTGAGAGTCTTTTCCCCTCAGTATTTTATCTAAGTATTCTCACCTCTTGATTGCAAGAGACTCTTCAAATTGGCTTTGTGCTCAAACTCAAAACCCTACTGAAGGAGAAATAGGAGATAGCTTTTTATAAGGCAATCAGCCATGACCAAGACCCAAGAAGAACAAGGAGATACTATCTTGCCTGCCCTGGTAGGACTAGAACCTGCATCTGACCTAGCATCATCCAAGATGCTACAAGCAATACTCCTCCAGGTAGCAACTTCCTGCTTCTTCCTTAGCCTAGCACACCTGGGTGGGCTGGCCCCTCCTGAGTCAACCTCTTGGGTTCACAAACCAATCAAGTTTGTCCATTACACACCTGAGTCTGATGGCAAGGCTCATCTTAATTAGATTTCTGACCAATATAAATGGACCTGTGCAATCTCTTTTTCTTTATCTTGGCCCCCTTTGTCTTGTGATTCCACCTGAACACCAGTTTACAAGCTAAGCTAGGAAGGGTTGGGAGGACTTCCATCTGCCTGGGTACTTTCCTGACTGCTTCTTTCATGTAATAATGTTTGTGGATGTTTATTTGCTTTGTTACATTTATAATCTTTCTTTAAAGAAGCTCTGAGCCCTTTACTATCCTTTCTGGCCACTCTGTGAAGGTGAAGGAGTTGTTTGCCACCCACATGTGTATGTGTGTGTATGTGTCTGTGTGCGCACCTGCATGTGCACACATTGTAAATCTTCTGACCTGGGCTCTTATGTTTTGCCTTCCATGTGGGTTCATGTGCTTTCTCTACAGAATTTTTCTCAGAAGATTTCTCTCCACCTCCCCTCTCCCTTTCCAGATGGGCAAGGAAAACTCTCCTCTGGCTTGAGTTTTTCAGCTAGCCTCCTCCCAAAATATTAACTACCCCTACAATAAACCTCATAATTCATAACATACCCTTCTTAGAGTCCTTTTTTATTGTTTTAATAAAAATATGGAACACTTCACAAATTTGTAAGTCATCTTTCACAGGGGCCATGCTAATCTTCTCCATATCATTACAATTTTAGTTTATGTTCTGCAAAAGCAATCACAGAGTCCATTTTCTAAAATATTTTACTAATTAGATAAGGACCCAAAAGTTGGGGCACACAGGCCTGGGATCCCCCAGATAATGCCTCCCTGTAACTGCATTGCTGCTGTTGCATGTGTCATAGGTCTATGCTGCTATTTACAGCCTTCCAGTTCTTAGATACTGACTTTCAGCTCAGTTTTAGGTATCTGCCAATAGGATCCTTATAGACAATTTATGGAATATTTTGGCCCATAACAACAGCAGACTCAATGAAAAAGAAAATCTAGTGTAATACTCATTTACTCATGATGTAATACTTCCTATTTGTGTGTTACTCCAGATATACAACTACAGAGATCAACCCTATTACACAAAATTACCATAATCAAGTGTGTTCCCACCTGTAGCAGACAGCTTCAGGTTCGCTGAGATGAACTTTCAGACCAGGCACAGTTATGGAGGAAGGGATATTATTTATTGAAGCCTACAGATCCAGGGGAAGTTCCATAAAGGCAGGAGAAGTGGCCTGCCTTCACAGGACCAAGCAGAGAGAGAAAAAGCCCCCAGTGACATTGCCTCTAGCAAGGTGATTGCAGATGCAAACTATAAACTAATAAAACACTGAATATATTGGGGGCCATATATTCAAACTACCACATTCTGCCCCTGGCCCCCAATAGATTAGCTCTTGGCCCCCAATAGATTTATAACTATCACACATTGTAAATTGTATTCAGTCCAATTTCAAAGGTTCTCACAGTCTTGATCAACTTATGATAATGTGTCCTGTAAAATCAAACAAGTTAAATACTTTCAACATGTAAAGGCATAGAGTAAACATTTTTAACTGTATAAGGCATAGCAAGGAGAGACTAGAACAATGCAAACTCAGCCACCATCAGCAGTCATCAAACTTCTGCAGTTCAAGTTCAATACAACCAGAAACTGACAATCTCCAGGTTTTCCAATTCCACCCCTCCAGCTGGGCAGAGTTGCCAGGGAAAACTTTGATCCGAAGCCAATACTGCACTACATGGGAGTCCTTGTATAGTCCTGGTATATCCAAAACATCTTCAGGTCTCCATGCAAACTACGGTCCATCTTCCAAAGGCTTTTCCAGCCTATTCCTGAGGGGTTTCCTGCCCTGCCTCATGCCGCATCTCAGCAGCGGATCCTGGAACCGTGTGCAATTCATGACCATTTCATGCATTTTTCATGCTTCCAAAAACTAATACCAGGTGTGCAGGACACAGCCATATTCTTAATACAGGGATGAAATAAATCATAGCCTTGAAAAGCAGGTTCCTTCTCCAGTCAACTCTTTCCAAGAGTTTGCATTTCTAATAGTCTTTCCTCAGGCATCCTCTCCATTGTTTTAATGTAAAGCAGTCAGGCCACCTTCCTTCCACCTTCCTTAAGATTGCTAATGTGATTGATAATAGCAGCTCTGTAACCTGAAACCAGTCTCAGTGCCTCTATAATTTTAACTTGCTTGAGGTTTTCCAACTTAAAATCTTAAAATCTCAGTCCAATATCTTTAGCCAAGCACATCAGTCCATTACAAATTTAACCTTGATCAAACTTTCTGGGCCTGTATAGCAGAACGTAGCTATCCATTATGCCAGTAGCCCAGTTCCAACAAAGTCCTCTGCAGTCTTTCCTTCCTCGTAGAAAGCTCATAAGCCAAGCCTCGAAGTTCAATGCTGTCTGCACTTAGCATTCTCAAACTCTCATCAGAATAGTCCATAAAACTTGGCTTACCACTCCAGAAGGCATCTTCAGTTGCAAGCACCAAGTCCATGCCCATTCCTCCAAAACAAAGGTTGCAAAAGACAAACGTCCACGTGGTAAGGTTCATCTCACCCCACACTCCTCGGTACCACTTTACTGTAGCAGACAGCTTCAGGTTCACTGATATGAACTTTCAGACCAGGCACAGTTATGGAGGAAGGGATATTATTTTTTGAAGCTTACAGATCCAGGGGAAGTTCCATAAAGGCAGGAGAAGTGGCCTGCCTTCACAGAGCCAAGCAGAGAGAGAAAAAGCCCCTAGTGACATTGCCTCTAGCAAGGTGATTGCAGATGCAAACTATAAACTAATAAAACACTGAATATATTGGGGGCCATAAATTCAAACTACCACACCACCATTAGTCATTTCTTTGAAGTATTCATAGACATTGCCTAGAAAGTTGAATAATTTGATGACTGGCTTACAGGTTATGGACAAAACAAATTTTCAGTCAAGCAAATCAATGGAAAACCAGAAGCTTCTTGCAGACTTGGAACCCTCACAAGTCAGGGTTTCCATGTGATGATATAAGAAGAGAAGGCCACCATTCCTTTCACCAGCTGGGAGAAGACAGCTAGCATCAGTTAAGGGGGTTGCTAAGATACCATGCTGACCATTTAAAATCACAGAGCAGCAGCTCTCCACACTGAGGTTTGGTCCCCCAGAGAACATTTTCTTATCTATGTCTAGAAGATGTTTCTGGCTGTCACAGCTTGAGATGCTACTGGCATCCAATGAGTAGAGGCCAGGGTCACCAGTAAACATCCTACAATCCATGGAACAATCCCAACTACAAACATGAATCCTGTCAGAAGTATCAAGTCTTCGAGGATAAGGCACCACACCTCATGAGAAAAATCAAGCTCAAGATACAAAACCATAGAATTAGAAACTAAATTCTTGTGAAGAAAAGAACCAGCTGTTAAATATAAACACAAACATGTTTTGTTTCCACTGGCTAAGTCCTCCCAGACTGTGGAAACCAAGACTATGCCTAGAAGGGTCAAAAAAAAAAAAAAAAAAAAAAAAAAAAAGCAATCTTCTATTAGTCTTAAAAACTTACCATCAGGGTTTTGATTTTGCTATAGGGTGGCATACTTCAAACCAGAGGTTGACATATGGAGTAAAACATTGGCTTGCCTGTCTACTTATCTTGGTCAGCCCAGAAATGCTGTGTCAAGGCTGGGTCCTCAGAGAACCAGACAGCAAGATAGCTTTGAATGTGCCAGACATTTGTCAGGGGAAGAAACTGTGAGAGAAAGTGAAGAAAGATCCAGGAGGGCCAGCAGAAAGCTATGCCAGTCTGGTCTCTGGTGAAGGTGAGAGGAAGGCAGGCAGGAGTGTGGGGGAAGTAAGTAGACAACATAGTGTAGCTCTGAAGAAAGCTTGAACTGTCTCAGGACCCTCAAATGAAAGCTGCCCATCAGAGGAGACTTCATCTCCACAGCGGGCTTAATGAAGTACCTTTACCATATTTAACCATGGCTGACAGCAGTCGTTAGTAAATACCCTGGAATCACCACAGCAATAGGCTTCAGAGAGCTGCCTGCAGCTCTTGGTCATACTTCCTATAGCCATCTGAGAGACATTCTCACAAATGTAGGGATAGGCTTGAGACACCTAAGGATAAAAACTGTCAGTAAAGGTATTCTTTTTCCACTTTTCCTATTTATCCTACATTCCCTCTCTTTGCATGTTTAAGTTTCAGTAATCTCTTTTAAAAAAAAAATATTCTGACCTTGGCTCAGCTAGACTTTTCCACAAAGCAAAAGTCATTGCCTGCCTGAAGCAGAAAGAAAGGAGCTCAGCTGGTGGCTGGTAGCAGAGACCCTGCCAGCACAGAGAGAAAGCGGATAAGAACTCTGGAGACGAGAACTCACGAGCAGTTGAGATGGATGATTCCTGTGCTCATCTTTTCATTCCTGCAAAGGGTTTTTGGCATTTCTTTGACTTTTATGAACTTTTCTGACAAAAGAAAGATTATTCTGTAAGCTGGTCTATACCCACTAATGTTTACTCACTTTTACCATGCAGATAACATTGTCGAAGAAAAGTGCACCTGCTACAAGTGCACCCGCTATAAGATAGGAACTGCCACAGCAACTCTACTGTTCCAATGTACTTTTTTTTTTTTTTTTTTTTTTTTTTTGGGTTTTTTTGAAGCAGGGTCTCACTCTGGCCCAAGCTGACCTGGAATTCATTATGTAGTCTCAGGGTGGCCTTGAACTCACAGCGATCCTCCTACCTCTGCCTCCCAAGTGCTGGGATTAAAGGTGTGTGCCACCACATTCAGCTCCAATATCCATTTTGTGACTAAGAACTTATCTCCATGCTCAGTCCCAGAGGGACACAGCAAGGACTGAGCCATTAGGTCCACCTTGTCAAAGGTGATCTGATGTGTATGTCTGAACTGTAGCATGATGTAGATGGGGGCACTTATGGCACTCTGGGTGTCAATCAATGCAAAAGGTAAAGGATATCAGAAGTCTCTCACTTTAGCTTATCTCTTCAAATTACATTCGTGTAAAGTATATGTATATATGTGTGTGTTCATATAAAATCTGTGTTAGTTTGAATGTAAAGTGTCCTCCATAGCCTCATGTGCTTCTAATTAAGTTTCATAATTGAATCCTAGCTCGTAGAAATTTGGGAAGTGAAGTCTTACTGGGCAGTTGTGTCACTGGGGGAAGACCTTGGGGAATATTACCCTAGCTCTAAGTCCAGTACTGAGATTACTTCCATCCATATATGTGACAGCTATCTTCTCTGCCATGCTTTCCCTGACACAACGAAAGCTCCCCACCAAACCTTAAAACTGAAATAAAACCTTTCCTCCCATAAGCTACCTTTGGTCAGGTATTTTGTCCCAGCAAAGAGAAGCTAACCACATCATCTATGCATAAATAAATACATATTTTATGTACATGCATATTTTAAGTGCTAAAGCACATAGTTCATGTAATGGGCTTATTGGAGGCAGGAGAATCATGAGTTCAAGGCCAGCCTAGACTATATAATGGGACACTGTCTCCGGAGGAAAAAAAAATCCTGCAGTTCATAACCAAACATCAGAGTCCACTGGTACTACACTGAGTTTTATAATTTTCAACAAGCAGAAAGGAATGAACTAAGCTAGTGGGAATGAATGCTGTATTAGGTGAAGGGCAACTGGAGTCTGTAAGGGGGTGGACTCTCTCTCTTAACTGCAGTAGGAACCACAGCAAAAGGACCTGACCTGAGAGGTGATGCACAGGGAAGGAGACTAGAGCCAGCACATCTCTAAGCAGAGCCATAGCTCAAAGTCCAAATGATGGGTGGACAGCAGGACACAGAGTGAGGCATCCAGGCCAGGACAGGCATATCTAAAACAAGAAGCAAGAGCAGGAGGAATTTTCTGAGCCATGCTAAGTATATAAATAACTACAGAAGTTACTAAAAGGGTGCTTATGACCACAGCTGTATACAGGAAGGGAACAATCTAGAATTCCTGCCTCACTGAGCGTCAACCACCAGATGAGTGAGGAAGACCCTGCTAGTTCTGCTATCCCAAGGCTGAAAACCATTGTGCCCAGAAAGCAGTACTACATTTCCAGGACCAAAGTAACATTTCTACTTGTGGTGCTACAGAGAAATGACCTTCAAAAAGCCTTACAGACCAAAAAGTTAATAAGAGGAGAGGTGTTGGAGAGTATTATATATATATGATGTGGACATGGTATATGTGGTTTGCATGGGCAGGTGGGAGGGTAGCATGTGTATATGTTCATGGGCAGGTGGTGTGTATATGTGGTTGAAAGGAATATACAGACATATGTATATGTCTGGAGTATGTGAATAGATGGTTGAAAGGGATATATATATATATATATATATATATATATATATATATATATATATATATATATATGACATATGTGTATATGTCTGGAGTATGTGAATAGATGGGATGTATATATGTAGCATTTTGAGTGTGTATGTAGTAGGATGGGTGCATTTGCCTGAATATGTATGTATATGTGAATGATTGTGTGGCATATGAGTGTATATGTGTGCATATGAATGGGTAGTATGCCTTGTGGCTTAGCAGGTGGCTTGCTTATGTGTGTGCATGGGTGTGAGTAGATTGACAGTATGTGTGTGTGTATGGCTGGGTGGTGGTATTGGGCAGTTGGTATATGGGTATGGATAGATGTGTAGATAATTGGATGGTATGTGACGTGATACGTGACAGTTGTTTATTATGTGACTGACTGAGAAGTATGTGTATAGTGGGGAGTGGAGGAGGCTGATGATGTATGCCCAACTGGGTGTGGAGATGTATTGGGGACATGGATGTATGGCTGTGTATATGTGTACATGTATATACATGTGTTAGTGAGTAGTTGATAAGCAGGTCAGAAGGCACGTATCTGCTATACATACAGAGGGATTTTCTGTTCAGTCCTGAGGATCTTTGGGTATGTAATGGCTGATACCTGCCCCCTGAGGCCTCAAGCTAGGGCTTATACTCAGGCCCTGAGGGCAGTGCCTATAGGAGCCTGGCAGTCCACTTCAACACAGGCAGCTCAGGTTTCCCCTCCTTGGTGTTGTCTGCTTTCTACACCGGGTGGTTGGCTCCTGTAAGCCATCTCAGTTCCTACATCCTCCCATTTGGTGGCCTCTAACATTCCTTGTCATTCCTTGTGCAGAGTGAATATCACTAATCCCCAAACCCCACATCTGAAATGCTCAATCTTAAAAACTTTGTGAGTGCTGACATGTCACTTCAAAGTGGCATTCCACAGCTGACCTCATATGACAAATCTCAGTCAAAATATTGCATAAGCTTACCTCAGATTATATTATATATATATATATGAAACATGTTTAGCATTTTGTCCTACATCCATAACATTCCAAAATTTAAAAAAAATGAAAAAATGGGTTGGAGAGATGGCTGACTGGTTAAGGCGTTTGTCTGCAAAGCCAAAGGACCCCATTCGACTCTCCAGGCCCCACGTAAGCCAGATGCACAAGGGGGCACATGTATCTAGAGTTTGTTTGCACTGGCTGAAGGCCCTGGTGTGCCCATTCTCCTCTCTCTCTCTCTCTCTCTCTCTCTGCTTCTTTCTCTCAAATAAATAAATAAAATATATTTTTTTAAAAAATGAAAACATCTGAAATCCCAAACACAAGCACTCATACTAGACAAGGAGTAGTGAACCATCTTTTGGCTGTGGACACTCTACCCTCTTTTTCCCTGACCTTCTTTCTGCTCTACCTCTCTGTCTTTACAGTGACTTTGCCATCCTCCATCAACTGTTCAGTACAATACTCAAAAGCCTGTGAAGAATCTTGGAAGTCATTATGATATTTTATATGTACTGATTCATTTGAGCCAAAGAAAATCAAGCCACAGATCTGAATGAGAGACCTACTGTTCACGAAGCAAGCCCTTGTGTGATCTTTCCACACTGCTCTTCCCTTGGCCCACACCTTGTGACTGCATAATTGGTATTCCTCATCTTTCAAATTTCTGCTTGTTTGTCAGTTTCAATGTTCACAGACATAGCTGTCAGGATCACCCCTCCTTACAGACAATTGCACACAATCACTTCTCATTCTTAGGCCTGCCTCAGTCATGGTATCATAATCTTATAGATGTTTGTTTGGTGTATGCATGTGTTGCAGTCAGGTTCGCATTGCTGGCAGAAATCACCCAACTAAAAGCAACTTGTGGGAAAAAAGAGGTTTATTTTGGCTTACAGGCTTGAGGGGGCAAGCTCCATGATGGCAGGAAAAACGATGGCATGAGCAGACAGTGGGCATCACCCTCTGGTCAACATAAGGTGGAGAACAGCAACTGGAGAGTGTGCCAAACACTGGCAAAGGGAAGCTGGCTATAATACCCATAAGCCCGCCCCCAACAACACACCACCACCAGGAGGCTTTAATTTCTACATTGCCATCAGCTGGGGAGACTAGCATTCAGAACACTTAAGTTTATGGGGGACACCTGAATCAAACCACCACAGCATGTCTTCTGCTAGACTAAAACTTCACAAGTGCAGGCACTATAAATATTTCTTTTAGGTTTTTGAGGTAGGGTCTGGCTCTAACTCAGGCTGACCTGGAATTCACTATGTAGTCTCAGGGTGGTTCTAAATGCATGGCAATCCTCCAACCTCTGCATCCCAAGTGCTGGGATTAAAGGTGTGGACCACCACGCCCAGCCTAAATTTTGTTTTTAAAGTACTGAGAACAGGACCCAGGGTTTCATGTATGTGTCTAAAACACATCACTTAACTACAATCCCATCCCAACTGTAATAATTTTAGTTCAGGCATTGCATTTCCAGTGCCTAACAAACATTTTCATATAGTAAACACTCAATAAATAATATGTCAAATAAATGAATGTGCATGGTACTGTAGATCATTCATAGATAAGTAAGACAAGATCTCTGTCAGCCAGAACGCCATAAGTATAACATAACAATTCTCAAACCAACTTGACTATGAAAATTTCTAGATACATGAAAAAGGTATTTATATCCCTTTTCTTATTTCTGCTGATGTACTGAGCACCATTTCACCTTTACCATAACAACATCAACCTGGGATAGAGGAGGAGACAGTCGGGTCAGGAAGAGGAGAATTAATGAGAATTAAAGATTTATGAGTAAACCATACAGAAATCTACCTCTTTGATAACTAAACAACATAAATGTTTAAAAAAGAGAGATTAGGTTGAAATACCCTGCACCATGAAGCCATAGACTATTACAAAAAAGTCTTGGTGCCAGAAGTGGGACATCTTCCAGTGAGTTGTTGATCAGAGATGTCACAGATGACCCCAAATATTACAGGCTATTGTAAGGCTCTTGGTTGCCCACCAGAGCTAGATAATAAAACCCTATTGCTAAAGATACCACACACTTGGGCTGTAGGACACTGAGAAATCAAGCTTTAGCTGGGTTTTACGGGGTTGGAAAAGGCAATGCAGCCTGTTAGGGGAGAAAGTCATCAATGGTCTTGACCAGAGGTGAACCCCTGCAAGTTTTTCAGGCAACCAGCCAGGGTAAATTAGTCACCTGGTACCATAATGGCATGTCTGTTATGGGGAAAACCAACTGCTCTCTGATTTGATTTGAGGCCCCTCTCCAAGAGAAGGAATTCATGTCTGGTATTGAAAACTTAATCAAATTCCTATGGCTGGGGAGTTCATAAGTCCTAAGAGATAAACTGGTACTGTTGTCTGTGGCCACCAAACTTCCCTCTAAATATTTATGTTTATGCCCATATATTAATGCTACTCACACTTTTCATGAGCAAATGTCCTCTGGGGGGAACTCAAAATGAAAGTGCTGAGAAGAAATGACAGTGGAGTGTTTAACACTACGTGAACCATCCCTATCACACCCTCCAGTGTTTACAGACCATTGCAGAAGAGGTGGCAGAAAGAATGTAAGAGCCAGAGGAAAGGGAACAGTGCTTTGAAATACTGTCTTCTAGACACAAAGTGGCCTTAGCATTCATTATCTCTCAGTGGTTGATGTTACCTACACAAGACCTGCATAATAGAAGGGAAAAATGATGACATCAAAATGGAAGAGAGACTGCTTCAAAAGAAGGAGGGGTTCAGGGGAGAGTGGTTCGGGAGGGGTAAAATGGAGAGAGGAGAAAAAGGATTATGATCATGGTATATTGTCTAAATGTAGGGATGTTTTCAATAAAAAATTAAAAGAAATAGCTGGGCATGGTGGTGCATCCCTTAAATCCCAGCACTTGGGAGGCAGAGGTAGGAGGATCGCTGTGAGTGCAAGGCCACCCTGAGACTACATAGTGAATTACAGGTCAGCCTGGGCTAGAGTGAGACCCTACATCAAAGACAAGCAAATAAAAAAAAAACTTAAAAAAAAATAGAACATCAACTTGTGTGTCACTTGGTCACATTCCTGTGTCATCTCTGTGTACCTTCACAACATTTTACTTCTTATGAATGACAGCATTCTTCCTTGTATCACTCATTGGCCTCAGGGATCCCGACCAACAGATACCCTGATTGAATATGTTGAGTCATTTCAGTTTGTATTAAGGCAGTAACCAGCTTAGAGCCCCATCAGCATTTTAATCTGATGCTCTGTGAGCCCCACCACTCTGTAGCTTCAGCTCTGAGCTGCAACGGATGTCTACTTGACAACTCTGAGCTGGTATTTACTGATGATTATAAGCCCAGGAATGAATAACCATAGCTAAGCATTCCCTGCACATTCCCAACCATTCCTTCAATTTATTCTAGCTCTGCAGATGTGTAAGCTGTTAGACAGGGAAATGCAACATCCCAGACATGTTTGTGGATTCAGGGGGACAGAGAAAAAGGGTACAGCAGAATAAGCTGACTTTAGTATTTGATCTTGGCTGGCAGTATGTTCCTATAGCCATTCAATCATCTATTCATTCAAAAAATACTCTGAGAACTTATTATCTGTCACTGTGCCAGGCACCAAAGGCATGCCTGAGAATTAAAGGATATGTATGAACCATACTATATGGATGAAAGAGAGGCATAAAACCAACATATAAGCTCACAGTATTGGAAAGCGAAACTTGGTACTGAGCACTTGCATAATAAACAAAAGTCAATTTTACCTTAAAACACCAAGGATGTCTTCTACTGGGAAAGAATATTTCAGCCAAACTCTAAAGGGGGAAAATATATTTCAGTGAAAAAAATATGTAGGAAGATCAGAATTTTCAAGCTCAGGTGATGTCTTTGAGGAAAGAGGAGATGAAGGAACTGAGATTGCTCAGACTGAGTATAGCCAAAAGCAGGGAACCAGATGAAAGTAGGTAGGGAGCAGCAGTAGGCTGTGACCTTATAAACCTTGGGCAATATTTTGAATTCTGTTCTAAACTCAGCTAGAAAGTATACCCAAGTTGGGTGACATCTCACATTTCTTGGTAAGAAACAACTGAGACCAAAGGAAGATTTATCAGGTGAATCAGGTGAATAAGAAAAAACAAGACAGAGCTGGAGAGATGGCTCAGTGGTTAAAGCATTTTCCTGAGAAGCCTAAGGACCCAGGTCTGATCTTCCAGGACCCATGTAAGCCAGATGCACAAGGTAAGGCACATGTCTGAAGTTCATTTGCAATGGCTGGAGGCCCTGGTATGTCCATTTTCTCTCTCTCTCTCTTTCTCTCTCTTGCTGTTGTTCTCTCTATATATACTTGAAAATAAATAAATAAAACTATTTTATTTATTTATTTATTTATTTATTTATTTATTTATTTATTTATTTATTTGAGAGAGAGAGAGAGGTAGAGAATGGGTGGTCAGGGCCTCCAGCCACTGCAAACAAACTCCAGACGCATGTGCCCCTTTGTGCATCTGGCTTAAGTGGGTCCTGAGGAGTTTAAACCTGGGTCATTTGGCTTTGCAGGCAAGCACCTTAACTGCTAAGCCATCTCTCCAGCCCAAAACTATATTTTTTTAATGAAAGAACAAGACAACAACCACGTATGTTAAAATAGCATTCATAAATTCTCACTTTGAAGAAGGACCACTTAGACCATTTCAGAGACTGTCCAGTTAAGTGTTTAGTGGGCTGGTTTTCTTTATATTGTATTAAGTGTGAAATCTCATTGTCACATAGCATCTCCCCATGCACGTAGCCATGCCAATCACTGGCATGTGCCCTGATGCATTGATTCAGTTTGGCCTTTCCAGGGGGTCTCACAACACAGCACAGCATCCCTACTCCTGAAAGAGAATGCATCATAATGATCATGTTTTACACACAAACAGAACATTGCCCAGAGATATCTCAGAGCATTTTTAAACATTTGATTGTTAGTCTAATGGCTACAGGAGAGTTTCAGCCTTTCAGTACCAAGGGTCTCGATGGCAGAGATATCCTGAGACAAGTGCAAGCTTTGCATCCTCAGAGGAGAGTGGATGGATGTACCAGGAGTCTTTGTAGAGTCTATGCAGTGCTGAGGGAGGATTCACGTATCCATGGCTGTGTCTGATGCAGGATTTTTGCATATGTGCCCATGGGGAGAGGACCAGGGCTGAAGGTTATAGTTGGCATTCTAAAAGAGCAACAAATAGAGCTTTCTTTCTGCATGGAAATGTAGTTGTGGCATGGGGAGTATATAAACTCTGGTTGGAAGCATGTTTATAATGCACACACGTGCATGTGGGGAAGGGAAGGAGTCTGATTGTCAGAGGATGATGATGATGAGAAGACAGGGTGCATTTTTTCATACCTACAGGAAACTCATTACAACACACTTGTTTTGACGTTCACGTCTGGGTTACGTTTTCTTTCTGTTCCATTCTCAAAGCTATCTTACTCTCTCACCCTATCCTGAAAGCACCTGAATGAATGGCATATACATCCATCAACTGGCGCTGTATTCATACCTACTCTGTCACCCCCACCCCACCAAGGTACAAGCAAACAAGCCTGTAAAAATAAAGAGCAAATTATAACCCTTAGGATCCCACCTATGGCATAAATGCCAAGAGGTACATGGACTGTAGTGAGATCAAGGTAAAGAGAGGAGAGAAATGCAGAGCTGCCCCAAGGTGTCACCAACTTGCCAGCTCCATGTCTAGAGGATGCTAGTCAAATTCAGAGGCAAAACATCCATGGCTCCTAACAGCCTGGTTTGTCAGAAGCCGCAGGTCACCTGTGGACTGACACTTGAGTTCAGTGACAGGAAGTTGTTTCCATCTCACCTCCCTCCCTAGCCCCAGTCATATGGCAGCCATTCACACCAGACACAGCATCAGATACAACGTGCAGGGAGTCTGAGTGAGGAAAGCCAAGCCCACGATGTCTCTGTTGTGATAAACATTCAGAAGACTTCACCCTTTACCAACCATCTAGTCTGGTTTCTACTTTCTGTCTAATGGGAAACAAGAAATATACATAGCTGGAATACATTTTACAGACCGGTAAACTGATACTGAGAATGCCTTGAGCCAACTAAATGAACTCTAAATCAGAGCTGATAAGTCACAGACAAGGCTCCTGAGATGCCAGTGGTCCAATGCTGATGTATCTTCACCAAAATATTGCAAAGCAATTCTTCCAGAAAACCAAAGGGGACACATCTGCAGCCCTGGTTTTCTTTGGGCTCAAAGTTCAGAAGTCTCTAAGCCAGCATGTGTACATCAGTACAGCTCAAAATGAAGGAAAAATAATAATTTCCTATTTTATTTGATTTATGATTTTGAGGTAGGAAAAGTCTTAATACATTTTGTTAATCAGAACATATATAAAGTCTTATAAAAAAAGGCATAGGTATATTGCATTTTGCTACTTTTTAAAACCATGGTAAAGACATATGTCAGTCATCATAGCTCTAGTCCATCTTCCTCCTTCTTCAACAATGAGGCCCATTCTCACCTGGCATCCTACATGTGAACATTATTCTCTCTTGGTCCTATTTCTAGGAAACTAGAAAGAGGATTTTTTGTTTTAATGATAAGCATTCAGAAGACTTCACCTTCTTACCATCTAACCTAGGTTTAGCTATCTGTCCCATAAGAGATAAGAAGCATACTTAGCAGGAATCCATCCTACAGACAGTCAGACTGAGACTTGGGGAATTTGCTGAGACAACTAATGAACTACATGAATTCTAAATCAAAGAGTATTACTTCTCAGCATTTAGCATGCTCAGAGGATTAAGTAGAAGCCCATCAAATGAGAAATATACTCTGTCCTGTGCCATGCTAATGCAGGTGTTTTTTTTCAGTGGCTGACTTGGGAGACCAAGGTCAGGCCTACTAGACAAAAAGTTCAAGGGACTACTTAACAAAGCTCCTATGATGTTCCAGGGATGTGGCTCAAGGGCCACCATGAAGACAAAAGCACACAGGACTGGAGTATAGGAGAGTCTCAAGCCACCTGGGCTCTTTGATTCAGCTCAGGTTAACACTGCCTAGCTCCAGGTGTCAGGTGTCTTCTTCTTGCCTGCTATTGCCACCGGCCAGTGCTGAACAGCAGCAGGATGTGCTCTGACCTTATTAAAATGTCAATCATTTTAAAGGATTGAAGGTCTCACACTAGCTGGGGAGATGGTTATGATAGTTGGCAAAAAGATGAGGTCTTACTCATAACCAGATGCCTGGTCCTTGTTCTTCTTTCTCAGCAACTGGGCTTATATTCTCCATCTTGATGCCTTTTGCACAACAGACAAATTTCTCAGTACTAAGTATTGGTGATACAATTCATCAAATTTGGTCTCAGCCCAAATACTAACGATCCAATAAGCTTCTCAAAGAAAGGGGCATGATGGGGGAGGAAGAATCCTAAAACTCTGGAAAATTTTCAAACAAGCCTAATGCTTTCTGACACTCCATAGACAAGGTCTGTTTTAAGATTGCTAAGAGGCCAGGCCACAAACTCAGGTTCATAGGTCTGTGTGCACCTACCCAACTCAGTCCAGATAGGGCTGACAGAGACTCCTCCTCATAGCCATGTCCTGCTCAGAGCACAGGAAAGAGACCCACATAGAAGGGGCTGCAGAGAATGGACAACAAGGAGAAAAAATATGCACAGTAGAAAAGCAGCTTTGCCTCTTATAAATGCAGTCTCTTCTTTAGACTATGGAGTTCCAAAATGGGTCCTTAGTACAAAACAACAACGCCTTTTGCTATCCAGAAACTCAAATGCTGTCAGTTAAAGACAATAGTTTTGAACTATAGAGAAACTGGTCTGGAAGTTAACAAAAGAGTCTGAGTCTGGGGTGCTAGCTGTTTATCAAGGTTCCTGTCTAAGATGGGACAGACATCACATTTCAGTCTGATATCTTCTCTCTAGGTGAGTCTGGTGCAAATGTCCAATAGCCTCATCTCCCTGCCCCAATCTACTCATCTTCCCACAAAGCCCCTAGACCTAAGGTCATAAAGGCTCTCAGTGTTGGGGATGTGGCTCAGGGGAAGGGCATGTGCTTATGGAGGGCTTTGGTTCCATCCCTAGCAAAAAAAAAGATGGAGGAAGAAAAGTTTCCCATCACAGATCCTTGTCTCTCTTCTTACCTGAGACAACTCACCCCCACCTGAATGCCCAGTGTCTAAGTACTGAGTCCTTAGCATGACAAGGTGTCACTACAGCCCACCTCAACACAGTTTGTCCCTTCAACTGTCTTCCCATAGAGATGCTGCCTAGAAAAGCAATTTATGGGCACCAGTCTTTCCTTGGAAGGTAACAGCAATAGCATTAACCTGAAAATGATTCTGAGGTGGAGAGGTGTTTTACCAAGAAACAAAAAGTTGCAGAATGAAATGGCATTGGGACCTAACCAGGTCAGAGTTTCGTTATTACATTAGCCTGTCTTTACATGCTGGGAGAGTAAATGGCTAACAAGCTGGTTTTAACCCTGTAGGAGGAAAAAGCATCATTTGAAATAAAGAAAAAAAAGTAAAAAGAAGTCTAAAGACACCATGAAGGAAGTACAATAAGTGAGAAAGGAGAAGCCTGGGTCCAGCTGGGTTACAGGTTCTTGTCCCCCCTGAATGTGTCTTTTTCCTTTGCTACACTTATGTCCTCACAATACCTTTTCCTACTTCCTGTTCAGGCTTCCCTCTTAGGGGAGAGTGGCTCTCAGAGCAGATAGCAGACCATGTCCACAAGTGCAAAGGGGACCCTGGGCTGATGCTTGTGTCCTGGAAGGCCAGAGTCCTATCGTAGGCCTGTCACCCTCATCCTCATGCTCAAGGTACAGGAACCCAGATGCAGCTCCAACTCAGGCAGCTGGCCTTAGGCAAGGCAGGCTCACCAACTCCCTTCAGTGTGGTGGAGCAGTTGCTTTTTAGGGTGCCAAAGGACCCATAGGGATAGGTGTTACCCCAGTTCTCAGCTTTCTTCAGGGGGTACTGCATTGCAGCCTGAGCCCACTGAAGCCTCATGCTCTCTCTCCTAATGACAGTCCTGAGGGGTTGCGTACAACCTGCCAGGTGTGTCCATCACCCATCCTTCCACTTCTTGCCCTAGCTCATAAAAGTCCTTATCTAGCACAGTGAAGAGAGTGGAGGCCCTTGTTGCTGGGACCTTGAATAAGCAGGGAAGCTCGTCTCTCAATCTCTCTCTCCACAGGACCCAGAGCACTCACCAGGCTCCCTCCACCAGGCTCAAGCAGGTACAGAGCACTGGTATCAGTCTCTAGCCATTTCCATCCAGTCCAGCCCAGAAAGCCTGGCTGCAATCACTTAATCACTATAAATTGGAACAGGAAAACACCCAACTTAGACAAACATCTGAGAACATGGTTTGCAGGGCCCATCTCTGCTTTAAAAGATACAATTTTAAACTACAAGAAACTGAAACAATAAAATACAAAATTAATTAAGATTTTTAATTTAACATTAAATATGACAAAACATTATATAAGCATTTCTTTTCTAAAAATTCAAACCTTTCTTCTTTCTCCCCAATAAATTTACATTTTTCTCATTTCACTTTGGTAATGTAGAAGTAATTAAGAGAAAAAAATAACTTGACCAAGGGATTCTGAATATAAAATGCAAAATGATATGTTTTACTTATGAAGAAATGTATATCATTTAAGAATCTTAGCATTCACATCTCTGTACATATGTACTGGAATTTAGGTCTAAACTAATTTAACCCTAAGCATGTATCTCAATTTACAACCCTCCCTGATTCTCCCCCTCCCTAGAAAAATTGCAGAAGAGCAAAAAGAAAAAAAAGGAAGAAATCCTCCAGGGACGTTTTGAAGCTGCCTAAAACCTTGGCCAGTGTGCCCAGCCCCTTCAGCATTGTGTGACAGATGCCTGTGGGCTTCAGTTGTTGGTTTGCAAGGGAATCTTGTGCAATTACGAAACCCATTAAGAGGTGTGGGATGTGCACCACCTCTACTAGGCTTATTTTACAAAGATTGCTGCATCTTACCTGTGTCACTGCAGGTTTGCTTTCCCCCAACAAGTAAGAGAGGGCAGATAACACCTACTTTCTTCCCTAAGGTAGGGACCAGGCAGTCTCAGTTTCACAGACCAAATACCACACCTTCTCTTAGTTTGGATGTTTCAAATTCTGTAAGGGGGAAACTAATGTTTCTGCTCTAAGGAGTGAAATGGAGAAACTGTGAGATTACTGGATCTCCAAGGCATAATCTGCCCATTTGGTGGAAGGACAAAGAAAGGACAAGAGGTGGTGGAATAATAAATTCATGAGCAGAGGAGAAAGGCATGTGGGGAGGTAGGGACTGAAGTGGGAGTAGAGAAGGTTTCTAAGGAAGAGAGAGAGAGAGAGGAGAAAGAAGAAAGCATAGGAGAGAAAGAAAAGACACTGGTAAGAGGGACAGAAAACACACATGAAAGAGAGTGAGGAGAGGAGAGGAGAGGAGAGGAAAGGAGAGGAGAGGAGAGGAGGGGAGAGGAGAGAACGAGAGGAGAAAAGAGGAGAGGAGAGGTGAGGTAAGGAGAGGAGAAGAGAGGAGAGGAGAGGAGAGGAGAAGAGATCTACAGGAATACAAAAATATAAAACGGTGACTGAGAGAGAAGAGAAGTGGATCTCTCCTTTAGGTCTCAAAAGCTGGGCACGAAGGATTTGTGCTTGGGAGTTTCAACCCCTCTTCCCTTAAGGCTGGGACCATAACTGGTTAATGGCAGCGGCGCCTTTCACAGAACCAGGAGTGCCTCACAACACAGTGCAGATCTCGAACCCAGCTCATCACCAGCTCACTACTGACTCCCCAGGAATACAGCAAATCCCTCTGGTGCTGTGAGCATCTGTGTGAGTGTGAGCGAGCCAGTCAGTGAGTGTGTGTGCGTATGTGCGTGCACACAGCTAGCCTACCTTCGCTCACATGCCTCTCACACTCCCTCTCTTCCTCCTTGCCTCTCCCTCTTCCCCCTTCCCCTTCTGCCCTTGCAGTGCAGCGCGCATCTCCGGGAGAAAGAGAAAACCCCCTTCTTTCCCGGGTACCTGGGATGAAGAGCAGGGCAGTGGTCGCCGAGAAGAAGATCCAGTAGGCGGGATGGTACATCTCGAGGCTGCAGCGCTTGCTCGCTGGGACTCCTGCTGCTGCTGCTGCTGCTGCCGCCGCCGCCGCTGCTGCTGCTGCTGCTGCTGCTGCTGCTACCGCGGCTGCTTCCTCTATGCTGAATTCTGAGCAGGTTTAAATCCAATGTTTGCAAAGGGAGGGAGAGAGCAGAAGAGAGAGCGCGCGCGAGATGGGAGCAGGCAGGCAGCTTCTCTGATTTTTTTTTTTTTTTTCTTGCACATACACACAACTGGTAAGATTCATCAGCACCAATCTACGCAGGGCGCAAAGCAGACCTCCTCCAAGGCAAGCATTGGCTCCACTCTCCTGAGCGACACCAGGAGACTTTCCTGTTGGGAAGGCTCCTCTCTAGGGGGAGTTGAAGCCTGCCCCTTGCTCACCCCCGCACCGCGCAGCAGTGCGGCTGGGATCCCTGTGAGTATGCCAGTGTGGCTTGCGTGGGCACACCCGCTCCTGGGTGGGCAGCGGGTAGGGATCTGTCTCCCTTGGTTTAGAGTTAGACCTTATCCTAGCAGGGCTTAGGGCACAATCAAGTGGGCAAGGCTGCTTCCTGGCACAAATAGACTAATGCCCATGCCAAATCCTTATCGTTCCTCCTCCTTCCTGGTCTCCAGGCAAGAATGCAGCGAGAGGAACTGCAGCCCACAGGGAACCATCAGACATTCAATGCACCCATGTCTCCATCCTGCCATCAAAACCACCTGGGCTTCTGGGCAGGAAGATGGGCATATTCATGTGATGGTCGTTTCCTCACCAAAGATGCAAAGAATTGGCCAGTCCCCCCCCCACACACACACAATTAGAGCATTCGTACACTCCACTAAGTCAAGAGACCAAACAATTTCTGTGCTGCCAGTATACTCAAGGACATATTCAGATTAGGTCTCTAGGATGTGTACCCTTGCTGGAGTCATTCCGAGGGAGGAAAAGGTAGTACTTCGGGTACGGTACCGGTGGCTCTCAGCCTTAATTAAATGTCTCACTGTTCCTAATCACAGTCCCGTGTGTCTCTTACAGAATGGCACTTTGCAGGGACAGTATTTCTGGGTTTGATGCACCCCAGAATGTCCCCAGGCTCGACCCCAGCTCTAGCAGTTCTCTCCATAGTATGCTGACCAGAACACTACTGATCTGCACTAGGGGCGACGAGAGCAGCACTAGTTATTATAAAAGCACAGACCAGAGCATTTTTGTTTCAGCGTGCTCTCTAAAGAGCCCCACACCTGCTGGGATTCCTTCCCAGCTCAGTGTGTATGCCGGGTTTTCTATGTGAGAGCACTCTTCCCTCCTCCCTTGCTGTGATTCCTAATAGTCTCTCCACACCTTCTATGGGACAGAGATGCACTGGGCTTATTTCAGCCATTCTCACCAGGTTCTGCTCCATGGGCAAATTATGGGACAGTCGGTCCAGCAAGTGCCAACAGCTTGAGAAAACCTATGCAGCTAATGAGTCCGAATTTAAAGACAGATCTGACTTGCTATAAAACCAGTTTCTGGGCTAGAGAGATGGCTTAGTGGTTAAGGAGCTTGCCTGTGAAACCTAAGGACCCAGGCTGGATTTCCCAGAACCCAAATAATCCAGATGCACATGGTGGCACATGTGTCTGGAATCTGTGATTGCTAGAGACCCTGGCATGCCCATACTCACCCCCCTCTCTCTCATAAATAAAAATTAATAAGTTATTTTTTAAAAAGTTTCTATGAAGCAGTCAGCTACCCACTAGTTATTTGTGTCTAACAGAACTTCTCTCTTTCTAGAAAAGAAGGTGTGTTTGATTTCAAAGGAGTAGGATTGTTTCCCTCCTCATAAACAGGTGATGACTGATAGCATCATTGCTTGGTACTTATGAGACTGCTGCTTTAAAACCTTTAGCAAAGCTGGCCATAGGAATAATACTGTTTGTTCTTGTCTGTAAAAGGAAAGCCATATATTTGAATATTCCTCTGAAAATTAGCATATTAGTGAATATATATATATAGAAGATAATAGGACACACATACCTTACATATTAAGATACTTTCTATAGGGTCAACATGTACTCATAAGCAAACTTATCAATATTCTCTGAGCAAGGATGGCCTCTGACCAAAGTTCACAAAAAGCATACAAATGACTTGAAAGTTGGGGAGGGATGAGATAGGCTGTAGAGAGAAGGTGCATAGCTCAAGGAGGAGAGTGCCAGACATACAAAGAGACCTTCAGGGAAATAGGGAGAAGAGTTGGTACAGGGATTGTGGGAGGCAGAGAGAAAGGCCTGTGACTTAGAAATTCCCTTCGGAGAAGGGGAAGACTATGGTAAAGAGACATTAATTTATGGAAAGGAGTCTGGGAAGACATGCACAGAATGGACTTTTGGTATTCTTCACATATAGTCAGGGTCTGAAAGATTCTGGAGCTGGATGGCAAAAGAGGAAAGTTAGGGACTGTATGAAAAGCAGGAGAATGAGTTGCCTGGGTGATTAATGAACCCCTCGTGGGCTAATGATTTCAGATGTGGCATCATATTTAATCCTTAGTCTTGTCCTCTGAGCAGGCTAATCATACCTTTTTGAGAGATGAAGCAACTGAGCTTCCAGGAACTTCAGTAATTTATCCAAGGACACACAGCTAGTGAGTAATACACCAAATCTCAAAGCCAGGTTTTGATTTTTGTTGTTGTTTTTCTGTTTCCTCTCTAACAAGAAGTTGTAACATTGAGCCTTATCATCATATTGAATATCCTTGTGCCAGGAATTCTGTTATTGGTCTTATATATTCCTTATTTATCTTCCCTACAAACAGTGAAGAAAACATTATTATCCATACAGCACAGACAGCAGGGAAACCAGAGCTCAAGGGGTTTAAGCAGCCTCCTCAGGGTTTCAGATACTCAAATGAGCACCTGGGGCTGGAGGCCAGGCCAGTCTTCACCACCCACCATCACTGCTGACCACAGGGGTAAAGAAGAGGAGAGGTTTCAGAGCCTGAGGAACACCAAGCTTCTTGGCAGGACTGGGTGGCTTCATCCAGTGCCCTAGTCCTCAGAGCATCCACTGAGCCCTGGGCATCTGAAGACTCTGAAATGCTCTCCACACAGAACCTCCCCAACTATCCCAGGTGCTGAAGCACCAACTGCTCCCTAAGCCTGTGAGGACCACTCCCCACAGTCTCCTTACCCCACTGTGGGCACAGACTGTGCTCACTGGCTTTCTGTCACTATAACTAGCCCTTGGGATAACCACATTAGAAAGGTTTATTTGGGCTCGTAGTTTTTGAAACCCCAGCCATGACAAAGTGCATACACAAGTTCTTGTGTGTGGGGGAGGAGTCTGTGATCCAGTATAATCACTCCCCCCTCATTATGGGAGGGAATTGAAAGACAGGAAGAGGAAGGTGCCAGAGACCCAGTGTCCCTTTCAAGTGCACAGTCTTAATGACTGATGACCACCCATTAGGTCCCCCCTCTCAAAAGAGCCCAGTGCTTCTCAGAGTCCTTGGGGCTAGGCAGAGGATGGTTCTTTCATACATAGATTTTGGAGGGACATATAAGCTCCAATCTACTGCATACACTATCCCTCAACAAGCTGATGGGAGACAGAGGCAAATCTCTAGTAGCTTCTAATTGTATGGGTACAATCCAAGGAGCTTTGTATTTTCTGTTATTCCTCATCTTAACCCAGTATTGCCAACCCATGCCACAGATGAGAAACAGAGATGCCTGCAGGAAATCTCAAATCTACTTCAAGGTGTATGTTCATTCACTATTCGCTGATCTGGAAAATCAGTAAAATCATAGTGTTCAACATAATTTCTTTTGGGGGGTGGGAACAGTTTGGAAAGAGAAAACACTGGGCTTGAGTTTTGGTAGTGGCATCACTAGCTGTGTGACCTTGATTTGTTAAATTAATTTATGTATGCATATACGCTATGTATGTAGTTTTTAGACAGGGTTTCATCTCAAACTTGTGGGTAGTCATACCGTGCCAGCCTCCCAAGAGTTGGGATGAAAACAAGTGCAAGCTGCTACTACAGCAATATACGTGGCTCAGTAATAGAGCTTTGTTCTAGCATGCAGAAGGCCTGGAGATAAATCCTCAACACCACAAAATAATAATAATAATAATAATAATAATAATAATAACATAAAAGCATCCACTTATTCAACCAATTTCTTTCCTAATCTGCACAGAGGCACCATTTACCCTGAACCTCTTAATTAAATTTATACTTAACAAACATCAGTGAATATAAGAAAATAATTTATGTTGTTTTTAAATTTGTGTGCTTCACAAAATCTTTTGTAAGGACTATATAAGTATGTATTTTTACTGATCAATTCTTCTAGGTCTGTTATATAGCTAAAATATATGTCACTTTTATTTTTTGAAAGTAAAAATGTATAAATTCATATTGAATCAATAGATGACAAAGCTCTGAGAAGAGATATGATGGTCTACTGGATCCATTTAAACAGCTTAAAAAATACAAACACACAAAGTAAAATGTTTGAGCATATTTCCTAAGAGAACTGTTCTCTTCTATGGGGTAAATAACATGCAATTGCATACCTTCTTTGAACTGTTTCTTTTTTTTTTTCTTCTTCCAAATCAAACACCATCATAAAAAGTATATTTAGATAGCAGTAAGGTAGAGGAACAAACCAACCGGAACTAGGCAGTTGTGTGGGGAGGAATGTGTCACTCCTGTCATTTGAACAATGATGTGTTCAGGTAGACCTCTTCAGGTGCAGTGCCAATTGCTCTAAGATTGAGGAAGGCAGACTGAGGTGGGGAACAGGTTGTTAGCTCATCGCTGACGAGCTACCAGCATCCTAGTCCTTCTTCCTTTTACACTTGTTATAGGACCTTGGATAAGGATACTCAGCCTCCTCCTGGGTTTTTTTATTTAAGTTTTGTTTTTGGTGTGTGTTCTATATGTGGTGTGGTGTGATGTGTGTGTGTGTGTGTGTGTGTGTGTGTGTGTGTGTGTGTGTGGTGTATGCATGTGCATGCACAGATGTTCTCACAGGTGTATGTGTGTGTGTGGTGTATGTATACACATGTACAGATGCTCTCACAGGTATGTGTATACATGTGGTCTATGCAGGTACATATGCAGATACTCTCACAGGTGCATGCAGGCTAGAAGAGAATGCCGTGTGTCTCTATCTTTTTTGGTACATTTTCTTGAGAGGGAGTCTCTCTCTGAATGTGTATATGACTTTTCTCCAGCAATTCCCTGGACTCTACTTCCCATGGGATCTGGGTTATAATACCCTTCTGTTTACATGGGTCCTGGGTAGTTAAACTGAGGCATTCTCAGGCCCTCATACTTACAGCAAGAAGTCTTACCCTCTGAGCTGTCTTTCCCAGTCCTAATTTTATTTTATATTTTACTTTATCTTAATTTTTCGAGATATCGTTTGCTACATAACCTCGTTATTTCTTAAATTTTTTTATTATACACCCCAGGCCAACCATGAACTCTGGATGTCCCTGACTCAACCTCCTGAGTTATAAGTGTGAGGCACTGTGCCCAGCATCTTTTTATACAAAGAACTACATTCATGAAGAAACTGCTTTTGGGTACTTCATACATTCATCCACTCTTTTATTCATGAAATAAGCATTCTTTATGTGCCAACCATGGCTGGGCCCATGCTACCATATATAGTGTTTAGGAGACAGGATAATCCCATATGAAACTCTTCCCATCCATCCAAAATGTACACAATAGTAGGGAAGACAGATACTCAGCCACCAATCATATCATTGTTTACTTTTGTGTCAAGGGTTTGAAAAAGCATTGGTACATAGGAAAGCAGAAATCAAAAAGCTCAGCTGGAAAGAGGGAGGTGGGACCAGTATAAGGTGACTGCCATGAGGAAGTAACTTCTAACCTGGCATCTGCAAAGGTGCTTCCATGGTGGCCAGTCAGCCAGTATAGATTGTCCCTGGCAGAAAGAGCAGCCTGTCCAAAAGCCTAAGACCAGGGTCTGAACTGGTGTAACACTGAAGGGCTCAGTGCAGTTCACATTTATATGACCTCTCACTGGGATCAACTTCAGGCAAGCTAGGCAGGAAGGATTTTCCACATAGTCCCACTAATGATGGTTTGGGGAGGAGTTATTTAGCCTATGAAAAAATAAGATGATAAAATATTTCAGGTAAAGATTGAACCCTGCCATTTCAGCTCTATGTGTTCTATAGTGCACAGGAATCTCTTGGAATGTGAGTGATTCATGTAGAGCATCTATTTAAACAACAAAGGTGCTACTTCAGACAAGGGAGTAATAATTGATTAAAGGAACAGTTTAAAGTTCTAACACTAAGCCTCTTTTCCAAAGCCCTCAGGACTTGCTTACAATGGTTATCTTGCTTTTGGACACCGGTCTTAAACTATTTATGATACTTTCCCAAAGTGTTAATGTATTCACAAAATAACTTGGTCAGAGTGAAAATAACCTTAACAACAAATATCATTTATGAAACACCCACCATGTATCACTTTACTTTCTAGATGGCTAACATGTACCATGTCTTCCCTTCCTATCAGTCCCTCCCACCAAGTGAATGTTACAAACCACATATCACAGACAGGTGGACCATGATGTCCCAAAGGCCACTGACCAAGCTAAGATTTACTCTGAACTGTCTGACTCTAAAGAACAAAATCTTTCCATATTACCTTAAGGTTCTTTGATATATTTATAGAAGCCAATCACTACATGAATATCAGGTCATATCTTTTTTAAATGGTCCCCTTCCTTATTAACCCAATAAAAATATGCCAGATTTTAGTGTTTCAATATTTGATTGGCAATGCTACTAGTATTAACTGTTGTCTTTCTTGTGCAGCATTTTGCTTTCCCTAGAGACAATTACTTGTCTTTTGTCACATTTGCTTAATGTTTAAATAGATCTATTATTAAATCTACTGAACTCCTTGAAGAACTCCAAACTGTCTCTCAGAGGAAGTTCTCAGTATAGCATTTTTTGTTTTTTTGGAGACAGACTCAGAGAGAGACAGAGAGAGAGGGAGAGGGAGACAGATAGAGATGGGCACACCAGCAGCGTCTCAGCTGCTGCAAACGAAATACAGATGTGTGTGCGCCCTTGCATCACTGCATCTGGCTAAACGTGGGACCTGGAGATTGGAACCGCTGGAGATTGGAACTGGCGCCTTAACCATTAAGCCATCTCTCCAGCCCAGTATAGCATTTTTAAAGGCTTTTGCCAGAACCTTCCATCTCCCTGAAAAGCAGCTATGGCCTGAGACTTCCTTTTGCTAAGAGCATAGAGTACCTATTTCTCCCTTGCTTTCTGGGTCAACATTGTCTTCTGTCTTGATGCTATTTTAATACAAGGTGTAGTTATAGATGCTTAGAAGATATGACCCAGACAATGAATACCCCTTCCAAAATCTAAGCCACTTTTCACTTTCTTCTCAGTTCAAACATCACTTGGTGAATGTCAGTTTTTGTTTCTTCGTTTGGAAATAGCATTAAACTTCTAATATATTTGCTTTATCAATGGTTTCCCAAAGATTCAGTGGTATTTCTTAATATGAAATTCTTTTCTTTTATGGTTAAAGACACTCACCTCCCTTGTTTGTCCCTGTAGTATTGAGGATCAAACTCAGGGCGTTGTAATATTAGGCAGTGCTCGGCCTCTGAAATATATACCTAGCCCTCCATAAACTCTTTCAATATGGAAAACTCACATACTTCAACTCTAGAAAGTTTTATTTGCTTATTTTTGTATTGTTTTTGACACTTCTCTTGTCTATTTTTATTTGTTCTTTGTGGGATTTTTATTAAAAGATGGTATCCATGTGGTTCAGGTTCTATATATTTTCTTCTTTCTTTTTCGTCAAGATGCCATTGACTTTCATTTTTCACTGACTTTAAAAAATTATACTTTCAAATTATTAATTTCAAACATTCTTCTCTGTTGTCTGATTTTTATAGTGCCCTATTCTTGTTCCTGGCTACGTTATCTTTTCATATCTCTCTGAAGATGTTAATTAAGGCTTTTTGAAGTTTCCTTTGGCTGCCAGCACAGTTCTGCTCATCTGTGTTAGTCTTTGTGTTTTATGCAGCAAGGCTGCCTCAACTTTCTGGTGCTCTTTGGCCCTCCTGTTATATTGCAGGAAAGGCAATGAAAGACAATCAGCATCTCTGCTCCCCCGCTAGAGCTCATCTACTGCAGGGCACTTGAAAGACTATCAGGCAGGAAGCTGACCTGCAGCTCCTTACCTGAATGGCTAATGGTGGCCAGAGTTGGAGGTCAACTTATCTTGAGCCAGGCAAGTTTCTTCAGACAGGAATCCTTCCTTCTTGTGCTAGGAAGGTATAACCCTGGCTTCATCATGCTGGAAGAAAGACTGGTAGGTATCACCATGGGAATGGAGACTCTCACCTCTCTATTCACCAGTACCTCATCTCTCTCTCATAGCTGATTCTGCAGGAGCTTTTCTTCAATCCCTCAAAAAACTGAACTTCTTTATGCTAAGGTGGCAGAACCAGAGGATTCTAGAGTGTCTAGAGAATTTCCAACAACCTATCATTTTTGATATTCCTAATGTCTATCTTCTAAGATACCTACACTTCTTACTGGACCCATCCTAGAGTACCCACTTAAATCAGAGTGTTATTCATTAAATTAGTTTCCACCCATTTTTGTTCCTTTTACAAAGAAGGTACCATCTCCTGCCCACTTTTATTTCCTCTGTCTGAGTTTCAGTCTTGGAAGCTTATGTCTTTTGAATCCTTTGCTAAAAAATCTGAAAGGTTCAAGAAGTCACTGGAGGTCAGCCCTCCATACTAAGTCCACATTAGTCATAGCCCTGGTTGTCACAAGGAAGAGCAGAAGACAAACACAATTTTCTAAACACCTGGAACACCAGACTATGTGTCCCATGTACCTTTAAAGTCCTACAAGCAAGCCTAACTGGCACACAAGCCAGAGATATGCACATTAAGAGACTTATCCACTTGGTTTGCACTTATAAAGAAACAAAGAGGAGGGGCTAATTGCCCCACATCCCAGATGGAGATGTAAGAAAAACATAGGATGAAAAGATATGGTTCAAAGACCATCAAACCCAAGATGAAGTTAGTGGTAGAGCCCATATTACAACACTTAGGCATCTCCTGTTAGCTGTTTTGACATTACTGTGCCTGTCAATTTTTGCCATCAATGTTACCAAGCACATTCACAGTGTTCCAGGTCTGCATCACCCACAAACTGGGTAGATTTACTGCATCAAACATAATAGCTAAACTCAGAGCATCAGAAAACCTTTTGCTTAGATACATGTGCCTGATCCAGTTCCAGCTGAATGCACTTAGCCCTCCATACCAATAGATTCAACTAACCACTGAATAAAAATACTCAGAACAAAAAATTATGCCAATACTGAACATATACAGACTTTTTTCTTGTTCTTATTCTCTAAACAACACAGGAAAACAACTATTTACAATGCATATATTAGGTACTTTAGGTAATCTAGAAATGATTTTAAAATCTATAGGAGGATATGAATAACATATGCTAAGTACAACACCATTCTATATGAGGGACATGAGTATCCACAGTTCATGGTATCCACTGGGGTTCTAGACCCAACATCCAGATACTGAGGAACAGCTATATGGAGGAATCTCACACCATATTTCTACCTTTGTGTGAATAATCCCCTTCCCTCCCCCCAACAGCTCTTAAGCAAAAACTGAGGAGGGGCATACTAGCCCCATTTCCCATAGAACAGGAAGATGAAGGAATAGACAGATGGACAGACATTCTCTCTCCATCTCTCTCTTTCTCTCTGACACAGAGAGAGAGAGAGAGAGAGAGAGAGAGAGAGAAACACGCAAGACCAGCCACCCTAGCAGGCATCTGCCCCAGCACTGTCTGTAGCTTCCTAGTTGGTCTGCTCCTCCCTTTCTCTCTATGCCTCTCAAATGCCCTCCCATTTCCTGTCCTCCTTCCCTCCCTATGTGGAGGGGCCTCTCCCTACCCTTCTCGCCCCCTTCTCGAATGAAAAGGCTACTCTTTTCTACTTGACAGTCTTGTTAGACTGTGAATACACATCTATTGATTGCATTTGGTAGACGAAAAAGAGAAGGAAGGGGGGAGGGGAGGAAAAAGAAAACCACACAGTAACACATCCCCTGACTTTGTGACTCCCCAGAGGATATGTCCAATCCGTGGCAGAAAATTTGCACTGTGGTTCTTTCTACCTCCGAGCCCTTCAGCCTCTGAGCCACCAGCTGCTGTCAGGACCTCACCAACCTAGGCCCAAGCCCTACAGAGAGCCAACTCCCATCCTCCCTCCCCCTCCCCCTCTTTTGGGCTCACACATCATCGCTGACACTGACCCTTTGTGCAAGGCTCTGGACCAAAGTAAGTGTTCTTGCAGGAGCACTGAGGGGGCAAGAGAGCTTGCTGTTAGCAAAAGCTGGCCCCAGAGACTGAGTGACAGTGATTTCAGTGTGCTGAAAGCTTTTGCCAATTTGAAAAGAAAGCTCAAGTAATTAAGAAGTCTACAAGTAGGGAGCACACACCTAGGTTTCCATTCAGGTTCTGATATTTGCTAGCTCCATTCCAGGGAAGCAGCACTTCAACCTCAGGGGGGACACGTGTCCTGTGAAGGATTCTGTCAGCATCAGTTCCACAAAGATAAAGAGATGCAAGGGGGAGGCTTTGCCTGGCTGTGTCCCTGGGGCTGAGAGTCACCCTGGGTGTGGTGAAGCAGGCTGAAGAGTCCCAGAGGTACTTTCTCCACTTGATGTGCATCCTTCCACAGGGACAACTAAGTCAGCACCTAGTCTTAGGCCATTTATCTTATTTATAAGTACTGTTTGCTGAATATTTAATCCATAGCCATGTCTGAACACCTACTGTGCCCAGAGAAACTCAGTCCCCACAGACAAATGAACCCTGCAGAAAGCAGGCAGACAACCTGGTACAGTGTCCACAGCATCAGAGAAAGGAGAGAGAAAACCAAGCGACAAGTATAAAAACCCTTGGTAAAGCAAGAATGGTCATGCAAATGTCCCTATCATTATTGGGAGAGCTGATGGAAAAATCTCTAGGTGCTCAATTCTGTGATTTATTAAGAATGCACTGACCATTAGGCAAAGATATCAGGGCCATTTAAAAGCAATTGGCTAGCACAGTACTTTAAATAATCCACATGCACACCTTTGAAAGTGGAAACACTGGACCAGGTAGTAATGATAGTGAAAAAACAAAACTTATCATCTATTTGGACTAAAATTGTGCCTAGCTGAGGATTGAAATGAATCTGATTTTCCTCCTCAGCCAAGGGTTGCATCACTTCATAGCAGAGCAACAGCCCTTGCATGAAGATGCCCTCCTACAAAATTAGGTTCTTCAAGCTTCACTAGGTACCTGTGTTTGGCACATTTGTTTCTGCTTTTGATGTTTCCTTCAAGGATATAAGAACCTCTAAGGTCTCCAAAGTTCACTTACACTAAAGACCTACAAGTTAGGATATTAACTCACAGATGCCCTGGATTTATAGTTGAACTATTGAACTACAATCTCACCAGCAAAGTTGTGTCTAAGGCTGTCTTGGTTCCTCTACCTTAGAGGCATGCTGAAAGCTCCCTGGAATAAACAGCTCTCCCCAAGAACACAGACCCTGGTACTGAACTTTACATTAGTGGAGCTTAGAGTAGAGTTTTGAGTGGAATTTTGCTCCTTTTTTGTCTTTAGCATGAACAATAAAGGTCTCATCATTTCTACTATCAGCAAAGCTTTCAAAGGGACCAAGAAAGAGGGACTTGGACTCCTCATAACCCTGAAGCAAGAAAGTCTATGAAGCCAATCAGATCACTAACCCTCAGCCTTCTTTCTGGATGCAGCTTTTGCTGCCTGGCATTGCTATTCCCAGAGGCTACTTAAGTGCATATTTATTCTTATCTGAGATGTATGGATATGTATGGCACAATACAGGCCTGGTCCTAGCCAGACCACATGGCAGAAGAAACCAGGAAGTAGCTTCTGTGAACATGGCGTTCTGCACAGGCTTGGCTTGACAACAGCTACAGTCCCATGCTCGCTAGAAAACTGCTACGAGATGACCTGTCCAGAGACAGACTGTCATTGGTCACAAAAAGGGGACCACTCCATACAATGATTGGCCAGCCAAGCCCCTTAAAACCCTCTGCACGTCCTCAATAAACGAGTTTGCGGCAGCTCGCTTCCGGCTTTCACCCAACTCCCGGAGTCTGTGTCGTGATTCCACGCTGCTCACCCGCAACTCAGCAGAGACCCTGCTGTCCCTCCTGGGCTGGCCTTAGGGGGGACCACAATGTGGATGGATCAAACAGTGTAGTTAAAGTTGTGGCATAACACTAAAACAAGAGGTCAAAGGGAGCTTGATGCAGCAAAATACACACATACACATGCACACACAGGTAGGCACGCACAAATACACATGCATACACACACAGTCCACAAATGGCTTATACAAGCATCCCTATGGCATCAGGATACCCAGAACATCTCAAGCTGCCACTACCATGTGTCTCTTTGTAACTACCTGCCATCATAGTCCCAAGTGGATGCAACACCCACCCTAAACAAGGGCTCCTGTGGGCCATACCCTTCCCACCAAAGCATGTCTTCAGGATTATTCAGTAAATATCTGTGAAATGAATGCATAAATAAATTAATGAACATCCTTGTCCCCCTTGTCCTCTTACAGCATGGGAAGCAGTCACAAATGACCCTCATAGTAGCATAGTACAGATATCAAAGACACTTTTCAGTAACAAAGGCCCAAATGGAATCTGCCTATGTGGCCTTAGGTAGGTACCTTCTCTTCCTTGAGTCTCCAACTTTTGAACTTCTGCTTTCTGTGACAAAATAACTGACAAAAATCAGCTTATGAGAGGAAGGATTTACTTCATTGTACAGTTCCAGGTTACAGTCTATCATGTTCAGGAAGGTACACAGGAGCTTGACGCAGAACTGGTCACATGAAGCAACAGTGATGAAGCAGAGAGCGGTGTATGCTGCTGTTCACTCATTTTCATACAGTCAAGAACCTTGAATCATGAAATGGTGCTGGCTACATTTACTATGGGTCTTCCCCTCTCAATTAACCTAATCAAGATAATCCTTGATAGGCCTGCCCAAAGTCAAACCTAACCTAGATAATCCCTCACAAGTGATTCTAGGTCCCATCAAGTTGACAATCAATATGGACCATCACACTGGTGAATTAAGAATGCTCTCCCCACTGAGCAGCCAATAGGAGTTAATTAAAGTATGTGAAGCACTTGGCCTAAGTTTTTAACAGCCTAAAGGGCAGCTGCTATCATCAGTGGCCCAGTAACATCCTAGCTCATTGCTTTCCACAAGTCAGACTTAGGCTGAACTTACAAATTGCCACCTGGTGACTCATGGTGACCTCAAGCAGACTGCTTCTCTGAATCTCACCTGTAGAATTCTTCATCACATTCTTTCTCAGCCTATTGACCTCATGAGAAGTTTTCCATCCAGAGTCTGGGCTGGGAGATTACAAAGGAAGGCTTCTTTCAGCTCTCTCACGTGGGCATCTTCCTCCCTAAGATCTAGATCTCTGACTGGACCTGCAGGCCTCATCCCTGGTCGTCACTGTTTCCCACAGTATGCCCCAGGGATCTGCACCATTAGCTCTCGGTTGTTTGGCTTTCCTCATTCTCCTGACCCACCCATGATAAAATCAGGAGTATGAAAACTTGCGTAACACAAACACGGATAGCATTTGTCTTAAAAAGTAAGGATTTTACTTAAAATACATGGCATGGGGGTTGGGTCATTTTAGACAAATGGGCCAGCAATAAGAGTTGCAGAGGAAGCAGGCAGAGGAGGACTTAACAATCTGGTTGTGATAGTTACATCTCTGGCCACAGAGCCTCACCTCTCTTATCCCCATTTACTCATCTGTTCAAAGGGGATGAACAAAGTAGCTATCTCCTCCAGTAGTTATGAGGAATGAATGACGATTCACATGTAGTACTGAGCACAGTGTCTGTCACATAGGATATACACAGCTGACGTGAGCTGCCACCTGCATTAGAAGACCATTTACTAAGCAGATAAACCCTCTAGTCTCCTGAGTTTATAATCCAAAATGAGGTAGATAATTGTTAAATAATAATACACACAGCAATAAGTTGTAATGTAATGATGGCCTGGATATAACAGTGCATTGTGTTCAGAGAGGAAAGCGGAAAGGTTGACCTCAGCTGCCCAGATAGAAGGTTTCCCTAAAAATGAGAGATTTATCTGAGCAGTGAGGGAGGGAAGGAACTAGGCAGTGCTGAGAGGCCCAGGTAGAGGACACTACACTTGTGGCAAATAATGGTCATGACCCATTTAAAGAAGTAAGAAAAGGCCAAGGTGATCAGTGCCAGAGAAAAAGCCTGCCAGCCTAGTAGATAGATGCAGGTGAAAGAACTCATCAAGGTTAGATGCCCAGAACCTTCAGGCTTAGGAAGTCAGTACAAGGCTGCAGACTGGATTTCTTTAGGTTCATGTGATAAACCAGTATCCCTTCTCAGGAAAAGTATTGATATAGGTTTCTCTTGCTCAACTCACTGTCCCTACCCTCCAACACACACACACACACACACACACGCCCCTGATATATGTGAATAGAGAGATGACAGAGGTTTTGTGTGTCTGAGTACTTATTTTCCTATTGTACAGGATCCATGCATTGTGCCCCTCCATCTATCCCTCCCTCCTTCCCTCCTTCTCTCTGCCTCCATATCTTATAAGGTCTATCTATAGTCCATGGTCTCCTTTCCATTACTCTCTCCTCTACACAGTGACCCCTCTGGCATGTGTGTATGTATGTATGTATGTGCATATATATATATATATATATATATATATATATATATATATATATCCTATAGCTAACAGATTATTCTGCCTGTGGCTGAGTGAATATGGCCAGTAAGGAGAAAGAAAGGTGTTAAGTAAAAATTTCTTGTTGGACTTGAATCAAGACTAAATTCTGCAATTCAGCATTACCCTTCATATGTTCATACCTTGGTGCTTGTTTGACTTGGTATTTCTCAGTTGGTTCAGAAATTAGTATGGAGATAAATTGTTCATCATTCCCATTAAACACATAGTAATAGAAGGCATCACTGATGTCAATGAAATTATCCCATAAAAATCCACAGAAACAAGAGAATCTAGAACTGAGTCTGAAAGAACATTTTACTGACCTAGCTGAAGAAGCCAATGATGAGGGAAGGTAGAGAAGGAGAAGAGGCTGTCATGAAGAGTGACCTATGATACCACATTCAAGAGCAAAGGGGGTCTGAAGAAGGAGAGAGTGACCAACAATGCAGACAGTGACCAAGAAGTTGGATTAGGTGCATGTTAACATTCTTTCGCAAGATGATTGTCAGTAGGTATTGTTTGCTGTAGTAAAAACTAGGGTGCAGAAGCCAAACTCCTGTGGGTAGGGACATGAATAAAAGGTGATGATAGGAGATAATAAGTAAGGACAACAGATTGAGAAACCCAGCTGTGAGAAGACAGGATGTAACTTATCTCTCCACATGCCAATCCAGATCTCTGTCTCCAGGGACCCCAGTGTTTCTATTGCTGCTGGCTTGGAGAAACTGAGCTCAGTGAGAGGGATTCCCCTACGCACTGTCTACTTTCTTCTGATCGCAGATTCTTAGGAAAGATGCTTGTGGGCACTTTTTTAGAACTGTGTGGAAATCCAGTCTTAATAAATGAACATGCTAATTTAATAGAATTATTTGACCATGTGGTCCTCCCCAATGAGCCTTCTACCAGAAAATGTGAATGGGTCCAGTGTGTTTTCCTGGCAAAGATCATTAAGAGTCATCGTCTCATTTTCAGGGCTGTACCAGTTCCTGGTGTATTTCTTGAGGAAGCACATATCATAAACTGCACTCATTCCCTCTTTATCTATCTGCAGCCACCTCCAACTAGTCAAATGCTCCAGGGAATGAATTTAGTCACTTGAACTTGTCTGACATAGTAGGAACTCAGTAAGTGACTAAAAAAAAGTTACAAAATGCACAACATTCTCACTCAGGTTTATGGTGATGCTTGTTGACCAAATTGAATTTCTTTTGGGGGACACAGACCAGGGCACACTAAGGAGGTGTGGTGAAAAAGTGTAATATGGTGTCTCTGGTGGAATCCCAGAACAGAAGAAGAATGCCCCTAAGGCACCCCATCTAAGTTTCTGTACCCTAGTTTCTTGTGTCTAAGTTTTTATTTCTTTGGGAGAGTTGACAGACATGCAACCTTCTTCCTAAAATGTGAAGGCAACAAGGACGTGGAAAGAGAGGCCATATCCTACATGTTATTATCTCCCTGTGAGACCAGTCAGCCTCCTGAAAAATATTACTTAAGAAGAAAGAGACGCTCTCCTTTCTAGGACTCCCACCTGGTTTTCCTTCACACAAGATTTTTTAAATCTGAGAAGGGTTCTGTCTGGTTTCATGTTTAGAATTTTGTCTTCATGTTCCATAAAGAACAGATTTAGGAATGATAGAGTCAATGAGATACTTCTGGTGAATTATCCTTTGTTCTAAGGATATAGTGCCAAACCCGTGTAGCTATGCACATCCGCAAGAGAAATGCATCAGACAATCAGAGAGGAAGCAGGATCAGAAGAAACCCTTGGGTTTCTGTTAAATTCTGAAGCCAACCGTATGCTTACATGCAATTCCAGTTAAATAGCTTCGAAAGCTTTCCATAACAAAATGACAACTAAGACCAACGTCAACCTGTAGAATTTACTTTTCCCTCTATACACACTAGGAAGAGTGCAAAGCATACCATGTGTTATCATTCCAATGTAAGTAAAGTTCTGAAGATTGGTGCAGCTGCTGACCTCATTTTACAGATAAAGACATGGAGGATAAAAGAGGTTGAGTAACTTGCTCAGGCCTAATAAGAAATATGCTATGATATGAACACTAGTCTGGCTCTCTAGCTCATGTTCCTAGTCACTTTGCTATATAACACCTAAGTTTGTAAATCCATACTGCTAATCCAAGTTCTATTGTCATGTTCAAAAGACAGTAAGTAGCAATGCACTGGAGTCATCTTCCATGTGGACAGCTTAATTCACGAGTGATAAATGCAAGGCCAGCACACAAATCCATAAATGCTCTAAGGCCTCCTTTCTTTCAAACCACCCCCATCCCTGGCTGATAGACCACAGAGTCTTAGGACTCCATAATCCTCAGAAATTCCACTGGGTAGAGTTCTGCTACCCACCTGTCTCTTGAATTATTCCTAGAGTCTGAGACATTCTACTTCCACAAGTATTTATTTGACTAGGTAATGTCACCCCAAATCCTTGTTTGCAAAAAAGCTATACATAGAAAATAAATTACATAATTCTATTTGTCAGGCAACATGCTAAATAGTGGGGATACAAAGATGATGATCAAGGATCTAGGATATCAAATTGATGAACTAATTAACACTAATAGCTTAATTACTAATAATGGCTTAAGGCATTACCCCATCTAGTTAAGATCATTTTCAGAGTCTTCCAAGGTTCACATGCAAAGAAATAACTTTCAGTGTGGATTTCAGCACACTTTGAGATTATAGTAGAGTGGAAAGCAGGACAAAAAGAGGAAAACTTGCTAAAACTTCTGATCAAGAGTATGAGGATCTCCTCTAATATTGTTTAGATGTGATTTCTCTACCTAAGAGGTAAGAGTTGAGGAGCACAAGCAGTCATATGCTCATGCTAACTTCAATTCACACAAAAGGACATGCCTAATAAAGGGAAGCCTGGAGGCTAGTGCTTCTCAAACTTTAGCACACATATCACTTAGGGTTCCTGCCAAAATTCCAGTTCTGATTCAGAAAAACTCAAGCCTAATAATCACATTTCTAATAAGCTTCCAAGCGCTGCAGCAACAGCTGATCCCCTACACTTTCAAAGCAAGGCTCTAGAATCCTTTTCCTCCATTGTCATTACTGTGGCACTAACTACAAGGATTCCTCCACAGATGGGGATCTTACTCCCTCTTAGGGTAGCTTTCTAGTCTTTAAACAATTTAAATTACTAGAATGTTCTTTGTCATCTTAAGCAAAAGCCTGGTGTCCCACCCATTAAATCTTTACCTAACCAAAAATTCCCCTTACATTCAAATTTCCATGTCCTGTGATGGGAAGGAGCTATGGAAACCAATCCTCATCAAAAGTTTAAACAAAAATTCCTACTGGAGAATTTTGTCCAGCTAGACCTGATTCTATACCCCTTTGACTCAATAAAGGCTAAATCATGAAAGACCTCACTTCCTAGCCACCAGCAGGCATATGTGGCCACTTTTGCATTTATTGCTCAATATAGGGATCTGGAAATTTATTCATAAATGTTATCGTTTCTTCAATGTGATGGGAATGGAAATGGGGATTGTATAAAAAAAATTCACCCACCTGGAGAATGTAGCTTGCACATTAGCACTTAGACAAATCCTAATCTGTTTAACTCAGTGAACCATGTGGTATGAGGAGATTTGAGGACCAGAAATGGATGCTTTTCCTAGCCTGGATTTCCTTCTAGACAATCTTGTGCCCATAGGGGCTTTCTAATTTCACATTAAATTCCATTTTCCAAGGATCCTTTGAGGATCAGTGATATCTAATATTACACTGGCTTTGGATAAAAATGAGAGAGAGCAATAGTCAAACAAAGGATCAAAATTTGAGGCATAGCTATCCAGGAGCATCCAGAGTAAATATGTTGCAGTAACTGAAGATTTACATTTTTAAAAAAATTTTTTTGGAGAGAGACACAGAGAGAGACAGACAGAGAGAGGGAGAGGGGAGACGGAGACAGAGAATGGACATGCCAGCAGTCTCTCAGTTGCTGTGAATGAAATCCAGATGCATGCGCCCCCTTGTGGCCAAGTGTGGCATTGCGCCCTTGCGTCACTTTGCATCTGGCTAAACGTGGGACCTGGAGATTGGAACTGGTTCTTACGCTTAGCAGGCAGGCTCCTTAACCACTAAGACATCTCTCCAGCCCAAGATTTACATTTTTAACTGCAGCTCTTAGAGAATAATTAATTGATCATGGGTACCTGTGGGAGATCAATGCCACCCATGCAACCAGAGTCTGATTTCTGATGGGCTGACAGTGTCTAAGTCAAAGCTCAGGTTCATAAGTCATACCTTCTGTTCTCCAGCTAAGGGAAACAACAAGAAACATGCAATTGGAGGCTCCCCAAGGCTGGACTTGTGGCCACTTGGCATGAACATTGTCTCAGCTCTATTTTCCTTGAGAAGAAATTTTTGAGAGGACAAAAGAAGGGGATCTACTCTGCCCCTATCTCCTCCTCAATCCATGTAGTCTCGTTACCACTTTGTACCAAATGAGAACATTCTCAGACCGCAGTTATGACTTAAATGAAGCACACTGCACCAATATTGCATGGTTCCATCTGTTATTTTATATTTCATGAAATTTGGCCAGTTTTGAAATATTATAATTATATCTCCTACATTACATATGCAACACAGACATTTTCTGAAACATAAATACAGTATGTGGGAAATGTGACTGTATTTATAGCCATTGGTTGGTGGAAAGCAAAGGGCAGCTTGCACCATAGTCAGAATAACACAGCCTGCCAAAGGAGTAGGGACCCGGGCTGGGCAGCTCACCTCTCCACAACATGCTCCATCCTCTAGGGATTTTCCACAGCTCCTGTGACCCACGCACATATGCATATTCCAAGCAAGATCACGTCTATTATATTCTAAATGCTGCAGGGTCAAATGTGTCTGTCTTCCATAGGTTATGTCTGAAGCTATCAGACACTGACATAGTGATACCCAGAGTCTGGGAATGGGCACAGAAAGGGTACAATACTATGGAGCTATGAAGGAGAGTGACAAGGCAGGAAGATGGCAAGGACTTCAGACTCAAAGAACCAGGAAGTTGGATAGAAGAGCTCTTAGAGGAGATCCCTGCCAAGGAGTCATTCCTCAGCCCTTAAAGCTGTCCCTTGCTTCTTCAAAAGCAAATTTAGAGCATAATGACTCATTTGGTTTGTGTGTCAGGAGGTGTGGAAAATGGTCAGACCTGCTCAGAGTCTAAAAAGGGTATGTTCTGGGATTGATTTCATCTTCAAAGAAGAAAATAGTGTTGTTTACCTGAGTGTTGTTTTCTTCAAAATGCTGCAAAGTGCTTTGCAATAGCAAAAAGAAAAAAGCAAATGACAAGTATTTGAGATTCCCTTTCTGTCTCTGCAAAACAAAGGCATTATTCAGTGATGAGAGCTGTTGATAAGTCCAGGTCCTTCTGCCACTGCCTTTACACTCCTCCTTAGGACTCATGCAACCTGCCTCTGGAAACACTGTCTCTGAGAGCACTCCCTGCCCTAGACAATCTGCCCAGGACGTGTTCTATTGGTGTTGCATCTTTTTAAAGAAATTATTTAGGCTAGTTGGTAGGATTTAAAAATCAGAGATTTTACATAAAACCCAGTTTGTCCTAAAAAATCCCAAGAATTGGCATCATTGGATGTGTATTTATGCCCAGCAACAATCTGCCTGCTCCAGATAGCAGATCCCCCCCCCACACCCTTTGGAACACAGTGTTCCTCCACTTACCCACTCTCCACCCTCCTACATGCCCTTCTTCTCACTGTCACCTATCCAGTCCTTGCAGCCTCTTATATTTATGATTTTCTGAAGCAGGTGATTAAAACTTTTGGAGAAATATAAAGTAGGAAGTTAAGGTAACTTTTTTTTCTTAAGGTTTCCCAAAAGAAGACAGATTTCTGTCAGAGTACTTGATGATTAACAAAGGTTAATGGTAAGACCCTACTGCTGAAGACAACATATGCTGTTGGGACAGAACACGGAGTGACCTGGCTGGAATCTGGAAGAGAGCCAGTCCCCAGACAGTTAGTTTGTCTAGTGCCAGACGGTGCTACATGAACAACTGGGGGAAAATGACCAACATCTGTCTAAGCAACTCATGGTCTAAGCTACTCAGCAGCAAACAACCTGCCATGATGCTCACACAAGGGCAATAGTGGCACACAGCCATGGTGGGTTACCAACTGCTCTAGATTTGGCAAATAGATCTGCTCAGTGGAATGGAACCCATACCTGGAACTAGTAAACAAGTCAGAACCATATCCCAAAACGAGCCTGCTCTCCAATATCAAGATACAAGAGGGCCTACACTTATTAAATTCCCTCTAAAATAATAATGGTTATCCATGTGTTGTGCACTGACCTCACTCTCTGTTGGAGAATTTGCTTCTGTCTTTCAGATGGATGCAGAACCTAAGGAGAGAATCAACCCATCGCACCCCACCAGTGCACCAGCTGAAGCCATTGAATTATAGGGGAGATGAGCAAGAGTGCTGCTTTCTCAGTGAACCTGGAACCAGCACAAGGGTGAAGGAGATAGACACAGAGAACACTGAACTCCTACCAAATCAGATATCCAGAGACACAGAGACTTCCAAGACCTTGTCACTGAAATAGACCCAACGTGGCTCAGGGAAATTCATGGAAGAGGGGGCAGAAAGATTGTTAGGGCGATGAGTTGGATCATTGTCCACAGAGACATTGCCTTTCCCCCATAACTGATGGCTACCCCCACAAAGTAAGACCCACAATCTGCATGGGGCAGGACAGGGAGAAGGCTGATGATGGTACCATCACAGCTATATACATACTATATACATGATTAATAAAAATATATTTAAAAAGAAATTAAGTAAAATTTACAAACCCTTATTTTACTATACTTATCTATTGATTTATCAGTCTTATTTTTAATATTTTATTTATTTATGTTCAAGCAGAGGAAGATGAGCGAGAGAGAGAGATGGGCATGCCAGGGACTCTAGCCACTGAAAAAGAACTCCAGGTGCATGTGCCACTTTGGGAATCCGGCTTTATGTGGGTACTGGGGAATTGAACCTGGGTCACTAGGCTCTGCAGGCAAACACCTTAACCACTAAGACATGTCTCCAGCTCAATTTATCACTCCTTACCATGAGCATATTGGTATTTTATGGCATGAGCCATGTTCATTTCCTTTTGCAGGCCATTGTGGTTGACAACATTGAGCACTCAATAGACCTCACTCATGGAAGAAGGAGAGAAGAGTCTCTCATCTAGATTGAATCTGGAAATTTTGATTTTCAAATATCCTAATCCAGTGGTCACCTGATTCTGTAAGGTCTCCATCACAAATCATTGCACACTATAGTCAGTCCATAAATATGACAAGAATATACCATCAGTAAAACTGATTAAGGCTCAGCAAGTTGAGCAAAATAATCCTGACTCCAAGAGCACAGAGGACTATGAGTAGAATGATGTGGTTGAATATTGCATGGTTCTGTCTTAGGAATGAGGGAGCCAGTTGCAGTCAGCTCCTTGTTGCTAGGACAAATATCCAACCAGAACAGCTTATGGGAAGAAAGAGTTTATTTCAAGCTTACAAATTCCAGAGGAATATATCAACGGTAGAAGGCGCTGGCTTATTTCCATAGATATGAATTTCAATCATAGAGATTCCAACAAACAACCAGCAAACACCAACATCAGCAAGCACCAACAGCCAGAACTCAAACTCTATTTACACACCATAGGGCTGCACTCAAGATTCACCCCCAAAACACCCTAGGGATGGACTCTAAAATCCACCCCCAGTGACCTGCCCCCTGTAACAGGGATCTGCCTGCTAAGGCTCAAATAGGAAGTTTAATAAAAAATGCTTGAGTCTATGGGACCAAACACTCAGACTACCACAGGGCCCAAGGAAGCAATATCAAAAGAGTTCTTGGAGAGGGCTGGAGAGATGGCTTAGTGGTTAAGGTGCCTGCCTGCTAAGCCTAAGAACCGGGTTCCAATCTCCAGGTCCCACGTTTAGCCAGATGCAAAGTGATGCAAGGGTGCAATGCCACACTTGACCACAAGGGGCACACGCATCTGGATTTTGTTCACAGCAGCTGAGAGACTGCTGGCGCGCCCATCTCTATCTGTCTTCCTCTCCCTCTCTCTCTGTCTGTCTTTCTCTGTGTCTCTCTCCAAAAATAAATAAAATAATTTTTAAAAATTTAAAAAAAAAGAGTTCTTAAGGTGCCCCTGCAGCAAGCAAAGAAAGAGTGCAAACTCAGAGATCCCAAATAACTGAGTCTTACAGCATAGCTATGTCAGATACAGCTAAGAAAGGAAATTAAATATGTATATATCAAAAATATCCTGAATTCAGATATCCAGTGTAAGGTTTTGGAGTGACCAAGACCACGCAAACCACCCTCAGGCAAAGATGAAAACTTTTATTCGGGAAAAGCACAAGCTGCCATGGGCTGACTCAAGAGAGGAGCACAGCTAACCTGAGTTTTCAGATAATGGGCTTTATAGGCCTTTTTCAGTTGGGGAAAGGTGAGGAAGGCAAATAAAAAAAATAAAAAACTAGTCTGATGTCTGTTAAGTTGAATAGAAAAGTTCCTTTGGGGGATATCATTACATTAACCATTTAAAATAGCTAGTATGTGACACCAGAACAGTGACCATGTGACTTATGAGATAAGCGGGCAGGAAACCATGACCTGGCAAGGAGTGTATAATGACTGGGTGGTTTCTTGAGGAATGTGCATAATCCACTTTGTTATGCCTCCATCACCATTCTGCTGTCCTTGGTGACTCCAACTTGGGAACCCATCTCGACCTAACATCCAGTACCCACATAAATGCCAGGTGTGGTGGTACACACTGTAATCTCAATGCTGGGAAAAAGGAAAGCTGGATAGCTAGACTAGTTCTGAGTTCAGTGAGAGAACCTGTCTTAAGGAGCAAGGTGGAGAGTGATAGAGGAAGACACCTGCCATCAACCTCTGGTCTCCACACATTCACCACACACATGTGAATACACATATAGAGGCACCCCATACACACAAAAAGAAATCCTTCCTCCACCTCTTCTAGCTATTCCAGTCTTGTCCCAATAGCATTTTTGCTATATTTCTGGAATCTGCAGTTTGACTGCTTTATTCCTTGGGACCACTCCTGCAACTCTGCGAATGAGGTCTTTATCCTTCCACTAGATTACTCTTAAAGTACCAATCTGATTACATTCTCATCCTTATACTTCACTGCTTCCAGGCCTGACATTCATATGAACACAATAAACATTTATGCTTAACATATGCTAAGCATCAAGAATAAATGCCCAAATTCTTTAGGTTAGGACATAAAACCCTTGCCTGCTTCATCAATATGATCTCTTGGGTCTCTCCTACTTTATGATTTATATTCCTGCCAAGCCAAACTACTGAAACAATAACACATTACTATTATATTTGAGCTTTGGCACACGCTGTCCCTTTACCTAGCTTATGTTTGTATGATATCTTTCTCTACCTCATCCCCATTTCTTAATCTAGGGCCTCCCATGTAGAAGCTGGCTTTAAACATTCCCTGCACACATAAGAACACACATGCATACACACACACACACACACACACACACACACACACACACACTAATCTTATGCTTTTCCAAATCCAAATGTCTGCTATACTGTACTCCCCTTGATTTGGAGACAATAAAATGGCCCTGGTTTTCAACCCAAATGCCCTTTTCCATCATCCTAACTTTTACCTTTTGGGCTCATATGTGGCAAATGATGTCAACTAATCTCAGCCTTTTTTTTGGGGGGGGGGAGGGTTGAGGTAAGGTTTCACTCTACTCCAGGTTGATCTGGAATTCACTATGTAGTCTCAGGGTAGCCTCAAACTCATGGCAGTCCTCCTAACCCTGCCTCCTGAGTGCTGGGATTAAAGGCATGCGTCACCACACCCGGCTCCAATCTCAGACTTTTTCTACACCTACTATATCCAAGTAAATACCTAACTTAGCCTTCTGGCATACTAGCATTGGCACCTCATCTCATTTTATGTTTCTGCATAGTACATATCAGTACCTGGCATTAGACATATTTTCTTCTTAATTGTATTTATTTATTTAAAAGACAGAAAGAGTTTGTGTATATAGACATGGGAACACCAGGGCCTCCTGACACTGAAAATGAACTCCAAACAAATGCACCACCTCATGTACCTGACTTATGTGGGTACTGAGGGATCAAACCTGGACTGGCAGGCCTCAGAAGCAAACTGATCCATCTCCCCAGTCTATATACATGTTTTCCTGTCAATTGTGGCTATGTGGCTTCCTCACAAGGAAATAAGGAGATATATTGTCTTGTGCATAGAGAACCTGAAATGCTTAGAAGATGCCCAAAGAAAAGCCATTCTAAGCAGGTGCCACCTCTGACAGACAACTGCTGACATGTATTCTGTTTTTTGCTATAAGACTCCTTTTCATTAAGAGTATTAAATTTTTCTCTCATTTAACTGATTTAAATGACAGGTGGTTAAAATGGTCATTTATTCTTTCTGTAAATACTTAATAGGAAATAGAAAAACCATATAATATTCAAGAAAAGTCAAAAGTTAAGATTTAATCAGGGCATGGTGACTCATAGCTGTGATCTTAACACTTGGAAGGCTGAAGCACTAGGAGTGCAATAAATTTAGGACAACCTGTTCTTCATAGTAAGTTCCAGGATAGCCTTTCCTACAGAGTAAGATCTTGGCTCAAAACAAACACAACAACAAAAAGCTAATTTGTGCCAACCAGTGATATACACCATCGTTCAGAAGCCCCTGTCAGCCCTCAGGCCTCGGCTATGAGCTTGCACAGTCCAGTGGAAATGCCTCCATAGAACCTGATATTCTCTTTGTGCCTTCTCTTCACCATCCTAACACTGCTCAGAGCTGCTTGTGCAGGGGTGGGTCTTTTCTCTTTTCTCTGTATCACTAACCTGGACATGCACAGATACCTTGTGCTTCACTAAAGTGAAGTGGAAAGACATGAAGGTTGAACTCAGGTCAAGACAACAGAAAGAACATCAGGCTTAGAATATTCTGTTTATATCTTCTATAGTGCTTCCCTTTCCAGGGTAGGCCCTCTCTCACTTGTAATGTAAACTACAGTTGATTCCCAATCACTGCACCTCAGCCTTCGGGTGACTTCACATTGGCAAATTGGATTCGTGAGCTTAAAATGTTGATCCTTTAAGAATAAAACAAGGCTGAAGACATAATTCAGGGATAGTGTGCCTGCCTAATCTGGCATGGTTCTGGGTGTGAGCCCCAAGACTTTAAAGAGTGAAACATATAGAGATACAGATTAGCCACAGAGGGGAATCAGTTAAGACTTGATCCTAGTGGTCCAAACTTGACAATGCCTTCAGCTATTCTGTGGGCCTGGGGAGGGTTCTAGTGATGTTATGCTATGACCCCAGTTTTCTTATTCATCCACTTGGTTCCTGCTTTGTGTGTGAGCTATTCTATTGACTGATAAGTGCTTCAGGAATCCCTGTGAGAAGACTTCTGGCTTGGACTGGTTATAATTGATTTATATTGCTCAGAACCAATACATGGAGCTCTAGATTTCAAGTTCTTAGCAATACAGGGGAAATTAGTCTTCATTCCTGAGTTGACAGAGAGTTAAGTAACATGAAATATTCAGAGAAGGTCCTACATAGGAAACATAGCAAACACACAATACATCTGAATTCCCATATCCTTATAAAGGCTCTGGAGCCCACCAGCCAGAGGAAATGGGTTCCATCAGTTGCACCTATGTTGGCATCCCCAGAATGGCATTGCTTGAATGTTTGTGAAACATAAAACAATATTTACCAATATGCTGGAAGCAAGGTTTAATTAGCTTTTGCAAACTACTTGACATCCTGAAAAGAAAGCTGCCACCCCTTCACAGGCCATGATCATAATCAGTTGATGGCAAGGAACACAGAGCTAGCTGAGATGGAATGGATTGCACAAAGGTCCAAGAGACAGATTTATTGAGACAAAATTCAATCACCATATAATGCACTCCTATAAAATATACAGTTCAATGGTGTTTCATAGATATTCAGATATGTGTCACCACTACATTGTCAACTTTAATAAAAAACTCTTCAGGGTTGGAGAGATGACTTAGTAGTTAAGCTGCTTGCCTGCAAAGACAAAGCATCCAGGTTCAATTCTCCGGTAACCACACAAACCAGATGCACATGGTGGCATATGCATCTGGAGTTCCTTTGCAGTGGCTAGTGGCCCTGGTGCAACCATTATCTCTCTCTCTCCTTCTCTCTATCTGCCTCTTTCTCTCTTAAATAAATAAATTAATTTAATATTTTAAAAAGAGTCCTATTTAAAAAAATCTTCATTACCCTGAAGAGAATGCTTCCCTTTCAGCTATTACTTTCCCAGTCCTGTGTCTTCCTTACCCTAAGCAACAGCTACTTTACCTCTATCTTTGTAGATTAGACATGATTCCATGATGTTCCTAAAAATGGAATTATATAATAGGTGGTCTTTTGTGACTGGTTTCTTTCATTTAACTAATGCCTTCCATTTTCGCTCATATTGTGGAATGCATATGCCCTTAATAACTTTTTTATATTATTTGGTGTTACTGTTAGTTTGAGACAAGGACTTGCTATGTAGACTAAGCTGACCTGGAACTTGTGATCCTCTGGTCATAGCCTCTTAAATACTAGTAGTACAAGAGTGTGTCACCAGGGCTGGAGAGATGGCTTAGTGGTTAAGGCACCTGCCTCCTAAGCCTATGAACACTGGTTCCAATCTCCAGCAGTTTCAATCTCCAGGTTCCATGTTTAGCCAGATGCAAAGTGATGCAAGGGAGCAATGCCACACTTGACCACAAGGTGGCGCATGCATCTGGATTTCTTTCCAGCAGCTGAGAGGCTGCTGGCGCACCCATCTCTGTCTTCCTCTCTCCCTCTCTGTCTCTCTCTCTGTCTCTCTCCAAAAAAAAAAAAAAATGTGTGTCACCATGTTGGTTGGTACTTTACATGTTTTGTGGCCAAATCATGTCCCCTTCTATGATATCTGTTCTATGGGTGCATATGTGAACATTTGAGTTGTCTATGCCATTTCTCTATTATGAATAGTGCTGTTAAAACACATGAATATAATTTTTAAATTTTTTTTATTATTTTATTTATTTTTGGAGAGAGACACAGAGAGAAACAGATAGAGAGGGAAAGGAAGACAGATAGAAATGGGAGCACCAGCAGTCTCTCAGCTGCTGTGAACGAAATCCCGATGTGTGCGCCCCCTTGTGGGCAAGTGTGGCATTGTGCCCTTGTGTCACTTTGCATCTGGCTAAACGTGGGACCTGGAGATTGGAACTGCTGGAGATTGGAACCAGTGTTCTTAGGCTTAGCCGGCAGGTGCCTTAACCGCTAAGCCATCTCTCCAGCCCATGAATATAATTTTTTTTACAAAACAAGTTTTCAGGATGGAGAGATGCCAAGCCTAAGAACGACCACTCGATCTCCAGGTCCCCCTTTTAGCCATATGTAAAGTGATGCAAGTGTGCAATGCCATGCTTGCCCACAAGGGGGCACATGCATCTGGAATTCATTCACAGCTGCTGAGAGGCCACTGCCAGGCATATTCTCTCTCTCTCTCCCTCTCTCTTTCTGACTTTCTCTCTCTGTCTCTTCCAAATAACAACAAAAAAAAAGTTTTCAGGCTGGAGAGATGGTTTAGTGGTTAAGGCACTTGCTGGTCTGCAAAGACAAAGGACCTTGGTCTGATTCCCCAGTACCTACATAAGCCAGGTGCACAGGGTTGCACATGCATCTGGAGTTCATTTGCAGTGGCTTGGAAGCCCTAGTATGCCCATTCTCTCTCTCTCTCTCCCACTCTGCCTCTTTCCCTCTCTCAAATAAATAAATAAATAAATAATAAAATATTTTTAAAAAGCAAGTTTTCAATTCTTTTGGATGCATATCTAGTAATAGAATTTTTATGTCTTCTAAGGACTATATGTTTGACTTTTGTGCAATGACAGACTGTTTCCCATAGCCACTATACTAGGTTATAATCACATCAGAGCAATACATCAGAGCAATGCTTTTTGATCTTGTAAAAATGTGAGAATTTCTTTATAAGTATTTCTGCTAGCATCCTTTATGGAGTTTATTTTATTTTATTTTTCAGAAATTGTACACATTACCACTTTCTCATGTCTGTATATCCTTTGCTGGGTCAGTATATCCAGCTTCTATCCACTTCACTCTGGGTTTATGTTCACTGAGAACTCCATAAGCCATTCTGACCCCTTTGATTCTGAGACTTGAAGTGCAATGTATGACTGTGTATTTTGGCATTTTGGCATCCTCTCTAAGCCAGCCAACACTAGACTGGGACTCACTTAGCCATTTTCTATTGTATCTAGTTTCATTGTTCTGCTTTGGCCCCAACTACTTCATATATATCTAAGAATTTGGTATGAATCTTAACTTTTTAACATACATGTTGGAAAAGTACATATGATAGTTTTGTATATCCATCACTTGAATAGCCAGGGTGTTTAATGATAGGTAAACAGCTATTGAAATATTTCACTGGACCACAGAGTATCTTAAAGATATCCATCCTGCAGTCTACTAGGACAAGTTCCCTCTAGGCTCTACAGTTTGCAGTTATTGTTCTCCCTGCCTAGTTTACACATTTGTATTTTCTACTAGATGCTATGGGTATTTGAATTTGTAATCCCTCATATAAGGGATCACTAAGAAAATATTTTCTGTTTTAGAATATAACATCACCAGTGCAGCCCTAAGGTGTCTTTGGGGGTAAACCTTGATAGTTTGTTTGGAGGTTCTAGCAGGGGAGTGCAGCTACTCATATATCCTTGACTAAAGACTGGTCTTCCTCTCTTTGGGGAAGGTCATCCTATTCAACCAAGCACATAGTTTTGGGAGGGATTCACATGGAGTGATGAGGGAGGAAGGGGACACCTGCCTAGCCAGCCAGATCAGCTGAGTCAACCTTGGTGATCAATGGGGTGACAGATGTCAGAGCCAGATCACTCTCATATCCTGGGTGTGAATCTTGAGTCCATCCCTACTAGGGGTGTTCAGAGCAGTTTGAGTTCTGTCATGTTTGTGATGCTAGCAGTTGGTGGAGTCTCTCTGCTTAGACCTATGAAAGGGAACCAGCTTCTTCTACCATTCATGGTGTTCCCCTCAATTTTTAGGCCTAAAATAAATAAATCCCTCCCATAAAAAGCACTATAACATAACCTTGCCTTACCAGGCTCGTTAGAAGCATTACAGTAAGAGTATTTTACAAGTTAGTTACAAATACATCTTTAGTGACATGGCCCATGAATTAACCACACATGACACATCATATAGGCATTTTAATACCTTCCTTCATCCTGCATGATCTCATAAAGTTACCTCATGCCTTTGAACATCAGTTCCTTCATGTAGAATATTGGGATAATGCTAGCAACCTCACTAGGTTCTTATGATTAACTGAAACAAAGGACATTAAAACATATTATTTTATTACCTTTATTCTCCTAAAAATTCTTAATAGTTGAGCTGTATATTGGAAAACAACACAAATCAGAAAAAAAGAGATACATGTATGTATTCCTTGTTGAACGATAAAATAATGCTCAGGCCAAGTTTTAATATTTCATCCATCTATGGCTCATTCCCCCCTTCATTGTAACATCTGACATAAAGTCACACTACACAGAATGTTAGCTATCAAATAAACAAAAATATGGTGAGGAAGAGAGAAAATGAGATGGCTCCAGTGGTGTACCTTACATTGCACAGTGGCAAAGTCACATGCCAGCCCAGGCATTGGAATAGGCCCTGGCTGGCCCTGTCAATTGAATCAGTGGAGATGAAATTACTGTTTACTGGAGACCTCTATCAACACTTCCCTGAGAACATGAAGATACTTGGGATTTACTTTGTAACAGCAGATGGCATCCACCAAGAACCATTACTCCAACTGTTTTTTTTTTTTTTTCTTTTAATGGCAGTTCTATCCTTTACATGTATTTTAGATTTTAGGGGCTCCGTTCATACTGAAATTCATAGTAAGTGTCATTTAGCATAGTTGCTACATGTTTAGCAAGTCTTATTATTTATTTAGAGGTTTTTTTGAAAATAAAAGTACCATAGAAATTAATAGTCTCATTACTGGGAAGGTTTTTATAAAGAATGATACTATGCTTCTTTTGCATAAAGTCTAGTCTAGGCTTGTGACAGAGAACTCATGTTGTCTGCTGGAGTGCTGAAAGTATGTGCTTCTAGTCCTCAGTTTCAAGGTGATCTCTCCAGCAAAGAGCTCAGGATTCTACCACCACCAGTAAAATGAGCCTCTTCTTGTGGTCACTCAGGAAGAGCAGCCCAGAGTAATTAAGGATGTCATTTCCTGCTAGGGAAAATACCAGATTTACATGTCCTGAAGCAAGTAATGCCCAGTGAAGTTGGTTTTTTGCCAAATGATGGCTCTTGAATTATGCAAACTAAAAGTGTATCCCATGTATTCCAGATTGTATTATAATGTCAGATTCTCTGAAAGAGCTTGAAAAACCAGAGCTCAGCAATGCTGCTGCCATCTCTGTAAAGCACCCAGAATACAGCAGGCTTTCAAGAGTGTGAATAAACTTGGACTAGTGGCTGTGGGTTGACTTTTTTCAACACCATTCCTCCTAGCTCCCTCTCCTTGATGGCATCTTCTCCGACTGCCTAGCCACATGCCCATATCACCTCTGAATATATGCTGTCTGTTTTTGAAAAGATCATAGGCCTTAGATGGCTTCCTACTACTGTTGTTTTGCTAGACGGATGTGGTGTCAAGGCTTGTAAATATTTGTGTTTATACCCACAGATTAGTACTGCTCTCAGTTTAATCAGAAAAGCATTTTATTTATTTCCCACTCTTCAATGAGTGGTGGTGAATGCCACTACTAATAACTGGTCAAAATGTTGAAAATTAGTGACTGTTATATGCTTAGTTTTCTCTGAGGCAGCTATATCAGCCCCCCAAAAGCTTTATAACTTTAAAGAAAAGGGGTTAAAAATACAAAAGCTGGAGATGGGAAGGAATGGTATGAAACTCTGTTTCAGCTGGATTTGACAATGCTATTGCACTCATGAACTCAGAACAGCTGTGGTTATTTGTACAAGACCTACACAAAACAGGGTCAGTCAATATTCTGTCATGGATGGAAAAGTGGCCCTCATTGAGGAGTTAATGGTAGTTAATGTTTGCTAGGAGAGAAGGAATCATTCTCTTCGGTGATGTTGCCACTGGGAAGTGCTGGAAGAAGGAATTCAGTAGATAAGGGATAAGAAAGATTAATAAGTAGTGTATGTATTCAAATTATAATATTGTATACACATGTATGAATATTGTCAAAAAGCAAAAAAAAATCTATATAATAAATAATGCAGTCTCTTCAACTAACATATGGGCATGTTTTAAAATGAGAAATAATTACATGTATAAAAGTAAATACATTTCAAGATTAAGTAAGTAAGTGCATAGACTGAGGTTAATGGCAGTTAGCATTCTTCAAGGAGGAAGAAAAAGCATAGTTATTGAATAGGAGAAGGTAATCTAGAAACCTATTAAATAAACAGTAAATCAATATTATCTGTTCTCATCACACACTCTCATAGCTGTGCCATGCTGTTTAAGGTGAAGATCTGTCGTGCTTCCAGTTCTGTTTCCAACTGGAAAACACAGAAACATCATGGTTTCCTGTCTGTCCCTAAGGTGGTGGGGGGTTGCCAGGAAGGTTTTCTGAGAATATCAGCAGCAGGAAATTCCCACACAAAGTCCTAGAATCTTCTTGCAATAACCAGATAATACCTCCTCACTCATTTTCCTGAACCTTTTCTCAGCTTCCATAGCCATGAAGCTTCTGGCCTTCTCTAACTTCCCCACAGAAAGGTTATGCTTAGGAGATGAAACCGACAAAGAAATCAGGGGTCGTTGTGTAGATGATATTCCCAGGAGAGGCAACCTTGCCAAATCCACTTCTCTCTATATACAATTGGCTGCAGCCAATATAGCCAATATAGATGGTCAAAGCCCATCTGAGAAGATACCATTTCTAGGCAAGGTTTGGCTCTCTGGGAGGGGAGCATGGCAAACCCAAGTTGCCAAGGTAACCAGGCTCCTTGCTTCAACATTTCCTACTTATGTTTTTTAGCGTGGGGATAATGTTTTGGGAAGGTTTTCCCCTTATTTTTAACCTCAAAATGTGTGAGAAAATGTCTGCCAAGGGAATTAAAAGAACACACTGCATATAACTGACTAGGACCCCCAGGGATTTAAAGGTCTCTCTCTGACTGAAAAATATCACACACCAGGCTTAAGATCTAAGCAACAGGATATTAGGATTGTGGGTTGTAGACAGTCTCACAGGTCTCCTGCACAGTCGCCTTCTTTATTCAACCAATCCTTCTTATGCCATAATAATCACACTGTATTTAAAAAAGGAAGTATCAAGAGATTTACATTTTAGGGTATCTGGTAACACTTTAAGAGAAACAGAGCTGAAAACATGTTCAAGAGGATCATTTATCACACATTTAGTCCCCCATTTCACTCAGATCATACTCATATCAAATATTATATCAAATGTCAAATTAAATTCACTCAGATCATACTCATATCAAATATCATATTAAAATAAAAATCATTCAGTGCATCACTGAACCCAGCCCTGATAATAATTCTTGTAAGCAGGACAAAAGCTAATGTCCCAAATGATGGGAGAACTCAGCATTTGTAGAAAGGGTGATGGTCATGCTAGCCCCATCATTTTCTAGCTGAAAGCTCCCACTCTGGCTCTTCTGAAACAGATGAAAGACAAAGCCAATGGTTCAAACAAAATCCTCCGTGATCATGTTTGTTCTTAGTTTCAGTGTCAGCAGGGCAGTTTGGGTAGATTTAAAAGTTCTAATGAAATGGAATACATAGGTTTGCCAATTACAGAAAGATTGCTGCTTATTTCTCCTATTAGCTGCTAAGATGCCTTAAGGGTTTAGACTAGAAGACACAGACAGAAGAAGACTTGTTAAGTTTTGAACTTGACACAGAGAAAAATTAGTGATAAACAGATGAGAAATAGACCATCTCAGATGTCAGTGAAGAGAGAAAATTGATTTAATTGTTAGAAACTTTAAGCTACATATAAAATCAAGTTATCTCTCTATATATAACATATACATAAGCATTACAAATAATACATACTCTGTGTTGTATATTATATAGAAGTATATCATATATATGACAGATCAATGATAGATAGATTAGATAGATAGATAGATAGATAGATGGATGATGTGATACTAGTCTCCACATACAGTCTGAACACATGCTGCTATGTATTAAAGTGAGAGGCACTTTGATATGCATCTCTCTACAGAAATGAAGACTTCAAGAAATGCCATCCTCCCAGTCCACAGCTGCATATGTGTGGCATGCATCATTTCTGGAGGACATGATAATAATATATCAGTTTTAGGATCTGCATACAGCCCACAAAGATAATTAGCTCAGGCATACAATGATAAACATGTCAAGATAGAAGAAGCATCTCTTTCCTTAACAAGAAATGGCAATGTCAAGGGAATTGTTTTCCATGGTGGCTGAACAACATACTCACAATCAATCTTCCCTAATAAACTGTTTCTTAATTTGAGTTAATCTGGTGATAGGTTCATGAAATTGGATGTGGAATTCTAAATTTTAAAATAAGTGATCAGGTGTTTGGGACTCAAGAGTCCACAGGTCAACTCCCTGAGCCACGGGTCAAACCTTAGTTAGCTCACCACCATCTGGTTGAAAAATACCCCACATAGGACTTGTCTTTTCCATAAAAAGACATGTAAAAGATCATTTCAGATTTTTAAGTATGGAGAAATTTTAATATCTTCGAGTCAGTTTGACAACAGGCTATTTCTCTTGATGCTAAAGCCATCAGTGCTGCAAAAAGAAAAAAAAATTCAGTGTCTTATTGGTTTATTTTCTGTGGTGAAAGGAGGCAATTTACTTTTTAAAAATACTTTCTACTGGGGCTGCAAAGATGGCTTAGCAGTTAAGGTTCTAGCCTGCAAAGCCAAAGAATCCAGGTTCGATTCCCCAGCACCCATGTAACAAGATATATAAGGTGGCGCATATTTCTGGAGTTCATTTGCAGAGGCTGAAGGCCCTAGCACACTCATTCTCTCTCTGCCTTTTTATCTCTCTACCAAATAAATAAAATAAATAAATAAAAATTAAAAAATACTTTCTATTGACAACATCCATACATATAAAATATACCATGATCCTAGACCCCCCACACCACCCTTTCTTGTCTCCTTCTTATATGCCTGTATGCATGGAGCAGTGAGTGTCTTCTTTCCAGATAGTCCATCTTCTATTTTTTGACAATTTTTATGTATATACAAAGTGTATTTTGGTCATAGTCACCTCTCTTCCTTCTGTCTTTTCCCTACCCCAATCCACTAATGAGAGTATATGAAAGAGTATTTAGAAATGTAAAGCCAAAATAAACTCTGGTGACACTATGGCACTTGAGACAGGAGAATCACAAGTCTGAGACCAGCCTGTGCTATATGATAAGATGATACAGAGAGAGATGATAATTACTAGATGCCTATAAATATCCTTATTGATTATAAACTGTATTGGTTTTAAGATTAATTATCAATGTTACGTTAGAATTTTTTTGGAGACAGAAGAACATTTAGCCCTGCGTTATAAGACACATTTACTTTTAATGAATATTAAGATGGGATGACGATAACAGGTGGTAATGGTCTAAGGGAGGTATTATCTGAGACTAGGAAATTGACTTATGGACTGTTTAGACCTTAGATTCGAACAATTAATATTTTATTTATTTTTATTTTTTCACTTTTTTATTAATAGCCCCATACATGTACGCAAAGAAGCCTGGTCACACTCTCATCCCACCATCCTTTTTTTGCCTTCTCTAACCCTCCCCAGTCTCCTCTTCTTTTAGCCTATCCCCTCTTCTATTTTGGTGTCACTTTTCTATTGCCCTCCTCCATCATCCAGGATGAACAAGCAATGATAGCCTCTGTGAGGTCATGAATGCACTTGCCACTTCTGGAAGACAGAACTTAACACTTATTTTAAAATTTAGAATCTTCCATTTATGGTCCTAGTAACAAATATCTCTTGATTCAATGCAAATTAAATCAAATTAAGGCAATGTTGATGATGGAAGATTGATTATGGGTATTTTTTGTCTAACAACAGAATAAAAATATGGTTTTGTTTGTTGTGTGTATTCCATTTGCTTATCATGCTAATAATGCCATGATACACGATGCATTGTCCATGTAGCATATAAAAATCATAATTTTAGTTTATCCAGTATTTGAATGTACATTCCTTGCAGTTAGATGCTGTCAATCTTTGTGTTTAATTGACAGAGAAAGGCTGTACAGAAAATAAATGGCAGGGACTCAGCAGCTCTCCTATAGATGACATTCCATACAATAATGTCACATTGGTTCTCCTATTCTAGGCACTAGTTCTCTCACCTTCAGGCATTTATCCATTCAAACATAGTGATTTCAAGTGGATCAGTCCAACCTTTTTAATTAGCCATAAAAAATGAATAAAACATGTGAATAATTTGTTTTCAGGCACTGAACAACAGGTCATTCCAAAACCAGCCTCTTGGAAAAGAAAAGCTCCTGAGGTGGGCCCATGAGTTTCTTAGGTCTTTTTGTGAGCATTATCTTAGCACTATGACTTGAAGCCCATGCCAACATGGCAACCTTACCCCATGAAAAGGCAGAAGCCAGTTTGGGGGAACAGAGGAGCCCAGGAGCTGTAGGGTAAAGGACAAGAGAAGAATCTACATTTATACAATGGGTAATGATGCATGGGGGGCATGCCTCTATGTAGGAATTTCTTACCTCTACCTCCCGAGTGTTGGGATTAAAGGTGTGCACCAACACTCCTGGAACTTTATTATTTTCAATTTGATGATCATAATGATGAACTACTGGGCTATAATTGATTCAGAGTATATTTATATATCTTACATGGGTTGATGTCGTTGCTATGACAGAAGATAGTTTTGTCCTTACTGAACGGTACTGTAGATTGAGTCTTCAAGATTAGACTGCTTAATTAATTAGAAGACCCCCTCCCAAACCAAAAGAAATATCTAAAACAAAAGGTGTGAAAATCACAATACAAAAGTATTAGAAACACAAAAAGTAAGAAAAAAATGACTTCTCAAATACTGAACTCAAAGATATTAAAGTAGGCAAAATGCTAGATGAAGATTTCAACAGTTTTCTGTTGCAGATGAGCAAGAACCAAAAGAAGATATGGACAAGCAGATGAAATCAATGCCACACCTAAAGTGGAAAGTCAGCAACAAGGAAGAAAATTACCAAGTGGGTGAGAAAATCAGAAAAAATGAAGAAAAATTCAGTAAGGGAATTGAGATTTTGAGGAACAAAAGCAAATTTTGGAAATGACAACCAGTCAGTCAGGTTTAAACAAATCTCTTGGAATGCATAACCAATAGACTAAGCAGAAAAAATATATATATTAGGAACACAGAGAAAGAGAGATAAAGCAAGACATTCAAACATCAATATAGAAAAGTGAAATAAATGAGCATGAACACAGATACAAAACTTATGGTATATAATCAAGAGAAAAATCTAAGAAACCATGGGCAGAAGGAGTTGAGATAGGCACTAAAATCACAGAGAGTTTATTCAATAAAATTAAGGTAGAAAATGTCTCAAGTCTAGAGAAGGAAAAAAACACTCTAATATAATAGTTATTTCAAACCAGAAATGAACTGAGAATAACCTCTCCATTACTTATTATAGTCAAGATATGAAAAATAATAAGCAAAGGTAAAAGTTGTAAGGTAAAATGCCAACTCACTAACAAAAACAAAAACATCAAAATATATCAGATCTCATTTCAGCAATCTTAGGTCCATTTTTTCTATGACCACATTTAATCCAGGTGTTTCTCTATTTTTTTGCCAGAATGACCTGTCAATTGATGAGAGTGGGGTTTTGATGTCACCCACTACAAATGTGTTTGGTGTTATCTGTGAACTTAGTTCTAATAGCATTTGTTTGATGAAATTGGGAGCTCCCATGTTAGATGCATATATGTTTAGGATAGTAATGTCCTCCTGTTGGAGTGTTCCTTTAATCAATAGAAAGTAACCTTCCTTATCTTTCTTAACTAATGTTGGTCTGAAGTCTACCCTGTCAGATATTAGGATAGCAAGCCCTGCTTGTTTTCTAGGCTCATTTGCCTGAAACACCACTTTCTAACCATCCAACCTAAGATAGACCTTTGTAGAAATGTGAGTTTTTTGGAGGCAACAAATTGAAGTATCTTGCTTTTTAAGCCAGTCTGCAAATCTATGTCTTTTGGTTAGGGCATAAAGGCCATTGATATTGAGAGTTGTAATTGAAAGTTATGGGTTTATTTTTGCATTTTTTCTTGCTTTGTAGCTTATCTGGTTTTACCTTTGCTCTCTTGTATTAACTAGTATTTGAGTATGGTTTGTTTTTTCCAGGTTCCTTATATGTGTGCTTTTCTTTCTCTTCAGCATGGAGGATCCTTTCAAGTATTTTCTGTACAGCTGGTTTTGTCTTCAAATAATTATTTAGCCTACTTTTGTTGAGAATGTTTTTATTTCTCCATTTATTTTAATGGATAGCTTTGCAGGATAAAGTAACCTTGGTTAACAGTTGTTATTTTTCAGAATTTAGAATACATTAAAAGCCTTTCTATGTTTTTTAAAAAAATATTTTATCATATTTATTTGAGAAAGATACAGAAATAGGCAGGTAGAGAGAGAGAGAGAGAGAGAGAGAGAGAGAGAGAACAGGTATGCCAGGGCCTCCAGCCACTGCAAATGAACTCCAGATGCGTGCGCCACCTTGTACATCTGGCTTACATGGGTCCTGGAGAATCGAGCCTCGAACTGGGGTCCTTAGGCTTCACAGGCAAGTGCTTAACCACTAAGCCATCTCTCCAGCCCTCTATGTTTTTTTTAATTTTTATTTTATTTTTATTTATTTATTTGAGAGAGAGAGAGAGAGAGATACAGAAATAGGCAGGTAGAGAGAGAGAGAATGGGCACACTGGGACCTCCAGCCACTGCAAATGAACTCCAGGTGCATGTGTCCCCTTGTGCATGTAGCTTACATGGGTTGTGGGGAGTTGAACCTGGGTCCTTTGGCTTTGCAGGTAAGTGCCTTAACTGCTAAGCCATATCTCCAGCACCCCCCCCCCCACTTCTGGCTTTTAAAGTTTGTGTTGAGTAATCTGATGTTTTTCTGATGGGCTTGCCTTTGTATGTGACTTGATTTTTATTTCTAACTGCTTTAAATATATTTTCTTTCATTGTGTGCTTGGCAGTTTAATTATAACATGGCAAGGAGAGATTCTTTCTAGGTTTTGCCTGTTTGCCTGTATCTGAATTGGCATCTCTTTCCTAATTTGGGGGAAGTTTTCTTCTATGATTTTGTTGAAAATGCCACTATGCCTTTGTAGTGAAATTCTTCTCCTTCTACTATACCCTGAATTCTTATGTTTAATCTTTTCATAGTGTCCCAAATATCTTGAAATTCCCATTAATATATTCCTATTACTATGTCTTTCCCTTTGTTGTAATGTATCTGCCACCTGGTCTTCTAGTTTAGATATTCTGTTCTCTCCTTCATCCATTATCTACAGATATACAATATCTACAGATTACCTACAGTCTTTTACTTGACTGACTGTGTTTTTCATTGCTAGTATTTCTGACTAGTTTTTCTTTATTATTTCTATTTCCTTATTCATATGTTGTATTGATCTCCTTCTTTCATTACTAAATGACAAATGGATCAATGAAGAAATCAAAAAGGAAATAAAAAAATCATAGAATGAAATGATAATGAGAACACAACATACCAAAACCTTTGGGACACAATGAAGGAACACCTAAGAGGGACATTTATATCTTTAAGTGCCTATATTAAGAAATTAGAAGGGTGACAAGTTAACAACTTAATGCTTCACCTTAAAGCCCTGGAAAAAGAAGAACAAGGCAAACCAAAAATCAGTAGATGGGAAGAAATAATAAAGATTAGAGCAGAAATTAATGAAATAGAAGCAAATAAAAAAAAAAATCCAAAGAATCAATGAAACAAAGTGTTGGTTCTTTGAAAGGATAAACAAGATTGATAAACCCTTAGCAAATCTGACCAAAAGAAAGAGAGAAGAGATATAAATTAATAAAATTAGAGATTAAAAGGGCACCATCCCATCAGATACCAGAGAAATTAAAAAAAATCATAGGGACATACTATAAGAACATATACTCCACTAAGTTTGAAAATCTGAAAGAAATGGATGATTTCCTTGATTTATATACCTAACAAAATTAAACCAAGATGAGATTAACCACTTAAATAGACCTAAAACAAGTATGAAGATCCAAGCAGTTATAAAAAATTTTCCAACTAAAAAAAATCCAGGCCCAGACGGATTCACTGGTGAATTTTACCAGACCTTCATGGAAGAACTAACACCAATGCTTCTCTACATAAAATAGAAAATATAATAGAAAGGAAGGAATTCTATCAAACTCCTTCTATGACGCCAGTAACACCCTGATACCAAAACCAGACAAAGAAAGAACAAAATAAACACAATTACAGACCAATCTCTCTCATGAACATAGATGTAAAAATTCTCAACAAAATATTGCCAACAGAATACAAGAATATATCAGAAAGATCATTCACCCTGACCAAGTAGGCTTTATCCCAGAAATGCAGGGATGTTTCAACATACGCAAATTGATATATGTAATACATTATATAAAAGGACTGAAGGACAAAAATAACTTGATATCATTAGATGCTACAAAAAATTTTCAAAAAATCCAACATCTCTTCATGATAAAAGTCCTATAGAGAGTAGGAATAGGAGGCATATATCTCAACATAATAAAGGCTATTTATGACAAACCTACAGGCAACATAATACTAAAAGGAGAAAAACTTGAAGCTTTTCCACTAAAATCAGGAACAAGACAAGGGTTTCCACTATCCCCACTGTTATTTAATATAGTACTGTAAGTCTTAGCAATTGAAATAAGGCAAAATACACACAAAAGAGGGATTCAAATTGGAAAGGAAGAGGTCAAATTATCATTATTTGAAGATTATATAATTCTATACATAAAAGACCCTCAAAAAGACTCTACCAGAAAAGCATTAGAGCTGATAAACACCTATAGCCATGTAGCAGGATAAAAAATAAACACACAGAAATCAGTAGCCTTCCTATATGCTAACAACAAACACACAGAGGATGAACTCAAAGAATCACTCCCATTCACAACTGCATCAAAAAAAAAAGTACTTTGGGATAAACCTAACCAAGGAAGTGAAGGATCTCTACAATGCAAACTTTAAAACACTCAAACGAGAAATTGCAGAACACACTAGGAAATGGAAAGACATCCCATGTTCTTGGATTGGAAGAATCAATATTGTGAAAATGGCAATCTTACCAAAAGCAATATACACATTTCAAGCAATCCCCATCAAAATTCCAATGGCATTCTTCATGGAAATAGAAAAAACAATCCAAAAATTCGTTTGAAGCACAAAAAAATCTCAGATATCTAAAACAATTTTGTGCAACAAAAATAAAGCTGGTGGTATCACCATACCTGATTTTAACCTATATTACAGAGCCATAGTAACAAAAACAGCATGGTACTGGCACAAAAACAGACATATAGATAAGTGGAATAGAATAGAGGACCCTGATGTAAGTCCGGGTAGCTATAGCCACTTGATATTCTACAAAAATGCCAAAAATACTCATTGGAGAAAATACAGCCTCTTCAGTAAATGGTGCTGGGAAAATTGGAGATGTATCTGCAGAAGGATGAAACTAGATCTTTATCTCTCTCCCTGCACAAGAATTAAGTTGAAATGTATCAAAGATCTTAATTTCAGACCTGAAACTGTGAAACTGATAAAGGAAAAAGTAGGGGAAACTCTTCAACATATTGGTCTTGGCAAAGACTTTCTGAATATAACCCCAATTGCTCATGAAATAAAACCACTAATCAACCTCTGGGGCCTCATAAAATTACAAAGCTTTTGTACAGCAAAAGGACACTGTGAATAGAGCAAAGAGAAAAACCTACATAATGAGAGAAAATCTTTGCCAGATATATATTTGACAGAGGATTAATATCCAAAATATACAAAGAACTCAAAAAACTAAATAATAAGAAATCAAACAATGCAAATAAAATATGGGCCATGGAACTAAATAGAGAGTTCTCAAAGCAATAAGTACAGATAACATATAAACATCCAAAAAATGTTCTATATCCCTAGCCATCATGGGCATGCAGATTAAAATTACTTTGAGATTCCATCTCACTCCTGTTAGATTGGCTACCATCATGAAAAATAATGACCATAAATGCTTGTGAGGATGTAGAAAAAGAAAAACCCTTCTACACTGTTGGTGAGAATGTAATCTGGTCTAGCCATTGTGGAAATCAGTGTGGAGGTTCCTGAGACAGATAAAAATAGATCTACCATATGACCCAGCCATACCACTCCTAGTCATATATCCTAAGGACTCATCTCACTACCTTAGAGATACTTGCTCAACCATGTTTATTGTTGTTGTATTCACAATAGCTAGGAAATGGAACCAGCCTAGATATAACTCAACTGATGAGTGGATAATGAAGATGTGGCACATTCACATAATGGAGTTCTACTCAGCAGTAAAGAAAAATGGAATTATGACATTTGCAGGAAAACGGATGGATCTGGAAAGGATTATATTTAATGAGGTAGCCCAGACCCAAAAAGCCAAACGTCACATGTTCTCTCTCATATGTGGATCCTACCTACAAATGATTGGACTTCTATGTGAATAGGAATAAAATTCAGTAGCAGAGGCCAGTATATAAAGTATATAAAGAGAATAGAAAGGGAGGAAGGGCCAGACTTAATAGCATGGCATTGTATATATGTAAGTAAAGAACAGACTAATGGGGTGAAAAAGGCCTAAGTGAGGTCAGGGGAAGAGACTGAGTACAGGAAAAGTGGAGGGAGGGCTAATCAAAATCTAAGAGGATATAAATAAGCCATATGGAAATGTACTTTTTTGGACAATGGAACACTCAGAAGCCATAGGTTATTACTAGAAAAATTTTAGTGCCAGTGATGGGATACCTTCCAGTGAGTTGTTGGCCAGGAGGTTGCTGATACTCCCAAAACATTACAGGCCATTGCCAAGGCTCTTGGTTTCCCAGCAGGAATAGATGGTAAGACCCTATTGCTGAAGACTCCACATACTTGGGCTGCAAGGTCACTAAGGAATCCTGCTCGATCGGAGCTGAAAACCTCCTCCCTGTAGACCAGCTGACAGAAAGCTGGAAAAAGCTATGCATGCAGTTCAATGGAAGAAAGAACTAACCAGTGTAGATACTCAACAGTGGACACTGCAAGCCTTAAATTTGGCTAACCAGGCCAAATGAGCCAATGGGTTCAACAGTGCATGTCTTTTATGGGGGAAACCAACCACTTTCTAATTGGACTGGAGGCCCACTCATGGGAGGGAATACATTCCTGATACTGAAAACCTACAACAGGGGTAGTCATGAGCCCTAGGGGGTGTGACATCTGCTCATGTCTGGCTAAATGTATACACTATGCTCACCAAACTGTCCAATAAACATTTGCTTAATGTTCATACCCATAGATTAATGCTATTCACACTTTTGATTAGAGAATCTTCTCTTTTCAGATGGCAGTGACTTGGGATGACTTAGAAGGCACCACGATGCTGAGAAGAAGTGACAGAGGAGTGCTCAGCACTGAAATATCTCTATCACATCTTCCAAGGCTCAGGGTCCATTGTGGAAGAGGTGGTGGAAAGAATGTAAGGGCCAAAGGAAGGGTATGACTCCTTACAATGTGCTCCTCCAGACACAAAATGGCCTGGATAACCATGACCTCACAGTGACTGACACTACCTACACAAGACCCTCATAATAGGAGGAAAAGATCATGACATAAAAATGAAAGAGAGACTGATTGAGAGGGGGAGGGGATATGATGGAGAGTGGAGTTTCACAGGGGAAAGAGGAAATTACCATGGGTTATTGTCTACAATTATGGAAGTTGTCAATAAAATATAAATTAAATATTATAGGAAAGTAAGAACTTAAATTATCCCTATTTGCAGACAGCATGTTCCTAGAGTTAAAAAACCTACTCCATTAAAAAAAAAAACTCTTAAACCTAATAAGCACTTTCAACCATGTAGCAGGATACAAATACAAAATCAACAAACAAAAATCAGTAGTTTTTCTATTAACCAGTCACAAACTGGACAAAAAAAGAAAAAAATAGGGAGAAGGAAAGCTCATTCACATGGCTTCAAAGCCTAATTAGTTGATAAACTACCTAGGAATAAACTTAGCCAAAGAAATGAAAGATCTACATAATGAAAGTTTTAAGACACAAATTAAATTAGACACTAGAATATAGAAAGTCCTTTCATGCTAAAGGATTGTCAAAATTAATACATAAATGTGACTACATTAACAAGTGATCTACAGATTTCATGCAATTTCCATCAAAATCCTAATGTCACTCATTCAGAACTATAAAATACAAAATCCTAAAATCCATATGGAAGCACAAAATTTATCCCTAAAGACCCCCAATAGCCAAAATAAACTTTAGCAGTAAGAGCCATGCTGGAGATATCACAATTCCCCATCTCAAATAATATTACAGAACCCAGTAACAAAAACAGCCTTGTATTAGCACAAAAAGCCATGTAGAATGAAGAGAATACAATCAGGAATAATAGAATAGATTAGAACTCAGAGAAATAAGCCTACAGACACAGAGATACCTATGTTTTGGGGGCTTTTTTGAGGTAGGGCCTCACTCTAGCCTAGGCTGAACTGGAATTCACACTGTAGTCCCAGGCTGGTCGCAAACTCACAGTGATCTGGCTAACTACCTCCCAAATGCTGGGATTAAAGGTATGCACCACAACACCTGTATGAGATAACTAATTTTTGAAAAAAAATTGTCAAAAACAGCATACTGGAGTAAAGATAACCTCTTTAACAAATGGTATGTGTACAAGGAGAGAGAGACCAGATTTCCACATGTAGGATAATGAACAAAAATCAATTCAAATGAATCAAAGACCTGAATGTAAAGTGTGAAACTTTGAAACCTTTAAAAGAAAACATAAGGGAAAAAAACTTCAAGATATAGGTTTTGGCAAGAGTTTTCTAAAAAAGAACTACAATAACATAAGAAACAATCCCCAAGAATTGACAAAATGAGGTTACATTAAATTAAAAATCAAAGCTTCTACACAACAAAGGAAACGACGACCAGAGTGAAGAGACCACCAAAGTGGGAGAAAACATTTTGCCAGGCACATATCAGACAGAAATTAATACTTAAGATATATAAAAGACTGCAAATTTTAGCATTAGAAAAGTCAAATCATCCAATCAATACATGGGCCAATGAATTGAATAGACAGTTCTCACAAGAAGAAATACAAATATCCAATAAATACTTGAAAAAGTGTTTACCACCTGTAACCATCAGGGAAATTCAAGTTAACATTGCTTTGCAAGTCCATCTCACCCTAGTCAGAGAGACTATCATTAAGAAAACAAATTACTCCTAGTATCAGAAATTGGTTTCAACCTACATTGAGCTGTTATCAGAGAGACCTACAAGGTCCCCAAAACTAGACAGCTTCTGCCAAAACACTTGATTATCCATCTTAGGTAAAAGATAAGACTCTATTGCTTAAGATAGCACATGATACCAACACAGAACATCAAGAGATCCAGCTGAAATCTGGAAAGAAGCCAGTGCCCACATGGTTAGCCTGTATAGTGCTGGAAAGTGCTGCTAGGGCAAAATAGCCAACAAAGTTGTGCAAAAGCAAGGTTCACTTCTATGCGAAAACAACCAGCCTGACAAGACACACACAGCTGTGCAAGAGTGGCACACAGTCTAGGAAGGTAACTAGTGGCTCTCCGATTGCCTAAGAGACCTGCTCAGTGGAAAGGAAACCATAGTTAAAACTGGGACCCAAGTCTGAAAGCTATAAAGACCAAGATTATGGACTCCAATGAGATGCTCCCAACTAGTCTTTGGCCAAAAGAGAGGCTATCAGACATTCTCAAAATCAACAGTGCTTATCCCCTTAACCTATGCTGACATCATTCTTGGAGAATCTGTTTCTTTTTTTGAGAAGGCAGTAAGAACTAAGGACAACCAAAATCTATCAACAAGATGAGAAAAGACAGCTGACTCCCTGTCAGGAGATGAGCCACCCCTCGCTCATCAGCTAGGGTCTAGATTAAACCACAGAGGAATTGGCGAGGTAAGAAAGAGTGCTGTTTCCATGGTAAGCCTGAGAATACCTAAAATGTACCAAACCAGAAATCCAGAAACTGCTCAGTAGACTTAAAGCACTAAAGTAGACCTAAAGCACACCCACAAAGGCTTAGGGAATGTTGTAGAAAAGGGGGCAGAAAGACTGAGAGCCACAGAGTGGGAGGGAATATCTAGAATATTCCTTCTAGAATATAGAGGGAATACTACCCCCAACAATGACTGACTGCTGCACTCATAACTCATAACCCACAACCCCATGGTGAATACCAGCAATCCTACTAAGGAGGTCCCTCAGTGGAATAGGGGCAGGGAGGGGGGAAATGATGGTACCAATACATGATGTGTCCATGAAAAGCTTCTACTTAAAAAAATTAAAACAAATGACAATAAAAGCTGGCAAGGATGTAGGGGAAGAATATTTATTCACTGTAACTGGAATGTAATCTTATGCAGCCACGATGAAAATCAGTAAGGAGTTTCCTCAAAAATAAAATAAAATAAAATAAAATAAAACTACCATATCATTCAGTTCTTGGGTATAAATCCAAAGGACTGTATGTTGACATGCCACAGAGGTACATGCACATCTAATGCTTATTGAAGCACTATTCACAATAGCTAGAAAATGCAAACAGCCTAGTTCCATCATCAGATGGGTGATAAAGCAAATGCAACACACATGCACTGGAGTTCTATTCAGTGTATAGTATGGAATTTTATTCAGCAATGAAAAAAATTAATAATGGAATTTGCAAAATAATGGGTACAATTGGAATTAATTTTGTTAAGCAAAATAAGCCAGGTTCAAAAAGTCAACACATTTTCTTTAAGTATAGAATCTAGATTTGTGTGCATGCATATGCATGTACACATATTTACATATGTGTTTTGTATAGTTCAAGAAACTAGAAAGGAGATCATAAGAGGAGAGGAAGAGATCTTAATGGAATACATCTGATAAGAAAACAAGGAAAATTAACTAGAAGAAAACAATGAACCAGCTGGAAAGGTGGTGGGGACATGGGGGAGAGTAGTGGGAGAAGGTAACAAATAAAAACTAATTTATCACACATACGTGCATACACACACACACACAAAAAGGTGCCATTATGAAACATATTACTTTGTATTGTATGCTAAACTAAAAAAATAAATAACCAAAGAGATGGAGGGAGAAAGAGAGAGAGAGTGAGGGAGGACATTTTGGAAGTATCTTGACTGTTCACCATCTATCCCCTCTAAGGAATAATATCAAGAATTTACAAGTTTGAGAACAGCAGCCAGAGAGCTGGGAATATGGCTCAGTGGTAGAGCCCTTGCTTAGTATGTGGCAAGATCCTGGCTTTCAGTCTTCAGCACTGCAGAAAAGAAAACGTAAAATGTCATTAGTCAGTAATTGTACAGTAATGTTACAGAATAAAAATGATCTCTTTTCAGGGGAGTATTAATATAAATTAGCAGCTTTGTGATGTACCATTACCAATGTCTATGAAAATTACTAGATATGAAGAGATTTTGGGAAATATACCTCAAAATCAATTAACACAAGCATACCCTAAAGTGATGTAAAGTCAACATTAGCAAAGATTTTAAAGTAGCTTTTATAAATATATTCAAAGAACTTATAAAACTTCAAGAAAAATATGACTTTAATGATAAAGCAAATGAAGACATCCATGAAGAAATAATTTTAAAACAAAAGGGAAACTATAGAATAAACTGGTATAATAGATAAATTATTATTTAAAAAATTTAAAAAAGATTTAACAGCAGATTACAGGTGACAGAACAATAATTTTGAAATTTTGGATGAAAAGAATCCAGTCTTAAGAAGATATTAAAAATTATTGAAGAAAAATGGGCAAATCCTCAGAGGTTTGTGAGATCATTTGAAACAGTGTAACACACATAAAATAGGTAAATGCATGGGAAGAGAATGGGAATGAGTCAGGGAAACAAAATGATGAAGAAATGTAATAGCTGAATACTCACCAAATTTGATTTAAAAAATACTTTCATCCAATGTTCAATAAGCCCATGCAAGAAATATACAAAAAGGAGCATAGTAGGTACATCATAAGGAAACTGAAAGAAACAAGAGAAAGAAAATTGGGGCAGAAAGAAGCTCAGGGGAGTGGAGGGAGCAAGAAACAGATTACATGTAGGGACACAGCATGGAGGATTATTGAGTTTATTTCTGATTTATCAGAAACAAAGGAAGTCAGAAAACAATGTAACAACATCTAAAGGTACAGAAAGAAAACTCTCAACATAGGATGCTACATCCAGTAATAATATGCTTCAAAAATAAGGATGGAATACAAGCTTACTTAGGTAAAACACAGATCAATTTTTCACCATTAGATACACAGTACAAGGAATTCCAAGGAGTGGCACCACACGGACACACAGTTCTCTAGTAAGAAAGTAAGTAAATGTGAAATGTTGGTGTTTGCTCTTTTCAAACAACTTCATCAGACTACCGGTCCTCACTATCCATGTTAATGTGAGAATCATAGAATGATTGAAAACACTGTAGCCATGCACAGTGATTTCAATATCAATGTGAAAAAATGACTATTCCATGACCTCTAAATTTCAAAATATTAACTCTTCTACTGATTATATGACTATACAAGAAAAGAATGGTAAAATTAATATTTATTTGATTTGCTATAACAAAACATTAGAAATGTTGAGAATGAAAGTTCTTCCATTATTTGCCTTCTTTTGTATGATATATTATAGAGGGTGAGTATGTTGCCTTTTATACTTCCTATTAAGCATGGACTAATTTATTCTTTTGGAACTTTTGTGTGTTCAATGTCAAGAACTTTCTGAAAGTTCTTTTAGGGTGACTGGGATCCTTGGGGCTTGTGGCATTACTTTTTAAAGGACATCATTACTGTTTTCATCACAGCCAGCAGTCTATACTTGAGTGTTCCTTCTGCTACTCTAGAAAAGTTCCATTCAAACTCTGCTTCTAGCATGATATCTCATCTTTCTTTCATGCATTTCATTTTTGTTCCACAACTCCCTCATTTGATTAACCATTTTTGAAAAGAATGAAATGTGAGTTTACCACTGGGAATGATGAATAGCCATTACATGTATGAAATGATATGTTTGTGTGTGTGTATGAGAAATGTATGAAGTGGCATGTGATATAATATTTATACTTAGACATTTTAATTATAGCTTTAATTGGGATAATTATATATTTGTATGCAATTATTTAAAATAATATTGAGAGATCCCATGGAATCCTCACTCATTTATAACATATTATAAAACTAATACAGTATCATAAGCAGGGTGTTGACATTCCTAAAACCTGTTAATTTTACTCAGATTTCTTTCATTTTACTAATATTTAAGTATATCTCTGTATGACTTAATTGCACATGTAAGTTTGTATTTGTACCACCACAGTGAAGACGTAAAGCAGATTATAACCTCCAGGATGCCTTGTGCTTCTCTTGTAAGGTGCTACCCAGATCTCTCTTCTTTTTCATCCTCTGATCTTCAGGAACTTTGTCTATTCTCAAATTTATATAAATACAATCATAAATACCATTATGAAGCAGACAACCTTTAGAGATTATTTTTTTCCTTGAATTGGTCTCTGAAGAGTCACACAATTGCATGTACCAATTTTATTCCCTTTTTTATTGCCAAGCACTATTTCATGTAAGGATGTGCAATGGTTTGTTTGACAATTCACACTCAAGTACATCCTGGCTGTTTTCAATTTTGGGCTATTACAAATGAAGCTACAATGAATATTTGTGTACAGTTTTTTTATGTAAACATGAGTTCTTATTTCTTTGGAATGTAGAAGTTAAGAATCCATATTTTGATTCCTAAGCAAACATTAAAAATAAGAGAATTATATATAATGAGCTTGTTGAAATAAATAAGATATGAAGACTGAGTAATCTAAAAGAAGAAAGAATAACAGGAACAAAAAAACAAGAAAGACAAAACATATAAATTATTACATCAAATTTATAATAGGCTTGAAATAACACTAAAATTCACAGTATAATCTGATTGACAAGAATCAGATACTATTCATCATCATATGTAGCTAGAAGATTTCAGGCTTAAGATAGCATCACAAATCAATCAAATCACGGAATCTGGGAGATTGCCAGTAGAATCCATACCCTTTCCTCCTTATCAAAATGTCTGTGTCATCTCAGAATTTGAGTAGTGGGCTCCTAGGTGATGTGTGCAATACAGGACACCAGTCAGCTAACAGGAATTGGTTTACATATGATTTGATGTTCCATTTCTGCCTAGTAATTTCCTAAGTGGCACAAACATTCTCTAGTTACAGCATAGACTCCAGCTTAGTTGCCATAAACCATCACAGACAAACTAGGTATTACTTTTTAAAAGCATTACGTATGAGAATTCATATGAGAATAATAGCTATCAGGAGCTCCAATTATCCTGATTACATAGCACATGCTTTGAACTGATTCTTTCTCCCTCAGGCATCCCAACTGTGCCAAACCATTTGTGTGGAAGACTACCCTTTCCTAATCAAAAGACAGTGATGACTTTATTCAATGTATTGACCATATGTGGTGGAACTATTTTTGAACATATCACATTTTTATCATTTGTCCTCTAAACTATATTACCACATGTAAGCTACTTAATCTTTTTTGAGTTCCAGAATTCTAATACCTAAATGGTCATAACAATACGTAATTGATTAACTTGTGATAATTAAATGTGAGTTCCTGGTTTTTGCAGTCAGGTTCACATTGCTGATAGAAATCACCTATCCAAGAGCAGCTTGTGGGAAAAAAGAGGTTTATTTTGGCTTACAGGCTCAAGGGGGGAGCTCCATGATGGCAGGGAAAACATTGGAATGAGCAGAGGGTGGGCACCACTTCCTGGACCATAGCAACAGGAGAGTGTGCCAAACGCTGGCAAGGGGGAGTTGTTTATAACACCCATAAGCCCACTCCCAACAATACTCTGCCTTCAGGAGGTGTTAATTCCCAAATCTCCATCAGCTGGGAACCTAACATTCAGAACACCTAAGTTTATGGGGGACACCTGAATCAAACCATCACATTCTGCCCCTGGCCCCCATAAACTGATAACCATACATGATGTTGCAATGCATTCATCCAACTTTAAAAGTCCCCATAGTTTTTATCAATTCCAATAGTGTCATATATCCCCATAATTGAAGGTCTTTTAAATAAGCCATAATACTAGAAAAATCCCCCCAAAACCCATAATGGCCCACAGAATAAACATTCACACTGCAAAAGATGGCATTGGGCATAGCAAAGAAATATTCAGCCAATACAAGATTTAAAACAACCAGGGCAAACATCACATTCTGCAGCTTCAAGTCCAACAACTCTAATCAGTGACAAATCCTCAAGTCCAATAATTCTAAGCAACAAGTCTCTGGAATTCCAATTCCGCACCTCCAGCTAGGCTACTCACAGTCCTGGAAAACTTTATCCAGCGCCAGCAGCTTTCCTCAGCAACCATCTTGTAGTCCTGGCCTCTCCTCTGGGTCTCCACTGCAACCCTAGGTCCATCCTCATGGCCCCATGGGATCTCCATGCAGGCATCCAGCAAACCTGCTTCACACTACCCATGGCCATTTCCAAAACACAAGACCACGTTGCAAACTCAATGACCCTCTCTTTCCTGCATTTCTTATACTCCATAATACAAGGTAGAGTGCCAATTTGTTAATCCAGGGGAATAAAGCAGACTTTGAAGAACAGGACAGTCCTTTGAGTGCCCCTTCAAAAGCATCTACATTCTTCTTTCACCATTATGTAACTATTTGTCCTCTAAAAATGTTACACTAAAGCCGGGCCTGGTGGTGCACGCCTTTAATCCCAGCACTCGGGAGGCAGAGGTAGGAGGATCATAGTGAGTTCAAGGCCACCCTGAGACTACATAGTGAATTCCAGGTCAGCCTGGGCCAGAGTGAGACCCTACCTCGAAAAACCAAATAAATTTTTTTTTAAATAAAAATAAAATAAAATAAAAATGTTACACTATCTTGGAATAACCCTTCATTGATTTAGCAATATCCCAATTGGGAAAATTAGGTAGGCAGAATTAGAATCATCCCATGTGTCTTTTTTTTACATGTCAGCAACAAAAGTTTTCCCGTTGTTTTATTTGTGTGTTCATTCATCAAAGCCTTAAAGATTTATTCAGTCACTTTTCAATGGACAGTATTGTGCTGAGGGGACAGAAGGAGACAAGCATCCCTTCCTGTGGGAGGAAGAGGTGATTTATTAGGTGATCTGAGCTCTTCAAGTCATAACATAGTCATAGAAGCCACACCAAATCTGACTGGACTTAAAATGAAGATTAAGGCTTATACAAGTGCAAAAGCTTCCTCTGTGCAGTGGCACTCACTTCTGACTTCACAAGCCCTACTGCCCCTGACTCCTTACCCTTTCCCCAAGTCTAGTTTTATCTATGCTATCTGGTTCTGTCTAGTCACATACTGATTATTTCATTTAAAAGATTTTTTTTTTCCTGACAGGAATGAATTTACCATTTCTCTGGACTATTAAAATACCAAATCTTGTCTGTGTCAAACATGCACAAAAATATGCTGAAAAGTCTTTGTAGTAGAACAAGTGTAGATAACAGTTCCTCCTCTAAAAAATATCACAAAAGCAAAAAAATGCAAGGTAACTCTTCCTCTCCTGGCCAAGTTTTCCCTTGTTCACTGCAAGTTCAAGCAAGGGATGAGTCAGACTTCTGTACATGCTTCCCATGCAGCACCTGCTACTGCTCCTTGTCTGATCTACCTGCTCCCTCAAGAACTACAAGCTTGGCCAATGTGGGTTTCATAGAGCTCAAGAGGTCTGGGTGGGCTGGAGAGATGGCTTAGCGGTTAAGGCGCCTGCCTGCTAAGCCTAAGAACGCTGGTTCCAATCTCCAGTGGTTCCAATCTCCAGGTCCCACATTTAACCAGATGCAAAGTGACACAAGGGCGTAATGCTGCACTTGCCCACAAGGAGGCGCACACATCTGGATTTCATTCACAGCAGCTGAGAGACTGCTGGTGCACCCATCTCTATCTGTCTTCCTCTCCCTCTCTCTCTGTCTGTCTCTCTCTCTCTGTGTCTCTCTCCAAAACTAAATAATAAAAATAATTTTAAAAAAATTTAAAGGTCCAGGTGACTAATTGTAGAAAAGGTTAGGCTAATGAAAATGGACTTCAGATGGAAGAATACCCATGCCCTTGTAGTCACTGCTCAATGGATTTTCTAGAGGGTCAAATGTGAGATTTTACAAGGACAAAGGGACAGATGGGGGGTCCAGGACTGGGATGATTTCATCAGGTCTTTCTTGTTTTCATTTTGATATGTATACCCAAGAACCCCAGTGTTTGCATTTGAAAAACTGCAAAAATATGTTTGGTGGGGGGAGAAGTAAAGTAATAGATGGCACTCTTGTTTGAATTCATTCCCAAGACATTCAGGTCTAGAATACTAGACTAGGGCTTGTCTGTGAGGAGTCGTCTGGAGAAAAAAATCTTAAAGGTGCAGTTATGTGCTGGAATGGCAGATGACAAAGATGGATCACGCATAGGACAGTGGTCCTCTAGGTTATATTGGAGGAAAACTTCCCATGGTTTGACATGTAGGCAGCTGAAATATAGCACAGCACATAACTCACAGGTTTGTGACAATGCTGATGCAAACAATACTCTGGGCTGCCAATCATATAAAAGTATAATGTCTACAGTTATGCACAGAACAGAATATGATAACAAAAACTATATTTCTAGACTGTGTGTTCACAATACATTTTATCGTCATTCTTAAGAATATTCTACTTATTTAAAAAAGAAAGCTTACTGCCAAAAGGCCTACCATGTTTCACCAGCAAGTATCCTCACCCAGCTGGTATTATCATGTCAGTTTCTCACCAAGAGGCCACACCCAGTGACTGACCCAAACCATCTGGGTTTGTGTAACTCAGATGTTGCTGTTCTCAGGATATGGCAAGAAGTCTAGGTGAGGTGATGAGATAGAGTTCCTATCAATTCTTGAGACACTCAGTAGGGTACTTGGGCTCATTCACCTGTAGAAGATGTGGGAAAATATAATGGTCCATTTTCAACATAAAAGAGCCTTAAGTAAAAATTGAGTTTCCAAAGTATAAAAATACAAATAAGTGGGAGACACTAAACTCCTTGGCATCTAAATTCCTTTGTCTGTCCGCAGAATGGAAATGTACAATCCGTTGTATTACTAAGTGCCTGCCTGGTTTATATTAGAATCTGTAGATGTTAAACCAAGAGATCTACATAAAACCCCACAATCTCAAATTATGGAAACAAAACTAAATGAAGCTGAACATAGAGGGTGAAGGAATTCAGGGTGGGGATTCATCAGAAAAGCAGAAATAGTGTACCTCCCAGAACACTCAGCCCATGGGGAAAATGGAGAAGGTACTTTCATTTAGGACAATAAAAATGATTGTTTTATACTCAAATGACACACCCACCATTTTGTCTAGATTGGTGCCCAATCCTGCAGGACTGAAAATTAAATAGCCCAACTTTCAATAGTCAGAGCCTCTTGAACTTGATATTAATATATTAGTGTAGAATATCTTCCTCAGCTTTTTTTTTTTTTTTTTTGAAAGAGACACAGAGAGAGACAGAGAGAGAGTAGAGGAAGACAAATAGAGATGGACGCACCAGCAGCCTGTCAGCTGCTGTGAATGAAATCCAGATGTGTGTGCCCCCTTGTGGTCAAGTGCAGCATTGCACCCTTGCATCACTTTGCATCTGGCTAAACACGGGACCTGGAAGATTGGAACCAGCGTTCTTAGGCTTAGGAGGCAGGTGCCTTAACTGCTAAGCTTTCTCTCCAGCCCCTTCCTCAGCTTTTGATTGGGCTGTAAATCAAGAGTTAGGGTATAACATTCATGGTCACACAAAACTTCTACTGAGTCAGTGGTCTCCAGGTTCTTGTCTTATAATTTCCATGAATGAAATCCACAACCCATAGACAGTGAAATGTAGAAAGATTTTTTTATAAAGCTTAATAGAAGAAAAGAGAGCAGAGCTCCTGTTTTAAGGTGGGGGTGGGGCGTGGGGGCAGGAGGTCCCAGAAAAGGGAAGGCCTGCCAAGTGTCTTTGACTGGAGTCTTTTATGGAAATTTACTGGATGGGGGCTAATCTGGTCAGGCTAGTCTTCACACCAGGTGTAGGCACTTCACCAGGCTTCAAAAAAAGGGGACACTTCTTTAGGAAAGAAGAGATGAGGAAAGAACAGACTCTCTCCTAACATTTTTGGCTTCTAGTGAAGTGAAGTGAAGGCTGTGACAACTCTATTATGGAAAAAGACAGGGAAGGACCATATTCTGTCTTACAGGCCCAAGGACATAGATCTTCTTACAGACAACTTCAGTTTACTTTTTGGGGCCCTGTCAACTCTAAACAGTCTCATCTCCCACCAAAGAGATAATATCCAGGACAGTTACAGCAATCTTGAAAGAAAATGTGGTTACAAAGCATATCTGATGACTTTTGTTTTCAGTAAAACAGATCTGGTTAAAGAATGGTATGAGGGCTGGAGAGATGGCTTAGCAGTTAAGGCACCTGCCTATGAAGCCAAAAATTCTTGTTCAAATCTCCAGGTCCCACGTTTAGCCAGATGCAAAAATGACGCAAGCACATAATTTTGCACATGCACACAAGGGGGTGCATGCATCGAGTTCATTCACAGCACCTGAAAAGGCCCTGGGGTGCCCTTTCTCTCTCTATCTCTCTCAAATAAAATATATATATATTTTTTTTTAAAAAGGCGCCAGGCGTGGTGGCGGATGCCTGTAATCCCAGCACTCGGGAGGCAGAGTTAGGAGGATCGCCAAGAGTTTGAGGCCACCCTGAGACTACATAGTGAATTCCAGGTCAGCCTGGACCAGAGTGAGACCCTACCTAAAAAAAAAAAGGAATGCTATGAAAGCTTAAAGCCATTTAGTCTAACATTTAATGTTAGTTGCCTGGTGACACTGTAAGACATATCTAAACCACAGAAACCATGTATTTCTTATCTTTAAGTATCAATCCATGGTAAGCACAAGCAAAACATGTTAACAGACCAGAAAACATTTTTTTTATTAACAAGTTTACTTGACTTGATAAGACATAGCAAATAGCTAGAAATTATCTTTGTCCAAAAAAAGCAACTAAGTAAGGTAGCATAAAGTCTGGGCATCTATGTTTTGAATTTACTATTTACTCAAGGAAATCTGAAAACAGTCATGTCAAACATTGGACTTTGGGAACAGTAGAATTTAGAGGACCATTTCTCTCAGATGAGGGCATTTGTTTGAGCATGAGGCTGTACCTTGAGTAGTAAGTAAGTAATGTCTTGATATTTAATTTTTTTATTTACTTTTAGGCAATGGGAGCCTTTTGAGATGTCAGAACTGAGATAGTTGTTTGTTAAATAAATAAAATCTTGACTGTTTGGCTAAATATCTTAAAAAGTAAAGCAGAACTGCGTCATTGGTAAACTAAAAGAGTTCTAAAATAATTCACCTGTTGTCTAAATTGGACAAGATATAAATATTGATAAATTTGTTTTAAATGAGAAGAGCTGTTAGACAAGTGATATCCTTTATTTAGTCTTCAAAGAGAAATCTATAGCAATTAATCTAATGTACAGTACAGATACTTTAATTAACATTAACATTAAGCAATTTGATATCATTTTTTGTAACTTATGCATAACTATTAAAATAGGTAAAGGTTATACAAGATGCTCAACAATTTATGTCTAAATGGTATTGGCTTTGTTTGTAAATAACAGAATCTAGTTTATAACTCGGAACTACCTCACTGTGGCCCATGAATTGGAAATGGAATCCACCAATGGGCCTTCAAAATTAAGGAAGCATAGAGTTTGTTACAATATGGGGAATCTTTGTAAGATCAAAGATCCAAATAAATAAAGACAGAATAGTCTCCCTTCTTTCTCTCTCTTGCCCCCTTTCTTTCTTCTTTCCTTCTTTCTTTCTTTCTTTCTTTCTTTCTTCTTTCTTTTTGAGATAGGGTCGCACTCTAGCCCAGACTGATCTGGAATTCACTGTGTAGTCTCTCAGGGTGGCCTAGAACCCACAGCAATCCTTCTACCTCAGCCTCACAAGTGCTGGGATTAAAGTCTTGCACCACCACATCCAGGCTTTCATATTTTTTTTCTTTTTCTTTTTTTTTGGCAGATTAGTTTCTTGTAAAACCTAAATGATAAACCAAGTCATGACCACTTGGGAAAGTGAAGATCATTTAGTTTTTGCTTATTCTTTGAATATGAGAGAAAATTAAATAACTTTAATGTTAGTTTTCTAAGATATGATACTTAAACTTAGTTTTATAAAGGAGAAACTAGTAACTAATAAATAAATCTTGATCTTATTAAGACTCATTCTCCCTAATAGTTAAAAGCCTGCCAGAAAGCCTGGTGTGGTGGTGCACGCCTTTAATCCCAGCACTCGGGAGGCAGAGGTAGGAGGAGTGCCGAGAGTTCAAGGCCACCCTGAGACTACATAGTGAATTCCAGGACAGCCTGGACTAGAGAGAGACCCTACCTCACAAAACCAAAAAAAAAAAAAAAAAAAAATCCTGCCAGAGTCAGGTGTGGAGGCACATGCATTTAATCCCAGCATTCAGGAGCCAGAGGTAGGTAGGAGGATGGCTGTGAGTTCAAGGCCACCCTGACACTACATAGTGAATTCCAGGTCAGCCTGGGCTAGAGCAAGACACTACCTCAAAAAACAAAACCAAAAACAAACAAACAAACAAAAAAGGCCTGACGATGTAAAACCACCACTATTTTACTAAACATTTTAAAACCAGCTTTTACTACTAATATCATGAGCAGATCAATACCAGCGAACTGAATTTAACATTGAATCATGAAATATGGTGATAAATTTATCAGCTTATTAAAAAGAGTTGAATCTGAATTACATCTATAACATTATATAACAAATTAAGATATCCTGTTTCCATGTTTTAAGTTATAAAGTTTTAGCCTATTATAATCTCCAGATATCTCTGGTTGCCACTTGTATTTTTATTGGTTTCTTTTTCTGAGGTAGGGTCTCACTCTAGCCCAAACTGACCTGGAATTCACTATGTAGTCCTAAGCTGGCTTCTAACTTATGGTGATCCTCCTACCTCTGCCTCCTAAGTGTTGGGAAAAAAAGGCATGTGTCACTATGCCTGGTGACTCTATATTTTTAAAGGCAGTCTTTTACTCATTTTATTTGTATGTTTAACAAAAGTCTGAGAAACATAGTCTAGCAAGAGATAAAAGAGTTTTAGTGACTTTAAGAAGTAAAATGTCTTGTACGCAATTAAAGGCAATAGCAAAAATATATAAAGAGCCAAATTTTGACATTAAACCTTGAACTGTTTGCTACTCTCATTTTCCATACTACAGAGATGGGGCCAGCCTATCCTGTCCCAGGAGAAGGGTCTTGGGAGACACATGAGTGAAATTAAAACTGCTTGGGTGTTCAATGGGTGCTTACCCTGATTTTTCATCCAGCTTTTAACAAGTTTCAATAGCACATGAAAATTTATTATTATACTTTAGATTACAGTAAGCAAGAAAAAGCAATACAAAACAGAGAACCAAGCAGCTCAACATGTTAACCATAAAACTAATCATGAACAAAAAGAAATCCATTTTTTTCCTGAAGAACTAGAAGAAATGGCAAATGGTCTTTTCTATCTTTTAATTTGTAGACCAGCCAAGGGGTGCAACAGCAAAAGAGAAGACATTATATGTTTTAAAGGTCAAGACCAATTCAGGATACACCATGTATCATCCTGGTTGCGGGCTTGGTACCCAAACTGAAACGGAGGGGAGACTACAAGACAGCTCTGTGTTGATCCCTGTCATCTTTCATCCTTCAGGGCATTTTCTGATGACAGGTCAACTGGTATATTTCCCACAAGTACCAGAGACCAAAGGAGAAAGCTATAACCAGAATCATTTAGGGTCCCTGGTGCCTGACAATTTTCTACCTTGCCTTTTCCTGTTCTTGGGTCTATGCCCCTATGCAAAATAACCATAGTACCCAAAGAGGTGATAATCAAACTTTTGGAGAAATCACCTTATTTTAAATTTCTTGGGAGGCTGGGGTTCCATTCTAGAAAGTGAAAATAGGTGGGAGAGGTCATTGAGATTTAGCCTTTACCTCCTCCTACCTTTTGGCCCTATGTCCAGAGTACTGGCTCCATCCCAGAAAGGGCCTATTAGCACAGCCCAACAGAATGCCACAGGGACCCATTCTCAAGAGATGGAAGTGACACACATCTACCCACAACTCATAGTCTTGGTCTCTGGTAGTTTTTTCTTTTAGCCTAAATATCTCTGATGGATTTTTGACCTCCCCAGATCTTTCTGAACCCAGATGGTTTTGGACTTAACATCATTGACTAGGTTATTGAGAATCTGTATATGCAATGTTTCTTTCAAATTTGATATCTTATAAAACCCTGTCAACTTTTCTTTAAAAAATATTATACTCACAAATGTCTCTAAGTTTTACAAAAGTTCAGTAACTATAACCATTTTTCCTCAGAATAAAGCCATATCACCTAAAACTCATTGTTCTATTTTGTCAAAATGATTTCTACAAAATTTTACATAAATCTAGCATTTAGTACTTAATTTATCTTTCTATTAGTCTTCTAATTATCTTATTCACCTTCATAATCTGTCAGTTTTATATTCTCTTTTAACATATTTTTATTTTTATTTTATTTTATTTACATATTTATTTTTATTTTATTTTATTTATTTATTTATTTATTTTGGTTTTTGAAGGTAGGGTCTCACTCTAGCTCAGCCTGACCTGAATTCACTATGTATTCTCAGGGTGGCCTCGAACTCATGGTGATTCTCCTACCTCTGCCTCCCGAGTGCTGGGATTAAAGGCAAGCTCCACCACGCCTGGCTACTTTTTATTTTTATTTATTTATTTGAAAGAGAGAATGAGACAGAGGAAGAAAGATAGAGAGAGAGATAAAGAATAAGTGGACACACCAGGGCCTCCAGCCACTGTAAACGAACTCCAGATGCATGTGCCACCTTTTGCATCTGGCTTATGTGGGTCCTGGGGAAAGGAACCAAGGTCCTTTGGCTTTGTAGGCAAGTGCCTTAACCACTAAGCCATCTCTTCAGCCCAGTTTCATATTCTTTAGTCTAGATAGGAGACAAGCATGATAGCACCAAGGGGGAGTTCCCATTTACATCTGTTGGGAGGTCTGGATTAGGAAAGCCATACTATCATTTAACTCATGTAACAAGTATTGCAGACTCAGTCAATATTCCACAGAGCATACACATGTACATACTGCTTCCAGCTTTACTAGTGGTTAGAAAGGGAAAAGGGAGTAATAAAAGGTTTAATCCATATTTCCTGCAGAAATTTACCAAATCTACCTTGTTTTAAGTATGGCCAGTTCTCAAGCAGAAGGGAGCTATAAAGAAAAGGAGGAAGAATTGGGCAATAGAAGAGATCAAACCTCCTGGAGGTAGCTGATGAAAGCAGAAAAATAAAAATCTAAAGCAAAAGAAATATATCATTGGCTAGTGTTCTCACCCTCTTTCAATTTCCCAGCCAATGCATCAGACATGATATGGGAACATGGGATGTCTTTGGGTGCAACAGAACCTTTCTCAGATCTCAGTTGGACTGTACTCAGGAGTTAGAATGCCAGATATTCATGGTCACACAAAACTTCTACTGAGTCAGTATTCTCTGGCTTCTTGACTTATAAATTCAATGAATGAAATCAACAGACCACAGAGGCTGAAGTATAGGAAGATTTCATTATGGAACTTAGAGAAGGAATGAAGGCAAAGCTCCTGTTTTAACACAATAAAAATGGGAAAGCCTGTCTGGTGTCTTTGACTAGAGTATTCTATGGAAATTTCCTGGATGGGGGGCTAAGCCAGTCAGGTGTCCAGGAACTTCCCCAGGTTTCTAGAAAAGGAGAAAGTCCTGTGGGGAAGAAGAGATAGGGAAAGACTGGATTTCTTCTCTAACATTTTTGGCCTCCAGTGAGGTAGAGGGTGTAAGAACTTCTTTAGGAAAAAAGATAGCAAGGGACCAGATACTCTCTTAAAGGCTCAAGACATAACTTTCTTCATAGGAAAATTTAGTTTACTTCTTGGGGCCCTGTTAACCCTAAACTGCCTTACTATGATGAAGTAGGGGTCTCATTTTCACAAATGGGAAGATGAGAACACTCCTAAATCATTCAAAAATTTCCTTCTTAGAAAACCTCAAAGTGCTGGGGTAGACTACTTGCTTAGAACACCCTAGATTCCAGAATTACAACATACTAAAATAAAATGAAGTAAAATAAAGCAAAATCATCTATAAGATTGACTTTTGGTGTCAAGAAAGAAGCAAAGATGATAATGTGTTTTCTTTCCTTTTTCTGTAAACAAAGAAATTGAAGCAAAGCATTTGATATCTCTTGAGGAGCCTCATTTTCTCACTTACCTGCTCCCTCAACAAATATTCACTAAAATCCGTCCAGCACTCTGACTTTGTTAAATACCAAACAGATGCTAATACATTTATCATTCTGTGAGATGAAATGAATTTTGCTTATCTGCCTTTCCCAGATTTTCTTCCACTCTTCCTTGTCTCAGGCATGTGTTAACTTAGGATTTGAGAAAGATCTGGATGGTGAACATCAGAGTAGTCCTTCTAAGAACATGGAAAAAGTAGCTTTTCTGTTTCTCTGTGCTAGATATGAGAACATCATGACAAAGCCTATGCTTTCAAAGAAGAAGTAGATGTATCCATAAGTCCCTGAAGTTGAAGAGGTAGTGAGCCAAACTTTCTCTGGATAAAAGGTGCCTAAGTGCTTGACATCTCTTACACAAGACGCTTCAAATACTTCCTATGTGTGCAGTGCCATGTGAGGGACTCTGGATTATATACAGAAATTGCAAAATGTAGTCCTTTCCCTACAGGACCTCTGAGTAGAGCTCAATGAAACCTCTAAATAACAATTCAAGGCATATCTGATTAAGTGCTGTATGAATGGTCCCCACAATATCTGATGGAAAATAGAACAGATGCGAAAAAGAAAGAGGAATGCCTTACAGGGGAAATGTTGAGAGAGCTGAACACTGATGTAACACAGGAGAGAAAGAACTCCAAAAAAACGCTGCAGTGCTCTGAGCTCTGTCTTCTGCTCTCACTTTTTTTCTTTATTTATTTGAGAGAGAGAGAGAGAAATAAGCAGGGAAAGAGAAAGAAAGAATGGGCGCTCCAGCTGCTGCAAATGAACTCAAAATATATGTGCTGCTTGTGTATCTAGCTTACGGTGCATCTTGGAGAATTGAACCAGGGTCCTTTGGCTTTGCAGGCACTAAACCATTTCTTCAGCCCTGAGCTGTCTTAAAAGGAGCAGTAAGCAGGTTCCTTTGATCAGTTGCTCTGGCTTATGGGAATGGAAGTGGTTTTTAAGAGACATGTTTAAAGTCAAGTTAAGGATGAACCCATATCAGAGTGAGGAAGATGAAAAGAACTTACCAGGAGAAAACGAGAAATCAGCAAGGGCTTCAGTTTTGAGGAGTTCAATTTAGAATCTGTTGCAGAAGGCAGATCTGAATGACCTAGGTTGTGCCAGCAGCTGTTGGAACAGGGACTGCATGGTTCAAGGGCCGTGTATAATTTGTTTCCTAATAGAATATAAAGGGAAAAACAGTGATATAGAGATATAGCCTACATGATTTAAAATGTGTGTTCTATCTATGAAAATAGAGAAGACTAAAGTGAGGACTCACATAAGAAGGAAGATGGCCTAGTTAGACACCTGAGGCTTCAGCTTCACCCAGAGAGGCGGTTGGGAATATATAGCACTTTGAAGCAATGGCTGAACTAGGTCTTGAGCTTTTATGCATTATTGAGAAGTAGAAATCATCTAGGGAAAGTCATCAAGACAAGGGCACAGTCAAATGTACAGACTGTCCAAATATGAGAAAAAAAATTTTAAGGGTATGGCAAAAATAAAAGCAAGCTGTAATCCCTGTTACTTGAAAGGCTGAGACAGAAGGGTTGCTTGAGCTTAGAAGTTCAAGGAAAGTCTAAGCTATATAATGAGATCAGTCTCTAAAAATATACAATAAAATAAAAGCCATAAGGGCAAAAGACAAGTAATTACTGAGGAAAAGTATTGCAACATATATAAGAAAAAAAGTCGATGTCTGAATAACATGATCATTAAAATAATTTTTGAAAGACAAAATATCTGATAAAGATAAGCATATAAATAGAAAACTTCATATAAAAGAATATGTGAATGACTCAAACACTGGGCCTCTTCTGAATCTGGTACAGATGTAGGGAAAAAATGAGAATACTGGTGCCACTCCACACAAGCTGTGAGACCTGGGGTAATCATTCAACATCTGAAACATCTGTAGAGAAGGATTGATTCTAACAGAAACTCCATGTGAAGACAAGAAAGTTCATCTGTGCACACTGCTTAGACTGTAATGACACAAAGCAGGCAATATATAATCATAGGCTATTATTAATAACAGAAATACAAATTGAAGCAACAATGAGATAATTTTTCACTCACAGATTGTCAAAAACTTTTATGTATGACAATATCAAGTGTCGACAAGGATTTGGGTGGAATGATACTCTTATAAAAAAAAGTGCCAGTAGGAATTTAAATCATTACATCCATGTTGAGAAAAAGTGGCATAGTCTATAAAATTCAAAGTAGTCTGCTTTATAAATCAGCAATTCTACTTCTTAGATAGCCTTAGGAAAAACTCCTATATGTGTGCACATAAAATCTTACCCAGTATGTTAACTGAAGCATATTTTTGTTAATATCAAAACATTGAAAAGAATGTAAATATATGTAAGTAGGTGAATGTATCACAAAATAATTTAATATATACTATATCAATGATGCTATTGCACAGTTAAGAATAAACTAGATGTAAATATACTAAATGGCTTGAGACCCTGGAATCAGCATAACATCAATGTATTGCCATGGATACACATTTACTTGAAACTACAAAGATGAATTGCAATGCCTGCCTCAGGGAATCCAGAAAGGGAATCAGAAAATGTTGGTTAAAGAGAACTTTAATCTTCTTTGTAACTTTTTATTTCTTCAAAAAGAAAAACAAATGCTACATAATAAATGAAAACAAGCAGCTAAAATTGTTGGTTTTGGGTAGGGAAGATATGTACATGAGGATTTTTTTTTTTTTTTTTGCAATTTCATGTATTTTTAAATATTTAAGAAAAACTAAAGTGCTCTTTGAACAAATGTTCTGGGTGTCATCTAAAACACTCCAGGAAAGAAGAGGAAGAAGATCATTAAAAAGAGGGCAGAATAGGGCCTTTGGGACAACATGCTCAGGAGGAAAATCGTGGAAGGGGTACAGGGAGGACTCAGCACAGGAGTTCTATCACCCCTGCAGCCATTCTCCAGCATCACTGTTTTTCGTCCAAGTCTCTTGGAGGAGAGTCTGGGTAGGGATGAAGTTCATTCAAGAGCTCCAAACATGTATTATTGATGGAAGCCAGGGAAAAAGAGACAACAGCATAAGCCAGAATTAGCGGCACTTCAAAGAATGGAACACAGAGAAACATAAACCTGCAGCATCCATGGAGCTGGCCCTGGGTGTGGTTCCCGCATCCCAGCATGTACCAGTGAGGACCTCCGTGTGCAACTCCCCCCCCCCATGAACTCTGCAGTACATAGGCTGGGCTTACTCCAGTCACCCACAAAAGAAGCACTGGCAGATTTCCCCAGGAGGTGGGGGCTCCACAGCAGATGTAGCTTTTTCATTAAGTAAAGGCCCCTGCCCTTCATGGGCTCCCTGACTGACTGACTCCCTGTTTCCCCAGCTTCTTGGTTTTCCCAGAGCCTGCAAAGCTAGGGCAATGAGGCCTGTTGGCATTTGGCAAAGTAGGCTCACAGCAGAAGCAGAGGTGGGGGTGGGGGGTAGGGAGAATACTCGCTCAGGGTCTTGCAAGGTTACGCTCCTATGGGACAGATCAGTCACAAAAAGGGACCTCATTACTTCATTTTCACTGCTCAGTTATTTTGTGCTTCTACCTAGAATCCTCCAGAGGTCCCTAGCCATTAGGATAGAGTAGGTCTGGGCTATGGAAGGAAGTTATCTCCTTCTCAGGGCAGGGCTTCCCACCCAGCCCTCCTGGTTGTGTTTGTTTACTCTGGTCTTTGGGCTTTATGGTTGTGTGGAAGCTACCTTTGCTCCAAGGGAAATAAAAACTTCACCCACATCCTTCTCTGGCCACCACTGAGGGTGAGACAGACTGAAACCTGTAAAAGGTCTGAAGCACTGAAAAGATTAATAAGGTGGTTCCTTGGTCCAAAATGGAATATAAATATAACACTACAGAAGGAAAAGTGAATGTGCATTGGAATTAAAATAGCTTTCTTTCCAGCTTTTGTAAATTCCAAAATTTTGGAGAAGGTTCTCAAAGCTGAATTTTCCTCCCTGTTTTGGTATCCCTGTTTTGCATATGGCCCACACACATTCTGTGTCCACATTAACTGCATTCTAACACAGGCATGCATATGTGCACACATATATACACAGGAAGTTATCAGACATGTAAGGGAACCAAACACACACATAAAGAGATGCAAATTTGCTCATTTCATCTTTACTCATTTCTTCTGCTTCCCCAGAGTTATCTTCTCAATGTCTCTCCAGATACTCTTCTCCAGTGAAGACCAGGGCAGCAAAAACTTTCTGATGTGATGTCCAGATTTCAACTTTGTTCTTAACCACCACCACCCCCCCCACACACACACACATATGTGATTTTGGCAAATCTCTGGAAATCCTCTACTAAGGATATTTTTTTAAAAAACATTAAAGCTAAAAATATTGAATAAGTTCAATGTGACAACAAATGTTTCAGTCCTACTAAGCCTGGGTCCTCAAAAAAAAAAAAAAAAAAAACTCATCAAGATGGAATCAGATATGAGGAAGGAGGAAATGTCCTCAAAATAGATAAACAAGAAGCCAGTAGAGGTTGAGGAACTATTCAGACCCTGCAGGGGTGGGGAGGAATGAAGCAAAGTTTAGACTTCAGGGGAGCCTGAAGCAGTCAGAAAAGCTCAGAAACTCACTAGAGTCTTATAATAAAATGCATATGTGAGGGTTCAATGACTTGGGACACTTGTTGAGGACAAGCTAGAGATGGGTCAGAATGTCTGCTGGAATGGTTCTCTTGAAGCCCAGGAAAGCAGTAGCCTGCTCTCAGTGTACTAGAAATACCTTCAGTAGTCCTAGAAGCTAAGGAAAGAAAACCTGCTGGAGCTCATACATTAGGAGAGGCCAGAAGACTCAGAGGAAGCCCATACTCTAGAGACACTAAAAGACCCACAGAGGCACATTCTCAAGAGGATTCTACTAGGAAGACACCAGTTTAGCATCAACAGGAAAAAAACAATATAAGTCAGCTCCTAACCCTTAGCTAATTTCCACTGGTGCAAACCCAACAAATGATGTGTTCATGGAATGTAGGGTCCTGTGATGCTGAGGAGGTATGTAGAAGGATGATCCTCAAGTTCTTGCACAAAAAAAATCTATGCACTGGAGAAAGAGAAATTATTAGTTTGGGAGAAGGAAAGAAAGGAGGCTGAAGAACTATAAGGAAAGTATGGTGGTTTGAATGTAAATGCATGTCTCCCATAGCCTAAAGTATATTATTTGAGGTAGGGTCTCTCTGTAGCCCAGGGTAACCTGGAATTCACTATGTAGTCTTAGGTTGGACTCAAACTCACAAGTATCCTCCTACCTCTGCCTTTTGAGTGCTGGGATTAAAGGTATGTGCTACCAATGCCTGGCTCACTTCAGGTATTAAGCTTCCTACTTAGTCTTCAGCAGGACAGCACTTCTGGAGGAGGTGTGTCACTGGGGGCAGCCATACTTGGTGTGTTATGAGCCAACTTGATCTCTGGTTATGCTGCTTGCTGGTGCTGGTGCTGGTGCTGGTCTCTCTGCTATAGATGTATGATGGACCTGACCTAGCTTCCCCTGGAATCTGTGAGCATGAAATAAACTCCTCCCATAAGCTGCTTCTAGCAGGGTGTTTGTCCCAGCAAGGAACAGGCAACTGCAACAAAGAGGAATTGTCCTTTTCAGAAAAAAAGGTCTTTAACAACTCAGTCCACACAACAGGGTTCTGAGATTGGTGAGTTTTGGGCCTTAGAGACAAAGCAAGGGGTCTTTGTTTTTATTTTTATAATTTTTATTGAGAACTTTAATATTTTAACATACTATAAATTGGTCATATTCCCATCAGGAATCTCTTTTGCCCCTTGCTCTTGCCCCCATTCCAGTGAGGTCCTTTTTAAGGTCCCTTAGGAGAAGATAGAAGAGAGAGGTCCTGTATCCCAAGAAAGCTTAGTTGATATGTAACCTGTGCTACAGGGCATATGTGACTTGGACTCACAGAGATGGTGGCTGGGGTCATGAGGCTTAGTTAATGTGTGATTGCAGTCAAGTGCCTTGGACTCCTTGCAAACAGGGCAGTAGGGAGCGTTCCTCAGGGTTCTCTGAAAAAAATGATAACACATTTTGAGGATAAATGGTCACAGTTTCTAAATTGATTCCTAAAGCATGATCATGCCAGTTAGAGTGGTAATTTGTGGAACCAGGTAACCACTTGACTCATAGCTGTAGTCTAGCTTTTGGTGGGTCCAGTGGGTCCACAGTTCCAGCTGAAGGACATTTCTCCCATCCCTGAATGTATGGTCAGACTAGATAAGCTTGGCATTTTGATGAAGCCCATTTACATTTACATTTGTTGCCACTTACATTAGTGTGGGTTCCCCCAAGAAGCAGCCACAAAGATGGGATTAGACATACAAAGTTCTCAGGGGAAAAAGTATAAAGGAAAACAAGAAAGGAGGGAGAGAGCTGGGGAGAAATGTCACATCTGGGTGTAGATCTGATCTTTTGGGAGGAGAAAGGAGAAAACAGGAAGGAGAGAAGGAAGGGCAGAGAGTGTTTTCCAGTGCTAAGAAAATTCAAGAAGCCAAAAGGGGAACCTTGAGTCAAAGCTGCATGTCTAAGGAGTTAGGCCTCTGGTCAGAAGAAGCCTGCCTTGGTCTCCCTGCTATGCTCTCTAGGAGGTTAGGACCAGCCATTGAAAGAATAACCTGGGCACAAAGGTGCTAATAGGTTCTGAGTCCAACAGCTGGCCCTGCCTGTCCATGACAGAGATTTGACAGGGACATGGCCATGTCATCACTGGTCCCCACACATTGTCTACCAGTGCAATTGAATTCTTAAAACAAAAATTAGGGGCTTCCAGTTAAGATGGTGGCATAGGAACCATGCCAAAACAGGCTAGGGGGGAAAAAAAACCAGCAAAATACACTCCTCTACTAAAAAGTGAGGTGTATAGTAAATTATCAACCACAGCAGAGAAGTAGGAGAGACCCAGACTGACTAGAGCCCACAGAAGCAGGCAGAAGAGGCTCCAGCAGCAGCAGCGAGTTCCATGTGGCTGCAGCCACCAGGCTCTGCCTGAGCTGCAGAAATTTCAAGCCAGGTGAGGGAATTTTCCAATCACACCAGCCTCCTCACAAACTCAAGAAATGTGGAAGGAGGACAGCAGAGACCAATGGAGTGGCTTGTGAGGAAGAGGATCACATGGACAAGCAGACTGACTTCAGCCTCCATCCATAGCTTCCCCTTCCCCACCACCAGCACAAGCGCCAGCAAGCACCAGAGACCTGGGAAAGAAAGCTCACCTACCCATCACCCAGCATGATCACAGCAGGGACCCAAAGATGCAGCTGGCCTTCCTGAGCCCACAACACAGCAAAAAAAGGACCCGAGCAGCCGTGCAGCATAGCTGAGATCAAAACCATCCCAAAAGGCAACTGGGATTACACCAGGTCAGTACCCACCAAATAAGCCCGATGTATAGGCTTGCATTGGAAGGGCTAATTGCACCTTCCATGTCAGGGCAAATTATATGTTAAATCTGATGGATGGTCAGATTTGACATTCATAAATAAGCTATATTTTGGGCTGCTCATTTGTTGCTTCCTGATTTATAGTGCCTTTGTTTCCGCTTCTGTCATTCATTGGGGAAGAGTCTCACTTGGTCACAAGCTGACCTTGGAACCCTCTACAGACCAGAAATCTTAGCCTCCAAGTTGACAGGATTAAGGGTGTGGGGCAACACACATCCTTAGGGACTATGATGGTGTTATAGGATCTGTTTGTCATAATACCTACTTTTGTACAAATACTCTGTGCTGTATTTCATTGAATGGGTACATTGTTTAGTTAAATCTTTAGAATTTGACTGTATTCTGTTCCATTCAGCCCACTTAAATACTCTCATAGCAGGCAAACCCAATACCTAGGGTCACTTTTGTGATTATTCTGAGAGTCTTAAGAGCCACACTTAGCACCTTAAGCTCCTACCCTGAATATATATAACATCAGATAGATTGATACATCTAATATTACTGCAGATAATTAGAAAATCCAAGCATTAAATTAATCCAAGATGCAAAAATCTCTACATTATAATACAAGAAACACAAAAAATCAAAACAATATAAACCCACCAAAAAGTATTAATGTATCAGAAATGACCTTCAGTAAGACTGAATTAGAGGAAATGCCTGAGAAAGATTCCAAAAGAATGATTTTAAATATGTTCAAAGACCTCAGAGAGGAAATCAAAGGATTCAAAGAACACACAGGAAACCAATTTAATGAAATAAGGAGGTCAAAACTAGACATAAATAAGGAAATAGAAATAATAAAGAAAACCCAGTCAGAAATACTAGCAATAAAGAACACAGTCAGTGAAATAAAAAACTCTGTAGAAATCTCTCTAGTGGAATGGATGAAGGAGAGAACACAATATCTAAACTAGAAGACCAGGTGGGAGATCTAATACAGTCCAACAAAGAGAAAGACAAAATAATAGGAAGGTATGAATGGGAATTTCAAGATATTCAGGACACTATGAAAAGATCAAACATAAGAATTCAAGGGATAGTAGAAGGAGAATTTCACTCCAAAGGCATAGTAGGTGTTTTCAACAAAATCATAAAAGAAAACTTCCCCCAAATTGGGAAAGAGATGCCAATGCAGATACAGGAAGCCTTTAGAACACCAAACAAACAAAACCTGGAAAGAACCTCTCCCCTCCATATTATAATTAAACTACCAAACATACAAACCAAAGAAAATATATTGAAAGCAGATAGAGAGAAAAAGCAAGTCACCTACAAATACAAGTCCATCAGAATCACAGCAGATTACTCAACACAAAAGTTAAGCCAGAAGGGCTTGGAGTGATGTATTCCAAGTTCTGAAAGATAACAACTGTCAACCAAGGTTACTTTATCCTGTAAAGCTATCCATTCAAATAGATGGAGAAATAAGGACATTCCACAACAAAAGCAGGCTAAAGGAATATTTGAAGACAAAAACAGGTCTACAGAAAATACTTGAAAGGATCCTCCATGCTGAAGAGCAAGAAAAGCACACATATAAGGAACCTGGAAAAAACAAACCATACTCCAATACTAGTTAATACAAGAGAGCAAAGGTAAAACTGGAAGAACTACAAAACAAGAAAAATGGCAAAAATAAATACATACCTTTCAATAATAACTCTTAATATCAATGGCCTGAATGCCCCAACCAAAAGACATAGGTTTGCAGACTGGGTTAAAAAGCAGGATCCTTCAATTTGTTGCCTCCAAGAAACTCACCTTTCTACAAAGGATGGACACTATCTTAGGGTGAAAGGCTGGGAAATGGTGTTTCAAGCAAATGGGCCTAGAAAACAAGCAGGGCTTGCTATCCTAATATCTGACAGGGTAGACTTCAGACCAACATTAATAAGGAAAGATAAGGAAGGTCACTTTATATTTATTAGAGGAACACTCCAACAGGAGGACATTACAACCCTAAACTTATATGCACCTAACATGGGGCTCCCAATTTCCTCAAACAAACACTATTAGAACTAAGGTCACAGATAACACCAAACACACTTGTAGTGGGTGACTTCAACACCCCACTCTCACCAATTGACAGGTCATCCCGGCAAAAAATAAACTGAGATGCTTCTAGATTAAATGAGGTCATAGAACAAATGGACCTAACAGATATATACAGGACATTTCATCCAAATGCTGAAGAATATACATTCTTTTCAGCAGCACATGGAACATTCTCTAAAATAGACCATATATTAGGACACAAAGCAAATCTTAAAAAATATAGGAAAATTGAAATAATTTCTTGCACTCTATTGGATCACAATGGGATCAAACTACAAATCAATATCAAGAAAAGCTATAGAGCATACACAAAATCTTGAAACTAAATAATACACTACTAAATGATGAATGGGTCAATGAAGAAATCAAGAAGGAAATAAAAAAATTCATGGAGTCAAATGATAATGAGAGCACAACATACCAAAACCTTTGGGACACAATGAAGGCAGTCCTAAGAGGGAAATTTATAGCTTTAAGTGTCCATGTTAAGAAATTAGAAAGGTCACAGGTAAACAACTTAATGCTGCACCTTAAGGCCTTGGAAAAAGAAGAACAAGGCAAACAAAAAATCAGTAGACAGGAAGAAATAATAAACATTAGGGCAGAAATTAATGAAATAGAAACCTAAAAAACAATCCAAAGAATCAATGAAACAAAGAGTTGGTTCTTTGAAAGGATAAACAAGATTGATAAACGCTTAGCAAATCTGACCAGAAGAAAGAGAGAACAGACACAAATTAATAAAATTAGATATGGAAAAGGCACCATTACAACAGATACCACAGAAATTTTTTAAAAAATCATAGGGACATACTATAAGAACATATATTCCACTAAGTTTGAAAATCTGAAAGAAATGTATGGACTTCCTTGATTTATATGACCTACCTAAATTAAATCAAGATGAGATTAACCACTTAAATAGACCTATAGCAAGTATGGAGATCCAAGTAGTTATAAAAAATCTCCCAACTAAAAAAAGTCCAGGCCCAGATGGATTCACTGCTGAATTTTACCGGACCTTCATGGAAGTACTAACACCAATGCTTCTTAAACTTATCCATAAGGAATCCTACCAAACTCCTTCTATGAAGCCAGCATCACCCTGATCCCAAAATCAGACAAAGATAGAACAAAAAAGGAAAATTACAGACCAATCTCCCTCATGAGCATAGATGCAAAAATTCTCAACAAAATATTGGCAAACAGAATACAAGAATATATCAGAAAGATCATTCACCCTGACCAAGTAGGCTTTATTGCAGAGGTGCAGGGATGGTTCAACATATGTCAATTGATAAATGTAATACATTATAAAATGGACTGAAGGACAAAAGTCACGTGATCATCTCATTAGATGCAGAAAAAGCATTTGACAAAATCCAACATCCCTTCATGATAAAAGTCCTACAGAGACTGGGAATAGAAGGAACATATCTCAACATAATAAAGTCTATTTATGACAAACCCACAGCCAACATAACACTAAATGGAGAAAAACTTGAAGCTGTTCCACAGCTTCAGGCACAAGACAAGGGTGTCCACTGTCCCCACATTTGTTTAATATAGTACTAGAAGTCTTAGCCATAGCAATAAGGCAAGAGACACACATAAAAGGGATACAAATTGGAAAGGAAGAGATCAAGTTATTATTATTTGCAGATTATATGATTCTATACATAAAGGACCCTAAAGACTCTACCAGCAGACTGTTAGAGCTGATAAACACCTATAGCCATGTAGCAGGATACAAAATAAACACACAGAAATCAGTAGCCTTCCTATATGCTAACAACAAACACACAGAAGGTGAAAGCAGAGAATCACTCCCATTCACTATTGCATCAAAAAAATAAAATATCTTGGGATAAACCTAACCAAGGAAGTGAAGGATCTATACAAGGAGAACTTTAAAACACTCAAGAGAGAAATTGCAGAAGACACTAGGAAATGAAAAAAACATCCCCTGTTCTTGGATTGGAAGAATCAATATTGTGAAAATGGCAATCCTACCAAAAGCAATCTACACATTTAATGCAATCCCCATCAAAATTCCAATGGCATTCTTCATGGAAATAGAAAAAACAATCCAAAAATTCATTTGGAAGCACAAAAAAATCTCAGATATCTAAAATAATTTTGCGCAACAAAAATAAGGCTGGTGATATCACCATACCTGATTTTAACCTATATTACAGAGCCATAGTAACAAAAACAGCATGGTACTGGCACAAAAACAGACATGTAGAACAATGGAACAGAATAGAGGACCCTGATGTAAGTCTGGGTAGCTATAGCCACCTGATCTTTGACAAAAATGCCAATAATACTCATTGGAGAAAAGACAGACTCTTCAGCAAATGGTGCTGGGAAAACTGGATATGCATCTGTAGAAGGATCAAAATAGATCCTTATATCTCTCCATGCACAAGAAGCAAGCCCAAATGGATCAAAGACCTTAATGACAGACCTGAAACTCTGAAACTGCTAGAGGAAAAAGTAGGGAAAACCTTTCAACATATTGGTTTTGGCAAAGACTTTCTGAATATAACTCCAATCACTCAGGAAATAAAACCACAGATCAACCACTGGGACCTCATGAAATTACAAAGCTTTTGTACAACTAAGGACACTGTGAATAGAGCAAAGAGGCAACATACAGAATGGGAGAAAATCTTTGCCAGCTATACATCTGACAGAGGGTTAATATCTAGATATACAAAGAACTCAGAAAAATTAAATAAGAAATCAAACAACCCAATTAAAAATGGGCTATGGAACTAAATAGAGAGTTCTCAGAAGAAGAAATACAGATGGCATATAAAGATCTAAAAAATGTTCTACATTCCTAGTCATCATGGAAATGCAGATTAAAACTACCTTGAGATTCCATCTCACTCCTGTCAGATTGGCTACCATCATGAAAACAAATGACTATAAATGCTGGCAAGGATGCAGAAAAAGAGGAACCCTTCTACACTGTTGGTGAGAATGCAACATGGTCCAGCCATTGTGGAAATCAGTGTGGAGGTTCCTGAGACAGCTAAATATAGATCTACCATATGACCCAGCTATACTACTCCTAGGCATATATCCTAAAGGACTCATCTCACTACCTTAGAGATACTTGCTCATCCATGTTTATTGCCGCTGTATTCACAATAGCTAGGAAATGGAACCAGCCTAGATGTCCCTCAACTGATGAATGGCTAATGAAGATGTAGCACATTTACACAATGGAGTTCTACTCAACAGTAAAGAAAAATGAAGTTATGAAATTTGCTGGAAAATGGATGGATCTGGAAAGGATTATACTTAGGGAGGTAACCCAGGCCCAGAAAGCCAAACATCACATGTTCTTTCTCATATGTGGGTCCTAGTTACAAATGATTGGACTTCTAAGTGAGTAAAAATAAAACTCAGTAGCAGAAGCCAGTAAGCTAGAAAGGGGATATAAAGGGAATAAAAAGGGAGGGAGGGGGAACTTAATAGGATGGCATTGTCTATATGTAAGTAGAAGAACAGATTAATGGGGGTGAAAAGGCCTAACTGAGGTCAGGGGAAGACACTGATTAAAAGAACAGTGGAGGGAGGGCTAATCAAAATCTATGAGGATATTAAAAAGTCATATGGAAACCTACTTTTCTGGACAATTGAACACTCAGAAGCCATAGATTGTTACTAGAAAATTTTCAGTGCCAGGGATGGGATAACTTCCAATGAGTTGTTAACTAGGGAGGTCACAGATACCCCCAAAACATTATAGGCCATTGCCAAGGCCCTTGGTTTCCCACCAGGAATATATGGTAAGACCCTATTGCTGAAGACTCCATATACTTGGGTGGCAAGTTCACTGAGAAAACCTGCTAGAGCTGAGCTGAAAGCCTCCTCCATGAGGACCAGCTGACAGAAAGTTGGAAAAAGGTACACTGCATGCAGGTCAATGGGAGAGAGAAAACACCAGTGAAGGTACTCAACAGTGAACACTGCAAGCTTTAAATTTGGCCAGCCAGGCCAAATGAGCCAATGGGTGCAATAGTGGCATATCTGTTATGGGGGAAACCAACTGCTCTCTAATTGGACTGGAGGCCCACTCCATGGGAGGGAGCACATCCCTGATACTGAAAACGTATGACAGGGGTAGTCATGAGCCCTGAGGGTGTAATGTCTGCTGGAGTCTCGCTAAATGTATATACTCTGCTCACCAAACTGCCCAGTAAGCACTTCTCTTAATGTCCACACCCATATATCAATGCTACTCTCACTTTTGGTTAGAGAAGCTTCTTGGCAACCTTGGGATGATTCAGAAGGCACCATGGTGCTGAGAAGAAGTGACAGAGGAGTGCCAAGCACTGAAAAGTCTCAAACCTACCTTCCAAGGCTCAGGATCCATTGCGGAAGAGAGGGCTGAAAGAATGTAAGAGCCAAAGGAAGAGTAAGACTCCTTACAACGTGCTCCTCCCGACACAAAATGGCCGGAATATCCATGACCTCACACTGCCTGACACTACCTAGATAAGGCCATCATAATAGGAGGAAAAGATCATGACATAAAACTGAAAAGAGAGACTGATTGAGAAGGGGAGGAGATATGATGGAGAGTGAACTTTCAAAGGGGAAAGTGGGGGGAGGGAGGGAAATAACATGGGATATTGTCTACAATTAAAGAAGTTGTCAATAAAAATATAAATTAAAAAAATTTTTAAAAAAAAAGAGAGAGAGAGAGAGAATGGGCATGCCAGGACCTCTAGCCACTGCAAACAAACTCCAGAAACATGAGCCACCTTGTGCATCTGGCTTATGTGGATCCTGGGGAATTGAACATGGGTCCTTAGGCTTCCCAGGCAAGCACCTTATCTACTACGCCATCACCCCAATCCATAATGGAATTTTTATTCTTATTTGTCATAAAACAACAGCAATAAATTTTACTGCTAAAAAAACTTAGTGACATTTTGATAAAGAATGGATGACCTTGAAGAAGACATTGTCAGAGAAATATTCTCATGGTCCAGGAAGGCAAAGGATGAGAGTTTGCCTCACATAGGCTGCTGGGCAGTGGAGCCAGAGATGGACAAGTGGAAAAAATCTATTATAACATACTAGATATGGGCTGTATCTGAATGTACTGTTTCTACACAGAAGTAGGGTGTGGCGGTAATAAAATCAGTTTGCAAAATAGTGAATTTTAATGGCCTCTGGCTCATCAAATTATACACAGCAAACTGAGTATAAAAGATAAGAGCAATCTCTGGAATTAGAAATGAAAAAAATGGGGAAGTTTGCTAATTATTTAACAAATATTTGAATGTTTTTATGTGCCAAGCATGGTCCCAGTTATTCAAGAGATAGAGGTGAACAGGAATATCTAATAACTTTGGAAGAATTCTCCTTACCTGAGATGAGAAGTGTTAGGATCAGGGAAGCCTCCTTCTGGATGTTGCATTTGAGCTGAGACCTGCATGAGGATTGACAGTAGCCAAAGGAGAGAGGTCACAGCAGAGAAGCAGGTAGGGAAGAAAATATTCCAGCACAAGCAACCTTGCAAGTAAGGTAGGGTATTTCTTTTAATGTGTTATGTGTGTGTGTTTATAGATTTTTTGGGTCATATTAAAGTTGGTTGTGCATGTGTGATGAATTGCGATTTATGTAATTCCACCACACCAGGAATGAGGTAATCATACACACTGCAGACAATATCATTGAGGCCATGAGCATGCTAACTTTAAAGCACGGTTTGATAGAGCTGAGTGTCCCTTATGGAAGGTCATACAGCAATCATATGATGGGCTAAGAGGACTGCCCATGCTCTGGAGTTTTATGGGTGACAATAGGACTAATGATCTGGGGAAGCAGAATGGTACCTCATTTTGAATAGACAAAAATTCAGCAGTCGATCTCATTAAGAACAAAATAAAGAAGGGGCAGTTTAATGAGAGGGATTGGCTATTGTCCCTGATGTCTAGTGATACTTTCTCAGTGGAAGGAAGGGATACTTCTTTTTTTTTTTTTTTTTCCAGAAACTGATGAGGTCCATATCTTCATGGGCCACTCTTATTTAGATACCATGTGGGGTGACCCTCAAGTATAACCTTTATCTCTGCCAAGTTGTTTTCCCAGTGAAACAAATGTATTTTTGCTGATGGCTGTACATGGTATCAGGAATCAAAGGAGCAAATGGAAAAGGATGCACTGTGCCTATCACAGTCACAATCCTCCAAGGACAGGAATCCCAGTGGGAGAATATACAAGCTAATTCAAGCTCATTCAAACTAATGAGCAATGAGGGCAACAGACATCCATGCCATTTATAGCACCCCACATTCTAGCAGCACTACACACATACACTTCCATTTCAGGAGAAAAATGAACTTCAAGATGATGCAGGAAAGATTCTAAACAGGAGAGGAGTTTGAGGGTTTCTGGTTTCAAATCCTATATTTTGTTTCACTAAGTTAAATGAAGTAGTCAGGAGAGGGCTCTTGGGCTAAAATGCATGAAAAACTGAGGTAAAGGGCTCAGTGGTAACAAATACTTGATGCACAAGCCTGACAATGTGAGTTCTCGTCCCCAGAACCCATGTAAAGACAGACATAGTAGCACATACATCTGTAATCCCTGGAGGTATATTATAAGCAAGACAGCAGGAGGAGCCAGGATAACCCCAGAAGCTTACAAGTCAGCTAGTTAGCATACACATAGGGAAACAGGAAAAGAGGCCCTGTTGCAAATAAGGTGAAAGGCAAGGACTGACACCCCAAGGTTGTCCTTTTTCTTTTTTTAATGTTATTATTATTATTTGTTATTATTAACAACATATTTTGTATGGATACATCATGTATTGGTACCTTCTTTTCCATCATCCCTGCCCTCATTCTGTTGGGGATGCTCCTCAATGGGGTTGCAGGCATTCTCCATGGGGTTGTAGTTTATGCATTGTGGGAGCAGTAGTCAGTTATTTTGGGGAGAAAGTAATGCCTCTGGGCATTACATCTCAACCTATGGCTCTTACAATCTTCCCACACCTCTTCAATAAAATTCTCTGAGCCGTGGTGGGTGAGTTTTAAGTCTGCTTCAGTGATAAGTTCCTAGGAGTCTGGATCTCTGCTTTGGTAGATGTTGAATATCCTCAGAGTCTGTCTCCTATACCCTAGTACTGATTATCAGGTTCAGCATGGAAGCAGCACTCGTGTACATCTTCCCCGGTTCCTCTGTGGTTTCACCTGTGGCTTGGCTAAAGTGTAAGGGGTAGTTTATCTCCTCCAGTCTCACTACCTTCTGAAAAAGAATACATTCTTAGACCTCTGGTTGCTCAGACCGTTGTTGGCCACTTTCCCTCAGTAGCTCATGTAGTGCTTTCTAGCACAAGACAGGCTAGTTGTTTGGAAACTGGATTTCTTCTGAATTCTAGCCAGTTCTCTCTGTGCTCTGTGTCAGAAGCATAGGGTGCCTTCAGCAATAGGTTGTTAGCTTTTGCCTCGGGCAGGTAATCAAGTGCTTTGACAAGAAGCTGTCTTGATCTGGGGACCTCGTAGGTCTCTCCAATCAACAGCTCAATGTGAGTAGCAACTAATCCCTGGTACTGGAAGTTACAAGCCAGAAACAGAAAAAAATGTCTTTTTTTTTAAGCTTAGGCTTCAACCTACCCTCATTAGGGACAAACTTTTCAGATGCACCCCCTTACTACTTTTGAGGGTTATATCTTTGAGGCTATTTCCAGGATAAAGTTTTCTATGGTATTAGCTCATTTTGGATTTAATTTTGTGTTCCCCTCTCCCATTCCCCTTCCCTCAAATCCTTCTATCCCTATTGTCTGGGCCTAGAATTGTCTATCAGGTATGTCAGCAACTCCAGCAGGTCCAAGGCTGTCCTTTGACCTCTCCATGCACCTGTGCACACCAGAGAAGACCCACACACACACACACACACACACACACACACACACACACACACAGAATTAGGTAACATCTGTCTTGAAGTTTCCAAATTTCTTAGAAAACTAAGAAAAATAATAGAGCCAAGATTGCAAGACTTTAAGGTGATTTTAATATGGTTTGTTTGTTTTGTTTAATTCTGGGTCTCATCATATACACACACACACAAACATATATATATACACACACATACATACACACACACATATATACATACATATATATATATATATATATATATATACACACACACACACACACACACACATACACATACAGTCTCCAGGTTGGATTCAAATGCATTAGGTCAGTGTAGTCTTACATTCACAAGCATACTGTCTCAGCCTCTTCAGTGCTGAGATCACAGGCATGCAAAACCATGCCCAGCTCCAATCCAAGTATTTAAAAGGTGAATAGAACAAAGTTCCTCACAAGGAGTCTTTAAATTAACAAGTGTTCAACAAAGAAGCCTTGATAATCAGAGGTTTGATCAGAATCTACAGAGTCCCTATAACTGGGCATGCTGGTACAAGTTTGTAATCCCTTCTACTAAGGAAGCAGGAGGATTACAACTCCAAAGACTACCTGGTCCACAGAATGAGCGCAAGGCAAGCCTTGTTAACTTAGTGAAACTGTCTCAAAATAAAACAACAATAATAATAGTAATAAAAGTGCTGAGGATATAGCTCAGTAGTAAAGTGCTTACTTAGTGTGTACTATTCTTCAAAACCAAAACTTTCCAGGCTTCAACCCCAGAAGGGCTAAGAGGATCTGGATGAGATTTAGGGGTCTGTGTTTTCAATGAACTCTCCAAGGAACGTAAGGACCCATTCCAGGTGGAGAAACACTGTACTGCTCCTCAAAAGATAAAGGAGACAGAGTTCAAAGAAGTGACATCTACCTAGAGATACAGGCATTAATCATGCCAGGATTTATACAAGGTGACATGCTCTCAGATTCTAAGTCCTTTTCCTTACATATTAATAATTTTTAGGGGCAGAAAGAAGGAGGCCATGAGACAGATTGAGCTGACTGTGTTGGCCACCTGCTTCTCTTTCTTGTTCCTCTCCACCCATGGTTACTCTGCTCTGATCCTAGAGTTTGGGCAGCAGTTCTATGAAGAGCAGAGAGTTCTAAGCACAAGAGCCTTTATGCTCTCAGCTTTCATCTCCTTGTGTCTTTAGTGAGATTGTAGAGAAGATGGGATGAGAACCTGCTGAACAAGATTTCACAAGGGTCAACACACCTACTTTTAACTCCAAAGAGAGTAGGCTGACTTGCAGCAAGGGAAAATAAGGATAATTCTAGGGCATTAGGTCCAAGTAGCAGCCCTGTCCAATAGCTTTGCACAGAAAGTATTAGTTCTCCAGCAAGAAAAGTGAGGACTTTGGGCTCACTCAGTTACCTGATCAGTATTTGTAGAATAAAAACTATGTGGCAATAATTATACTTCTTTGGTTAAATAATAAACGGGTTTCTTCCCAATGAAATTTTTAGTAGAAAACAAATATCTACAATATTATGATTGATTTCAATGGCAATTGAGATGATTGTTCTGCAAAAACAGAAATGACTGTCCTATTAGTCAATGTAAGTAAAGGAAATCTACAATAAAACACAGCCCTCCCCCAGCCCCAGTAACTTTTATTGAAACTGCTTATTATTCTGCACTTTGGCTGTTATTTTCAGGCAGGAGGCAGTGGAAGAGAGAGAAAGACTGAGTGAAGCCTTAGAAAACTGCTAGTTTGAATATATTTTTCATCTAAGTGTTCCAACTTCATATGTTAGAGGATTGGTCCCTAGTGTGCCATCATTGAGGTGAAATTTTAGAAGGTGGGTTTAATGGAAAGTGGGTACATAGGGCATTGAGACGGTGCCACCACTACAAGAAATGGAGGCCTGTTTCACCAAAGCAGTCTTTTATACAGCAAAGCTATCTCATAAGTCCATAAGGTTGGTCCCTCCTACATATGCCCTTTTCCTTCTTCTACTTTACATGTGGCATAGTGACTCTCTTGGAAGCCAAACAGACAGGGATTCCCAATATTTGACTTGCAGCTTCCCAAACTGAGCTAAACAAGCTTTGTTTTATAAAGTAACAAGTTTCAGGTGTGTGTTACAGTGACACAAATGGGCCAATACAGGGACCATGTGCATTATGCCTAAGGACTAAGCATGAAACTAGCATGCTTACTTCTCTCTGCATCCCTATGGCCATTTTTGGACAACATCAAAAAGGGGGCTGAAAAGTCAAGAGATTTCCATGAAGATTTGTGAGCACCAACAATTCCTGCCACAAATAGGACCAATAAAGTGTGATGTAAGCCAAGATGTTCCATGTAAGTGGTTATAAATGAGCCAATCTGAAATATGGAAAAAATAGAATGCCTCTTTCCTATTGTCACATCCCCATGAAAGTATTGTTTCCTTCTTATTATTTTGTTTGAGGAATGGTACATATGTGCGCTACAGAGAAATCACTTCCCTCTTGGATGAAAGATCACCAGGTCTTCAGTGACATGCAGAGCTTGCAAGCCAATGGCATCTTCTAAGATTGGGAGAGTGTACCAAACTTGACCATTCTATTTCAAGCATCAAGGATTTAAGCATCACCTTGGCTCTAAGTTGGAATCCCAGAGATAATAACCAGGAATATCCAAATCTCTATTGTGCATATAAAGTGCCATTAAAGGGAACAATAAAGAATTACAGAAGAATGAATCAAAGAAAAGAAACACACTAGGAGGAAAAATAGAAATGTCTTAAGGAAACAAGCACTGCCCTAGGCCCCAACCCAGAGAAGAAGGGGATCAAGAGGAACTTAGTTAATTCAGTAAGTTACACAAATAATGGCAGGAAATGGGTGCAATTCCTATTCTGGGTGGAGACATCAGATGTAGGCATGCACCAGCTGTGAAGAACCTCTACCACTGCCTTGTGTCTTGTCCCCACTGCAAGATTATGCCATCTGCTGATGCTGGATGGTGTTGCCAGAGGAGGATCTTGCTTAGTATCTGGCTAGTTTGCCTGCTTTGAGTAGGGGTGTCTGGAGAGGGGTGATGCTGCAGTATTCCTCATGCCTTCTTCCCTGCGCTAGCCTGCTTTATTATTTCCTCAGCCCCTAGTCTAACTTCCCAGCCTTCTGATAGTGATGATGATGACAAAAATGACAAGGTAACTTGTGTGGATTATCAATATTCAATCAGGTACCATACTATGTAAATATTCACTTCATTCTCAAAGATCCCAGTGATGGATATTAATGTTCACATTAAAAGCAGGAAAAGGGATAAGGAGGTGGCTCAGTAGTCCAGTATACAAACATGAGGGCTTGAGGGGGCCTAAACTTGCTTGAGTTCAAATTTCCCAAACTCATATAAACATCTGGGTATAGTGTGACAAAACCACAGTTCTACAGGGGAACAGGGACCTAAGAATCTTCAGAATCCCAGAAGCTCTGTAATTAGAAAAAGGAGACTGGCTCAAAACAAGACCAAACAAAACAGCAGTGGAGGACACCTGACTTTCTACTCCTGCCTCTGTATGTGAGTTTAGGAGAGTAAATGAGGAACTACAAGGGCACATAGACATGCATATACACTACACACAAACCACAGACACCACATTACACACATTCATGCACATATATACACACACAAGCAAAACTAAAATAAGATTTTAAAAGAAGTAGGAAAAAATGAAAGCATGTGGGTGTTTAGATTACAACATCCTGGTCTCCCAGGCCCCAAATCTTTCACCACTATGCAGGCCAGCTTCTGTTGTTTATGCCAGGTTGTTCAGCCTCCTGGTCTCCCTGGATCACTTGCTTAGACCCTGAAGCCCTGACCTCCATTACTGTGCCGCTTTGGCAGCAGGTTCCAAAACTGTGGAGCCACCAAGGAAGAAGGAGGACAGAAACAAAGTCCTCTATTCCTTGAATTGCGATTGCTCAGGAGAGAGCGCAGACATGGAATCTGAAAACCCAGCATAAAGGAGACTGATAGCCTATCTGCAGGAGACACAATTGTTCCTGACAGCTTTATCAGCATCTGCATGCCTGCAATGAGATGTAAAACACAGTTTTGTTTCTAGAGGAAACGATGCTGCTAAAAGGATGTTAGATGGTTTAGCTGAATACCCTAGAGCATGGATTTCTGGGAGAAGATCCCCTGAATCAATCCTATTCAGATATTGCCAGCCTTACCTAATCCTCTAACCTGTCATGTACTCCAGCACTCTTCAGAGATCTGTCATTTCCTGGCTGCTGTTTTACAGTTGAGGGAGAGAATAGAGAGATAACATTTGTTCAGAAACTTCCCTATACAAGGAGTTATATGTTGGAGGTCATGAAATCCAGGCATGTGATGCACATGATGGGAGACCCTCATCTGCCCTGGTTGCTGATATTCAACCCTCAGTCCTGAGAGTTGGGGTGCAGGACTGAGCAAAGTTATTGTTCACTGTAGATGCTCAATTTGGAGGAAAGAGCAAGCTATTTTCCAGACTAAACATGACATCAAGATGTACGAGACCCTGGAGAGCCTATAGAAGCTCAGATAGCTCCTAAGTTTGTCACATAGGTGACTGTGGCCCAAAAGGAGAAAGATCAAGTTCAAGGATCATCTCTTCTTGTTCTCTAGCACCTTCAAATGTGTACTTTCTTGGACTCCTCCATCTTACCAAACTACCCGACAACCATGGTGTACTTATCATGAATCTAGCCGCCCCGCCCCCTCAGTCAGGAACCATGTATCATTTCTCTCTGTTTTCTCTTACATCTAGGCCAGAACCTGATACTTGGTGAAAGTTTGAGGAGAATGACACATCAAACCCTCATTAGTGTTGATATGTAACTAGCAGTATTTTCTTGCTAAAGTCCATACAGCTCCTGCCTAAACTCAAGAATTGATATGAAGATAACCCTCTTGCTTACAGGATCTGACAACACCACAAGGGGAATGTGTGTCATCATTAGAGTGCCCTACATATATATCTGATAGCAGGGACAGTATGATTCAGTCCTCCAAAGTTTATATACTCAAATTCAGTCTATGTTAGATTCTTCATGATATTGTGATGATCTACTAACACCATTTTAACAGAAATGCACATGATAAAGAGGCTCTACTGATTTTGGTAATAATCTTATATCTATGTATGGTTTGATGTCTTGAGTAATAACATCCTCTAGTCTAGATTCTTATCAACTGATGACCCTCCAATATGTAAACCCAGATGTCCTCATGAACAACCCAACCCCCACCCTATATAGGACAGATTAAGACTTTTAATCCTTAGGTAGGTAGAGTCTACCTACCTATGTGCCTATTCAGCATGAAGATTTAATCCCTGTGGTAGGTTAAACAAAAAATTGTACCAGGAGTTGGGAGCGATAAACCTAACCATGTGGATTTTGGTCTTTTGGAACTTTTGTTTTGGAGGAATGGGCATGGACTTGGGGCTTGTAAGTAAAGATGCCTTCTGGAGTGGTAAGCCAATTATTATGAACTATTCTTGTGAAAGTTTGAGAATGCTAAGTGCAGACAGTATTGAACTTCAAGGACTGGCTTTTGAGCTTTCTAAGAGTAAGGAAAGACTACAAAGGACTTTTTGGAACTGGGCTACTGGCATAAGGAATGGCTGCATTCTGCTTCCCAGGCCCAGAGAGTTTGATCAAGATTAAATTTGTAATGGACTGATGTGCTTGGCTAAAGATATTAGACTGAGAGATTTAAGATTTTATGTTGTAAAACATCAAGCAAGTTGAAATTACAGGCACTGAGACTGGTTTTAGGTTACTAAAGCTGGTATTGTCAAACACATTAGCAATCTTAAGGAAGATGGATTAACTGCTTTACATTAAAACAATGGAGAGGATGCCTGAGAAAAGACTATGATAGACTTACAAACTCTTTTGGAGTTAACTGGAAAAGGAACCTGCTTTTCAAGGTTACATTTTTTTTTCTTCCCTGAATTAAGACTATAGCTGTGTCCTACACATCTGGGATTAGTTTTAGAAGCATAAAAAGTACATGGAGTGGGTCAAGAATTGCACACACTGTTCCAGGAACTGCTGCTGAGATGCTGAATGAAGCAGGGCATGATGACCCTGATAGGCTGGAAGAACCTTTGAAAGATGGACCACAGTTTACATAAAGACCTCAAGATGTTTTGTCTATACCAGAACTGCGCAAGGGCTACCATAGAGGCTGTTAACTAAAGATGGAAGCTTTCCCTGGCTACTCTGCCCAGCTGGAGGGGTGAAATTAAAACATCTAGAAACTGTCAATCTCTGGTTTTATTGGACTTGAACTGCAAAACTTTGATGATTGCTGGATGGTGGTTGAGTTTGTATTGTTATAGTCTGTCCTTGCTATGCCTTATATCAGTTAAAAATGTATACTCTAAGCCTTTATATGTTGAAAATATATAACTTGTTTAATTTTACAGGACTCATAACTAAGAAACAATCTTAAAATTCAGAGGAGAATTGGGACTTTGAAACTATCTTAAGTTGGTAAAGACTGTGGGGACCTTTAAAATTTTACTAAGTACAATTTACAGTGTATAATGGATTTAAATCTATTGGGGACAAGGGACGGAAGGTGGTAGTTTAAATAGATATCCCCAAATATATTCAGTGTTTCATTAGTTTGTAGTTTGGATCTGCAGCCAACTGGCCAGAGGAGGTGGATCTTAGAGTCCAGCCCTAAGGTGTTGTGGTAGAGTTGAAATGCCAGTCTGAAGATATGCAAAGTGCCTGAGTTCCTCCTTGAGTTCCTAAAGTGTGCTGTGTGGCTTTTGGCTTTAGGCTGTGGCTCTCTTTCTCTTGCTCTCTCTCTCTCCTTGGACCTGTAAAAGCAGGGCCAGCTTATTCTACCATTATGGAACTTCCTCTGGATCTGTAAGCTTCAATAAATATCCCTTCCTCCATAACTGTGCTGGTTTGGAAGTTCATCTCAGTGAACCTGAAGCTGTCTGATACAACCAATAAACCAATTAAGGAAGGAGGTTGGACAAGACCTATCTGCCCAGTAGAAGGTGGAGAAAACTTAATCCTAAAATCATTGGCTCTGGCTTATGAATCCCAGGACCATAACTGGGTTACCCACCCCCACAATGAGAGTTGGCCATGGAGACCTATGAGGTCCCCAAAACTATGTTGGTCATTGCCAAACACTTGGTTACCCAACAGAGTTAATAGGTAAGACCCTATTATTGAAGACACCACGGGCTTCCATCTTAGGACACTGACAAACCACATGGGAACAGAGAGGACAGCCAGTCCTCACCTGGAAAAACCTCATGGCACTGGATAGTACTATAGGAACTACTGTGTGAGTGGTCACCAATAGCAAGAATAAGCAGGAGACCTTACAAGCCATACTATTCACCATCTGGGCAAGAAATATACACTTGTGCAATAGTGGCACACAACCTTTGTGGGTAAGCAACTGCCCTTGAAGGGACCAAACTGACACCATGACAGGCTTCAATAAGGCGCCACCCTAACTAGGCCTAAGTTTCAATTTCCTGGGTGAGTCAGTTCCTGTAAAGTCACTAGAGACATGCCCAGATTTGTCCATTTGCCTCAGCTAATCAAAGGTATGCAAATGCAGCTGCAGCTTTCTTAGCCAATCACATTAGGAGATTACCTCACCCGCCTAGAATTCCCCTAGACCTAGCGGCCAAAACATTAAGACCAATCAAAAGACTACAAGTACAGTTACTGTGCAAATTAGCCGATCATGTTAAAAGGAGACTAAGCCTGCCAAAATTCCTTTAGCTGTGCTTAAAAGGAGCCTGCGAGCTCCTTTGTACAAATGGTTGACCCCTGCATGCTGGCTGATTCTGCAGAATAAACGCTCTTTGCTTTTACATACTATTTGACTCTGGGTTCTTTCTTCATTGGTTTTCAGACCCTTACATTAGGGGGCTCATGGAGGATCACTGGGGAACCCCAGACTCAATAGTGGAGTGTTTTCTAGGGGAATTATTGGTTCTCCACCAATTGGTGAGTTGGGGCACTCCTCTGTGTTGTTTGTCTCTGTTTTACCCTGTTGCTTGTTTCTCTGGTAAATCTGGTGTCTGGACACAATCTGGAGGCCCATGGAGATAAGGCTGATGAGCCACATATTACCTTGGGACTGGGGGTTCCAAGGACACTCTAGACCCCCTTCTGGTGGAGCTGGAAGGCTCCCACCTGGTGGAGTGGTGGGCTTCTCTCTGGTGGAGCTTAAAGGGTCCCATCTGGTGGAACTGAAAGACTCCTGTCTTGTGGAGCCTGAGGGCTCCTGTCTGGTGGAGCCAGAAGGCTCCCATCTGACTCTGGTTTTAATAGACACTGATGGATTGTGCCCATCTGGCAGAGCCAGTTCATGGGATAGGCCGCCATCAGTAGCATTTGAGTGTCTTTTTCGCTTCCCGAGAAATTTGCTTTTGTGTCTGTGTGTCTGTGTCTTGTTCATCCTTCTCTACTTTCTTGAAAGTTTCATTGACAGGTACTATGGGGCAGGCAACAAGTTCCACCCCACTGGACCTTGTCCAGTCACACTTCAAGGATTTCCAATGCTTGGGGTACAATCTGGGTTTAATAATATGGTCGGGAAAACTAACCATCTTTTGCAGGAATAAATGGCTGACTTTCAACATGGGATGGCCAGAGGGAGGCACCTTTCACCTCCCCACCATTGACAAAGTTAAAGATATTGTGTGTGGGAATCCTGGGCATCCTGACAAGGTCCCACACATCACTGTCTGGCTATATCTGGTGGAAAGCCTCCCTTCTTGGCTAAGCCCCTTTTTGCCACCAGCCCCAGTAATCCTGTCACTTAAGTAGTCAGGGCCACCAAAGAACTGCAAGCCAGTGGTCCTATCCCCTTCTGCTCCTGAGGAGGACCTCTACCCACCTCCCTATGTATCTGCCCCTGTGCCAGAACCATCAGACTCCCCAATGATTGTGCTACCTCTATGGGAAACTGCCCCCCCCCCAATCAGGATGGCCAACACTTTGTTACTCATATCCCTTTTTCTACCAGTGACTTACATAATTGGAAGATGCAGAACCTAAAGTTTTCTGAGAAATCCTCAGCCCTACTAGACTTGTTAGATTCCATAATGATAACCCATCAGCCCACTTGGGATGATTGTCAGCAGCTCTTACAGGTTCTTTTTACCACAGAGGAAAGGGAGAGTACTCTAGCCACTGCCTGCAAGCTGGTTCCTGGATCTCATGGTCAGCCCACGTCTGTGCAGACTGACATGGTTGCAGCCTTTCCCTTAACCCGCCCAGACTGGGACCCCAACAACCCTGCAGGTAAGGAGAGACTGAAAGTCTACCACCAGATTCTAATGGGGTGTCTCTGAGAGGCTGCAAGAAAGCCCACAAATTTATCTAAGGTAGGACATGTTATACAAGGTAAGGAGGAAAGCCCAGGGGCCTTTTTAGAGAGACTATTAGAAGCATACCAGACTTATATGCCCCTGGACCTGGAAGAAAGAGAAAACCAGTCTGCTGTAACATGGCCTTTGTCAACCAGGCAGCACCAGACATCCACAAGAAGCTCCAGTGACTGGATGGTTTCTCGGGTAAGCAGATGTTAGATCTTGTAGCTGTAACAGAAAAAGTTTATAATAATAAGGAGACTCCAGAATACAAACAGACCAGAGGCTTAGCCAAAATATTGCTGGCTGCCATGGGAAAGTCTGACCCAAGGGAATTAAAGACCATGGCTTATGGAAGAGACAGGGATAAACCAGCCCTTCAACCAAGAGGGGAAGAGTAGAACTGACCCCATCTCCAAAAGTACCAATGTGCCTATTGTAAAGAGATGGCACATTGGAGAAATAAATGTCCAAAATGACAAAGAGACAAAAATCCAAAAATCTTGGAAATAGGAGAACTCCGTGATTGAGGGCATCAGGGCTCACACCCCCTCCATGAGCCCTGGGTAACCTTAAAGATGGAAGGGAAGCCAGTAGAATTTCCGGTCGATACTGGGGCTCAACATTCTATCCTGAAACAACCTATGGGACCTGTGTCCACCAAAAGGACATGGGTCCAGGGAGCCACTGGGACTAATCAATATTCATAGACTCCCCAAAAAGAAGTGGACTTAGCCCATATCGGAGGGAACCATGGGAAAGGATTCCACGTGTATGGGCAGAAAGGAATCAGACCTGGCTGGCCAAACATTGGGCCCCAATCATGGTCCAATTGAGGGCCCAGTCCGAGCCCACCAATACCCTATGGCCCAAGGGGCCAAACTTGGTATAACGCCTCACATGAACTGACTTTGGGAACAAGGGATATTAGTCCCTTGTCATTCTGCCTGGAATACTCCTCTCCTGCCAGTGAAGAAGCCCCACTCCAATGACTACCGGCATGTGCAGGATTTGAGGGAAATTAATAAACAGGTGAAGGACATCCACCCCACTGTGTCAAACCCATACACTCTGCTAAGCACTGTCACCTGAATGCAATGTGTACACGGTGCTGGACTTCAAGGATGCATTCTTCAGTTTGCCATTGGCCCCCGCCAGCCAACCTCTGTTTGCCTTTGAATGGAGTGATCCAGAATGTGGATTCAATGGACAATTAACATGGACTAGACTGCCGCAAGGATTTAAGAACTCACCCACCATTTTTGATGAGGCAATCCATGAGGATTTGGGTGAGTACCATCAGGCCATTCCCATCTTGCAGTATGTAGATGACCTCCCCATAGCAGCCTCACATGAAGAAGCCTGCCACTCAGCCACAGAGGCCTTGCTGAAAGAATTGGACCACATGGGATACCAAGTCTCAGTCAAAAAGGTGCAGCTCTGCCAAAAGGAGGTAACGTACCTTGGTTGCATACTCGGGGGGCAAAGCGTGTTGTCTCAATCGCACAAAGAGACAATCCTCAGCATCCCCCACTCCAAAACCTTGAGACAGGTTTGTGAGTTCTTGGGGTTGGCAGGGTTTTGTAGACTCTGGATACCCAGATTCAAAGAAATTGCCAAGCCTCTCTATGAAGCCACAAGGGGGCAAGAAAACTCCCTAGAATGGACCCCAGGAATGGAGAATGCCTTCCTCTGATTAAAAGCGGCCCTAATTGAAGCCCCAGCATTGGTCTTGCAAAATATCCACAAACCTTTCCATCTTTATGTTGATGAAAACAAGGACATAGCTAAAGGGGTATTGACTCAAACTCTTGGCCCCTGGAAGAGGCCAATTGCTTACCTGTCAAAGAAACTAGACCCAGTGGCAACAGGATGGCTCCCATGTCTCTAAATAATAGCAGCCACCACCTTACTGGTCAAAGACTCAGACAAACTAACTCTGGACCAAACCCTGAGGGTGACTACCCCTCATGCTATCAAAAGAGTGTTGAAGCAGCCCCCTGACAGGTGGGTGACCAATGCCAGACTGGCTCATTATCAGGCTCTTCTTCTCAACCCCCGCCCCCAGGTCCAATTTGCTTCCAGTCAGGCCCTCAATTCTGAAACACTGTTGCCTGATCCAGATCTGGACAGTCCCATACATGACTGCTCGGAGATCTTGAGCAGTTTACAAAGGACCAGACAAGATCTCAAGGATGTTCCCCTCAAAGAGGCAGAACTGACTTGGTACACAGATTGAGGCAGCTGCCTCAAGGATGGTGTCCAGTATGCAGGAGCTGCGGTGACAACTGAGGAGACAATTGTATGGGCAGAAGCCATCTCTCCATCCAGATACATATGCCCAGAAAGCTGAATTGATAGCCCTGACCAAGGCCCTGCAGCTGGGCCAGGAAAAAAAAACTTAATATCTATACTGACAGCCCCTATGCAACAGTACATGTTCATGGGGCCATCTACAAAGAGGGGATTATTGACAGCTGAAGGAAAAACCATTAAAAATAAACAGGAGATTTTTCATCTCCTGCAAGCCATATGGCTACCCAGGGAAGTAGCAATCATGCATCGTCCCAGGCACCATAGAGAAGATGGACCTACTTCCAAAGGAAACAACAGGGCCGACAGGACAGCACGAGAGGCAGCCCTCCAGGTTGCTACCACCTTGGTGGCAAAACTACCCCCACTGGTGGCACCCACCTTACCAGAGACACTGAACTACACTGATGCAGAACAACGGTGAGTCAACACCTGCACAGCAGCCTACAAAGAACAAGGATGGTAAAAGACCCCCGACTGGAGACTTATCCTTGCTGGTCAACTCATTAGACAAATACACCAGAGCACTCACCTACGTCAACAAAAGACTGAGGACTTACTTAGGCAGGCACACCTGAAAGCTCTTAAATTGAGGCAAAAGACAGCAGAAACCATAGCCCAATGCCATACATGCTGCCTATTAATGCAGAGTGGAGTTTCGTGGTCTGGGGCCAGGGAAAGAGGAACCCGACCAAGAGTAAATTGGGAAATTGGTTTCACAGAGATAAAACCTGGTTTGTATGGATACAAGTATTTACTTGTATTTATAGACACTTTTCCGGATAGACTGAGGCTTTTCCAACCAAGAACAAGACTGCCACAACTGTGGCCAAGAAATTATTAGATGACATCATTTCAAGGTATGGCTTACCTTTCTTTTGGGGTAAGATAATGGACCAGCCTTCATCTCACAGGTAACCCAAGCCATAGTTAAAACTGTCGGGACAAATTGGAAACTCCATTGTGTTTACCATCCCCAGAGTTCAGGACAAGTAGAGAGAATGAATTGGATCCTAAAGGAGACCCTAACTAAATTAACTCTTGAAACTGGCTGTGACTGTGTGTCTCTCCTTCCCTTTGCCCTTTTTTGAGTTCAAAACTCCCCCTATACCATGGGACTGACTCCCTTTGAGATCATGTATGCAAGACCCCCACCTTGCTGCCTAATATAAAAGGAGAAACCCTCTGATTGGACAAACTGTTAACACTCCCGCCATAACTTAGCGACTGTTGTGGAAGAGGGGCATGAAGATTGTAAGAACCACAAAGTGGGTAGAAATATAGAAATATCCTGAGGAACAGTTCCCCCCCAAGACTGACAGAGGCCCCAATTACCCCACAGTGAACACAAAGAACCCTACTGAGGAGGGCCCTCAGGGAAATGGAGACTGAGGGTGAAGGGATACAAAATATAACCTATGTAAGATCCATATTTATATAAATTGGAAAAAAAGCATAAGTAATAATAAAAGAAACATATATTAACTTGGAAAGTTGGGGGGTGGATTTAAGAGAATGGTACAGACCTGAAACAAGTTAATATTCTTATCTCTTTAAAAAGAAAAAAGACTTCTACAAAGATATTACAGGAACTAGAATCAATGGAGTGAAGATTAGAGGGTTCCATGCACAGAAGAAAAATGCCTTGCCCAAACATACAGCAGCACTGCTGAATAACAAGTCAGTAGAATACATGACTTTAAATGTGCTTTCTTACTTTAGAGATGGGTTTAGGTTGACCAATCACAATCAAATTAAAATTTAAGAAACTCTTAGTCAGACACCTCCAGAGAAACTGAAACAATATAAAGGAGGGAGATTAGCAGATAGGTTGATGTATGAATAGATAAAATAGCTGAAAGAAAGGTAGATAGAATAGATGATAATGAAGATAGAAAGATAATAGATAGATAGATGGATAGATAGATAGATAGATGATTCATAATCACATATTTTGAAGATTGACTTATACAATCATGTGAGTATAGAAGTCTCACAATATGTTGTTTGCAAGGTAGAGAATCCAGAAATCTGAGGATGTGATTCAACCTGAGGCTAAAGGCCTGAGAATTGGGTCAGTAGGGCATTGCAGATAGGAAAAGGCATGCTCTTTCGTAAGTCTAGGAAACCGAAGAACCTGGAATTTCCACAGCCAAAGGCAGGAGAGGATGGATGTCTCAGCTCCAGAAGAGGTAAAGATTTTCCTCCTCCTTTGGGTTCTATCCGAGCCAGCCATAGACTGGAGATGTCCCATCATATTGGTAGGAGAAGAATTTTACTATGTACTAATTCTCTTATCAAATGTTAATCTCTTCTGGAAACACCCTAATAGGCACACCCCGCTTCCTGAGTATCCTTTTACTCGGTACAAATGACATCAAAAATTGTCCACAAAACCATGAGAGCTGTTTGTCAGGTTCTTTTCTAAGTTTATGTACACATTATTTTCTTTAGTCCTCAAGACAATTAACAGAGTAAATGGTCAATACTAGGATGTTGATTTTACAAATGAAAAAAACTGAAATCAAGTGGCTCACCCTAGGTTCCAGTGCTAAATAGGTTATAATGATGAGATTCTTGATACAAGTGCACATTTCTATATGGAAATCATCCCTTATCATACTTATCTGCCAGAAACTAGCTTGAGCAAGACAACTTGAGGCGGAACTGGAAGACCACCTGATCTATACAGTGACAAACCTCATTAACATCTGTCCCCAAAGGCACAATCAGGGAGATAGTGACCATCTGTTCCCCACACTCACCTGAAATACAACAGGAGAAATTGGCTTACAGTAGAGCTTTAAGAAAGCCAGTTCATACATTATTAACAAGATAAGCCTTAGCAGGAAGGGTAGTGGGGCACTGGGAAAAATTTCTAATAAATCTATTAGATTTATCTAATATTTATGGAATGTTCCTTCCAAAAACACAGAATATTTCATTGAATTCTTATGATAACCTTATAGGTTAAGTATTATTCTTGTGCCCAATTTGCAAATGAGCTTCCAAGTCCCAGAATATAATAAAACTTGCCCAATGTCACACAGTTAGTGAGTGACAGGGCTAGAAATTAATGTGTACCTGACTCTAGCTATATGGCTCCTCCTGACTCTAAAGAGTCTGGTTTTCATTCCAGGGGACACAGAAGGCCAAACAGATATGTGTCAGTGTGGTTCTCAGCAGGTCAGTCTAGTAAAGGACCTTTCTTGGGGTGCAAGCCCTGACACCCATGCCATAGCAGAAGTGACTTTAATGCAAATCCACTATCCTGAGAAGGTCAGCCTGTCACCAACAAAGGCCCCAGCACAGACTTCTGAAAGAGGGACAGATGGTGCTTTCCACAGAGGAGAGCAGCAGCCAGAGACAGCATCTTCCAGGAGGTGATAATTACATCCCACAATCTCATTAGGTTCAGAGGACATGTTACCAGTGACAGGTCCATCTGAAGGCCCGTCCTCAGTTCTGCTAGACTCCTTCACAGATTCCCCTCTATGTGTCTTCACATTTTCACTGTACACTTCAGATGTGCGGCAAGACCTATGCCTCCCATGGGAACCCAAAGTCTATATTCTCTAGCTCCCCCCTCAGCATAGTCAGCCTTGGCACAGCAAGCATCTGTAGTGACTAGGAGACCTTCGCTCAGCAGAAGAGAGCCTCAGTGGGTCTGGCAAGCTGGCCAGCTTTAACATTCAGCCTCCTTGCTGGCCTTCCATATTTTGGCTGAGATTTCTGACTTGCCTTCTGTATCTAATAGTGATTGAGTGCAAACTTGTCAGTCCCACCCAGGTCAGACACTGATGGTACAATGGGGAATTAGTCCAAGATAGTCCCACTTCTCTAGAAGCTTGCCATTCACTTATGAGAATAGGCCTTGAGTGAATGAGTATGTGAATAATTAATTTAACAGGGGTGAGAACTCCAAAATTAGACAGTGGAAGTCCTGGAAGGAGGAGAATATCTGAAGAGATGCTAAGTGGGGGGAGGGGAGGGGAGAGAACAGGCTTTGCTAAGAAAAGTGACATCTAAATTGCACCCTGAAGATCAAGTTGAAATTCATTAGCAGAAAGAGAGGACAGGGAGGAGCATGGAAAAACTTTTTATGAACAAAGCCTTGAGCTTGCAAGAAGTGGATAAGTTAGTTAGTTCAGGGATCTATAGAAGAGACCATTGTGCCTATAGAGTGTAGTAGTGAACATGAATGAGACTTGAGCAGTGAAAAGATTTTTGACTCTTTCTAGATGAACTTTGGAGGAAGAGATATGTCTGTAACAGGAGAATTTCAAGGTCAGAGTTGCATTTTTTAAGTGTCCTCTTGGATTACAGTTTGAAAATCAGACTTGGAGGTGGCAGCAGGGAGGTATCAAGTGGGACTAGATAGCACAGGATGTCCAGTTCAGGAAGATGCTGTGGTGACTCAGGGAAAAGATGAGATGCTTCTGATGGTATAAGTGACAGCAGCTCAGGATGGAGGGGAAGTAGCAGGGTGGAGAGAAGAAGAGGGATTCAAATGATAGATCATAGAACTTGGCAGTTGATTTGACTTGGGAGAGCAAGGGAGAGGGGGGTAGTAAAGATCATTCCCGGGTTTCTGGCATAAGCTATTTGTCCTCCTCCACATCTCCCCAGTATGCTGGCCCCATCTCTTCCCAGCTCATCAGAGAAATAGAATGCAGCAATCCAAAGGAGAGAATATTGCAGCATTACTGCTATTTTTGCACCATGAAATCCAAAGATAAAAATCCCTCTGCTTCTTATATAAGAAGTGGTAAATGTCACTAGGTAGGTTTGCTCCAACCCCCGGGGCTTCTAATTTGTTTCTGGTTAAGCCCTGACACCTGTACTTGCTCTAAAGCTGTGCTGACATGTGAGTAGCTCCCCTTTGGCCCACCTACCAGAAGCAGTACTCTGGAGAGACAGGTCCTCATCTGGGGGCCATAGGAAGAAGTCACCCACCAGATTTTGTCATGGATTTTGGGTAGAAAAAAAATTGTGCTGATTTCTGTTTGAACATCTCTCTTCTTTTTTTCTTCCTCCAAAATAAGATACAGTCCATACACACACCACACCATACAATCTTCCCATGTAAAGTATCCAGTTCAGTGGTTTTCAGAACATTCACAGAGTAGTTCAACTACTGCTAAATCAAATTCTGTATCTGTTCATCATCCCATAAAGAGACAACATGCTCCTTATTTCCTGTGTATTCCAAATTCTCCCTTCTTCATCCCTGAGAAATCAGTCATATACTGTCAGTCCCCATATTATGGGCATTTTATGTAACTGGAACCATGCATAGTCTTTCATATTTGGCTTCTTTCACCTGCTAGACTAATACCTTCAAAATCCATTCTCTCTTGCAGCATGCATGGTTTTATGACTAGATAATTATTCCATTGAATTGATAGGCTGTCTTTATTCACCAGTTGATAGAGATGTGAGCTGTTTTCACCTTGGTGTTATTATTAATGACATTACTATGAACATTCTTGTATAAGTTTTTGCTTAAACACATGCTTTCATTTCTCATGGCTCTATCACATGGAATGGAATGACTGGGTTTCTGAAAATTTCTTAAAGGCAAAGATCATCCAAGCTTTTAATTTGTATGTCTCTGAACAGAATGTGCTAGACATATCTTCATTAAGAAGATAAAACAGTAATGTTTGAGAGTCTACAGGTTTAAATACTAAAGGAATATATCTGCAAATATGGTGTTTTGCACATACATGTTAGTTACAGCCATAACGTAAAAGGAAGATTTAAGGGAGCTTCATTTAAAATGCTGGTTAGTATAATTTAATTTGAGAGTAAGGAGGAAAAGGTGCAGATAACTAAGGAGGGCTTGGAGTTCAGATGAACCAGACTTGAGAAGGTTCCTCTGAGATTACCCTATGATTACTTTCAGACTCAATGCCCTGATACAGCTCATAGAGTTCAAGCATTTCCACAAGTGCACACAGGTCAGAGAAGAGATTTAGGAAAACTTGATGCAGGTACATAACCACCAGTATTCTTAAAGTCATTGCAATAGTTCTGACAATGGTTAGCAGATGGTAGGTCACAAATAGGTAGGCCAACAGTGGCTCTGTATGTTCCAGGCCACAAGAGAGTCCTTCTGAAATCCAGGGAGGAAAGTATGCAGCTACATATGAAGAGACATCCCAAGAGTAATGTCAGGGGCATAACTATACATGACAAGACAGTTTACCCCCTTCTCTTCTGAGGGCTAAGGATTTCAGAAGAAACCCAGGAAGGACCCCAGGACTCTCCGTGTTAAGGGGATGCCTGCAGAGAAGGTAACATGGTCTATGGCCATACAATCCCAAACATGCCTCAGCTCATCTGATCTTAGAAGCTAAGCAAGGTCAGGCCTAGGTAGTACTTGGATGGGAGAAGGCACTTGTATCAACAACACAAAGCTGTGCAAAAGATCTAAACCCCCTCAAAAGAATGCTTGCAGTGCTTAAGAGATGACTCAGCAGTTAGGATGCTTGCCTGCAAATCCTAATGACCCAAGTTGGATTCCCCAGTACCCACATAAAGCCCAATGCACAAGGTGGCATTTGAAGTGGCTAGAGTCTCTGGTGCCCATTCTCTCTGCCAGGCAGTGATGTACTCCTTTAATCCTAGCACTCGGGAGGCACAGATAGGAGGATTGTTATGAGTTCAAGGGCAGCCTGAGACTACATAGTGAGTTAAAGGTCAGTCTGGGCTAAAGCAAGATCCTTCCTCAAAAAACTAAAACAAAAAAGGCAGAATCCAAAATATGTGTCTCTGGTCATGGTGGAGTGGGGACTATGGGTTTACTCTGTAGCTCCTGCTTCTTGCTGATGGTGGGTACCTCCAGGCCTGGCATATAAACTCAGAGGGTTTTAGAAGAAGTAAACACTACCTACCCTTAGTTTCACTAAGAGTCTTGGAGGAGCAGCTAGAGAGATAGCTCAGTAAGCATGCTTACTGCACAAGTATGAGGGCCTGAGAAGGCCTGGTCCACTCTGAGTTCAGTTTCCAACCACCTATTATGGGCCTATCTATAGCCCATATACCACCTATAGCTGGGCATGGCCATACATATCTGCAGCTTCAGCTCTATGGGGAGTGGAAACCAGACAATCAGTGAGGCAAACTGGACAGCCAGTCTAACCAATAAATAACAACAACAACAACAACTGCAGCTCCATGTTCAGTGACAAATTCTGTCACACACACACACACACACACACACACACACACACACACACACAATACTCAGACGAGTGATACATAGGAAACCCAATCTTCTCCTCTGGCCTCTGATATGTGCACATGGGGTGCATATATTTGTCAACACACACACATTTACCTCACACACATGCAAAAAGAAAAGAAACTTGGAATAACACACATTCAAATATGGTTATATTGCTTTTACATGCATGGAATTATTCAGTAGAAACTTAAGGGGTCTATTATGAATTTCCCCTCTTCTCCTACATCATTGTCTCTTGCTTCCTATTTATGTAACTCATTAAAATTAAAATCATACAATTGGCTCAGAGCTGAAGGTTGCTAAATCCCTCTTTTTGGATTTATCATTAAGACATATAAAGATTTGTAATCTAAAACATCAGACACATAGGTGTTCTGATGTGAGCAAATAGAATAGCCTGTTATCAACTAGCCACTTAGTGGTTTTGATCTCCAAACAGAAACATAGATCTACTCACACATAGTCTTATATCAGAATGAAGTTATTCACCACCTCTTAATGCTTGTTGGTGAACTAAGAGGAGGCTAGATGCAGAAACAGAATGACCTAGCTTCCATTTTATCACACCCCGATGAAGAAAGAACACTCTAGCAGACATGCAGGGTGTTGTGCCTCGGGGGATGGAAAGCAATGTGCTAGCCCTCAAGCATCTCTTGATGTTAGGAGAAGACCAAGAGGAGAAACCTCTGATACCAACAACTCTTCTACTTTCCTCCAAGGTATTATCTCAGCAAAGATATTAGCTTCTTTTCTAACTTTGAATCACCATAGGTTGTTTTGCTGCAAGTAGATGAAGACGGAAGGGAAAAAAAATCTGTTACTAGTTCAAGTACATTTTGCTCTGTTAATCAGCTTTTAAAAAAATTATCTTTCCCATTCCTTAGAGAAGTTGGCAGAGGCTCCCAACTGTTTTGACAAAATGTAACCACTAGACCATCTGGGACTGACATTTTCAACATGGCAGTCAGGAGAGCTCATCTCAGGAGAAGGCTGCTTTTGCAGGATCCCCTAGCCAGGGCAGTAGGGATAGAAACCTCTCATAAGGCAAGCAAGCTGGAACCAAGCCTTCTGCCCTCCTGCTCTCTTTGCGCTCAGCCATAGCAGCTCCTTCCACTTCCCAGAGATGTGTGTGCTCTTGTATATTGTAATATTAGAAATGGATGTTGATTCTGAGGATATCAAAATGTCCTACATGTTTAAAGATATACTCTTGTTAAATCAATCTTAGGACTGCAAGAGACAAGGTGGAAAGCACATATGTATGTTTACATGTGAAGCAAGAGTGATTGTTTCACTAACAAGACTGGGGAATTAAGAATTCTTAATAACTAGGTCAGCCAAGGGCAGTTAAGGGAATTACAATGAACAGTTTAGAATCACTGGTTTGTCCCTCTAGACCTTCTAAGCACTCACAGAGCCAAAGTCCACCTAATAGTTATTACTGCTGCTGAAATCAGGCATCCCAGGGCTGTGGACCTCCTCCTTGTTAACCACAGAACAGTCCTCCTGGCTGCCAGATGGTCAGGTCAGGACACAGATGACTGCTCAACACCCTTAATTACTTCCCAGGCAAACCACCTACCTGTTACTCATGTAGGTTCACAGCCACATGTTTTGCTACATTCTTTTATGAGCCCCATTTTCCTATTTATTTTTGTTATTGGAATTTATTTCCAACTTCAAATTAATGCAGTTGAGACCAGAATTAGATTATCCCTTAGAAAACTACATGAATTCAATATTCTGCCATCAACTTCCCACTCTACACCTATTCCTATGCCATCGGCCATTAAACTGTAAAGACTAGAGCAAATCAAATACCTTAAAAGAGACCTATCACTCCTGTGTTCTTCCTTGCTAAGGTGAAATAAGCTTGATTCTAAGGTAATGTTTCCTGTTTATAAAGTCCTTTTTCCTCTTGCTGGCTTGGGATCAAAACCAGGACCTCACTCACACTAGGCAAACACACTACCATGGAGCATATACCCAGCCCCAGTTTATAGTTAATGAGAAATTATATTTTCATAATACACTTATTGAGTGTCCTAAGGCCAGAATTTTGCCAGGGATAGGGAGTTTGAGACAGGATCAGTCTTTAGCATCTTACCTTCTAGGCAGGGGCTCATGATCACCAACGTGTCAGTGTGGTGAGTGCCTTCCAAGAAGGAAGCAGGACAGCCAAGACCAGAATACCTCTTAGAGTAGACTAGGCTCTGGTTGGCTGGTAGCATCTGAAGAAAGTGTAGGTATTTCCTAAAACAGGAAATAAAGAAAGAGCATTGTAAACTGAAGGTAAGCATATGTTGTCTCAGAGGTGATAAATAGAGCAAATGCCATGATTATAGGAAAAAACTAAACAAAAGAGCATGGGCAAGAGAGGTGTCAGAGGAAGTCAGAGAGGCTCTAGAATGAGTGTGAAATGGGCCTGGTCCCCAGGAGGTGGAGGGCTGTCTAGTGAGGTGCTGGATACTAAAGGTAACAGTAAGCAATGGGAGAATCTTCAACATTAGGGGCCTCCAGCATCATGGAGAAGTTGGGTCTTCAGATAGGAAGAAAGCAAACACCAGGGGATCCTCCAAGCAGCTCCAAGATGATACAACCCTGACTTAATTCTCTTCACTCCTTCCTTTACCCCAGCCCTGGTAGACTGCCTATCTGCACCCTGTCACCCTGTCCCAATCGTCTGACCATTTTCAGAATGTCCTTAAATGGAAACATACAGTCAGGGCCTTTATTCAAGTCTTTCAGTTAGCATAAGGCATTTGAGACTTGTCCATATTGTAGCTCCTTTTTATTATTACATCCATAGTTTGTATGCAGCATAGTTTATTTATTCATTCCCTGGCTGAAGGACATTTGGGCAGTTTCCAAGCTTTTGGAGATGATGAACAAAGCTACTATAAATATTCACATACAGGTTTTATGAGAGCATAACTTTCTTTTAACATGGGCAAATACCTATGAGTGGGATTTCTGAGTTTCATGGCAAATGAGTATTTAATTTTATAGAAACTGAAAAAAGTCTTTTCCACAGTGATTGTACTGCTTTACATTCTCACCAAAAAATGTATGCAACTACCAGTTACTCCATATCCTTGCCAGCACTTGGAATTATAAGCTTGCTGTTGATGGTTCTAGGCAGAGTAATATGCATGTAGTCTCACTGTGATTTTGATTTGTATTCTCCTAGTGAGTAATGGTACTATCTTTTCTTTTCATTTATTTTCCCCTTCCTTGTATTTCTTGGGGCAGGCTTCAAACTCATGATCAGTTTCCAAAGTGCCAAGATTTCAGGCATACACCAAAATGCACTGCTCTCCAGCTTTTGACTATCTCTTGACTATAAACATTGGTTGGCACATGAGTGCCAATAAATATTTGTTGTCATCTAAATAAATCAATGCCACCATTATTACCCTTTTTATCATCACCATTTCTGTAAGAAGAAATGAGAAACTGTCAAAGCAATGGCAGTTATATAAAATAAATATTAAGAGGGAAGAAGTGATGGTTCTGATGATTAATGTAGGAATAAATGAGACTCTTTGGCTTCTGAATGGGATGAATTGGAAGATATGGTGGCAGTCAGTGAGACAGGAAATGCAGGAAGGTGAGAAAGATGACCCTAATTCCAGTTTTGGATAGGGTGAGCCTGAGATGATCATGGGGCACAAGTGGACATGTCCTGGAAGTCATGAGAGGCTTTATCTTATTCACTACTGTTCATTCAGGACTTACAAATTTGGGGATTCACAGCATATATTATTTGGTATATATCTTTTGTCATTTCTCTCATTGATGTAATAAGGCTACACTTAAGGAAATACCTTCAGAAGATCAGCTTTCCCAAGTTCACAGCATTAATTAGTAATTTGATAAGAGCTAAACTTATGCTTCTAAAGGCTGTCTTCCTGTGTATGTTAGTTTATTGAAACCAAAATCTCCATTAGTCTCTTTTTTAATATGATGTCATCCTCTTTACTTCTACTATGAGGGTCTTATGGAGGTATTGCTAGGCACAGCAAGGTCATGGATATCAAGGCCAATTTCTGTCTGGGCAGTTGCATTGTAGGGAGTCGCACTTTCCTTTGGCTCTTCCATTCTATCCGCCCCTCTTCCGCAATGATCCCTGAGCCTTGAGGGTGTGACAGAGATGTTTCAGTGCTGGGCACTTCTCCATCCCTTCTTCTCAGCACTATGTTGCCTTTTGGATCATCCCAGTGGTCATCGCCATCTGAAAAGAGAAGCTCTCTAACCAGAAGTGAGAGTAGCATTAATATGTGAATATGAGCATTAAGTGTAGTATTTTCCGGGCAGCTTGGTGGGAATAGTATATACATTTAGATAAGGGCATGCTTTATACCCCTAAGGCTTATGACCTTACCTACCATAGACTTTACTTAGGTTTTTCAGTACCAGGTATGTATTCCTCCCGTAGAGAGGGCCTTCAGTCCAATTATAGAGCAGTTGGTTACCCCACGAGTAGACATGCCACTATTGCACCTGCTCAGTCTTTGGGCCTGTCTGGCCAAATTTGAATATTCAGCGTCCACTGTTTTCACTGCTGATGACTTCTGTCTCCCATACTCTGCATGCAGTGCAGCTTTTTCCAGCTTTCAGTTGGCTGGTCTACAGGAGAAGGTTTTCTGCTCAGCACCAGCTTGCTTTCAGTGACCTTGCCTCTCAGGCAAGAGATGTCTTCAGCAATAGGGTCTTACTATCTGTTTCTCAGGGGAAACCAAGGGCTTTGGCAAAAGCCTTTAATGTTTTGGAGGCTACCGGGACCTCCTTGGCCAACAACTCACTGGAAGGTATCCCATCCCAGGTACTGAAAATTTTCTAGTAACAGTCTACAGCTTCTAGATGTACCATTATTCAAAAAAGTAGTTTTACATAAGTCTTATTCACAATCTTTTGAAATTAGATTGACCCTCCCTTGCCCTTCTTCTTTATGCATTCTCTACCCATGGCCTTGGTTAGGCCATTCCTCCTTGTAATCAGTCCTTCCACTTACATATGTGCAATACCATACACTTCAGTCCTTCCCTTTCCTCCGTCCCTTATAGCCTTTTACCAGCTTACTGGTTTCTGGTACCAATTTTTGGTTCCAGTTCACACACAAGTCTGTCTATTTGTAGCTAGGATCCACATATGAGAGAGAACATGTGACGCTTGGCTTTCTGAGCCTGGGTTACCTCACTTAGTATAATCCTTTCCAGATCCATCCATTTCCCTGCAAATTTCATAATTTCATTTTTCTTTACCGCTGAGTAGAACTCCATTGTGTAAATGTACCACATCTTTATTATCCATTCATTTGTGGTGGGACATCTAGGCTGCTTCCATTTCCTAGCTATTGTGAATAGAGCGGCAATAAACATGGTTTTGCAAGTATCTCTAAGGAAGTGAGAAGAGTCTTCTGGATATATGCCTAGGAGTGCTATAGCTGGATCATATGGTAAATCTATTTCTAGCTGTCTCAAAACCTCCACACTGATTTCCACAATGGTTGACCAGGTTACATTCCCACCAACAGTGTAGAAGTGTTCCTCTTTTTCCGCATCCACGCCAACACTTATTGTCATTTGTTTTCTTGATGGAAGCCATTCTGACAGGAGTGAAATGGAATCTCAAAGTGGTTTTAATTTGCATTTCCCTGATGGCTAAGGATGTGGAACACTTTTTCAGATGTTTATATGCCATCTGAATTTCATCTTCTGTGAATTCTCTATTTAGTTCCATAGCCCATTTTTTAACTGGGTTGTTTGAATTCTTATTATTCTGTTTTTTGAGTTCTTTGTATATTCTGGATATTAATCCTCTGTCAGATGTATAGCTGGCAAAGATTTTCTCCCATTCTGTAGGTTGTCTTTTTGCTCTACTCACAGTGTCCTTTGCTGTACAAAAGCTTTGTAATTTCATAAGGTCCCATTGGTTGATTAGTGATTTTATTCGCTGAGCAATTGGGGTTATATTCAGAAAGTCCTTACCTATGCCAATATGTTGAAGGGTTTCCCTACTTTTTCCTCTAGCAGGTTCAGAGTTTCAGGTCTGATATCAAGGTCCCTGATCCATTTGGATTTGACTCTTGTGCATGGAGAAAGACAAGGATCTATGTTTATCCTTTTACATACCGATGTCCAGTTTTCCCAACACCACTTGTTAAAGAGGCTATCTTTTCTCCAATTAATATTTTTGGCATTTTTGTCAAAAATCAGGTGGCTGTAGCTGCTTGGATTAATAATATTTGGGTCTTCTATTCTGTTCCATTGATCTACCTGTCTGTCCTTGTGCCAGTACCATGCTGTTTTTGTTACTATGGCTTTGTAATATAACTTAAAATCGGGTATGGTTATACCACCTGCCTGATTTTTGTTTCAAAAATTGTTTTGGCTATTCGAGGTTTTTTGTGTTTCCAGATGAATTTTAGGATTGTTTTTTCTATTTCCATGAAGAAAGCTATTGGGATTTTAATAGGGATCGCATTAAATGTATAGATTGCTTTTGGTAAGATTGACATTTTCACAATATTGATTCTTCCAATCCAGGAGCATGGGATGTCTTTCCATTTCCTTGTGTCTTCTGTAATTTGTCGCTCGAGTTTTTTAAAGTTCTCATTGTAGAGATCCTTCACTTCCTTGGTTAAGTTTATTCCAAGGTATTTTATTTTTTTGAGGCAATTGTGAATGGGAGAGATTCCTGATTTCATCCTCTGCACGTTTGTTGTTAGTATATAGAAAAGCTACTGATTTCTGTGTGTTTATTTTGTATCCTGCTACATTGCTAAAAGTGTTTATCAGCTCTAACAGTTTGCAGGTAGAGACTTTAGGGTCTGTTAGGTATAGAATCATATCGTCTGCAAATAATGATAATTTGATCTCTTCCCTTCCGATTTGTATCCCCTTTATGAGTGTCTCTTGCCTTATTGCTGTGGCTAAGACTTCCAGTACTATATTAAATAGTAGTGGGGAAAGTGGACACCCTTGTCTTGTTCCTGAATTTAGAGGAAAAGCTTCAAGTTTTTCCCCATTTAGTATTATGTTGGCTGTAGGTTTGTCATAAATAGCTTTTATTATGTTGAGATATGCTCCTTCTATTCCCAGTTTCTGTAATACTTTCACCATGAAGGGGTGTTGGATTTTGTCAAATGCCTTTTCTGCATCTATTGAGATGACCATATGATTTTTGTCCTTCAGACCATTTATATGGTGTATTACATTTATGGATTTGCGTATGTTGAACCATCCCTGCATCTCTGGGATAAAGCCTACTTGGTCAGGGTGAATAATCTTTCTGATAAATTCTTGTATTCTGTTTGCCAGTATTTTGTTGAGAATTTTTGCATCCATGTTCATGAGGGAGATTGGTCTATAATTTTCTTTTTTGATCTGTCTTTGTCCGGTTTGGGTATCAGGGTGATGCTGGCTTCATAGAAGGATTTTGGTAGAGTTCCTTCCTTTTCTATTTTATGGAAAAGTTTGAGAAGCATTGGCGTTAGATCCTCCAGGAATGTCTGGTAAAATTCAGCAGTGAATCCATCTGGGCCTGGGCTTTTTTAGTTGGGAGACTTTTTATAACTGCTTGAATCTCTGTGGTTGTTATAGTTCTATTTAAATGGTTTATCTCTTCTTGATTTAATTTTGGTAGGTCATATGAATCAAGGAATTCATCCATTTCTTTCAGGTTTTCAAACTTAGAGGCATATATATTCTTAAAGTATGTCCGTATGATTTTCTGAATTTCTGGTATCTGTTGTGATGTTGCCTTTTTCATCTCTAATTTTATCAATTTTTGTCTCTTCTCTCTTTCTTTTGGTCAGATTTGCTAAGGGTTTGTCAATCTTGTTTATCCTTTCAAAGAACCAACTCTTTGTTTCATTGATCTTTTGATTGTTTTTTGGTTTCCATTTCATTAATTTCTGCCCTAACCTTTATTATTTCTTCCCGTCTACTAATTTTTGGTTTGCCTTGTTCTTCTTTTTCCAAGGCCTTATAGGTGAAGCATTAAATTGTTTAGTTGTGAACTCTCCAATTTCTTAATATATGCACTTAGGGCTATAAATTTCCTCGTAGGACTGCCTTCATTGTGTCCCAAAGGTTTTGGTATGTTGTATTCTCATCATCATTTGATTCTACGAATTTCTTGATTTCCTTTTAATTTCTTCAATGACCCATACATCATTCAATAAAGTGCTGTTTAGTCTCCATGAGTTTCTGTATGCTCTGTATATTTTCTTGTTGCTGATTTGCAGTTTAATCCCATTGTGGTCAGACAATGTACAAGGGATTATTTCAATTTTCCTGTATTTGTTAAGATTTGATTTGTGTCCTAGTATATGGTCTATTTTAGAAAATGTCCCGTGTGCTGCTGAGAAAAATGTATATTCTGCAGCATTTGGATGGAATGTTCTGTAAATATCTGTTAGGTCCATTTGTTCCATGGTATCATTTAATGCAGATGTCTCTCTGTTTATTTTTTGCTGGGTAGACCTGTCAAGATGAGAGAGGGGGTATTGAAGTCCCCACTACTATTGTGTTAGGAGATATCTCTGACCTTAATTCTAATAGTGTTTGTTTGATGAAATTGGGAGCCCCCATGTTAGGGGCATATATGTTTAGGATTGTAATGTCCTCCTGTTGGAGTGTTCCTTTAATCAGTATAAAGTGACCTTCTTTATCTTTCCTCACAAATGTTGGATTGAAGTCTATCTTGTCAGAAATTAAAATAGCAACCCCTGCTTTTTTCTAGGCCCATTTGCTTGAAATACCTTTTTCCAACCTTTCACCCTAAGAAGGTTTCTATTTTTTATTGAGAGATGAGTTTCCTGGAGGCAACAGATGGTAGGATCCTGCTTTTTAATCCAGTCTGCAAGTCTGTGTCTTTTGATAGGGGCATTGAGACCATTGATATTAAGAGTTATTATTGACATATATGTGTTTATTCTCACCATTCTTCTTATTTTTTAGTTTTTCCTGTTTTCCTTTTACTCACTTGTTTTAACTGTTATTTGAGTATGGTTTATTTTTTCCTATTTCCTGATGTGTGTGCTTTGCTTTCTCCTCAGCATGAATGATTCCTGCAAGTATTTTCTGTAGAGCTGGTTTAGTTGCCAAAAATTCCTTTAGCCTGTCTTTGTTGTGGAATGTCCTTATTTCTCCATCTATTTGGATAGATAGTTTTGCAGGATAAAGTAATCTCGGTTGACAGTTTTTATCTTTCAGAACTTGAATACATTACTCCAGGCCCCTTCTGGCCTTTAAAGTTTGTGTTGAGTAATCTGCTGTGAGTCTGATGGGCTTCCCTTTGTAGGTCACTTGCTTTTTCTCTCTAGCTGCTTTCAATATATTTTCTTTGGTTTGTATGTTTGGTAGTTTAATTATAATATGGTGGGGAGAGGTTCTTTCCAGGTTTTGTCTGTTTGGTGTTCTAAAGGCTTCCTGTATCTGCATTGGCATCTCTTTCCCAATTTGGGGAAGTTTTCCTCTATGATTTTGTTGAAAACACCTACTATGCCTTTGGAGTGAAATTCTTCTCCTTCTACTATCCCTTGAATTCTTATGTTTGATCTTTTCATAGTGTCCCGAATATCCTGTAATTCCCATTCATACCTTCCTATTATTTTGTCTTTCTCTCTGTTGGACTGTATTAGATCAGCTACTTGGTCTTCTAGCTTCGATATCCTGTTCTCTCCTTCATCCATTCTACTAGAGAGATTTTCTACAGAGGTTTTAATTTCACTGACTGTGTTCTTTATTGCTAGCATTTCTGAGTGGGTTTTCTTTATTCTTTCTATTTCCATATTTATGTCTAGTATTGACCTCCTTATTTCATTAAATTGGTTTTCTGTGTTTTCTTTGAATCCTTTGATTTCTTCTTTGAGGTCTTTGAACCCTTTCATTTCCTCTTTGAGTTCTTTGAACATAATTATAATCATTCTTTTGAAATCTTTCTCGGGATGTCCTCTAAGTCAGCCTCACTGAAGGTCATTTCTGATATATTAATACTTTTTGGTGGATTTATATTGTCTGGATGTTTTGTGTTTCTTGTATTGTAATGTAGAGATCTTTGCATCTTGAATTAATTTAATGCTTGGGTTTTCTAAATATCTGCAGTAATGTTAGATGTATCAATCAATCTGATATTATATGTCTTCAGTGTAGGAGTTAAAGGTGTTAAGTGTGGTTCTTAAGGCTCTCAAAGTAATCACAGAAGTGACCCTTGCCTGCTATGAGATTATCAAGTGGGGTGAATGGAACAGAATACAGTCAAGATCCAAAAATTTAACTCAACAATGTACCCTTCAATGAAATACAGCACAGAGTATTTGTGCAAAAGCAGGTATTATGACAAAGTCACAGTTCCTAAGGATATGTGTTAGCCCACGCCCTTAATCCTGTCAGCTGGGAGGCTAAGATTTCTGATCTGTAGAGAGTTCCAAGGTCAGCTTGTGATCAAGAGAGACCCTTCCCAATGAATGACAGAGGAGGAAACAAATCAGGAAGCAACAAATGAGCAGCCTAGAAAATAGCTTATTTAGGAATGTCAGATCTGACCATCCAACAGGATTATATACCAGGCTTATTTGTTGGGTACTAACCTAGTGAAAACCAAATTACCTTTTGAAACGGGTTTGATCACAGCTATGCTGCCCGGCTGCTTGGTTCCTTTGCTGTGACGTGGATTCAGGAGGTCAGCTGCGCTTGTGGGTCTCTGCTTTCCCTGCGCCCGATGCTGCTGGCGAGCTCTTTCCCAAGTCTCTGTTGCTCGCCGTGCTTGCACTCGTGGTGGGGGGAGGGGAGGCTGTGAGTGGCGGCTGAAGTCCGCCTGTTCCTCTACGCGATCCTCTTCCTCACAAGCCTCTTTGTTGGTCTCTACTGTCCTCCTTCCACGCTTCTTGAGATTGTGAGGAGGCGGTGTGAGTGGAAAATTCTCCTCACTGCCTTTAAAAGTTCTGCGGATCAGCTGTCTCAGGCAGCGCCTAGCCGCGCCACCGCCACAGCTGCTGCGGCGGCTGCGGCTGGAGAGCCGCTTCTGTGGGCTCCAGATGCTCTGGAACTCTCCTACTTCTCTGCTGGGCTTGAAAGTTTACTATGTATCTCACTTTTTAGTAGAAAAGTGTATTTTGCTGGGGTTTGTTTTGCTTTTGTTCGCTACCCTCTTTTGGCGAGGTTCCTATGTCGCCATCTTACAGCCATAAGTACTTGAATATAGTATTTAAAAGGGGCAACTAGGTACAGTGACATAAATTTTGGATTTATACTTATTGCCTATAAATATCACTTTGTACTGACATGTTACATTATCTACAGAGAGATAGGTAAAGGTAGTCCACCTTTACCTGTGATTTTATAGTCCATGGATTAAGTTATCTGTGGCCAACTCTGTCCTAGAAATATGGATAGGAAACTCCAGAAATAATTCATGTACTTTAAGCTGCATGTCATTCTGAGTAGTATGATGAACTCTCATAGAGTGCCTCTTTGTCGCATGCAGGATGTGAAACGTCCCTTTACCCAGCGTATCTGTGTTGTATATGCTACTCTCCTGTTAGTAATGTGGAAGTCATCCTTGATAATCAGATTAAGCAACATGGTACTGCAAGGCTTGGGTTTAATCACCCTGATTGTACCTGATAATGGCCTCAAAACACAAAAATGTTAGCAATTTGGATATGCCAAGTAGAAGCTGCCAAGTTCTCTAACTGAAAGGGTGAAAACTCTCAATAAAGAAAAAGACTTGTATGCTGAAGTTTCTAAGATATAAGATATTTTAAGGGAAATCACATTAATATAGCATTTGTTATGCTGTATTATTATAAATATTCTATTTAATTATTATTTTACCTCTTATACCTAAGGTAAAATTGAACTTTATCATAGATGCATGTATATAGAAAAAAATCATGTCTTATACAGAATTTAGCACTCTCTCCAGTTTCAGATACCTGCTGAGGGTCTTGGAATGAACTTCCCATTGATAAGAGGAATAAACTCAAATTTTATAAGGGAAGAGATCCCACAAGTCTGTCATTTCTGTGCTCAACTTACCTCCTCACTCTCGCCTATTAGAGGAGGAAACAGTTAACACTGGCTGCCCATGTCCTAGGTCAAATGTTTCCTTCCCTAAAGTAAAGCAAAGAGTGTGGAATGTAGCTAAAGACATTAGATAAAGACCTCAGGGCAAAGGTGATGGTTCAGTTGATTAAATCACCTGCACACAACTGTTCAGACCAGAGTTCAGACTCCTAGCACCCATGTAAATGCAGAGTGAGCATGGCAGCCTGCCTGTAATACTATTGCTGAGGAAAATGAGACAGGGGATGCTTGGGACAGGCTGCCTAGTAAGCTTACATGTTGAGCATTGCTAAACACTGGCTGGGACTATGAGGAAGCTGGCCTGGGCTGTTGGACATGGGACCTTGGGCTGTGGGAGTTTCAGCTGGCCTTATCGTCGGGAACCCACTCTGGCAATGGAGACTGGCCCTCCCTGCCCTCAGGCAAGGTTGTAGTGTGCCCTGTCATCTCCCAGAGTGGGAAGAACTGGTGGGCCCTCCCCCCTTGATCCCAAAAAGCACCTGACCATTACATAGTCAGGCTTTGCCCCCCACAGTTCCTGACCTTGTGGCTAGCTGCCCAAGAGACCCTTATAAAGAGTCTCCCTTCACCTTTAGCCATCCAATATGTGGCTGAAGTCACATAGCTTGTGAACAGTCTCCCTGCAGCTATAGCCATCCAATATGTGGCTGAAGTCATGTAGCTTTCCCCTCCATTTCTGTTATCTCCCTTGCAGCTCCTCCCTGGCAACTCTGAAGTCACAGAGCTTTCCCCATCACTATCTCCCTAGCAGATTTTCCCTCATAACTTTTGCCTTTCAACCAACTAGATAGCAACCCATAAGCCTATGTATCTAATCACTATATAGTCTGTATGTGACTCTCAACCTTTCTCAAGTATTTATAAACCCACTCCCCTTTTGAATAAATGAGAGCACGCTATCCATCAGACGGCCTCCTGGGTGGTTCATTGCCCATCACACTCACCCGCTCCAGGACCCTACTTCCCCAACTCCTGCACTCGGGATGTCAGTGGACAACGACCCCCGGAGGCAGTGAGGACCCATACTTAACTAATAAGTGAGCTTTGTGTTCAAATGAGAGATCCTGCCATAATAAGCGATCTAAAGAGTGATCAAGGAAGATACTCAGTGTCAACCTCTAGCCTCCACACACAAACACATACATGTGCCCACATGCTTATGAATATGCATACATGCATGCACACCATACACAAACTAATGCAAAATTAAAAAGATATACTGTTTTAACACCCTCATGATAAGTAACTCTGACCCAAGATAGCAGTGAGTCAAAACACCCACTGTTAACTACTAGGAAATCCAGATGCCCTGCCCTGGTTTGTAAGATGCCAACACATAAGTTAAAGCTTATGTATGTGGTGGACTGGGGAGGTAGCTCTGTGGTAGACTCCTTCCCAAGCATGTGCAAGGCCTTAAGTTTGACCTCTAGCACCATAAACTCACACACTAACTAAAACACCCAACCCTGTATGTATGAAGTCAAGGAAAAAGTAATTATAAAATAATAGCTGGCAGGTAGGACTTATTTTTCATGGAATATTCCAAAAACTTCACACATTCTGACTACTTTTACCTTCACAAATGAGCAGAGAGAGACACAGAAAGAGGAATATCTCTCAAAGTACATAGCAGAGTCTCTTACATCAGCCACAATACTGGCATGCCTCCAAGTTGTGTGTCTGCATGTATACATTCACATACTGCCCTTGATGAACTTATATGAAGTCATACCTGAGGAAGCTGGAAAGATATATGAAGAACAAATTCTGCCCCCTCACTGTGCCTTGAAGAAAGGGGAAAAAGCCTCCATTTCATCTGCCACCTGATAGAAAAGCTTATGATGTTGGATATCAAAGTTGGTCCTTACACTGGGCACAGTACTTCAAGGAATAGAAGAGGGGCCACCCTTTAGTCAGAACAGATACAAGTGCAAATTCCAATGTCCTCAGCAATGAAGAAAAGATTAACCCATCCATTGCCACCCTGTAGCTACTTGCCCAGAGCTGTGGCAGCTGAGAGAGGCATGTCCTCTCTCAGTGCCTGCCTTTGACACACTCTAGCCTGGGCTTGAGCTGTATTCAAGGGCCAGCTTTTTTGTATACACTTCACTCCTTCTCTGTCATCAGCATGTCTGGCTATTGTAACCTCTACAAGAAGAAGGGACACCTTAGGCCTTTTGAACACAACATAGTAGATAGACTTCATTCTGGGGCTATCAGAAGACAAAATCTCATCAAGAGGCTTTTCTTTGGACCAACATGGAGCCTTTACCTGACTAGCTACCTTACTGTCAGGTCTTCATGCAGATCCAGGGCTCCTGGGCTCTTCCCTAGTGGGAGGTCCTTCCAGACAGACCTAACTGCAGAAATGTGATGTACTGTCCAGTAGCTACAGAGTTTGGCAACAGGCTTTAAACTGGTAGCATGGGCCAAATGCTATTGATCACCCTGAGATGACAGGGCAAGATCTAGGTCTGAAAAATCATCCTGTGTCTCTTTGGGACCAGATGAGGTGGGCAAATGTGGCTTGAAGTGAGGGCTCCCTCTATCTAATCCCTCCTAGGCTATTCCCCAGCCATCTGGGGATGGAAGGGGAGGGGATAGAAGAAGGGTGTCTGGTGAGTACACTCTATTCCCAGGGTGTAATATTGGAAATTAACCCTTTCCCCAAGCATCCTTCTTAGCCCACTTTCTGCAACCAGTTAAAATTCTAGGAGAGTCAGCCTGCTGTTAGCACACACTAACAAAACTCAACAGCTCTCAAGCAGCAAAGGGTATAATTCCCATTTCTGTAACAATGTCAGACAAGTGGGTCAGAGCCGGAGCTGCCTGACTCTAACATAGCTATCACACTGTAATGGCTCATACACATAAGGAAAGGGAAGCAGGGGGAAGGAGGGTAAAGATACAGAAAAAAAAGGGTCTCCCAGGTAGGCAGATTAATAACCATGGTTCTACCATAAAGTGACTGATCCAGTCTCTTCCTATAAACATAATCTCATGCCACAAAAATGGTATAGTCTGATTTCTGAGTGCGATGCTTTTGAGCAGTGATGGAAACATAGGGAGGTATGGCTTTTAAGATGGTCCTTAGTTCATTGGGAGTCTGCCCTCAAGGGAATTGTGGGTCCTAGGGCTCTCACTCTTCATGGCTAATTGGGTGAGCAGTTTTCTCTGATCACATATTCATCCCATGGTGACAGCTTCACCAGGGGCAGAAATAAATGGGCTACTTAACCTTGGAATGGAAACTCCAAAATTGTGAGCCACTACATACCCTTGGACTAGAACTTCTAAAACTGTGAACCAAAATAAGTTTTGAACCAGAATCCTTTGGCTTTGCAGGCAAATGCCTTAACTACTAAGCCATATTTCCAGCCCGAACTTCATAATTCTTAAAAACTCTCCTGGAGCTGAAATTTTTGACAATCCAAGGAATGGTTTCTCAGAGAATATTCTTACACCTGTTGCAGAGTTATGGCCACTCAGACATTCTGCTTTCTACATTTATAGGCCTTAATTGCTTTTGTCACCCATTTCTACCCTAGGGTATATTAGAGTGAAAGAAGCAAACTGACTCGAGTATCCAAGAGGATTAGCAATTTGGGAAAATGCCAGCTGACCTGTGAATATGATAGATAGGTTTGCTTTACCTTTCTGCTGTTTCCCACTCACAAGACACCCTGTGGGACAGTTTATGACATGCCAGCTCACTTAATGCCACCATATAAAATACCATGAAGTGCTGACAACCCAATAAAGCCCTTACAATAATTCACTGCTAAAGCCACTTTATTTCTTGACAATTCCTCTTCAAACAAAATCATCCAATATCTTAAGAGAATAAGATCCACGCTATTTCTGCATGTGGCCAGAGGTCAGAGACTTACACAGAATGGCAATACAAAAACTTGACAGATGAGTGATGCCAGGAAACGAAAACAACCAGTCAGAAACAAGTTATACTTATTTCTATATCGATATGTCTATCTGTTTAGTTAGTTTGGCTGTCTACCCACGTGTGTGTGTGTGTGTGTGTGTGTGTGTGTGTGTGTATGTGTGTGTGTTTTGATGGTGCAAATGAAGCAAGTCCTATGTAAAGAGCCATGATACCCATTGATCCTCACTAAGTATAAAAATGCCACTGACTTGCATCTTCCCTGCTCCCTGTCACCGTCAGATCCTCATTGCTGGGACAAACATACAGCAAGACACAGTTTATAGGAAGATGGGGTTTATTTCAGCTTACAAATCCAGGGGAAACTCCATCAATGGCAGAAGAAGCTGCTTACTTCAACAGATCCAAGCAGAGGGAAACAACTGTAGCAAGCAAACACCAACACCAGCAAGCACAAACAGCCAAAGCTCAAACTGCTCTCTCCACACTTTTGGGCTAGACTCAAGATCTGCCCCCAAACACATCTTGGGTCTAGACCCCAAGATCCACCCCCCAGTGACACCTTGTTCAGCAAGCTACTAGAGACTTAAGCAGGAAGCCCAACCTTAATCAAACATACCTGAGGCTATGCAGAACAGACATTCACTTTCAAACCACCACACAAGGTCATTCACAAATCTGACATTCTCAAGTTATCAATAAAATGTAAGAATGTGAGTTACCTACCTGCTCCTCTGGATGTCTTCCACTCTAAGCTTCTCTTCCCCATGGAAAGGTATTTTGGGCTTACCTCTTCTCTTCTGTCTGAAATTTTTAGGTCAGAAGAGGTCTCTGCTTCCCCTTCTTCCCACAGTGGGTTTGTAGCACCCTGACTTAGCAGTGACATCCTTGAATCCTTGTCTCTCAGGATGTTTTATGGGGATAAGTGACCCTGTTAACAGACAGATAACAATAGAGGAAGAGATAAATGAAGAAGTATGAGGTTGAGATATGAAAGAATAGGTGGAATCAATGACGTACCAGAAAGCAGCTACAGGCAGCAGGAATGACCAAGGGGTTGTGATCTCAACACTGAATCAGGAAAATGCCAGCATTGGAAGGTTAGCATGTGTATCCAGATGGACAGAGGCACTAAAATTAAGAACCCTACTTCTCCATCAAATACTGGGAAATAAGGTGATAATATGGAGGAATGAACAAGGCTTTGGCATCAGATAAGCCCCACTCTGAATTCAAGTACTATCATTTGCCAGCTGTGTGTACAAGTCCCTTTGCCACTCTGTTCTGTGTGTCTAGAGTCCCCATGGTGGTGTCACAATGTTGGAAAGAAAATTGGCTCACAGTAAGTACAGCCTATTCCCACATTTATGTCTTGCCACTGAGTGTGAATCACAAGAAAGGAAACGAAAGGGAAAAGTAGTGATAAAAGAAAGAAGATGCAGAGAAATAGTGAAGGGACCTTCTTCCCTCTCTTTTGATTCCACTTCACCTTGTCACTTCTTCCATCTTTGCCTTGTTTCAACAGTTCATCACATCACACTGTTGCCTCATTCTCTACTCCCCTTCACACTTCCTCTAAATATTTTTTCTCCTTTAGTTTTTATGCCCTATACTTTTGTGATGGCCTGCCATATTGATCCCTGCCCAGTGCTCACAGCTTATATTGCAGCCCCTCTCTCTTCCAGAGAGCAGTAATATGTTGTCAGGACACTCGTGAAGCAGTGTGTCAGGGTTTGAATGAAATACCTTCCATGGACTCATATGTTTTGAATACTTGGTTCCAAGTTGATGGGAATTTAGGAGTCTTGTGGAACCATTGAGAGATAGAGCCTTGCTGGAGGAGGCGTGCCACTGAGAATAGACCTTGAGATTAATTGGTCTCACATACTGAGTGTTCAGGGATGGCTCACTTAGACTACTTTCTTCCTGATGCTGTGGAGATGTGATGCCCAATTTCTTGTCTATTCTGCCATGCTTTCCCTGCCAGGATGAAACTTGCTCTCAAACTGTAAGCAAAAATAAACTCTTTCCTTCCATAAGCTCCTTCTGGTTGTGTGTTTTGTCCTAGAAATGAGAAAGTAACTGCTACATAACACTACAGTAGAGTATAAGTGATATGCAACTAATGTCTTCTATTCGCAGTTTACCTGAGAAACCCATCTTGCATATAGATTTCTATCCTCTGTCAAGCCTTTGCAGCCCAACACTACAGCTTGACTGGCACATTTCTTGGCAGATACCACTCAGCTAAGTCACTCCTGGATTTCTGATTCATTGAAACTATGTGAGGCAACAAAGACTTATGTACCATAAATTTAATCCCATTCATTACACAGAATTAGAGAGCTAGCACAATCTTTGGCCCTGTTTTAGGTCCTGTTACTCCACTTTGTTGATATAGCTATTCATAAGTACACCAAGGGTTGTGCTTTTGTCTCTGGGACAGAGTTCTAAGAACTTCTTCCAGGGCTGTCAGAAACTGAACACTTTCCCTACTTCCCTATTCAAACCCAGATCACTTTCTTACAAATAGACTCACTCTAATAGCTCCTAGCTTGAATAATGCTATGCTAATAGATTTCTTGAGTTTTTTTTTTCTATTTAATACATACTTCAACCATTATTATAACTTCTGTGCTATAGGAAAGAAAAACATCTGTCCTACTTTACAAATGAGAGAATTTGATGTCTCTGATTAATTTAACTAATTGGCATAAAAACACAAGTTAGTGACAAAAGTAGGGTTGCCCCACTGCTTGTCTGCCTGCATAAGCAAATCAAACATCCATTGAGTCTGGTATTATGATAGACATTGAAACAATTCTCCATGGAATCAATTGCCATTGATTTGGCAAGGTACAAGTGAAGTTGTATCAATTACTGCATGTAACAAAGCACCACAACATTTAGTACCACAGATCAACAATATATTACTGTCTCCCATACATCTAGGGGATGGTAGTTCTCCCTTGGGGTTCTTTATTACATTACAGTCTTTTGGTGATGGAGGCTGGAGCCATTTGAAGACATTTGGACCTATGTGTCCACTGCTATGGCTTTGGTGGCTGGAAAAACCAGAATTAGATGAGCATCTCTCCACTCATTTGACTTATGCTTCTCCACAGCCTGCTAGCCATAGGTTAACCAAACTACTTGTGTTATACATGAATTCTTCCTGGGTTCCAGGTCCTCCAAAAGGCTTGGTCCAAATGTTTTCTTGTGATCTAACCCCAAATCTTTAAGATGAATTTTTTACCATATTTTAACTATTAATCAAGTTACACAGTCTAGTACAAGCTTAAAAGAAGGGTAGAAACAGACTCCACCTTGATAAAGAAGTGCACACAATAAAGGAAAGAAGGATGGTGGCCATTATAGAGGAAAGCAATCACAGTCCACACTTGGCTCAAAAAGTGAGTAGCCCTCCCTCATGGAAAACCTTACATGACCAATGAAGTTTCATTCCATTGTATTAACAGTTCAAAAACAAGGATCCTATCATCTAGATTAACAGCAAGACATCTGTAGCAGACGGCTTCAGGTTCACTGAGATGAACTTCCAGACCAGGCACAGTTATGAAAGGAAGGGATTTATTGAAGCTTACAGATCCAGGGAAAGTTCCATAATGGCATAAGCAGCTGGCCTGCCTTCACAGGACCAAACAGAGAGAGAGAGAGAAGCCAAAAGCCAAAAGCCACACAGAACAGGATACCTTAGGAACTCTAGCTAGGCACACTTTGCATATCTTTAGATTAAAATCTCAAACCCACCACCACACCTTAAGATCCACCCAGTGACACTGCTTCCAGCCAGGTGGCTGCAGATGCAAACTACAAACTAATAAAACACTAAATATATTGGGGGGCATCTATTTAAACTGCCACAACATCCTCTACAGATGTCTCAGGATACATTACTGGTCCAAAAGAGGAGAAGTAAGTGGTAGCCATGTTTTCATAACAGTTCTGAAATTCTACTGGGCACACATTGCTACTTCTTTGGGTTATAGTCCAGTCTAGCTTCTGAGTTCTTGTTGGTTGCATCCTCTAAAATGCTTTTGCTTAATACATGATTGATCAAGGATTTAGATTTTGAAGCTTCCTTGCTTTCTTCCTGTTTATAGAAAATTGTGGGTCTAAAGACTATTTTGTATTCTCTTCCCCCTTTTTTGGTACAGTTTAATATAATTCCTTCAAAATTGAGTGGGCTTCCTGTATATCAGATTATCACCCACTCACTGGAACAGAAGCTGTAGTTACTGTTTTCTTGAGAAAGGCCCTTTCCCTGTTTTCCACTGGCTTCAGAGTCAGGGTGCTGGAGACTGCCTGTCTCTAGATTCTTGGATGCACTGTTCGCTTTGAAGGATCTCCAATGTGTGCTCTTAATATTATTTTCTAGCAAAGACAGTCTTGTGGCAGAGAATTAATGTTTTTAGAGTCCCAACAAGGTATATCTTAACTATTCATGAGGTGCAAACAGAAGTTTTTGCACCTTGATACTTTTACTTTGAAGCCACACTTCAGACACAATGCTGTCCCTGCATGTTATCTCTTCCCTGAGGGCATGTCTAAGAAAGTTTGAGACTCTTCCGCTGAGGATGAAAAACTAATTTTATTTTAGAATCAAGTGAAGCAAGATTCATTTCTATTTCTATAAATTCTGTTTGGAAGTTAAATGGTTTCCTCTTTAGTTCATTTCTACCCATTTTATCGTCAGCAGCTAGAAGAAGCCAGGGGGGCAGGCTTTGCATTCTGCCTGTAGCTCTCACCAGATCCACAAGTTCATTTGGCACTCTTTCTTCTTTCTACATCACAGGCGACAGTGCCATCAACATTCACCCCACATATCCCAAGTGTTTCTTTTTTCTCACCTCTAGCAACATTTTCTTCTCTATCTTTCAAGGCCTCATGAACATGCCTTTGATGTCTTTCTAGATTTTGCTAAAAGAATCCCTATGGGTACTCTTTCCCTTATTGCTTGTTCTGAAAACAAATGCCATGTGCTTTTTATGTGAAGCAGTGCATTACTTTGAGATAGCAAACTTCTGTTTCAAAAATCAATTTCTTTTTTTCATAACTATTTTAAAACTTAGTAGCTTAACATAGCTGGGTGTGATAGGGTACACCTATAATTCCATGCTCAGTAGGTACTCTGGTTCAAGATTAACATGGGTTACATAGTAAGACCTTGACTCAAAACAAAAATTCTCATAGTGATTTACACCACCAGTCCATTATTTCTCACATTTCTGGGGGTTGATAGATTCTCTTGGGTAATTGTCACATGATGACTTTTCACATGGCACTGATCAGGTGGCACCAATACTGGCCTGTGCTGGAAATTCCTCCAGTCATGTGCATGGCACAGATGATCAGGATGATGAAAAGTTGTATGGGCATCTGTCCTCATGCACTTGTTCTAGAAGGCTGTATTTGACCTCTTCAGAGCAACTCAAGGTAGTTGTACTTCTTATATGGTGGTTGGCTTCCTCTAAAGATTCCTTTCCAAGTTTCATTCCATTGGCTTCAGAGTCAAAGTGCTGGAAGCATCAAGTTCTAATTTTGTGTACTTAGATTATGGTAGTTCTTTTTTATAATTTATTATTTAGTTTATATTATTCTAATTTTACATTCATATTGGTGACTCCATTATCCTCCTCCCTGTCCTCCCCCCTCCCAAGGGACCCTCATCAATGGGGAATGTGGGTCTTGCACTGTGGAGGTAGTCAAAAATTATGGGGGGATAGGCCAAGTCTCTGTGCATAATGACCCAACTTGTGGCTCTCACACTTTTTCCACCTCCTCTTCTGTGAATTTCCCTGAGCCATGTTGGAATCATTTTAGTTCTACTTCAGTGGTGAGGTTTTAGAAGCCTCTGTGTCTCTGGATATCTGGCTTAGTAGGAGTTGAATGTTCTCTGTGTTTATCTCCTTCGGCCTTTTTCTGGTATTGTGGTCACCAAGAATGCTGTATTCTTGCCCTTTCCCCACATTCCTCTATGGTTTCAGCTGGGGCCCTGGTGAGGTGTGATAGGCTGATCCTTCCTTCAGGTTCATCATCCCTCTGAAAAAGATAAGCAAATTTTCCCATGGAGAGAGAAGTTACTACTAGATAGATGGAATGGCCATAGTTATTTTATAGAGAATTTTATCTGCATAGGCCCTCTTCTAGACCACATTTGGTGGGAGCTTGATCTTGGAGACTGGGCTCATTTTTTGTACATGGTTTTGACTTATTTCCCAGTTCCAACAATGAGTTCTACTGAGTGGATTTATTAATCAAATTAAGAGCAGTTGGTTACCCACCATGGCTGTGTGTCACTACTGCACTTGTTTGAGCATTGCATCATGTTGATTCCTGCTGGGTAGCTTAAACTGCGAGTTGTTTGGACAGATGTCGGTCATCTCCCCCCAGTCACTCGTGTAGCACCCTCTGACACTAGACTAGGTAACTGTCAGGGGACTGACCCTCTTCCAGATTCCAACCAGGTCTCTCCATGTTTTGTCTCACCTACGTATGCTGTCTTCAACAGAAGGGTCTTACCCTTAACCTCTGGTGGGTCATCAAGAACTCTGACAGAAATCTGTCTTTTTTGGGAAACCTTGTAGGTCTCTCAGATCAACAGCTTATCATGAAAGTTAACCCTGTGCTGGTACTGGGAGTTATAAGTCAGTGCCAAGAAAGGTGTAGGAAGAAAACGATAGATAATATAAAAGAGAAAGTAAGTATAGAGAGGAGAGGGCAGAGAGAGAGAGAGAGGGTGAGAGAGAAATAGGAAAAGATTATGGTTGGTCTTCATGATGTTCTCACCAGTTCCCTGTGGTTCAGGTGTTCCCTCTCTGGGCCTGCTAAAGGACCAATGTTTTAGCCTATTGTTCAGCATATAGCATTTTATAGTACCATTTCCTTTTGGGTCCCTATTTGTGTCCCCCCTTACCCTCCCTCTCACTCTTACCCTCCCCCCAGCCCACCCTCCCTATTGTCTGGTCCTCAGGCAGAATCTCAGGAGAATTCAGGTTAGGAGCCACAAATGAATGAGACCCTGAGATGATTATCTTTTTGTGATTAGGTGAGCTCACTGAGGATGATCTGTTCCATGTTTGACCATTTTTTTCATATTTCAATATTTCATCTTTCCTTGCTGCTATGTAGAGTTCCATAGTATAGATATACCACATGATTGTTATCCATTCATCTAATGATGGACATCTGGGTTGATTCCAGCTCTTTGCTTTTATGAATTGAGCAGCTATAAATATGGTTGATCTGAGGCTTGGAGCCTTTAGGGTAAATGCCCCCTCTTCCGCTAATTTCCCTAAGCCATGTTGGGTTCATTTTAGGTCTATTTTAGTGACGAGGTCATGGGAGTCTCTGTGTCTCTGGATCTCTGGTTTGGTAGGGGTTAATTGTTCTCTGTGTCTATCTCCTTCACCCCTCTGCTGATACCACCATACTAGCCTCTGCTACCAATCTTTTGGTTCCAGCTCACACACCAGTCTAAACATTTGTAGCTAGGATCCACATATGAAAGAGAACATGTGACATTTGGCTTTCTGGGCCTGGGTTAACTCGCTTAGTATAATCCTTTCCAGATCAATCCATTTCCCTTCAAATTTCATAATTTCATTTTTCTTTACTGCTGAGTAGAACTCCATTGTGTAAATGTACCACATCTTTCTTTTATATTCACCTGTTGAGGGATATCTAGCCTGGTTCCATTTCCTAGCTATTGTGAATAGAGCAGTAATAAACATGGTTGTGCAAATATATTAAGGTAGTAAGAAGAGTCATTAGGATATATGGCTACAAGTGCTATAACTGGATCATATGGTAAATCTACTTTTAGTTGTCTCAAGAACCTAAACACTGATTTCCACAAGGGCTGTACCAGATTACATTCCCACCAAAAGTGTAGAAGGGTTCCCCTTTTCCCACATACTCACCAAAATTTATTGTCATTTGTTTTCTTGATGGTAGCCATTCTGACAGGAGTGAGATGGAATCTCAAAGTAGTTTTAATTTGCATTTCCCTGATGGCTAATGATGTAGAAAACTTTTTTATTTTTTATTTTATTTTTTATTTATTTATTTATTTATTTTTGGTTTTTGCAAGGTAGGGTCTCACTCTGGTCCAGGCTGACCTGGAATTAACTATGTAGTCTCAGGGTGGCCTCGAACTCTCGGCGATTCTCCTACCTCTGCCTCCCGAGTGCTGGGATTAAAGGCATGTGCCACCACGCCTGGCAGAAAACTTTTTTAGATGGTCATATGCCATCTGTATTTCTTCCATTGAGAACTCTCCATTTAGTTCCATAGCCAATTTTTTAATTGGGTTGTTTGATTTCTTATTGTTTTGTTTTTTGGTTATTTGTATATTCTGGATATTAATCCTCTATCAGATGTATAGCTGGTAAAGATTTTCTCCCATTCTGTAAGTTTTCTCTTTACTCTATTCACAGCATCCTTTGCTGTACAAAAGCTTTGTAATTTCATGAAGTTTTGGGGTTGACTGGTGGTTTTATTTCCTGAACAACTGGAGTTATATTCAGAAAGTCATTGCCTAAGCAAATATGTTGAAGGGCTTCCCCTATCTTTTCCTCTAGCAATTTCAGAACTTCAGGTCTGATATTAAGGTACCTGATCCATTTGGACTTCATTGTTGTACATTGAGAAAGACAAGGATTTATTTTCATCTTTCTACATACAGATATCCAGTTTTCCCAACACCACTTGTTGAAGAGGTTGTCTTGTCTCCAATGAATATTTTTGGCTTTTTTTTTTTTAATCGAAAATCAGATGGTGGTAGCTGCCTGGATTAACAGCTAGGTCCTCTATGCTTTTCCATTGATCTATGTGTCTGTATTTGTTCCAGTACCATGCTGTTTTTGTTACTATGGCTTCATAATATAGCTTAAAATCAGGTATTTATTTTTATTTATTTTTGTTGCTCAAAATTGTTTTGGCTACTGAAGGTTCTTTTTAATGCTTCCAACTGAATTTTAGTAATGTTTTGTTCTATTTCTGTGAAGAATGCCATTGGAATTTTAATGAGGATTGCATTAAATGTGTAGATTGCTTTTGGTAAGATTGACATTTTTCACAATATTGATTCTTCCAATCCAATAACGTGGGATGTCTTTCTATTTCCTAGTGTCTTCTGCAATTTCTCACTTGAGTGTTTTAAACTTCTCATTGTAGAGATCCTTCACTTCTTTGGTTAGGTTTATTCCAAGGTACTTAATTTTTTTTTAGAGTCAAATGTAAATGGGACAGATTCCCTGATTTCATACTCCGCATGTTGGTTGTTAATATAAAGAAAAGCTACTGATTTCTGTTTTTTTTATATATCCTACTACATTGCTAAAAGTGTTTATCAGCTCTAACAGTTTGCTGGTAGAGTTTTTAAGGTCCTTCATGTATGGAATCATATCATCTGCAAATAATGATAATTTAATCTCTTCCTTTCCAATTAGTATCCCTTTTATGAGTGTCTCTTGCCTTATTGCTATAGCTAAGATTTCCAGTACCATATTAAAAAGAAGTGGGGACAGTGGACACCCTTGTCTTGTTTCTGAATTTAGTGGAAATGCTTCAGATTTTTCCCCAATTATTATTATGTTGGCTGTAGGTTTGTCATAAATAGCCTTTATTATGTTGAGATATGATCCTTCTATTCTCAGTTTCTGTAGGACTTTTACCATGAAGGGATGTTGTCAAATACCTTTTCTGCATCTATTGAGATGATCATTTGATTTTTGTCCTTCAGTCCATTTATGTAGTGTATTACATTAATTGATTTGTATGTGTTGAACCATCCCTGCATCTCCGGGATAAATCCTACTTGGTCAGGGTAAATGATCTTTCTGATATAGTCTTGTATTCTGTTTGCCAATATTTTGTTGAGAATATTTGGGCCTGTGTTCATAAGGGAGATTGGTCTGTAATTTTCCTTTCTTTCTTTCTTTCTTTCTTTCTTTCTTTCTTTCTTTCTTTCTTTCTTTCTTTTTGTTCTGTCTTTGTCTGGTTTTGGTTTCAGGATGCTGCTGGATTCATAGATGGAATTCAGTAGAATTTCTTCCTATTCTATTTTATGGACTTTTGAGATGCAGTGGTATTAGTTCTTCCATGAAGGTTTGGTACAATTCACCAGTGAACTGATGTGGGCCTGGACTGTTTTTACTTGGGAGACCTTTTATAACTGCTTGTATCTCCATACTTGTTATAGATCTATTTAAATAGTTTATCTTGACTTGATTTAATTTTGGTAGTTCCATATATAACTGTGAGGTCCATTTGTTCCATGACATCACTTAATCCAGATGTTTCTCTGTTTATTTTTTGAGTGGATGACCTGTCCATTGATGAGAATGGGGTATTGAAGTCTCCCACTACAATTTTTTTGCTGTTATCTGTGACTTTAAGTCTAATAGTGTTTGGTGAAATTGGGAGCCCCCATGTTGGGTGAATATATGTTTAGGATTGTAATATCCTCCTGTTGGAGTGTTCCTTTAATCAGTATAAAGTGATCTTCTTTATCTTTCCTCACTAATGTTGGTTTGCTTGTACCATTTTCCATCTTTTCACCCTAAAACAGTATCTGTCTTTTATTGAGAGATGAGTTATCTGGAGGCAGCAAATGGCAGGATCCTGCCTTTTAATCCAGTCTACAAGCCTGTGTCTTTTGACTGGGGCACTGAGGCCATTGATATTAAGAGTTATTACTGAAAGGTATGTGTTTATTCTCACAATTCTTCTTGGTTTGTAGTGCTTCCTGATTCCCTTTACTTGCTTGTTTTAAGTGTTATTCGAGTATGGTTTGTTTTTTTCTATTTCCTCCTGTGTGTGTTTTGCTTTCTCTCCAGCGTGAAGGATTCTTTCAAGTGTTTTGTGTAGAGCTGGCTTAGTTGTCATAAATTCCTTGAGCCTGTTTTGGAATGTCCTTATTTCTCCAACAATTTGGATAGATAGCTTTTCAGGATAAAGTAATCTTGGTTGACAGTTGTTATCTTTCAGAACTCGGAAGCCATCATTCCAAGCCCTTCTGACTTTTAATGTTTGTGTTGAGTAATCTGCTGTGATCCTGATGGGCTTGCCTTTCTAGGTGACATGCTTTTTCTTTCTAATTGCTTTCAATATATTTTCTTTGGTTTGCATGTTTAGTAGTTTAATTATAACATGGCAAGGAGAGTTTCTTTCCAGGTTTTGTCTGTTTGGTGTTCTAAAAGCTTCCTGTATCTGCATTGGCATTTCTTTCCCAATTTGGGAAAATTTTTCTTTTATGATTTTGTTGGGAAGGCCTACTAAGCCTCTGGATTGAAATTCTTCTCCTTCTACTATACCCTGAATTCTTATGTTTGATCTTTTCATACAGTCCCAGATATCTTGAAATTTTCATTCATACCTTCCTATTAGCTTGACTTTCTCTTTGTTGGACTGTATTAGATCTGCCACCTGATCTTGTAGTTTAGATATTCTGTTCTATCCTTCATACATTCTACTTGTGAGGCTTTACAGAGAGTGTTTTATTTGACTCACTTTGTTTTTGAGTGCTAGAATTTCTGCCTGGTTTTTCTTCACTACTTCTATTTCCCTACTCATGTCTTATGAGAAACTCCTTATTTCATTAAACAGGTTTCTTGTGTTCTCTTGGAATTCCTTCAGGAGTTTTGTTTTTCTTTAATTCCTTTGCTTTCTACTTTGATTCCTTTGATTTCTTTGAGTATAGATAATTTTTTTTAATCTTTGGCAGTTATTTCATCTAAAACAGTCTCATTGGGGGCCATTTCTGATGGATCTATAATTTTTGGTGGGATTGTATTGTCATGATTATTTATGTTTCTAGTATTATAATGTTTTGCATCCTGAGTTAATTTCATGCTTGGGTTTCCTAATAATCTGTAGTGCTTTTAGATTTGGAAATCCAACTTAGTGTACCTTCAGATTAGGAGTTTAAGGTGCCAAGTGTAGCTATTGTACTCCAATCCAACTGCAGAAGTAATCCTAGATTTTGAGTTTGCCTGCTATTCAAGTATTCTAGTGAGCTAGGTGGAGCAATTTACTTGCAAAATCTAAACTTTATCTGAGCAGTATATACATTCAATAAAAAGCAGCACAGAGTATGAAACTGTGGGAATTAAAACAAACAGATATGCTCAAAAAGCCAAAATTCCTAAGGGTTTGTGTTGCTCTACACCCTTAATCCTGTCAGCTAGGAAGTTGAGATTTCTATTCTGAAATGAGTTCCAGGTCAGCCTGGATCTGAATCCAACCCTGCCCCAATAATGATAGAAGCAAAAGACAAAGGCCCTGTAAATCTGAAAGCATCAAAGGCAACAATAGTCAATCCCCAAATATAGCTTAATTGAGAATAATAAAGCCAAATAAGAATATGTAATGCATAACCTGCCCTGACATGGAAAGAGAGATAAGCACTTCCAGTGCAGGCCTGCGAACCTGCTATTTTGTCAGTTGGCCCCATTACCTTTTGGGGTCACTTCCAATCTCACCAATGCTGAGTGCCCACCTTAATCCATCCATGTTGTGCTGTGAATCTGGTGTTCTGATCAGTTATGCTGGATGCCCTGCCACTGGAGGCTGAATGAGTTCTCTAGAAGTTTGTGGTTCTGATGGTTTGGGTATGGGAGTGTGCAGTAAGCCTGGAGTTGTACTGGAGCTGCTCAGCTCGTCCTACCTGTATCTCTTTCAGGAGCTCCTTAGCTAATCCCCCTTTCCTCCCCCCTTCAGGTTTCTTGACTTTGCAAGGAGGCTGAGGGAGGTTGGAAAATCCCCTTGTTTGGTTTCTGCTCCTGCAGTTCTGCACTGGGCTGGTGGCACCAGGTGGGTGAGCAGATCACATGGATCAGGGCCACAAAAAACCTATACAAGTTCACTTTTCAGAAGAAGAGTATATTTTGCTGTGGTTTTGCTTAAATCCCTTGCTAGGCTGGTTTTGCTTGCCTCCTATGTTGCCATCTTACCCCTATCACTTTTTTTTTTTTTTAATGTTAGAGTGATAAATATTTTACATCTCCCCTCCCAACCTTTTTATTTTTAATTAACATAAAATTTAGCTTTGCATTGTTTTAAATCTCACAATATATTAACACTTTTATTTCTTTTTGCTATGGTGATAGGAATTGATCCCAGGTCCTTGAGCACTCTAGGCAGGTGCTTTGCCAATAACTAGTGAGTGCAGCTACACCTCTAGCCCCATATTAACACTTCCTATTGTTTTTTATTTATTTCTTTGTTTGCTAACTTTCATCTGAGGTTAGGTCTCTTCTATTAGATAAATGCTTTTGCAAATTCTTTTAGAGGCTATTTACTGGTAATATGATCGCTAAAATTTTATGTCTGTTTATGCCCTAATTTAATTTTTAAGGAGATTAATTTATATACATATGTTATTCTAGGTTGTCAGAGTTATTTCACATTGGTTTATTATTTTAGAAATCATCAAGGTTTTATTATATTGTCATCTGCCTCTTATTGTTTCTGTTAAAAAGTCAGCTGTTAACTATCTCATTGCTCCTTTTAAGATTACATGCATTTTTTACTTTGATTTATGTTTTTCATATTTTCTCTACCCTTTTGTAATTTTCTATGCTACATGAAGATTTGTTTATACATCTCCTGCTTGGGGCTTGCAGAGATTACTGATTTGTGATATGTTACCTTTCATCATTTTGAAACAATCACTGTACAATCAATTGCTTTTTCCTATGCAATTCTTATTCTACATTAATTTAGGGGTTTTTTTGTTCACTTTTTAGAGGAAGGGTCTCACTCTAGCCTTGGCTGACCTAGAATTCATTATTTAGTCTCAGGATGGCCTCAACATCAGAGCAATCCTCCTACCTCTGCCTCCCAAGGGTTGGTATTAACTTAGTTTTTTTTTTTTTTTAACTGTGTCCAATATATTCTTTAACCTTTGAAAAAATTTATTTCTTATTTTTCTTTGTGCCCAAATCTGGGTATTTTTTTTACTGATCTGCACTCTCTTCTGCTGTCAAACCTAATATTAAATGTATCTACTGATCTTTTCATTTCAGCTATTGTAGTTTATATTTCTTTAACTTGTGCTAGTACATACTAAGGTGAAGCAAGAGGATTGTGAAGTTCAGTCAAGCTTGGATACCTAACTACATATCCATTCCAGACCATTCTTTAGAAAGGATCCATGATATAAATAAATAACAAGTAAATAAATAACACAGAGTTATTTACCTGATGATAACATCTTACATTACCACAGTAGATTATCAAAACTAGGAATGATATTGGCATAATATTATTACCTATTAATTAATAAAATTACTTAGTTAGATTAAGCTAGTTTCTTTGAAATTTTATACTATATCTATTTTACTACTACTACACCACTTTTAAAATATAAGCTCTAATTCTTTTCTGGAATTCAATTTTTGTTCCTGTTTTGTGTTTTCATAAAGATTTAATTTTATATTATTGCACAGTGTGAGAGATCAAACTAAGTGTCATGCTAGGTACCCTGGGGTATGTCCTAAGCCCTTTTGAATAATTTAATTATGATTTTGTTTATTTGTTTATTGTTTCTTGATACAGTGTCTCACTATGTAGCCCAGACAGTCCTTGAACTCTTGATCCTCTTACCTTAGCCTTTGGAGTGCTGGTGGCAAACATGAGCCACTATGCCTGGCACTGTGATTTTGTTTGCTTGTTTTTATTTACTATGTTTATATTTACTACGTTTACTATGTTTGGTCCTCAGTCCTGTTTCTTATGATGTCTGTCACTTTGTTATTTACTGGGTTGGTTTGAATGTGAAATATTCCCCTAGTCTCATATGAGTGTGTGATTAAGCCTCATATTCAATTTCCAGCTATTGGAGGCTTTGGGAGGAGGAGCAATGTTGGAGGAGGTATGTTCTGGGAGCAGGCCTTGAAGATTATTAGTTCAGCCCTGCTGTGTGTTCACTACCTAGCTCACTCTTGGTGCTCTCTCCCTGCTGCTGACATATCAACATGTGAGCCAGTTGCCTGTTCTGCCATGCTTTCTCTGCCATAATGAAACTTCCTCTTGAGACAATAAGCTGAAATAAATCGTTTCCTCCCATAAGCTTCTTTAGGTCAGGTGCTTTGTCCCAGTGATGAGACATCTATGTTATTGACAGTTCCAAATGATGCTATATTCCTCCCAAGAGGAATTTCTTACGTTACTCCCATGTTAGCAATGAACTGATACTCTAACTAAAAATACTCCAACAAAATATTGCAACTTTGGAAAGATTCTGTTTATCCACAGTTGAACTTTAGTGATCTCAGCTGAGGTCCTAGAGTTTTTACCAGGTGCCATTCATACCCATGAATCCATAAATGTCACTCTTCTCTCTTTATTATACGACTATCAAAGTCTTTGTGTTGTTTTCCAAAGGTTTTCTGCTAGGTTTCTCAGCTTCCTGCCTCTGCTAACTCACTCTGGCAAATGTTTTGAGCAAAAATTGGCCACATTTGAGTCTAAATTCTCTAACCATCTCTCAAACTAGAGTCCTAGACTCTCCAAAGTCTAATTTTTGTCTCTCTAGCCTCAAAAGATTGCCAATATCTTTGCTTTTCTATGTGTATCTTGGTTGTGGCCTTCAGCTGGAGGCCTCCATCTGAATTCTTAGTCCCTTGTTTTAAGCCTTATAATTATCAACTTCTCCAAGTAAATCATAGCTATGGAATGTTAGGTCACATTTCTCATGCTTCTCCTTTTCAGGTTAGACCTTAAATTCTCAATGTTCAGTATATCTGTGATGTCTTCAAACAGATATTTTCACTTCACACTTTTTTTGTTATTCTCAGAAAGAGCATTTGTTTGCAATAACAATCTGTCATTTCAGAATCTGATCTGGAAACAGAAAATTCTCTGACACTCAATCTCATATTTTCATGGACACTGGGGCAAGAAAGGCAGACAATGTACTACCAGCAAAAACCAAATCAGATAATTCCAGATGGTGATTCATGTTATGAGGAAAGTAAATGGGGTGATATGAAATTTCTGACATGACCAACTGCCTTCCATTTAACATGTATGGATGTACAAAGCACCTTAGCTTATGAAAATAAATTTCTTATTATCTCCATCTTATGAATTTGGCTGGGGTTGGGGAGGGACTTATAAAGAAGAGAAATCTATTTAAGGCGAGTCCTAAAAGATATAGAGGTGAGTATTTAAAAACTTTATTTTAGTAGCTCAGGAGTACGAAGGCCTTCATGGGACATAGGACTGAGAAAATGGGCAGAAAATTATCATGCTGGGTAGTTCTTAACAGAGGACTCTCCTGTTTTACTGGACAGTGATCTGTGCCTCAGACTCCTGGAGCAGAATCTTTATTTTCTTTTTAGACATAAGCTTTCTGTGAGTCATTTAGTATGGTCAAAGGAAAGGGGGGTTTAGTATAGAAGATACTGCCTGAAAAGGATGATTACATACTAGGGAAAAGATTAAGATGACATACAAAACCTAAAATGCCCAATTTATCACCTTACACCCCAACTCTCCCCTGCAATATAGCCAACTTAATAAGCATGTTGTTCTGGCCTATGAGTGACAACATCTAACCTTTGGAGCTACTGCTCCTTATGCACTATCAGGCAAGGCTAGAGTAACCTCAGGAGTGAGAGGATGTAGGGGCACTGAATCTGATCCCTGTTCACTAGGGACACACTTCCTACAGTGGCCCCTAGCTAACCCAAGTCAGAAAAGAGATAAAATTGGCTGGGGAGATGGCTTAGTGGTTAATGGACTTCCTGCAAAGCCAAAGGACCCAGGTTTGATTCCCCAGGACCCATGTAAGCCAGATACACCAGAGGGCACATGTGTCTGGAGTTTGTTTGCAGTGGTTGGGGCCCTGGCATGACTATTCTCTCTCTCTCTCTCTCTCTCTCTCTCTTTCTCCCTGCCTATTTCTCACTCTCTTAAATAAATAAAAATAAAATATTTTAAAAAGAAAGAAAATAATCCAAGACCTCCATGATGTGTATATTTAGTGTCTGCCAGGAAAGAAGCCACTGGAGGGCACTTTGGTAAATGGGGCTTCCTAGGTCTATCATTAGCAGTTGAAGGAACCATCCTTTCTAAAACATGCTCTGCTGCCATAACTCACAGTCTCTCTAATTCAGATGGGTTTGGGATGCTGAACTCTGGAAATAAGCTTTCCCCACCACTGCACCTAACTCAGCTCTCAGCCTTACATCATTTCCAAAGCATTAAGCAGCCTGAAACTGTAAAATCCTGCCACTGGGTGACATTTGACATCATTTAAAAGACACTGCAAGGGTAAAAGAACACTTTTTTGACCAGGAACATAAATAATGCTGAGGGGAAAATTAAGTTAAAAAGCTTTTGTTTCTTAAATGGTTTTGCAGGATTTGGCTTCCCATTCAGGCTTGTGTGAGGAGATCTGTTTCAGGGAGCAGAAGAGATAACTTTGAGTAATCAACATTAAACAATGGCGTGCTCTCAAGAATAGAAGCCACAATGAGCTAGAGGTTGCATGATGCTCCTGAAAAGATGTAGGGTGCAGCTCCATCCTGCCTCTGAATGCTTCCATTGTTACTAGTAAATGGAAGTAGAACAGATGCTACAGTATGTTCAAGAAGGAAAGCTCTTGCTTCCAGAGAGTTTTACCAAGATCTTGGGACCACCTCCTGCCAAAAGACTCCCAGTGAGCTTTTCCATACTTCTCCATATTACCCCACTTGGCAGGATTGAGAAAGACTGTGCAAACAGTCTACTTAATCTCCCATATTCAGCTTCCACACTAGGAAAAGGAAAAAGACACCAAGAGTTGCAGCTTGTTCTTTAAACATCCTGGAACTGTCACTAGGCCTTTGGCAATAACAGAAATTTCCACCTTGTCTTATATCTGGCTTTAAGCACAATGACACTAAGAGTGTGAATTCTATGGAAACCTTCCAAGGATTTTCAGACCCACCACCTGAAGCTGCCTGGACCTAGGCATTCTAGAGGGTCTGCATGCAAATCTAAGAAGATATGTAGCACCACTAGGATACTCTTACCCTGCACCCCAAACCAGCCTAGCTACAGGTATTGAGCAGTAAGGAAGAATAACAATAAATCAGTACCTTCCAGTATCTTCCATTCAAAAACAATCTTAACATGAGCAGATTGTAAACAATAAAGAGAATTGGGATTCTGGAAAGCTGTTAGTGGTGGGGACTTATGACTTAAGGATCATTTTGGAGCCATTCATTTTACACATGAATGTTATTTATCAGGCCATACAGATAATCAATGTCAGGGCCATTATGAAGTCAATTCTTGGAGGGTATGGACTATTTTAAATTCTACCAAGAACCAACAAAGAGTAGATTCTACTACCTCCCCACACCACTAAGTTCTATGCAGAATACAGAGAAGGGTAGGTGGCAATCCCAGCCAGTGAGGAACACACCATCTCATGTTAAACATAGATACATAACAGAATAGTAAAAAGCAATGTTGTTCACAGCCTAATAAATACACAAAAAGTTGTCAAGTGAAAATAATAAATGATCATTAAGCACTTGATAGCCAGACCAAGCAATAAAAGCAAAAGAATAGTGAACAAGATGCAATTTCTGCCATAAAGTATATTATGCAATACAAAAGTGCTGTATACAGAGATCATTCCACCACATAACAATAAATGGTGAAATAGAATCTTTAGGAACATGGGGAGAATCGATGGCCCAGGCTAGAAAAATAGTAAAAGATTTCCAGGCATATATAAGTTAAATAATAGTGAGAAGAATCTATGCAGGTGAAAATGAAGGAAAAAAAAAACAAAACAAGAGTCCAAAAACATTCTAGGTCAGAAGTACTGGATAAAGTTTAACATATTAAGGTGGAATGCAAATTTACAAGGGTAACTATAATAAAATATTTTCAAGAGAAAGGGAGATCTGTTAGCCATAAGTGGTTAGTAAGTTGGCCAGTCTTGAGAACAATAGAAGTCTCCTGAAAAAAATTTTAACATAGACAATAAAATGGTCAGGCTTTTGCTTAGATCCTCTATATATATTAGGGAAGTGCAAATCAGGCTAGCCAGGAGGCAAATATTCCCATTGGGATGTTAGAGTAACTGCATTAAAAGTGATAATGCATATAAACTCTATAGCTATTTGCTCCAATTTTCAAGATTCTAATTCAACAATTAATTTGAAGATTGACCAAAAATATGATAGTTGCCTGAAAAATGCTGAAGGAGTATAGATGCAAAAAATAATAAAGGGTATATAGTAGATACAGAATCTATACAGAATCACTATAATAGTGACAGAATCAATTGGATGTGAGAAGTGAAGAATAGGCAGGAACATTGACATCAGGTCCCGATGGCTTGGACAACAGAATGTTGGCGGAGTAGAAAAGGAACAAAGTGGGGGGGATGTTAGCAGCTGATCTCATTAGGTTTGAGTCTACATACTGGTTAAATGAAAGTTCTGCCAATGCAGGAGAAAACATAAAAATATCTATGAGAAGATATTTCCTCTGAAACTCTAACTGAAAATCATCAACATTAACTTTCATGACATATGTGAAGAAAAACAAAGACAAAAAGATAGACTGAAAGTGAATAACCAATTAAAGTCATTACTGAAAAAGTCATCCTGGAAAATGTCTAAAAGGCAATTCTCCACAGTTGGCTGGAGACATGCTAGATAAAGGTAGATGGGGGTAAGGGTTGGCAACAGACACACAGAGGATATTTCCACTATTATTATAGCCTGAAAGATCCTTATTCAGGTCCATTTCCAGCCACCCTCACTGCAAAGTAAAGAGTGAAAGAGAGAGGCTGGAAAATATGATAAAGATGGATGGAGGGGATTGAGACAAAGGCACCTGCTGGCAATGTGTCAGCTCTAACTCACCCGCTCAAAAACAAACTCATTAATTATCTGCTAGCCAGGGCTGAAGAAGCCCCATATAAACACTCTACACCCTGCTCAGTAAGGCAAACAGCCCTGAGGTATACACATCAGGGGCTCTTACTACTAACTGAATATATAACCAGTTTTACCATGGCCAAGAACATTGTTTCCCTAAAGGACATAAGCTCCAGACAGCAAATCTTCACCCAAGATCCTAATTAGAGCTCACTTTGTGTAAGATAATCAGAAATGAAAACAGATTTTAAGCTTTCTTCTGAAGTATTTCATTCACTCTCCGCATTCATTCTAAACCAGGTCTTCAGACACCACAAAGAAATTAATTTCCATCATGTACAATTTCGATCACACACACTTCACTTGTCTCATTGATGCTTTCCAGTATTTTAGTTATGAGGTCATAAAGGACACAAGCCAACTTTAAAGAAATAGGCTCACTATTTTACCCAAAATCTAGCTACTTCCCATACCCTCAGCCTTAGAGGATAGCCCATATTCCTCCTGCTTGTTCACAGACCATAGTCATTGTGTATCCTCTACCATCCTCTCATTGTGCCCAAACTCCCTCACTCCAACAACTACCATATGCCCCAACCATAAGCCAAATCTTACCACCTATGACATCTTCTCTCCATGTCTCTTGGCTCAACTCTGACTTCAGCCATTGCTGTATCTGGCCTCAGTTTCTATTACAAGCTTCTGTTGTCAACCTATATCTTTCCAAGATATTCTCAACAGTATAGTCAGAAATGTCATCAAAAAATACAAAGCCAAAAATATCATTGCATTGTTTAAATGCCTCACTATTGAATTGTTGACTATAATATCTAAAATAAAAAAAAAATTCTTTAACAGTTCTACAAAGTCCATAATCTGTTTTGTTTCCCCCCCTGTAGCAGACAGCTTCAGGTTCGCTGAGATGAACTTCCAGACCAGGCACAGTTATGGAGGAAGGGATATTTATTGAAGCTTACAGATCTAGGGGAAGTTCTATAATGGCAGAAGAAGCTGGCCTGCTTTCACAGTACCAAACACAGAGAGAAAAGTCACAGCCAAAATCCACACAGCATAGCATACCTCAGGAACTCCAGCTAGGCACACTTTGTATATCTTTAGATTGAAATCTCAAACCCACCACCATACCTTAATATCCACCCAGTGACAGTGCCTCCAGCCAGGTGACTGCAAATGCAAACAACAAACTAACAAAACACTGAATATATTTGGGGCCATCTATTCAAACTACCACATTCTGCCCCTGGCCCCCATTAGATTTATAAACATCACACATTGTAAATTGTACTCAGTCCAGTTTCAAAGGTTCCCATAGTATTTACCAACTTAAGATTCTTGTAAAGTCCCAAGTCTCATCCGAGATTTAAGATTGTCTCTTAGCCATGAGTCCTGTAAAATCAAACAATTTATATACTTCCAACTTATAAAGGCACAGAGTAAACATTTTCAACTGGTATAAGACATAAGGAGAGACTACAACAATTCAAACTCAACCACCATCAAGGAAACATCAAACTTCTGCAGTTTAAGTTCAATATAACCAGAGACTGACAGTCTCTAGGCTATCCAAATCTGCCCCTCTAGCTGGGCAGAGTAGCCAGGGAAAACTTCCATTCCAGGCCAACAGTACACTCCATGGGAGCCCTTCACAGTCCTGGTATATCCAAAACGTCTTTAGGTCTCCATGTAAACCATGGTCCATCTTCCAAAGGCTCTTCGGTCTATCTTCCAAAGGCTCTCGGTCTATCTTCCAAAGGCTCTCGGCCTATCAGGGCATCACACCCTGCCTCATGCCGCATCTCACCAGCAGCTCCTGGAACCGTGTGCAATTCATGACCACTCCATGCATTTTTCATGCTTCTAAAAATAATACCAGATATGCACGCAGGACACAGCCATATTCTTAATTCAGGGATGAAATAAATCGTAACCTTGAAAAGCAGGTTCCTTTTCCAGTCAACTCTTTCCAAAAGAGTTTGCATGTCTAACAGTCTTTCCTCAGGCATGTTCTCCATTGTTTTAATGTAAAGCAGTTGGGCCATCTTCCTTAAGATTGCTAATGTGTTTCACAATAGCAGCTTCAGCAATCTAAAAACAGTCTCAGAGCTGTAATTTTAACTTGCTTGAGGTTTTCCAACTTAAAATCTTAAATATTTTCAGTCTAATATCTTTAGCCAAGCATATCAGTCCATTACAAATTTAACCTTGATCAAACTCTCTGGGCCTGGCAACAGAGTTCATGACCACACCACACATTTTTCATGCTTCCAAAACTAATACCAGGTGTGCAGGACACAGCCATATTCTTAATCCAGGGACGAAATAAATCATAGCCTTGAAAAGCAGGTTCCTTTTCCAGTCAACTCTTTCCAAAAGAGTTTGCATGTCTGTTGCAGACAGCTTCAGGTTCGCTGAGATGAACTTCCAGACCAGGCACAGTTATGGAGGAAGAGATATTATTTATTGAAGCTTACAGATCCAGGGGAAGTTCCATAATGGCAGAAGAAGCGACCTGCTCTCCACAGGGCCAAGCAGAGAGAGAAAAGCCAACCAGCCACCACAGCACACAGAGCAAAACTACCGCCAAAAGGTCACACAGCACACTTCAGGAACTCCTGCTAGGCACATTTGCATATCTTTACAATGGACTCTCAAACCATCACCACACCTTAAGACCAGCCCCCAGTGACCTTTCCTCTAGCAAGGTGATTGCAGATGCAAAGTATAACTAGTAAAATACTGAATATATTGGGGGACATATATTCAAACTACCACAATGTCTAATAGTCTTTCCTCAGGCATCTTCTCCATTGTTTTAATGTAAAGCAGTTGGGCCACCTTCCTTAAGATTGCTAATGTGTTTGACAATAGCAGCTCCAGTAACCTAAAACCAGTCTCAGTGCCTCTAATTTTAACTTGCTTGAGGTTTTCCAACTTAAAATCTTAAATCTCTCAGTCCAATATCTTTAGCCAAGCACATCAGTACATTAAAAATTTAACCTTGACTCTCTGGGCCTGGGCAGCAGGATGCAGCCAGCCCTTTTGCCAGTAGCTCAGTTCCAACAAAGTCCTCTGCAGTCTTTCATTTCCCCTTAGAAAGCTCATAAGCCAAGCCTTGAAGTTTAATAATGTCTGCATTTGGCATTCTCAAAGTTTCATCAGAATAGTCCATAATACTTGGCTTATCACTCCAGAAGGCATCCTCAGTTGCAAGCACCAAGTCCATGCCTGTTCCTACAAAAAAAAAAAAAAAAAAAAGGTTACAAAAGATGAAAATCCATATGGTTAGGTTCATCTCACCCCACTCTCGGTACCAACTTCTATAACAGACAACTTCAGGTTCTCTGAGATGAACTTCCAGACTAGGCACAGTTATGGAGGAAGGGATATTTATTGAAGCTTACAGATCTAGGGGAAGTTCTATAATGGCAGAAGAAGCTGGTCTGCTTTCACAGTACCAAACACAGAGAGAAAAGCCACAGCCAAAAGCCACACAGCACAGCATACCTCAGGAACTCCAGCTAGGCACACTTTGTATATCTGTAGATTGAAATCTCAAACCCACCACCACACCTTAATGTCCACCCAGTGACACTGCCTCTAGCCAGGTGACTGTAAATGCAAACAACAAATAAAACACTGAATATATTGGGGGGCATCTATTCAAACTACCACACCCCCTTTATATCAACCTAATTCACCCCCCCAACTTTGGGTTCTATGATCTAGACAGACCAGGTATTTGTAGTTCCCTGACAGTATCTACCTTCTCTTCTCACCAAGCCTCCAATAGGGTCTTCTGATTCCTCTTACTTCAGAATATCTTTCTCTCTACCTCACTGGTAAACTGTCATTCATCCTTCCAGGTTGGATGTGTATGTCACATTTGGAAAACTTTCTAAATGTCTTCATTAGGTACTTCCAAGAAAGGTCAGAGTACCCTTATTATAACAAGTTTTAAAGGCCTATTTATCTTATCTATCACACCCTGAATAATTCCTTTGAAAGTAGGATGCTGTGTGCCTTGCTTAGAGCTCTAGTGCCAATTCCTATCAAGTACTTGAACACAGACAGTCCTTAATAAATATTGCATAGTAAATGAGAAAGGTAGACAACCAGGAAGAAGGCCAATTAAGACTATTTGGTTGTATCAAGGACACCCACTTCCAGACTCTGCAAGAAAAAATCATCCTGCAATAGAATATTGAATATTAAGACAGGAAATGTACAAAAACCAAGGTAGCACCAGATGTCCAAGAATCAAGAACACAGTGAGGCTTTGTGATAGCCACAACCTTATCAGATGAATGAACACAATCATAATCTGCTTCACTCAGCCTAAGATTCAAATTCAAGACAGGACAGAGGATGACCCTGAATTTTGTCAATTACCCCAACTGAGAAGGTAGCAGAGCTCTGTAGAGCAGCTTCAATAGTCTATGATGAAAAGAAGGAAAAAGGCAGGGTTGTCAGGGAAAGACCAACCAGTGCCCATGAAATCACAATTCTGAGTTCCTATCAATAGGGTTTTAGAGCAATGCATTGGCTTGGATGTATGAATGAGGGATGGGTTTGGTGGGAGAGAAAAGAGAAGGAAGTTAGTGTGAGTCATTTGAAATCATACCATATAAAACACATCAATAAAAATTTAAAAAACACAAAGGAAAATAGCAATAATTGCTAAACATGGAAAGATAAATTATCGAATAATTATTGATTTCTTGCATATGTTTGTGTGTGTGTACATGTGGGTATATGTATGTTCATGTGGGGTACATATGTGTGAATGTATGCATGTATGAATGTACACATGCATATGGAAGCTAAGATTGAAGTCAGATGTCTTCATTAATTTCATTATTCTCCACTTTATTCGAGACAAGGTCTCTCACCCGTTTGAACTCAGAGTTTGCTAATTCAACTAGTCTAGCTAGCCAGGGCTAGCATTGCCCACGGCTTACTGTCTACACTTCCTGAGTGCTGAGATTACAGGCAGGCTGTCATGAGCACCTGGCATTTACATAGATGCTGAAGATCAGAACTCAGGTCCTTACACTTATGGAGCAAGCACTTCACCAACTGAGTCATCTACCCAGCCCTAGAATACTTCTTTAACCATCAAATATGACTGATGAAGTACTTTGGTAACATCCTTACAATTAGAAAACAATATTTTTTTTCTTTTTCTCTTTCCATGACTAAAATAAAGTCAGTTGGTTTAAATAAAAATGTGAAGAATTCTGGTTCCTTAATAGAATGTGTGAATTGAATATAGAGACGGTGTGTTACACTTTTAAAGACATTCTCATGTCCTCTACAATGGACAGTAGCAGCCAGAATCACTGAATCAAAGAAACCAGAACTTTGCTAGGAACTGACCATATACATGTCCTTGATGCCATTACTATGTGCCTCAGTTTCCCATCTGTATGCAACAGACCTAGTCATAGGTAATGTTATTGCTTGGCTTTGATCAGATCCTGTATGCCAAGCATGAAGAGCAGCTCCTGGTGTGTAAGGATGCCTTGATGAATGACAGGGAAGTTCAGGAAATAGGTTTTAATTATGATGTGTTCTTTATTAGTGCTGAGTATTGAACTCAGGGTCCCATGCCTACAAAGTAAATGTTCTACTACTGATCTATAGCCCTAGGGCAGTTAATGGGCTTTCTTAGTAAAAAATTATTAGACAATAAAAGGTCTTTACTCAATGCATCAGAAAAGCTGGGTTTTTTTTTTATGATTTAAAATAAAGGAAGGATGCAGAAGAGCTTGGCCACTCCTGGTAACTGAAATTTTGCTTAAAGGCAGGGATATAAAGTTGATAGCATGTCCCTTTTCCTCCTCATTCTTGGGAAACCAGAACTTGCTTCTTGCCTAAGGCATCATCCATCCTTTAAAAAGGGAAATGAGGCAATTCAGTAACATTTGGTAGCTGCTCCCAAACAGAGGCATTGCCAGCTTCCACCATCCTTTTTTGTCTGCTTTACTGTGGTCCCCAAATATAAGCTGGCTGTTCCTTAGTTTCCTATAACTTTTAAGAGGCTAAAGCAAAAACATAGATGGCTTGTGAAAATGGAAAGAAAATGAGGTAAGAAGTAAGTGGGAAGAGGCAATGGCTAGAGATCTAAATTCCCAGCAAGTATCACTGTGCCAGGCTTCATCATTTGCTGACTTGGCAGGACAGTTACCTCCTCATCCTAAGCACCAGTGTTCTTGAAAATGAGACTCCATCAGAGAAGCAACTGCTAGTGCTACCCACAAGCTTGCTGCCCAGCATACTGCAAGGGATGTCCCTCACACAGTCCCACAGCTTCTTAAGTGGTTGGTCAAATCTCAGTTTTGGTACTATCATTTCCCTTATTATCATCATTCTGGAATTTCACTCTGTTATTCAAGATTCCCCAGTAGCCCCCTACCTTCAGACAACCTCCCCTTCATCTTCCTCAGAATCTGACATGTTTAAAGAAGTTAGTAGCAATACTTTCTGAATAAATAACAAGTGTATGAGATGACCTTGCTGTTGTTATAGAGCCAGAAGGGAACAGAGACTAACAGAAGAGGAGTGAAGGAGACAAAGATTGTAAAAAGAAGCAAGAAAGAAAAGGAGACAATTATGAGACTCAATCCATGACAAGCAGAAGACATTGTTACTTAAGGGCGAATAAGTTGGAAAATTAGGTAAGTTACCACAAATGCTCAGTGAACTTGAAAGCAGAAGACAGGAAACTTAATGAATATGAGCTTAGGGTTCTTAAAAAAACTCATGAAACCCTGAGATTCACCACAATGATACTACTGATATGACTGTATCACAAGTGGTTTCATTAGCTGTGATGGATTTTTTACTCTGGAAACTTCTATTTAGTCTTAGCTTTAATTTTTCTCTGAAGTCTCCCCCAAAATCTTTCCTGGCAACTGTAACTTTTCACTCACTACAGGAAGTATTGTTTATTTCTATATAATCTTTATCCTATGTCTATCACATTGGTCACTAAATGTGATTTCTGGATTAATGGCAGAACTCTTGCCTAGCATGCATGAGGTCCTCAATTCAATCTCTGGCAGTGAAAACACACACACACACACGAACACACACACACACCCACCCACACACACACTGAGATTTCTTTAGAAGTTGCTTAATGTCTTTGCTAGTCATTATATTTCCGTTAAATATTATAATGTCTATCTCAGTAAATGTTTACTGAATGGAGGAATTTATAGATTGGCAGGTCACATTGTAACAGTCCTTAACCATATCATACCTTTTTTCACCAGCAGCTTTCTAAATTGACACAACAAACTAGAGAATCTCAAGTGAAGACTATCCATACTGTTGATCATGTGCTCCTCTGCGACCTGAAGGACCAGAAACACCACAGTGGCATTATGTGTTTTTCTTCATAAGAAAATCTCTTCCATTGAACCACATTGAAATCTGCTGAAGATTCACTGAAGGAAAACTTCTTTCTATGGAATGACTTCTGTGGTAGTTTGAATATATGTTCCCCAAATATATTCAGTGTTTTATTATTTTATAGTTTGCATCTGCAATCACCTTGCTAGAGGCAAGGTCACTGGGGGCCCGGTCTTAAGGTGTGGTGATGGGTTTGAGATTCCATTGTAAAGATATGCAAATGTGTCTAGCAGGAGTTCCTGAAGTCTGCTGTGTGACCTTTTGGCTGTAGTAGTTTTGCTCTGTGTGCTGTGGTGGCCGGTTGGCTTTTTCTCTTTCTGCTTGGCCCTGTGGAGAGCAGGCCACTTCTCTTGCCTTTATGGAACTTCCCCTGGATCTGTAAGCTTCAATAAATAATATCCCTTCCTCCATAACTGTGCCTGGTCTGGAAGTTCATCTCAGCGAACCTGAAGCTGTCTGCTACAACTTCCCATAAAAGAATCAATGGAGATATTTATTTTTAAAAATGTTCCTTCTTGTTCTTACACAGGACCTAATTAATCATAATCTAAAGCCTGCACTCTTGTTTCTCCTTTTTAATATGTTTCTCAAGAGATTCTAATGAATCCTAAGTTTGTGGTTAATTATCTTGAGGAAACAAGACCAAGAAACAAGAAGCAGGGTACTGGGAATGTAGCTCAGTGGTAGAAATCTTGCATAGCATATGTGAAACTCTGAGTTTAATCCCTAGCACTGAAATAAATCCAAAATGAAACACAAACTACAAAAATAAGAAGAAAAGAGGTGAAAAAGAAGGAATGAAGAAGGATGAGAATCAAGGAGGTAGAAAAATACCATAACACAGGTAACATACAAGGAAATGCAAAATATTTAAGATATTTTTCAGTCCTGAAACTTTGAATTTGAAATTTGAATTTGAAAGTAAAAATGTAAAAAAAAAAAAAATAGACTAACTGAAATACTGACTAAAAACAATTCTAAAAAGCTGCTTTTAGCAACAGATAAAGATTGATTTTCCAATAACTAACCAAAAGCTCTCATGTATTCTAAAATTCTATAGTGATTGCTGATAGTAGAAATACCAAATACAGAATTGTAAGACCAAAGCTTAAGTTCTGGCTCTAGTCATTGGCTGTGGAACTGGGAATGATTCATTTTAATCCTCAGATCTCCATTTTTTCCCAAGGTTTTTTTTAAACTGTGAGTGAGACATAAGTATATTGTATTGCACTAACTTCCAATTGCTATGTTTCCTGTACCTACACCATGAATAAATGTGTGGTGAAACTTTAAACCTTGTATACAATCACAAACCCTGTATAAATGCAAAACACTATAAACAATAGACTACTGTTTATTAATGATAGTTGTGAATCAGAAAGTATACAAAGCATTTAAGTTATATTTATTTGGCATTGCTTCAGCATTTCCACAATAAAGAATCACTGTACCCATGTTGCAAAGCAAGAAACATAAAGTCCAAGCTCACAACTAATAAATGGCAGTTCTGAAATCTGACCAAAGCAATTTGAATCTAGAGCCACTACATTCCTCCCTAAAAGAAATGGATTTCATACTCAGAAAATCTTCCTGATGGATTGTTTTCAGTTACTGGTTCCAGTTTTGGAAGCATTACCTTCTCAAATCTACCATTGGACTGCTAGTCCAGGTGAGGGCTTAAATTTTGCTATCATTCTCTTATCTATGTATTGACAACACAACAGCAGAATCTCTGTCACACAGATCAAGCCAACTTGATCTTGACCTTCTTGTCTCCAGTCTAACATGTCACCATGCTCCCATTTTACACAAATAAAGCTTATTGTCATTCATTCTCATGAATATTAAAATATTCTCTCAACTTAAAATGCAATAGCATGTTCAATTCTCCATGATGCAAATTTCTTTTTTTTCCTCTTTTTGGTTTTTTGAGGTAGGTTTTCTGTTTGTCATTTTAAGTCATAACTTACCTTCCTCTTTCAGGAATTTCTCTCAGTCTATTCCACACACACTCAAAGGACACATCTATTTAATAGAGTTCCACTGTTTCGTTTTTGTAGAACAGTCAGTACACTGTCCTTTGTCCCTCTCAAAATTATGAGGTCTTTCATGGAATGGCTTAAAATTAAGTGGTCTTCTATATTGTCCAACAATTAACATGGTACCTGGCAAATAGAAAGTTTTCAATATGAACTATTGGATGGATGGATGGATGGATGGATGGATGGATGGATGGATGGATGGGGAGTGATATGATGGCACAGCTCCCAAGGCAGCAAGACTGCACCTAGGATGCACTGGCATCCTATTGCTCATATAGCATGATGCTAAGCTATTTACCTTCCTTTAAAAATAAAAACTTTCTCCTAAAAGCATCTGTTTAAATAAAACTCTCTGACAATTAACAGATAAAGGACAAATCCAGGGGTATAGTGATTTGAATCAGAGGTCCCACCAAAATCATGTGTTTTGACTACTTGGTCCCAGCTTATGGCAATTTTGAAAGCAAAACCTTGCTGGAAAAGATGTGTTTTTAGGAGCAGGCTTTGAGGTGTTATAGCCAGCTCCCCTTGCCAAAATTTGGCCCACTCTCCTGATACTGTTTGCCATCTTCTATGACAGAGGCAATTTCCAGCCTTTACTGCTCATGCCATGTTTTCCTCTATCAACATGAACCTTCTCCTCAAGACTATAAGCCAAAAAAAAAAAAAAACCTTTATGCCCATCAGCTGCTTTTGTTCAGGTGATTTATCCCAGCAACGAAAAGGTAACTTACAAGGGGGCTTTTGTGTTCACAGTTAAGTGCATGAGAAAGCTTTTAAAGAATGAAACTCCCTCCTCACAGTAGAAGAAAAACAGTAGTGCTTCTCTTCCACAAGGCTGCAATCTAGAAATCAGTTTGTATTTCATTCCAGAGCTCCTAGGAGATTGTGTCGAGGTTAGGTAGGGATCCTCTGTATTTCCATTTGCTTCTAAAACAAAGTCTAGAAAGCAAAGAGCCAGGCTGGTAGGCAAGCTCTTTCTGCTCCTAAGACAGCTCTTACTACATAGTAGAAGGGTATAACCTGCATAGTGTAACACATCCAGGTTGCCTTTGGGAACTGCAGGCCGAGTGTGTGTGTGTGTGTGTGTGTGTGTGTGTGTGTGTGTGTGTGTGTGTGTGTGTGTGTGTGTGTGTGTGTGTGTGTGTGTAGACACACACCTCAGGCTTTTACCTCCTGGCTATGTATATTGGGTGAGAGAGAATGGTCCTACCTCTCCAAGAGGCGGCATCCAGAGCAAGACATCCCTTTCCCATCCTGGACCTGGGCTCCTTTCTGCAAAGTCAAGGAGGTAGCCTAGGTAATTTTCAAGGACTGTTCCAATTTGAACTCTCTGTGATCCTCTGAAAATCAGTCATTTTAATATTTTGCCTTTATGCTAAGAATTACAAAAGGAAAAATGCATAGGGTAAGTATTTCAGTAAAGTAAAAATAACTTTATGGGATGAGCAGACTTGTGTTTGAATCCTGCATTTACTGTGTCTTGCTGAGTGATCTTTGAAGGATTTCTGAACCTCCCTGAGTGTTCAGTCTAAAGTAAAGGTAAAGTAACCTCCTTTACAGGGTTTGTGTGAAGGTCCAGTGATGATAGCTCACAAGCAATGTCTTATTCATCTTTGTAACTATGGTGTGTGAGTGACTGAGCAAATGAACAAGTGTCCTTCAGATTCAAACACATCTTGACTTTGACAGAGATAAATAAGAGCCTATAGATCAAGGCAGAAATGTATCTAAATGACAATCATGTACCCCATGAGTGAAGCCCCGAGGTAAACTGCCACCCATGCCCACAAATCCCAGTTGGGTGACCTCCTAACTTTGATATGAAGTGTGACTATAGCTGGGTACTGTTTGTTGGACTCTCTTAGAATATATTTGCCCTGAACCCCCCCCCCAAGAACTGAAGAAGCAATATAGGCACCAGGCAGAAAATTTGCAGAAAACAGAGATCCTCTAAGAAGTGGCTATGGGCATTCAGAGGCAAGGAGAAGGTGTCCATCTGCAAGACAGCAGAGCCATTCATTTGTTCTTGCCCTCTGTGAGCCAGTAATCTGTCAGACATCAGCTGTATATGCAAGGGAGGGTCATTAATTTGAGTTAATAGCACTACACTGACCTGGGCTTTGTTTTGATTTGCTTCTCTCCTGTGGACATCACACTTACTTGTTGTTTGATTCTGTGAATGGGGATATGCTGTTAATAGTTGCCCAATTAGCCAATAAAACAAAACCTGCCTAGATTCATGCCCCAAGCAGAGGTATCTCCTGCCACAGCCCAGAGACCTTACACCACACACACTGGCCATTCCTGTCCAATTCACTCCTCTTGAGTATTCTTGTTTGCTACAGTCAGCTGTGTATTGCTAGGACAAACATCCAACCAGACATAACTTGTGGGAAGAAAGGGTTTATTTCAGGTTTACATGATCCATGGGAATACTAACAAAGGTGAAGAAGCTGGCTCGCTTTCATAGATCCATCAGAGAGACATGACTGCAGCAAGCAAACACCAACAAGCAAGCACAATCCATCAGAGCTCTCCATACCTTTGTGGTGAAATTCAGACCAGTCCCCAAGTACACCTTAGGACTGTACTACAAGATCTGCCCCCAGTGACACCTCTTCCCCTTTGGGGTTTCACCCACTGGAGACTCAAAATTCAAGCCTGAGTCTATGGGGCCATGTATTTAAACTATCACATTCAAGCTACCACATCGCTACATTGTCTTCCAATTCCTAATTTCACCACTTACTACTGCCCTACACTCCTCCCTCCAAGTGAGTGTGGAAATGATGGTTCCTGTTCCAAGTGATATGATATGAATCAGAGATAATATATACAAAGGGTTTGGCATAGTGTTCACTGATGTAGACATCAATAGATAAAAGTAATTGCAGCCCTCAGGATGACAGGCACCTCCTGTCTCATTTCTCCTGCTCTGTAAAATAGTAGATGTGCTAGGGTACATAAAGGTAATGAAGAGCAATAGAATTTACATCATTCCCAGGATATTCAGCAAGCACAACACCCATTAGTTCCCCAGAACCAGCACAGGTCTCTAAGCTGAGGCAATTTCTGCATCTAGTCAGTGATCCCCAAGTGTATGTGGTCAGTGTGCCCATTCCAACTTCTGTCTGCCTCCAAGGGTGGCTAAGACCTGTACCTGCTTTTCTTGCTTACCCACAGAGGAAAAAAAAATAGTCCTTGAGAAATGGTCTACAGGAAGCTCCTCCAGGATACAGAAGGAATATATTCCTTCCAATACTAAGTACACCTATGCTTAAATACTGGGCTGCTCTTAGGATCTATGTGCATTCATATACCAGCAGAACTTGTAAGAGATTACATTGTCACCACCAGGGTCATTAGCTACAGGAAAGCAGGCTTCTCAGAGGGCCTCTTGGCTTCAAGGAACTTTATAAAAGAACAAGTAATTTTTGTCACCTTGATGCAATACAGAATGGTCTCAGTCATCTTCAGTAGACAAAGGCCACCACAGGGATCCTAGAGCATCAATAATTTAAACATGACTTTGCACAGCCATCTCTCAATGCCAGCACATCTGCTGCAATACATGAAAGGGGTTGCCAAACTGTGAAAGCCATAAGTGCCTCCAGACCTCATCTGCCACCTTCCCTCTACCTTTCCCACCCCAGTCCCACAAACTGCAAAATAACAGAAATGGTGGCTATAATGCCAACTGGAAGGGAATCTCTTATAACAGGTGGCACCACCTGTCATCATCTAGTTCCAGCCAAAACAATGCACTACTCATCATTCCAAGCTGTGAGGAAGTTTAACCAGTCCATCGTGAGCTCAGAGCCTCATTCAGGCAAGGGGAGGGCAAGAGGAAAGGCTGTGGTTCTTGCTATGAGCCAGATAACAAAGTCAGTGGTCTCCTGCACTTGTCTGTGGGAACTAGTGGTGAGTGATGTTCTTGGAAGCCTACCTCCTCCCAAATGTCAGGTAAATGTCTGCATGACTATGCTACCAAGGTTATGGGTTGTCTGGCTACAAACTCTTCATGGTCTGTTTTTCATAGCAGAAGACTAGAGGAGAGGCACTCTCAAAGGCTGTTCCTCTATGTTGAATTGCACAGTCCGTTTTCTTCCTCTGAGATTATTACTTTATGTGTTTACTGCAATGTCTCTTAACTTCTAACCCTGCTAAAAATTTCCAACCCAAGATCTTATGCCTTCCCTACTCCAAATTAATTTCCTTCTCCAGATCATTTGCTCCATAGCTCACTGAATCACAATACTCTCTATATAATAAGTCTCGAAGATTTCAGACTTTCCACGACAACAATCAGACCACTTATCAGAGCTAATTTGCCTCTTACTCCAAATTCCATTTTTCACCAGTCCCTGTAGATCCCTCTTCTCTTCAACTAAGAAAGTTAAATGCTTGCTTTCTGTGGAAAGAAAACTTGAAGGAGTCTTGAACATTGAATAATGAAAGTCACTGAAACATTATTAAGATGCCATGACAATGGAAGGATCTAAATGGTATGAACATTCTCTGTATTATTAGTTTTTAAAATATGTAATTGTAAATATCACACTTCTTTTCCAAATCCCAAGTGTCTATTGACTCTTGGCTGTGCACATGAAACACATTCAGTTGTATCTTCTAAAGATTCTGAGTTCTTCCTTCTCTAGAAAGAATCATCAACAGCACTAAGATACTTCCATAAATGCATGCTGATCACATCCTTGAAGTCTGATCTTGGGATCTGCAACATGGATATGTGCCTTGTAAACTTCCCAGAAACTAAGACATCTTATCAGTGTTGTCTGTCACTCAAGTGACAAGAAAGAGTGTCATGAGTTATATTTGGCATTGACTTGGCCCTTATTAGAGTGTTATGCTCATTTGGGGATCCTAATTTTCTGAAAGGTACAGAGAAATTGGAGAAGGTCCAAGACAGAGCAATGAGAATGATTAAAGGGGTGGAGAGTGAAAACTCAGGGAAAAGTGTGAATGATTTATCTACCAAAGGAAGAGAAAAATGTGCATGGAAAACTATCTCAAAATAAGGAAGACATGATTTTAAGGAAGCTAGAGGTCATTTATCCTTGATACAAAGATATGTCAAAGAAAGATGATCTGGACTTCGGGTCAAGATGGCAGCTACCTAACCTCGCCTCACTTCACGGGGAAGAAAAGAGAAGAATACTTAAGGTTAAAGGGACCTGTTTAAAGGGTTTGCTGGCTCCCGCATGCTTCCAGAGGGCGGGAGTGGATTTGCAATATAAGGAAACCACTGATTCCCAAGTTCTTGGCAGGTGCCACTGCCTGAAAGTTCCCGCTGGACCTGCCTGAGGCCCCTGGCCAGCCAGAAAGGAGCACCGTTGCAGCCAGGTCCCCAAGTCTGTGGACCCACCGAGTGAGCTAGATCTGTTCCACTTCCCCGGCCAGAGCCCCTGGGTACTCCAATACAGTTAGGTGCCTGGGGCCACAGAGTGAGACAGATTCGTCCCACTTCCTGATCCCGGCCAGAGGCCCTGGGCATGCCAATACAGTTAAGCGCCTGGGTCCACAGAGTGAGACAGTTTCGTCCCACTTCCTGATCCCGGCCAGAGGCCCTGGGCACGCCAATACAGTTGGGTGCCTGGGTCCAGAGAGTGAGACAGATTCCTCCCACTTCCTGCTCCCCAGCCAAGCCCCTGGACGCACCAATACAGTTAGGTGCCTGGGTCCACAGAGTGAGACAGATTCGTCCCACTTCCTGATCCCAGCCAGAGCCCCTGGGCGAGCCAATACAGTTAGGTGCCTGGGTCCACAGAGTGAGACAGATTCGTCCCACTTCCTGATCATGGCCAGAGCCCCTGGGTGCACCAATACAGTCAGGTGCCTGGGTCCACAGAGTGAGACAGTTTCGTCCCATTTCCTGATCCCGGCCAGAGCCCCTGGGTGCGCCAATACAGTTAGGTGCCTGGGTCCACAGAGTGAGACAGTTTTGTCCCACTTCCTGCTCCCCAGCCAGAGCCCCTGGGCACAGCAATACAGTTAGGTGCCTGGGTCCACAGAGTTAGACAGATTCGTCCTACTTCCTGCTCCCGGCCAGAGCCCCTGGGTGCGCCAATACAATCAGGTGCCTGGGTCCTCACAGTGAGACGGATTCGTCCCACTTTCTGCTCCCGGCCAGAGCCCCCGGGCATGGCAATACAGTTAGGTGTCTGGGGCTGTGGATCCAATGAGTGAGACAGATTCGTCCCATGTCCTGCTCCCCAGCCAAAGCCCCTGAGTGAGCCATTGCAGTGGGGTGCCTGAGTCTGTGGATCTGCTGAGTGAGACAGATTTGTCCCACTTCCTGCTCCCTGGCCAGAGCCCCTGAGCTAGCCATTGCAGCCAGGTGCTTGGGTCTGTGGATCCGCTGAGCAAGACATATTTGTCCCGCTTCTGGCTCCCCGGCCAGAGCCCCAGTGCACCATCACAGGCAGGTGCCCTGGGCCTGTGGAGCCATATCACCTGCCTGGAACCTGTGCAGCCACACTGCAGGTCAAGCACGGCCCATTCCCTGTGCCATTACAGGACAGATCCCACTGAGCCAGTGTCTCTGAACTGGTGTGATGCGCAGATCACAGCGAAAAAGGATACAAGTAAATCAAGCTACACTATCCAGTCCTACAATGGATGTCTCGAAGCAAATCATAGAAGAGACATTAAAATCAGAACCCTAAAATGAAGAGACAAGCTATGCAACCCTGGCCAAGCAAATAGCACAACTCTCAGAAAGTCAACAAAGAGCCAATAATTGTATGAATGTTATCCTTGCTAGATTAGATCTAATAGAAAAGAACCAGGAAGGGTTCCAAAAACAGTTAAATGAGCTGAAAGAGAGTGAAAAAAAAGAAGTCCTCAATAACCAGATGGCTAAGTTCAATGAAGACATAAAAAAATGCAAGAATGAACTCCAAGAAGCATTAAGAAGGTCAGAAAATGACGTGAAAAGGGAACTAGACAGAGGGATGGGAACTATACATAAAAAAACAGTAGAAAATATGAACCAAATTGAACAAACCCAAAACTCTATAGAAGCTCTTAAGAATAGAGTCAGCCAAGTAGAGGATAGAAACTCAGAACTGGAAGACAAAACAGAAGAAACAGGTCGTGAGTCCAGAAACTTCAACAAGTTCAAAAATTATTGTGAATAGAACATGAGGGAAATGTGGGATACCCTGAAGCATCCAAACATTAGGATCATGGGCATACCAGAGGGGGAAGCAACACAGACTAAAGGAATGGAAAGCTTATTCAACAAAATAATTGAAGAAAACTTTCCCACTCTCTCAAGAGAAAATCCCATCAAGCTACAAGAAGCTACAAGAACTCCAAACAGACTGGACCAAAGGAGAAATTCTCTGAGACACATTATCTTTAAGACTCTAAACATCAAGCACAAAGAGAAAATCCTAAAAGCAGCCAGGGAAAAACAACACATTACATATAAAGGGAACCCCATTAGAATTACCTCAGATTTCTCAATGGAAACCCTAAAAGCCAGAAGGGCCTGGAATGGAACACTGCAAACTCTAAGAACCCATGGTTTCCAGCCACAACTACTCTATCCATCAAAAGTATCCCTCATAATAGATGGTGAAAGAAAAACATTCCATGATAAAACTCATCTCTACAAATATATGAACACAAAGCCAAACCTACAGAAAGTACTTCAGGGAATTCTCCACACAGAAGAAACAAATAACCAATCTGAAGAGCCCTCAAGAAGCAGTCCACATTAACCCCTTACCCCTCCAAAAAAAAAAAAAAAACCACAAAGACCACAACCCACTACAATATGGCTGGTATTAAATCAAACCTCAAACTAATATCTCTGAACATTAATGGCCTTAATTCACCCATCAAAAGACATAAGCTAACAGGGTGGATCAGAAAACTGGACCCCTCAATCTGCTGTCTTCAAGAAACCCACCTCACCACTAAAGACAGACACCTCCTTAGGGTGAAAGGGTAGAAAATGATATTCCAAGCAAACACAAATACGAAAAAAGCAGGCGTAGCTATACTTATATCAGATAAAATAGACTTCAAACCAAAATTAACCAAAAAAGACAAAGAAGGCCACTTCTTACTTATCAAGGGAACAATCCAACAAGAGGACATCACAATCATCAATATTTATGCACCAAACACAGGTGCACCACAATTCATAAAGCAAAACCTACTTGGAAACAAAACAGAAATAAACACCAACACCATAATAGTCGAGGACTTCAATACTCCACTATCAACAATGGATAGATCATCCAAACAGAAAATTAATAGAGAAGTAAGAGAGCTCAACAACACCATAGAGCAACTAGACCTAACAGACGTATACAGAACATTCCACCCAAAATCTACAGATTACACATTCTTCTCAGCAGCACATGGAACCTTCTCTAAAATAGATCATGTACTGGGCCACAAAGCCTGCCTCCATACTTTCAAGAAAATTGATGTAATTTCCTGCATGATATCAGACCACAATGCTGTAATCCTAGAAATTAACAACAAAAAGTACACCAGGAATCCCTCTACCTCCTGGAAATTGAACAACACACTTTTAAACAACAAATGGGTTGTGGATGAAATAAAGAATGAAATTGCAAAATTTCTAGAACTCAATGACAATGAGAACACATCATACCAAAACTTGTGGGACACAATGAAGGCAGTCCTTAGGGGAAAAATCATAGCACTAAATGCCATCATAAGAAAAATAGAAAGATCCCAAATCAATAACCTGACCATTCACCTAAAGGCATTGGAAAGGCTAGAAGAAGCCAACCCAAAAATTTCCAGACGGAAAGAAATAATTAAAATCAGAGCAGAATTTAATGAATTGGAAACTAAGAGGACAATTAAGAAAATTGACGAAACAAAGAGCTGGTTCTTCGAAAAAATTAACAAGATTGATACACCCCTGGCCAATTTGATGAAGCGGAAAAAAGAAACACTTCAAATCAACAAAATTAGAAATGAAAAGGGAGAGATCACAACAGACATGAGCAAAATAGGAAGAGTTATTAGGACTTATTTTAAAAAGCTCTACTCCATAAAACAGGAAAATATGGAGGAAATGGATGAATTCCTAGGCACATACCACCTACCAAAGCTAAGCCCAGAGCAGATTAATTTCCTAAACAAACCCATCACACCCTTCAAGATAGAAGAGGTAATCGAACACCTCCCCAAAAAGAAGAGGCCAGGACCAGATGGTTTCTCAGCAGAATTCTACCAAACCTTCATGGAAGAACTGAAACCAATTCTTCTCAAGCTGTGCCACACAATAGGAGAACAGGGAGCGATCCCTAACTCTTTTCATGAAGCTAGTATCACCCTAATTCCAAAACCAGGCAGGGACGCCACAATAAAGGAAAATTATAGGCCCATTTCTCTGATGAACATAGACACAAAGATCCTGAACAAAATTCTTGCAAACCAAATTCAACAGTACATCAAAAGCATTATCCAACTTGATCAAGTAGGCTTCATCCCTGGAACGCAGGGGTGGTTCAACATATGGAAATCTGTCAATGTAATATACCACATAAACAAACTGAAACACAAAAACCACATGATCATTTCGATAGATGCAGAAAAGGCCTTTGACAAAATACAACATCACTTCATGATCAAAATATTGGAGAGAATAGGTATGGATGGCCCTTATCTCAACATAATAAAGGCTATATATAAAGCACCTAAAGCCCAAGTAATTCTTAATGGGGAGAGACTGAAGGAATTCCTGTTGAGGTCAGGAACAAGGCAGGGGTGTCCACTCTCACCTCTGCTCTTCAAAATAGTGCTAGAAGTATTAGCTCAAGCAATAAGACAGGAGAAAGAAATCAAAGGGATACAAATTGGAAAGGAAGAAGTTAAGTTAGCCCTATTCGCAGATGACATGATTCTATACATAAGTGACCCGAGAACTTCTATCCCAAAACTCTTAAAGGTGATTAGCGCCTTCAGCAAAGTAGCAGGATACAAAATCAATGCACAGAAATCAGTAGCCTTTTTGTATGCAAAGGACAAAGGGACAGAAAAAGAAATAACTAACATCGTCCCATTTTCAATTGCAACAAAGAAAATAAAATACCTTGGAATAACATTAACTAAGGAAGTGAAAGACCTATACAATGAAAACATAAAAACTCTCAAAAAAGAAATTGAGGAGGTCCTACAGGGATGGAAGGACCTCCCATGCTCCTGGATTGGTAGAATTAACATTGTGAAAATGGCAATTTTACAAAAAGCACTTTATAGATTCAATGCAAGGCCAATAAAAATCCCAACTTCCTTCTTCAATGAGATAGAAAAAAGTATCTCAAAATTCATATGGAAAGGCAGAAGGCCTTGGATATCCAAGCTCATCCTCAGCAAAAGAAACACCTCTGGAGGCATCACCATACCTGATCTAATGTTATACTACAAAGCCATTGTAATAAAAACAACCTGGTACTGGCACAAAAACAGGAATATAGACCAATGGAACAGAATTGAAGACCCAGACTTTATGTCAAGAAACTACAGCTACGTGATATTTGACAAAGGCCCTAGCAATGTAGAATGGAAAAAGGACAGCATCTTCAACAAATGGTGCTGGACAAACTGGACAACCATATGTAGGAAAATGAAACTCGACCCACACATCTCTCCATGCACAAAAATTAAGTCCAAATGGATAAAAGACCTTAATATAAAACCAGAAACTCTGCTACTACTGGAAGAAAAAAGAGGAGGAACCTTCCACGATATAGGAGTGGGAAAAGATTTCCTGAACAAAACCCCACCAGCTCAGGAAATTAAACAATCACTCAACCATTGTGATCTCATGAAGCTGAAAAGCTTTTTCACTGACAAAAATATTATAACCAAAGCCAGCAGAATACCCACAGAATGGGAGAAAATTTTCACCACCTATACAACTGACAAAGGCCTAATTTCTAGAATCTACAAAGAACTCCAAAACCTAAACAATAAATCACCAAACAACCCACTCACAAAGTGGGGCAGAGAACTGCACAGGGAGTTCTCAGAGGAAGAAATACAAATAGCAAATACACATTTAAGAAAATGTTCAACATCCCTAATCATCAGGGAAATGCAAATTAAAACAACTATGAGATTCCACCTTACCCCAGTAAGGATGGCTAACATTAAAAAAAACAATGAAAACAAATGCTGGGGAGGCTGCGGAGAAATAGGAACAAGTCTTCACTGTTGGTGGGAATGTAAAATGGTTCAACCACTATGGACAGCTATATGGAGACTATTGAAAAGGATGACCATAGACTTACCAATGGATCCAGTTATTCCCTTATTGGGCATTTACCCTAAAGGCCCCAAGCCTCAGATCAGACACACTTGCTCAACCATGTTTATAGCTGCTCAATTCATAATAGCAAAGAGCTGGAATCAACAAAGGTGTCCATCACTAGATGAATGGATAACAAAGATGTGGTATATCTATACTATGGAATTCTATGTAGCACTAAGGAAAGATGAAATAAGGAAATTTGAAAAAAAAATGGTCAAACAAGGAACAGATCATCCTCAGTGAGCTCACCCAAGCACAAAAAGATAATCGTCACATGGTCTCATTTATCTGTCGCCCCTAACCGGATTCCACGTGACATGTGGCCAAACTTAATAAACACTCTGAGGACAAGACAAGAAGGAGGGTGGGATGGAGGGAGGGTAAAGGTGGGAGGGAATGAGAGGGTGGGAGGGAGGACAAGGGGGGGATACAAATAGGGATCCAAAAGGGAAAAATACTACAAAACCCTTTACTCTGAACAACAGGCTAAAACAGTGATCCTTCAGCAGGCCTACAGAGGGAATACTCGAACCACAGGAACCTGGAGAGAACATGATGAAGGCCAACTTTAATCTTGTCCTGCTTCTCTTTCTCTTCTCTCTCTCTCCCTCTCTCTCTCTCCCTCTCTCTCCTCTCTATACTCACTTTCTCTTTTACATTATATATATTTTTCCTCCCTCACCTTCCTAGGTGCAGACTTATAACTCCCAGTGCCAGCAGGGGGTTAACTTCCACAATGAGCTCTTGATCTGAAACACCTACAAGGTTCCCCAAAAAAGACAGACTTCGGTCAGAGTTCTTGGTGACCTACCAAAGGTTAATGGTAAGACCCTACTGTCAAAGACAGCATACGTGTGTGAGACCAAACACAGAGAGAGACCTGGCCAGAATATGGAAGAAGGTCAGTTCCCAGATGTCGCGTCCGCCTCGACCAGCAAGGAAGACGCAACACTCGGACTCTTCTTTCAACAGTTTGTTTATTCAGGAACCTTGAACAATCTTCTGACTGACCGACTGACTGACTGACTGACTGACTGACTGACTGACTCACTGACTCACTCACTGACTGCCTCACTCACTCACTCACTCACTCACTCACTCACTGACCCACAGACTCACTCACTGACTCACCCCCCCAGACTCACTACTTGACTGCTCACTCACTGACTGACTCCTCACTCACTCACTCACTCACACACTGCCTCACTACTCCCGGGACAAGCCCGCCCAAAGCTTAAGAAGCCTTTGAACAGCCAACCCTGGTGTGCCACGTGGTGAATGCAGATAGGTCCACATATGCGGAAGCAAGCCTAGATCACGGCCCAAGCCAAATAAGGACTTGTTTATCCAGGAGAGCACTCGCCATCGGGAAGGCGGAAGCCAGCGCCATCTTTAAGGCGTGGCACCTCGCAGCTCTCTACAGTTCCCCCTTTTTTGTTTTAAAACAAGCCACAGGTAAGAGTAGAGGTCTGATCTCTGATGATGCGTATTTTTGCAACCCTGATGCCTTTTTCTCAGAGGCGGGATCTGGGGCATCAACCCGCATGCAATCAAACATGCTCTTCTCTGGATTTCTAGGGCTAACCCAGAGTGCAGTGCTTAGCCTCGCAACCTGAGCAGGAAGATTAACTTTTAATTGTAGCCAGCCAGACTTGGGGGGACTGTGCAGCCTCTATGGCAGTAAAGGCTTGAATGATCATAATTGCATCCCGTCATTGCGTGACCCTGATTTTACACAGACACCACAAGCAAACCAGCGAGACCGGTAACAGAAGGCCTGCTAAAGAGCACCTAAACCCGCCCATTCCTTCAGATGATTCATAGCGGAGATCAGCCAAGATGACAATCCAGAGGCAAAGGAGAGGTCCATGCGGGCAGAATTCACATTAACTACTGCCAGTCTCAGTTCTCTTAAGGTATCTTCAAATTCAAGCGACCAATTCTGTAATAGAAAACTAGACAAAAATCTGGATAAATTTGCAGCCCTAGTATAATCCAAGGTCTTTTAACAACATTAGCAAGGAGAAACTAAAACAATGCAAAAACTCAACCACCATCAGCAGTCATCAATTTGCATTTTTTACAGTCTTTCCTCAGGCATTCTCTCCATTGTTTTAATGTAAATCAAGTCAGGCCACCTTCCTTCCACCTTCCTTAAGATTGCTAATGCGTTGACAATAGCAGCTTCAGTAACCTAAAACCTCAGTGCCTCTGCTTTTACCTTGCTTGAGATTTTCCAACTTACAATCTTAAAATCTCAGTCCGATATCTTTAGCCAAGCACATCAGTCCATTACAAATTTAACCTTGATCAAACTTTCTGGGCCTGGATAGCAGAACGTAGCCATCCCTTATGCCAGTAGCCCAGTTCCAACAAAGTCCTCTGCAGTCTTTCCTTCCCTTTTGAAAGCTCATAAGACAAGCCTCGAAGTTCAATACTGTCTGCACTTAGCATAATTTTGATCTTTTCATTTGTTTTATGAGAGCCTGCAGCTCTTCTTTAGAATCCGTAGACTCCGAATCTTCTAGCTCAAGTGTTGGATATAAGTTGTTCTTTGTTTTTGCCTCTTTTTCATTGTTTGCCTATTTCGACCTTTCTTCCTCGAGGCAGTTCCTCACTAACCTCCAGATCGATCTTACCCCGCCCTTAAGCGTGCCTTGGTCTGCTGCAAAATCGCCCAATTTTTCCCATGAAGGGATTGTCCAGAGCGCACAAACCAAGGGGCTATGGCATCACATTCCTCCAGGAACCTCTCCAGCGTACTCCCCTTTATCTTTAAGTTTTTTGAACGAAGCAGCTCATTCAGAGCCAAAAAAATTGGGTGCGAGTGAGAAGCGCCCATGGCTACACTTGCAAAAAATTCTTTTAAAACTTTTACTTTCGGTTCACTACACCGCGAACCCTTCCTGCTCCCTCTTTTTCTACCGAGAGGAGCAAAATTCCCCGCTTTTGTCGCGGATTCCCACCTTACCTGGGAACTTTCCTGCTCCCTCTTTTTCTACCGAGAAGAGCAAAATCCCCGCTTTTGTCGCGGATTCCCACCTTACCTGGGAACTTACCAGTGCACTGCCCTGACTGCAGAAAGTTCTGAGTCCCTCTTCGGACTCTTCTTTCAACAGTTTATTCAGGAACCTTACTACTGCCCTGACTGCAGAAAGTTCTGAGTCCCTCTTCGGACTCTTCTTTCAACAGTTTATTCAGGAACCTTACTTTTTCTTTTAGATGTTTTGCAAAAATTCTTTTCCTGCTCCCTCTTTTTCTACCGAGAAGAGCAAAATCCCCGCTTTTGTCGCGGATTCCCACCTTACCTGGGAACTTACCAGTGCACTGCCCTGACTGCAGAAAGTTCTGAGTCCCTCTTCGGACTCTTCTTTCAACAGTTTATTCAGGAACCTTACTACTGCCCTGACTGCAGAAAGTTCTGAGTCCCTCTTCGGACTCTTCTTTCAACAGTTTATTCAGGAACCTTACTTTTTCTTTTAGATGTTTTACTCGAGCGCTCTTCTCTCACTTCCTCTAAATTTTTTTTTTTTTAACTGCTTCTGAATCATTCTCGTTTGCCCTATGTAATATGACTAGACACACTACAACACAAATACACCACATGAGGTTAACCAACTTTTATACACTAATAAGACACACGAACAAATATACATTAATTGGCCGGCTATCATTCTTAAGAAATCTTCTCACTGCGTTTCCTCTAAGGAAACCTTATTGTGGCGCCTTTTAACCCTAATACTGGAAGATGTATTGCCCATTTTGCTATGGGACCTTATCGTCTCTCTACCGGAGAACTTGCCTTTACCCTTTTTGTCCACTTATCTGGAACTTACCAGCTAGCTGCCCTGCAAGTTCTGAGTTCCCCGTACGGGCCACCATTTGTCGCGTCCGCCTCGACCAGCAAGGAAGACGCAACACTCGGACTCTTCTTTCAACAGTTTATTCATTCAGGAACCTTGAACAATCTTCTGACTGACCGACTGACTGACTGACTGACTGACTGACTCACTGACTCACAGACTCACTCACTGACTGCCTCACTCACTCACTCACTCACTCACTCACTGACCCACAGACTCACTCACTGACTCACCCCCCCAGACTCACTACTTGACTGCTCACTCACTGACTGACTCCTCACTCACTCACTCACTCACACACTGCCTCACTACTCCCGGGACAAGCCCGCCCAAAGCTTAAGAAGCCTTTGAACAGCCAACCCTGGTGTGCCACGTGGTGAATGCAGATAGGTCCACATATGCGGAAGCAAGCCTAGATCACGGCCCAAGCCAAATAAGGACTTGTTTATCCAGGAGAGCACTCGCCATCGGGAAGGCGGAAGCCAGCGCCATCTTTAAGGCGTGGCACCTCACAGCTCTCTACACCCAGACAGTTAGCTAGTCTAGTACCAGAGGGTGCTACACGAGCAACTGGGGGAAAATGTCTAACATTGGTCCAAACAACTTGCAGTCTAAGATACCCAGCAGGAAACAATCTGACGTAATGCTCATACAAGTGCAGCAGTGGCAAACAGCCATGGTGGGTAACCAACTGCTCTTGATTTGGCTAATAAATCCATTCAGTGGAATGGAACTCATTGCTGGAACTGGGAAATAAGTCAAAGCCATGTACAAAAAAATGAGCTCAGTCTCCAAGATCTAGAGGCCACCAAATGCGGGCTAGAAGAGAGCCAATGCATATAAAATTCCCTCCAAAACATATATGGTTATCCCTTCTATCTAGTACTAACTTCTCTCTCCGTTGGAGAATTTGCTTATCTCTTTTCAGGTGGACAACGAACCTGAAGGGAGGATCAGCTAACCACACCTCACCAGCTGAAACCATAGAACAACGCAGGGGAAGGGCAAGAATACAGCGCTCAAGGCGATCACAACACCAGAAAAAGGCTGAAGGAGATAAACACAGAGAACATCCAACTCCAACTAAGCCAGATATCCAGAGACACAGAGGCTCCCAAAACCTCATCAATGAAGCAGAACTAAAATGACCCCAATGTGGCTCAGGGAAACTTGCGGAAGAGGGGGCGGAAAGATTGTTAGAGTCACAAGTTGGGGCATTATGCACAGAGACTGGGGCCTATCCACCAGAACTCTTGAGCAAACTCACAATGCAGGATCCACATTCCCCATTGATGAGGGCCCCTTTGAAAGTGGGAGGACGGGGAGGAGGACAATGGAACCAATACTATGAATGTAAAATCAGAATAATATAAATAAAAAATATATATTTATAAAAAAAAAAGAAAGATGATCTTAGATGATATTTAACTATTAGGGAGGTCAAGTAAATTTTCAAATCATTGAAACCAGATAGTGAATTGTCAGAATAATTTTATCTGGTATACTCTAGAATGAGACTACTTCTATTTATATTAGATTATTTAGTCTTTATAATGATTTCAGGATAAAGAACTTGAGTTCCAGAAGCCAGCAGCCCAAGGCTATTGGCTACTGATTGAGAGCCAGAATTTGTAACAGTACATCCTGGTTGCTTTGATTTTCACAATTGCTACCCACTTAGCTGCCAAACTCCTCCTCCCTGATCTTGGGCTGGTTTCCTCTAGAAGAAGAGTATGCTGTGACTGAGGTAGGATGATCACCACTTCACATTTATATTGCTATGAAAAGGGTGGAGGGCAATTCTCCCAGATTTTTGTTATTAGCCTCCTAAGTTTGCCAACTCTAGAGGATTTACTCTGAGTGATTGGGTAAATAGTGAGGCATTACATGACCCAGATAATATCTATAGAAAATGCGATTTATAGAAAAGATAAGCACAACATTGGATATATTGAGTTGAGGGTTATCCTGGTAGAGCAATCCATCAGAAAAAGTGATTAAGATAGAAACTTCATACATCTGTGCTATCAAATGTTATAATTAAATATCACTGCATATATGTAACATATGCCATCCAAAAGCAGAGGTGACTCGGAGGTCACAGGGGCATGAAAATACCTGGGATAGAGTAGACTGAAGAGGAAATGGTGGAGTAGAAGAAGCAAATTTACAACAGAGACAGTTTATAGAAATAAAAGGTGTAATGCCCCAAGAAGTTACAACCATTGAAAAATGTATGAAAATATATTTGAAATAAATAAAATAAGAGACTAAAGAACTTTATAAATTGAAAATTGAAAAGACAAACATAAGGAATGGAGTAGTTGAATAATGAAATATTAAATGTTTTTAATAATATGAATAACCCTGATTTAATGCACATTCTTGTATTTGTATTTATGTGTGCACATATAAAGAAGACACCACTGCTGGTACAGTGGGAGATTACTGCATTCCCAACATTTGGAGGTGGAGACAGGAGGATAACCTTGGTTATAGAAAGAATTTGAGGGCAACCTGGGCTTCACGAGACCCTGTGTCAGAAAACCAAAGAGAGCGAAAGAACATTTTTTTTTCAAATTCTTATCCAAAAGTGATCAAAACGAAATCATAGTTTGACTGCAAAGATATATTCCCAAATATATGGACTTTCTGGCCCTAAGTTAAATATAAAACTTGTTATCCACAAAAAATGTTATAGGAAAAATAAGTAAATTAATGCACTTATGAAATTGAAAAAAAAAAATCTTGTAAAGAATACTTTGCCTGGCATGGTGACACGTCTTTAATCCCAGCATTTTGGGAGGCAGAAGTAGGAGGATCACCATGAGTTCATGGTCACCCTGAAACTACATCGTAGTAAATTCTAGGTCAGCCTGTACTAGAGTAAAACCCTACCTTGACAAAACATAAAAAGAATTCTTATATACAAAATGTAGTTAATAATATTAGAAGCCAGGCATGGTGGTGCACACCTTTAGTCCCAGCACTTGGGAGGATGAGGTAGGAGGATCACTATGAGTTTAAGGCCAGCCAGGGGTTGGAAGAGAGAGTTCTTGGTCAACCTGGACTACACTGAGGCCCTGCTTCAAAAAGAAAAAGCAAAAACAGATCATAATATTATAAACCATTTAGAAGGAAATATACTAGAAACAATGAACCCAAGGCAATACTCATAGAAGCATAAGAATCCAGTGTTGTGCAAGTCAGAAGACCAGAGGCTGGAAGATGCAACAGTCAACTTCAGCTATAGGTACCAAAATCCACCCTGAAAATGTTCATTGGATTTTTCAGTAAAATGTTTGTTAGTGCCTTTACTAGAACCACACCAACAAAACAAGAGTATTTTGACCTTTTTTTTTTTTTTTTTTTTTTCGTTTTAATTAATTTGTAAGCAAAGAGAGACAGAAAAGAGAGAGAGAGGGAGAATGGGCCTCTAGCCACTGCAAACAACCTCCAGGTGCATGCACCACTTTGTGCACATGGATTTACTGGGGGAATTAAACTCAGGTCATTAGCGTTTTCGGGCAAGTGCCTTAACTGCTAAGCCATCTCTCTAGCACCTATTTAAACATCTTAATAAGATAATTAAGATGCTATTAGTAGAAGATGCAGATAAAAAGTGAAGAAGTGAAAATGTAAAGTGTAAAGATAAAAAAATATATAATTTTTAAATGCCTATGTAAGCATGAAAATAAAACACATGAGTAATTAAATTGGGATTCAGAATCAATAGGGACTTGTTTCATTTACATATTGTTTTTTAATTGAAGTGACTTAGATATGAAAATAGAGTAAGCATATGGAACCTTAGAAAGGAAATGAGAGAAACCAATAACCACAAGAGCTTGAGGAGAAAGAAGAGGATATAGGCCATAATGCATAGGACTAGACCAAAGACAGAACAGACTGGAGAAAGAATATCAGGTAGAGGGCTGATCTGGAGAAACAGAAGACACCCTTTATCCTCAAAGATGAAAGTGAGGACGTGTGTGGATTCATGTGGTCTAAGGTGATTTTCAGGGTGGTACCCTATCCATGAAGGAAATGACAAGCTCACCTTCTGAAACCAAATGGAGGTATGCTAAACCAACTGACAGGACTAAGCCCCCCAAAAGTCATTATGAACTAATACATATTAACTGATACAATCCTGTGAAGAATTAAGAACTCCATAAGACATGAGTGCTTTTCTTATTAATACCACTGTTAAGGATGAAGAGTCCAACACAGGTACAAAGAGGCTGTTTAAGTGAATCATCTAAAATACACAACCAATAGGTGAGGGCAGGATTTATGTCCAGGAAACCAGGCTTTTAAACACTATAGTGCACAACAACATATCATGTGAAAGACTTTGAGTTTGGTCACAAAACATTTGGGATTATAAAAGCAAGCACAGATGACAAAAACGTTGACAGGCATCTCAGCCATCTCATTGGAGTTCTGTTGTTTCTATTCCCACAGCTTATTGATCTCCACTGGAGCAGTCACTGCAACCTGGCTAAACATCCCTCCCCCATCACAGGTTAATTTATAAGCCTGTTGAGAGGAGCTGTGAAACTGATGAACCCAGCAGGCAGGTGGAGCAGGTCCTATGATTGATTCACTCCCTGCTCAGCCAGTCCACCCTGTTCAGGCCACGTTGCCTTGTTCGCCATATTCATCCATCACCCAGTAAATATCATCAACACTGTAGACCAAGGCTCCATCTTTGGTGTGGTATTTGATTTTTATGTGAGATTTTTAAAATGCACTATGGCTTATTTCTGCACCTCCTTTGTACATTAACTCTCTAGGTGATAAGAGACATTAGGTAAAACTAGGTGTTCTGTGGGGAAGAGGGAGCAGACATTCAGAATCCAGCCTGTGGTGCTTTCTCTGGTGAAACTTTCTAATCAAGACATGGGTGGCAAAGAAGTCATGTGTCTGGAAATATCTGCATCACAGACAAGGAAGCATTTCAAAGCCATTTCCTCTGAGGTAGCCTTTTGGAAAATGCTTTATAGACCGCCAAATGCAGAGCAAAGCTTTGTGCTTTCCCTGGAACAAGCTTTATGTGTCACTTAGAAACAGCTACAAAATATGTTGTCAACAAGCCAACAGGGTTTATGGTAGAGAAATAAGCATATTGTCACAGGATTTTACAGAAAGTGTATAAGAAGAGTAAAAGAAAGTATAGAAAGAAAGAATGTTTCATCCATAAATGATAGCCAGATTGGCATATCACTATTCCCCACTCCTAAAGCAAGAGATTAGTCTCATATTACAAAGCAAAACCTGGCCACAGGAAAATTGGGTGGGAATCTTGCCTTTAACTAACAAACCAGGCCCCCTCCAACTATCCAGACAGTGGAGCCCATGCCTCAGAATGTTGCCTGCCAACTAACAGCTGAGTCTGCAAGAATCTCCTTCAGCCTTGTGAGGGTTCAAAATGTAGTGTATATTTTCCTCAATGCATTATGGGGTTATGTCCTTGGAAACCTTTCAGAAATCGTGGATATCATAGGTCAGAAGTGTTAAATACGCCTCCCCGGCTGAACATCACAGCTTATCAGCACACTTTCTTGCAGAGTACTTGTCGGTTTCCTACACTATCCCATGGCTCACTGGAAGCTGTGACTCATTGCTGCTACCTAGTATTGTACCCTCAAGACATGGTCAGGTTATCCACAGCTTGCAGGGACAAAAATCCAAAATCAAAACTTAGAAATGAAACAAAAAATTATAAATTGAGCCACTATAATTTGAGAACCATTGGACTGTTTTGACTATAAATGTCAAATGGAGGTAATAAGAAAGGGAGATTAATTGCATAATATGACAATTGTCTCTATACATTAAAATAAAAATCAAGGCTGGGTGTGGTAGCTCACACCTTTAATCCCACCACTTGGGAGGCAGAGGTAGGAGGATGACCATGAGTTCAAGGCCAACCTGAGACTACATAATGAATACCAGGTCAGCCTGGACTAGAGTGAGATCCTACCTTGAAAAATAAAATAAAAAGCAAACTCCTTATATCAGTGTAATATTACTGTGAGAGTAATTTATCAATAATGCATTATATTAAAACCACTAATCCTTGACCCACACCCAGGCTTTGCTTGGAGTTAATTTTGGTTTATATATAAATACTTCAGATGGCTTCAGTAGGGGACACAAGAATATGTTCCTGCAAGGAGCAGTGATGGGGACAAAGCATAACTAAGAAGATGCATCTCAGCAATGACAAGTGCACCCTGACTTGAGAGACATCAATTTGAGTTGAAGCAACACAGAAACCTCCAGAACATTAGCTATGTACTCTAGGAGATAGCAGAGCCAATATGCACCAATAAAACGCTTATTCAAGAGAAAAAGTGATGTAATTTGGCCACTTGCTGTCTACGTCTTGGACAACTTAGCTGAATTGTGGCTTCACTTCTACTGACTGAGAAGTTTACCCTAAAAATAATTTCAAAGCTTCAGTCCTAAGAGGACTGACTGACTTGTCATACAAGATGACCTTCCTATGGGAAAGGACTTGCATATAGGAAACACGAAGCAATAACAACCTATTGCTAAAATGCAGCTGTGTGGGATGCATGGAAGGCATCTGGACATCTCATCTGCACTGAGTGACTTCCTTTTAGCTGGGAGGCAGCACAGCCACCAAGATTACATATAGCCAAATGACTGCTATTCCCCATCTCCACATCTAGTTCAGCTTCATCACCAGAGCCACACTCTTGATTATGTTTTCCCTTGCTGATATGTCTGCTAAATGGAATAGTTAATTCAATAAACTCCACTTGAGTATCAGTATTTTTTTCTTAAATTATTCTGTTGGCTAAGATCCTTATCCTTTATGTGGCTGCATTCCTTTTGTTAGGAGAATTGCTATTACTCATGCTAGTCATAGTACTATGCTCTGTCTCATGACAGAAACACCACAGCTATAAAACTGCTAAACAGCCATCTTATCAAAATGTTCCTGGTCTCCAACATCAAATCCTGACAGGAAACCATTAAAGTAACAGAGAAAGGCCACTGTATTACATGTCATTCTTTAGACTTCATTTGTCAGGAAATAGCACTTACAGAGAGCCCCAGGGGTGCAAAGGAGTATAACAGGAATGGTTTGCTTGCTCAGAAGACCCAAAGTACCTCCAAACAGGGAGGATATGCTGGTTGGCCATTGAAGTTAGTGAGATGGAGTCCCTAATGACATACTCCATCAAAACTGAAAAAAGGCTGGAGAGATGGCTTAGAGGTTAAGGTGCTTGCCTGCAAAGCCATAGGACCTCAGTTTGATTCCCCAGGACCCATGTAATCCAGATGCAGAAGGTGGCACATGCATCTGGAATTCTTTTGCAATGGCTGGAAGCCCAGGAGTACCCATTCTCTCTCTCTCTTGCCCTGCATCTTTCCCTCCCTCAAATAAATAAATAAAATATTTTTTAAAAACTGAAAAGAAAATAATAATTTCAGATTTCACTATGGCTTTGGAGCCATAGTGAAAGAAAGATGGATGTTCTCCACTCCAGAAATATGAATCACAGGAGACCCTTAAAAAGTTCAGATGTGATCCTAATGCTCATATCCATGGCAATGGTACATGGGGGAAGACTGAGGACAGTGGTCTTCCAGAAGACAAAAGACTAATGTAGTGGTTTGAATGCCAATTCTCCCCTATCCATTGGTTGTGATAAAGCTTTATACTTAATCCCCAGCTGGTGGGGCCTTTGGGAGGTTGAGCCCTGCTAGAGCAGCTGGGGCACTAGAGCTCTACTTTGTATGTTCAGAGCTATTCAAGCTTGCTTTCCTCTATCTCTGCTGTGGATATGTGTTGAAGTTTACCAGCTTCCTCTGCCATGATCAAGCTTCCCTTCTAAACTGTAAGCTTGAAATAAACCTTTTCCTTCTATAAGCTGTTTCTCATTGGGTGTTCTGTCCCAGTACAAGACCATAACTTCTATAACTAAAAACAGGAGAAAATAAATACATGTTAACCAGCTCTGCTATGATGTACTCAGTGATGGGGAAGGGGACTCACTTTAGTAGACCTAACTGTCACTTGAATAATAATCATCATGTCTCCCTGTCAGCCTTTATTCTGTGGGAAGTTGTTAGTCTTCATTGGGCAGGTTTGTTATCAACATACAGTTTACAGCCCCTGGGCTGTGCATTAATTAAAATTACTTTGTGCAGAGTCTTATTAATTAGCACACTTCTTTAATCACTGCCTCTTGAGCCACTAGGACAATCTATAAATCTGCTCAAATATGAAATAATGAAGTGGAATGGTTCAATTTATTACAATGTAATAAGTCAGAATAATGTGGCAGTGGACAGGGTGCACTAATACAGACTGCCTGCCCAGAACCACCCTCCTTGTTACCTGAGATGTCCATGACACACAGCAGCAACAGAACCATAACTGGCTGGTTGTAGCATAATGCGAGCACCAATACTCTTTCCACTTCTACGGGACAGGTCTTCCTAAGAAAGAAGGGCTGGAGTGAGGAGACAAGACTAACCCAGAGGATACTACGGGATTGACAGCTTATTCCACAATGCATAGGTCTGTAGAAGACAGTGTCCATAGCCAGCATCTATGAAAGCTTCCAGAGGTTTTGATGTGAGGGACTGGGCAGAGCTACTGTCTCTACTTCTTGCAATGAGGTTCCACAAACATAAGTCATCTGCCCAAAGGAACACAGAGAGTGAGGAAAGGACTGCAACTCTGATCTTGTGCCAGAAATCCTGAACATTTTAGTTTTTTAACAGGGAATCTCACCTTTACTAGATTCACTTGCAGAGCTTGTACAACCTACAAGGTTCAAGCCCTACCCAGAAGAACAAGAACAGATTAGCTATTTAAAAAGACAAATGGGGACTTCTGGGTAAGATGGCTGCTTAGGAGTCACAATAATCCAGCCTAGGGAGGGATTTGACCAAAACCACAGCAAAATACACTTCACCTGAAAAAGTGAAGGTGGATAGGTTTTTTTTTCTGCCACAGCAGGGAAGCAGGAGACACTAAGATATATCAGAAATGAGGAAATCAGCCAGATCCCACAAAGGAGCTTGTGGACCCAAGCCACAGGACCTGCATGGATCCAAATGCATACTCGGCACCCAACTGTGGGAACAGAGAACAAACAAGGGGGTTTTCCAACCTTATCAGCCTCCTTGCAAAGTCAAGAAATCTGAAGGGGAGACAGCTGAACACAGGCTGGACAAGGAGCTGAGCAATTCCAGTACAGCTCCAGACTTCCTGCACTCTGCCATTCCCCAAACAACAGAACCAAGACCCTTAGGAGAACTCAAGCAGCTCCTGCCACAGGGCAGCCAGCGTAGCTGAGCAGTGCACCAAATTCACAACACAATATGGAGGGATCAAGGTGGGCACTCAGCATTGGTGATATTGGAAGCCACCCCAAAATGTAATGAGGCTGAATGACAAAAAAGCAGGTATGTAGACCTGCACTTGAAATGCTAATCTCTCCACCTATCTCAGGGCAGGTTAGGGGTAACATATTCTTAGTGTGACTTAACATTTTCAATTAAGCTGTATCTGGGGCTTGACTATTGTTGCCTTTAATGCTTTAGACTCTTAGGGCCTTCATCTTTTTCTTGTGTTATTATTGGGGGCAGAGTCTGATTCAGATCCAAGCTGAACTGGAACTCATTTCAGAACAGAAATCTCAACCTCCCAGCTGACAGGATTAAGGGTGTAGAGCAACACACACCCTTAAAGTTTGTGGCTTTATAAGGTTATCTGTTTCTGTCAATCCCCACATTTGAATACCCTGCACTGGTTTTTATTGCTTTTGTATATTGCTCAGTTAAATATTAGAATTTGCCAGTAAAATGCTCCACCTAGCCCACTAGAATACTTGAATAGCAGAAAATCTCAACACCTAGGGTTACTTCAGTGGCTGGATTGCCCTACAAGAGCTTGGCACCTTAAACTCCTACTTTGAAGGTGCATAGAGTTGGACTTCCAAATCTAAAAGCACCACAAATTATTAGAAATCCCAAACACCAAATCAACTCAGGATGCAAAAATTGCAACATTGTGTAATAATCAAGATAATACAATCCTACCAAAAATTATAAATCCATCAGAAATGCCCCCAATGAGGTAGTTTTAGATGAAAAGCCTGAGAAAGATTTCAAAAAAAAAAAAAAAGATTTTATCTATCTTCCAAGAAATCAAAGAAGAAATCAAAGGAACCAAAGAAGAAAACAAAGGAATTAAAGAAGAAAACAACTCCTGATGGAATTGCATGAAAACATAGGAAACCAGCTTAATGAAATAAGGAGGTCATTATAAGACATAAGCGAGGAAATAGAAATGTTGAAGAAAAACCAGGCAGAAATTCTAGCACTCAAAAGCATAGTCAGTCAAATTAAAAAAAAAAAAAAAAAAAAAAACTCTGGGGAAAGTCTTACCAGTAGAATGGACAAAGTAGAAAATGGAATATCTAAACTAGAAGGCCAAGTGGCAGATTTAATACAGTCCAACAAAGAGAAAGACAAAATAATAGGAAGGTATGAATGGGAATTTCAAGATATTTGGAACACCATGAAAAGATCAAACCTAACAATACAGGGTATAGTACAAGGAGAAGAATTTCAGTCCAGAGGCTTAGTAGGCCTTTTCAACAAAATCATAGAAGAAAATTTCCACAAATTGCCAATTCAGATACAGGAACCTTTTAGAACACCAAACAGAAAAAAAAACCTGGAAAGAAACTCTCCTCACTGTTTTATAATTAAACTCTTAAACATGCAAACCAGAGAAAGTACATTAAAAGCGTTTAGATAAAACAGGTCACATACAAAGGTAAGCCCATCAGAATTACAGCAGATTACTCAACAAAGAACTTTAAAAGCCAGGAGGGCATGGAATGATGTATTCGAACTTCTGAAGATAACAACTGTCAACCAAGATTACTTTATCCTGCAAAGCTATGGAGAAATAAGGACATTCCACAACAAAAACAGGCTAAAGGAATTTATGACAACTAAGCCAGCTCTACAGAAAATACTTGAAGGAATCCTTCATGATGAAGAGAAAGGAAAAAACACACAGGAGGAAATAACAAACCATACTCAAATAACAGTTAAAACAAGAGAATAAAGGACAAACAGCAAGCACTACCAAACCAAGAAGAATTGAGAGAATAAATACAAACCTTTCAATAACAACTCTTAAGATCAATGGTCTCAATTCCCCAACCAAGAGACACAGGTTTGTAGACTGGATTAAAAGGCAGGATTCTGCCATTTGTTGCCTCCAGGAAACTCATCTCTCAATTTGGCTCTGAGAGAAATGCATATTTCAAAGTTTGTTGCATTTTCCATTATCTTTCTTTGACAAACCTTAACGATTTAAATGGTCATTTATATATTGTTGATTTTACCCTGTTTTTATGCTTTTAAAATGTTTTACAAAAAAGGACTCACATTAATATGTCATCTTAAGTGCAAGCCTTAGATTATAATGCCCTAGTATTTAAAAATGAACATATTTTAATTCTTTAAAATATGTACTTCATAAAGTCTGTCCTCCAACAAACAGGTAATACTGTAAGTGTATGCTGGTAAATATTGCAAAAAATAAATAAATAAACAAAAAAAAAATAATAAAAGACAGACAATACCTTAGGGTGAAAGGATGGAAAACTGTATTTCAAGAAAATGGGCCTCAAAAACAAGTAAGGGTTACTATTCTAATATCTGACAGGATAGACTCCAAAGCAACATTAGTCAGGAAAGATAAAGAACGTCACTTTATACTGATTAGAGGAACACTCCAACAGAAGGATATTACAATCCTAAACATATATGCACCTAACATGGAAGCTAACAATTTCATCAAACAATCACAATTAGACTTAAGGTCAGAGATAACACCAAACACAATTGTATTTAGTGACTTCAATACCCCACTCTCATCAATTGACCTGTCATCCCAGCAAAAAACAAACAGAGAGACATCTGGATTAAATGATGCCATAGAACAAATGGACCTAACAAATATCTTCAGAACATTCCGTCCAAATGCTGCAGAATATACGTTTTTCTCAGCAGCACATGGAACAGTCTCTAAAATAGACCATATATTAGGACACAAATCAAATCTTAACAGATACAGGACAATTGAAATAATCCCTTGTACTCTGAGCACAATGGGATTAAACTACAAATCAGCAACAAGAAAAACAAGAGAGCATACACACATTCATGGAGACTAAACAGTATACTATTGAATGATGAATGGGTCCTTGAAGAAATCAAAAAGGAAATCAATTAATTCATAAAATCAAAGGATAATAAGTATATAAACATACCAACCAAAACCTTTGCGCCACAATGAAGACAGTCCTAAGAGGGAAATTTAATAGCTCTTAAGGGCCTATATTAAGAAATTAAATATTTCACAAGTAAACATTTTACTGCTTCACCTTAAGGCTTTGGAAAAAGAAGGACAAGGCAAATCAAAAATCAGTAGACAGGAAGAAATAATAAAAATTAGGCCAGAAATTAATGGAATAGAAACCAAAAATAAAAAAAAAATTCAAAAAATCAATGAAAAAAAAGAGTTGGTTCTTTGAAAGGATAAATACAATTGATAAACCATTAGCAAATCTGACCAGAAAAGAGAAGAGACAAAAATTAATAAAATTAGAGATGAAAAAGGCACCATTACAATAGATTTTATAAAAGAAATTGAGAAAATCATAATGACATATTTTAAGAATATATGTGACCCTAAGTTTGAAAATCTGAAAGAAATGGATGATATCCTTGATTCATATAACCAATCAAAATTAAATCAAGATGAGATAAACCATTTAAATAAACCTATAACAAGCACAGAGATCCAAGCAGTTATAAAAACTCTCCCGACTAAAAAAAGTCCAGGCCCAGATGGATTCACTGGTGAATTTTACCAGACATTCATGGAAGAACTAACACCATTACTTCTCAAACTTTTCTATAAAATAAAACAGGAAGGAATTCTACTGAACTTCTTCTATGAGGCCAGTATCATTCTGATAAAAAAAAAAAAAAACGACAAAGAAAGAGCAAAAAAAAAAAAATTACAGACTAATCTCCCTCATGAAAATAGATGAAAAAATTTTTACAAAATATTGTCCAACAGAATACAAAAATATATCAGAAAGATTTTTCATCCTGACCATATAGGCTTTTACCCCAGTGATGCAGAGATGGTACAACATACACAAATCAATAAATGTTATACTTTATATAAATGGACTGAAGGACAAAAATCACATGATCATCTCAAAAGATGCAGGAAAGGCATTCAAAAAAAATATATCATCCTTCATGTTAAAAGTCCTACAGAAACTGGGAATAGGTACATATCTCAACATAGTATAAGTTATTTATGAGAAACCTACAGCCAACATAATACTAAAGGAGAAAAACTTAAAGCTTTTGAACTAAATTCAGGAACATGACAAGGGTTTCCACTGCCCCACTTTTATTTTAGTATAGTACTGGAAGTCTTAGCTATAGCAATAGAGCCAGAGATGCTCATAAAAGGGAAACAAGTTGGAAAGGAAGAGATCAGATTATCAGTATTTGTAGATGACATGTTTCTATACATAAAAGACCATAAAGAGGGCTGGAGAAGTGGCTTAACGGTTAAGGCACATGCCTCTGAAGCCTAAGGACCCCGGTTCAATTCTCCAGGTCCCACATAAGCCAGATGCACATGGTGGTGCATGCATTTGGAGTTCATTTGCAGTGGCTAGAGGCCCTGACATGCCCATTTTCACTCATTCTCTATCTCTCTCTCCCTTTCTCTGTCTCTAATAAATAAATGCCCATTCTCACTCATTCTCTATCTCTCTCTCCCTCTCTCTGTCTCTAATAAATAAATAGATAAATAAAAATAAAAAAATAAAAATAAATAAGAAATTTTTTAAAGACTCTACCAGCAAACTGTTAGAGCTGATAAATACTATTAGTAATGTAGCCAGATACAAAATAAACACATAGAAATCAGCAGCTTTCCTACATACTAACAACAAATATGCAGAGGATGAAATCAAGGAATCTGTCCCATTCACAATTGCCTTAAAATAAATAAATAAACTACCTTGGAATAAAATTAACCAAGGAAGTGAAGGATTTCTACATTGAGAATTTTAATAAACTCAAGTGAGAAATTGCAGAAGAAACTAGGAAATGGAAAGACAACCCACCATCTTGATTGGAAGAATCAATAATGTGAAGATGTCAATTTTACCAAAAACAATACATTAATGCAGTCCTCATTAAAGTTCCAATAGCATTCTTCAAAATAGAAAAAAAAAAAAAAACAATACTAAAATTCAGTTGGAAGCACAAAAAACTTGAATAGCCAAAATAATTTTGAGCAACAAAAATCAGGCTGGTGGTATCACTATACCCACAGTAACAAATCCAGCATGGTACTGGCACAAAGACAGATGCATAGATCAGGGAAACAGAATATAGGACCCAGATGTTAATCGAGGTAACTACAGACATCTGATATTTTACAAAAATGCCAAAAATATTCATTGGAGACAAGAAAGCCTCTTCAACAAGTGGTGCTGGGAACTGGATATCTATGTGTAGAAGAATGAAATTAGATCCTTGTCTTTCTGCATGCAGAAGAATCAAGTCCAAGTGGATCATGGTCCTTAATATTGGACCTGAAACTCTGAAATTGCTAGAGGAAAAGGTAGGGGAAAACTTTCAACATATTTGCATAGGCAATTCACCTTCTGAATATAACCTCAATTGCTCAGGAAATAAAAAACACTAATCAACCACTGGTATCTCATGAAATTAAAAAGCTTGTGTATAGCAAAGGAAACTGCGAATAGAGCAAAAAGACAAACTAGAGAATGGGAGAAAATATTTGCTAGCTATACATCTAACAGAGGATAAATATCCAGAATATACAAAGAACTCAAAAAACAAAACAAGAAATCAAACAACCCAATTAAAAAATTGGCTATGGAACCAAATAGAGAGTTCTCAAAGGAAGAAATACAGATGACATATAACATCTAAAAAAGTGTTCTACATCCTTAGCCATCAGGGAAGTACAAATTAAAACTACTTTGAGATTCCATCTCACTCCTATCAAAATGGCTACCATCAAGAAAACAAATGACAATAACTATTGGTGAGGATGCAAAAAAAGGGGAACCCTTCTACACTGTTGGAAGGAATGTAATATGGTATAGCCATTGTGGAAATCAGTGTGGAAGTTCTTGAGACTGTTAAAAATAGATTTTTCATATGATCCAGCTATAGAACTCCTATGCATATATCCTAATGACTCTTCTCACTACCTTAGAGATACTTGCACAACCATGTTTATTTCTGCTCTATTCACAATAGCTAGGAAGTGGAACCAGCCTAGATGTCCCTCAACAGGTGGATAGATAATAAAGATGTGGTACATTTACACAATAGAGTTCTATTCTGTGGTAAAGAAAAATGAAATTATGAAGTTTGCAGGGAAATGGATGGATGTTGAAAGGATTATACTAAGTGAGATAACCCAGGCCCAGAAAGCCAAATGTCACATGTTCTCTCTCATATGTGGATTCTAACTACAATGTATAGACTGGTGTGTGAGCTGGAACCAAAATTTAGTAGCAGAGGTCAGTAAGCTAGAAAAAGGCTATAAGGGAGGGAGGAGAGGGAAGGCCTTAAGGGGATGGAAATATATATGTGTAAGTAGAAGAATGGATTATAGGGAGTGGAAAGGCCTAAGCTAGGCCAGGGGAAGAGATTGTGTAAAAGAAGGGGGGATGGTTAATCAAAATTCAAGACATTCTGAATAAGACATCTAAAAACCCACTTTTTTGAATAATGGCACATCCAGAAGTCATAGATTGTTACTAGAAAATTTTCAGTGCCAGGGATGTGATACTTTGCTGTGAGTTGTTGGCCAAGGAGGACCCTCTTGCCTCCAAAACATTACAGGATATTGCCAAGGCCCTTGGTTTCCCATGAGAAACAGATGGTAAGAACCTATTGCTGAAGACTTCACATGCCTGGGTGGCAAGGTCACTGAGAAATCAAGCTGGTGCTGAGCTGAAAACCTCCTCCTTATAGACCAGCCAACCAAAAGCTGGGAAAAGCTGCACTGCATGCAGCCCTATGGGAGACAGAAGTCATCAGTCATGAAAACAGTGGACACTGGAAGCCTCAAATTTGGCTAGACAGAACAAATGACCACACAGGTGCAATAGTGGAATGTCTGCTCAGGGGGAAACCAACTGCTCTCTAATTAGACTGGAAGCCCACTGTTTGGGAGGGAATACTTGCCTGGTACTGAAAGCCTAATCAAAAGCCTATGGAAGGGAAGGTTATGAGCCTTAGGAGGATAAAGCCTGCTCTTGTCTGGCTAAATGGGTATATTATGCTCACCAAACTGTCCTAAAAGCACTCTACTTAATGTTCATATTCATATATTAATGCTACTCTCACTTCTAGTTAGAGAAATTCCTCTTTCCAGATGTTGGTGAGGTGACTTTTGGGATGACTCAAAAAGCACCATAGTGCTGAGAAGAAGGGTGCTCAGCACTGAAACATCTCTATCACACCCTCCAAGGCTCAGGGTCCACTGCAGAAGAGGTGGCCGAAAGAATGTAAGATCCAAAGGAAGGGTACCAGTCCTTACAATGCAACCATCCAGACAGAAATTGGCCTCGATATCCATGAAATCGCAGTGCCTAGCAATACCATCACAAGACCCTCATAAAAGGAGAAAAAAGATGATGACATCAAAATAAAAGACAGACTAATGGAGAGAGGGAGGGGATATGATGGAGAGTGGCATTATGAAGGGGAAAGTGGGGGGAGGGAATTATCAAGGTTTATTGTCTGTAAGTATAGAAGTTGTCAATAAAAAATTTTAAAAACACACATGGGTTAGTTCTAATGTGTAACACCTTTGGGAACCACATGATCCAGCTCATAAGTACCATGGTACTGGGTAGAAACACTGAGGTAGGTCAGTTCCACATTTCTGGGAATAATCATCCAACCAGAAACAGTTTATGGGAGGAATTGGTTTATTTCAGACTTACAGATACAGGGGAACTTCCATCAATGGTTTTCTCCACACGTTTGGGCTGGAATCAGATCCAATCCCAGTGGCACATCCTCCTATACCAGGAATCTGAATCCTAGGAATGAAGTGGGAAATGCAGTTTTAATAAACACCTGGTTCTATGGGGCCATACATTTACACTACCATAATCAAACTACCACAAATATATTCCCACATTTCTCTCCTAGAGGTCTGATAGATTAGTCTGGAAACATATAGCCAAACAGTTGATATTTCTTGGGGGGGGGCGGTTAGTGTTGTTATGAATGTTTGTGTTTTGTTTTAGTTTTTTTTTTTTTTTTTTTTTTTTTAACAGAGTACTGCTGTGTAGACAAAGCTGGCTTCAAATTCACCTCAGTCTCCCGAGCACTGGGATTATAGGCATGCATTACCATAGCTGGCTAAGAATGGATGGCTCCTAGAATAAGACATGTTTGTAGACTATTGAGTTGCCTCTAGCCTAAAACATCTAGCTGTTGCTAGTCTGTCCCTTCATGCTCTCTCCTTGATTTTCAACTCTCTCCCACTGTAATATATATGGTACATATCATGTGATGACTGACACACTCCACCAGGGAGCCAGATGACCCCCCCAAAAAATACTGTGATAAATGTAAGAAACTTTATGACAGTATAATTTGTACATACTAACTATAAGCCTCTTTCACCAATTTTTTAATTATTTTGACAGATTGTAAAAAAGAGAAAGAGAACATGAAGATTCCAGGGCCTCTTGCCGCTGCAAATGAACTCCAGACACATGCACCATTTTGTGCATCTGGCTTTACATGGGTACTGGGGAATTGAACCAGGGTTGACAGGCTTTATAAGCAAGTGCCTTTAACTGCTGAGCCATCTCTCCAGTCCCCATTCACCAATACTTTACAACCCCATGTACCCAAAACTCTGCCTTAAGTGGCAGTAATGGCCGATGGGACTCCCCAGTTTTGCTCATCTTACCTTAATCCCTTATCTTTGGGATGTCCTGCAAGAAGAAACTAGGAATGCACTTGACTTAATGAAATCAATGAGATGCTTCAGACCTGAGTTCTGCACCACATAGAATTAGCTGAATGTTCTCAAAATCCACATTGCTCTATTCAGTTCCCCCATAGCTAACTGGAATAATATCTCTTGTTTTAAGTTGTTCCAAAAGAACTCAAAGCCAGACATGGAAGGAATGGTCAGCTCTGATTAACAGGAGACAGCTGAATGAACACAGCTATCCATATACATTTGGTTTTTATCAAGTTCCCCAGACAGCCAATGTCAAGATTCAATGTGCTGTCTTTCCTTACATTCTCTGCAAAGAGGAGGGTAGTTCTACAGCTTCATCATCATGCATCATCCAGCTGGCCTCTGCAACCTATGCTTTGTCCTTCCAACTACAAGGCTGAGGTCCTAGGAGCCAGCGCAGTTATCTGAACCATGGACATCACATGGGGTGGCACAGGGACATGACCACCTGGGCTTGAAACTAAGCAGCACAAGCCATGACAAGCCTTCCTTAATGGCATTTTCTGGCCTAAGATCCACCATATGTAGCTGGTGAATGTATAGGATTTGTTCATAACTCCAGCCTTTAGAATCCAAATACCATTCCACAAACAAAAAATGGTCTATAAGAGACTGCATTGCTTCTTGCTCCCAGCATTTAACCCATATGCTCAGCCATTATCTTCTTTCTTCTTCATACTAGATAGTACACTACAGATTCAATGTTTTATATCACCCCAGTAGTCATATGTTAATATCCTAATCTTCAACAGGATAGTAGGAGATAGGATGTGAAAGTTTTACTCTGAAATGTTCCAGGCTCATCTGTTTGAAGACTTGGTGTTTTGGTGAATTTCTGATTGCTGGAAAAACACTCAACCAGAAACAGCTAATGGGAGGAAATGGTTAATTTCAGGCCTGTAGGATGCAGGCTTATACCATCAATGTCGGAAGAAGCTGGCTGACATTCACAGATGCATACACAGAAGAGAGAAAAAAAAGCAACTCCAGCAAGCACCAATTGGAAATAAACATTAACACCCAGAGTTCAAACTGGCTTTTTACAAACCTTGGGGCTGGACTACCAGATCTACCCCCAGTGACATACCTATTCTCCAGCAGGGTTCTGGCTCACTGGAGGTTCAAGTTACAAGATTAATCTTAATTTTTAAAAATGCCTCCATCTATGGTACTATATATATTCAAAACACCACATTCTGTTCCTGGCCTCCATAGACTCATGACTATCTCACAATGTAAATTATTCACAGTCCAATTTGAGCACATAAATATATATAATTTTTACCAACCTTAACATGTTCAAAAGTCCAAAATCTTGTATGATATTCAAGAATGTCTCATAACTGAGAGCCCTGTTAAGATCAAAACACCAGTTATTACTGCCAACACATGATGTCACAGATTCAACATTCCCATTGTAAAAAAAGGCATAACAAGTAGAGAGTGGACCAATGCAAATAATAAGTACCAGGTAAACATCAAATATCTGCAGTTCAAGTCTAATATCCATAACCAGTGATGAAAATCTCTGGATTCCAATTCTGCCCCTCTTGCTGGCATTTATTACACAGTTGTGGTACATCCAAAACATCTTTGGGTCCACACTGCAAGCCATGCTTCATCTTTATAGCTCCATACAGTGGCCTTACTTGTTTTCCATTCAGGGACTTCAACCCTGCTTCACAGACCACATATCAGCAGCAGCTTCTTGAAGTGTGTGCACTTCGTGACCTGCTTCTCTGCATTTTTCATGTTTCCAAAACTGTTACCTGGTGTGAGGCCTAGCCAAAGTTGTAAATCCAGGAGAGAGTCAAGCTTGATCCTGAAGAGCAGGTTACTTCTTTAGAATTCTTCCTTCAAGTCATCTATTTGCAAATAAAAAAAAGTATTCTGATCTCGTTCACAATTCCAGATATGGGTTCCTTTACACTGAGCAGATCTCTGAGCCAATCAGAAAGCTATTGGTTACCTACCAAGGTGGTGTTCCTCTATTGCATTGGCATATACAACCTGTCAGGATGTTTTCTTCTGAGTACCTTAGACCTCTGGTTTCTCAGACTGCGGTTGGCCATTTTCCCCCAGTAGCTCATGTAGCGCTTTCCAGCACTAGACAGGCTAAGTGTCTGGGGACTGGTTTTCTTCTGAATTCCAGCCAGGTCTCTCCATGCTCTGGCTCAGCAGCACATGGTGTCTTCAGCAATAGGGTCTTACCTTTGTCCTCGGGTAGGTAATCACGTGCTTTGACAGAAAACTGTCTTGATTTGGGGACCTCATAAGTATCTCTGATCAACAGCTCAATGTAGGTAGCAATCAATTTCTGTTACTGGGAGTTACAGGCCAGAGACAGAAAACAAATTTCTTTTCAGCATAGGCTTTGTCACAGACAGCTTCAGGTTTGCTGAGATGAATTTCCAGACCAGGTACAGTTACAGAAGGGATTTATTATAGCTTACATATCCAGGGGAAGTTCCATAATGGCAAAAGATGCTGGCCTGCATTCCCAGAATCAAACATAGAGAGTAACTCCACAAGCCAAAAGCCACACAGCACAGTACACCTCAGGAACTCCAGCTAAGCACACTAAACCCACCACCACCCCTTAGGGCTGGACCCTAAGATCCACCCAGTGACATTGCCTCCAGCCAGGTGGCTGAAGATGCAAACATAAAACTAATAAAATACTGAATATATTGGGGGCCATCTATTCAAACTACTACAGGCTTCATCCCACCCTCTCCAGAGCCCTGCTTTTCAGGTGCTCCCCCCTTACTCATTTTGAGGGTTATAACATTTAGACTATCTCCAAGGATAAATGTGTTGATGGTACCAGCTCATTTCGGATTTAGTTTTCTGTTTGTTTTTCCACCCTCCCTTACCATCACACCAAGCACTTCCATCCCTATTGCCTGGACCTTGAGTTGCCTATGTCAGCAACTCAAGCAGGTCTAGGTTAGGAACCACAGATAAGTGAGTAGAATTTCATTGTGTAAATTTACCACAACTTTGTTATCCATTCATCCAATGATGAGCAACTAGGTTGATTTCAGTTGTTGGCTATTATGAATTGAGCAGCTATAAACATGGTTGAACAAACCTCTCTGTAGTAAAGCATGGAGCATTTAGGATAAATGCCCAATAAGGGAATAAATGAATCTGTTGATAGCTCTACATTCATCCTTATCAGGAATCTTCATATTAAATTCCATAGTGTTTGTACAAGTTTACATTCCCTGTTTTTAATTTTTTAATTATTGCCATCCTTACTGGAGTAAGGTGGAATCTGCTGGTTGTTTTACTTTGCATTTTCCTACTAGCTAGAGATATTGATCATTTTCTTAAGTGTATGTTAGCCATTTCTATTTCTTTTAAAAATTTTTAAATTATTTTATTTATTTTTGGAGAGAGACACAGAGAGACAGACAGACAGAGAGGGAGAGGGAGACAGATAGAGATGGGCGCGTCGGCAGTCTCTCAGCTGCTGTGAACGAAATCCAGATGTGTGCACCCCCTTGTGGTCAAGTGCGGCATTGCGCCCTTGTGTCACTTGGCATCTGGCTAAACGTGGGACCTGGAGATTGGAACCGCTGGAGATTGGAACCAGCGTTCTTAGGTTTAGCAGGCAGGCGCCCCAACCGCTAAGCCATCTCTCCAGCCCAGCCATTTGTATTTTTTCCTTTGAGAACTTCCTATTCAGTTCTCTGCCCCATTTATGTAGTGGGTGTTTGATTATTTATTGTTTAGTTTTTGAGTTCTTTGTAGATTCTAGATATTAGGCTTATGTTAGTGGTATCGCTGTCAAATATTTGCTCCCAATGTGTAATCTATTGGCTCTGCTTATGATATGTTTGTCTATACAAAAGCTTTTTAGCTTCATGAGGTTCCATTGGTTGAATGATTGTTTAATTTCCTGGGCTACTGAGGTTTTGTCAGGAAGTCCCCACTGCTATATCATGGGAAGTTCTTCCTATTATCCCTCCAGTAGAAGAGTTTCAGGTCTTATACTGAGGTCTTTAATCCATTTGGACTTGTTTTCTGTGTATGGTGAAATTTGTGGGTCTAGTTTCATTTTTCTATATATATTATCCAATTTGTCCAGCACCATTTTTAAAGATGCTATCTTTTCTCCAACTTACTTTAATGGCACCTTTGTCAAAAATCAAAAGCTGAAGTTAGTTGACCTAAGAGTTGGGTCTTCATTTCTGTTCCATTGGTCTATGGTTCAGTTTTTAGGCCAATACCATGCTGTATTGTCAATATGGCTTTGTAATACATCTTTAGATCTGGTATGGTGATACCTCCAAAGGTATTACTTTTGCTGAGGATATATCTGGATATCCAAGGCCTGCTGCCATTCCATATGAATTTTGAGATTATTTGTTCAATCTCTTTGAAGAATGATGTTGGAATTTATATTGGTATTGCTTTCTATCTGTATATTGATTTTGGTAGAATTGCCATTTTCAAAATAATAATTCTACCTATCAGGAGCATGAGAGATCTTTCCATCTTCTCAAGTCCTCCTCAATTTCTTTATTCAATTTTTATGTTTCCATTGTATAGTTCTTTCACATCCTTGGATACTGTTATTACATGATATTTAATATTTTTTTGGTATTAAAAATGGGACAGTCTCACTAACTTCTTTCTCTGTATGTTTGTCTTTTGCATATAGAAAGGCTACTGATTTTTGTGCATTGGTTTTATATCCTTCCAATTTACTAAAGGAATTAATCAACTTTAGAAGTTTTGAGATGGAGACTTTCAGGTCACTTATGTATAGTATCATGTCATCTGCAAATAGTGCTAATTTGACTTTTTCCTTTCCCATTTGTATCCCTTTTATTTCTTTCTCCTGTATTATTGCTTGGACTAGTACTTTTAGTACTATGTTCAATAGCAGTAGTGGGACACCCCTGTCTTGTTCCAAATCTCAATGGGAACACTTTGAGTCTTTCCACATTAAGTATTATTTGGGCTCTGGATATTATATATACATATAGCCTTTATTGTGTTGACAAATAAATCCTCCATTTCTAGTCTTTCCAACATTTTGATCATGAAGTGGTGTTATATTTAGTCAAAGGCCTTCCTTCTCTGCATCAATAGAGATGATCATGTGGTTCTTGTGGTTAAGTTTATTTATGTGGTGTATTATGTTGACTGATTTCCATATGTTCAACCATCCCTGCATCCCTGGGATTAACTCTACTTGACTAAGGTGGATAATGCTTTTGATGTGCTGTTGAAATCAGTTTTCAAGGATTTAGTTCAGAATCTTTTCATCTAAATTCATCAGGGATATAGGCCTATAGTTTTATTTTCTTGTTGTTTCTATTATTCATACTAGGATGATTCTAGCTTCTTAAAAGGAGCTGGGAAGGGTTCATTGCTCACAAATTATGCAAAACAGTGTTAGAAAATTCGTTTCAGTTCTTCAATGAAGGTTTGATAGAACTAAGCTGAGCAACCATTCAGTCCTGGACTTTTGTTTTTAGGGAGGTTTTGGTTACCTTTTCAATCTCCAAGGATGTGATAGGTTTGTTTAGGAGATTAATCTGCTCTGAGAAAAGCTATAGAGCATATACAAAATCATGGAAACTAAACAATACACTACTAAATGATGAATGTGTCAATGAAAACATCAAGAAGGAAACAAAAAATTATAGAATCAAATGATAATGAGAACACAACACATCAAAATCTTTGGGACACAATGAAGGCAGTCCTAAGAGGGAAATTTATAGCTTTAGGTGCCTATATCAAGGAATTAGAAAGGTTGCAAGTAAATAACTTAATGCTTCAAGTAACACCTTGGAAAAAGAAGAATAAGCAAACCAAAAATCAGTAGATGGGAAGAAATAATAAATATTGGGGCAGAAATTAATGAAATAGAAACAAAAAAACACAAAGAATCAGTGAAGCAAAGAGTTGGTTCTTTGAAAGGATAAACAAGATTGATAAACACTAAGCAAATTTGGCCAAAAGAAAGAGAGAAGAGACACAAATTATTAAAATTAGAGATGAAAAAGTTACCATTACAACATATACCAGAAAAAAAATTCAGAAAATCATAGGGACATACTTTAAGAACATATACTCCACTGAGTTTCAAAATCTGAAAGAAATGGATGATTTCCTTGATATATATGACCTACCAAAATTAAATCAAGATGAGATTACCTGCTGAAATACACCTATAATAAGTATGGAGATCCAAGCAGTTATATATAAAAAAAAGTCTCCCAAATAAAAAGTCCAGGCCCAGATGGATTCACTAGTAAATTTTACCAGCGCTTCATGGAAGATATAACACCAATACTCCTCAAACTTTTCCATAAAATAGAAAAGGAAGGAATCCTACCAAACTCTTTCTATGAAGCCAGCATCACCTTGATACCAAAAAGAGACAAATATAGAACAAAAAAAGAACTTTACAGACCAATCTCCCTCATGAACATAGATGCAAAAATTCTCAACAAAATATTGGCAAACAGAATGCAAGAATATACCAGAAAGATCATTCATCCCAAGCAAGTAGGTTTTACCCCAGAAATGAGGTAATTAAGTTAAACCTGCTGTCAAAAGCTGAGTGCCCTAAGAGACAATTCTCCTCAATTTCATTGATGCAAGTACTGTTTTGTTTTGTTTTGTTTTTTTTTTTTTTTTGATGGTTTGCGTCAAGTTCAGCAATTCTTTGGATCAGTGTATTTTAGGATTAAATTTCTGTTGATTTCTCTATGATTTAATTGGAGGCTTCCATTGTGGGACTAGGGCATCCATGGTAGAAATCTCTCAATTTTCTGACTTTGTTTTGAGTTCTCACCTATCCACCTTGGGGAACCATTTTATTCTATTGAGGGGGAAGCAAGTATTTGTCTTTGTAGGATTATCAGTGTGTGTTCTATTTTGAATGTGGACTGGATTGGTGTATGAAGGTGTATGACACAGGAGCATGGGAGGTCTTTCCATCTTCTCAAGCCCACCTCTATTTCTTTCTTGTGTGCTTTTATGTTTTCAGTATATATAGGTCTTTCACATCCTTGGTTAGTTTTATTCCAAGATATTTAATTTTTTGTTGTTGCTATTGAAAATGGGACAGCCTCACTGATTTCTTTCTCTGTATATTTGTCCTTTGCATATAGAAGAGTTACTGATTTTTGTGCATTGATTTTGTATCCTACCATTTTGCTGAAAGAATTTATCACCTTTAGAAGTTATGAGATGGAGACTTTTAGGTCACTTATATATAGGATCATGTCATTTGCAAATAGGGCTAACTTGACTTCTTTTTTTCGAATTTGAATCCCTTTTATTTCACTCTCCTGTCTTATTTCTTGGGCTAGTACATCTAGTAGTATGTTGAAGAACAGTGGTGAGAGTGGGCTCCCCTGTATTGTTCCCAATCAGTGGGAACTGTATGGGACAATGCAGGTTGGGCCCTAGCAAGGCCGCCTGTTAGGAGGATCCAAGAAGTGGCTTTTGTGGACATGGCATTCTGCACAGGTGTGTCAAGACAATATCTTGTCCATGAGCAACCTGCTGCAAGATGATCTGCCTGGAGACAGGCTGTCATTGGTCACAAGAAGAGAACCACCCTGCCTGGAGACAGGCTGTCATTGATCACAAGAAGGGAACCACCCCATACAACGATTGGCCAACCAAACCCTTAAAGACCCCTACACTTCCTTGAATAAATGAGTCTGTAGCAGCGCACTCTCTGCCTGCTTTCACCTGACTCCCAGTGTCTGTGTCTTGACTCCATGCCTCTCACCCCCTTCCTGGTGGAGACCCTACATCTCCTCCTGGGCTGGCCCTAGAAGGGACCCCAACATCTGGCAGCCAAACAGGGACCTTCCTCCCCTTGGTGCTGGCGAGACGCCCCCACCTTGATCATCGGTGAGTAGGCCCCTTTTTGTTCTGTGTGCTGACAGCTGCACGAGGGTCAGTGGGAAGACCCCTCCTCCCCCCTTTTCCTTTTGTTCATCCTTTTCCCTGGCAGGAAGGCACACATTGCTGCATGGTCCCAAAGCCTGTACTTGCCCCTCCACTCTCAGTTCATCCTGGCAAAATCACATAAGGGTCTGACCCACCCGATTTTGGAACCAAGGCAAGGCCATTGGCTGAACTTCCCTGGAGACATCATGTGGACACACAGCCATGGAGTAACAACCCGTGGAAGGCCCCCACTAAGCACAAGACACTTGGTTCTAAACATTCTGTCCATATGTCTCAGCTGGCCCCAGCAATAGGTGTTGTGGTTTGCATGATTATCCTTTCGGCTATCATTTTTGATCTGGGTTATCATTTTCTCACTCCCTTGATTCAGGGGTGTCACAGCTTATACCCCCCCAAACACTGCCACATCATAATGGGCAACCTCCCTCCTCATCAAAAGACACCGTAATTGCAGGCTCTTAAGGCCCTCCTCCTGCATCATGGCTTTAAAGTGAAATAAAAGGACCTCCATGGCTTTTGGAACGAAACTCTTATTTTAGCCCCATGGATTAGTCCTGAGAACATCTGGGACACTTCCATTTGGTTCCAGATTCTCTTCCCTGTGAGGAAACATGAGGTTCTGGATGGACACACACCTTGCCCCATTCTTTCCTATCATCCTTGCCATAATTACCAGCCTTCCATGGAGGGAGTCATTTCCACCCATAACAAAAGCTGTAAGGAGGAACCAAAACTGGCTTTTCAAACCTCATCCCTCCCAGTCCCCTCTTATATAACTGGATGAGGAGGAAGACCAACCCTTCAATGATAAAAGACCACCACCCCAGCTGCCGCCTGTGGCAGCTGTGCTCACACCTACATTCAATGATAAAAAGCCAACCACCCCACCCCCTCTTTACCCTTGGAAAGACCTCCATCTGCTCTGTCCTGGACACACCCAGGCAGCTACCAGTTCTCTGACACACACCATTGCCCCACCCTTCACCACCTTCTCTGTTAACATAGGGCCGGATGCAACAGCCAGGAACTGATACCCCACCCCCTCTCTGATCTGGCTCTCATCTGCAAGGCAGCCCAGGAATCTGCCATTGACTCCTCCAACTTTGAACAAGTCCTTTTACAATGGGCCATCCACCTTCAGACTTACTATGACTGGTATTCACTCCTCAAGGCAGTCCTTCTCCCACCTGAATTCCTCCAATGGAAAGGCACCTATAATGACTTGACTGAATCCCAGGCCTGCCAAAATCTTGGGCTAGGAATTACAATTACCTGTAGTCCACTGTAAGGACCCTCAACTAATATCAGGAAGGGACCCCACCCTCCTTTAACACAGGGCCAAGGGTATGCTTATGTCTTTCCACAAACTTCACAGATCCCGATCTGGATCCCTGCCAGAAACATCCATCCAGCCACTGACTCGGGAATTGACCTTGATGAGGAGGATGATGCCTAACCCCTCAGGCCAGATACAGGACTGTAAACTTATTCCCCCTTTTCTCCTTTTATCTCCTTTTCTCCCTATTACCACTTCCCAGAAACCATTTTGGACAATTCTTCTTAGGCCATATTTGCTTGGTGTGGAGGGCCTAGATTCCCATGCTTTTCCTAGGCTTCATTTTAGCTACTCTATTTCCCCCTTCAAGCAAGTACTTTTCCTTAACCACACCTTTGCCTTTTTGCTTATTAATGCCTCTTATGGTAATGCTACCCTCCAACCAGCCATAGATTCCTTTACAACTCCTTTGATTGCATTGATCTGTTACCATTAATGACACTCAATGCTACGATTTGTGGCTCTAAGGGTGAGCTCACAACAATCACCCAACAACCTGTTTATGTTAACCCCCCCATTACTTTGTCTTGGTCCCAATGCTCAATGTCTCTGCCTTTTTACTCTTTTTCAGGGGCTTTCTCAACTGCTCCCTCCTTACTTGTAGCCTGCACCCTTGCATCACTATTCATACTGACCTCCATGTTATTGTTAGACAGGTGCCCATTGGCTTTGCAGCTGTTTCTCCTGATAATGTTACATTTCTTTCTTCAACCCTTCTTCCATTCTTATCCTGGCAGGAGTCCTAGTTATTCTCACCATCATGCTGATTCTTTTCAGATGTCTCAGAGCTTTTTCTCAGTGCATCACCACTATCCAAACAAACTGGGTTCTACTACAGAGAGCCATTTATCAATTGGAAGGGGCAACCCCTTTTGAACCACCATATGATATCTTCTATCCACCATTTCTCATTTGTAAACCTGTCCTACCCCAGTCTTTCTCAGATTCTATATTTGATTCTCACCAGGACTGTTCACATGCCACAGAACCACCCATGGCCCTCCAATGCCTCTTAGGTGACAGCCACAATCCCTCAGGCCTTCTCACCAGGATGGCGGGTAGTCAATGACAGGTAAGACCCCATGAAATGAGACAACCTAAGACAGGCATGAGGTGATTCCCCTGGGGAATCAACAATGGCTTGGCAAAGAACTATGCCTCTCAGCATTGCCAATAATAAAAACAAAAAGGAGGATATGTATGCACAATGCAGGTTGGGCCTTATCCAGGTCGCCTGCTAGGAGGAACCAGGAAGTGGCTTCTGTGGACATGGCATTCTGCACAGGCCTGGCATGACAACAGCTATAGCCCCTTGCCCATGAGCAACCTGCTGTGAGATGATCTGCCCAGAGACAGGCTGTCATTGGTCACAAGAAGGGAACCACCCTGCCTGGAGACAGGCTGTCATTGATCACAAGAATGGAACCACCCCATACAACAACTGGCCAGCCAAACCCTTAAAAACCCCTACACTTCCTTGAATAAATGAGTCTGCAGCAGCTTGCCCTTTGCCTACTTTTACCTGACTCCCGGTGTCTGTGTCTTGACTCCATGCTTCTCATCCCCTGCCTGGCAGAGACCCTGAAGCCCCTCCTGGGCTGGCCCTAGGAGACACCCCAACAGGGAACTCCTCGAGTTTTTCCCTGTTAAGTATTATTTGGGCATTAGGAGCTTTATATATAACCTTTATTCTGTTGAGATATAAACCTTCAATTCCTAGTCTTTCCAACATTTTGATCATGAAGTGGTGCTTTATTTTGTCACAGGCCTTCTTTACATCAATAGAGATGATCATGTGGCTCTTATGATTAAGTTTATTTCTGTGGTGTATTACATTGACCAATTTCCATATGTTAAACCGTCCCTGTATCCCTGGGATTAAACCTACTTGATCAAGGTAGATAATGCTTTTGATGTGTTGAATTTGGTTTGTAGGGATTGTGTTCAGGATCTTTGCCTCTAAGTTCATCAGGGATATAGTCCTATACTTTTCTTTCCTTGTTTGTCTCTGTCTGGTTTTGGTATTAGGGTGATGTTAGTTTAATAATAAAAGGAGTTGGGAGGATTCCCTGGCCTCCAATTATGCCAAACAGTTTGAAAAAAATTGGTTTCAGGTCTTCAATGAAGGTTTGATGGAATTCAGCTGAGAAGCCATCCGGTCCTGGCCTTTTCTTTTTGGGGAGGTTTTTAATTATCTTTTAAATCCCTATGGATGTGATAAGTATGCTTAGGAGATTAATCTCCTCTGAGTTTAATTTCAGTAGGTGTTTTGTGTCTAGGAATTCATCCATTATTCCAGATTATTTAATTTTGTGGAGTAGAGGTTTTGAAAGTATGCTCTGATGATTCATCTAATTTCATTGACATCTGTTGTGATCTCTACTTTTTTATTTCTGATTTTGTTAATTTGAGACATCTATTTTTTTTTTTGCTTTATCAAATTGTCCAAGGGGTTGTCAATCTTGTTTATTTTTTCAAAGAACCAGTCATTCATTTCATTGTTTTTTTAAAAAATGTTTTCTTAGTTTCCAATTCATTAATTTCACTCTAAACTTGATTATTTCTTTCCATTTGGAGCTCTTTCAGTTGGATTCTTCTTGTTTTTCCAGTGCCTTTAGGTGTACAGTCAGATTTTTAGTTGGGATCTCTCTGTCTCTGTAATGAAGGCATTTGGGGTATGAATTTTCCCCTTGGGACTGCCTTCATTTTGTCCCATAAGTTTTGGTAGATTGTGTTTTCATTATCATTCAATTCTAGGGATTTTACAATTCCTTTTTTGATTTCTTCCACTGCCCATTCATTGGTTAAGTGTGTGTTGTTTAGTATCCAGGAGCTGGTGGAGCTCTTGATATGTCTGTTGTTAATTTCTAGCTTTAAAGCATTGTGACCTAACATGATGCAAGAAGTTAATTCAATTTTTCTGACTTTATGAAGGCATGCTTTATGGCCTAATATATGGTCAATATTGGAGGAGGTTCCATGGGCTGCTGAGAAGAATGTGTATTCTATAGAGTTGGGGTGGAAAGTTCTGCAGATATCCATTAAGTCTAATTGATCTATGATGTTGTTGAGCTCTATTATTTCCCTGTTGATTTTCTGCTTGGATGATCTGTCTATTGGTGATAGTGGAGTATTGAAGTCTCCAACTATGATGGTGTTATTTCTGTTTTATTGTTGAGTAGATTTTGTTTTATAACAAACACAGGTGTACCTGTGTTTGGTGGATATACACTTATGATTGTGGTGTGCTCATGCTGCTGGGTAGATTTGCTTGGGTTTGAAGCCATGGATTTTTAGACTTTGAAGTGTTCCATTCCTGGCCCTTCTGGCTTTCAGGGTTTCCACTGAGAAATCTGATAATTCTGATGGGATTGCCTTTGTATGTTGTGAGTTGTTTCTCTCTGGCTACTTTTAACACACTCTCTCTCTCTCTCTCTCTCTCTCTTTTTTTTCATTGTTAAGTGTTTTAACTATGATGTGTCTTGGAGAGTTTCTTCTTTGGTCCTGTCTGTTTATTGTTCTGGGGGCTTATTGCATGTGGATGTGCCTCTCTTTTGAGAGATTCAGAAAATTTTCTTCAATAATTTTTTGACTATGTTCTCTATGCCTCTGCCCTGGATTTCCTCTCCTTCTGGTACACTCATGACCCAGCTGTTTGGTTGTTTTAGGGTATCCCACAGTATCCTTGTATTCTGTTCACTTGATTTTTTTGAACTTAGCAAAGTTTTTGGCCTTCCAATCACTTTCTTCTGTTTGTCTTCCAGGTCACAGGTTTTGTCTTCCACATGAGTAACTCTGTTTGTGAGGAGTTCTAGAGAGGTTTTTATAAGTTCTATTTGATTTTTTGTTTTCTGTTGTATTGTTTTGGACCATGTCCATCTCTTTTTTGAAGAATGATTTCAATTCCAGTTCTGATTTTCTTGATGCTTCTGGAATTCATTCTTAAGTTTGATCAAGTCTTCATTAAGCTTCATCAACCAGTTGTTGAGATCTTCCATTTCTTGACTCACTTTCAATTTCCTCATTTCTCTTTTGAGGGTTCTAATGTTTTCTTTAATCAGGTTAAGCCTACTATCAAATGCTTAATGCTCTTAGAGACAATAATGTTCAATTCCATTGATACAATTGTTGGTTTTTTGATGGTTTGCTTTCAGTTCAGTTTTTTGATCAGGGTCTTATTGATTGTTGTGTTTTCATTTTGGAAATGAATTTCTGTTGGTTTTTCTATGCTTTCATTGGAGGCTTCCATTGTAGGGCTAGGCATCCTTGGTGGAGATCTCTCGGTTGACTGACTTTTGTTGGGTTTTTTTTTTTTTCATTATTGTCTACCCATTTTAGGGAGACTCTTAATTTTATTGAGGAGGAAGAAAGTTTTTGTCCTTTGGCCCATGCACCCTCTGTCTCAGGAGAACAGGGATGTTGGTACCCAGTGGCCAGTTGGGTACCAGAGCAAAAGGCATGATTGCACAGCTCCCACAGGGACCAGGCCTCCCCATCAAGGCACAATGGAACCTACTGGTTCCGGGGACTTGGAGGAGCCAGGGAACAGGGATCTGGCCTAGTCACTCTGTGCTGTGCCTGCCTGCACACTGTCCGCACCAGTACTCAGACGTGGGAGATGGAAGGAGCCAGGAATCAGGAAACACTCCATACCACCATTCTCACCCACACAGACTGGCGCAGGGAACCTGTCATTGCATTTATTCTTACTAATATACATCCTCCTGCTAGTAGATATGCTTCACAAGGGCAGGTGTTGTCATTTGTTTCCTTCTAATGCTTCCCAGCTGCTTACAATAGTGTCTGTTACATAATACATACACCAAGAATTACCAGTGACTGATAACAAGCTTGAGAGACTACATAGTTGGAATGGAATTCACCCATCCACTCTCTGGTTCCAGCATAAGGGAGACACATGATGAATGGAACATCTGTGCACTTTTCACATCTCTTTCTGTCCTGGGTATGTAGAGGTCTTTGGACTGTCTTTATGATCTACAAATCAACTAGGATAACCGAGATCAGCCTGCCAACAACATCCTGGCTGGAATTCTTCCACTCACTGTAGTAAAGATTCTGTTGCAGTCGGGCGTGGTGGCGCACACCTTTAATCCCAGAACTGGGAGGCAGAGGTAGGAGGATCGCTGCGAGTTCGAGGCCACCCTGAGACTACATAGTTAATTCCAGGTCAGCCTGAGCTAGAGTGAAACCCTACCTCGAAAAACCAAAAAAAAAAAAAGAAAGAAAGAAAGAAAGAAAGAAAGAAAGAAAGAAAGAAAGAAAGACTATTGCTGCTCCTACTTGATCAGTTGACAAATAACATGCTGAATAAATTATAAATGATAAAATATTGTGAAAAACCTTGGCATTACTTTTAATACCTTAAAATGATTTATTAATGTACTTTCATACTGTTAAAAGTGTCCATTATTTCTCATGTTGTGATGATACACTGTGAATGAGGAAAGAGAACTTGAAAATATGTGTAAATACAGAAAAATAAAGCTGTCTTCATTGACAGAGTGTGGTAAGCTGAAGAAAAGAGAAGGAACACCATTTTTCTAGAGAATTTCCAGACATCTATGAACCATGTTTTTCCATCACCTCTAATTAGAAGATAGTAGAAGAGACAGAGAGCTCTGTCTTTTGTTAAGGTTTATCGAATTCCCTCTTCATACTGTTGAATACCAGTGAATCATTCCTAGTACCTACATCTGAACTAGTCCTCTAACACAGGCATGACAAAGTCTACACATTGGAAGTTTGGGTAGATGGATAGATGGACATATTGTCTGGTCAGGTATTTTCTGCCAGCAATGTGAACTTGACTAAAACAGTAACATTGGTATGGAGAAATGGAATCATTGCTGCCAGAAACATGAATCTGTGGCTTTAGCATCTTGGAATTACTTTACAGGAGGAATGTAGATGAATTTGAAATCTTGGCCTAAGAGATGCCTTGAAGTTCTGTAAGTACAGCTTGATAGTTTATTTTGGTCAGAGTTGAAAGACCTGAATGCCATAAGAACTATGGACTATGAGGTTTGGCTTATGATGGTGAGATAGAACTTTATAGGGACTGGGCTAGAAGCAGTTTGTATAAGAGGCTTATTGTTATGCTCTTGTCCTGAGAACCTGTGCAGGGTTGCATTGCATAGAACATAGATATAATCATTCTTTTGAACTCTTTGTCAGGCATTTCATCTAAATCCAACTCACTATAGGTCATTTCTAATGGATTTATAATTTTTGGTGGAATTATATTGCCTCAATTTTTTGTGTGTTTCTTGTATTATAACGTAGAGATCTTGGGTTAATATGATGCTTGGGTTTTCTAATTATATGCGTTATTCTTAAACATGTAAATATTACATTATATATCATCAAGGTTGGAGCTTGAGGTGCAATAGCAAAAGTGAGCTTAGATGCTGAGTTTGTCTGTTATGCAAGTATTATAGTAGGCTGGGTGAGCAAAATACAGACAAATTCTAAAATTCAACTGAGCAATATACCCACTCAATCAAGACTAGCATGGAGTATTTATACAAGAGTGGGGATTTAAACAAACAGATAATCTAAGAAAGTCAGTGCCCCTAAGGGTGTGCATTGTTCCACACCCTTAATCCTATCAACTGTCTGAGATTTCTGCCCCTAAGAGTGACAAAATAAAAAGACAAAAGTACTCTAAATCCAGAAACATCAAAAGCAACAAAAGTCAGCCACCCCAAATTGTAAATTTGAGAAAGAGTACATCAATAAAATCTAACACATAACCTGTCCTGACATGGAAGGTGTGATTAGTACGTCCAGTGCAGGCCTATATACCTGGATTTGGGCAGGTACTGACCCAGTATGAGTAGGTCCTGTTACCTTTGGGGATGGCTTCTGCTTTTACCTATGCTGGTACAGAGACATATGGGCCACAGCAACACCATCTTCCAGTATAATCACAACAAAAACTGTCATTGAGTCCAGGAGTAGATGAATCATCTACTTCATGAGCATCACCTTAAAGATAAGAAAAGCCTGTATCAAAGGTTTCAGTTAATTCAAGTTCATGCCAAAAGAGAAAAGTCTTAGTAAGAGGATTTCTGTGATATCCCTCAAGCCATCACCTATGGATTTCTTATTTTTTCCTTAGAAACATGGGTGCCCATTTGAGTCCTTTTTTTTCTTTTTTCTTATTTTTATTAGATATGGACATATTTTGTATGTAAACAACACATGTTAGTACCATCTGTTCCCTCTTCTCTGCCCTTTTTCTTAAGAGGCCGTCCTCATTGGGGGAGCATTGGGATTGTGGGTCATGCATTATGGGGAGTAAAGGGAATGTCTCTGTGTAAAATGTCCCAACTTATGGCTCTAACAATCTTTCCACCCCCACTTCCACAAAATTTCCTGAGCCATGCTGGGAACATTTTAAGTGATGGGCACTCAGGAGCCTCTGGATCTCTGGTTTGGTAGGTATTGAGTGTCCTCACTATCTCCTTCACCCTTATGCTGACATTAGATACATTGAGAAAGCAGCTCTCCAGCTCATTTCTCCAAATCTTCTGAGGTTTCAGCTGAAGCAGATTTTCGAACAGATAATCAAGTCAGCACCAGTTAAATGGGATAACCATTATTAATTTAGAGAGAAGTAAAAGGGTGTAGATCCTCTTATAGTCTAAGGTTAGTGGGAGATTGACAAAGGAAAGCAGAATCATTATCTGAATATAATTCTGACTTGTTTCCCAGTTCCAGATATGGTTTCCTTTCCACTGAGAGGATCTGTTAGCCAATCCAAGAGCAGTTGGTTACCCACCATGGCTGCATGCCACTATTGCACATTTGTGAGCATCACATCAGGTTGTTTGCTTCTGAGTGCTTAGACTTTGGGTTGCTTGGATAGATGTTGGCCAGTTTTCCCCAGAAGCTCACATAGCAGCTTTGTGCACTAGATGGCCTAATTTTCTGGGGACTGGCTCTCCTCCAGATTCCAACCAGGTCTCTCTCTGGTCTGTGTCAACAGAATTTGGTGTCTTCAGCAGTGGGGTCTTACCATTAACCTCTGGTGGCTAATCAAGTGCTCTGACAGAAGTCTGTCTTGTTTGTTATGGGAGATATAGTAGGTCTCTCTGATCAATGGCTCATTGTAGATGTAAACCATATTCTGGTACAGGGAATTACAGGCCAGCACCAAGGGAAAAGAAAAAAGAAAAGAGAAGAAAAAGATAGAGAAGAAAGAGAAACAGGAGAAATTTGAGGTTAGCTTTTATCTCACCCTCCTCAGAGCCCTTCTATTGGGGTGCTCCCCCTAAGGTCCTCTTGAGGGTTCCAAATTTTAGTTTGACTTCCAGGATAAAGGATTCTATGGTACCTGTTCAATTTGGGTTCAGTTTTGTGCCCTCCCCACCCTTTCCCTTCCCCAAGCCCTACCCTCCCTATTGTTCAAGCCTCAAAATGCTATTCAGTTATGTCAGCAATTTGGGCTGATCAGGTTAGGAACTGCAGATAAGTGGGATCATGGGACAGTTGTCTTTGTTTAATTGTGTGAGTTCACTTAAAATGATCTGTTCCAACTTCGACCATTTTTCTACAAATTTCATTGTTTCATTATTTCTTACTGCTGAGTAGAATTCCATCATGCAGATATACCACATCTAGGTAATCCAGTCATACAGTGATGGGCACCTATGTTGATTCCTGTTCTTACCAATTATGAATTGAGCATCTATAAACATGGTTGAGCAGATATCTCTGAACTGAGATGTGGAGCTTTTAGGGTAGATGCCCAGTAAGGGAATAACAGGGTCTATTGGTAACTCTATATTCATCCTTTTCAGGAATCTCAATATTGATTTCCACAGTGGTTGTACCAGCTTATATTCCCACCAACAGTGAATGAGTGTTCCTATTTCCCCACAGCCTTGCTAACATTTGTTTTCATTTGATTTTTTAATTTTTGTGATCCTTACTGGGGTAAGGTGGTTTCTCATGGTTATTCTAGTTTAAATTTTCCTAATGGTTAGGGATGATGAACATTTTCTTAAGTGTGTGTTAGCCATTTGTAATTCTTCCTCTGAGAACTCCCTATTTATTTCTCTGCCCCACTTTTGGAGTGGGTTGTTTGATTTTTTTATTGTTTAGTTTTTTTTGAGTTGTTTGCAAAATCTAGATATTAGGTTTATGTCACTGGTAGAGCTGATAAAGATTATCTGCCATTAAGTGAGTAATCTATTGGCTATGCTTATGGCATGTTTGTCTGTGCAAAAGCTTTTTAGCCTCATCAGATCCCATTTTTTGAGTGCTTGTTTAATTTTCTTGGCTACTGGGGTTTTGGTCAGGAAGTCTTTTCCCAGTCCTATATTGTAGAGAGTGCCTCCGATTTTTTTTCCAGTAGTTTTTCCAGTAGTTGAAGACTTTCAGGTTTTATATTGAGGGTTTTTTTTTTTTTAAAGACATGTAAGTTAACCATTTATTTACATGTACAGAAATATCTTTTACAACTGGATAAAAATTTTGCAGGACAGTGAGTTTTTAAACTTACATTATTCTTAACTGGGTAGTAAATCCTGTCAGTGTAAGAATTTGTGTGTGTGTGTGCGTGTGCGTGTGTGTGTGTTTATCAAATAAGAAAATAATGTGAATTTTAATTAATGGTTACATAGTTGGCTGGAAAAATGACCTCGAAGTTTTCCTTCCCACTAATCAAAATGTGAGTCAGTTTTTGATATGACGGTGATTCTGTCTCCAGCTTGAAAACTCAAGTGTTCTGGTTGTTGCCCTTCAAAAGAATACAGTGCTGTCATTTCTAGGAACCCATTCGAATTGCCAACTTTCTCAAGATAGCTGGGAAGTTCAGGATATAGCCTATTTCCATTACTCTGAGAGCTGGTGTTTGGTTGGACTGGGACAGATGACTGCTTTGGTCTTGACAATGGTTTTGGAAGTAATTCCTTAGCCTTCCTCTGCTCCAGTGCTGCTTTTCTGGCATTGATGCGCTGTCCCTCACTCTCATACATTTTGGTGAAGGAATCAAGAATTTCATAAAGATCTTCAGCTTGAGCTGGCTGTGGCACATCTCCAAATAAAATGTCATAAGCTCGGATATCCTGACAGTAAAATTTTCGATTAGTTTCTTTCCTTTCAATCAAACATCTCCCTTCCAGGGAGATGCCAGAAAAGAGGCCCCAGGATTTGCAGTAAGTGAAGACGGCTGCAGAGCTCCTCAGGGCCACGTTCCCTTCCAGGTTCCGTCCCAAGGGCCCAACTGCCACAGTAAAATTCCCTCCTAGTGTCAAGTTTCCACCCTTTGCAAAGGCTTCCACTACTCTGTCATAGTTCAGAATGATCACCAAATCCGATACCTCAATTCCTATTTCAAGCCCGCCACCGAGCCCAGCTATCCCAATAGCTGAAGGTGCAGACCATTTTCCATCTGGAAGACGTGCCAGGACAATCCCGCTGCCTCCCCTAGTTGTCACCAGAAACCCAGCTTTAATCACAGACAAAATAGCAAGTCCTTTTATCTTCGCAATCACATGGGCTGGAATGATCTCATCAGGTCCATTTCTGGAAGTTATTTCTGTGAATTCTCTTAATATTTTGGCAGCCTTCTTTGCTTCTGAATTCAGATTGGAAGATACTGGCTTATTCATGGTGATCGCGCTGCGCACCGGCTCAGGAAGAGGAAGGCCTCTCGGTCCGCCTCCCCAGGTCCCCAGTTGAGGAAGCAGGTGTCCGCCCAGCTTTCGCCCGGGTGAGCAATGCCCTAGACTTCTGCTCTGGACCGCACACAATTGCGTAGGCCGTCTTCATGCCCGTGCAGCTTTCTAAACCGTCCTATCTTGGCATGAGGAAGACCGACCACCCGGAAGGGCAGTGGGGTGCCCAGGAGGTGGGGTCCAGCAAGTGCACTGCACGGAAGGGGTCGAGCACTGGGACAAAGGCCACCCCGGAGTCAGCGAACCGCTCGCGGGGAGCTCACCGGTCGCTCCGTCCTGCCCATCTCCGAGGGCACCCGGGGCGCACCCTCCCGCGCTCAGGTGCGCTGCTCCGGCTGGCAAGAGCGCAGCCCCTAGCTGACTTGCGACCCTGCCAGGCACTGTCCTCCCTAGACTCCTATATTGAGGTCTTTAATCCATTTGGACTTAGTTTTTGTGTATGGTGAAATGAGTGGGTTTAATTTCTATTTTCTACATTGTTCATCTGATTTTTCCCAACACCATTTGATAAAGATGTTGTCATCAGTCTATATTATTGGCACCTTTTTCAAAGATCAAGCAGCTGTGGTTGCTTGCCGTAAGTTCTGGGTCTTCAATTTTGTTCCATTGGTCTATTTTTCTGTTTTTATTCTAGTACCATGCTGTTTTTGATACCATGGCTTTGTAATACCGCTTTAAATCAGGTATGGTGATACCACCAGAGGTGTTTTCTCCTTGTTATTGTTTTTTTTTTTTTTTTTTTTTGCTGAGGTTATATTCGGATATCTGAGGCCTTCCGCCATTCCATATGAATTTTGTGATCATATTTTCCATCTCTGTGACGGCATTCTGTTAAATCTGCATATTGGTTTTGGTAGAATTGCCATTTTCACAATATTAATTCTACCTATCCCAGAGCACAGGTGATCTCTCCTCTCAGAGATCAGGGAATCCTCCCAACTCCTTTTATTAAGCTAAAATCACCCTGATACCAAAACCAGAGAGAGATGAACACGGAAAGAAAAGTATAGGACTATATATATCCCTGAATAACTTAGATGCAAGTCAAGTTAGTGCTATTTGCAGATGACAAGATTATGCCCTGTTGATCTCAGAGGAGATCTTCTCCCCTATTTCTTTCTTTGGTGTTTTTGTATTTACATTTTATTCATTTTATTTTTTTCTGTTCATCATTTTTTATTGACAACTTCTATACTTACATACAATATTTCCCTCCCCTCCCCCCATTCCACTTTAGAACTCCAATGTCCATCATATCCCCTCCCTCTCTCCATTAGTCTTTCTTTTAATTTGATGTCATCATCTTTTTCTTCCATTTTGAGGGTCTTGCGAAGGTATTTCTAGGCACTGCAAGCTCATGGATATCGAGGCCAATTTCTGTCTGGGCAGTTGCATTGTAAGAAGTCATACCCTTCCTTTGGCTCTTCCATTCTATCCGCCCCCTCTTCCACAATGGTCCCTGAGTCTTGGAGGGTGTGACAGAGGGGTTTCAGTGCTGGGAACTCCTCCATCCCTTCTTCTCAGCACTATGTTACCTTTTGGGTCATCCCAGTGGTCATCGCCATCTGAAAAGAGAAGCTTCTCTAACCAGAAGTGAGAGTAGCATTAATATGTGAAAATGAACATTAAATGTATTGCTTTCAGGGCAGCTTGGTGGGAATAATATATACATTTATTCACACAAGAGCAGGCTTTATACCCCGAAGACTCATGACCTCACCTGCCATAGACTTTTGCTTAGGTTTTTCAGTACCAGATATGTATTCCCTCCCATAGAGAGGGCCTTCAGTCCAATTACAGAGCAGTTGGTTACCCCAACAGCAGACATGCCACTATTGCACCCGTTCAGTCATTGGGCCTGTATGGCCAAATTTGAATATTCAGTGTCCACTGTTTTCACTGCTGAGACTTCTGTCTCCCTTACGGCTGCATGCACTGCAGCTTTTTCCAGCTTTCAGTTGGCTGGTCTACATGGAGAAGGTTTTCTACTCAGCACCAGCTTGCTTTCTCAGTGACCTTGCCTCTCAGGCAAGAGATGTCTTCAGCAATAGGGTCTTACTATCTGTTTCTCAAGGGAAACCAAGGGCTTTGGCAAAAGCCTTTAATGTTTTGGAGGCTACCGGGACCTCCTTGGCCAACAACTCACTGGAAGGTATCCCATCCCAGGCACTGAAAATTTTCTAGTAACAGTCTACAGTTTCTGGATGTGCCATTCTTCAAAAAGTAGGTTTACATAAGTCTTATTCACACTACCTTTAAGTTAGATTGACCCTCCCCCTCCCCTTCTTTTATGCATTCTCTTCCCATGGCCTCGCTTAGGCCATTCCCCTCTCTGTAATCTGTTCTTCTTCTTAGATATGTGCAATACTATACACTTAAGTCCTTCCCTCTCCTCCCTCTCTTGTAGCCTTTTACCAGTTTACTGGTTTCTGGTACCTATTTTTGGTTCCAGTTCACACACAGGTCTATACATTTGTAGCTAGGATCCACATATGAAAGAGAACAGATGACTTTTGGCTTTCTGAGCCTGGGTTACCTCACTTATTATAATCCTTTCGAGATCCATCCATTTCCCTGCAAATTTCCTACTTTCATTTTTCTTTACCACGGAATAGAACTCTATTGTGTAAATGTACCACATCTTTATTATCCATACACCTGTGGAGGGACATCTAGGCTGGTTCCACTTCCTAGCTATTGTGAATAGAGCAGCAATAAACATGGTTGTGCAAGTATCTCTAAGGTAGTGAGAAGAGTCCTTTGGATATATGCCTAGGAGTACTATCGCTGGATCATATGGTAAATCCATTTTTAGCTGTCTCAAGAACCTCCACACTGATTTCCACAATGGCTGGATCAGATTACATTCCCACCAACAGTGTAGAAGTGTTCCTCTTTTTCAAGAGATGGAGGAGTGCCCAGCACTGAAACCCCTCTGTCACACCCTCCAAGGCTCAGGGACCATTGCGGAAGAGGAGGCAGGTAGAATGGAAGAGCCAAAGGAAGGGTATGACTTCTTACAATGTAACCGCCCAGACAGAAATTGGCCTCGATATCCATGAGCTTTCAGTGCCTAGCAATACCTTTGCAAGACCCTCAAAAATAGAAGAAAAAGATGATGACATCAAAATAAAAGAGAGACTAATGGATGGAGGGAGGAGATATGATGGAGATTGGAGTTCTAAAGTGGAATGGGGAGGGTGGGAAATTTCATGTGTTTTTTGTATGTAAGTATAGAAGTTGCCAATAAAAATAACAATACTAAAAAAAAGTAATAAAACAGAGAACTTTAAGTATTTATGCTAAGCTATAAGGTTTTATATGCTGAGTGGTCTAACAAATAAATAAGGTATTTAATAAAGAATGTTTTTTAAATGCTTCTAATAGAAAGAAAGTTAAATAAAAATACTTGGTAAAGAAAGTTATTGCTGATGATTCTCTGTGAATTTGACCTGAGATAAAATGGTTGACTGTAAACTAGAAAGAAATATTTAATTCTAGATGCTAAGTTGTTTCTAAAATGGGATGTCTGATAATGATTTTTTTATAGAGTAGTTACATGTATTGTAGGGTAAAAATATGTGTAGAAGGTCTGAGTAAGTTTTATCAGAAGGTTTAGAGACATGTATAGATAATGAAAAATGAGAAAGAAGAATTCAAACAATGACAGGGCATAAAAGTCTATTATTCCAAGAATGTAAAGGCCAAAGAAGTCTAGATTCAATTTCTTTCTAGAGGGAGCTAAAATAAAATGGGTTTTGGGCTATACATGGGTAAAACTTTGTTACCTTGTTGTCACTAAATTTTAAGTACAGATGAGCTCCAAGTCTGATTGTTACCATTCATAGGCACTACATTTACTCCATATATGACACACACTTAAAGACAAAGAAATGAAATTTTGTAGCATGGTAGAAAAATTCTAGACACTGAGGAGATTAGCTAGTCTGCTCACTTTTTATTCCCTTAGTCTCCAACAATTACTAGTAATGTGTCATTGTACTCTAACCCCAAGGGACATCTCAAGGATAGCAGAACAGGAGAGATAGAAGAGCTTTCTTGTTCCCCCTCTTCCCTTTTTATAATAGATGTCAGGCTCACAGCACAGATGCCAGACCTACAGTACACAGCATTAGCCCAAGAATATAAATCCTAAGAAATCATTGATCCTCAAAGCCTAAAGAAATTTTCTAACCTTTCTCTATTCCACTGTTTGATTGGCCTACAAATTATAAGAGACTAACAATTTTCTCTCTCTTCTGGTCAAATTCCTTCATGTTCAAGGGTACAGTTACAAGAGTGACATGCTAAGATGTTTGGTTTTCTGTTCTATCATTCTTATGTGCACATGGTAAAGTAAATTATATTAATAGATTGTCATGTGCTATTACAAGATATTGCAAGCTTGCTGTGAGATCAGGGTCAAACACTCCTTGCTTCAGTTCTAAACTGATTTAAATTAACTTATATATTCCCCAAGATTTCCTTCTCTTGAAACAGACTGGCCCTCTGGCTCAAGAAAAATGGGGAACAAGCAGCTCATAAAGCTATATGTTTTCTCTCTTGACATTGGTTACTAAAAGACTTCTCTCTGTCAGGTCACAAAAGTCCATTACTTTGCTAAAACATAGTTCTTAGATTTTTGTTAGATAGAATAATAAAATAATAAACAAAACTGCCAGGCTTGCTTAAGACCAGGCTAAAACATGTAATCCTAATTTGTTACAAGATATCATACATTCTAATAGTAACTTTGTTTATGTCAACATGCCTCAAGATGTTAATGTTATAATTCTGTTCATTAGCATTAGTATGCTTATGGTAACAGTGATTTAAAAAAAAACTTGCTTTAGTGTGTTTAATCATATTAATTCTGTTCCTCTATTTGTGAAGCTTGTATCTACTAGGAAAACTGAATCTTAAGATCAAAGTTTATCCATTATTTGCTGATTTTCTCTTATAAGTATCATATATAAGAACCTTAAAGGTAGTTAATTTCCTGTGTTGTTCATGCTAATTCTACCAAATGGTCACTGTTGGGTTTTTCATTTAAGTTTTATAAAGGTAATTATGTGGTTTCAGTCATTGTGACTTTTGATCTTAAAGATGTGTAACCAAACAATCTTAGTCAAGATTTTACTTAAGTGATTGTCTTAGTTCTGACATTTCAAGCTAATTGCTTAAAAGTAAATTAACTCTTAAGACATAACTTCTGCTCCAGGATACAGCCTCATAAACAATCATATTCATCTGAGGGGAATGAACTTAAGCTCAACTATTCCTGAAATCCAAGATTAAATGATCTCTCCTAGTAACCTTGCCTGGGTTATTTGGACCTACAAAGGTATTCAGACTAGCCAAAGATGTTTTCAAAAACAGAGACCAAATTTTTATGCTGTCCTAACTGCTTTTTTTTTTTCTGACAAAGGCAGTTTCTACTTGTGTACTTGATCTTTGTTAAATCAATTAATTTAGATTTATTAATAAAATATTGAAAAATTACTTTCAGGGTTGTTAACATTACAGATGTTAGATAAATTATAGATGTTAGATAGATTGTTAGGCAGAATGACTTTAAATTTTTATAACATTCTTTTACTAGATCTGTTTTTCTCAAGACGAGGTGTACAAATGTGCTCTATATCTGTTCTTAAAGATTGTTGTAACTGTCCTTCTGAGTGTTTGATAACCATATGTAGAAGCCAAAGCCAATTGAAGGCACTAGAGTTCAAAGGGCAATCAATATTTTGGTTCCTGATTACAGGTCCAAGAGACCCCAGGAGATATCCTATAACTCTGTGTCCTATAACTCTGGTAAGCCAACTGTCTTCTTGGTTGAGGAGGAAATAGAGTTCTACAGATTATACTCTAATGTACAGTATGCAAGAAGAGAGAGTCAGAACAGAGGAGAGTCAGCAAAGCCCTGACTCATCTGAGCAGATGACACATTTGCTGAGAGGGCCATAGAGCTCCTCCCAGGTCCCTAAGGATTATGCCTACCGAGCCACAGCTGTCCTTCAAAATAAAATATATACTTAAAGTTTGGCCACCTACATGGTCTTAAATACCCAGGAGGAGAGTATAATCAAAAATTTATATTGTAAACAAAAATTTAGTCTTTCCTATTTGATACTAAATATGTATATTCTCTTCTCTTGGTCATATGCTGCAGGCTCACAATTACTAACCTCTTACATTGGCTTATGCCTTCTTCCAAGAGGACAAGATTCTCTCTTAATTTCTTGTTAACAATTATGATATTCTTAAGTATCTTTTATAAATGTTACCCCAGGTACAAAAGAACAGACCAAAGCAAAGGACTTACACACAGAGATGATTATGAGACAATAGATTGACTCATAAGAAATGAAAAAGCCCCTCCATCACAGGCCTTTACATGAACTATGGCCTGGGGAGCTATAACTACCATGCTTTGCTACCCTGTCAGCTTAAAGAAGTTAGAGTGGTCATTGTCCAATTTACATAATAGCAGTTTGAGTTTTCACTCAGGAGCAAGGAGGGAATAATACAAATTAGAAGTAAGGTAGCTTTTTCTTGATAGGTATATTGATAGCTAGGGCTGGACCACAGAAGCATAGATGCCACCTTGGTTGCCATGGAAAGACTAGAATGCCTTAATAATTCATCCGGGTCCCTCCCTACACACCTTAGTCTGGTGATAAAGCTCATTATCATTTGATGTACAACTCATATAAACATGCCTGAAACACATATGTAAGCCCTTCTGCCTCTCTACCCTTCCCTTCTGCCCTCTTTCCCTATCTTCTCCCCTCCCCTCCCCTCTCCTCCCCTCCCCTCCCCTCCCCTCCCCTCCCCTCCCCTCTCCTCCCCTCTCCTCTCCTCTCCTCCTCTCTCTCTCCTCTCCTCTCTCCTCTCCTCTCCTCTTGCCCAGAGGCTTCTTACCCTGAAAGAGATAGTTCCTGCTGTGGAGGAGATTTTCCAAGTCTTCCTTTCTCCTCCCAGCCTGTTGAGGAATAGGGAGAATGTCTTTTGGTTTGGGCACGTTCATGCTTTACTTTCTCTCTAACCTTAACTCTCCCTACAATAAATTTCATAATTTGCCCTTTTCTGAGTACACGTTTTCAATTTGTAGATAAGAACTTGAGACTTGAGAGCTGCTGGCATGGGAGTTCTAATCCCACAGAGCTCTCTCCCACATCAAGGGTATACACTCCATTACCAAAAGTGCTCCCATTATACTCTACATTTTAAACAAAGGTTCCACCACTTCCCAAAACTTTAACATATTAGCCTTGGGGGGACATTATCCAAACCAGAGCAGCTACTAATTGGCCTTAATATTTTGAGGAGATGACACAGGTTTGAAGAGCAGATTGTCTCTTCCTTTTGGACCCAAGCCCCCCAGCTAACTGCTTCTCCCTCCCAGGCATTCATATGTGATTTGGATGACATTACAAATGTACAAAGACCTGGACTCCTGGAGGCAATCCAAGTATAGCCAGCCTGGGGCTTACATTACTCTTAATTAATTATCACAGCCAAATTGTCTGGGGCTGTTTCATTTCCTCCACTGTCTGGTTCTAAAACACAACAGACTATGGACAGAATTTGCCACCCCTCACTCAAACTAAAATACAGACAAAATAAACATATTGAGACTATGGGAATGACGCAGAGATGGTGACAGAAATGTGAGAGGGAAGCAGGAAGCGGGGAGATATGCAGAGGGGCAAGTCCCATCAGCAATTAGCTCAGCTTCAATTTATGCAGAGAAGGTGAACTCAGGGGTTACTTTGTGAATACAGGTGTAAATGGTGTCACCATGAGCACAAAGCAAGCTTCTTGTTCACAACCTATTAGCTCATAAACAGCAATGTTCTGTAATTCAGCTATTAAAAGCAGCTTAAAGAGAAATCAGATCTCATTTAGCAAGGATTGTAGGGGTCTTCTTGGGCTATTTTCAAGTTTCATATCCATGCAAGGAAACAAGATATAATTCTCCAAAGCTTGTTTTCTTGGAAACAATGACATATCCAAGTTTAATAAACATCTATTTAGAGGGACAAGGAGGGCCCCTAAATGTCCCCTCAGAGAGCAGCAGTGCTATGAATGATTTCTAAGTAAAGGGAAAGTACTGGGACAAGTCACATATTTCCTAAAATTTGCATTTGAAATGAGGCTGTTTCCCTCTGCACCCAGTGAAAGAAAGCAGGGATAGGGACTTTGTAGAGCCTCAGGTTACAGATCAAGTTGCATACCACCAGATAAGAGGGTTCCAGGTGGCCTGTGGGAGAGGGCTCGGTCAACTGTTTAGACCTGGTTCCTGTTCTCTCTGAGTGGCCTCCACCCTCTACCAGAGGTGTGAACTCTTAGAAGCTTTTTTGTAGGGACCTAAGGAATCTGAGGATAGGAATGCTGACTTCTTTTACAAGCTATCAAATACATTTGTTAATTTTTAAGTACCAGAGTGTAGTATGGTGTTGCAGACAGCTTTAGGTTCGCTGAGATGAATTTCCAGACCAGGCACAGTTATGGAGGAAGGGATATTATTTATTGAAGCTTACAGATCCAGGGGAAGTTCCATAACGGCAGAAGTAGCGGCCTGCTCTCACAAGGCCAGGCAGAGAGAACAAAAGCCAACCAGCCACCACAGCACACAGAGCAAAACTAACTACAGCCAAAAGGTCACACAGCACACTTCAGGAACTCTTGTTAGACACATTTGCATATCTTTACAATGGAATCTCAAACCCATCACCACACCTTAAGACCGGGCCCCCAGTGACCTTGCCTCTAGCAAGGTGATTGCAGATGCAAACTATAAACTAATAAAATACTGAATATATTGGGGGACATATATTTAAACTACCACATATGGTCAGATAACATCTGCTTCCCTGATTGTCAGCATGTTTTTCCAGTAGCTAAATAGGCTTTAAAACAAAAGGATGCCTTCAGAAGTCAATCAGCTAGCAGATAAGAGATAGAGTCAGGTCACTCTGCCCTGAGGTAGAAGGTTCCAAGTGTACATCAAATCTTGTCTTCCTCCCCTCTGAAAACAGCTCACCTCAGGCTTTTCCCTCAGATTTCTCAGACACTCTTGACCATGGGTGAGCAGCCTTTAGCTTAACTTTCTGCAACTACCTATGAAGCCAGATATTATATATATATATATATTTCTCTAAACAGCAATGAAACAGTAGACACTTTCAAAAATGTTCCTGCTCAATCTATTCAAAAGCTGATTATGCCAGGTGTGGTAGCACTCGCCTTTAATCCCAGCATTTGGGAGGCAGAGGTAAGAGAATCACCATGAGTTTGAGGCCACCCTGAGGCTACATAGTGAATTCCAGGTCAGCCTGAGCTAGAGTGGGACCCTACCTAAAAAAAATAAAAAATAAAAAATAAAGCTGATTATTCTCCCCTCTTCCACAACATATGAGAAGTGCAATGCTAATGGGACCCTGAAAATCTCAGGCTGTGGGTCATTTTATAGATATAAAAGAGATTCTATATACTCAAAAAGACCACTAAATTCCCTTTAATTACCATTCACTTCCTGTACACCTCCTTTTTCATCATTACTGATTACAGATATATCCATGTCTGAATAATATCTTTCCACTTTATAATCAAGACAACTACCACTTACTCTGATAACCTGAGACACTCTAAGTATGATTTTGCCTACAGAATACTCAGGCTGTTCCTCGTCTCTTTTTGAGGGGTAGGCAAATTACCATACACTTTGAGGCAGAAAGCTAAGACAACATGCTAAGAAGGCACCTTGCCCAAGGTGAGACTTTGATGACAGCTTTAGATACTGAGCTGAAAATTCCCATTTCCTGAGATTAGAATAGAGGCCATATTTGCCACATTTATTGTCCCCAGCCTCCGAACTTTACAATATCTCACCAGATCTTTAAGCAGCTGACCTACTCACATGAATCTGATTTCATTATGAAAATAGTTATTTCATTTCCATATGTGTATGGGATCATATGTGTGTGGGGGGGTCATATGTGTGATAGAAAAGTTGCTATCATCTTTAAAGTATCATCTCTTTGGATTCATGCAGAAGGTTTGCAAGAGATCATCTGGTGATGCATGAAGCAGAAGAAATGATACGACCTGCACCAGTGTCACCAGGAGAAGCAGGAAGACTCTAGATGGAATCAGGCTCATCCATGTAGAAAGGTGAGGTTGTCATAACAAAGAAACAGCACAAATCCTGGGAGTCAGAGATGTAGCCACTCTGATTCAGAATCTAAATTATCTAGAGTGGTATTCCCAACCTGGCTAAAAAATTGGAATATCATAGAGGGCTTTGAAAAAGATTTTTAACAACCCTGAACACCCTGTGCATTGTAACAATATTGTCTAGGAAGGGGAAAATCCTAAGATTCACCCTTGCAATATTTCATGCAGAAACAGCTGAAAATCAATTGCCTCAGTTTCTCCTCTTGTGAAAGCAGAGTGATAACTTTCATCCCATCAAATTATAATCCAACTAGAAAAAGATAGGCTGTGTGACAAAATACTATGGAATGGAATGAAGCACATATTTTGAATATATGAAATGAAACATAAAAGTGTTCTAAAATCCTCTAAGATTGGCCCTCAGTATCCTTTTTTCTTTTAGTAATTCATCTGCAAGGATCTAGGAGGGTTTTTGGTACCAAACCAACATCAATCACTGCTAGTGGAACTATGGGTGAATATCAGTTTCCAGATACTGCTGTTTAACTTTGCATTTTCCATGCTCACTCACTCTGATTGCATCACTCTGTGTCAGGAACTGTACAGGTACTCTAGTAGCTATAAATAGAAGTTGTCTTACCAACACACTGGAACTTATAGTCTCATACTATCAATACGAGACATCATCATCAAATAATGGCCAATAAAAATTGCATAGAGACCCTGACTTTGGGAGGACTTAATTCCTTGGAAGTGATGTTAAAAAGAATAAGAGTGTTCAGAGACCAGCAGATTCAATAGAGGAAGAAAACTTTTTCTACTTAACTATGACATCCTCACTTCTTATTCTCATTTCATAGATAAGACAACCAAATTCCAAAGAATTTAATGTCTAGCTCTAAGTCATATAGCGGTAGAGAATTAAATGCTTTTTTTTTTTTTTTTTTTTTTCCCCAACAAGGAAGTAGCATGATTAGTTTGCCCTTAGGAAGCAAATTCATAGAGCAGGAGAGAATAAAGTCAGGTCAGATGTGGAACAGTACAAAGGACCTGTGACCCCTATCTGAGAGAAAGCATTGGTGGTGAGTGATGCAGAGGTGTTGGGTGCTGCCTGAATGTTGACAGCATTAGAAGAGAGACAGGAACTGGGTTGCGTGTAGAAAGTTTGCAGCATTTGACCAGTTAGCAGGCAATTCCTGCCTATGGATGGTCTTACCCTTCCTTTGTAATTGTGTGCCTACTTATGAGGACGTCCTAAATTTTGAGATCTACACAGTTGTTAATCACTTGAAATTTTTCAATTAAATGTAAAGAAAGAAAAAACACATAAATCTATTCTTTCTTTTGATTGCTCTGTTGATTAAAATGAATGTCTGTGCTGGGACTGTTGAACCATGAAAAGCAATCTGTCTTAGATGGGTAACAGATCGTTAGGAAATCATTGGGTTGGAGGAGAGAGTCAAGAAAAATTTTCATAGATTCACATGTGGGAGTGTCAAATGCTTATCTGCAGCTACACAGCCCTGTATAGATATGTGCTTTTCTATATATAGGGGACATATGCCACACACTTCAATCAGCCAAAGACACAGGCAGGATTCCTGACAGAGTGTCACTGTGGATGGCATATCAGAGTCTGAACAAGACTGCAGACAAAGTACATGTGGGTGGTGTAGGAGAGCAAGGGGCTATTCAGATAATAAGTCTGGATCTTATATAACTCTTTTCTGGCCTGTGAGTTTGAAAGAACTTAACACATTGTATTTCAAGACCATTCTCTGGGAAATTTAAAAACAAAACAAGCAGCATTAATATGTATGCCTCTAATTTCATCAAAATGTTAGTTCATGAGAGCTATTCTACAAACAAGAAAGCTTTTAAAAAGAAAAAAGGGGAAAAATAGAAAGAGCCAATAAGAGGACTCTCGCTGCTACTCTCCACCTCCAAATGAAACAAAGTATGGCCAGGTTTTCAAGGAACACTTTAGGGGTTTAATCAGAATGGACCCACCATTAGAGCAACTGGCTTCAGATTCCCATTTTGTTTCATCTGTGTGCAAAAATACTGGGTCATCCCTGGCCAATGCCCACTGTCATCCAGGTCAAGTCTAAGGAGAGGAGAATTCTGCAAAAGCAATCTGAGTTCACAAAACCAGTGACATGGTGGGGCCACATCTCTTTTTTCTGTATCCTCAGTGTGGCCTTGGGCTCTTTCGGCCTCCACATTCTTGTAAAATGAGATTAATAATTGCCATGACACAGCTGTCCACTGCACTTGCAAATTAACTTAGCCAATGAACAAAGCAAAGGATTTTCCAAAAATCTGCATGCAGTTGTGAATAGCTGTTCTTTAGCCCCTGAGAGATATGAACTATTTCCCCGCCCCCTCAGAGAGTCATGTTAAGTGTAAAATCTTTAGAACAGATCCTGGTATGAAGTAAACATTGCAATCGTTACCCGTGTTCAGATGTTGAAAAATAATGGCAAAAACTATATTTTCTCCCAAAGAATAAGAAATATGCCAGTCTCAACATTAGTAAGTACAGTGAAGGACAAGGGACAGAGATTGAAGTAGTAGGGAAGGGACATCTGTACAGAATCTTCAGAGAAAAACGGGCACCACCCAGAATGGAACTAGAGAAGGACCAAAGATCCCTTCCAGCCAGGCTGGCCTGTGTGTCTCTTTCCTGTGCATTCTGTAGGAAGCTACGTGACCAAGCAGGCTAGAGAGCTACATCAAAGGCTAAACTATCCCTGGCATAAAACAGGAACCCAGCACTTGTGAGATTTGAGAATGAATGAATAAATGAATGAGACTATGAAAATAGTGAATGAAAATCACTTTCATCGGAAATAGTTTTGAGAAGAGAAAATCAGCTTATGTGGAAGTCCATTAACCTTTTGAGCTCAATTAACCTTTTATTTCAAGATACATAAATAATTATTTAATGTTCATGAATACACAGCAGTTTTGAACATGCATGGAATATGGTAGTACCCAGGAGGATTAATGCATTTCAGATTGAAGAATGACTTAATCCATTTGTTTTTAATTTTCCTCTTTTAAGTAAATTTAGGGCTTTTACTATATAAAATTCAATTATAAAAATAGTGTCTTCCAATAATTGCATTCCTAGAAAGTACCATAAAACACAAGTCTATTAAAGTAGATTAAATGATACACTCATAAAGGGTTAATGGCTAACTCTTTTACTTTTCCCAATCAAGAGTTTCTATCCTTTAGCTTAAATAGCTGTCAATAGCACCTGCAAATTCATTTATCCCTTGATGGAGTTAAAGATTTTTCTTGAAATCTAGAAAAAGGTTTTGAATCCTGGCTGTTGTTATTTAGCATCTGAGACTTGTAAGTTGATTTTCTCCCTACTATTTTTCATCTTAGAGTTCTAACATCTGCATAAATTTGGAGCTCAACTCCTCTTTCCTTAGATGCATGAATATAGAATGCAATAGAGTTGCTTCTCATGCACTCAGGTTGGATGTAGTTTCATCATAATGAAATTCCCAATTGCTGTGGTTAAGAGAGATGTCTGGATATCTCATTGGTGGAAATGTGGCTGCATGCCAAAAATAAAGTGACATCAGCCACAGTACAGACTCTGTTCACAGAAGCAGAATCATTCTGTGAGGTACTTTCAGGTGGTTTGTAAGGTGGTTTACTAGATGGTGTATAATGGGAATTTAGTGAGGATACAGAGGAAGGAAAGAGAGAAAAAATATATAAGTATTGAATACTGCCTTCAGATACAGAGGGAGACCTGCATTCACTATAAGCAGTGCTGATGTCACACTGCACCATTTGTTCATTCGTTTCCAATTTGATGCCATTCTTTGTTACCAATGTATGATATTTTATTGGCAATTTTTATACATGAATTTTGATCATAATCCCCTCCCATTGCCAATCTCTTAGCTCTCTCTCCATGCCTCTTCTATCTTGTTATCTCTTTTTTTGTGTGGGGGCATGACCCACTAAGATTAATTAGGGTTGCCTGCATCAGCACAGGTGAGGGATTAGTTGCCAGAGAATGAAGGTCCTACAAATGGCTATACCACTGTATAATGAGTCTTCCACACCCTAGCCACCACTAAATATCTATGACTCCTCAGGGAGTGGAGGAGTCTCATGCCCTCCTCCATCATCCTTGATGGAATATTGATGGGTCCAGTATTGTGTGGGTCTTGTGCAGGTTACAATAGTCACTGTGAGTTTATGAATTCAATGACCATGTCATTCCATGGCACTTCTCCCCATCCTCTGACTGTTACGTTCTTTTACCTCCTCTTCAGCATTATTCCCTGAATCTTTGAGGGGTATATAGCTCTCATTTGACACTGGGCACTACATTGAGTCATATCCTTAGCACTTGGATAAGCTTTGATCTCAGTAGTCACCATCACCTGCAAAGAGAAGCTTCTCTGACCAAAGGTGAGAATAGCACTAATCTACAGGCACAAACATACATATTTAGAAGGCAATTTGGTGGTTACACAACATAACCATTTAGCTGAACAATAGTAGTAACTTCTCATTTCAGGCTTTGGCAACCCCAGCCACAGGCTTTTGACTAGGTTTCAGTACCCAGCGTGAATTTCTTCCCATGAAGTTGGCCTCAGATACAATCAGAGAGCAGTTAGTTTTCCCCAGAACAGCCATTCCACTACTGTACCAATAGATACATCCTGCTTTGCTGAAATTGCTGACCAGTTATATAGCTTGCAGTGTCCAGCAATGGATAAGATTATTGATGACCTTCTGCACTGAGCAGTCTGTATGGCACCCTCTAGCACTACAACAGTAATCCAGCATGAAGAGAGCTTATCTGTCATTCTTTACTGCTATTTTACTCTCTCTCTCCCTTGGACAACCACCCAAACATGTTTGAGATAGATAGATGGTATGGTTTGAATGTGATAGTTTGAAAGTATGGCCCCCTAGACTCAGTCATTTTTTGTTAAACTTCCTACTTGAGCCCCTAGCAGGCAGATCCCTGCTACAGGAGAGTGTGTCACTGGGGAAGTATCCTGGAGTCTAGTCCTAAGGTGTGTTTGAGAGTAGATTTTCAGCCCAGCCCTATTAGGTGCATTAAGAGCAGTTTGGGATCTGGCTATTCCTGCTTGCTGGTGATGCTGGCTGTTGGTGGTGTCTCTCTCTTTGGATCTATGGAAGCTATCTCTTGGGAGCCAGCTTCTTCCACCATTGATGGTGTCCCCCCTGCATTTTTTTTCTTTTTTGGAGAGGGACAGAGAAAGACAGAGAGGGAGAGGAAGACAGAGACGGGCACACCAGCAGCCTCTCAGCTGCTGTGAACGAAATCCAGATGCATTCGCCCCCTTGTGGTCAAGTGTGGCATTGAGCACTTGCATCACTTTGCATCTGGCTAAACGTGGGACCTGGAGACTGGAACCGCTGGAGATTGGAACCAGAGTTCTTAGGCTTAGGAGGTAGGCACCTTAACCACTAAGCCATCTCTCTAGCCCATCCCCCCTGCATTTTGTAAGCCTAAAATAAATCCTTTCCTCCCATAAGCTGCTTCTGGTTGGATGCTTATCCCAGAAGTGTGAAGTTGACTGCAACAGATGGTGATAGGTGAAGAGAATGGAGAGTATATATTATGTATAGATAGATAGATGATGGATAGATAGATAGATTATAGGAGACAGATAATGATATTGATGATATCATCAAAATATATATTTTTGTATATGTTTCTGTAATGCTATTTGACTAGTTTAAGTGATTTCCTTTCACCCATATACTGTACAATAGACCTTCCTTGGTGTGTTTCTAACTTTAACACTGTCATTTTAATATGTAGCCATGCTGTGCAGGGTAGAGTTGTGCTGTTGTAACTCAACAGTATAACTGCATCATGTTTTATTTATCTGCTTGTCTACTGAGACACTCAGTTTCTCTCTATCACGACACTGGCACAAGCAATGCTATGATGAATATCCTTATCCATCTGTCCATATTAGCCTGGGAAAACTTCTGGGATATATACCAAGAGGGAACTTTTTGACAGTTGCATGTATGGATACTTAATATAATCAGCTAGGGCTTGGTGAATACAGTGCTTGCTGAGCAGGGGTGAGGTCTTGAGTTTGGAACACCATGTAAAGCTAGACACTATAGCATGAGGGTCTATAATTCCAGTGTGCCTATGGCAAGAAGGGAACCGAGGACAAGAGAATCCCCTAGAAGCACACAGGCTACCTTGCTTAGCTCACACAACAATGAAAATGAGACCCTGCCTCAAAAAGATGAAAGGAGAAGACCAACACAGGAAGTTGTCAGCTCCATACACATGTCATATAACATGCATATTCATATTCATGCAAATGAACACATAAATTGTGCATATGCACATAGCAAAAGAAAGCAAGAAGATAACATAAACAAATGAAGTCAGATTTTTCTTCAAAATAGAGACCTCAGTCTATACCCCTAACATGTGGATTCTTGTATCCCAAACACCCCACTGACATAGTGCTCAGCTCATTGCCAATCATGGTGGAATGTGGAGAGTACCTTCTTTTTATATTTCAGACTATTTATGGCTTCTACTTGAACTGTTAGTTTAGCTTAATTTAATTTACTTTTATTTAAATCATATCCCATTTTTATATTTGGGGTCATGTCTCTCTCTTGTTAACCTTTAAGGATGTTTACATGTTAATTATTAGTGGTGTATCATCACATATATGAACGCTCAGTCTGTTCCTGTCAATGCTGTGATATCCATGGTGGAACACATGGCTTAATCTGGCTGTAATCAATTTGCTTTCATGTTTGGTGTTCCAGATTGCTTTTCAGTACCACTAGTAAACTGGTGTGACAGTGTTTGGGTCTATTTCTAGTGATTTATTTGTCTGATCTTACTCTAGAGACCACATATTTTAATTGCTATGACTTTATGGTAAATCTTTCTGGAAAGTGATGCGCTGAATATACAGTGTTGACTTAATTGTAAATGGACTTTTCTACCTTTGTATAACTTAGTAGTAATTTAGTTAGTTCTTTTCAAAACTATATAGCTAGTACTTTCATCAGAAATGTACTAGATTTATAGACTAATTGGAGAACATTAGCATCTTCATTATAATAAATTATCCAATTCAGAGTTTGAAATGAACCAACATATGATTATGTCCACATAACTATAATTGAATTGTGTTGTTTTTCATAATTATCCACTGTATCCTTTGGATGCTACTACATATTTTGGTTTTGGCTGTTATAGGAGCACCTTAGATTTTAAATATTCTAGTTAGTTACTACAAGTACACAAAAAACATAGCTGATCTTTGTATTATTATTATTATTTAAGAGAGAGAGAGAGAGAGAGAGAGACATACATAGAGAGAGAGTGGGTGCACCAGCCACCTCTCAGCCACTGTGAACGAACTTCAGACACATGTGCCGCCTTGTGGACATGTGCAGCATTGTGCCCTTGAGTCACTTTTTGTGCCTGGCTAAACATGGGACCTGGAGATTGGAACCCGCGTTCTTAGGCTTGGAAGGCAGGTGCCTTAACCATCAAGCCATCTCTCTAGCCCATAGCTGATCTTTTTAAGTTAATAGTCTATCTAAGCACTTCATCAGCCTCTGCTTATGTCATTGTAATTGTTCAATTCAGCTGGCTTTTCTGTGCATATGATCAAAATATTTGCAAGTAGCAATTTCAGATGTTCATGATTTTCACCTTTTATTTCATTTTTGCATTTGTGCTTTAAAAAATACTTTGAAATATACAGATGAACTCATACATTATTCGGGTTTGGTTTAACTCACAATTGGCTATTTCCAAGAGGCCAGTATGGGTCCTTCTCTTTTGCAGATGCCAGATGCTTGAGCCCCATTTTTTTTTTTTTTTTTTTTGGCTTATTCCTTATTTGGGCTGCTTTGGAATTGAACTGAGATGTCAGGCTTTGCAATCCAGCTCCTTTAACCACTGAGTCACTTCCCAGCCCCTCTCATTCATTTTGAAGTCATTTAAAATTTTCAGAGATTTGACTGTTATGCCTGCCTAACTCTGCAGATAAGGGGCAAACAAACAAACAAACAAACAAACAAAAAAGTAAAACCATTCATGAAAGGAATAGTTTTCAAACAAGTGGTACATATAAGTTTAGACATGAAATTATTATTATAGTTATTCCTAAATATCTGTACAAGGTGTGATTGCTGCATTAAGTACTGAGTATTTGAGAATGATAGGTGAGAATCAGTTTAGGTAAATACTATTCTTTCAATAAACTCTGCTCTCTCCTAATTTTATTTTCCCCTGAGGTAGTCTCGCTCTACCCCAGGCTGACCTGAAATTCACTATATATTCTTAGGCTGCCCTTGAACTCCCAGTGATCCTCCTACCTCTGCTTCCCCAGTGCTGGGATTAAAGGTATGCACCACCACATCCAGCCTTTCCTAACCATTTTCTACATATTGTCTCATTTCACCTAACAGATCTTTGACATGAGGGATGTTATTTTCCCATTTCTCAGATGAGGAAATTGAAGCAAGAAAAATGTAGCTACTTTGTCAAAAGTCAGAATTCTGGTCCTGGAGTCAGCCTAGCCCTGTAGTCTGTGCTGTCATCCACATGCTGCATAGCATGTGTGTGTCTCAGGACACACAGTCACTCTGCAAAGCCAATTGTTAGCACTTCTGATGGCATTTAGTGGTTAGCTCTGTCCCATCACTTCTATCACAGTGCCACTTTTGTTCAGTCACAGGGAGTATTCCTTCAAAATCTTGATCTTGGTCTCCTCTTTCTTGCTCCAGTTGTCAGATCATGCAGACTAAGACTATGAAGTATATGCATTGTCTCAAAAAAACTCCAAGAAAAAAAAAGAGAGACTAGAAAGGGAAAGTGTTACTGCATCCTACTGCATTACATCTGGGATGACACAGTCTGTCTGAAGAAAGATGTGAGTAAGATTGACAATCTGGGGATGAATAGCAATTTGCACTCTCCTGAGTAGTGCTTCCTGAATGAAACCCAATTATATTGAGGATTGAAAATTCCCAAGTTAGTAGCACCCTATATCAAATCTGAATACAACTCCCCCTATCCTCCACCTCAAAAATGCCAAGAATAAATAGCAGGGACCAACACAAGTTTATAGATATTCTGTTTGTAGAAATTGTTGGTTCTCTTCCTGTATAGATAATAGAAAGATGGCTAGATAATAGTGTATTGTTTGTCTGATAAAACCAAATAAGTCTTTTAAAGTTATGATGAGGAATATTTATTGATACAACAATAGACTAGAGGTCAACTTCTGGGCAAGATGGCTGCATATGAGTCACATAAATACAGCCTAGGGAAGGATTTGTGCAAAACCACAGAGAAATGCACTTTTATTCTGAAAAGGAAGGTGTATAGATTTTTAGCAGTCACAACAGAGAAGCAGGAGAGAGTAAGATCTATCAGAAAGGAGGAAATTACCCAGAACCCCACTGAGGAGCTTGCAGACCCAAAGCACCATCTGCGCAAGCCCATGCAAATCTGCACACTCACCTGGCATCAAGCTACAGGAGCACAGACCAAACAAGGGGATTTTTCCAACCTCAACAGCATCCTTGCAAAGTCAAGAAATCTGAAGGGGAGACAGTGGGACACAGGACACAGGCTGGACAAGCTGAGCAGTTCCAGTACAGCTCCAGGCTTCCTGCACACTCCCATCCCCCAATTGACAGAACCATGACCCTCCAGAGAATGCATTCAGCCCCCAGTGGCAGGGCATCCAGAACAGATGAGCAGAACACCAGAATCACAGCACAACGTGGAGGGATCAAAGTGGGCATTCAGCAGTGGGGGGATTGGAAGCCACACAAAATGGTAATGAGGCCGAATGACAAAAAGCAGGTACATAGACCTGCTCTGAAAGTGCTAATCTCTCTTTCCATGTCAGGGCAGGTTATGGGTTACATATTCTTGGTTGGCTTTGCCATTCTCAATTAAGCTATATTTGGGGGTCAACTATTGTTGCCTTTAATGCTTTCAGACTCTTAGGGCCTTTGTCTTTTGCTTCTGTTGTTTTTTGGGGCAGGGTCTGATTCAGATCCAGGATGAACTGCAACTCATTTCAGAACAGAAATCTCAATCTCAAGATGACAGGATTAATGGTGTAGAGCAACACACACCTTTAGGGTTTGTGACTTTATAAGGTTATCTGTTTGTTTCAATCCCTACACTCGAATACCATGTGCTGGTTTTTATTGATTGTGCATATAGCTCAGTTGAGTTTTAGAATTTGCTAGTAAAATGCTCCACCCAGCCCACTAGAATACTTAAACAGCAGGCAAACTTAACACCTAGGTTTACTTCTCTGGCTGGATTGCCATACAAAAGCTACACTTGGCACCTTAAACGTCTACTCTGAAGGTACATAAAGTTGGATTTCCACATCTAAAAGCACTGCAAATTATTAGAAAACCCAAGCATCAAATCAACTCAGGATGCAAAGTTGCAACAATATAATGCAAGAAACACAAAGAATCAAGACAATACAATTCCACCAAAAATTATCCATCAGATAGGGCCCTCAATGAGACTGTTTTAGATAAAAATGCCTGAAAATGACTTGAGAAAAAAATGATTTTATCTATACTCAAAGAAATCAAGGAAGAATCAATGGAATCAAAGAAGAAAACAAGGGAATAAAAAAGAAAACAAACTCCCAAAGGAATTGGGTGAAAACACAGGAAACCAGCTTAATGAAATATGCAGGTCATTACAAGACATGAATAAGGAAATAGACATAGTGAAAAAAAAAGGCAGAAATTCTAGCAATCAAAAACACAGTCAGTCAAATAAAAAACTCTGGAAAGTTTCACCAGTAGAATGGATGAAGGAGAGAACAGAATATTTAAACTAGAAGACAAGATGGCAGATCTAATACAGTCTAACAAAGAGAAAGACAAGCTAACAGAAAGTATGAATGGGAATTTCAAAATATTTTGGATACTATGAAAAGATCAAACATAAGACTTCAGTGGTGCATGCCTTTAATCCCAGCACTCGGGAGGCAGAGGTAGGAGGTTCGCCATGAGTTCAAGGCCACTCTGAGACTACATAGTGAATTCCAGGTCAGCCTGAGCTAGAGTGAGACCCTACCTTGAAAAAAAAATGAATCAGGGTATAGTAAGAATGAGAAGAATTTCAATCCAGAGGCTTAGTAGGCCTTTTCAACAAAATCATAGAAGAAAAAATTCCCCAAATTGGGAAAGAAATGTCAGTGCAGATACAAGAAGCTTTTAGAACACCAAGCAGACAAAACACAGAAAGAACATCTCCTCATCGTGTTATACTTAAATTACTAAACACACAAACCTTCTTTGAAAGCAGTTAGAGATAAACAGCAAGTCACCTACAAAGGCAAGCCCATCAGGATCACAACAGATTCTTCAACACAAACTTTAAAACCAGAAGGGCTTGGAATGATGTATTCCAATTTCTGAAAGAAAAAAAACTATCAAACAAGATTACTTTATCCTATAAAGCTATCTATCCAAATTGAAGTAGAAATAAGGACATTCCACAACAAAAACAGGCTAAAGGAATTTATGACAACTAAGCCAGCTCTATAGAAAATACTTGAAGGAATACTTCACACTGAAGAGAACTGCAAAGCACACACAGGAGAAACCAGGAAAAAATTAAAATAACAGCTAAAACAAGAGAGTAAAGAGAATCAGGAAGCACTACAAAACAAGAAAAATGGTGAGAATAAACACTTACCATTCAATAATAATTCTTAATATGAATGTCTCAGTGCCCCAACCAAAAGACACAGGCTTGCAGACTGGATTAAAAGGCATGATCCTGCCATCTGTTACCTCTAGGAAACTCATCTGTCAATAAAAGATAGACACTGTCTTAGGGTGAAAGGGTGAAAAATGGTATTTCAAGCATATGGGCCTAGGAAACAAGCAGGGGTCACTATGCTAATATCTGATAGGATACATGTCAAACCAACATTAGTGAGGAAAGATAAAGAAGGTTACATTATCCTGATTAAAGTAACACACCAACAGGAGGACATTACAATCCTAAATGTATATTCACCTAATATGGGGGCTCCCAATTTCATCAAACAAACACTATTAGACCTAAGGTCACAGATAGCACCAAACACAATGGTATTTGGTGACTTCACTCAAAAAATAAACAGAGAGACATCTGGATTAAATGATGTCATGGAACAAATGGGCCTCACAGATATTTACAGAACATTCCATCCGAAGCTGCAGAATATACATTTTTCTCAGCAGCACATGGACCATACTCTAAAATAGACCACATATTAGGACACAAAGCAAATCTTAACAAATACAGAAAAATTGAAATATTCCCTTATACTCTATCTGAACACAATGGGATTAAACTTCAAATCAGCAACAAGAAAACCTGGAGAGCATACACAAATTCATGGAGACTTAACAGTATACTATTGAATGACGAATGGGTCATTGAAGAAATTTAAAAGGAAATCAATTAATTCATAAAATCAAATTGTGATGAGAATGCAACATATCAAAACCTTTGGAACACAATGAAGGCAGTCCTACGAGGAAAATGTATAGCTCTAAGTGCCTATATTAAGAAATTATAGAGTACACAATAAACAATTTACTTTCTCACCTTAAGGCCTTGGAAAAAGAAGAACAAAGAAAACCAAAAATCAGTACATAAGAAGAAATAATAAAGATTAGGGCAGAAATTAATAAAATAGAAACCAAAAAAAAAAAAACAATGCAAAGAATCAATGAAACAAAGAGTGGGTTCTTTGAAAGGATATATAAGATTGATAAACCCTTAGCAAGTCTGACCAGAAGAGAGAAGAGATGAAAATTAATAAAATTAGAGAATAAAAAGGCACCATTAGAACAGACACCAAAGAAATTCAAAAAATCGTAAGTACATACTTTAAGAATATAAATTTGAAAATCTGAAAGAAATGGATGATTTCCTTGATTCATAAGACCTACCAAAATTAAATCAAAATGAGATAAACCATTTAAATAGACCTATTACAAGTATGGAGATCCAAGCAGTTACAAAAAGTCTCCCAACTTTAAAAAGGCCAGGCCCAGATGGATTCACTGGTGAATTTTACCAAACCTTCATGGAAGAACTAACACCACTGCTTCTCAAACTTCCATAAAATAGTAAAGGAAGGAATTCTACCAAACTCCTTCTATGAAGCCAGCATCACCCTGATACCAAAACCAGACAAAGATAGAAGAAAAAAAGTAAATTATAGACCACATTCCCTCATGAAGATAGGTTAAAATGTTCTCAACAAAATATTGGCAGACAGAATACAACAATATATCAGAACAATCTAGTAGGCTTTATCCTACAGATTCAGGGATGGCTCAAAATATGCCAATCGATAAATGTTGTACACTATATAAATGGACTGAAGGACAAAAATCACATGATCATTTCAATAGATGCAGAAAAGGCATTTGACAAAATCCAACATCCCTTCATGATAAAAGTCCTATAGAAACTGGGAATAGAAGGAACATATCTCAACATAATAAAGGCTACTTATGACAAACCTATAACCAACATAATACTAAATGGGGAAAAACTTGAAGCATTTCCACTAAATTCAGGAGCAGGACAAGGGTGTCCATTGCCCCCACTTTCATTTATTATAGTACTGGAAGTCTTAGCTAGCAATAAGGCAATAGACACTCATAAAAGGTATATAAATTGGAAAAGAAGAGATCAAATTATCATTATTTGCAGAAGATATGACTATACCGAAAGGACCCTAAAGACTCTACCAGGAAACTGTTAGAGCTGATAAACACTTTTAACAATGTAGCAGGATGCAAAATAAACACACAGAAAGCAACAAAAATAAGGCTGGTGTATCACCATACCTGATTTTAAGCTATATTACAAAGTCATAGTAACAAAAACAGAATGGTACTGGCACAAAGACAGACACATAGATCGATGGACCAGAATAGAGGATCCAGATGTTAATCTAGGCAACTACAGCCATCTGTTTTTTGACAAAAATGCCAAAAATATGCATTGGAGAAAAGACAGGAGTACCCAAGTAGTACCCAGGAAAACTGGATATCTATATGTAGAAGGAGGAAAATAAACTCTTGTCTTTATCCATGCACAAGAATCGAGTCCAGATGGATTAGGGACCTTAATATCAGACCTGAAACTCTGAAACTGTTAGAGGAAAAGGCAGGGGAAATCCTTCAACTTATTGGCATAGGCCATGACTTTCTGAATATAACCCTAATTGTTCAGGAAATAAAACCACTAATCTGTGGTTCCTGGGGGTCCCCATGGCCACAGTTCCACAGAGCTATCCAGGCAACTGTTGAGCAGGGTCTTGAGTGGTTGTGATGTGATGGGAAGAAACACCTGGGAGACTGTGTTGGAGGACAGCTTGTTGGTTTGCCAAGGGAGTAAGTTTATAAATGTTCATATAGTGGTGGGTACGGGTCACAGGGAGATTGGCTTATTCATGTAGTGGCAAGAAGAGGTATAGAGTATGGGTCACAGGGATTAGCTGTGTGGAGGTTGCTGGCTGATACCTTATTAACATATAGCGACATAAGTGGACAAAGGTCACAAGGCTCTGGGGAAAGGGAAACTTAATTTTATCAGGATGTCCAGGTGCCCCAGGCTGGGGGAGGGAGCAGCCTCACTCCTGCCAGTCTCGATATTGTTGGGGTCTAGGCTCACTGTAATCTTGGGGCCTAGGGCTCTTAGTCATGCCTGACAGCTTAGGTCTGCCTAAACCTCCATTAGCCCAGGGGCCTTCAACCATGCTCTCAACTAACCAACCAATGGGATCTCTTGAAATTACAAAACTTTTGTACAGCAAAGGACACTGTGAATAGAGCAAAGAGAAAACCTACATAATGGGAGAAAATCTTTGACAGCTATACATCTGACAGAGAATTAATATACAGAATATACAAAGAACTCAAAAAAATAAGAAATCAAACAACAATCAAAATAGAGAGTTCTCAAAGGAAGAAATACAGATGTCATATAAACATTATAAACATCTGAAAAAACATCCATCTCACTCCTACTAGAATCACTATTATTAAGAAAACAAATGACAATAAATGTTGGCAAGGATGTGGGAAAAGGGGAACCTTTCTACACTGTTGGTGGGAATGTAGTCTGGTCCAGCCATTGTGGAAATTAGTGTGGAGGTTCTTGAGACAGCTAAAAATAGATTTACCATATGAACCAGCTATAGCACTCCTAGGCATATATCCTAAGGACTCTTCTCACTTCCTTAGAGATACTTGTACAACCATGTTTATTGCTGCTCTATTCACAATAGCTAGGAAACGGAACCAGGCTAGATGTCCCTCAACAGATGAATGGATAATAAACATGTGGTACATTTACACAATGGAGTTCTATTCAGCGTAAAGAAAAATGAAATTATAAAATTTGCAGGGAAATGGATGGATCTGGAAAGGATTATACCAAGTGAGGTAACCCAGGCTCAGAAAGCCAAACACTGCCATGTTTCTCTCATATGTGGATCCTATCTACAATGTATAAACTGTTGTGTGAGCTGGAACCAAAAATTGGTAGCAGAGTTCAGTAAGCTAGAAAAAGGCTATAAGGAAGGGAGGAGAGAGAAGATCTTTAGGGGATGGCATTGTATATATATGTAAGTAGAAGAACAGATTACAGGGAGTGGAATGGCCTAAGTGAGGCCAGGGGAAGAGACTGAGTAAGAGAAAGGTGGATGGGAGGGTCAATCAAAATTCAAAATATTCTCAATAAAACATATGAATGCCTACTTTCTTTGGCTAATGGCACATCCAGAAGCCATAGATTGCTGTGAGAAAATATTCAGTGCCAGAGATGGGATAGTTTCCAGTGAGTTGTTGGCCAGGGAAGTCCCTGTTGCCTCCAAAACATTACAGGCTATTGCCAAGGCCCTTGGTTTTCCATGAATAACAGATGGTAAGACCCTATTGCTGAAGACTTCATATACCTGGGCAGCATGGTCACTGAGAAATCAAGCTGGTGCTGAGCTGAAAACCTCTTCCTTGTAGACCAGCCAAATGAAAGCTGGAAAAAGCTGCACTGCATGCAGCCTTGGGGGAGACAGAAGTCATCAGCAGTGAAAACAGTGGACACTGGAAGCCTCAAGTTTGGCCAGAGAGGCCAAATGACCAAATGGGTGCAATAGTGGCACGTCTGCTCTAGGGGAAACCAACTGTTCTCTAATTGAACTGGTGGCCCGCTGTATGGGAGGGAATACATGCCTAATACTGAAAACCTACTCAAAAGCCTATGGCAAGGGAGTTCATGTGCCTTAGGAGTATAAAGCCTGCTCTTCTCTGGCTAAATGCAAAAATTATGCTCACCAAACTGCCCTTTAAGCACTACACTTAATGTTCACAATCATATATTAATGTTACTCTCACTTTTGATTAGAGAAGCTTATTTGATCAGGTGGTGGTGACCACTAGGATGACCCAAAAGGCAACATATTGCTGAGAAGAAGGGATGGAGAAGTGTTCAGCACCAAAACATCTCTATCACACCCTCCAAGGCTTAGTGTCCATTGTGGAAGAGGTGGTGGAAAGAATGTAAGAGCCTAAAGGAAGGGTACCACTCCTTACAATGCAATTGTCTACTCAGAAATTTGCCTTGATATCCATGATGTCACAGTGCCTAGCAATACTTTGCAAGACTCTCCTAATAGGAGAAAAAGATGATGACATCAGAATAAAAGAGAAACTAACACACAGAGAGGGGGAATATGATGGAGAGTGGAGTTTTTAAGGGGAAAGTGGGTTTATTGTCTGTAAGTATAGTAAAAAATTTTACAAAAACAGAATAGACTGGAAGTTCTCAGCTAAAATGGGTTCTGAATTGGAAGTGGAGTTATTAGAGGAACTAAAAAGAAGTTAAATCTGATGGTGAAAATGGGAGGGATGGGGAGCAAGTTAGAGCTCATCACTGGTCTGAGGTTACAGGATGTGAAGTGGGCCTTCCTCCATGAGTACAAACCTCCTTCTCTCATGGATTTCTCCCAGGGATCTAGAGTGCAGGTTTTATAGAGTCCACACACACAGTTTCTAATTCCAAAGCCTCACTGTGCTCATGGCTACCAGAAATAAGTTACCTTAGCAAACATAAATGGTGGCAATTTTGTGACACATAAAATTGATTTATGCTTACAATCAAAAATATATTTACCTTGATAATTTATTCTCAACAATTTAGCACAATTATTTGTGCCATAATGTTAACATTTCTGCCTTCTTGACAGTTAACTCTGAAGTACAAACACACACACGCACGCACACACAAAACAAAATAAAACAAAACAAGACAAGACAAAAATGCAACATCTTTCTGAGGCAGGGCTGAAAAAATCAATGTCACCACAGCCTCTTTTGTTTTTTTGTTGTGACAAGACTGAATTTAAACAGCCTGGAAAGTCAAAACAGCAGGAGAAATATCAATACATATTAAGTTAATCAAGAACCATGCTCTGCCATCCCTGTCTATACTAGAATTATGCTTCCATACTAAGTTTCCTGTTGTTCTTGGCAGCTTGTAATGTCTCCACAAATATTTGCAGTCTTCGGTGGTCATCTGAAATGAAGGGTAGCTACAGGCTTCCGTACATCTTCTTTGCATCTGTATGAGATTTTTGTCACAACTGTTTTAAGAAAATCACTCCTCAGACAGGCTCCAGCTCACTTATTAAATTCACCATCTTAAAATGTCTTTTATCTAACAAATGCTTTCCTTCATGTTCCACAATGGCATTCTAGTATACACTACATTCTCTGTTGCTCTGCATAATGCTCTTTTTAAAAAACATAGAAGACACATTACCTCAAATAAATACATACTGGACTGGTTCCCAGCATAGTCTGACTGTTCCACACAGCACTTGGAAGCTCCTATCTGACAAAAGCACATGGAGTAGAGCCATGGGACAAGCCTACCAAATGGAGAGACTAAATCTACTTGACCTTTTCAATGAACACTTAGTGGCTATTCCTTCAATCCAGCAAGGTCCATTTTTTCCCCCAAAAAAAGTAATTGGAATAGATATGCCAATTGTCTCATTAGGCACCTGAAATGTTCATTTTATCATATACAAAGGTAATTTTGCTTGTCTGTGGGTGCTTGGAACTGTTACCAGAGTAACAGCAGGACAGCACTTTCTTGGAGATGCAATGCTTAAACCAGAAGCAGAACTTAGGGGCATCTTTTACTCATGGGAACCAATAGATCTCAGAGACTTCTCATCATGGACCAAAGTATGAGTGTCATGATTAGCAAGGCCAAATACAAAATAGAAATGTGGGTTCCTCATTTAAATGTCCACACTCACAGTTCTTCTGAGGCCCACAGATCCCAGAGGCCTCCCACATTGCTGATGTTATCTTTCACTGATTATTCTCATAGGTAAGGGGATACTCACGTTGACTATGAAGCCTCAGATGGGTGTCTGTCAATAGAGACTCTTAAATATGTAATGGTATTCAAGAGAGCTCCCTACACCCACCCAGAAAGACAAGCAAAATGATTTCATCCTGATATGAATAAAAGAAGCTGTTTTCAAGAAAACATAAAGTATTTGAATGCTCAAATATCTGGACACTCTCTGGAATTCTCTTTTTAGAAGAAAACAAGTGTCATCCAAGTGCTAGGATTTCTAGGAACACATAGGAATTGATAACTCTGTGTATTAGTCAATTTCTCACTGCAGGGACAAAGTAGCTGTCAGTTTGAGGAAGGAAGGGTTTAGTTCAGCTTATCCAGGCTGTAGACTATCATGGTGGGGAAGATATGATGATGGAGCTGATCATATTTAGCACAGTAAGGAAGCAGAGAGAGACAAATGCTGCTGTTCGGCTCTCATTTTTTTAAATATATTCTGGACCCTGCCAGTGGAATGATGCTGCCCACAGTTAAGGTAGGTCTTCCTACATTAATTAACCTAATCAAGATAATCCCTTTCTCACATGCACAGATGCTAACCTAATCTACATAATCCTTGGCAGGTAATTCTAGGTCCTGCCAATCAATATAAATCATCACAAGTTCAGCCAATGTCAACTTGACTCCCAAACTTTTAAACTATAAACATTTAAACTATAAACTTCCATCTTTGTCTCCATAGGTTCATGACCATTTCATAATTGTCATAAAAATAAATTCAGTCCAATTTGAAAAGTCTTCAGTTTGTAATAGTTCTACTACTGTTCAAAAGTCTAAAGTCTCATCTAAGTCAAGGCAGTCTCAACTGTGAACTTTGTAAAAACTAAATAAAAGTCACATACCTCCATTCTAAAAGGGAGGAATGAGGGCTGGGGGAATGGCTCAGCAGTTAAGGTGTTTGCCTGCAAAGCCAAAGAACCCAGGTTCAATTCCCCAGGACCCACGTAAGCCAGATTTACGAGGTGCTGCATGTATCTGTAGTTTGTTTACAGCAGCTAGAGGCCCTGATATGCCATTCTCTCTCTCTCCCTCTCTCTGTCTCTCTCGCTTTCTTTCTGTCTCAAATAAATAAATAAAAATATTAAAAACAAAGTTTAGGGCTGCAGAGATGGCTTAGCAGTTAAGGCTCCTGCCTCCTAAGCCTAAGAACCTGGTTCCAATCTCCAGGTCCCACGTTTAGCCAGATGCAGTGACACAAGGGTGCAATGCCACACTTGCCCACAAGGGGGCACACACATCTGGATTTCGTTCACAGCAGCTGAGAGACTGCTGGCACACCCATTCTCTATCTGTCTCCCTCTCTGTCTGTCTCTCTCTGTGTCTCTCTCTAAAAATAAAAAATAAAAAAAACACAAATTTTAAAGAGGGAAGAATGGGGGTATATTAAAGTAAGACCAGACCAAAGTAAGACCAAAACTCAACAAGATAAACACTACATTCTGCAGCTACATGTCCAGTATCTTTAACTTCTAGTAAAATTCTCTATGCTCCAGAAAACTTGGGTAGCTCCACCCTTCTACCTGTGAAACCTATAGCCCCTCTCTCCTCTCATGGGCCAGATTCACCTGAGCCCACAGCTTCTACTTATAGATGTCCCATGGAACTGGTATCTCTAACATCCTAATTTCTCCATTGCAACTTAGAGTTCATTGTAACAGCTTCATACAGACTCACAGAGCCTCCTTAAAGGGACACTGACCCTGCCTCACATGGTTTAGTTTCAGCAAATCTGGATTTTTGTTGAAATACGTCATGAACCCCATCAATCTTGTGTCTTTCATTCTTCAAAACCAATGCTACACATGGGCAATGCAGCCAAATTCTACTGTTGGAACAGGGTGAAATCCAGTGCCCATGGAACACAACTGTAGTAGCCTCTGTATGCTGAACTTAGAGAGCAGAGGCCATCAGCATTATTACTTTGGGCCTTTTCCTTTGAAAAGAATTTAAATTCTTACCAGCTTGTGCCTTTGATGGGTTGGGTCTTCCCATCCATCAGGATATCTGTGTTATTGTCCAGTGCAGAGCAATTGGCTTATCTGCAATAGTGGTAATCTCATCAACAACTCCAGATGAAGAAGCTTCAGTTTCTGGATCTCAAATTTTTAAATTGTTCTCATTTCTTTCTGTGTCAATCTTTAGGTTTTTCATCTCTCTATTTTTCATTTTGCTCTCTTTCATTGTATACTGAATCAGACAAGCAAAAGGAAGCTATGCCACAGATTCAACATTATTCTGTCTTGAAATTTTCTCCAGCAAACACAGTAATCCATTAGTTTTCAATTCAACTTTGCTTAAGTTCTCAGGATATGAGCAAAATGCAGCCAGTTTCCTTACCAGAATATCATATGAACTGCCTCTAACCCAATTTCCAGTAAATTCCTTTTCTCCCTCTGAATCTCATGAGTCAGGTATCCGCATTCCACATTTCTCCCAGCCTTCTAGTCTTCCAAATTCCCACGAAAATGGTCCATAAAGCTCTGCATACAGCATTGTAAGGCTGCTCTAATCCAATGTTCAAGATATGTCCACATTATTCCCACAAACCAATTCCAAAATACTAAGTTTCACATGGTCAGGTTTGTCACAGCAACAGCTCCCTTTCTCAGTACCAATTTTCTACACCAGTTACTTTCTTGTTGCTGGGACAAAATATCTAACCAGAAGCAATTTATGGAAGGAAAGATTTATTTCAGCTTACTGTTCTAGGTTATAGTCCATCACAGGGAAAGCACAGCAGCAGTTGCTGCTCATAAGCATTTACAGCAGGAAGCAGAAAGCAATGAATGTTTTAGTTATCCAGATTTTACTTTCTTTCATAGGGTCCAGGATTTCAGCCTGTAGAATAGTACCACCCACAGTTAAGGTGGATCTTCTAACCTTAATTAACCTAACTGAGAGAATCAAGACATGCCCAGAGGCTTACCCAATCTGCATAATCCTTCACAGGTGATTCTAGGTCCTGTTATTTGGACAATCAAATATAATCATCATATTCTGTCTTCCTATGTTCCCTCAGCACTTATTGAGTTAAGATAACACATAGTTCTTCATCTTCATTAAATATTACAATTGGGACTTGACAGAAATGGACATTTCACTTTAAAATGACACAGAATAGAAAAAAGTGGTCTTACATTTCTGTAACAAACTGTCTCTTTGTAAAGAACTATTTTTTTAATTGAGAACTTTAATATATGAACATATTGCAAATTAGACATATTGCCATCAGTTTATATTCTTATGTCCCCTCTCTGCCATCATCATTTCATTCTCGAGTCAATATTTAAGTGTGTTTCCTAAGTTAGTGTTTGTCATCATCAAAGATATAAGAACCAAAATTGAGCCCTCCTCTTTTACTTTTATTTCCAACACTTTAGAACTGCTATAGGACAGGGTGGAAGGACTGTAGCTTTGGGGAAAGTTGGCTTCAACTTTTCCAACAACCTCGTGAAGAAGTTTGACAATAGCAACGAGAGTAAAAATACCACCTACAAGTAAGTTGCTATCAGTTGATTGATTCTACAAACAAAACTCAGTGTTAACTCAAGTTAAAAAATATTTCTACTTAGTTGCACTCAGATTTCTATATTTCTTTAGTATTTTTTGAGATTCTTTGGGCTTCACATCATTCTGGTTACCATGCATTCTAAAATATAGGCAGGTAGCAGATATCTAAAAATAAAGCATAAAGAAATATGAAGCACTTATATTTGAGGTGCTTGTAAGTTAATGAATGAATCATTATCTATCATATAAATAAGAATAAGTGTATTTCAAAGAAAACGAGATATGAATGCCATAAAAAGCTTTAAACTGTTATGTGAGAGTTCTAAGATGGGAAATAATACCTCCTGTGGTAGTCTGAATGCATGGCCACAGACTCAGGTGTTTTATTAAAACTGAGCTTCCAAATTGAGCCCTTAGCAGGCAGATTCCGGATACAGGGGTCATATCACTGGTGGTGGGTCTTGGAGTCCACCTGTAAGGTGTTTTGGGGGTGGACCTTGTGTCCAGCCCTAACATATGTGGAGAGCAGTTTGGAGCTCTGGCTGTTCAGTTTTGGTGTTTACTGGTGTTGTTTGATGGATATTGGATGGTGTCTCTGTTGTGATGCATGCTGGAGTAAGCCACCTTCTTCTGCGATGATGGAACTTCCCATGAAGTCTGTAAGCCTGGAATAAACCCCTTCCTCCCATAAGCAATTTCAGGTTGGGTGTTTGTTCTAGCAACAAGAAGCTGACTACAATACCTCCTCATGGAAATGTCTTCAGAGATCTCATGAGAAAACTTTAATTCAGTTATTCCATGGACGTTGATCATGGTGGCACATGCTTGAAATCCCAATACTCAGAAGGTTGAGGCAGAAGGACTTTCATGAGTGTGAGGTCAGCCTGGACTACATGGTGAGTATGAGACCATCCAGGACCATACAGCAAAATTCTGCCTAATATATTAATATACATACATATAGTTACATTGTAAACATATATCTTCTTTGGACTGTGGATGCATGGAGGAAAAGAGACCCCTCAGTATTAACAACAGCTACATAGTAACCCATTGATCCTCTGGCAACTATCAAGGTATAGCCTTCATGCACAATCTACCAGAAAAGTCTTCATTTGCTGAAACCCTTCTCCTGTAAAGTCCTTAGTAGTCTAGCTTAGGCTTCTATCTTCAATTGAATATGTCTTTAGAAAATATCACGTGTGATCTTTTAAATGTTAAAGGTAATGGGCAATTTAAAATCTTAATCTTACCAGATTTCTTTTCTACTTGTGATATAACCACTCTTTCCTTATGGAAGCTTCATGATACCACATTCCCTGGCTCTTCTTATACTTTGGATACTTCCTTCTTTGGCCCCACCGTGGGCTCATTTTTGCCCATCTGCTTGGTAAAGGGTGCCATACCTGCCCTCCACCCACTGTTTTTCTCACTCCACATGTTCCCTGGGGAAATCACAGCCATTCTCAACATTTTCATTACCACTTATCCGCTAAGGACCTCCAAATCTGTATTTCCAGCCCTAGCCTCATCCTGTATGCTTCAATCTCACATATTAGAGACCACTTCAGTATTCCATAGGTAACTAAAACTCAGCATGATGACAACTAACATCATGAGATCTTCCCTAAGAAGGCACCTCCTCTTATACTTTCTGTTTCACTTAGAGTTCACAAATTATACTCATTGTCCACTTTTTCAAATGAATCACCTCATTCCTACCATTTCTACCAAGACCTTATTTCTTTAATCTTACCTAAACTCATGTAACAACCTCCCCAGTCTAGTTTTGTCCTCTCAAAGTCACCTCTAAATGTCTTTCAGAACAATTCCAGCTGAGTTGCAAGTTTAATTCTCTCTCCCTCTTTATTTCTCTATCTCTCTCTCACACACCTTGAAGACTTGTTCCAGCAATATATCTCTTGGGAATAAGATTTAAACTTCTTCAAACTTATAAAATACAAGGTCATTTATGATCTACCCATTAGAGGAGAAAAGTGAAGTTCTGAACCAGCCACTTGGTAACAATATAAAATTCATAAAAGGTTCCTAGTAGGAACAAAACCCATTGAACTAAAGGAATGATTGTTATAGTAGTCTTTGACTAAGTAGATATTTTCAGTACCACACAGAAGTAAGCAGAAGGACTGACCCCGGATTCATATTAAGGAATAACTGAGAGTTTAAGGTATTACCCAGAATTCATTTTTATGAATTGCTTATTGAAGTGACCAATCTGAAAAGAATAAAAATAAGCTGGTAGGAAAACATAGTGGAAGTCAAAGAACAACAGTTGTTGACTTAGGCTATGGTCAGATTGGTGAGGATCCATAAACTTCTATAGAGTAGAGCATTCATAATTGTATTAATTACACACAACTACAAATGCCTATGTATATATCTCTTCCTACCAGAAAAAAAGAGCTACTGGAAGTTAAGGACAATTATAGCACTTACTTTCTCATTGCCTGGACAAAGCACAAGATCAGAAGCAGCAGATAGAAGTGAAAGGTTAATTTCAACTTACAATTCTGAGGTGAGGTGTCATCATGGCAGGGAAGGTATGGAAGAGCAGGTAGTTAGGTGTCACATTTCCATATCAGCAGAGAGGAAAGAGAAGCATTGATGAGTGGGGCTAGACTATTAATCCAAAGACTCACTCCTAGTGACACACCTCCTCCAGCAAGGTTCCACCTTCCAATGGCTCTACCAGCTGGGATTAATTATAAGGCTTAGTCACAAATACATAAAACTATGAAGGGGTGGTTTTGCATTCATACCACCACAAATATATACATACACATATGTAGTTAAGTTCTTATGCCCTGGAATCTAGTACAATGTCTGACATAAAGTAAAAGTTCAGAATATCATTTAATGAGTGACAAAGGCTTGGATATAGGGAATTCTGAGACATGTGCAAGAAACCATATAACTTTAACAGTTCAAACTCCCATGTCTAAATAGCAAGAAATACTATCTTAGCCAGATAATAGATACTCTGGAACAGCAGACCAGGAAACCAGGCTTTATGCTGTGGTCAGTTGGAAGTCACCAAATGTTAGGGGCTTGGGAGAGATGGACTGTATAATTAGTACTATATTCATACGTATTGACTAATACTGATGACCTCACAGCATGGCACAAAGTTTTTGTGAGTCATTAAAGGACTTTGGATATTCACTGCAGTAGGTCTGTCTTGATTGTTTTCCAATGTCATTCTATGGAGTTGGTAATCACTGCCCATTCACATAACAGATTCATCACACATATATTGAGTCACTTCTGTGTACTAAGCCCTAGGCTGGGCACTATTATATTCTTTTTCCATTCAAAAGACTAGTTTGATAAACCAAACATCAGATTCATAAACTGTGTTGGCCAATTAATATAATGGTTACACATCCTTAAACTCTTAGAAAGAGGAATAGAGAGATTGCTTAATGGTTATGGCACTTGCCTACAAAGCCAAACGGCCCAGGTTTGATTCCTTGGTACCCATGTAAAGCCAGAAACACAAGGTGCACAAACATCTGGAATTTGTTTGCAGTGGCTAGGGGCCCTGGCACACCCATTCTCTCTCTTTATCTCTCTGTTTCTCTCTCTGTGTTTCTCTCTCTCTCTCTCTCTTTCTCAAATAAATAAATAATATAGAAGAACTCAGAGCCACCTACAGGCTTATTTGAAGTTAATTTTGCTTTACTTAATTGCAGTTGTTCCTATTCAAAAGAATAGAAAAGAATATGAAAAGAATAGAAATTCACCTTCTACAAACACAGTCAATGAGACTTCAGATAACTTAGTCACATGTAATAGGCCCCAAGGAAGGAATAACAAAGCCAAATTCAAGGGTCTGTTTGCTAGTCATGTGTGGTCTTCTGTTGGCTCCATGATTTAGATGTAAACTTGACCAGCTCTGAAATGTGATCTCCATACAACAAACAAGTGGAAAATTGGCCATTCAGAGAAACACAGTGGAAAGAAATCGGACAGCTGGGTGAGTTCCATCATTGATTATCATGCTGGTCCTAAATTTTCACACCTTATTAATCAAGCTTGCTCAGTAATCACTTTTGTACATGTGGTGTTGGTAGATTTTACAGCCTCTGTTTTAATGAGCTGCTGTTTCTTTTGACATTTGGAAATCTAATCTGGAAAAATGATTCAATGAAATGTAAAGACCTTTCATATTATATGTTTAGCCATGTAGTTTTCCAGAATTCTTAGAGCAAGCAAGGGACAGCCACTCTTCCCATAGAGCTGCTGTTCGTGCCAGAACATGGCAGGCCAATTCCTACGGAGATCCTGAACAGATGTGCCTGGCAGCACAGACAGCTCATGAGAATGAATATTAGAGATTGCAAGCTCCTAGGAAATAAATGGGAATTTGCAACTTGACTTATGACAAGATGATATTTGAAAGCCCCAAAGCTCACCTATAGGACTGAATATTTGGGAGGCCATCTCATCTCAGAGACCTGAGAAATAGCACAGTAGAGAGAAATACATTCAGTACAGATAGGAAGCAACTACTGAATTATAAAATTATGTCAGCTATTGCATGAACTAGCAGAAGGAGCAATGTTTCCACTTAGAAGGAACATTAATTAATATTCTATAGCCTATGTAATCCTTGTAATTACTTCTATAAAATTGTGGTATTTTGCTGAGAAAATAGATCCTAGAGGAAATACACATGTCAAAATACATTATTCCTGAGTGCATGGCACATATGGGTGAGGCTAAATTGGCCTTCTTATTTCCATATCAAACCCATAGGAGGTTCAGGATTGAAAACTGGCAGTCACTGCTCTGTCAAGCTGTTCATTCCCAGGGATTTGTGATTCTCAAGCTGGAAGAGGCAATTTGGACATAGAACAATTGGCTATGAGGTTTGTAGCCATTCCACCCCAATAAACTGAGAGATTAATAAACAATTGTTCCTTTCAAATCTCCCAATGCTCATACACTGCTCTTGTTACATGGCTCTCCCCCATGAGCACTAACTCACTACTTCCTAGATCATACTCGCTCTCCCAAGATAAAGGGCTCACCTCTCAAATTAATTGGTAATTGTTTATATTATCTAGCCAGCCCTGCTTTCTTCTTGCTGGGATTCCTTACTTCATCAACAAGAAAAAAAAATTCAGCTATAAAATCAAACAATCAATTTTGGTTGCTAGGAGGGAAAACATTCAGCCTAGAGAAATTGAACCTGACAGGTCAGAATTTGCTAATGTCATTTCAAGCTCATAGCTCATAAATATTCTGAAGTATAAGGAACTTTGAAAATAGTCTGAAAACAAACTGAATCAAAGAACTGGTTCTGTGGTATATGGTATTTCAAAATGGCACTATTGGAAATAAAGGTAAGAAATAATATATAGAGTGTCCTGAATTATGCTTTAAAACTACACAGACACGCTAATGGTCAGAGTAAATGCAGAATATCTTTGGAAGGGACAAGTGATACTAGAGAGAGCTCATGTTCCAATGAAGAGCAGGGGAAGAATGGAGGTTGCTTTGTACTCTGTGTATTCTTTGGGCCCCTTTTAAATTTTGTTCCATACATTTATGTGACTCATTAAAAACAAAAAAGTTTTTTTCTCTTTCTTTTTTTAGATTCTTTTTGTTTGTTTGTTTGTTTGTTTTTGAGGTAGGGTCTCACTCTAGCCTAGGCTGACTTGAAATTCACTATGTAATCTCAGGGTGGTCTCAAACTCACAGTGATCCTCTTACCTCTCCCTCCTGAGTATTGGGATTAAAGGTGTGCGCCATTACATCCAGCTTTAATTGGTTTTTTAAATGGCAGTTCTTCCAGCACTAGCTAAACCATCAGTCTCATTACCAAGACAGGGCTGAAGCATGTTTTCCCTGGTCAGAGCACCACCATTTCATTTTCGTCATGCACACAGCTCACACACTGGACTACCCTTAACCTAAACCCTCTTTAGTGACACTGTGGGGCTCATACAGTCAATTGCCCTAAAATCTCAGACATAACTCTGAGTCACAAAGCATGCTGACACCACAGCATGACACAGTGCTACCCTGTGAATCATCAGAGGAGCTTTTGGATGCTCCCCGCAGTAGGCCTTTGTTGACGTGTATTATGTTCCACTATCATTCTGTGGAATTGGAAATCTCCATTCGTATAGCTCTACGGAGATATCAAGTTAAACTATTTTGTAATTTAAATTTGTTTATTTTCAGTCAGGGTCTTGCCATGCAGCCCAGATAGTCCTTGAACTCTCAGTCCTTCAGCTCCATCCTCAGGAGCATTGGAATTGCAGGTATGTGCCACAACACATGCCTTTCAAAATCTTTTTTTCAATAAGAAACCTCTGTGTATTTCAAACATGTCTTGTCCAAACAGAGGCGGATACAAAGTTATATTCTGAAAACATTTCCCGAGAAATTTTCCACATCCCCTAGAGGATTGCTTCTTTATTTATTGCCATCTTCAACCCCATTCCACATCTCAGTACCCCATTCCCCTTTGATTGCTATGCCATTCCAAGAAACTCCTTTCCCAGAACAATTGAGGACTCTGGAATGAAACTGTTCATTTGGAGCTCCTGATCCCCATATCTGTCCCAGTAGATATCAACCTCCAAGCAGGAGCTTCCCAGCAGCAAAGAGGCAAGATCAGAGTCTCTGCAGCGGGCCATGTGAATGGAGTTTAGGGATTTCTCAGCCTCACCCACATCTCAGGAAGTATACACACTAACCTTATTGTACCTACACCACAAAAGTGCAAATTTCAACTTTAGTGGTAAACACAAACCTAAAGGAGCCTAAGGATGTTTTGCATTTTCATGGCAACCCAAACTACACACCAAGAAGAACAAGCTGTCTATAGCACCCAGTCCTAGCTCCCGAACTCCTATGTGGAGGGGGACAGTTCTCTGGTCACTAGTCCCACTCATGGCCCTAGGAAGGCTCATGTCCCCAGAGGAAACACAGGGTGGGGAAAACCGCCCCCAGCACCAAGTCCCTTCATGCTCTTGGCTTTTCTACCCAGTGTGGAGAAGAGAGGTCTTTCTTTCCACTATTCTGGTCACATTACTCTCTAGATTTGTTAAGTACTTTATCTCATTGAGGAATAATATAGCAAGTGGATCTAGGGCTTCACACATTCTAAACAAGTACTGAATTACAAGCATAGTCCCTTTTATTTTAACTTATTATTGTTATTGTTATTAAAATAGAAACTTTGTATGAACACATAATGTGTTGATGCCATCATTTCCCTCCTCCCGGCCCCATTCCACTTAGGACCATTCTCAGTGGGATTACTAGTATTCACCATAGGGTTGTGGGTTAGGAGTTGTAAGGGCAGCAGTCAGTGTTGAGGGGGGCGGGGTGGGAGGCAATGCCTCTGGTTATTCCCTCCTGCCCTGTGGGAAATAGATCTTACCAAATTACTTAGGAGGTCTTGAACTCAGGGTCCTCCTGCCTCATGCTCTGAATAACTAGGTTTATAGGCCTGCACTGCTGGGTTTTAAACTTAAGAAGTACTGACTGGTTAGTTCCAAGCTAAATGTGAAGGCTCTATCTCATGACTATGGACTAAGTATTCTGTATTCGGGATACTGCACTCACCATCAGCTCACCAACCAAAAATCCCCACTACTGACCTCCAGGACAGTCTGACTCCTCTGCCCACCCCCACAGCCCTGGGCTGTCAGGCCTCCACTACTGGGTTTTCTCTGCTGTCACTGTCCTGGAGTCCCACCCCCATCCCACTGCCTCATTACCCACAGCCACCTACCTGCTCAACTCAACCCCATTGACCTAGAGTGTTTAACTAAATACCTTATTCCTGGGAATTCTTTATGATTTCAGGGTACATTTTTTGTGCCCGCTCTGTATTCTTGAATTGTTTGGAGTATATTTGCCTCTCTTTGGGTCTGTGCTTTCTTTGATAGCATAGATGTTGCACTGGGAATCTTGAGACCCCAACAGAGTACCTGCTAAGTAATCTCAGTGAATACAAAGTTCCTAGATTGACTGTAATGGTTAAGGGGTCTGAAATCAGACTTATTGGGAGCAAACTTTACTTCTGCTACTTCCCAAATAGATGTGAGCAAGTTAACATCTGAGCTACAGCTCCAATATGTAATGGTGATACCCATTTCAGGAAGTTGGAAGGATGAAGAAGCCTTTGCAGTGACGTGCTTTAGCAGATCTGAAGCCTAGTGCTCAGCTAGTGCACATGATTACCATGCTCAGCTGTGCTCAGGCCATGAATGCTGGTCCACACTTCCTTTCTCTCAGTCTGTTTTCTCACCTCTAAGATGGTGATACTAATTGTAGCTAAAAGTTTGATTATGGTGTAATATAAATGTTAATTCATATCCAGCACATGGAGCATTTTAAAACAGTACCACAGTATGTTTAAGGACTCAGAGTTCCTGTGAGCTTCCTTACTCGGGCATGCTTGCTCACTGCCTTAGAAAGAAAGACTCAGAAGCAAAATCAAGAGACACATGGGAAAGGAAATGTCTTTCTGGTTGTCACACCAGCCATGAGAAGCATTTGCTACTTATACCACCCTCCACCTGTTCTCTTACTTCCAGGCAAGCCAATGCAGTTTAAATTCAGATCAATGACAAGCGATTTGCCAAAGGCAAGGAATAAAGCAGCTGACAGGCATCATGGAGAAAGCTAGACTATGAGACAGAGAGAACCCTGGACCATGGTTTTCTGGAATCCCTGGCTGCAACCTGGGTCCAAATCTCCCTCTCCATTTCCACAAAATCCCAAGTTCCTCTGTGGGAGGAGGGAAGAGCACCTCACCACACTAATGGACCACTAATTCCTTTTCAAGTGAAGAGGAGAGACCCGCAGAGCTGCCTCATTTGCCTTGTCTAGAGGGTCATTAAAATGAAAGGTTGCAGGCTCTTGAGACAGAGCTGGTAGTGACAGCTGCCAGGTGCTGGAAGGCCAAGGGGAGTCTGCAGGGCATTCCAGAGCAAGACTGATGATGCAGACATTTTCACAGACCCTGTGCAAGTATAGATCAGCCCCAGGCACAGGCTGCACCAAGACCTTCATACATCCCCAAAATAACCTTGACTAGCTACCTATTGGGGCAAACATCCCTCTAGAGAGGCCTGAGCAAGTGAGACTGTTTTGTTTCCAAAATCTCTCCACAGAGGAGCCTTCCCATTATTGATAATCCTGTATATTCTTTCCTTTTACTCCTCTTCCTAGATATATTCAAGAACATAATATGCTTAGTGCCTCTATTCACACATTAGCAGAAGAATTTTACTTTTTATAAACAGTTTTCAAAAAATTAAAATGTAGTATTTTAATGTTTCCTTGAGGGTGTGTTTCAGGGGTAACACGAGAGCCTTTCTCCAACATTTTTCACTACTTGTGCCATGGACTGAGCTAAACATCATTGCTCATAAATGCTGCAGATATGTTATCCTGGATACATCCTTGAGAGAGTGGATTCAACAATATAACATGTTAGAACATCTCAAACCCCTGTTCATGCTTCCCAAATTGCAGAGAACCCTGGACAATGCAGCTCACAGAAAGCTCACCTTTTAATTTCCTAGTGGTGCCTATTACTTGCTTTGACCTTGAACAATTTTCTTAACTTCTGTGTGTTTAGTTTGCTATTTTGTATATTGTAAAATGACTATATAATACCTACAGAATACTTAATTCACTGAGTTTTGGAAAAAATTAAACCAACTAAGGTGTTCCAAAGCTGGTTCTGGTCAGGTGTCTTATCCCAGCAATGAAACCAACCAAGTAAACCAAGTAAAAGAGAAAATCCACATGATCACTATTACAAAGATACATGCAGAGAAAATACTGACAAAATTTGATGTCATTCTTGATTTTAGAAAACAGATTAGGACTGGGGGTGTAACATTTAAGTGGGAATAGGGTAGGAGATGAAATTAAGAGGAGGGAATGGGGGAGGATTAACTAAAACTAAAAATGTGTGAAAAAGCATTATGAAAGAAAGAAGTCAAATTATCAATATTTGCAGTTGGCATGGGCCTTAGATTTGATAAACACTTTCAGCAAAGTAGAAAGATACAGCCGGGCATGGGGGCACACACCTTTATTCCCAGCACTTGAGAGGCAAGAAGTAGGAGGATCGCTATGAGTTCAAGGCTACCCTGAGACTATATAGTGAATTCCAGGTCAGCCTGAGCTAGAGTGAAACCCTACCTCAACTAACCAAAAAAAAAAAAAAAAAAAAAAAAACAATAAAAAGTAGCAGGATAGAAAATCAACTTACACAAATCACTAGCTAAGCTTTCTATATACTAATAATGAATATGATGAGAAAGAGACTAGGAAAAATTTCTATTCATAGTAGTTTTAAACAATAAAATACCTTGGGCTGGAGAGATGGCTTAGCGGTTAAGGCGCCTGCCTCCTAAGCCTAAGAACGCTGGTTCCAATCTCCAGCGGTTCCAATCTCCAGGTCCCATGTTTAGCCAGATGCAAAGTGACACAAGGACGCAATGCCCCACTTGACCACAAGGGGGCACACGCATCTGGATTTCGTTAGCAGGGGCTGAGAGGCTGCTTGCGCGCCCATTCTCTATCCGTCTTCCTCTCCCTTTCTCTCTGTCTCTCTCTCTGTCTCTCTCTCCAAAAAAATAAATAAAATAAAATAAAATACCTAGAAACAAACCTAATCAAGACCTCTACAGTGAAAACCTTAAGGTACATATCAGATGGAGTTTAATACCAAGGATGTATATAGAACTGCAAAAATTAAATATCAAAGGATTGAATTATCTAAGCAGTAAATGGAATAATGAACTGAATAGACAGTTCTAGAAGAAATACAAATGGCCAGTAAGCACTTGAAAAGTGTTCAACACCCTTAGCCATCAGGCAAATGAAAATTATAACTGAGATTCCATCTCATCTCAGTCAGAATAGCTATCACCAAGAAAACAAATGACAACAAACAGTGGCAAGGATGTGTGTGAAGAAAGAGGAACCCTTATTCACTGCTGAAAGGAATGTAAACTTGCATGGCCACTATGAAAATCAGGATGGAGATTCCCTAAAAAACTACAAATAGAACTACCATACACCTAAGGAACTCTATGTCAACAAATCCCTGAGATACTTGCATAGCTGCACTAGTCACAATAGTGAGGAAATGAAACCAACCTAGATGTTCATTAACGATGAATAGATAAAGTGTGACACATAAACACGCTGGAATTTCATACCAACATAAGTGAAAATTACATAATACATTTTCAGGAAAATAGATGGAACTAGAAATTATTAGGGTAAGTGAAATAAACCAGGTTCAAAAAGAAAAATACTGCATACTCTTATATGCAGAACCTAAATTTGAAATTGTGTGCATGTATTTTGTGTGTGTGTGTGAGAGAGAGAGAGAGAGGGAGGGAGGGAGAGAGAGAGAGAGAGAGAGAGAGAGAGAGAGAAAGAGAGAGAAAGAGAGGGAGAGAGAGATAAAACTAGAAAGGGGATAATAAGAAAAAGGAAAATATCTTATGGGAGGAGAAGAAGGGAATGGAATACATTGGGTAAGAAACCAGAAGGGCATGCTATTTGGGGGAAGGAACCAGTCAGAAAGGACAATGGGTGTGAGGGAGAGAAGTGTGAGAAGCAGTAAGAGAGTGAGGTCACAAGCACTGGCAAGCTGGGCTAAACTATAAAATTCCCAGGCCCACTTCAAGAGACGTACTTCCTCCAAGGCTCCACCATCTACGATCAAGAATGAAACTTATTTATGGGGCTGGAGAGATGGCTTAGCAGTTAAGGCATTTTTCTACAAAAACAAAGGATCCCAGTTCAATTCTCCAGGACCCACATAAGCCAGATGCACAAGGGGGCGCATGCATGTGGAGTTTGTTTGCAGTGTCTGGAGGCCCTGGTGCACACATTCTCTCCCACTCTCTCTGTCTCTCTTTCTGCCTCTTTCTCTCTCTCAAATAACTAAATAAAATATATTTTTTAAAAGAATGAAACTAATTTACAAACACATGAGACTATGTGGAACATTTTTCATTCAAACGACCACATATGATATTAGAAAATGTAACACAGTGTCATTATCATATAAAAAGTGTCAAATGAAATACCTACAAATAAATTTAACATGAAATTTACCTATGTGAATCAAATAATACAGTTTTAGCCTAAAAAATAGTCATGAAAAAGTAGAAAGGAGTGTTATATTTTGAGATGGGAAGAATCTTCATCACAAAATTCGCACTTTGGGTTGGAGAGAAGGCTAAGCAGTTAAGATACTTGCCTGTAAAGCCAAAGAACCAAGGTTCAATTCCCCAGGACCCATGTAAACCAGATGCACAAGGTAGCACATCTGTCTGGAGTTTATTTGCTGCAGCTAGAGGGCTTGTAGCACCCATTCTCTCCATCTCTCTCTCTTTCCCTCTATCTCTCTCTCTTCCTGTCTCTCTCAAATAAATAAAAATAAAACATTAAAAGAATTCTCATTTCACTAAAATATAAACACAATAAATTCAGCTACCTCAAAGAATCCTATAGTCTTGAATTTCCAGCACTCAGGAGGCTGAGGCAGGATAATTATGAATTCAAAGCCAACCTGGACTGAATAGCAAGATCCTATCTCAAAAATAAATAAATAAACAAACAAATAAACAAATACTAAGCCATCAAAAACCATCTATACAGGATTTTTAAACAAAATCTATAAAGTGGTTATAAAATTAATCTGGAAGAGAAGAATTGTTAGAATAGATGATACATTATTAAGCTGGACATGGTGGCACACGTCTGTAATCCCAACATTTGGAAAGTAGTTAAGGCAGGCAACTGGCTTGGGCTACCGAGTGAGACCCTGTCTCAAAATATGCATGCATAGAGAAGGTGAAGAAGAGTATGTATATAAGTGCTTGACAGGATATACATTTTTATTTAATTTATTTTTTATTGACTGCTTCCTTAATTTTTTAGAGCTGTAGTAATTAAAATATCATGGATCTAACACAAAATTACTATTTTTTAACTACCTTCTTACTACTGGTCCCATTTAGCTTGTCCACTTATCCATAAATGGACAAATAGGCTACGTTTAACTCTGCTATGAAAGAGAGCTACAACAAGCTCAGTGGGTCATGTACTTTTTCAAGAAACATGCATGTGTTTTTCTAGAGTGCATAAGAAGTGTGATACCAAGTTATGCACAGTACCAGAATGGCTGTCAGACTTTAGTGCTTCTGTAATGCAGGACTTTCCCATTTTCTTACAATCAGGAAAGGAATTAATATTATTTAACATAATTTTTTGCTATTTCATTGTTTTCCTTTTCATTTCTCTAATTATGTGCCTAGAAGTTTGAATATCTCTTTATTCAGATTGCTAGTTATTTGGGTTACCCCTTCTGTGAATTACTATTAATATATTTTGCTCATTTTTCTAGTACATTTCCCAATATTTTTCTCTGATTCACTTGTAAGAATTTCTTGTGTGTATTATATATTAATCTCTTGTCAATTCCTCTTTTATTTTGCAAATATCATCTATCAATCTGTTTCCCATCTGTCAAACTTGTCTATAGTTTGCTTTGTTAATAAAAAATTTATTAATTAGTTAAGGACATACTCAGTATGTAAACAGCACATGTTGGTACCATCCTTACCCTCACCCTCTTTGGGGATGCCAGTTATCCCCATGGTCAAGCATTGTGGGTCATGCATTATGGGGGTAGCCATCAATTATGGGGAAGAAGCAATGTCTCTGTGTGTAACATCTCAATGTGGCTCTAACAATCTTTCTACTCCCTCTTCCACAAATTTCCCTGAGCCATGTTGGGTTTGTTTTAGGTCTACTTCAGTAACAGGCTCTTAGGAGCCTCTGTTCTCTTGATTTCTGGATTGGTAGAAGTTGAGTATCTTCAGTGTATATATATCCTTTACCATTGTACTGATATCAGGTTCACTGAGAAAGCAGCACTCTTGCTCATTTCCCCAATTCCTCTATGGTTTCAACTGGGGACCTAGTGAAGCATGATGGGCTGTTTCTTTCCTCAGGTCCTGCTTCCATCTGAGAAAAAGAAGCAGATTCTCCAAAGGATAGTGAAGTCAACACAGGTTAAATGGGATAACCATTCCTAGTTTAGAGAGAATTTAATGAAGGTAGGCTGTCTTATAGCCCAAGATTGGTGTGAGCTTGATATCAGAAAGTGAACTCATTATCTGAATATGATTCTGACTAGTTTTCCAGTTCCTGATATGGGTTCCTTTCCACTAAGCAGATCTGTTAGCCAATCCAAGAGCAGTTGGCTATCCACCATGGCTGTGTCCCACTATTGCACTTGTGAGCATCACATCAGATTGTTTACGTCTAAGTAGCTTAGACCTTGAGTTACTCTGAGAGATGTTCACCATTTTCCCCCAGTAGCTCATTGTAGTACCTTCTAGCCCTAGAGGGGCTAGCTGTCTGGGGACTGGCTCTCTTCCAGATTCCATCCTGGTCTCACTATATTCTGTATTGATAGTATATGGTGTCTTTGGCAGTAGGGTCTTACCATTAACCTCTGGTGGGTATTCAAGTGCTCTGATAGAAGTCTGTGCTCTTGTGGGAAACCTTGTAGATCCCTCTGATCAACAACTCATTTTGGGTAGTAACCACATCCTGGTACTGGGAGTTACAGGCCATTGTGAAGGGAAAGGAAAGAAAAAAAATGAATGAAAATATAAAAGGGAAAGAAAAGAGAGAGAGAGAGAGAGAGAGAAACAGGAGAAAATTAAGACTAGGCTTCATCTCACTCAGTACAGGGCCCTTTGATTCATGTGTTCCTTCTAAGGTCCTGATGAGAGTTCAACCTTTCAGTCTGTCTTCCAGGATACAGGATTTTATGGTACAAGTTCCATTTGGGTCCAATTTTGTGTCTCCCCCCTCCCACTCTTACCCTCCCCTTAAGCCGTACACTCCTTATTGGCCAGTATTCAAGGTAACCATTAGGTATGTCAGCATCTCAGGCTGATCCAGGTTAGGAACCACAGATGAGTGAGACCATGTGACAATTTTCTTTCTTTGATTCGGTGAGTTTGCTGAGTATGATCTCTTCCAAGTTTGACCATATTTCTGCAAATTTCATTGTGTCATTTTTTGTTGTTGTTGTTGTTGTTTTTGTTTTTTGAGGTAGGGTCTCACTCTAGCTCAGGCTGACCTGGAATTCACTATGTAGTCTCAGGGTGGCCTCGAACTCAGGGTGATCCTCTTATCTCTGCCTCCTGAGTGCTGGGATTAAAAGCATGTGCCACCATGCCCGGCTTGTGTCATTTTTTTCTAAGTGCTGAGTAGAATTCCATCATGTAGGTATACTACATCTTGGCTATCCATTCTTCCAATGATGGGCATCTGGGTTGATTCCTGGTCTTAACTACTATGGATTGAGCATGGTTGAGCAAATATCTCTGAACTGAGGCATGGAGCTTTTAAGGTAAATGCCCAGTAAGGAAATAAGTGGATCAGTTGGTAACTCTATTTCCATAGAGGTTGTTCCATCTTACATTCCCACCAACATTGAATGAGGGTTCCTACTTCTCCATATCCTTACCAGCATTTATTTCTATTTGATTTTTTTAATGTTTGCTATCCTTCCTGGGTTAAGGTGGAATCTCATAGTTGTTTTAATTTGCATTTCCCTAATGGTTAGGGATGTTGAACATTTTCATAAGTGTGTGTCTGCCACTTGTATTTCTTCCTCTGAGAACTCCTTGTTCAGTTATGAACTTCCCCACTTTGTGAGTGGGTTTGTTTGATTTTTTAGTTCTCTGCAGATTCTAGAAATTGTATGGCCAGCAAAATTTTTCTCCCATTCTGTGGGTAGGCTGTTGGCTCTGCTTATTGTATGTTTGTCTGTGAAAAAAAACTTTTTAGCTTCATGAGAGTCCAATGGTTGAGTGATTGTTTAAGTTCCTGAGCTACTGGGTTATTGCTAAGGAAGTCTTTTCCCACTCTTACATTGTGGAAAGTTCCGCCTATTTTTTCTTTCAGGAGTAGCAGAGATTCTAGTCTTATATTAAGGACTTTGATCCATTTGGACTTGATTTTTGTTCATGGTGACATGTGTGGATCTAGTTTCATTTTTCTGCATGTGGTTATCCAGTTTGTCAAACACCATTTGTTAAAGATGCTGTCTTTTCTCCAGTCTACATTATTAGGGTCTTCGTTGAAGATCAAGTAGCTGTAGTTACTTGACCTAAAGTTAAGATCCTCAATTCCATTACATTGGTCTATAATCCTGTTTTGATGACAGTACCGTGCTGTTTTTGCTACCATGGCTTTGTAATATAGCTTTATATCAGGTATGGTGATATCTCCAGAGGTGTTTCTATTGCTGAGCATATGCTTGGATATCTGAGGCCTGCTTCCATTCCTTATGAATATTGAGATCTTTTTTTTTTCAATTTTTGTGAAGAATAATGCTAGGATTTTTATTGGTATTGAATTAAATATGTATATTGCTTTTGGTAGGATTGCCATTTTCACAATGTTAATTTTGTCTATCCAGGAGCATGGGAGGTCTTTCATATCCTTTGTTAGTGTTATTCCAAGATATTTTATTTTTTTGTTGTTGCTATTGAAAATGGGACAATGTATCTAATTTCTTTCTCTGTATATAGAAAGGCTGCTGGGTTTTGTGCATTGATTTTGTAACCTGCTACTTTGCTAAAGAAATTAATCACCTTTAAGAGTTTTGAGATGGAGGCTCTCCGGTCACTTATGTATAGAATCATGTCATCTGCAAAAAGGGCTAACATAACTTCTTCCTTTCTAATTTGTATCCCTTTTATTTCTTTCTCCTGTCTTATTGCTTGGGGGTAGAACTTCTAGTACTATATTGAAGAGCAAAGGTGAGAGTGGACACCCCTGTCTTGTTCCTGACCTCAATGTGAATTCCTTGAGTCTTTCCCCATTAAGTATTATTTGGGCTTTAGGTGCTTTATATATAGCCTTTATTAGGTTGAGATATAAACCATCCATGACTATTCTCTCCAAGGTTTTGACTATGAAGTGATGTTGTATTTTGTTGACATCTATTGAAATCATGTGGTTTTTGTGATTAAGCTTATTTATGTGGCTGTGTTAGTATGACAGATTTCCATTTGCTGAACCACCCCTGCATTCCTGGGATAAAGCCTACTTGATCAAGATGGATAATGTTTTTAATGTGTTGCTAAATTCAGTTTGCAAGGATTTTGTTCAGGATCTTTGTGTCTAAGTTCTTCAGGGTTATAGGACTATTGTTTTCTTGTTGTATCTTTGTCTGATTTTGGTATTAGGGTGATACTAGCTTCATAAAAGGAGTTGGGGAGCTTTTCCTGCTCTCCAATTATGTGGTACCATTTGAGAAAAATTGGTTTCAGTTATTCCATGAAGTTTTGATAGAATTCATCTGAGAAGCCATCTGGTCCTGGACTCTTTTTTTTAGAGAAGTTTTTTTTATTACCTTTTCAATCTCAATGGGTGTGATAGGTTTGTTTAGGAGATCAATCTGCTCTGAGTTTTGTTTTGGCAGGTGGTATGGATCCATGAATTTATCCATTTCTTCCAGATCATCCAGTTTTGTGGAGTAGAGGTTTTGGAAGTAAGTCCTGATGGTTCTTCCAATTTCACTTATGTCTATTGTGATCTCTACTTTTTCATTTCCAATTTTGTTAATTTGAAACATCTCTCTCTTTTTTTTTTTTTTTTTTTTTTGCTTGATTACATTGACCAGGGCTTTATCAATATAGTCTATGTTTTCAAACAACCAACTCTTTGTTTCATGAATTTTCTTAATTGTTTTCTTAGTTTGCAATTCATTAATTTCTGCTCTGATCAATTATTTCTTTCTGTCTAGAGCTTTGGGGGTTGGATTCTTCTTGCTTTTCCAAGGTCTTTAGATGGATGGTTAGGTTATTGATTTAGGATCTCTCTGTCTTCATTATAGAGGCATTTAGTGCTATGATTCCCCCCTAAGGACTACCTTCATTGTATCCCATAAGTTTTGGTACAATGTGTTCTCATTGTCATTCAATTCTAGAAATTTTGCAATTTCATTTTTTTATTTCATCTGCTACCCATTTATTGTTTAAAAGTGTATTGTTCAGTCTCCAGGAGTGGGTGGGGTTCCTGGCACATCTCTTGAAGTTAATTTGTAGCTTCATAGAATTTTGGTCTATATCATATAAGAAATTATGTTGATCTTTCTAAATATATGGAGGCAGACTTTATGGCCCTGTGTATGATCTATTTTGGAGAAGGTTCCATGAGATACTGAGAAGAATGTGTATTCTGTAGATTTTGGGTAGAATGTTCTGTAGATATCCATTAGGTCCATCTGATCTATGGTGTTGTTGAACTCTCTTAGCTCCCTGTTGATTTTCTGTTTGGATGATCTATCTATTGCTGACAGTAGAGTATTGAAGTCCCCAAATATGATGATGTTAGTGCTTATTTCTGTTTTGTTGTCAAGGAGGTTTTGCTTTATGAATTGTGGTGCACCTGTGTTTGGTGCATAAAGATTGATGATTGTGATATCCTCTTGTTGGATTAGTCCCTTGATGAGTAAGAAGTGGCCTTTTTTGTCTTTTTTTTTATTAATTTTGGCTTGAACAGTACTTTATCCAATATTAGTAGAGCAACACCTGTTTGTTTCTTATTTCCATTCACTTAGAATATCATTTTCCACCCTTTCACCCTGAGGAGGTGTCTGTCTTTAGTGGTGAGGTGGGTTACTTAAAGACAGCAGATTGAGGAGTCTATTTTTCTGAACCACTCTGTTATCTTGTGGGTAAATTAAGGCCATTAATATTTAGGGTAATAACTGTGAGGTTCGATTTAATCCCTGCCATCTTGTGGTACTTCATGTGGTTTGGTGTTTTCTTGGACTTTGCAGTTTTTTGAGCCTTCTCTGGATTTGGTTATTGTGGTCTGCTTCTTTTAGGCTTGTGAGATTGGTTTTTTGACTCTTTTGCATGGAGAATTCTCTGAAATACTGTCTGTAGGTTAGGCTTTATGACCACATAGTTGTAAAGCTGAGTTTTATCATGGAAAGTTTTTCTTTTGCCATCTATTATGAGGGTTTCTTCTGCTGGGTACAGTGGTTTAAGTAACAAAACATAGGTTCTTAGACTTTGCAATGTTCCATTTCAGGCCTTTCTGGCTTTCAGGATTTCCATTGAGAAGTCTGAGATAATTCTGATGTGGTTACCTTTATATGTAAAGTGTTGCTTCTCTCTTGCTGCTTTTAGGACTTTCTCTTTGTTTTTGTTGTTTAGAGTCTTAATTATAATATGTCATGGAGAGTTTCTAGTTTGGTCCAGACTCTTTGGCATTCTGTTAGCTTATTGTATCTTCATGGGACTTTCTTTTGAGAGGGTAGGAAAGTTTTCAATAATTTTGTTGACTAAGTTCTCCATGCCTTTGGTCTGAATTTCTTTCCATTCTTACCCATGATCTGAATGTTGGGATGTTTAAGTGTATAAAACAATTCTCTCATGTTCTTGTCACAAAAATTTTTGAACTTATTCAAATTTTTGGACTCATGAACTGTTTCTTTTGTCTTGTCTTCCAATTCTGATGTTCTGTCCTCCACATGACTGACTCTGTTCTTGAGAGCTTCTACAGTGTTGGACTTGTTCAATTTGGTTTGTATTTTCTATTGTCTTTTTCTGTATAGTATCCATCCCTTTGCCAAGTTCCTTTTTCAGGTCATTTTCTTATTCTCTTAATGCTTCTTGGAATTCATGCTTGCATTTATTGATGTCTTTATTGAGCTTAGCCAGCTGATTATTGAGGTCCTCTTTTCTCTCTCTCTCTCTCTCTCTCTCTCTCTCTCTCATATTACTTAACTGTGTTTGGAAGACTCCCCCCTCCCTTTTTTTTCCTATTAGGTCCAACCTAGCAAGGACAGTATTCACACAATTGTTCTTTTGTTGATTTTCTGCAAGTTCTGGCAATTGCTTGGTCAGGGTCACATAGCTTGTGTCTTCATTTTGGTGTTCTGATCCTCCTACCTATTCCATGTTGTGATTGGAGACATCCATTGTGGGAGTAGGCAGCCTTGTTGGGGTTACTTCCATTTGATATTTCATGTTATTCCATTTATTTATTCATTTACTTACTTATTTTGGTTTTGGAGGGTAGGGTTTCACTCTATCCCAGGTTGATGTGGAATTCACTATGTATTCTCAGAGTGGCTTTGAACTCCAGGTGACCCTCCTACCTCTGCCTCCAAAGTGCTGAGATTAAAGGTGGGTGACAGCACACCCAGCTTTTGTGTTATTCCTTTTGAGCTGTGGTATGCCTATCTTACTTTGGGAATCTTATTTAATTCATGAGGAAGCTGTAGTTTACCCTTTAAGTGTCTTCAGTGATTGTTCCTTTATATGTTTGAGTAGATTAGGCTTTTGACAGCAAGGGGAGTTGTCTGCTCATAGGAGGAGTCAGCTTGGCCTTGGTAGGGACCCAGAGCCTTGGTAGCAGGCCCTGTTGGCCAGTGGCAGTGTGGGTGTATGACACAGAGTGGTCTGTTTATGTGTGGGGGATGGGCCTGTGCAGTCTGGTGGTGCAACAAAGGAGGGGAATGGGACAGTGAGGTCCAGTGGCATGGACATGTGGGGGTTGGGACTATGGGGTCTGGTGGCACAGGGGTTGGGGACAGAGTTGAGGGATGGGATGGCACAATCCAGTGACATGGGAAAGTAGGGTGGTGGGACTGTGTGGTCCAATAGTGTGATGGGGCAAAGCAGGGAGATGGACAAAATTTTTTAAATTTTATTTTTCTTATAATAAATATGAACAGAAATGACCAGAGGAAGGGGGGTAATACAGGTGCTCTTTGAATTACTATGGGTTACATCCTAATAAGCCCATTGTAAGGTGAAAATATATTAAGTCAAAACTGCATTAAGAACTATTTCACTACCTTAGAGATACTTGCATAACCATGTTTATTGCTGCTATATTCACAATAGCTAGGAAATGGAACAAGCCTAGATGTCCCTCCCCAGTTGAATGGATAATAAAGATGTGGTACATTTACACAATGGAATTCTATTCAGCGGTAAAGAAAAATGAAATTATGAAATTTGCAGGGAAATGGATGGATCTAGAAAGGATTATACTAAGTGAGGTAACCCAGGCTCAGAAAGCCAAACATCACATATTCTCTCTCATATGTGGATCCTAGCTACAAATGAACAGACTTGGGTGTGAACTGGAACCAAAAATCGGTACCAGAAACCAGTAAGCTGGTAATAGGCTATAAGGGAGGGAGGAGAAGGAAGGATTTAAGTGTATGGTAATGAACATATGTAAGTGGAAGAACAGATTACAGGGAAGGGAATGGCCTAAGCAAGGCCATTGGAAGAGAATGATTAAAAGAAGGGCAGGGGGAGGGTCAGTCAAAATTCAAGATAGTGTAAATGAGACCTATGTAAACCTACTTTTTTGAATAATGGCACATCCAGAAGCTGTAGACTGTTGCTAGAAAATTTTCAGTGCCTGGGATGGGATACCTTCCAGTGAGTTGTTGGCCAAGGAGGTACTGGAAGCCTCCAAAACATTAAAGGCTATTGCCAAAGCCCTTGGTTTCCCTTGAGAAACAGATGGTTAGATTCTATTGCTGAAGACATCTCTTGCCTGAGTGGCAAGGTCACTGAGAAAGCAAGCTGGTGTTGAGAAGAAAACCTTCTCCCTGTAGACCAGCCAACAGAAAGCTAGAAAAAGCTGCACTGCATGCAGCCTTATAGGACACAGAAGTCATCAGCAGTGAAAACAGTGGACACTGAATATTCAAGTTTGGCCATTCAGGCCAAATGACTGAACGGGTGCATTAGTGGCATATCTGCTCTTGGGGTAACCAACTACTCCATAATTGGACTGAAGGCCCTCTCTATGGGAGGGAATACATACCTGGTACTGAAAAATCTAAGCAAAAGTCTATGGCAGGTGAGGTCATGAGCCTTAGGGGTATAAAGCCTGCTCCTCTCTGGTTAAATGTGCATATTATTCCCACCAAGCTGCCCTGAAAACACTACACTTAATATTCATATTCACATATTAATCATACTCTCGCTTCCTGATGATGAGCAGGCTGTTTGTATTGTTTTAGGAAACCAGGCTGTTTTGTGAATAAAACAAATGCATGTTTGTATCACAAAAAAATACATTAAAGCTACCATGTGTTGAGTAGTTCTGCTCCACTATGTCCTCTCTGCCATGATTCTGTTCCTCACCATAGGACAGCAGGAATGGGCCAAATGACCAAGAACAGAAACCAGTAAACAATAAGAAGAGTGAAATAAAGTGGTCAAGGAAGGGTTAGCTTTGTTAGGCTGCAGCCAAACTTGCCAGCATCCATTCTGTGCATAGATGGTGATTCCTCTGACATTCAGGAATCAGTTCCTCTATCAATCAAAGAGGAAATGATGTCCATTCTGTGGAATAAACATTTATTCAACTCTCTGATTTTTCCTAGAAAAACAGTGAAAATCCTACAGCTAAGGAGATGGTTTGGGGGGATTTCCTAAGAAACTAGGAAATTACCTGTAGATACTTTCACACTGTGAACAGCTTCTGCAGTTCTGGAGGTGGAAAGGAGTACCACATAACAGCAGAAGTGCTGAGGAATACTAAGACATGGGCTAATAATGACTCCATCAGTAATGAGACAAACTAGTTTCTACAGGATAGTATTAAGGTGATTCTGAATTTCATCAGCACATAGCTCATAACATTGTTCAACTTAGACCTGAAGATGTTAGGGGGAAAAGACCCAGAATTTACCAGCCAAAGAGTCAAGGCAGAGTGAGACAAAGATGTCACAGGTGACTATATGTGGGAGGAGGAGGGTAAATTTATGGACTTAGTGGTCAACATTCAGGTAGCATGCCTCTGGCATCCAAACCCCAAAGGCTGAGCTCTGGTCTACTTCTCGGTTCCATGGCAGGAAAATCCCAAACTCTAGGGAGAATTAGTTCTCTATTTGACTTCTTGCTATAAAAAGGTCATAATCTGTCCCAAGTATTAACATGAAAACAGTGCACAGTCAGGTAACACAATGTATTATAGATCCTCTGTGCCCTGGATGTACTTTTAGATGGCTATTTTCCTGTAATGGGGATAGCCACCTGTCTTTTTCTTGCTGGCGCCATGTTATCCACACACTCAAGAAGTTTCACTGATGATGACAGAAATGTTTTCTCATAAGCTTGACTGAAATTCTGAACACATAAGGCATTGCTGACAAATTGACTATATCCTGAAACATACCTTCTTGCCTGACAAAAGACTAGTTCTAACAAAGTCCAGGAGGACTCCAGCCAAGCCACTACCCCTCAGAGAGTGGCCAGTGTACCTTCAATGATACATGAAGTATTGCTAAACGTTTAGATTGTCTCTTGAGACTTGAGAGGAAATAAAGAAAGTGTACTCTGAGTCTCTTACCATCTTATAACCACCAAGGCCAGGAGCCTTATTTGAGTCTGCTCTGTCTATATACCATAAGTTCTATTTAGCAACCTCTAATGTTGAGCCCAGGAATCCCAGGAAGTCACTCCCAAGGCTTAATGGCCATAATGAAGAGAGCAGAGATTCATATTCTAATCTAAAGGACTGTACTCAATGATTATCTTAGGAGATCTCAGGACTGGACACCTACCTATAGAGGCTGACTTCCTTTTTTAAAGATAATTTTATTATTGATTTATTTGAGAGACACAGAGAGGCAGAGAGACAGAGGCAGATAGAGAGGCTCAACTTACTGTTCTGTGTCTCTTTTAACACAGAAAGGAGTTCTCTTTGGGGGAGGTCATAGCCAGCTGTCAGCTGTAATAGAGAATCTTGAGTGATCACTTCTGGGCACCTCCACATATCTTGCAAGGGCAATATGGCACCTATGAGAATCCCAAAGCAAAGAGTCAGCTCTAACAATAGAATCCTGGATTTTTAAAGATTCTGAAGAAAATTAGGAAGCTCCTCAGATAATTTATGTATGTGCACACAAAATTTAGGAGTTCAGAAGCACCTGCAGCCCACACTCAGCCCCTAGGTGCCCATCCTCTTAAAGATTAAGAAGCCTTGATCTCTAGGACTGGCTCACAAAGAGATGGAAATAGGCTTCCTCTAGTCTACAATTCCATGAGCCAGTCTCCTGCTCTGATCAAGTCAGAAACAAAATACAGGCAGCACAATAGGAGAAGTGAGAATTCTCTCTGTTCAATTATCACTGGTAACACCTCATTTTAAGCTTCTGTCTTGTATGGACTGTAGAATGCTAAGTTCAGTGTTCTGTTCACTGCACAAGGGAAGGAGAGGCGAATTCAGGGAATTGTGATAATTAGATATGGATTACAAACTGATGTTAAAAGATTATTAAGAAGAGCTAGTTTTTAAAGGAAAATTTGGCTAAGAGGATGTCATAAAACTACAAGACCAGGTGAAAAGCTATGAATCTGTGCTGGTAGGCATTATCTCTACACCTGGTTATGTGTCTATAAACACCAAGGAAGAATTTTCAAAATGCTGAGTGAGACAGGAGGCACATGCATAGACCTATCTACAGGGCATTTACATTGTAAATTTTTTTGCATACTTGTTTCTATTGCATCAGATACATAAGCATTATCCATACTTGTGGGGTACCATGTATGATTTAATATATACATATATTTTGTTATGTTCTAAATAAAGCAAGTATATTCTATCTCTGACATACACATTTTTAAGCAAGATTCCAGATGACCCTAGTCAGCACAAACCTGTAGAGACATACAAAGACACCAAAGACAAATATCATAAATATACAGACTTAGGATGATTCAGCAAAAAAAAAAAAGTATTAGACAAAAGCATTAGACTTAAGTTTTAGCACTCTTGCTGCAATAAGTTTGTTTGTGTGTGTGACTTAGGCAAGATCTGTCTACTTCTCTGAATTTCACTTCCCTCATCTCAAAAAAGAAAAAAACACAATGGACCAAGTAATATCCTAAGTCTTTGCAATTCTGACAAATCTTAATTGATAAATCAACTTCGTTTACAAGTATTAATTAATGGAAATTAATTAAATTAAATCAATTGCAAGAAAGTTCTATAATGTAGCAATCATAAAGCTTTGGATGTATGCTCAGATATAACCTGACTTAATAAATCTTTAGGAAACTGTTTAAAGAAATACTTCCAGTATGATAGACAGAAATTTATTAGGCTCATGATAAAGTGTGACATAACACAATATGGGAGTTCACTTATCAATAAAGTCCCAAAATGGGTGAAGCAGAAATTGATATAATTAACAGGAGAAATTGACATTTCAACAATTAGAGTTAGCACTGTGAACAACTTATTTCAAAATTACAGAGAATAACTAGGCAAATTATCAGTGAGGAAACAAAAGACTTGAGGAAAGCTATAGACCATCTATTCAAGAGAAATGGACATTTAAATATTCCATCCAACAACAACAGAATATATATATGTAATACTTCCTAGGATAGACTTTATGTTAGACCATGAAGTAAGCCTCAACAAAATTATTTAAATCATGCAAAGTATGTTCTATGATCAAAGAGAATTAAATCAGATATCAATATCAGAAGTGCTTTTTGAAAATTCATAAATATATTAAAATTAACACTATCCCAAGTAACCAAATGGACCAAAGAAAAAGAGCCAAGGGAAAAATTTTAAAATATCTTAAGGTGAATGAAGCTAAAGAAATGACATATCAAAGTCTATGGGACATGGGGGAAGTAAAGCTTTAAGTACATATTTTTGAAGCATGATCTCAAAATCAGTAAATAAGTCTTCTATCTTAAGAAAGCAAAGGGAAGCAAATAAAACTTAAAGAAAACCATAGACAGTAAATTAAAATTAAAATTAAAAAAAAAAAAAAACTAGAGGACTTCCTGGTAAGATGGCGGCATAGTTGCCACTCCAAACCAGATCAGGAAGGGATTTAAGCAAAACTACACTCTTCTTTGTAAAAGAGCAGAATATTTTTTCAGGGAAACAGCAGAAAAGCAGGAGATGGCCAAAATCCCACTGAGGAGCTTATGGTCCGATCTACGGCAGCCCAGTCTATGGCAGCCCAGTCCATGGCAGCCCAGAGCCGCCGCCCCAAACCACTGAGCCAGCACCACCCCAACCACTGTGGCCCCAACTCACCAGGCATGCCTAGCAGCAGCAATAGAGACCAAACAAGGGGACTTTCCAACCTCATCAGTCTCCTCACAGAGTCCAGAAATGGAAAAAAATTCTGCTGAGCTACTGAAAGAGATACAGGGGAACAGTGTGAGCAACTATAGGTTTCCTGAACTCACCCATCCCCCACCCATCAGAACTGCAGTGATCTGCCAGCATTCATCTTCCAGCAGAAGCATATCCAGCAGCACAGAGGCAACCTCAAGCTCCACAGCACATCAGCAGCAGTGCATCCAGCACAGCTGAGCCAAGCTCCACAGCTCAGGGAACAAGGTGGGCACTCACCATTGGTGAGTTTGGAAGCCACACCAAAAGGTAACAAGGCCGACTGACAAAAAAAAAAAAAGTACATAGACCTGCATTGGAAGTGCTAATCTCTCTTTCCATGTCAGGGCAGGTTATGGGTTACATATGTGTGGTTGGCTTTACCATTTTCAAATAAGCTGAATATGGGGTGTTGAATATTGCTGCCTTTAATACTTTTAGATTTAGAGGGCCTTTATCTTTTGCTTTTGTCATTATTGGGGGCAGGTTCTGATCCAGATCCAGGCTGACCTGGAACCCAAGTCAGAACAAAATCTTCTACCTCCTAGCTGACAGGATTAAGGGTGCTGAGCAACACACACACACTTGGGGATTTTGACCTTATAAGACTGTTTTAATTCCCACACTTTTATACTCTGTGCTCATCTTAATTGAATGTGTAGTTTGCTCAGTTGAAGTTTAGAACTTGCCCATAAATTGTTCCACCAGTCCACTACAATACTTGCTTAACAAGCAAATCCAACAGCTAGGATTACTTCTGAGGTTGGACTTGGGTACAAGTGCTACACTTGGCACCTTAAACTCATATCCTGAAAGTATATAAAGGTGGATAAATAAATAAATAGGCAGATAAATAGAAAACCTAAGCATCAAATCAATCCATGATGCAAAAGTCACTACATTATAACACCAGAAACACAAAGAATCAAGACAATGCAATCCCACCAAAAATTACAAATCCATCTGAATTGTTCACCAATGAGACTCTTTTAGATGAAATTCCTGACAAAGATTTCAAAAGAATGATGTTACATATACTCAAAGAAATGAAAGAAGAAATAAAAGAAGAAATCTAATGAATTAAAGAAGAAAACAAGCTCTTGAAAGAGAATACAGAAAACCAGCTTAATGAAATAAAAAGGTCATTACAGGACATGAATAAAGGAATAGAAATACTGAAACCAGGCTGAAATCCTAGCTCTGAAGAACACAGTCAGTGAAATAAAAAACTCTGTGGAAAGTCTCACCAGTAGAATGGATGAAGGAGAGGACAGAATACCTAAACTAGAAGACCAGGTGGCAGACCTAATACAGTCCAACAAAGAGAAAGACAAGCTAATAGAAAGGCATGAATGGGAATTCCAAGACATCTGGGACACTATGAAAAGATCACACAAGAATTCAAGGTATAGCAGAAGGGGAAGAATTTCAATCCAGAAGCTTAGTAGGTGTTTTCCACAAAATCACAGAAGAAGAAAATCCTACCCAAATTGGGAAAGAAATGCCAATGCAGATACAAGAAACATTTAGAACACCAAACAGACAAAACCTAGAAAGATCCTCTTCTTGCCATGTTATAATTAAACTACTAAACACACAAACCAAAGAAAATATATTGAAAGCAGTTATAGAGGGAAAAAACAAGTGACTTACAAAGGGAAACCCATCAGGATCACAGCAGATTACTCAACACAAACTTTAAAAGCCAGAAGGACCTGGAGTGACATATTCCAAATTCTGAAAGATAAAAACTGTCAACCAAGATTACTTTATCCTGCAAAGCTATCTATCCAAATTGATGGAGAATAAGGACATTCCACAACAAAGACAGGCTAAAGGATTTTATGGCAACTAAACCAGCTCTACAGAAAATACTTGCAGGAATCATTCAGGCTGAAGAGAAAGCAAAACACACACAACAGAAAATAGGAAAAAAATAAACATACTCAAATAACAGTTTAAAAAGTGAGTAAAGGGCTGGAGAGATGGCTTAGTGGTTAAGGCACCTGCCTCCTAAGCCTAAGAATGCTGGTTCCAATCTCCAGCAGTTCCAATTTCCAGGTCCCACGTTTAGCCAGATGCAAAGTGATGCAAGGGTGCAATGCCACACTTGACCACAAGGGGTGCACGCATCTGGATTTCATTCACAGTAGCTGAGAGGCTGCTGGTGCACCCTTCTCTATCTGTCTTCCTCTTTCCTCTCCCTCTCTCTGTCTCTCTCTCAAAAAAAAAAGTGAGTAAAGTGAAACAGGAAGAACTACATAACAAGAAAAATAGTGAGAATAAATACATATCTTTCAATAATAATTCTTTTTTGTTAACTTTTTATTTTATCTTATTTTTTGGAGAGAGACACAGAGAGAGACAGACAGAGAGAGAGAGAAAGAGAGAGAGGGGGAGGAAGACAAAGATGGGTGTGCCAGCAATGTCTCAACTGCTGTGAACGAAATCCAGATGTGCGAGCCCCCTTATGTCCAAGTGTGGCATTGCTCCCTTGCATCACTTTGCATCTGGCTAAACGTGGGACCTGGAGATTGGAACCGCTGGACATTGGAACCAATGTTCTTAGGGTTAGGAGGCAGGCGCCTTAACCCCTAAGCCATCTCTCCAGCCCTCAATAATAATTCTTAATATCAATGGCCTCAATGCCCCAACCAAAAGATACAGACTTGCAGACTGGATTAAAAAGCAGGATCCTACCATCTGTGGCCTCCAGGAAACTCACCTCTCAATAAAAGACAGACACCTTCTTAGGGTGAAAGGTTGGAAAAAGGTATTTCAAGCAAATTGGCCTAGGAAACAAGAAGGGGTTGCTATCCTAATTTCTGACAGGATAGACTTCAAACCAACATTAGTGCGGAAAGATAAAGAAGGTAACTTTGTAGTGATTAAAGGAACACTCCAACAGGAGGACATCACAATCCTAAACATATATGTTCCTAAAATGGGGGCTCCCAATTTCATCAAATAAACACTATTACACTTAAGGCCAGAGATAATTCCTAACACAATAGTAGTGGGTGACTTCAATACCCCACTCTCATCACTTGACAGGTCTACCCAGCAAAAAATAATTAGAAAGACATCTGCATTAAATGATATCATGGAACAAATGGACCTAACAGATATATACAGAACATTCCATCCAAATGCTGCAGAATATACATTTTTCTCAGCAGCACATGGGACATTCTCTAAAATAGACCATATAATAGGACACAAATCAAATCTTAACAAATACAGGAAAATTGAAATAATCCCTTGTAGGCTGTCTGACCACAATGGGATTAAACTGCAAATCAACAACAAGAAAAACTACAGAGCATACAGAAATTCATGGAGATTAAACAGTACATTATTGAACAATGTATGGTCATTGAAGAAATTAAAAAGGAAATCAAGAAATTCATAGAATCAGATGATGATGAGAATACAACATACCAAAACCTTTGGGACACAATGAAGGCAGTTATAGGAGAGAAATGAAATTACGGAATTTGCAGGGAAATGGATGGCTCTGGAAAGGATTATACTAAGTGAGGTAACCTAGGCTCAGAAAGCCAAACATCACATGTTCTCTCTCATATGTGGATCCTAGTTACAAATGTATAGACTTGTATGTGAACTGAAACCAAAAATAGGTACCAGAAACCAGTAAGCTGGTAAAAGGCTATAAGGGAGGGAGGAGAGGGAAAGACTTAAGTGTATGGTATTACACATATGTAAGTAGAAGAACAGATTACAGGGAGGGGAATGGTCTAAGTGAGGCCATGGGAAAAGAATACATAAAAGAAGGGCATGGGGAGGGTCAATTAAAATTCAAGATACTGTGAATTAGACTTATGTAAACCTACTTTTTTGAATAATGGCACATCTAGAAGCTGTATACTGTTAGTAGAAAATTTTCAGTGCCTAGGATGGGATACCTTCCAGTGAGTTGTTGACCAAGGAGGTCCCATTACCCTCCAAAACATTAAAAGGCTATTGCCAAAGCCCTTGGTTTCCCTTGAGAAACAGATGGTAAGACCCTATTGCTGAAGACATCTCTTGCTTGAGAGGCAAGGTCACTGAGAAAGCAAGCTGGTGCTGAGCAGAAAACTGTCTCCCTGTAGACCAGCAAACTGAAAGCTGGAAAAGCTGCACTGTACAGCAGCTGTATAGTAGACAGAAGTCACCAGCAGTGAAAACAGTGGACACTGAAAATTCAAGTTTGGCCATACAGGCCCAATGACTGAATGCTCTTGGGGTAACTAACTGCTCCATAATTGGACTGAAGGCCCTCTCTATGGGAGGGAATACATACCTGGTACTGAAAAACCTAAGCAAAAGTCTATGGCAGGGGAGGTCATGAGCCTTAGGGGTATAAAGCCTGCTCCTGTCTGGTTAAATGTATATATTATTCCCACCAAGCTGCCCTGAAAGCACTACGCTTAATATTAATATTTACATATCAATGCTACTCTCACTTCTGGTTAGAGAATTTTCTCTTTTCAGATGGCAATGACCACTGGGATGACCCAAAAGGCAATATAGTGCTGAGAAGAAGGGATGGAGGAGTGTCCAGCCCTGAAACATCTCTGTCACACCCTCCAAGGCTCAGGGCCCATTGCCCAAGAGCGGGCAGATAAAATGGAAGAGCCACCCAGACAGAAATTGGCCTTGATATCCATGACCTTGCAGTGCCTAGCAATACCTTTGCAAGACCCTCATAATAGAAGAAAAAGATGATGACATCAAATTAAAAGAGACTAATGGAGAGAGGGAGGGGATATAATGGAGATTGGAGTTCTAAAGGGGAATGGGGGGAGGGGAGGGAAATATCATACATTTTTGCATGTACATATACAAGTTGTCAATAAAAAAAATAGAAAAAGAAAAAGAGGCAAATAATTAAAAAAAAAAACCTTAGAGTGGAACTACATGAAATGGAGAATAGGAAAACAATAGAGAAGAATCAATAAAACCAAAAGCTAATTGTTTGAAAAAATAACAAGATAAATAAATCTTATTAAAAGAAAAAAGGCAAATAAATTGCTAAAATTGGGAATGAGAGGCCATCACTGCCTGCCTTACAGAAGTAAGGAGGTTTTCATTAATAATTCTATGCTGAAAAGATGTATAATTTAGATAAGTTGAGCACATTCCTAGAATTACATAATCAAACCTTACACAAAGATATAGAAAATCTGAATAAGCTAATAGCAAGTCAAGTGATTGAATTAGCAATCAAAAATTTCGCTTCAAATAAAGTCTTCCCTAGTCAATTCCACCAAATCTTTTAAGAAGAATTAACATCAAGTCTTCATAAACTGTATCAACAATAAAAGAAGAGGAGATTTCTCAACACTCAGGAAACCATTACCAAAGCCAGAGAACAATACCCATTTTAAAGATAACAGAACTGCAAATCAGTGTCCCAATATAACCAAGTGGAATTTGCACCAGGAATACAAGATTGATTTCACATATGAAAATCAGAATATTATACTATAAGAAGCAAAGACCAAGAAAAATCATGGACATTAAAACACATTTAACAAACTCAGTAGTTTCAAATGATAAAAATACACATACAAAGCCTAGGAATTTCCTCAAGCTGACAAGGATATGTAAGAAAAACTTTAACATTATTAAAATTTTAACATTACTCTAAAAGGACAAAAAGATCAACCAAGTTTCAGAATATGTTATTAATCTTCCAATATCAATTACATTTGTATTGATTAAGAGTGAACAAACCAAAATCAAAATTAAAGAACAATTATACTGACAAAACCATCAACAAGGCTGGGGAGATCGCTCAGTGGTTAAAAACACTTACTGTGTAAGCCTGACAACTAGAGTTCAGATCCCCATTCACACATAAACCTAGATACAAGTAGCACACACATCTGTAATCCCAACATGCCTATGGCAATTGGCAGTAGAGTCAGGAGAATCTAAAACGTTGTGGACCAGGTAGTATGGCCTTTGCACCACCAAAACAAGAAGAGAGACCTTGCCTTAAACAAGATAGAAGGTAAGGACCTATACTCTGAAGTTATTCTCTGACCTGCACATACCCACACACACATACACACACATGCCCATACATATATATGCACATACAAAACCCACCAAGAAGAATAAAATATTTCCTGATATATTCAACAAATAAGTACAAGATTTATACACTAAAAGGTATATATATATTTGAAAGATGAAAGAAAATCTATAAATGGGAATGCATAACATATTCATGAACAGAAAATCCTAATAAAATTATCTAAATACTTTTATAGATTTCATTCAATCCCTATCAAAACATCAACCATTTTGTTTAAAAATTGTTTAACTGGACCTGGACAGATGGCTGAGTGAGGAAAGCACTTGCCCTGTAAGCATGAAAACCTGAGTTTGGATCCCCAGAAGCCACGTAAAGCCAAATATGGTAATGCAGGTCTGTCACCCCAGAGCTCCTATTCTGAGAAAGGAGGTGAAGATAGAATACCTAGAAGCTCACAGGCCAGATAGCCTTAAGTCCACAACTATGAACAACAACAGACCATGACTCAAAGAAGCTAGAAGTAAAGGACTAATACCTGAAATTGTCCTCTGACCTCTGACCTCAACGCATGTCATCACCATGGCACTCTTACACACACACACACACACACACACACACACACACACACACACACACACGAAGTTTTTAAAAAACAATTTAAAGATAAACTGGACTTAAAATTCATATGGAAATATAAGGGACCTGGAATATAAGGGACCTAGAAACTTGAAAATAATACAAAGATGGAAGTCTTGCATTTTAGATTACAAAATTTGTTGCAAATCCTCAGTACTAAAGAGGATACGGTGTTAGCATAAGATAAACAAACAGGTCAATGGAATCTTATTGAGAGTCTAGAAATAAACCTATACATTTATGGTCAACTGATTTAAGGGAAGATACAAAAACAACTCATTGGGGAAAGAATATTCTTTTCAATAAATGATGCTAGGACAACTGCATATCCCCATGCAAAAGGATGAAGTTCAAATTCCCACCATATACCATATACAAAAAATAACTCAAAGTGGAATGAAAACCTAAATATAAAAGCTAAAAGTGCCAGGAGTGGTGGTGCACACCTTTAATCACAGCACTTGGGAGGCAGAGGTAGGAGGATAGCTGTGAGTTCAAGGCCAGCCTGCAACTACAGAGTGAGTTCCAAGTCAGTCTGGGCTAGAGTGAGACCCTACCTTGAACAAACAAACATCAGAAAAAGCTAAAAGCATAAAGCTATTTTAAAGAAAACATAATGACCTTGGATTAGAGAATGGTTTCTTAGATATGCTTCTAAAAGTATAAAAAATAAAGGAAAAACTAAACTGGGACCTAGCAAAAATTTTAAATTAGGGAGCTTCATATGGTCCATCAAAAAAGTTAAACAGATCCAGGGCACTCCTTTAGTCCCAGCACTTGGGAAGCAGAGGTAGGAGCATCACAGTGAGTTCAAGGCCACCCTGAGACTACACAATGAATTCCAGGTCAGCCTGGGCTGGAGTGAGACCCCTACCTCGGAAAAACAACAACAACAACAACAACAAAAAAAAAAAAGTTAAAGAGGCCCAATGGAGCCTTACTCCAGGTGAGTGAGTTCCTGGTCAGATCTCCCTTCTCCCAAAACCACCCCTTGTATGCAGTGGTTGCCCAGTGGAGCCCTAGCATAGATAGCAGTGACTACAAGGGGGGACTCAAGAGTCACCAAAGTGACAAGAAGTCACACTCAAGTGTTCAACACTGGAAAACTCATCTCTATCACATCCACCACAGCTGAGGTAATATCACAGAAAAAGTGGCCTAGAAAGGCTGGAAAGATGGTTTAGTGGTTAAGGTACTTGCCTACAAAATCTAAAGACCCAGATTTGATTCACCGGAACCCACATAAGCCAGATGCACAAGGTGGTACATATACCTGGGGTTTGTTTGAAGTGGCTTGAAGCCCTGGCATTCCCATTCTCTCTCTCTTTTTCTCTCTCCTTTCTCAAATAAATAAATAAACTATTTTTTTAAAGAAAAACTGAAAAGAAAAAGTGGCCAAAAAGATATTATTAGTATTGCTCTCAGCACTGGCCAGAGAAGCTTCTCTATGGAGATAGCTATGGATACCAAGGAGACTCAAAATTTATCAAATTGATGAAAATAAGAGGCTGTCAAGAGCTCAGGGCTAAATGAGACAACTCTATCACACCCTCCAAGGCTCAGGAAACACTGCAGTAGAGGGAGTAGAAAAAATGTAAGACCCACAGGATGAGAAGGAATATTTTGGGGTACTCTTTTCCAGACATGAGCTGAACAGGACATTCATGACCTCATAGAGCATGTTATTTCTTCCACAAGACCTGCACAATATTGAGCTCATCAACATTATGACATGGATGGTGGAGAAGGACAAAAACAATGAGATAGCAAAATAGAAGGACTGTTTGGAAAGAGGAGGAGATTCAGTGAAATAAGGACATAAGAGGGGGGACAAAGAGTATAATGGGAGAAGATTATGATCACACAGTGTTTTCATGTATTAAAATTCTCAATAAATAAGAAATTAAACCCACAGAATAAGATATATTTACAATTAAAATATTTGGTAAAGATCTTTTTTTAATTAATTAATTTATTTATTTATTTTTATTTATATTATTCTGATTTTACATTCATAGTATTGGTTCCATTGTCCTCCTCCCTGTCCTCCCACTTTCAAAGAGACCCTCATCAATGGAGAATGTGGGTCATGCATTGTGAGGTTAGTCAAGAGTTCTGTGGGTGTAGGCCCCAGTCTCTGTGCATAATGCCCCAACTCGTGACTCCAACAATCTTTCCGCCCCCTCTTCCGTGAGTTTCCCTGAGCCACTTTGGGGTCATTTTAGTTCTGTTATAGTGATGAGGTTTGGGGAGCCTCTGTGTCTCTGGATATCTGGCTTAGTTGGAGTTGGATGTTCTCTGTGTTTATCTCCTTCAGCCTTTTTCTGGTGTTGTGATCGCCATGAACACTGAACTCTTGCCCTTCCCCTGCGTTGTTCTATGGTTTCAGCTGGGGCCCTGGTGAGGTGTAGTTAGCTGATCGTCCCTTCAGGTTCCTTGTCCACCTGAAAAAAGATAAGCAAATTCTCCAACGGAGAGAAAAGTTAGTACTAGGTAGAAGGGATGACCATCTATGTTTTGGAGGGAATTTTGTATGTGTTGGCTCTCTTCTAGCCCACATTTGGTGGTATCTTGCTCTTGGAGACTGAGCTTATTTTTGTACCTGGTTTTGACTTGTTTCCCAGTTCGAGCAATGAGTTACATTCCACTGAGTGGATCTGTTAGCCAAATCAAGAGCAGTTGGTTACCCACCATAGCTGTTTGCCACTACTGCACTTGTATGAGCATTAAGTCAAGTTGTTTCCTGCTGGGTATCTTAGACTGCAAGTTGTTTGGACCAATGTCGGACATTTTCCCCCAGTTGCTCATGTAGCGCCCTCTGGTACTAGACTAGCTAACTGTCTGGGGACTGACCTTCTTCGAGGTTCTGGCCAGGTATCTCTGTGTTTGGTCTCACACATGTAGGCTATCTTCGACAGTAGGGTCTTACCATTAACCTTTGGTGGGTCACCAAGAACTCTGACAGAAGTCTGTCTTTTTTTTTGGGGGGGGGCTGGGGGTTAACCTCGTAGGTGTCTCGGATCAAGAGCTCATTGTGGAGTTTAACCCCGTGCTGGCACTGGGAGTTTCAAGTCTGCACCTAGAAAGGTGAGGGAAGAAAAAGATAGATAATATTATAGAGGAAGTGAGTATAGAGAGGAGAGGTAGGAAGAGAGAGTGAGAGGGAGAGAGAGAGAGAGAAGCAGGACAAGATTAGGGTTAGCCTTCACAGTGCTCTCTCCAGATTCCTGTGATTTGGGTGTTCCCTCTGTGGGCCTGCTGAAGGATCAATGTTTTAGCCTGTTGTTCAGAGTAAAGGTTTTTATAGCATCTTTTCCTTTTGGGTCCCAATTGTATCCCCGCCCCTTGTCCTTCCTCCCCCCCTCCTGTTCCCTCCCACCCTTACCTTCCCCCCATCCCGCCCTCCCCTTGTCTGGTCCTCAGAGTGTTCGTTAGGTTTGGCTGCATGTCACGTAGATTCAGGTTAGGAGTGACAGATAAACGAGACCATGTGACGATTATCTTTTTGTTCTTGGGTGAGCTCACTGAGGATGATCTGTTCCATGTTTGACCATTTTTTTTTCAAATTTCCTTATTTCATCTTTCCTTACTGCTACATAGAATTCCATAGTGTAGATATACCACATGTTTGTTATCCATTCCTTTAGTGATGGACACGTGGGTTGAATCCAGCTTTGTGCTATTATGAATTGAGCAGCTATAAACTCGGTTGAGCAAATGTCTCTGGTCTGAGGTTTGGAGCCTTTAGGGTAAATGCCCAACAAGGGAATAACTGGATCCATTGGTAGGTCTATGGTCATCCTTTTCAGGAGTCTCCATATAGCTGTCCAAAGTGGTTGAACCATTTTACATTCCCACTAGCAGTGAAAATTTGTTCCTATTTCTCCACAACCTCGCCAGCATTTGTTTTCGTTGTTTTTTTAATGTTAGCCATCCTTACTGGGGTAAGGTGGAATCTCATTGTTGTTTTAATTTGCATTTCCCTGATGATTAGAGATGTTGAACATTTTCTTAAATGTGCATTTGCTATTTGTATTTCTTCCTCTGAGAACTCCCTGTGCAGTTCTCTGCCCCACTTTGTGAGTGGGTTGTTTGCCGGTGTATTGTTTAGGTTTTGGAGTTCTTTGTAGATTCTAGAAATCAGGACTCTGTCAGATGTATAGCTGGTGAAAATATTCTCCCATTCTGTGGGTCATCTGCTGGCTTTGGTTATAGTATGTTTGTCAGTGAAAAAGCTGTTCATCTTCATGAGATCCCAATGTTTGAGTGATTGTTTAATTTCCTGAGCTGCTGGGGTTTTTTTCAGGAAATCTTTTCCCATTCCTATGTCATGGAAAGTTCCTCCTATTTTTTCTTCCAGTAGATGCAATGTTTCTGGTTTTATGTTAAGGTCTTTGATCCATTTGGGTTTAATTTTTGTGCATGGAGAGATGTGTAGGTCGAGTTTCATTTTCCTACATATGGCTGTCCAGTTTGTCCAGCACCATTTGTTGAAGATGCTCTCTTTTCTCCATTCTGCATTGGAAGGGCCTTTGTCAAATATCAAGTAGATGTAGTTATTTGACCCAAAATCTGGGTCTTCAATTCTGTTCCATTGGTCTATATTCCTGTTTTTATGCCAGTACCATGTTGTTTTTATTACAATGGCTTTGTAGTATAGCTTTAGATCAGGTATGATGATGCCTCCAGAGGTATTTCTTTTGCTGAGGATGAGCTTGGATATCCGAGGCCTTCTGCCTTTCCATACAAATTTTGAGATAGTTTTTTCTATCTCATTGAAGAAGGAAGTGGGGATTTTTTATCGGCATTGCATTGAATCTATAGAGTGCTTTTGGTAAGATTGCCATTTTCACAATGTTAATTCTACCAATCCAGGAGCATGGGAGGTCTTTCCATTTTTGTAGGACCTCCTCAATTTCTTTTTTGAGAGTTTTTATGTTTGCATTGTATAGATCTTTCACTTCCTTAGTCAATGTTTTTCTAAGGTATTTTATTTTCTTTGTTGCAATTGAAAATGGGACGATGTTAGTTATTTCTTTTTCTGTCTCTTTGTCCTTTGCATACAGAAAGGCTATTGATTTCTGTGCATTGATTTTATATCCTGCTACTTTGCTGAAGGCGCTAATCACCTTTAAGAGTTTTGAGATGGAAGTTCTTGGGTCACTTATGTATAGAATCATGTCATCTGCAAATAGGGCTAACTTAACTTCTTCCTTTCCAATTTGTATCCCTTTGATTTCTTTCTCCTGTCTTATTGCTTGAGCTAATACTTCTAGCACTATGTTGAAGAGCAGAGGTGAGAGTGGACACCCCTGTCTTGTTCCTGACCTCAATGGGAATTCCTTCAGTCTCTCCCCATTTAGAATTACTTGGGCTTTAGGTGCTTTATATATAGCCTTTATTATGTTGAGATATGGGCCGTCTATGCCTATTCTCTCCAGTGTTTTGATCATGAAGTGATGTTGTATTTTGTCAAAGGCCTTCTCTGCATCTATTGAGATGATCATGTGGTTTTTGTGTTTTAGCTTGTTTATGTGGTGTATTACATTGATAGATTTCTGTATGTTGAACCATCCCTGTGTTCCAGGGGTGAAGCCTACTTGATCAAGGTGGATAATGCTTTTGATGTACTGTTGAATTCGGTTTGCAAGAATTTTGTTCAGGATCTTTGCGTCTATGTTCATCAGAGAAATGGGCCTATAATTTTCCTTTCTTGTGGCATCTCTGCCTGGTTTTGGAATTAGGGTGATATTAGTTTCATAAAAGGAGTTGGGGATCTCTCCCTGTTCTCCAATTGTGTGGCACAGTTTGAGAAGAATTGGTTTCAGTTCTTCCATGAAGGTTTGGTAGAATTCCACTGAGAAACCATCTGGTCCTGGACTTTTCTTTTTGGGGAGGTGTTTTATTACCTCTTCAATCTCGAAGGGTGTGATGGGTCTGTTTAGGAAATTAATCTGCTCTGGGCTCAGGTTTGGTAGGTGGTATGTGTCTAGGAATTCATCCATTTCTTCCATATTCTCCTTTTTTATGGAGTAGAGGTTTTTGAAGTAAGTCCTAATGACTCTTCCTATTTCACTCATATCTGTTGTGATCTCTCCTTTTTCATTTCTAATTTTGTTGATTTGAAGTGTTTCTTTTTCCGCTTGATCAAATTGGCCAGAGGTGTATCAATCTTGTTAATTTTTTCAAAGAACCAGCTCTTTGTTTTATCAATTTTCTTAATTGTCCTCTTAGTTTCCAATTCATTAATTTCTGCTCTGATCTTAATTATTTCTTTCCGTCTGGAGTTTTTTGGGTTGGCTTCTTCTAGCTTTTCCAGTGCCTTTATATGGATGGTTAGGTTATTGATTTGGGATCTCTCTGTTTTTGTTATGAAGGCATTTAGTTCTATGATTTGTCCCCTAAGGACTGCCTTCATTGTGTCCCATAAGTTTTGGTATGATGTGTTCTCGTTGTCATTGAATTCCAGAAATTTTGCAATTTCATTCTTTATTTCATCCACAACCCATTTATTGTTTAAAAGTGTGTTGTTCAATTTCCAGGAGGAAGAGGAATTCCTGGTGTACTTTTTGTTGTTGATTTCTAGCATTACAGCATTGTGGTCTGATATCATGCAGGAAATTACATCAATTTTCTTGAAAATATGGAGGCAGGCTTTATGGCCCAGTACATGATCTATTTTAGAGAAGGTTCCATGGGCTGCTGAGAAGAATGTGTAGTCTGTAGATTTTGGGTGGAATGTTCTGTATATGTCTGTTAGGTCTAGTTGTTCTATGGTGTTATTGAGCTCTCTTACTTCCCTATTAATTTTCTGTTTTGATTATCTATCCATTGTTGATAATGGAGTATTAAAGTCCCCGACTATGATGGTATTGGTGTTTATTTCTGTTTTGTTGCCAAGTAGATTTTGCTTTATGAATTGTGGTGCCCCTGTGTTTGGTGCATAAATATTGATGACTGTGAGATCCTCTTGTTGGATTGTTCCCTTGATAAGTAAGAAGTGGCCTTCTTTGTCTTTTTTAGTTACTTTTGGTTTGAAGTCTATTTTATCAGATATAAGTATAGCTACACCTGCTTTTTTCTTGTTTGTGTTTGCTTGGAAAATCATTTTCCACCCTTTCACCCTAAGGAGGTGTCTGTCTTTAGTGGTGAGGTGGGTTTCTTGAAGACAGCAGATTGAGGGGTCCAGTTTTCTGATCCACCCTGTTAGCTTATGTCTTTTGATGGGTGAATTAAGGCCATTAATATTCAGAGATATAATTTTGAGGTTTGATTTAATACCTGCCATATTGTGGTGGGTTGTGGTCATTGTGATTTTCTTTGTTTGTTTGTTTGGTTAATGTGGACTATTTCTTGAGGGCTCTTGAAGTTGGTTACTTGTTTCTTCTGTGTGGAGAATTCCCTGAAGTACTTTCTGTAGGTTTGGCTTTGTGTTCATATACTTGTAAAGATGAGTTTTATCATGGAAGGTTTTTCTTTCGCCATCTATGATGAGAGATACTTTTGCTGGGTAGAGTAGTTGGGGCTGGAAACCATGGGTTCTTAGAGTTTTCAGTGTTGAATTCCAGGCCCTTCTGGCTTTTAGGGTTTCCATTGAGAAGTCTGGGGTAATTCTGATGGGGTTCACTTTATATGTAATGTGTTGTTTTTCCCTGGCTGCTTTTAGGATTTTCTCTTTGTGTTTAATATTTAGAGTCTTAAAGATAATGTGTCTTGGAGAATTTCTTCTTTGGTCCAGTCTGTTTGGAGTTCTACTAGCTTCTTGTAATTGGATGGAGTTTTCTTTTGAGAGAGCAGGAAAATTTTCTTCAATAATTTTGTTGAATAGGCTTTCCATTCCTTTGGTCTGTGTTTCTTCCCTCTCTGGTATACCCATGATCCTGATGTTTGGGCGCTTAAGGGTGTCCCACATTTCCCTCATGTTCTGTTCACAGAAGTTTTTGAACTTGTTGAAATTTTTGGACTCACAGACTGTTTCTTCTGTTCTGTCTTCCAGTTCTGAGTTTCTGTCTTCCACCTGACTTACTCTGTTCTTAAGGGCTTCTATAGAGTTTTGGGCCTGTTCAATTTGGTTCATATTTTCTACGTTTTTTTTTTTTTATGTATAGTTTCCATCCCTCTGTCTAGTTCCCGTTTTGTGTTATTTTCTGATTTTCTTAATGCTTCTTGTAGTTCAACCCTGCATTTCTTTATGTCTTCATTGAACTTAGACATCTGGTAATTGAGGACCTCTCTCTTTTCATTCTCCTTCAGTTCATTTAACTGTCTTTGGAGCCCCTCCTGGTTCTTTTCTACTAGGTCCAATCTAGCAAGGATAACATTCATACAATTGTTGGCTCTTTGTTGAGTTTATGTATGTTGTGCTTATTTGCTTGGCCAGGGTTGCATAGCTAGTCACTTCATTTGGGGGTTCTGAATCTATTGTCTCTTCTATGCCTTGATTTGAAACATCCATTATAGGACTGGATAGTCTAGGTGGAATTACTTGTGTCTGGTTTTTCATGCTATTCCTTTTTCGCTGTAGTTTGCCCATCGCAATGATTCAGGTACCTTGTGTATGGAATGTTAGCCTGCTGTCCTGGGGTGGGGTGGGGTGCAGTGGTAATTGTCAGGGCAGTGGTCCCTGGCGTTCAGGTAGGCTGGGGTGGGGGATACTGGCCTGCTGGCCTGTGTTTTTAATGTATGTGGGAGGGATGGGGGACCACAATCACCCTAGTTGGGTTGAGGCAGGGTAGGGCGGGAGCACTGGCCTACCACCCTGGGTCCCTGCTCCACCCTGGGAGGGGGGAGTGATGGTACGTGACTGCTGATAGGGCTCCTGAAGGCTAGGTGGGCACCTGGCCAGTGATGGGGATGTGGCCAGCGAGGGAGTAGTCTGAGCGGCTAATGGCATCTTCCACCGGTCAATGGGACCGGCAGGGTACACTGAAGTCCCAGATCAGGCCGTGCCAGGTGCTAGCAGCTAATGGTGGACTTCCGCCGGTCACTTGGACCAGCAGTGTCCTCTGCGATCCCAGGTCAGGTGGCGCCAGGCGCTAGCAGCTAATGCAGACTTCCGCAGGTCACTTGGACCAGCAGCAGGGTCCGCAGCAGTCCCGGGTCAGGTTGCGCCAGGCACTAGCAGCTAATGGCCCCAGATCGGGCCGCGCCAGGCACTAGCAGCTAATGCGGACTTCCGCCGGTCACTTGGACCAGCAGCAGGTTCCGCAGCAGTCCCAGGTCAGGTTGCGTTGGGTGCTAGCGTCTAATGGTGGACTTCCGCCAGTCACTTGGACCAGCAGGGTCCGGGGCCTCAGGTGGTCACTATTCTAGAGCATGGGAATCAGTGGATTCCCTATTTTTTCATCCACCCCCTCCCTTTAGCTGGATGCAGGGGCCAGCAAACCCTTTAAGAAATCTTTTAAAAGTTTAAATATCTTGGTTTTACTTCCCTGTAAGGTGAGGCAAGATTAGGCTGACGCCATCTTGACTGGAAGTCCACGACTTTTTTTCGGTAAAGATCTTGTAATTAACTGTAACAAAGAACTTTTTTAAAAAAAATGGGCAAGGAAGCCAGTCATGGTAGTAATATATGTCTGCAATCTCAGAACTTAGAAAGTAAAGGCAAGAGGATCAGCAGTTCAAGGTCATCACTGGCCACATAGCAAGTTCAAGGTCAGCCTAGAATGCATGAAACCCTTTATCAAAGAACCAAAACTATTGACATTTCTCCAAAGAAGATACATATGTAGCTAATAAATAAATTTAAAATGTGCATAACAGCATAAGTCATTAGGAAAATCCTAATCAAAACTTCATATCCAGTAGAATGGTTAGGCTCACAGAGTCAAATAGTTTGTGTTGGTGAGGTTATAAAGGAATTGCGACATTCATATGCTGTTGATTACAATATAAGATAGTGTAATCACTTGGGAAGTAATTTGGCAGGTCCTCAGAAAGATAGGATTACCAAAAACACATGTAAGATTATCAAATGACCCAGAAAATGTTCTTCTAAGTATATATTCCCCCAAGAATCAAAGAAAAATGTCCACACAGAAATCTGTACAAAATATTCATCACAACGTTATTCATAATAGTGGGGGCTGGAGAGATGGCTTAGCGGTTAAGGCATTTGCCTGCAAAGTCAAAGGACCCAAGTTCAACTCCCCAGCAACCATGTAAACCAGATGCACAAGGGGGTGCATGCATCTGGAGTTCATTTACAGTGGCTGGAGGGCCTGGCATGCCCATTCTCCCCCCCCGCCTGCCTATTTCTGAATCTCTCTCTCTAATAAATAAATAAAAATAAAATATTTAAAAAATAGTGAAATGCCGAAACCATTCCAGTGTCAATCAACTTATAAATGGGCAAACAAAAATATGGTATGTTCATAGAATGGTGTATTATTTGGCCATAAAAAGGAATGAAAATGAATATATACTCCACTACAGATTTTAATGATTATACAGAAGCAGCAAGACACAAAGGCCACATGCTGTACAAGTTCATGGAAAGGCACTGTTCAGAGCAAGCATATACATCAAGACAGAAGATAGTGGTTTCTGGAAGCTGAGGGAAGCAGAAGGAGAATATGACTGTTAATGAGTATGGCTGTTTCTTTTAAGGACAATGAAATTAGAGAGTGGTGGTGATTATATAGTATGTTGTGAACACACTCTCAAAAATTTGAACTGTATACTTTGAACTGAATTGTTATGCTATGTCAATAATAGGTTAGTATAATTCTAAACACACACACTCACAAACCCCATAGGCAAGAATAGTTATCTTTCTGGCTTCAGCAGAGGAAACTTGCCTAGCCAGCCTAACACAGTGCATCAGAATTGTGGTGGCCAGTGCTGTGGGCTTCCAAAGATGAGATGTGGACACCCAATACAAGGAAAGGTGCTGTGAATAATAGCACCAATGTTGAAATAGAAAGCTCAAGGTATGGGAAAATCTTGTGCCATGCTTCACATATCACACTGTGTAACCACCCTCTCAGAAGGGAGCCCCTCTTCTCTGAGATGTCATGTTAAGTACATATAGATTGACTTGCACAAGAAAGAGTGCAACAACCACCACTTATGTTCAACCCACAGCCATGGGTTCACCAAACATTTTTCCATTTGTCAATGTGTTGTAAATTTCCCTGGCATTGCTACTTCTGCTTAAAATTGTGGAAACTGAGGCTTTAGAAATTGCAGACATGCCTCAACCTATGCAGGGACATGAAGCCTGAAACAAGCATCCTAAAGGACAGATAAGCAGTAGCAGGAAGAACCCAACATTATTGCTCAATAAATCACCTTTCTCCTTTGGCTTACTTGGAAGAGATTTGGACCGACACTTCTTTCATTTCTTTTATCCCTGCAACTGCCACGTCTTCAGTGATAATCATAGTGGCCAGAGTACATGACATTACACAGCAGTGTGTGCTTATACTGGTAGACCTCCTATACCAGCCCTCCAGGCTCTCCTGGAGGCACTAAGGCCCCTCTCCATTTACTCAGCTACTCTATTCATGTTCAAATGTTCAGAGAAGCAGCACCCTTGAGCTACTGAACTACTGGGGTGATATGGAGAGATGGCCTGACTGGTCACCTCAACAATTGTGGGACACTCTGAAAAGCAGGAGATATTTAAAATGAATCAACCATCTTGGAGGGTAATGAAATGGATATTCTGTAATATTCCATTATTGTTATTCCTATCCCTCACAGAGGGATATTTCTTATCTTCATTTTATGTAAGACATGCTCAGGTACAGAATAAGAAGAGTGTACAGGTCTACAGAGGAAGAATTTTCCAGCTGGGTTTTTGAGATACCTGGAATTCAGAGATAAAAGCCTAGCTGGGGCAGGGGCCATCAGGCAGATTACATACCATCTCCAAGTCTCTGTCTCTCAACACTAAAACATCAACAGCCTTAAGATCTGTCAAGTCTACTTCAGGAGGTCTTTATGAAGCCTGAATATGACATTACTCTCAACATATGTGGCATATTGTAGATTGCCAAGAGCTAGCCATCATTATTCTTGCCCTAGTGTTTGTCAAGTATTGATTCCTTCAGGATTGCATTTGGGTACAAAGGGAAAGAAAAACTACATTTATTGAGAAATAATTATGTGTCAGGCTCTGGGTAAATCTTTCACTGGTAATTCTCATAAAATCCTTTTACCTGACCCAGAGAAGGCACTGCATTATCTGTTCTTTGGAAAGGGAGCCTTCTGAACCTGACCCAGAGAAAGTGCTGTATTATCTGATCTTCAGAAGGGGAGCCATGTGCATTCAGCGATCAAGTGAAGGATGCAAATCAGGTCTCTCTGACTCCAAAGTCCACAACCTCCTCCTCAGCAGGGGCAACTACAGCTCCTGGGTCAAATCCAAGTGCACACTCATTTGTGTATTATCTATTGTTATTTCTTTGCAGAGACAGTGCAGTAGCTGCACTGACTCTGTATGACCTAACATATCTACTGCCTAGTTCCATATAGAAAATGTTTGCTGATCCCTGGCTAGTAAGAGCAAAATGAGTGGACAAAGGACCTAACTCCCTGGGTTTGATGGTCAGCATCTCAACTTAATTGTGTATGAAAAGAAACAATGATATGGTTTGGATATAGCTTGAGTGTTTTCAATTCCCTGGAGTCCTAGAGGTAGTGCTCAGGGTGACAGTATTAAGAGGTGGTGGAACATTTACAACAAACATGCAGAGGATGAAATCAGGCAATCTCTCCTGTTCACAATTACCTAAAAAAAAAAATACCTTGGAATAAACGGAACCAAGGAAGTGAAGGATCTCTACAATGAGAACTTTAAAAAACTTGAACGAGAAATTACAGAAGACACAAAGAAATGGAAAGACCTCCCATGCTCTTGGATTGGAAGAATCAATATTGTGAAAATATTAATCTTACCAAAAGCAATCTACACATTTAATGCAATCCCCATTAAAATCCCAATAGCATTCTTCAAAGAAATAGAAAAAAAATCCTAAAATTCATCTGGAAACACAAAAAACCTTGAATGGCCAAAACAATTTTGCACAACAAAAATCAGGCAGGTGGTATAACCATACCCAATTTTAAGTTATATTACAAAGCCATAGTAACAAAAACAGCATGGTACTGGCACAAGGACAGACAGGTAGATCAATGGAACAGAATAGAAGACCAAAATATTAATCCAGGCAGCTACAGCCACCTGATTTTTGACAAAAATGCCAAAAATATTCATTGGAGAAAAGATAGCCTCTTCAACAAGTGGTGCTTGGAAAACTGGATATCTGTATGTAAAAGGATAAACATAGATCCTTGTCTCTCTCTATGCAAAAGAGTCAAGTCCAAATGGATCAGGGACCTTAATATCAGACCTGAAACTCTGAAACTGCTAGAGGAAAAGGTAGGAGAAACCCTATTGGCATAGGCAAGGACTTTCTGAATACAACACCAATTGTTCAGGAAATAAAACCACTAATCAACCACTGGGACCTATGAAATTACAAAGCTTTTGTACAGCAAAGGACACTGTGAATAGAGCAAAGAGACAACCTACAGAATGGGAGAAAATCTTTGCCAGCTTTATATCTGATACAGGATTAATATCCAGAATATACAAAGGACTCAAAAATCAGAATAATAAATCAAACAACCCAGTTAAAAAAATGGGCTATGGAACTAAATAGAAAGTTCTCAGAAGAAGAAATACAGATGGCATATAAACATCTAATAAAGTGTTCCACATCCTTAGCCATCAGGAAAATGCAAATTAAAACCACTTTGAGATTCCATTTCACTCCTGTCAGAATGGCTACCATCAAGAAAGCAAATGACAATAAGTGTTGGCGTAGATGCTGAAAAAAACACTTGTACACTGTTGGTGGGAATGTAATCTGGTCCAGCCATTGTGGAAATCTGTGTGGAGGTTCTTGAGACAGCTAAAAATAGATTTACCATGTGATCCAGCTAGAGCACTCCTAGGCATATATCTGAAGGACTCTTTTCACTAACTTAGAGGTACTTGCACAACCATGTTTATTGCTGCTCTATTCACAATAGCTAGGAAATGGAACCAGCATAGATATCCCTCCACAGATGAATGGATAATAAAGATGTGGTACATTTACACAATGGAGTTCTTTTCAGCAATAAAGAAAAATGAAATTATGAAATTTGCAGGGAAATTGATAGATGTAGAAAGGATTATACTAAGTGAGGTAAACCAGGCTCAGAAAGCCAAACATCAGATGTTCTTTCTCATATGTTGATCCTAGCTACAAATATATAGACTTGTGTTTGAACTGCAACCAAAGATAGGTACCAGAAAAAAAGTAAGCTGGTAAAAGGCTATAAGGAAGGAAGGAGTGGGAATGACTTAAGTGTAAGGTATTGCACATATGTAAGTATAAGAACAGATTACAGGGAGGGGAATGGTGAGGCCATGGGAAGAGAATGCCTAATAGAAGGGCAGGGGAGGGTCAATCAAAATTCAAGATATTGTGAATAAGACTTGTGTAAACCTATTTTTTTTTTTTAATAATGGCACATCTAGCAGTTGTAGACTGTTACTAGAAAATTTTCATTGTCTGGGATGGGATACTTTCCAGTGAGTTGTTGGCCAAGGAGGTCCCATTAGCCTCCAAAACATTAAAGACTATTGCCAAAGCCCTTGGTTTCCCTTGAGAAACAGATAGTAAGACCCTATTGCTGAAGACATCTCTTGCCTGAGTGGCAAGGTCACAGAGAAAGCAAGCTGGTGTTGAGAAGAAAACCTTCTTCCTGTACACCAGCCAACAGAAAGCTGGAAAAAGCTACATTGCATGCAACCGTATAGGACACAGAAATCATCAGCAGTGAAAACAGTGGACACTGAATATTCAAGTTTGGCCATAAGGCCCAATGACTGAACGGGTGCAATAGTGGCATAGTCTGCTCTTGGGGTAACCAACTGCTCCATAATTGGACTGAAGGCCCTCTCTATGGGAGGGAATACATACCTGGTACTGAAAAACCTAAGCAAAAGTCTATGGCAGGGGAGGTCATGAGCCTTAGGGGTATAAAGACTGTTCCTGTCTGGTTAAATGTATATATTATTCCCACCAAGCTGCCCTGAAAGCACTATGCTTAATATTCATATTCACATATTAATGCTACTCTCACTTCTGGTTAAAGAAGCTTCTCTTTTCAGATGGCGATGACCACTGGGATGACCCAAAAGGCAACATAGTGCTGAGAAGGGATGGAGGAGAGCCCAGCACTGAAACATCTCTGTCACACCCTCCAAGGCTCAGGGCTCATTGCGGAAGAGCGGTCAGGTAGAATGTAAGAGGAAGGGCACGACTCCTTACAGTGTAACCATCCAGACAGAAATTGGCCTTGATATCCATGACCTTGCAGTGCCTAGCAATACCTTCACAAGACCCTCATAATAGAAGAAAAAGATGATGACATCAAATTAAAAGAGACTAATGGAGAGAGGGAGGGGATATGACAGAGACTGGAGTTCTAACGGGGAATGGGGGAGGGGAGGGAAATATCATGTTTTTTGTATTTAAGTATAGAAGTTGTCAATAAAAATAATTATAAAAAAAGTTAATGGGTTAGTAAACCCTTTCACTTTTTAATTTCTTTATTAAATTATTTATTTAGTTCAGAGGGGAAAGAGAGAGAGAGAAAGAATAAGAAATTAAGAGAGGCAGAGAGAGAGAGAATGGGTCTGCTAGAGCCTCCTACCATTGTAAATGAACTTTGTATGCATGTGCTACTTTATGCATCTGCCTTTACATGAGTATTGGGGAATTGAACCCAGGCCATCAAGCTTTGTTAGAAGGTACCTTAACTGCTGAGCAATCTTTCCAGCACCCCCTTGACTTATTAGAGCCCTAACATGTGGTTCCTGGGGTACCCATGGCTGTGGTTCCCCAGAGACATCCAGGCAACTGTGGAGCAGGGTCTTGAGTGGCTGTGAGTGCAATGGGAAGAAACACCCCAGAGGCAGCATCAGAGGGCAACTCATTTACTGTCAGGGGAATGGGTTTGTAAGTGTTTGTTAAAGAGTGGGAAGAGGTACTGGTCATAAGGAGATTGGTGAATACAGAGTTCCTGCTGATGCCTAATTATAGGGACACTGGATGTGTGGGAAAGGATCACATGGTCTAAATAGTGGTGGGAAACGTTATAGGGTTCGGATTGTAGGGGGATTGGCTGTGTGAAGGCTGCTGGCTGATACCTTATTAACATATAGGAATGTAAGCTGAAAAGGTCACAAGGCTCTGGGGAAAGCGAAAACTAAGTCTTATCAGGATGTCCAGGTGCCCCAGGCTGGGGGAGGGAGAAGCCTCAGTCCTGCCAGTCTTAAGGCAAGATTGTCAGGGTCTAGGCTCACTGCAACCTCCAGGGGAGGGAGCAGCCTCACTCCTGCTGGTCTCAAGGTGAGATTGTCCCAGTCTAGGCTGGCTCACTGCAACCTCCAGGGGCCAGGGCCCTTAGTCATGCCTGACATCTCAGGACTGCCTAAACCGCCAGTAGCCCAGGGGGCCTTCAGCCATGCCCTACACTAACAGGTTCAGCTCTCCTCATGTGACCCATTAGTGTTGTGAAAAGTTGCCACCTAGTTTTCTGCCTTCTTTGATTGTTACAGTTCTGCACATGGTCCCTCACTGCAATCCACCATGAGATGATGCCACAGAGAAGGAGCTCTGTCCAGGGCCCACAGCTGGCCATTTTGATCCTCAGCCCTGAAAGTATGAGCTAAATAAACCTCTTTGCTTTGTGAGTTAGCTTGTTTGTCTCAAGTACTTCCTTAAGGTAATAAAGCTAACAGAGTTACTACCCTATGCAAGTTTCCCTTTCCACCTGTACAGTGGAGAAGTGTTACCATTTCTTTGAGGATTGTGTCAAAATGAAGCTGATGGGCCTGAAACCTAGCTCAGTGCCTTCCCAGCCTGAACTCAGTGAATAACCCCAGCAGAGGCTGCAAGTAGAGCATGCCGCCCTGTCCCTTGGCAGCTCACCTGGATGTTTCTGCCTTCCAGGCTTTCCTTGCCACTAGCCTCAGGAAATGGAGTTTTACCTTCATTCAAACGCAGGGTATTTTTTTCTTTGTCTCTTCTCACAGTGCACACTTCTCCCAGAGCTTAGCTTTTAGGTTGGGTGAAAGGTCCATGCTGGAGATTCTTCTGAGGATGCCACTCAGATGGGGATTGTGTGGGATCATAAATGCAGGTGGCTGGAGAAGAGGACACTAGTGATAGGGACAGAGGGGAAGAGATTCAAACCAAGACCCTAGATGTGTGGTTGAGAAAAGGGAATGCTTTGGGTAAAGAACATCCTAAGCAGGGCAGACTGGTGAAGCTTGACCAGCAGCTATTTTTAACTGTCTATTCTGCTCTCTCAGACCTTTAATGACTGGTTCACATATATCTTTCAAATAGAACTAGGCTCCTTTGATAGAAGTTGTGGTCTTTTAAAGGTAGCACTGAGAGGTTTTAAAGTAGATTTTCTAGTTCTGACCCTGCAAAAATTCTTTGGGGAAGTCAAAATGGAATTGGTCCCTGGTTCCAAAGGCTCCCACAGTCACCACCAAAGGCAAGAGTGGAAGCTGAGACATAGTAAGCCCCCACACAGCCTGGCCTTCATAGGGATAGAAGTGATGGCCCTCAATTTTGAGGAGGAACTGAGAAGGGCCACAGCTTTGCTTAAGCAGACCATTAGTGAATAGGTAGAGGACACATTCTAGAACACCCAGTGGCCATGTCTTGAGCCTCTTCTGGACCTCTTCCTTTCTTGGTAGCTCTTGCTCCTCCTGGGTTGACCACTGATGGATCATAGCTAACTGAAGTTGCCCTCTGGTTTTCCAGGATTGATGAGTCTTTCCACCATTACTGGAGGTAGGCATTTACTGAAAACCTTATATCAGGTGACCCCCTGGGCCCTCAATTAGGAAGTGGTGGAATAAGAATTTGATTCTAGTTTTTCCTGCTGCAAAACTTCCAATGCTTTGGTCTACTCTATCCTGCCCTTTCCATATATCCATCTAGTGACCCCACTGTCACCCCTCCCACCTGGGAAAGGTAACTATGGAAGCATGTAGACTCTCTACTCCCATAACAGGCCTGGGCTCATGCTGTGGTGGTGTTTCTGCTTCTAATAGGAAAAATGAAATGGAGCTGGAGTTGAGAGTGGAGGCAGAAGGAACATGCTGGTAAGGTACTTCTCCCCTGAAGTAAAGCATGCACCTGCAGAGAGCTGGGTAGAAGACCCACAGGGTTCACTAGTAACAATATGGAAGTAAAACCACACAAGCTCCATTCAAACTGTTCTAAATTTGTGTTCCAAGTTACTGAGGCCAAAACACCTTGACCTCTACTTCTTTTAGATTTGTACAGATAATGCAAGTGGACATTCAGGACACTAAGATTTATTTGCATTCTTGGCCTCAGCTTCTAGTCTTTAATGCATTCTGTCTCTTTAGATGCAAAGACCAAATGAGCAGAACTGGACTGTCAGCATGAATGGGGATGGGCCTTTAAGATGGCTGGACAGATGTTTGAAGAAGAGAATGCTGGGTGACAGGATCAGCAAGACAGAAAATAAACCAATAGCAATGACCAGAAGAAAATAAGCTGAAAATTCAAATGGGCCCTGTAGGCCAGGTCCTCCTCCAGGACCCCCCAGGAAACCCTATGTCCCCACCTCCACCCAGCTTCCCAGGCCTCCAGTCTCATGAAGGACAGAAAAGATACATTATTTGTCTGGCTATGAGGTCCAGGCTTCTTATTTTCAGAAAGCTTTCACCAGCATTAGCTAATTTATTTTGTTCTACCCAACCTGACACTGTACCAGACCTGCCTGTGTAGAAAAGATATTGTCAAAGCATCAGAAAGTCAGCAGCTAGCACAAGTTGTCTGAAGACATGGATGGGGAGGGTGAGACATCACAGGGCACAAGAAGGTGAGGAGAGGTAATGAGGTCCCTGGCTGGCAGGGCACACATGGACTGGGAGTTTTCCTTCTCACTTTTCCTGCGCAGAAGTGTCTGGGCCTGTTGGAATTTGGGTGTTCAATGTCCCCAGATATTGGCAGTTTGGCCTCACTGTGTGCTGCTGCACAGTTGGGGAACCTTTAGGAGGCAAAACCTAATGGGAGGTCCTTAGATTACTGTAGATTTGTCCTTAGGGCTGGGGATTGAACTTTGGACTTTGGCAAATTCTCTACCATGGAGCTATAGCTCAGTATCATTTGTTTTTCCTCTTCGCTTCTTTGCCATGAGACAAGTAGTTCATTCCAGCATGAGTTCCTGCCATGTATATCTGACACATCTAGAACAGGCTCAAAGCTACAGGTCCATTGTCTGATCTGTTGGACAGGAACCTTTAAAACTCTAAGCCAAAATGATCTTTTTCTCTTTATATCTTTTTCACTTGTTTTTCTCTCTCTCTCTCAGATTTTCTACTACAGTGTTGGAAAGCTGGACCACACAGGTTCTGTGTCTTGTCTTGCCTCTGTCACTTAGGAGACATGCAGCTTTGGATAAGTTACTCAGGCCTATGAGTTACTTTTCTTTATTTCAGCATCTCTGACATCCCATGATTCCACCTCTTTTAAGTCAGCTGTTCTTGTCCAAAGCCTCTGACACAAAAGAATGTTGTGAACAAAAGGGAAGAAAAAAATGCCATTAGTAAAAGTACAGGACCTGTGAATGACGGAAAGTGTTTCAAACAACTGTCCTTAACACACTGTATTGGTGAATTCAGTGTGTCTACCAGGCTATAGAATTCCCAGATATTTGCTCAAGTATTATTGTGGTTTTGTCTGTGAAGATGTTTCTGGATGAGATTAGTATTATTCAATAGGCAAGTAACTTACTTTGTACTTAATATTAGCCAAAAGGCTAAGATCTCAGTGGAGGCCTTCCCAATATGGAAGGACCTCACCCAGTCAGCTGAAGGCTTGAGTAGAAGAAAGGGGCTGAGTAAGCCAGAACTCCTAACACCTGGAGCAGGGGCATTGGTCTTTTCATACCTTCAGATACAAGCTGAAATCTCAGTTCTTCTTGGGCTCCACACCTTCCAGTCTCAGCCTAGAGCATGCACACTTTGGGTCTCCAGCTTTCCGAATACAGACTTCTGGCTTTCAACATCCATAATTACGTGAGTCAATCCTGCATAATAAACACATACAGAATCACACAGTGGAAAATCCTGAGTAGTTAAACCTCCCAGAGTGTCCTGGATATAGATATGTCAGAAGGGATGGACATAAACCCTTGCTGGCAACCTCCCCACCACAGCCTTAACACAGCAACAATGACTTCATGCTGTGTGGTCAAAACCTAAAAATAGCTGAAAGCAACTTTTCAGACCTCAATGTTGACCAGGTCTTTAGTTCCACATGAAGAATTCAATGTAAGGCTGTCCTTGCAGAGGTAAGGATCACCTTGATAAAATACTAACAGTAGGCCCTGCCAGGGAAGAACAAAGCAAGTGAGTGAGTTCACCTGGGAAAGCAGAAGTCTGGAACTGAGCTAAAGAATTCAAGTATAAGCAGGATCATTTCTGAAAGTGTTCTTCTATCATGGGAGAAAAGCCTGGTTTAAAATGAAACAGATAGGCTGGAGAGATGACTCAGCAGTTAAGGCATTTGCCTGCAAAACTTAACAAACTGAGTTCAGTTCCCCAATACCCACATAATGCTAGATGCACAAAAGGGGTTCATGCATCTGGAGTTCATTTGCAGCAGCTAGAGGCCTTGGCATGCCTTTCTCTGTTTCTCTCTGTCTCTCTCTCTCTTACAAATATATAAATAAAATACTCAAAATAAATAAATAAAATTAACCTGATGAAGCCAAGTGTTGGGGCATACTTTATATTTTTGATACTGGAGAGGCAGAGGCTGGAGGATCCTGAGTCTGAGGCCAGCCTGGGCTACATAAGAAGACACTGTCACCAAAAACACACAAAGAAATAAAATGAAACAGAAGGAGAAGGAAGATGGGGGAGGAGGAGAGAGGAGACAAGTTTTACATATAAGGTGCAATTTGTTGAATGAGTATGTAAGAGAAAAATAACAAAATTTAGTCATGGTCATACTCATATAGTTTGATGCATATCTTTCCAAAATGTTCCATTTCTCCTACTTCACTTATTTTTACATCCTGTTTCTTCTCTTACAAAGACATCATAAACATTTTTTCTAAGCCACTAACCATTTCTGTTCTCCATAATTTTTAAGTAAATGAATATCATTCCATCACACAGATGAATCACAATGTCTTTAATAAATTCCGTATTGGGAAGTTTTAGATTTCTTCCAAGTTTTCACTCTTTTAAAGTATACTGTGATGAATAGCCTCAGACTCAAATTAACATTTCCACATTCCTCAGAATACTTATTTCCCAATTTGGAATTGCCTAATCAAAAATGAGAGAACCTGGGCTGGAGAGATGGCTTAGCAGTTAAGGCACTTGCCTGTGAAGCCTAAGGGCCATGTTCTACTCTACAGATCCCATGTTAACCAGATGCACAAAGGTGAGGCATGTGCAAGGTTGCACATGCCTGTTGTGGTCCCCACTAAGGCCAGCCCAGGAGGGATGGCAGGGTCTCTGCCGAGTTGGGGTGAGCAGCACGGAATCATGACGCAGACTCCAGGAGTTGGGTGAAAGTGGGAAGCAAGCTGCCGCAAACTTGTTTATTGAGGAAGTGCAGATGGGTTTTAAGGGGCTTCACTGGCCAATCATTGTATGGGGTGGGCCCCTTTTTGTGACCAATGACAGCCTGTCTCTGGACAGATCATCTTGTAGAGGGTTTCTCGCAAGCATGGGACTATAGCTGTTGTCACGCCAAGCCTGCGCAGAACGCCATGTTCACAGAAGCCACTTCTTGGTTTCTTCTGCCATGTGGTCTGGCTAGGACCAGGCCTGTATTGTGCCATACATAGCCTCCTTTTTGTTTTTATTATTGGCAACCCTGAAAGGTATGTATTTTTGCCAAGCCATTGTTGAACCCAGGCCCCAAGGGATCATCATATGTGACAGTGCCTGTCTTAGGTTGTCCCATCTCATGGAGTCTTACCTGTCATGGGCTACTCGCCACCTTGGTGAGAAAACCCAAGGGGTATGGCCTGGTATGGTCTTTTGAAAGCCATTGTTGAACCCAGGCCCCAACAGATCATCACATGTGACAGTGCCTGTCTTAGGTTGTCCCATCTCATGGAATCTTACCCTTCATGGGCTATCCACCATCCTGGTGAGAAAACCCGAGGGGTATGGCCTGGTATGGCTTTTAGCATGAGGTCTGGGTAGGGGCTAGTCCTGCATTGTGCCATACATATGAGGCTGTTGCCTAGGAGGCATGGGAGGGCCAAGTGGGCGTGGCTCTGTGGCATGTGAACAGTCCCAGCGAGCGAGAATCAACTAGAGAGCCTGAAAAAGGCTGGGGTAGGACAGGTTGCTGGGTGACTGTCTTGAGCTCACCCCAGCGTCATGGTTAGTAGCATTGAGTGTGCTTAATGGTAGCAGATCAATGCAATCAAAGGAGTTGCAAAGGAATTTATGGCTGGTTGGAGGATAGCATTACCATAAGAGGCATTAATAAGCAAAAAAGGCAAAAGTGTGGCTAAGGAGAAGTGCATGCTTGAAGGGGGAGGAGTACAGTGAAATAGAGTGGCTAAAATAAAGCCTAGGAAAAACATGGGAATCTAGGCCCACTACACCAGACAAGTATGGCCTAAGAAGAGTTGTCCAAAATGATTTCTGGGAAGTGGTAGTAGGGAGAAAAGGACATAAAAGGAGAAAAAAAGGGTGAATAAGTTTAAAGTCCCGTATGCAGCCTGAGAGGTTTGGCATCATCCTCTTCATCAAGGTCAGTCACTGAGTCAGTGGCTGGATGGATGTTTCTGGCAGGAATCCAAACCGGGATTTGTGAAGTTTCTGGAAAGACACAGGTGTACACTCGGCCATGCATTAAAACTTTTGTTTTATAAAACTTTAGGGTCCGGTTAGTTTTCTCCACTATGGCTTGTACTTGTGGGTTGTAGGGGATTCCAAGGGAGTGTTTTATTCCTCAAGATTCCATGAAGGATATGAATTGAGCAGATGTGTATGCAGGGCCATTGTCAGTTTTAATTGACCAGGGTATGCCCATGACCAACATAGCAGTTTTTGTCACCTTAATGACATGCGACACCTTCTCCCCTGAGAGAGCAATAGCAAAAGTAAGCTTAGAGTAAGTGTCCACAATGACATGGACATATTTGAGGTTACCAAAGGAAGGTATGTGGGTAACATCCATCTGCCAGATAGAATATGGGGTAAGGCCTCTAGGATTGACTCGTTGAAGCTGTAGGGGGCCCAAGGGGGCTGGGGGGCACATGCCTTACAGGTACAGGTTAAATGTTTGCATTGGCTAAGCGAGAGCTCAGGGTATAGGGTTTTTAGATTAGTGGGGGGTAGATGGAACCTTTGGTGTAAATGTCTAGCTTGTTCTAAAGGTGCCAAGGAGGAGACAGCAATAAATTTGTTTACCTGTGAATTCCCATCAGCAATAAAGCTGGCAGACCACTGTGTGAGTGAACATGCTCAATAAACCAAGGATACCATCTGTTTTCCATCTGCAACTGTAAAGTGGAGATGGCAATGTCTATGGGATGATGAGAAGGCCTGGGATTGGCTAAGGGCAGTACCTATGTTATTTGAATAGCGTAACTGCTATCAGAGAAGATGTTGATGGGCTCTTGTTGACAGAGCTCTAAGACTCTGATGATGGCATATAGTTCCCCTAGCTGGACTGAATGGGGGTTAGGGAACTTAAGGGCCTCATCCAGTTGATTGGTTCTCTTAATAATTAGTCCATAAGTATGTTTATTGGCATCTGTAAAGGCCAAGGCTTTTGACACATGGTCAGGGTTTGTATTGAGGTGGCCAAGGCCTCAAAGGGGGCAGACATGGGATTGATATCTTTGGTAGCTACAATCCATTTATGGAGATCCTCATTGTGCATGGCAGCAAGAGCATTACGTGCTGCCATGGTTGCTCCCTCCCATGCCAGTTGCTTAACTAAAGCATCCCAGGCAGGGCCAGGGGGAGTGTGTCGGTCCACGGACTCCATCACATGAGAGAGGAAATCTGTGAAGCCCTTGGTTGAGCCCTGGACCAGGTTACAAAAATAGGTATCCGGCTTCTGTGGGAGGCAGGCCTTAAGCCCTTGGTGGTATAAAGATTTTACTTGGTCAAAGTAGGCATGTATGCCCACTGTGGCTTTTGATACAGGGTCTGTATAAGGTGCTGTGCCAAGGAGCATGCCCAGGGTAATTGGAATTCCACTCCTAAGATTTTGGTGGGCCTGTGATTCAGCCAGGTCTCTATAGGTGGCTTTCCATTGGAGGAATTCAGGAAGGAGAAGGACTGCCTTGAGGAGCAAGTACCAGTCATAGTAAGTCTGAAGGTGGATGGCCCATTGTTAAAGGACTTGTTCAAAGTAAGAGGAGTCAATGCCAAATTCTTGGGCCGCCTTACGGATGAGAGCCAGATCAGAGAGGGGAGTGGAGTACCACGGCCTGGCTGTTGCATCTGACCCTACATTAACAGGGAAGGCTGCAAAGGTGCATGTCAGGGAACTGGCAGTTGCCTGGGTATGTCCAGGACTGAGCGGGGGAGGTACTTGCAAGGGTAAAGAGGGGGAGGGGTGGTTGTGAGTGTGGCTATAGCAGGAAGGGGTTGGTGTGGCGGTCTATTATCATTTAAAGGTTTGACTTCCTCCTCATCTGAGTTATTGTAAGAGGGGGCTGGGAGGAACAAACTTTGAAGAGCCAGTTTAGGTTCCTCCTTATAGCATTCGTTATGGGCAGAAATGACTTCCTCCATAGTGGAGCCTTTAAGGCCAGCAATTATGGCAAGGAGGATAGGAAAGAATGGGCAGGTGGTGTGTGCCCTTCGTAAACCTCGCGTTTCTTCATGAGGAAGAGAACCCGGGATCAAATGGAAGTGTCCCAGATGTTCTCTGGACTAATCCATGGGGCTAAAACAAGAGTTTCATCCCAAAAGCTATGGAGGTCTTTTTGTTTTACTTTTAGGCCACATTGCAGAAGGAGGGCCTTAAGAGCCTACAATTGCAGCGTCCTCTGGTGGGGAGGGAGGTTGCCCATTATGGCGTGGTGTTGTTTGATGGGGGGCTGGGCTGGGACACTCCTGAATCAAAGAGACTGAGAAAATAATAACCCAGATCAAAAATGATAGACCAAAGGATAATCATGCAAACCATAAGTCCTAATGCCAGGGCCAGCTGAGACGTATGGATAGAATGTTTAGGACCCACGTGTCTTGTGCTTAGTGGGGGACTTCCGTGGGTCATTACTCCACGGCCGTATGCCCACATGGTGTCTCCAGGGAAGCTCAGCCAAAGGCCTCGCCTTGGTTCCGAAATCAGGTGGGTCAGGCCCTTATGAGATTTCGCCAGGACGAACCAGATAATGGAGGGGCCAACACAGACTTCAGGCTTTGGGGCTGTGCGGTGGTATGTGCCTTCCTACGGGGAGAAGGACAAACAAAGAAAAAGAGGGGAGGAGGGGGCTGCCCGCTCACCCCCAGGCAACCATCAGCACACAGAACAGCAAGGGGCTTTTCTCACCAATGATGAAGAATGGGGCATCTTGCCAAACACCGAGGGGGCTGCTCGCCGACAATCAAGAAGGGGGCGTCTTGCCAAACGCTGAGGGGGCTACTCGCCGAAGATCAAGGAGGGGCATCTCGCCAACACTGATGGGGGAGAGGGTCCTGATGAGCACGGATGGGGCGTCTCACCAATGCTGATGGGGCAGAGGGTCCCTGTTCGGGCATCAAATGTTGTGGTCCCCCCTAAGGCCATCCAGGAGGGATGGCAGGGTATCTGCCGAAGTTAGGGTGAGCAGCATGGAATCATGACACAGACTCCAGGAGTTGGGTGAAAGCGGGAAGCGAGCTGCCGCAAACTCATTTATTAAGGAAGTGCAGATGGGTTTTAAGGGGCTTGGCAGGCCAATCATTGTATGGGGTGGTTCCCTTTTTGTGACCAATGATAGCCTGTCTCTGGACAGGACATCTCGTAGCAGGTTTCTCGTGAGCATGGGACTGTAGCTATTGTCACTCCAAGCCTGCACAGAATGCCATGTTCACAGAAGCCACTTCCTGGTTTCTTCTGCCATGTGGTCTGGCTAGAACCAGGCCTGTATTGTGCCATACACATGCCAACTAGGTGGCACAAGCATCTGGAGTTCAATTACAGTGCTTAAGGCTCTGGGGGACCAATTTTCTCTCTCTCTCTAAAAAACAATAGAAAACCTGGAACCAAGTGTGGTGGCAACACTGGGGAGGTTGAGGCAGGAGGATCCCACGTTTGAGTCTAGCCCTGGTTACATAATGAGACCATCTGTTATGAACTTATTTGAGGATGCTGAGAGCTACAGCTAACACTCTTCAGTGAGTATTCAGTGTTCCCCCTCCCCTGGCAGTGAGGAGACACACATCCTTTTATGTGCTCAATGATACATTGTTTGCTTCATCTGTGCATGAATGCAGTCTGAGTAGGAGAACATCAAAGATTGTGTAAATGAAGTGGCATTTAAGCTGACCCTTGAAAGGATGGTAGGATTTCAAGAAGTGCAAAAGGTAGTGAAGGGATTTCCAGACACAGCAGCTCAGATGCTGACACCATCTGTGAAAACACTAGTAATCTAGGTATAGGAAAGAGTCAACTTCCTGGGTAACATAGATGATGGTTAGGCTACAGAGATAGGTTAGAATGGGATCACAGGGGGCCTGCAATGGCATTTCAAGGAGCATATATTTTAATTTACAGCAATTGGAAGCAATCAGCAGTTTCTAAGCAGGAGAGTGATGTGTTTTTTGCATGCTATCCTGAGAGTGCCAAGAACCTGCCAGAAGGTTGTGAAGAGACAGAAGTGGGTTTCGTAGTTTTGACAGTAACCAGGAGACATGTCTATTTTCCCCACTCTGGTATGACACTGGGGTTGCAGTACTTCACTTGTGTTCCAACACACTTCCTATGAAGAGGACAAAACCCCATCAGAACAAATCAAAAGGGAGCGAAAAGAACAAATGGATGCAGAGCAGGCAGCACAGAAGGCCACTGGGCTGCGAGTAGCATTGGATAATTCATCTTAGTCCTTATTTCTCTCATCAATATTTTATGTCACTAGGAAACTCCAGCTTCAATTCTGGTAATGAATTTGTCATGAGACTAAGAGCAAGTTGCTGAAACAGATGCCTGGGGAAGTCAGGGAGGAGGGCAGCTCCCAGCTGCAGCTTGCTGGCTCTACCACCGACAGGACAGATGCCTCAAGACCCAATGCAAGGAAAGCAGAGAGGCCTGTCCTGCCTGGCAAGGGGCTTCAACTATGTGGAATACTGCTTCCCCAAAGAAACCCTCTTCAGAAATGCCTTTCCTAGCCCAGGAAGCTGAGTAGTTTGTGAGGTAGAAGAGGTTAACTAACACCACTGATTAATCACCCACTGGGCGAAGAATCTTGCAAGAGTATTAGGGGCAGACTAGAGTATTCAAATATAAACCCTTGCTCACACAGAATTTGTCATCTTTGTCCACATTCCAGCATGCAGCAGAGTGCTTGGAGCACAGTAGGGTCTCAAAACTGCCATCAGTTGTCCCTTAAGGACCCTGGTGTCTAATTTCATCCCTCTCACTTTCTATATAACTGGCATAAGTCATTTGGTACAATCTAGATTCAGAAATCTAATGTTACAAATGGAAAACAGTAAAAATAACAGCAGACATTTAGATAGTATTTATTATATGGGCTTCCAATATAGTCAGTTAATTTCCACAACAATCCCAGGGTGTATCCTATTACTTGGTTTCACAGGCATAAGGAAATATATGCCTAAATATGGTATGAACCTTGCCTAAGGTCAAGAGCTAGCTTTGGATTCAATGTTCTTGGTACTATTCACCCTACTTTTCCACCTTGTAACACTTATAGCCATTTGGAAGAGCTTCTCTTTTGCTTGTAACCATAAAAAGAAAATGTAACTCTATTCAAGCTGGCTGAAGCTATAATGGAATGCATCGGCTTGCAGAAAACCCAAGGCAAATTACTGGTTTTCACTATGGTTTGGTATGAGTCTCTTAGAACATATCAGGACTCAGTTTCTCTTTACCTCAGCTGTACTGACTATATAAACAAGGTACCCTTCAGACAGGGATTGGAGATATGGTGCCCCCACTTCTCCACAGTGGCATCAGTTACATGGTTACCTGTCTAAGCCAAGCCATGGTATGAGGAAGCCTTCTGACCACTACACTCTTGAGCTGGAATTATGCTATCATATAATATCTTAGATGGGGCAGGAGGAGGGGTTATGTTAATAAAGAATGGTACTAACCTCCAGATCTCACTAAATAAGGAAATTGATATTCCCTGAGAAAACTGAAGTAAGATTAAGATTTATCTATGAGCTTTACTCATGCAAACTAATTAAAAATTAGACATGAATTAGAAAAATTAGATAATTTCAGCCACAGTACAAAACACTCACAACTTCAAGGAAACACAAGCAAAAGTCACCATATAAGACATATAGGCCGGGCGTGGTGGCACACACCTTTAATTCCAGCACTCGGGAGACAGAGGTAGGAGGATCGCCATGAGTCCGAGGCCACCCTGAGATTACATAGTGAATTCCGGGTCAGCCTGGACCATAGTGAGACCCTACCTCGAAAAAACCAAAAAAAAAAAAAAAAGAAAAAGAAAAAAAAAGAAAAAAGAAAAGAAGAAAAAAGACATATAGAATACTATTGGTTCATTTTCCTCTATTAAAATTATGTTATGATTATTGCCCATATCCTATTTCCCTATAAGCTAGCCTCTGCATCTATTCCATATAAAAAAGTTCATTATTGCACAGTAACATTATTGTAGGCATAAATTTGGAAGGTTGTAAATACCCTGCAAACAATCATTCTAGGAGCTTATTTCTTACCTTTCTGATGAATTAATAAATGATTTAGAACATGCACGTGGGGTACTAACTCCTCTAGCCAGCCTGTACATGGCAGTAAGGCCAAATGTTAAAGATTATAGTCTTGGATGACTCAGAACATTGGCCAAAGGGGAGCAGAACACTAGGAACAGCAGTGGACACGGAAGAGGGACACAGAGCCCCTCCCACTTCAGAGCCAGTCTTTCCTAGGCTGCTAGGTTCCAGTTTCTTCACCAGCCCACCAGGAATCTAACCTTCTTCCTTCAGGAAAAGAAGGCTATCAGAAAAAGAAGCCTTTCATTTCAGCCAGACCATTATACTGGCTCAAATCATACTGCCACCTATCCACACTGCTCATGGCTTCATCCAACGCCTGCTTCTCTGCACTAGCATGAGTGTATACTAAATGTGCCTGGTAGTGTACTAAATGTTCAGTGCTTTACTTATTTCTTTCTACCCTCACAACAGCCTGTGTGGAGAAAATATCACTTCATCTTACAGGTAGGGAAATAGAGGCCTAAAGAGACTGCTATAGTTTGGATCTGGAGCGTTCCCCAGAGCCCTGTATGTTAAAGGCCTGGTCCCTAGCTTGGTGATGTTGGGTAGTGCTGGAACCTGTAAGATATAGAGCTTCATAGGTTTAGGACAAGAGGCAAGCCTTCTAAGGGCTTGTGACATGTTGATCTCTTCCTCTCTTCTTTTCAATTCTTGGCCATGAATGTTTCCTCCAACATGTCCCACCCACCATATGACATACTGCTATACTGTACTGTTACAGGCCTGAGCAATGGGGTCACTTAGTCATGGACTGGAATCATCCAAACTGTGGCCAAAATAAGCTTTTTGTTAAGCTGACTCTCGGGTTTTTTGTTACCATGATAGAAATAGAAAGCTAACTGAAACAAAGTTGGAGGTACTGGTTCTCAAAGCACTTGTTCAAGATCCCAGGTCCTGGCCTCTCCACCCACAGATTTCAGCACCATGAGGAATATTCTGCCCTAACTAATGGCCACCAGCCTCTAATGATCAAGCTGCTGTAAGGTCCTTGAGCGATTAGTGTCTTTTCAATTGCCTTGACAGTTAATCATAAACTGCTGTGATAGCTCAGCTATTGTTCCCAAGCTATCCATTGTTTCTTTTATTTGGATATTTATGCTTCACTTTTTTGATAAGCCTGTAATCTCATTGCAGGAGTTTATCTTCACCCTAATATGGTGTCCAGCACACATAATGGAGCTACCAAATACATCTCTCTCATACTGTCAGAACTCAGGGTGGTAAAATGCAGACCTAGGTAAACAGCCCTTGGTTTGGCAGTACTTCACCATCATGGGTACCCAGAGCCTGGCTCATCTTTATTCCCTCTAGCAGTTTATTAGTCCTGTCTTCCAACCCTAGATCCCCCTACTGACCATATGGATATATACAATTATCATTTGTTGATTTAATTAATTGTTTTTAAAAAAGCAATTCAAGCTGGAGGAGGTGGCTCATGCCTTTAATCCCAGCACTCGTGAGGGAGAGGTAGGAGGATTGAAGTGAGTTCAAGGCCACTAGAGATAACATAGTAAACTCCAGTTCAGCCTGAGCTAGAGTGAGACCCTACCTCAAAGAAACAAATGTATAAAAGTGAATTTGGGACTAGAGCGATGACTCAGCAGTTATGGCTCTTGCTCATAAAACCTAACAATCAGAAGTGGACTCCCAGTATCCACAGAAAGCCAGATGCACAAAGTGGTGCATGTGTCTTGAGTTTTTTTACAGTGGCTACATACCCTAGGTGCATCTACCTCTCTCTCTCTCTCTCTCTCTCTCTCTCTCTCTCTCTCATCCGGCATAGTAGTGCACACCTTTAATGTCAGCATTCTGGAGACAGAGGAAGGAGGTTCGGTGTGAGTTCCAGGCTAGCCTAAGACTACATAGTGAACTCCAGGTCAGCCTGGGCTAGAGTGAGACCTTCCCTCAAAAGAAAAAATAAGTGAATTGGATTTAAAGGGGGGAAAATCATTGGGATAATAATCTTTTCCCAGCCAAAACTTTGTAAGACCTCATTTGCTCTCCTTGAAAAGCATGGATGCCGTTTTCAGTTCCTTCTGGCTGTAACATGTTGTGATATCCTGTCTAGTGGAATATCCTGCCTCCTAAGAGGTCCACAGAGGGGGAAAAACACCCTGGGGTTTCCACAGGGGAAAAATTTGGTCTAAATGAATTTTTTCTTTTTTCTTGTAGCAAAAACATTGTAACATAAAATTTACTGTAACATAAAATTTACTGTACCTTTTTAAGGTACACAATCCAGTGGCATTCGGTATATGTACATGGCTATGCAGACATCCCCATCATCCACTTCCAGAATTTGTCATCATTCTAAACTGTACCTCTTTCCAGTACACAGTAATTGGTCAACACTGGACTTTTTGAAGGACTTGAGAAATTGAGTTATGATCCCTACTTTCACTTCCAATCGCTGCCTTCCCACCACCACACACAACTCAAAGAAAAGAAACCAGGGCAATTTGTGTCTGGCACTTCACAGTTTGCAATGTGCACAGGTCTATATTACTTCAATCTATACAATATGAGGTCTCTCATTCTGAGCACCATCTAGGGACTTTCCTCACTCCACACAGGTATCAACAGTGACTTGATCTTCAAACCACCACAGCTACTCCAGGATCGTGCAGATGGAAATACACAAGTACCATACTCAAATGCTCAGGATTTTTTGCACATAAAAATAAAAATAGCCTTGATGTAAAGTTAAAAACAGGAGGATGATTTGCATGAGACCCTGAGCTCTCAATTACACCAATTACTTTATAATTACAGGCAATGCCATCTTGGGCTTTTCAAAACCTACATCTATTCTTAAGAATCTGTCAAGAAGAAGGCCTCTTCTCAGGCAGAGATTCCAATTAGTATGCAAGAAGTAAGCTGAGGGAAAGAGAACCTGCTGGAGCTACAGAGAGGAGCAAGAAGGCAGGAACTTTAGTTGCTTCCTGCTTAGCAAAGGAAGTGGTTGTTCCTGTAAGAAGCCAGAGGCAGCAGGAAGCCCTCCAACTCTCAGCTCTAGGATGTGGGTCACATCAAGCCACACTCTTTCTGAACGTCTGCTCCCTGCCATTCCACCTTTGATTCCTCAGGGCCACTATCCAAGCCCCAGGAAGAAGCAAATAGAAAGGGTCCTTCTCAGCTTCCTCCTGCTGCAAACATGCACTACCATCTCCTGTCCAGTGAGCTCTGACTGAAAATGGAAGAAACGCCACTATTGGCTTAGGAAATTTTCTAACAGGGTAGGTGGAGTGAAGTCTTTAAACCTAGCACTTTATATCTTTAATAAGACTTCTCCATGGTCCCACCAGCCAAGCCACCAGCTTTGTTTTTAACACCTTCAAACACTGTCACTCAAACAATAGTTGGCTGCCATGCATGAGATGTTTAAATTGATTATCCACTTGACAGGACCTAGAATTACCAGTGAGAGACTATGTAGCTTAAGTTAGCTACTTTGCAAGTCTTGTTTAGGTTAATTAAAGTAGGAAGAGCCACCTGAACAGTGAGCAGCTCTGTTCCATGGGTCAGAGTCCTGGATTATATGGAGAGAGAGCTGACTAAGCAGAGGCATCCACTGCTTTCCACTTCCTCACTATGAGCTGACATGGTCAGCTACCTGAAGCTCCTGCTGGAATGCTTCCCCCTCTATGATGGATTGCAACCCAACTGAAAACTGAAACAAGCCCTTCCTCCCTTAAACAGATTTGTACCAGGTATTTTTGTCCCAGCCACAAGAAGTTGACTATGAGAAAGATACACCTGTGGACTAGGAACTGCAGGGATCTGGGACATCAGAGAACCTTGGCATTCCCTGAAGCTACCTCTTCACTTGTGCAGAGTAGTGCCATCAGTACTTGTCCAAATGGCAGTGTCACCATAAAAAGCTAGTCTTTTGCAAAGCACACCTCTGTCCCTCGCTGTGCGAAGAAATACTCATGCAACAAGGGTGTTCTGACAGGTTCTGACAGGTAGACTTTACCCCTCCTCTACTTCCTCTATTTGCGAAGCAACAAGGCACATCTGAGCCCATGAAACTTAGTACACAGATCTGTAACCAGTGCCATGGCTGTGTCTGTCTGTCTGATCTCCTCCCTCTTTAAAAGGAACTGCTACTTTCCCACAATTAACAACGTTTCTAATGACTATTCTGAAGATTCTTAGTATACAGACAACATTCCATTTCTCCAACAACAAATATCACCAATCCACACTGCATTTCCTTAAAAGGAACACCTCCAAGTTACAGTTTGCAAAGCAACTTTGTTCCTGTTATCTGAGTCCCAGGGCACAAAGCTGCTGAAAAGGTTGTTTCCATACCATCCCTCCACCTTCTGCTTTCTATACATCTATTCTTCAGAAACTGGCTAAGATAAAGAAAATTTAAAAGGGAAGGAAGCAGGTCTGGGTTCTAGGAGATTGGAGTTCTAAGTAGAATTAAGGCTTAAGCAGAAAACAAAATCTGAGCTCTCTCACCTTAGCACATTAACTTCTCTGCTCTCTCCCTCACCCTAAATTACAATCAGACTTCTCTTGAAAGGAAGGCCCTTCCCTGCCTGGATCACCAGGATTCTTATTTCACTTTCTTTCCTTTCCTAGAATGTGGTACCTCTGTTTAAATAGTGTTCTAATCCAACTTCTTAAAGGCAGGGGGATTATATCACCTTTTTTATTCATTTTCCATGTTCCTTACTTATATGAGCTACAGCATCCCTAATTCTCATCACCCTGTGGTTTGGTTTTTTCTTTATTTATTGTTTAAGTATTGAAGGTGAAACTCAGCAAGCATGAAACAAGGCATGGATTTTGTAATCTTTACCCCTGAGTTCAAATCCTACTTCTGACCCAACAAGCTGTGACATTTTGGATGATTGTTTTATACCTGGCTATTTTTCCTAGTGTAGCAGACAGCTTCAGGTTCTCTGAGATGAACTTCCAGACAAGGCACACTTATGGAAGAAGAAATTTACTGAAACTTACAGATCCAGGGGAAGTTCCAAATGGCAGAAGAATTTGGCCTGCTCTTACAGGACCAATCACAGAGAGAAAGAAAGCCAAAAGCCAGTCACATGGGAACTTAAGTCACACTTAAGGAACTCCAGCTAGGCACACTTTGCATATCTTTAGAATGGAATCTTAAATCCACCACCACACCTTAGGGCTGGACCCTAAGATCCACCCAGTGACACTGCCTCCAGCCAGGTGGCTGCAGATGCAAACTACAAACTAATAAAACACTGAGTATATTGGGGGGGGGGTCATCAATTCAAACTACCATACCTAGCTTTATTCATTAAAATAAGGTAATAACAGTGCCTACCACATAAAGCTGCTGTGAGTATTAAAATTAATTAACATAATATTAAAAGTCTATTTTAATATCTGGCACATAAAATACCAGCACAAAATGTCAGCTGCTTTGGTCATTTTACCCTCTGTTCATATCCGGTTACAAAAGTCTCAGTCCCAGACTCAGACTTTCCCCCACCATCCTCTTCCACTAACATTCTACTTTACCTTGAGATCTGAAACTAATAACTACTAGGATCCACGTCATCATCTCCTTTTAAGACCCTCAAGGGTCTCCTTCTCACCATACCCTATATCGTCTCCATCCCCTCTCTTATGAACACCCCTCCCCATTCTGCCTCTAATTAAAATGTAGCTTGCTGCTTGGATCTGGCATGTTTGACAATCCTGTAAAGGGCTCTTTTGGCCTCTGGGGTCCTCTTGGACACACCTCTCCTTATTCCTTGGGGCTGCCTCTTCCTTTGCTTCACCATACCCCATAAATGTCCCTTGATTAGAATCTGAATCCATCTGAATCCATATACCCAGCCACATCCCATCCTTGATATGAAAGACCCAGGCCAGAGTAGCACCATGACAGGCCTCAGTCACTCTGTAGGCCACAAGGGCGAGTTCCTGGAATCAAGGGAAGAACAAGCAGTACCGGGAAAAACCATAAACTTGCTGTGTGAGCATGACTCAACATTCTTGCGGTCCTGGGCTGGATAGCCCAATAAGATCCACCGTCTCAGAGTTTTGTAAATGTCAACCAATCAAATGAATGTAACCACACGCACCAACCTGTTCAAATGTAACCGCCACTTGCTTAGCCAATTAAGTTTGAAATTCCCCTAGACCTAGCCCGCCAAAATCCTAAGGCCAATCGAGAACACCCAAGTACAGTTAATGTTCAAATTAGCCAGTCATGTAGTTGCATGGGTGATAGTCCTCTCCCCCTTGCTCAAACCTCAATAAAAAGCCCACTTTTCTGCTTCTCCTGGCTCTTGCATAGATCCACTGCGTTGGTGAAGGCAAGAGACCGAGCTTAAGCCCGAGTAAAAGCTCTTTGTGTTTGCATACGTGTTTGGTCTTCCTTAGTGGTCACTGGGGGCGCCGTGAACTGGGCATAACAGATATAGTTCTTTGGTGCCCCTTTCACCTCAAGAGCTCAGCTCCTAACTATCCCTTCCCTCTGACACTAGCCTTTTTCTACTTTTATGCAAATATACAAAATACCCTGACCTTAAGGGCTGGAGATGGTGGTAGGACACTTGCCTAGCATATACAAAGCCCTGGGTTAGATCCTCAGCACTGTAAGAGAACCAGTTCCCAATGTATTTGTTATAGTGACAAAGTACCAAACACCTTAAGGAAAGAAAAGTTTATTGGGGCTCATACTTGAGGGTACAGTCCATCCTGTCAGAAAAGATATTATAACAGGGAGTGTGAAGCAACAGGTCTCATTGCATCTGGTCAGAAAGCAGAGAGAAATGAAAGCTAGTGCTCAGCTTGTTCTTTCTATTCTGGCTGGGACTCAGTCCATGGAATGATGCTGCATATATTTAGGGTGGGTCTTCTTACCTCAGGTAACCCAATCTAGACTCTCCCTCACAGATATGCTCAGAGGTTCATCTACTAGGTATTTCTAAATCCTGTCAAGTTGACAGTCAGTATTAACCATCATAACACTCCTCTGTGGATGTTTCCTGTTTCCTAATTTTGCCAGTCACCCACAGACTCATACCTTCAACTTTGCCATTTCCAAGAACTATTGCCTGTCCCTAACCACAATGTCAAGGTTCTCATATTATTATCATTGCATCCTATTTTTTATTTTTATTTATTTATTTATTAGAGACAGAGAGAGGGAGAGAGAGGGAGAATGGGTGTACCAAGGTCTCTAGACACTGGAAATGAACTCCAGACGCATGCACCACACCATGTGCATCTGGCTTATGTGGGACCTGGAGAATTGAACGAGGGTCCTTAGGCTTTGCAGGCATGTGCCTTAACTGCTAAGTCATCTCTCCAGCCCCTGCATCCTATATTTTAAGCTTCTCCCTCAAGTAGCCCAGCTGCAGCACACTACCCCTTACCCTGAGTCTTCAGTGCACTGACTTCATGTTCACAACTTTCTTCCTGTTCTTCACTCCCCACTTCTGTAGTAATCCTGCCAGTCAAGATACTCCACCCTCACCTATGGGTATAATTCTGGTCCATAACAGGTTAATCTTTGCACAGGCTAAGCCTGGGAACATGGAACAGTGTGAGCTCCTAGGACACAAAGAACTCAACAGCTCCTCCAAAGACATCCCCATATAATAAACATGAGTCAGAAACTCGTGATCTGTCTTATGTCTAGAATGATAAGCTTTTTTCAGTCTGGCCTGAACTCCCCATAGCTTTGACGGCCTTAAACTCTCAATAAAAGGTGTGAGCAAAGTCAGGATGGGGTTCACTCCAGTGGAGCTCCTGGATCTCCTTTAAACGCTATACTGGCTGTTGGGTGACCATTTTGCATCCTCCTGGCTACCATAAGATGGTACTGACACTCATCCCTGCCTGTTGTCCTCATTTTTGCCACTTCTGATCACTTTCTTACCATAGCTAAACTATAATCCAGTTTTGTTCAGCCAGGTTACTTGAAGCACAGCTAAACACATTTGAGAAAAGCCCACAGATAGGCTGGCTTAGATTTTTTTTTACTTAAATATATTATTTATTTATTTATTTATTTGAGAGAGTGAGCAAGAAAGAGAGAGGGGGCAGAGAGAGAATGAATTGGGATACTAGTGTCTCCGGCCACTGCAAACAAATTCCAGATTCATGTACCACTTTGTGCATCTGCCTTTACATGGATACTAGAGAACTGAACCCCAACTGGCAGGCTTTGTAAGCAAGTACCTTCAATTGCATGCCATCTCTCCAGCCCACATGCTAACTTATTTCTATTCCTGAGCAATCTACTCAAGGAGGCCCATGATGCTGTTTGGCATTCATAACTAAGTGCTTTTGTACACACATATGCAAGCACACATACACTCACACACACAGTGACTATACTAGATGGCTAAGTCACACATTCTTATTCACATAGAGTGTCTTTCTGTTCACCAATCCTCACTACAGCTGATGACCTTGTTCGTATTTAATTTTAAAAAGTGTACAACATGAAAAGACACTTTCCCATTACCACATCTATCTGTCCTCTAGCTTTTACCTATTTAACACTTCCTTTTCATCTATCATGCTGAGGGAGTAACTTTGTCTAAGGCCAGTCCTTCCACTTGCCTATTCAACCCATCCCTCCTGATCTCTTCAAGGACAACACTAACATTTTCCCTCCTTTCATTTGAAACACCAATTTTTATCCTTGCCTGGGTCTTTTCCATCAACATATGAGCACACTAGATTTCCTATTAAGAAACACCTTTCAGTCATACTTCTCCTCCAGCTAGTCCCCATTTCTCTCTGCAAGAGCAGTCCCTACCTATTGTTCCTAATGTACCTCCTCACGGTCTCTCTTGAAAATTTATGTCACGTTTTCCATGACCACCTTTACACCTACACTGCCCTTCGTAAAACTCACCAATGTCATCTACACATCCAAGAGCCATCTTCTGCAATGTTTCCTGAGCCCTGGAAGGGGTAATGTTTAGGCACCACATAGGATCTATCAGACACTTATTTTCAGTATTTGATCAGTTATGACTCCCTGAAGTTATGACCTCTGTCAAGAAAGAAAGAAAATATAAAGAAAAAAGCTTTGCTGAGTGGGGCTGAGAGCAGAACGAATCAATGGGCATAAAAGCAAACATTTAGGAGGCACTTTGAAAACATTAATTTAGCAATCATCAGTAGCAGATTCTTCCATAGGGCCTACATTCTCCTCTGCCATGAGCTTTTGACCTGGTTTTCAGTACCAGTCAGAGAGCATTTTGTAACTCCCATAACTGTTATGCCACTATTTCACCAGATGGCATGTCTTGCCTGGTAGGTCAGAATTAAGAAATGCAGGATTCATCACTGGGTGACATTATTAATTACTTTTCTCTGCCAGCAACCTGGATAGCACCTTCCAGCCCTGTGAAAACTAGCCAGTGGGAAGGAAGCTTCTGCCTCAGCTCCAGCTTGATTTCTCTCTATCCTGCAACCAATGAGTGTTGTGTCTTCAGCAAAAGGATCTTATCTTTCAGTTATGGTGGCAATCAAGAACAAAACCAAGAGCCATGGCAATAGCCTAAGTTGTTTTGGGGGCCTCAGACACTTCTCTGACCAATGATTCACTGGGAAGTAGCACATGCCAGGCCTGATATTATTGTTTGCCAACACATGACTATTGGAATGGCATTATCTCCCTGTGGAGAGTAGCTCTGTTCATTCTATTATTTTTAATTATATATTTTATTAAGTTTGCTAAGCAGTACGTTTTCTTATGTATTTTTAATATCTCCTAAATTTTGTTTATCACCCTCCTCACTTTTTTTTCTCACCCTTCTCCCCATCCTCATCTCTGCTTAACCCTTTCTTGTCCCAATATTCCCCTCCTCTGTGTTTTCATAGCACTTGTGTTCTGCCATCTCCTCCCCTTAAGGCCTTCCTCACACTTTAGTTCTTTCTTAACTCCTAGTCTGTGCAGCTACTACAAATTTGTACTCACAGGTGTGGAGATTAGAAGCTAGGCTCCTCATATAAGAGAGAACATGTGGCATTTCTTACTGCACCTGAGTTACCTCAGTATAATATTTTCCAGTTCCATTTATTTTCCAGAAATTTCACTTCTTTTTTCTTTACAGCTGAATAAAATTCCATTGTGTATTTGTACCACATAATTACCCATTCATCCATCAGTTGATGAACATCTATAATGGCTTCATTTCCTGGTTAATGTGAATAGATACAGCAATGGAAGTGGATATAGATGTGCAAGTATCTGTGTAGTAGGCTATAAGTTGTTCTTAGAGTGCATAGCTGGATTATATAGTAATTCTATTTTTAGCTTTTTGGGGGAACCTCAACATTGATGTCCATAGGAACTTCACTAGTTTACACTCCAACCAGCAGTGAATAAGGGTTCCCTTTTCTCCACATCCTCACCAGCATTTATTTCCTTGATTCTAGCCTTTCTGACTGGGGTGAGACAGAATCTAAAAGTAGTTTTAATTTGCATTTCCCTGATGGCTAAGGATGTTGAACACTTTATAAAATATTTATTAACCACTTGTATTTCTTCATTTGAGAATGCTCTGTTCAGTTCCATAGCCCATGGTTTAATTGAGTTGTTCATTTTCTTGCTGTTTAATTTTTGAGTTCTTTGTTTATTGCAGATATGAATCCTCTGTTAGATGCATAGCTGGCAAAGATTTTCTCCCATTTTGTAGGCTGCCTCCTGACTCATTTGACAATTTCCTTAATTGTACGATAGCTTTTTAGTTTCATGAAGTCCCATTTCTTAATTGTCTTATTTCACAGGCATACAGTGTCCTATTCAGAAAGTCTTTCTCTATGCCTTGAAATGGAGTCCCTACAGTTTTTTGTTTTCTTCCAGAATGTCAGGTCTTACATTAAGGTCCTTGATCTATTTTGAATTGATTGATTTATAGGGTGAAAATGAGAATCTAGTTTCATTCTTTTACATGTAGATACCCAGATTCCAGATTTTCCAGTGTCATTTGTTGAAGATTCTGTATTTCTCCAATGTGAAGTTTTTTTTTGTTGTTGTTGTTGTTGTTTTTTTTTTTTTTTTTTTGCATCCTTTTCAAAACCAGGTGGCTATGGTTACATGGACTTTTATCTGGAACCTATAGTCTATATTCTATTTCATTGATCTACATGTCTGTTTTGTACCTTGCCATTTTTATATCTGTGGCCTTGTAGTATAACTTGAAATTAGGTATGTGATACCTCTAGCAGTATACTTTTTGCTCAGGATTGTTTTAATTATTGGGAATCTTTTGGAATTTTGATTGGGATTACATTGAATTTGTAGATTGTTTATGGATGAATGACTATTTTCACAATATTAATTCTTCCAATCCATGAACATGGGAGATCTTTCAACCCTCTGTATCTTCCTTAAATGGTTTAAAGATTTTTATGATAAACATCTTGTACTTCCTTCGTTAGGGATATTCCAAGGTATTTAATTTGCTAATTTTTATTTAGTTGCACACATGTGTACATGCATTAGTGTATGGTGCATGTGAGTGTGTGTGTGTGTGTGTGTATGTGTGTGTGCGTATGGCACACCAGGATCTCTTGCCATTGCAAATGAACACCTGATGCTTTTACTACAATTGTTTCTTGCATCTAGCTTATGTGGGTGGCTTGGGAATTGAATTTGGGCCAGCAGGATTTGTAAGTTCCTTTAACTGCTAAGCTATTTTCCCAGACCCTATATTTTATATTTAATTTAATATTAAATTTAATATTTTGTGGTAATTGTGAATGGGACTGTTTCTTTAATTTCTTTCTCAGTAAGTTTGTCATTGTTATATAAAAAGGCTATTAACTTTTGTATGTTACTTTTGTACTTGTCACTTTACTGACAGTGTTTATCAGCTATAGAGATTTTCCAGTGATGTTTTAGGGTCTGATATCTATAAAACTACATAATCTGCAAATAAGCATATTTGGGAGTTTTCCTTTCCTATTTATTTCTTTTATTTCTTTCTCTTGTGTCTCTACCTAAAACTCCAAGTACTGCATTAAATAGAAATGGAGAGACTAGAGACCCTTGTCTTGTTCCTGATCTTAATGAAAATGTTTCAGTTTTTTCTCCATTTATAATGATGTTGTCCACAGATTTGTCATATATAACCTTTATTATGTTGATATATGTTATCTCCATCCTTAGTGTCTCCAAGGTTTTAATCATAAAGTGATGTTAGGTTTTGTCAAAAGCCTTTTCTGCATCTAGTGAGATCATCATGTGATTTCTTTCCTTATGTCTATGTGATATATTGCATTTATTGATTTACATATGTTGAATCATCCCTGCATCTCCAGAATGAAGTCAACTTAATCAAAGTGAGTGATTATTTTGATATGTTCTTAAATTCAGTTTGCAAGTATTCTATTGAGAAATTTTGCCTCTATGTTCATAAGAGCCATTGTTTTATAATTTTCTTTATTTGTTGTGTCTTATCTGGTTTTGCTAATAATTTAATTCTGGCTTTGTAAAAGGAGTTAGGGAGAGTTCTTTCCTTCCATATTTGGTTAAATGATTTGAGAAGCACTGGTTTCAGTTCTTCTTTAAAGGTCTGGTGGAATTCTGCAATGAATCTACAGAGAGTATCTGCCTAGACTCCCATGTAGGGCAGCAGAAGCCAATGGCAGGGAATGGAGGAAGGGGTGCAGAGAGATAGAGAGGGAGAGAAAGAGAGACTGTGTTGCAGTCAGGTTCACATTGATGGCAGAATTCACCTGACCAAGAGCGGCTTTTGGGACAAAAGGATTTAGTTTGGCTTACAGACTTGAGGGGAAGCTCCATGATGGCAGGGGAAAATGATGGCATGAGCAGAGAATGGACATTACCCTTGTCCAACATAAGGTGTACAACAGGAGATTGTGCCAAACACTGGCAAGGGGAAATTGGCTATAATACCCATAAGCCAGCCCCCCCAAAATACACTGCCTCCAAGAGGCGTTAATTCCCAAATCTCCATCAGCTGGGAACCTAGCACCCAGAACACCTAAGTTTCTGGGGAATATCTGAATCAAATCACCACAGACTATATGAAGGCTCATATGTGGAGTAGCAGCATCCAATGGAAGGGGATAAAGGAAGGGGAACACACACAGAGTAGCTCTGTCTAGACTTGCATGTGGAGTAGCAGGGGCCAAAAGCAAGGGATAGACTTCCGGGTAACATGGCGATATAGGAGCCAAGCCAAACCAGCCTAGGGAGGGATTTAAGCAAATCCACAGCAAAATACATTCTTCTTCTGAAAAGTTCAAGAGTGTAGGTTTTTCATAGATACAGGAGAGAAGCAGGAGAGATCAATGTAAAACAGAAAGTAGGAAAATGGCCAGAATCACACAGAGGAGCTTGCGGCCTTGATCCACAGTGGCCCTGATCCTTGTGATCTGCATGCCCAGCACCACCCACCAGGCATGCCAAGCAGCAGCAGCAGCAGAGACCAAAAAGGGGACTTTCCAACCTCATCAGCCTCCTTGCAGAGTCAAGAACGCTAAAGGAAAGACAGCTGAGATCAACTAAGAAGCTACTGAAAGAGATACAGGGGTACAGTGTGAGCAACTCCAGGCTTCCTGAACTTGCCCATGCCCCAGCCATCAGAACCATGAACCTCTGGCATTCAGCCCCTAGTGGCAGCACATCCAGCACAGCTGAACAGAGCTCAAGCTCCACAGCACCACATGGAGGATTTGAGTTGGGCATTCAGCATTGGTGAGATTGGAAGCCATACCAAAAGGTAATGAGGCCAACTGATAAAATAAAAAGGTACATATGCCAGCACTGGAAGTGCTAATCTCTCTTTCCATTTCAGGGCAGGTTATGGATTACATATTTTTGGTTGGCTTTACCATTTTCAAATAAGCTGTACTTGGGGTTTGAATTGCTGCCTTTAATGCTTTCAGATTTATAGGGCCTTTGTCTTTTGCTTCTGTCATTATTGGGGGCAGGGTCTGATCCAGATCCAGGCTGACCTGGAACCCAATTCAGAACAGAATTCTCTACCTCATAGTTGGCAGGATTAAGAGTGTAGATCAACACACACCCTTAGGGATTTGGGCCTTATAAGACTATTTGGTTGTTTTAATCCCCACACTTGTGTACTCTGTGCGGGTCTTTATTGAATATGTATATTGCTCAGCTAAAGCTTAGAATTTGCCAGTAAATTGTTCCACCCAGTACACTAGAATACTTGCTTAGCAAGCAAACTCAACACCTAGGATTACTTCTGTGGATGGATTGGGGTACAAGAGCTACACACACTTGGCACCTTATACTCATATCTGGAAAGTATATAAAAGTGGATCACCACATCTAAGAACAGAGCAGATAAGTAGAAAGCACAAGCATCAAATCAATTCAGGATGCAAAAGTCATTACATTATAATACAAGAAACACAAAGAATCAAGACAATGCTATCCCACCAAAACTTATAAATCCATCAGAAATGATCACCAATGAGACTGTTTTAGATGAAATACCTGACAGAGATTTCAAAAGAATGATTCTATTTATACTCAAAGAAATGAAAGAAGAAATGAAAGGGTTCAAAGAAGCAAACAAACTCTTCAAAGATAGCACAGGAAACCAGCTCAATAAAATAAAAAGGTCATTACAGGACATGAGTAAGGAAATAGAAATACTGAAGAAAACCCAGGCTGAAATCCTAGTTCTGAAAAACACAGTCAATCAAATAAAAAACTCTGTGGAAAGTCTCACCACTAGAATGGATGAAGGAGAGAACAGAATATCTAAACTAGAAGACCAGACCTAATACAGTCCAACAACCAGAAAGACAAGTTAATAGAAATGTATGAATGGGAATTCCAAGATATCCGGGACATTATGAAAGATCAAACATAAGAATTCAGGGTATAGTAAAAGGAGAAAAATTTCAAACCAGAGGCTTAGTAGGCATTTTCAACAAAATCATAGAAGAAAAATTTCCCCAAATTGGAAAAGAAATGCCAATGCAGATACAAGAAGCTTTTAGAACATCAAACAAACAAAACCTAGAAAGAACCTCTCTTCATCATGTTATAATTAAACTACTAACCAGGCAAATTTAAAAGTCAGAAGGGTTTGGAATGATGTATTCCAAGTTCTGAAAGATAACAACTGTCAACCAAGATTACAGGCTAAAGGAATTTATGACAATTAAACGAGCTCTACAGATAAATATATGAAGGAATCCTTCACACTGAAGAGAAAGCAAAACACACACAGGAGAAAAGAGGAAAAAATAAACCATATTCAAATAACAGTTCAAACAAGTGAGTAAAGGGAAAATGGGGAGCACTACAAAACAAGAAGAATGGTGAGAGTAAATACATATCTTTCAATAATAACTCTTAATATCAGTGGCCTCAATGCCCCAACCAAAAGACACAGGCTTGCAGAGTGGATTAAAAGGCAGGATCCTGCCATCTGTTGCCTCCAGGAAACTCATCTCTCAATAAAAGATAGAAACCTTCTTAGGGTAAAAGGATGGAAAACAGTATTTCAAGCAAATGGGCCTAGGAAACAAGCAGGGGTTGCTATCCTAATATCTGACAGGTTAGACTTCAAACCAACATTAGTGAGGAAAAATAAAGAAGTTCATTTTATACTGATTAAAGGAACACTCAGACAGGACTACATTATAATACTAAATGTATATCACCTAACATGGGGGTTGTCAGTTTCATCAAACAAATACTATTAGACTTAAGGTCAGAGATAACACCAAACACAATTGTAATGAGTGACTTCAATACCCCACTCTCAGCAATGGACAGGTAATCCACTCAAAAAATAAACAGAGAGACATCTTGATTGAATGATGCCATGGAACAAATGGACCTAAAAGATATATACAGAACATTCCATTCAAATACTGCAGAATATACATTTTTCTCAGCAGCACATGGAACATTCTCTAAAATAGACCATATATTAGGACACAAATCAAATCTTAACAAATACAGGAAAATTGAAATAATCCCTTGTACTCTATCTGACCACAATAGGAATAAACTGAAAATCAGCAACAAGAAGAACTATAAGGGGGCCAGAGAGATTGCTCAGTGGCTAAGGCCTTTGCCTGCAAAGCCAAAGGATCCAGGTTCAACTCTCCAGGACCCACATAAGCCAGATGCACAAGGGAGCGCATGCATCTGGAGTTTGTTTGCAGTGGCTGGAGGCCCTGACATGCCCATTCTCTCTCTCTCTCTCTCTCTCTGTAAATAAATGAATTAATAAAGTTAAATTATATATTTTTTTAAAAAAGAAGAACTACAGAACATACAGAAATTCATGGAGACTAAACAGTATACTATTGAATGATGAATCAAATGGTGATAATACAACATACCAAAACCTTTGTGACACAATGAAGGAAGTCCTAAGAGGGAAATTTATACCTCTAAGTACATATACTAAGAAATTAGAGAGTTCACAAGTAAACAATTTAATGCTTCAGCTTAAGGCCTTGGAAAAAGAAGAAGACAAACCAAAAATCAGTAGATGGGAAGAAATAATAAAGAGTAGGGCGAAAATTGATGAAATGGAAACCAAAAAAAAAAAAAAAAATCCAAAGAATCAATGAAACAAATAGTTGATTCTTTGAAAGGATAAACAAGATTGATAAACCCTTAGTAAAAATCTGACCAGAAGTAAAAGAAAGGAAAAGTAATAAAACTAGAGATGAAAAAGGCACCATTACAACAGATACCAAAGAAATTCAGAAAATCATATGGACATACCTTAAGAATATATATGCCTCTAAGTTTAAAAATCTGAAAGAAGTAGATTATTTCCTTGATTTATATGACCTACCAAAATTAAATCAAGATGAGATAAACCATTTAAATATACCTATAACAAGTACAAATATCCAAACAGTTATAAAAACTCTCCCAACTAAAAAAAAAGTCTAGGCCGAGATGGATTCACTGGTGAATTTTAACAGACATTCATGGAAGAACTAACACCACTGCTTCTCAAATTTTCCATAAAATAGAAAAGGAAGGAATTCTACCAAACTCCTTCTATGAAGCCAGCATCACCCTGTTACCAAAACCAGACAAAGACAGAACAAAAAAAGAAAATTACAGACCAATCTCACTCATGAACATAGATGCAAAAATTCTGAACAAAATATTGGCAAACAGAATACAAGATTATATCAGAAACATTATTCACCCCGACCAAGTAGGCTTTATCTCAGGGATGCAGGGATGGTTCAACATATGCAAATCCATAATTGTAATACAATATAAATATAAATGGTCTGAAGGACAAATCACATGATCATGTCAATAGATGCAGAAAAGGCATTTGACAAAATCCAATACCCCTTCATGGTAAAAGTATTACAGAAACTGGGAATAGAAGGAACATATCTCAACATAATAAAAGCCGTTTATGACAAACCTACAGCCATTATCATACTAAATGGGGAAAAACCTGAAGTTTTCCACTAAATTCAGGAACAGGACAAGGGTGTCCACTTTCCCTATTTATATTTAACATAGTACTGGAAGTCTTAGCTATAACAATAAGGCAAGAGACACTCATAAAAGGGAGACAAATTAGAAAGGAAGTGATCAAATTATCATTATTTGCAGATGATATGATTCTAAACATAAAAGACCCTAAAGACTCTACCAGCAAACTATTAGAGATGATAAATACTTTTAGCAATGTAGCAGGCTACAAAATAAACACACAGAAATCAGTAGCTTTTCTATATACTAATGACAAACATGCAGAGGATGAAATCAGGGAACCTCTCCCATTCACCATTGCCTCAAAAAATAAGGTACCTTTGAATAAACTTAACCAATGAAGTGTAGGATCTCTACAATGAGAACTTTAAAACAATCCAGAAAGAAATTGCAGAAGACACAAGGAAATGGAAAGACATCCCATGTTCTTGGATTGGAAGAATCAATATTGTGAACAAGTCAATCAATCTTACCAAAAGCAATCTACACATTTAATGCAATCCCCATTAAAATCCCAATGGCATTCTTCACAGAAATAGAAAAAAACAATCCTAAAATTCATCTGGAAGCACAATAAACCTCAAATAGACAAAACAATTTTGAGCAACAAAAATCAGGCTGGTAGTATCACCATACCCAATTTTAAGTTATATTACAAAGCCACAGTGATAAAAACAGCATGGTACTGGACAAAAACAGTCATGTAGATCAATGGAACAGAATAGAGTACCGAGATATTAATCCAGGCAGCTACAGCCACCTGATTTTTGAAAAACATGCCAAAAATATTCATTGGAGAAAAGATAGCCTCTTCAACAAGTGGTGCTGGGAAAACTGGATATCTATATGTAGAAGGATGAAAATATATCCTTTCCCTCTCCATGCACAAGAATCAAGTTCAAGCGAATCAGCAACCTGAATATCAGGCTTGAAACTCTGAAACTACAAGAGATAAAGGTAGGGAAAACCCTTCAACATATTGGCATAGGCAATGACTTTCTGAATATAACCCCAATTGCTTAGGAAATAAAATGACCAATCAACCACTGGGCTCTCATGTAATTACAAAGTTTTTGTACAGCAAAGGACACTGTGAATAGAGAAAAGAGACAACCTACAGAATGCGAGAAAATCTTTGCCAGTTATACATCTGACAGATGATTAATACCCAGAATATACAAAGAACTCAAAAAACAGAACTCAGTTTAAAAAAAAATGGGCTATGGAACTAAATAGAGAGCTCTCAGAGGAAGAAATACAGATGGCATGTAAAAATCTAAAAAAGTGTTCTACATCCTTATCCACCAGGAAAATGCATATTAAAACTACTTTGAGATTTGATCTCACTCCTGCAGAATGGCTACATCAAGAAAACAAATGACAATAAATGTTGCCGAGGATGTGGAAAAAGAGGAACCCTTCTACACTGTTGGTGGGAATATAATCTGGTCCAACCATGGTGAAAATTAGTGTGGAGGTTCTTGAGACAGTCAAAAACAGATTTACCATATGATCCAGCTATAGCACTCCTAGGCATATATCCGAATGACTCTTCTCACTACCTTAGGGATACTTGCATAACCATGTTTATTGCTGTTCACAATAGCTTGGAAATGGAACTAGCCTAGATGTCTCTCCACAGATGAATGGATAATAAAGATGTGGTACATTTATACAATGGAGTTTCATTCAGCAGTAAAGAAAAATGGAATTATGAAATTTTCTGGGAAATGGAGGGATCTGGAAAGGATTATACTAAGTGAGGTAACCTAGACTTAGAAAGCCAAATGTCACATGTTCTCTCTCATATGTGGATCCTAGTTACAAATGTATAGACTTGTGTGTGAGCTGGAACCAAAAATTGGTAGCAGAGTCCAGTAAGCTAGAAAAAGTTTATAATGGAGGGAGGAGAGGGAAGGACTTAAGGGGATAGTATTGTATATATGAAATAGAAGAAAAGATTATAAGCAGGGGGAGGGCCTAAGCGAGGCCAGGGGAAGAGAATGTGTAAAAGAATGGTGGGGGAGGGTTAATCAAAATTCAAGATATTCTGAATAGGACTTGTGTAAACCTACTTTTTTGAATAATGGCACATACAGAAGCTATAGATTGTTACTAGAAAATTGTGCCTGGGATGGGATACCATCCAGTGAGGTTGTTGGCCAGGGTGGTCCCTGTTTGCCTCCAAAACATTACAGGCTATTTATTGCCAAGGCCCTTGGTTTCCCTTGAGAAACAGATGGCAAGATCCTGTTACTGAAGACCTCACTTGCCTGAGCGGCAAGGTCATTGAGAAATCAAGCTGGTTCTGAGCAGAAAACCTTCTCCCTACAGACCAGCCATCTGAAACCTGGAAAAAGCTACACTGCATGCAGCCGTATGGGAGACAGAAATCATCAGCAGTGAAAACAGTGGACACTGGAAACCTCAAGTTTGGCCAGACAGGCCAAATGACCGAACGGGTGCAATAGTGACATGTCTGCTCTGGGGGAAACCAACTGCTCTCTAATTGGACTGAAGACCCTCTCTATGGGAGGGAATACATGTCTGGTACTGAAAAACCTAATCAAAAGTCTATGGCAGGGAAGGTAAAGAGCCTTAGGGGTATAAAGCCTGCTTTTGTATGGTTAAATGTATATATTATTCCCACCAAACTGTCCTGAAAGCACTACACTTAATGCTCATATTCATATATTAATGCTACTATCACTTCTGGTTAGAGAACCTTCTCTTTTCAGATGGATATGGCCACTGGGATGACCCAAAAGGCAACATAGTGCTGAGAAGAAGGGACGGAGGAGTGTCTAGCACTGAAACATCTCTATCATACCCTCCAAGGTTCAGGGTACATTGTGAAAGAGGTGGCAGGAAGAATGTAAGAGTCAAAGGAAGGGTACGACCCCTTACCATGCAACTGTCCAGACAGAAATTGGCCTCGTATCCATGACCTCACAGTGCCTAGCAATGCCTTCAAAAAACCCTCATAATAGGAGAAAAAGATGATGACATCAAAGTGACATCAAAGAGGGAGGGGATATGATGGAGAGTGAAATTCTGAAGAAGAGTGGGAGGGGGAGGGAAATATCATGGTTTATTGTCTTTAAGTAAAAAAGTTGTCAATAAAAAATTAAATAAAAATTTGAAAGGCAGGGGATAGAGGAAGGGAGAGAAAGAGAGAGAGAGAGGCTTGTGCAGACTCAAATGTGGGGCAACAACAATGCGCAGTGGAAATCAGGGGGTGGAGGAAGGTTGTCTATGCCTAGACTCACATGTGGAAGAACTAGGAAGCAGAGGAAGGGGTTCACGTTTTGTATCTATACATCTTGACAACAAAAGAAGTGTGCAAAAGTTTAACACTGCAGACAAGATGGGTAGGGAAAAGTAGTTATTAATGTGAATCCTTGGGTTTTGTACTGGCAAAATAGAAAAGGTGCCCTACCAAAAGCTACAACTTAAATAAGTGTAAATTCATTAAAAGAAATGAGCCTGAACTGAGAATGCCACAAAAAAGGTTCCATGCTTAATGGTTCAGCCAACAAAGCACAGTACAGATGTGGTTGAAGGGGGCCAGGGTATACTTCAACTGGCAGTAAAACTTGGAAGCATCATCCACATGGTGCTGGTTTTGCAGGCTTGCAAATATAATATAAAAATATAAGAGTAAAGAGGTCATAAAGACTTGCACCATGATCCCAGAAAACTGCTGAGGCCACACAATACATGGCAGGGTCAGAGTCTCCGCAATAAGGTCTTTGAAAGGCTTTGTTTGAAGCTGGGGAAGGTGAAACTGACATTACAGTAGAGACCACAGCCACGACTATGGGATAACTACTGAGGAAAGCTTCAGGCACAGAGTGGGGCTTGCCTAAGGTTAAAAACCATGTGATCAGGTAGCAGGGCCAGAGGAGCAGGATTACCCAAGCCTTTGGAGCCCAGGGGATGCCATTATTAGCCCCAGGAGACAGGCATGCAACTATAGGATTGAATGTTTGTCCTGCTTCGTTTCAGTCTTGTTTTGGCTTGATCTTTGCTTCCTATGGCCCCATTCTTCCCTTTTGGGATGGGAATGTTTATTCTGGGTCATGGTATATTAAAAGTATATGATTTAGTTTTTTCATACTATTGGGGTTCACAGTCCCAGATGGAATGTTGGACTTCATATTTTTGAATGGTGTTTTGACTATTAAAGTCTGTATAGGATTTTTAGAGCTGAACTAAACGTATTTTGTATTATGAGTTGAAAACACGTCTTTAGAGGCCAGGTATGGAAGATTATAGTTTAAAGTGATGTGTGTGGGTGTCAAGTTGATAAGTAGTAATGTTTAGTTACTCTCCATTGTCAACTTGGCTGGATTTAGAATCACCTAGAAAATATACCTAAAATGTGTGTGTGTGTGTGTGTGTGTGTGTGTGTGTGTGTGTGTGTGTGTAAGGTTTCCAGAGAAGCTTGAGGAAGGCAGACTCACTCTGAATGTGAGTAGTAAAATCTCATAGGATTGGATCCCAGACTGAATATAAAGGAAAAAGCTAGCTGAGCACCAGCTGAATACCAGCATTCATCTCTCTCAGCTTCCTGACTCCAAACACAATGTGACTAGCTGCCTCATGCTCCCATCACCATGCCTCCCATCATGATGTACCTTCAAACTGTGAAACAAAATACTTACTTTCTTTGCTTTTGTCACATATTTTGCCATAGCAATAAGCAAAATGAACTAATACACTATGTCTAGGATCCTTCTAACACACTTCAAGACTCCATTATCTATGTATACTATGATTAATCCAGAACCCACTGGTCCCACTTCTGTTGCCTGTACTCATTTCCAGAGTCTGTTGTCAGCACAGTTATCATAGCAGTTAAGCAGGCCACCTTATTTCAGCTCTGTGCTTGCAACCTCCTGACTACCCACTCAGTCCAAGAATATTTCAAGGCCTGGCTTTGGTCTCCCAGGCACATGCACTTTTCCCTCTTATCTCCACTGTAATGTCCCTTGTCAGTCTCCGTCACTTTTTGCAGTGACACTGGCTTTGCTCTGCTCCTGGGCCACCAGAGGCATCCTGTTTGAAAATTCATGTACTTGCTATTTCTCCTGCCTGGCATTCCTCCAGGATTTCCTTGGCTTCTTTTAGCTTTTGTCTAAACCATCTAGTGAGGTACCTCTGGACATCTATGTTGTATATCCCCCATGGCCTGAGGTATTTTTTATTAAGCTTGAAACTTAAGTCTCTAGCAGCCTGCTGGAGAGTGTGTCATTGCAGGTGGGTCTTAAGTACAATCCTAAAATGTATTCCAAGCCAGTTTGAGTTCTGGCTGTTTATGCTTTCTGGCCATTTGGTGGTGCCATTCTGCTTGGATCTGTGGAAGTGAGCTAGCTTCTTCTGACATTGATGGTGCTTCCCCTGGATTCTGTAAGCCTGAAATTAGTCCTTTCTTCCCATTAGCTGCTTCTAATTGAGTGTTTATCTAGCAACAAGAAGGTAACTACAACCACATCCTATCTAAAACATTAAGTCCCTTCCTTGGCTTTACTGTTCTCTATAGTGTGACTCCTCATTAAAGCATGCAGTGTATCTTATTGTTCATCTTGGATGTTTCCTATCGCTTCTAGACTTCATGCATGAGAGGTATATGTCTTCTTTGGTTTTTGTTGAATGCCCAGGTATAGAGTACTGCCCACCATATGATAAGTATGCAGTAATCCAAGGATGGATAAATAGGTGATCACCAGCAGTACATACCAACCAGAGCTCTTGACTACTACTGCTACTGCACTACACACATGTGCATGAGACATACACCTGATTTATTGTCCTCTTAATCAAAGTTAGAAACCTGGGATTCTTCCTTGATTCCTTTCTTCCTTCTGGTCCCCCAAGCCACCCACCATGGGCTTGGCCACTTGCCTTTAGTCCTAACTGTATTTCAGAACCTAGCCCCTATTCTCTTCACCTTTTCCATCACCCATCCAGATCAAAGTACCGTGTGTCAGTAGCTTCTGACTGCCTCTACTCCAGCTACACTGTTCAGTGTTCACTCAGCTCTCTTCACTTTGGCCTCTGTCCATCCCTAGACATATTTCTCAAGCATTTGTCATATGAGCATCATTCCCTTCCCCCCAAAGCCTCCCTGGCCCTTTACCTGCCTGGATTTTCTTCCTTTTGGTCTCCATTAGATCTCTAAGTGCCTTTCCTGAGCACCCTGTCTAAAACAGAGCCCACTCACCTGTGGTTCCTGGGGTCCCCATGGCCACGGTTCCTCGGAGACATCCAAGCAACTGTGTAGCAGGGTGTTGAGTGGCTGTGAGTGTGACGGGAAGAAACACCCAGGATTCTGCATCAGAGGACAGCTCATTTATTTGCCAGGGGAGTGAGTTTATAAATGTTCATGTAGTGGCGGGAAGAGGTACCAGGAAGAGGTACAGGGTACAGGTCACAGGGGGATTGGCTGTGTGAAGGTTGCTGGCTGATACCTTATTAACATATAGTGATGTAAGTGGACAAAGGTCACAATGCTCTGGGGAAAGTGAAACCTAATCTTATCAGGATGTCCAGGTGCCCCAGGCTAGGGGGAGGGAACAGCCTCACTTTTGCCTGACTCAATATTGTTGGGATCCAGGCTCACTGCAACCTTGGGGTCTGGGGCCCTGAGTCATGCCTGACAGCTCAGATCTATCTACACTCTAGTAGCCTGGGGGCCTTCAACTGTGCCCTACACCCACCCATACCTTTCCTCTCCACTATTCCCATTACTAATTTAATTTCCTCTAAGCAACTGTCAAACTGGAATGACCTCATTTATAGAAATGTTTCTTTTCTATGTCTTCACTGAAAGTTTGACATCAAAGACAAACTTAATATGCACTAAGTAAATTGTAAGACATTTGTTGGCATGAAGGGAAGAGTGTAAGGGAATCTAGAACCACTGCCATTGCTGAAACCATCAGTGTCCTTGTCTGCCCTGGAAGCAGCTGTTGTTCATAAGCAGCAATGAGAATAATTCAAGTTGCTAACACATCTGGCTACCAAAACCAAGTGATCTTGATTCCCACTCTTCTCAAGCCATCCTTGGTCTATATATGTGGTAATTTCCCTTTCAGTTTTGTGGGAGAGAGGAGACCCTTCTCCATCAAGCAGTATCATCCCAGACAATATTAGCCAGCAAGAAATAACTCATCCCAAAATAACTTCTCCTTGGTTTCCAGATGCTCTAACAGCTGGATGCTTTTTCCTAGCCAGATACTCTTGACTTATTCTAATAACATGTGAAGAAACTAAACACATTGAGAAATGCTAAACTGGGTCATTGTTGCTAATTCCCTTAGGAAGATAAATGCCATCAGCTTTTTTTCTGTGCTTAGCTCTGGGTTGGGTATCATCAAAGAATTATGAAACACCCATCCTTATGAAATGTTTAAGCTATGAGCTGGAGAGGGCAGCAGTTAAAGGCACTTGCTTGCAAAGCCTGAAGACCTGGGTTCAATTCCCCAGTACTCATATAAAGGAGCAATGGCAGAAGACCCTGGCATGCTTATTCTCATCCTGTCTCTCTCCCCCTCCCCCCGCCTGCCTCTATCTCTCAAAAATATTTTAAAAATAAATGTATAAGCTATGTGTGCTGAGTAAACATGGCTCACGTTAGACTGTTAGTAAAGAAAATAATGGAACATAATTAAGCAGCAAATAGCACCACTTAGGGCCAGAGGAGACAGAGGGCTGGAGTAATTGGGAAAGGCTTCTGGGAGGAGTTTTAAGCTATGTTTTTAAAGATCTGGAAAGTTGAAGAATAGAGTGGAAGCAGGCATGAAGTTCTAGAAGTAGAGACAAAGTGAGTCAACTGGCCCTACAATAGCTTAGGAGTGGCAGAGGGGGAACATGTTGAATGAAAATATGTGGGGTGAATCTCAAGTCTACCACTTATACAAAATCACTTAACCTCCCAGGGCTGTTTTCCTCGCCTGCCAAATAAAATTATTGCTTGAATTACCTCCCCAACTCCCTCACATAGCTCACATGGGAGTCAGAGGGGTGGGGTTGGAGAATGGGAGCTGAGCACCCAGGACACTGGCATGGTCCCTGGGAGGGCAATGGTGAAATGGAGTGAGCTTACCTGAGATTTGAAAGACAGACTGGGATTTTCAAATACATGTCTTGGAAAAACAATGAAGGCTTCTCAGTTCAGATGTAGCAGATGCATGCTTTGTGTAAATAGGCTTCATTTTTCACATTGAATACAAGATGGCTGGGAAGCCAGTGCCACATGCTAACAAGCAACAGCAGCTCCTTGCTTGACAAGTTAAGAGATTTTATAAAGGGCACCACCCCAGGATTGGAAAAGCATCTGGTACACTTTCAGGAAAGCTATGACATCCCACAGTTACCCTGCCTTGCCCTGCTCTGGGACTGTCTTGCAGAACTGTCTCTGGAATTAAAACTGGCAACTTCCTGTGGCAAAGCTTTGTTCCCTCATAAATACCGCCATCTGTATTTAGCATACGTGAAAACCACCAGTTTGTTTGGCATTTTTCTAGCCTCCAAGTAGGAAAGCAAAACCTTCCAGGAAGGAGGAATCTATAGTCTGGAGCAGGTAAGGTTAACAGAGGATAGAGGCAGCAAGCAAGGAGCCATAGAAATTTGCCCAAATTCTCCCACAAGAGTTTACCCTAATATAGAAACCATGAAGTATGAGGTACCTATATCTTGTTCTTAGCACCTCTCTTGTTGCATGAAAATTAGTGTGAGGGCACTGAGTTGGTAATAAGCAATTTTGAACTCAGTTCCTGATGCTAGCATTGCCAGCTACTTTTCTTGAGCCCAATGCCTGCTTAAACCTCGATATGGCTTGAATTGGAAATGTCCCACACAGGCTCATGTTATGAATGTTTGATCTCCAGATTATGGCATTATTTTAAAGCCTAGAAAGCAGAAAGTCAGTCACTAGGGTAGGGACTTGGAAAGTTATACCTGCCCTGATCCTTCCTGTTTTCTCAGCTTCCTGGACTATCACCATATACACAGTCTCCACCACAAGCTCCAGCCACCACAAACTCAGCCATGCCTTCCTACCATGACTGACTGAAATCCCTCTGAAACCATGAGCCAAAATCAACTTTCCCTCCCTTTCATTGTTTTTTGTCAAGTATTTGGTCACAGCAAATTACAAAAGTAATACACCCTTATTGTTCTGTTAAGTTCCATTCTCTGCAAGAGAAGAGATATGGAGCTCCTTCAGTACATATCAAATTGAGCACAATGCCAAATAGCTGGAGTACCTGTGTATGTATGCATGTATTTATGTATGCATGCATGCATGTATGGATGGATGGATATATATATATAATAGTCCCCCTGTCCCCACTTTGTGGAAATTCCATTGGAAAATTCTTAGGTACAGACTTGGCCATAGAAACATTGACATAGACTTAAATAAGTTTAGAAATCACTTGATCTCAGACCTGTCTTGTATAAGTTACCTTTTTTGTTGCTGAGACTAAATACCTGAAAAGTCATTTGGGAGAATATATAGTCCATCATCGAGGGAAAAACATGGTGACTTGCAGCTCCATGGTGGTGGGAATGTGCAGATGGGTCTCCTTGCCTCCTCATATCTTAGGGGAAGAGGAAGCACAGAGTAGATATGGAGTTGGCCTGGCTATAAAATCTCAAGGATTTATTCCCCCAGTGATCCACTTACTCCACTGAGGCTCCACTTCCTAAAGGTTTTACAGCCTTCCACATCAGCACCACCAGCTGTGGACCAAATGTTCAGACAGATGAGCCTATGGGGGACATTCACATTCAGACCACCCACTGGAACACCCCTCTTCCAGAATTTTCTACCCTCTGGCTAGTTTTCCAGATACCTATGCTGGATAATATAAGAAACCTGCTTCCATTGCAGAGTCTCTGTGCCCTTGCCTGCCCCTTTACCCAAGAATCAAGAGCATCATCATACCACTCCTATCTCTGAGCACTTAGCTGGTGTTGCTCCGCTGTTCTCCGGTATTACGTGAGCTCCTGGAGGGCAGTGGACATATCATGTTCAGGTCTTATCTGCAGCACTTAGCACAGTGCCTGGTGCTCAGTGGCACACAGTTGAACTTTGAATCATAATGTGCTTGGTTCTATAGTTCTGAATTCTTTCTAGTCTTTGCACCTGCTTTGGTGACCAAGGAGTGACATTTGGATGAGGATCAGAATTAGCCAGCCATATATCTCTATTTTCACATTTAGACATCCATCTCAACCCCAAGCCTCCTTTGAATCACCAAATATGGCATAGCCATGAAAGGGTCAGCAGGCTTTGCCTCTCCCACATCAACCCTGGCCAAGCAAGGGTAATTAACACTGGGGACAGTCCTGTGTTCTGAGGCATGACCTTGAAGAAAGCTGGCCACTCCAACAGAGAGTCTGGCCACAGCCCCCCAGCTACAGATTGATCTCTGCAGCTTCACTTGTCTTTCTGAGCTCAGCCTCCTCCCCAGCCTGTCCTCCTCCTGAGAGAGGAATGTGTTTAAGATTCCCTGCACGGGGCCTAAGAGGCGATTCTAAGCATCTTGCTGCAGAGTGAACTAATCCTACCAGGTAAATTCTTCCTCTTGGTTCATTCCATCTTATTAAAGCTGGCAGGCACCCTGTGATGCTTCATTACCTGTGCCACTCAAAGGCTAGACTTCCTTTTAATGAGCTAAGCAATGTGGGGAGCCCCTGCTAAGCAACCCAGAGGATGCATTTGTCCAGAAAAGGGGGGAAAAACCTAAACTGCCAAGCCTTTTCCCACAATCAAAACTGTTAAGGTAGAGGAAACTCAAGAGCTGATGGCACTGAGAGGGGCCACGTTTCTGTTTCCTCCTTCCATTCTTAGCTCCCCCTCCTCACATATTTGACAGCTTATAGGAATTGTTTAATGTATGCCAAAGGCTTGGGGGTTGGAAGCATCCCACTCTTTGCCCACTTAATCGCCTCATTCATCACACCTTGTTTTCCAACAGAGAAAGCAAACATCATTTGCCCCCAAAGGCTTCATTTCCAAGCCTTTGAATGGTCCCCAGGAAGAGGGGATAAAACAGAGACTTGCTTGGGGAATGGGGTAAAGAAACTATATAGGATGGGAGCACGTGAACACGAGACTAGAAGCTCCAAAGTGCAGGGCAGTGAGGGATGATGCTGCAGCAGGACTGCCAGTCTGGTGGACAGTGGATATCTCTGTCCTCACACCACCAAGTCTTCCCCATGAAGCAGACTGAATGTCTAAAAGAGATCTTCCCTCATTACCCAGTGCTCTCTTCTTCCTCTTTGGAGAGTGAGCACTCTTGCCAGAAAGTAAAATACTGGGGCAGCTAAAGGAGGAGAACAAACTTGGCACACCCAAACAGGACAAAGCAGAGGGTCCATCAGGAGGGCATAATTACATGCTGTTCTGCCTCTCTAGTCCCAGAACCCTTGCCTGCCAGCCACACTCCAATATTTGTTGGTTTTGGCTTTGTTTGATCTGCACTTTATGATCACTCCTTGCTCAACTCTCGGGCCCTCTACCTTTGCTCGGTAGCATTTAATTTGTTACAATACATGTGCTCCTTTTCATGGACCTATGTCTGCACATTCCTGCCTTCCTCCACATTTCTCAATTTCTATTGCCCAAAGGGAGGAAGAAAGAAAGGATGGCAGTGGATAAGGCCAGAGATAGTGCATATATGGGCTGTCATGGGTGGGAACAGCTCCCAGATGAAAGGACCTTTGCATGCATTGTATAGAGAAAAAAAAAAAAAAGAGTGCTGAAGGGAATAGAAATTGCATGCGGAATATACTACACAGGTTCCAGCATAAAAGGGTCTTGGAAAGAATGGTCTCTGTTGTAAGGCTTCACTCATATGAGGAATGTCAAACAACTTTCCTGGAAGATGCCAAAGTAAAATAATGCTGAAAGATAAAGGGAAATGGGTGGGCTGGAGAGATGGCTTAAGAGTGGATAAGGTACTTGTTTGCAAAGCCTAAGGACCCAGGTTTGATTCCCCAGTACCCACATAAGCCAGATGCACATGGTGGCACATATGTGTAGAGTTTGTTTGCAGTGACTAGAGGCCCTGGTGTGTCCATTCTCTCTCTCTTCCTCTCTCTGCTTCTTTCTCTCTCTCTCTCTCTCTCTCTCTCTCTCTCTCTCAATTAAATCAATGAAATAATTATATAAAAAATGAAATGAGCAACTGGCAGCAAATCAAAAGGAGTGATGATACCTTAAAACCATTTGGTCACATTCACACATCCCTTAGCTTACTCATCTTCTACCCACTCTAGCTACATCCTCCTAAAATTTCTCTTTGCCCCTTAACTATAGATGGAGACACCTGGATTTGTCAGCTTTATGCTGCTATAATTAAGTACCTGAAAAAGATCACTTACACAATAGAAAGTCTTCTTTCACTCATAATGTGGAGGTTCAACTCCAAAATCAGGCAGCATTACCACATTGGGTTCCTGGTGATGGCAGAACATCATGGCAGCAGTACTTACCAGGACAAGCCAGTCACACCAAGAGCCAGAAGAAGAAACAGAAAAAGACCCACAGGCCTCCTTTGACAGTGTATTACCAAAGATCTCCCACTGGGCCATCTTCAAGTTCTGCCTGCCCCTATAATGCCACCATTGGGAACAATCCTGTAAAACATGGACCTGTGAAGGTAATACCAAACCGCACTGGTGTGGAAGAGCATACCAGAATGATCAATGAGTCATAGGACTTCCATGTGCCTCAGTTTTTCTTCCTGTAAAATGGATTCTCTGATAATTATGTGCTTTCCCTGGTACACAAAGGCAATTGAGAAACTAGTGTTTAAATGTCAAAGTACTTGAACTTTTATTATAGAGAGTGGATTCCCTGAAGAGTCAAGTAGACTAGTTTGACTTTGGGGAACTGCAAGGCTAAGGAGGTAGATGAAATACTTAATCTCAGGCTTAGAACTGGCTCTTCTTTCTACACAGTGAGGGAGCATGGGTATCTTCCTCCGGCCTGCCATCCATCCATAATTTTGTTCTTATCCCCTTCAGTGCCTCCATTCCACTTGCATAGCTAAACCTTGTTGGTGCCTTCTTCTGACCACCTAAGTTATCAAACCCACCCCACCCTTCCTCCTGCAGCCTCCCACTGCAATGGGAGGAGAGGTCTGCTGTGAAAGGGGTGATTAATGAAAAGGCCACATGGTTATTGCATTACTAGATTAAATTGTATAAAGAACAGCACCTGCAAGATTGAAGAATTCTACATCAGCATCTGGGTCACATTGGGGCCACTGTAGGCAGAGGGCAAGAAATGATTCTTAGAGTCATCAAATCATCACAGGCCTGAGCTGAAAAGGGCAGCAGAGGACATGGAGACTATTTTCCTCGTTGACTCAATCCCTCTACAATGCATTAGACTAAGCGGTAGTGAAACTGCTCCTGGAAGACTTCCAACAGAGGAAACCTCCCTTCCCTACAAGAGGTCTGCTCTAAGGCTATAATTTCAAGTCTGCCTCACTTTAACAGCTATCTTCCTCAGCTGTCCTCATTCATTCACAAATAAGTCCAGGTTATCCTATCCACCTGGCACTAGTTGACAAGATGGCATTGAGCCAGGCATATTGGGTCTTGTTCTTTCAGAATGCATACTCATGTGGATATATTGACCAAGTGTAGGCACTCACAAATAGAGGGTCTAGGGGACATATGGGAAAAGTACCAATTGAGCCTTGAGGGGAGAGGATATGGATGAAGGTCAAGAAGAACATTGTGGGGGACGCATCTAGAGTGAAAGCTGATCTACAAGCAAGTCAAATAGAGAGCAAAATAAAGAACAGGTAGGACTGTCAGGGCAAGAGCTGGGTCAAGAAAACCTTGAGGGAACTAAGCACAAGGCACCAAGTGGTGTAGGAAGGGCTGGGATGGGAGAGACATCTGCACTCTGGAGATGTTGTCAGCAGTTCATTCAAAATGACTCTCATGGGTCCTGAGCCCTGTCTCAGTCCTGGTGTGTTCAGGCTGTTATAACAGCACCATAAACTGTGTGTCTTATACACAACAGAAGTCAATCACTCACCATTCTTGAGGCTGGGAGCCCACAGGCAAGGGACCTGCAGAGTTGGTACCCAATGAGGGCTATCTTTACTAGCTGGTGCCTTCCTGTTCTGTCATCACATGGTGGAAAGTAGAGAGCCGGATGCTCCTCACCCTTTGTATCTGAAACTGTTCATTAGGTTCTATGGACTGGTCGTCTTCCAAAGGCTGAACCTCCACTAGCCAATCTCATTGAAGTTAGGTTTTCACATAGGAATTCTAGGGACATTAGCATTCAGTACACATTATCTGATTCGCATTGACCATGATTCCAGCCTTTCCATACATGCATGATCATACCAGGGCCAATACTTCCTGGCCAGACTACAGGGCTGCTCCTCAGCTCTATTATGACAGCCCTCTGGTGTCATTCACACTCATCTGTTAGGTCATTGCTCCTGATGGCTCCAAGACCAAAGCACTTCCCCTGAGTACAGACTCAGAGGCAGCTTCCCACCATATTTTCTCAAGCCCATTGGCAATGAATCGGAACTCAGGCCCCTTCTGGCTGCAGTCATGCTACCAAGGGTCAGAGAAGCTCCAGGAGCACCTTACCTCACTTAGATTTGCCCTACAACTTCAAAGCTCCCCTTCCTGGGGTGTGATTACGAGATGGATGAGATTTCAAAATAAAAACTACCATTTATATAAGCAGAATTCTGTATGGCCATGAAATAGGATAACATTTAGCCATCAAAGAAATGAAGTGCTGCTGTATGTTGCGACATGAATAAGCCTCCAAAGTTATCTGCATGAAAGCGGCCAGACACGTCAGAGAACATAAGCTGTGTGACTACTTACATAGAGTATTCATAAGAGGCAGATTCACAGAAACAGAAAGTAAATTAGAGGTTTCTGATGGCCAAGAGAACAGGGAATGGCAGTAGCTACTAATGAATGAGGATTTCTGTGACTGATGAAAAGTCCTGAACTTAGATTGTGGTGATGGTTGCACAGCATTGTTATGTATAGAGTGCCACAGAACTGTATGCTTTGACCCCTTATTTCAGTAGTGAAGTTTTTACATGTTGCACGTGTTTTACCACAATAAAAATTCCCTCCACCCCCACCCTGCCTGCAGAGCATTTTGTGTCATGAACAATTTAGCCATGCCATTTGTATTACATCTTCCCTTCTGAGTGAGGGAAATGAGGCCAGCCCCACACCCATGTTCAGGTCCGGCTGAGCCCAGGCTCAGGGTATGTGATTCTGAGTTCCTCCAAACTGAGGAGCAAAGCCACTGGCTCAGTGCTTGCTTGGACTCCTAGAGGCTGAGATGGATTGTCATCATGAAGGATTCTAGAACTTCATTTGCCCACTCAACAGCAGGGAAGTGCAAGTGGGAAGTGCAGGGTGAGAAAAGGAGCAGCCCTCCTACTAGAGAAATAGAGCAAAATTCAATCTTTCGCATTCTCTTCTCCCCAAGTGGACACCCGCTGCCATGGCAGACTGAAGCTGCCATGACAGGCACCACAAGAGTGATGCGTACAGAGACCCTCACAGTTGGTGCTATAGTTTGAAGCCACCACTGAAGCTCACAGGGAAATCTAATCCCCACTCTGAGGAATAAAAAGAGTAGAAACGGGGCTGGAGAGATGGCTTAGCGGTTAAGGCGCCTGCCTCCTAAGCCTAAGAACGCTGGTTCCAATCTCCAGGTCCCACGTTTAGCCAGATACAAAGTGACGCAAGGGCGCAATGCCGCTCTTGACCACATGGGGGCACACACATCTGGATTTTGTTCCCAGCAGCTGAGAGGCTGCTGGCGCACCCATCTCTATCTGTCTTCCTTTCCCTCTCTCTCTGTCTCTCTCTGTGTCTCTCTCCAAAACAAACAAAAAAAAGGGTAGAAACGTAAACCAACTGTGATATTTGGGAGAAGGTTAAAGGAGGCAATATGGTTTGGTTCTAATGCAAAGGACTGTGGCTTTCTACAATGAGAAGGAGTCCTGAGCTAGGACATCTGTCTCACCATGTGCCTCCTGTAGAACTCTGGAGAGTTCCCACAAGCAAGGATGATTTTGAACTTCCCAACCTTTATTCTTTGTAAAGAACCCAGTCTTCGATGTTTACCTAAAGTCAAAGCAACAGATTAAGGCAATCAGCAATGTCCTACTAGAGGTGGGTGTAGCACACAATGGGGAGGCAAAGAAAGGTGTGACACCCAAGGTCCTGGTAAGGACACCCAGAGGGGGGCAGACTGGAGGCAGAATTGGGAAGCATGTGGAAAGGCAGGAGCATTAAGCAAGAGGAAGACTAAGGGAGGAGTGGCAGGTGAGGTCAGGGCATGTGGTAACTAAAGGCTCTGTGCATTTTCAAGTGGGCAGACTACAAAGAGAACATGGCCTAGCTGACTTCATCTTCCTGAAACTTCCCAAGTGCAGAGAAGGCCATAGGGCTCTGAGCTCTGGACTTGCTCTGATACAGCTCCTCTCTTAGATGACAGACCACTAAAAAGCAGCCAGAGGCAGATGAGGGGACATAGAGAGGATAAAGGAGAGGCAGAGCAGGGCAGGACGCAGAGCTAGAAAGTTATGAGGGGCCCATGATCAAGATGGGTGAGAAGGGAAAGCCCATACACAGCCCTGGCGCACACTGCCCCCAGCCCTTGAGGTACTCACATACAGGACTTCTTCTGTACCTGCCAGGGAATGCAGAGAAATCCAGCCTTCCAGGTCCAAGTAACCTCAATGTTAGTCTCTAAGCCATGCAACTGCAGATTGGAGATTCATGAGACAAGTTTACTGTTTATAAGAAAGTACCAGAAAGTGAGGTTTGAAGTGCATAAGAGACTTGAACCCACAGCTAGAGGCACAGGGATTTAAATCCAGGTTAGCCAGTTCAGGATCTCACTGCTTCCTGAGTTTGGATTTGGGCAGACTGTAGAAAGTACAGCTAGCAAGCATGGGCTTCTGACTTGGGGGATAGGCAAGGAGTTAAAGGTATATGTGGGGTGGACACATGTTCAGTGCAGGAAGGGTAAGGGAGAGAACATTTGCCCACAGCCTACTAGAGATTCATTGAAAAGAGTCTCATGCCCACTTGGGCCCAAAAGCCTCTGTTGACCTGTCCTGCAAGTTCGCTCTCTGTCAGGCCTACCCACTGAAACTTGTGACCCCTCTTCTGAGGTGGTGACTCTGTCCAGTGAGAGATCCTCCCTCAGCTTTACCCTAGCTTCAGTCTAAGGACTCATGTCCCCTGAAGTTCCCATGCTGCAGATAATGGTCAAGTGATACCACCCAAGGCCACTTCTGATGACCGATTAGATATTTAGATCTGTGACACCTGAGTCCACTAACTTCCACCACACAGCCCTGCACACACATTTCTCACTCAGGCTGTCCATTAAAATGGATTCCAGACAAGGTCAGCCTTCTCCCAAGTGCCAAATGAAAGGAATGAGCTGAGCAAAGCTCTGCCTAATGCAGACTCCTCATATGCTGGAGTCTGTGATGGCTCACCCCCAACAGGCTTGCTGCCTCCATGTTCCCAGTTCCTTAGGTCTGATGTCCACATTAACACCATATTTTTAAAAAGACTTCCAGCACTTAGTAGGCAATGGTATATTAGGAGTTCCAGGCTAGCCTGGGCTACTTGGCCAGATCCTGTCTAAAGTTTTTAAAGAAATATTAATTAGCTAATTAATTAAATTTAAAGAAAAAACTTATTCAAGAAACCAGAAACTACTCATATATCTTTCTAATTATTCCAACTTCAAAGACTATGTTCTTTGAAAGCTAGAAGATATAGTCCAAAGCTCAAGTTACAGGTTAGATACGGTGTGAAGCATGCTCCTCCCCTCTGGCTTCACTAAGAGATTGCAGCCATCTGTGTCAAAACATTCCCATCATCTTCCACTTTGTGGAAAGCACTGCCCTGAATCCTGTATCACATCAGGGAAGTCATTTAGCCAAGCTGAGTCTCACTGTCCCCATCTGAAGCAGAGATGAGAGGACCCAGGCATGCACTAGGCAAATGCTTGCTCTGCCAGCCAGCGGCCCTGACTAAGCTCTGCCCCTCTCAGAGCCAGTTTCCTCCCAGCAGAGTGCATCTTTGTTGCTTTGTGTCTGCCCAGCATCTCTTATTCCTTCCCTCAGCACAGTAAAGACATCCTTGATTTCCCCTGGGTCTCATGGGCTGATTCCTTCTATGAGTTACAGAACTGGTCTTGGGCCCCAGGTTCCCTCAACTCAGCCCTCAGACATCTCAGGGGCTAGCCATGTGCCAAGATCTTGATTTCCCCACACTTGTTGCAAATGTTGATCATCTTTTGGAAGGATGGCATTAACTTGAGGCTGTCTGGGGCCATCTTAAGGAAAGAATTTGTATAACAATAAAGCCAGCCTAGTGGAGAGCAGCGCCATGGTAAGAAGAGAGACAGGGGAGGGAAGACAATGAAAAAGAGATAGCATTCCAGTAACATGAGTCCCACATCCAGCTGCACTTGATACAAATCCTAACTCCTTTGCTTTTTCTTTATATAAAACAATCAAATTGAATTTTTGACAATAAAACTAAAATGATGTCTATATAATGTGCTTTCTGGGAAGCTTGGTTGAAATAATATAAGCAAAGCACTTAGCCCAGTGCCTGGCACATAGTAAGCTCTCAATAAATAATGGAAGCAAATGAGATGATAGATGTAAAAATACCTGGGAAGGTGTAAAACGATATATAAAATTAAGGTACCTATTATATGCTTTCCTATTCTCAAATGATCTATAACTCACACTGCAGCTTCATTGCCCACTCTCTCCTTCGCTAAATATTTCATGTGCCCAATTAGTCTGTGCGAACTTCATGGCAGGGGCCGCAGTTTATATTCTGTTCTAGCCATCATAGAACATAACTTGGTTGTCAAATACACTGCGGCATAGCAGGGTGGTTCAGATCTCAGGCTTGGCCGCCTGAACACCTGACTTCCAATGCTGGTTCTTCTTCTTTTTAGCTAGCAACCATGCAGAGATTATTCCAAACCTACAGAGCCAAATTTTCTGCTAGAAAAAGTGGAGCTAAGTTGGTAACTACCATATTTAATTGTTAAGAGGATGAAGGAAGTTTTTGTCTTGTGTTTTTGTTTTTTTTTAAATTTTGTTTCATTTTATTTTGTATTGTTTTTGAAATAGGGTCTCACAATGTAGCCCAAGATCATCTTGAATTCACAGTGGTCCTCCTGCCTCAGCCAAGTTTTTACAGACATGAGACACTGCTCCTAGTTTACGGTTACTTTATTTAGTGCATTAAATAAATCAGTTACAAACATTTTTAATGTGGTTTAAAATCATGTTATTGGCACATCAGCATTCCTATGAAAATATTTGATAAGACTTCTCAATTATATTATTATAATTTATAAAACATTCACTAGGGCTGGAGAGATGGCTTAGTGATTAAGGTGCTTACCTGCTATGATGGTTGAGTTTTGTCTCAACTTGATCTGTTTAGAAATCCAGATATTACTCATAAGTGGGTCTCTGAGGTTGCTTCCTGGGAGGATTAACTAAAGGAAGAATCCTTCCTCCAGGGTGAGCCCTTCCCCAGAGTGGGTGGCGCCTCTGGGTGGGTGGGGGGACTTTATCTAAGGAAGCTCTGGCTGCCAGTACTGCTTGCTGTTTGCTGTATTCCAGTATGGACTGAAGTCCAGCATGGGCTGAAGAGCAGCGGCTCTCCAGGCAGTGCTGGATCAGGACTGCTGAGACATTCAGCCTTGTGTACTGAACAGCTACCAGGTTACTTGACTCTCAGGCCTACAAACTGCTATTGTTGGACTGTCGTAAGCTAATCCAATAAATTCCCTTTTAATACAATTCATTCTATTGGTTCTGTTCCTCTACAGAACCCTGACTAACACAGATTGTGGTACCAGGAGTGGTTCTAGAGAAACAGAATTGTAAGGATGGATTTCCCTAGTGGGCTTGGTGCTCTCTGGAGTTGGTTCTCCAACTTCGGTGCCACTAAAGGCTCTACTGGTACTAAGGAGAGTGCTTTTACTGGGAATAAGGAGGGCACTAATAACCCATGGTGTGAACTACTTAAAGAACTCAGTGAGATTGATGTATTGGGTGATCTAGAGTCATATCTTATGAATAACAAGGAATTTAGTGACTCTGTATCCAGAACTTTTGAATATTTGTGGAAAAGTAAGACAAATGATGATGGTGGTTGGTTGCTTCTAGCATCCTTGGATAAACCAGAGATAAACTGAATAAACTATTGAGAGAACAGCAGAACCTCAGAAAGAAAATTTCTAAGCTTAAGACCCACATACATGATCTGAAGGTTTCTAAGGGTGCCCTGGAGGAGAATCTCCTCTCTAGCCAGAACAGGGCTCAAATTGCAAAAAACCAAACCAAAGCTCTCATTTTTAGATTAGTGAACTTGCAATGTAAGCTCAAATGCCAGCCTCACAGGCTATCAGAAGTTAAAGTGATGACACTGATTGGTAAAGAATGGGATCCTAAGACTTGGGATGGGGATGTATGGGAAGACCCTTTAGAATATGGGGACATTGAACTCTCAGATTCTGAAGAAGTTGTTTTGCATGAGAATGTGATCTCCCCTCCCTTAGCAGCAGTTGCATCCCCACCCCCAACCCCTGAAGTCTTGTCCTCTCCACCCTTGCCTGAAGGAATTAATCCTTCTTTATTGGAGGAACCAGCAATGACCCTCCCTGCACGAGGTGCTGATACTACTCAGGGCCCATCCATTTTCTCCGCTATAACCAGACATAAGGCTAGGCAGGCCCCTAAAGGTGAGATAGAAAGCATTACACAAGAGGAGGTGAGGTACACACCTAAAGAACTTTAGGAGTTTTCTAACTTGTATAGGCAGAAGCATGGGGAATAGTTCTGGGAATGGATTTTTAAGGGTGTGGAATGATGGAGGAATGAATATAAGATTAGATCAGGTTCAATATCTTTTTTTTTTTTTTTTTTGAGGTAGGGTCTCACTCTAGCTCAGGCTGACCTGGAATTCGCTATGTAGTCTCAGGGTGGCTTTGAACTCACAGTGATCCTCCTACCTCTGCCTCTTGAGTGCTGGGATTAAAAGCAAGCTGGTGTGGAGCAGAAAACCTTCTCCCTGTAGACCAGCCAACTGAAAGCTGGAAAAAGCTGCAGTGCACGCAGCATATGGGAGACAGAAGCCATCAACAGTGAAAACAGTGGACACTGAATATTCAAGCTTGGCCAGACAGGCCCAATGACTGAACTGGTGCAATAGTGGCATGTCTACTCTTGGGGTAACCAACTGCTCCATAATTGGACTGAAGGCCCTCTCTATGGGAGGGAATACATACCTGGTACTGAAAAACCTAAGCAAAAGTCTATGGTAGGTAAGGTCATGAGCCTTAGGGGTATAAAGCCTGCTCTTGTGTGATTAAATGTATATATTATTCCCACCAAGCTGCCCTGAAAGCACTACACTTAATGTTCATAGTCACATATTAACGCTACTCTCACTTCTGGTTAGAGAAGCTTCTCTTTTCAGATGGTGATGACCACTGGGATGACCCAAAAGGCAACATAGTGCTGAGAAGAAGGGATGGAGCAGTGCCCAGCACTGAAACACCTCTGTCACACCCTCCAAGGCTCAGGGACCGTTGCGGAAGAGGGGGCGGATAGAATGGAGGAGCCAAAGGAAGGGTATGACCTCTTACAATGCAACTGCGCAGACAGAAATTGGCCTCGATATCCATGACCTTGCAGTGCCTAGCAATACTCCACAAGACCCTCAAAATAGAAGAAAAAGACGATGTCATCAAATTAAAAGAGAGACTAATGGAGAGAGGGAGGGGATATGGTGGAGACTGGAGTTCTAAAGTGGGATGGGGGAGGGGAGGGAAATATCAGGTGGTTTTTTTTGTATGTAAGTAGAAAAGTCAATAAAAAACAATAATTTATATTAAAAAAAGATTAGATCAGGCTAAATTTATTGAAATGGGCCTATTGAGCAGAGAGTTTAGATTTAACACTATAGCTTGTACAACTGAAGAGGTGCCAAGAGTTTATTTGATTGGTTGGCTGAAGTATGGATCCAAAGATGGCTTAGTTCAAATGAGCTTGAGCTGCCTGATATCCCTTGGCTTAATGTTGATGAAAGGATTAAAGGGCTCAGAGAACTTGGAATGCTGGAGTGGATTTGCCATGTACACTCATCTTTGCCCTCACAATGGGAGTATCCAGAAGATGTACCTTTCTCTAAGTCTATAAGAAATAGATTTGTGAAGGGAGCCCCATCATACTTAAAGTTGCCAGTAGTTGCCATAATATGTAAAGAGAACATCACAGTGGGAGCCACAGTTGTAGCGTTAGGTGACTTAGAAGCAACTGGTCTCACTGGATCTCAGGGTAACAAGGGCCAAGTGGCAATACTGCATCACTAAAGGCAAGGTGAGCATGTTTACCATAATGGACAGCATAGGCAAAACAATGTTCATAGTGGTATGACTTATGTAGACCTTTGGTACTGGCTGATTAATCATGGTGTTCCCAGAAGTGAAATAGATAAGAAGCCTACTAAGTTCCCGCGTGAGCTGTATAAACAGAAACATTCGAGAGCAAAGGAACAAAAGGCCACTTTGAATTATAACAGAAGAGAATCAATGCCTTTTTAACCATTTTCCAGACTTGAGCCAGTTTAAAGATCCTGAGCCCCTTGATTGAAGGGGTGGCTGGGTCTCCTTGAGGAAGAACCCACACAATCCCCAAAAGTTTCAATATTAAGCTTAGTCCTATCCTTCCTCAGAGGAACCTGCAGCCTTTTGCTAGGGTAACTATACACTGGGGAAAAGGAAATAATCAGACCTTTTAGGGCTTACTGGACATTGACTCTGAATTGACATTGATCCCAGGAGACCCTAAACAGTATTGTGGCCCTCCAGTTAATACAGATGCTTACAGAGGTCAGGTGATCAATGGAGTTTTGGCAAATGTTAAACTGACAGTGGGTCCCCAGACTCATCCTGTGGTTATTTCCCCAGTCCCAGAATGCATAATTGGGATAGATAAACTTAGAAGTTGGCAGAACTCCCACATAGGGTCCCTGACTTGTGGAATGCAGGTTATTATGGTCGGAAAGGCCAAATGGAAGCCATTGGAGCTCCCTCCACCAGGGAAAATAGTGAACCAAAAACAGTATCCCTGGAGGGATTTCAGAAATTAATGCCACTATAAAGGACTTGAAGGATAAAGGGGTGGTGGTTCCCATCACGTTTCCCTTTAACTCTCTATTTGGCCTGTTCAGAAGACAGACAGATCCTGGAGAAAACAGTGGATTATCAGACTACATCAAGTGGTGACTCTAATTGCAGCTGCTGTACCAGGTGTGGTTTCTTTACTTGAGCAGATTAATACATCTCCTGGTACCTGATATGCAGCTATTGATGTTGTGAATGCTTTTTTCTCCATACCAGTCCATAAGAACCACCAAAAGCAATTTGCCTTCAGCTGGCAAGGTCAGCAGTACACCTTTACTGTTTTTTTGTTTTTTTGTTTGTTTGTTTGTTTTGTTTTGTTTTGTTTTGTTTTTTCGAGGTAGGGTCTCACTCTAGCCCAGGCTGACCTGGAATTAACTATGTAATCTCAGGGTGGCCTTGAACTCATGGCGATCCTCCTACCTCTGCCTCCCAAGTGCTGGGATTAAAGGCATGCACCACCATGCCTGGCCCCTTTACTGTTTTATCTCAAGTTTATATTAACTCTCCAGCCCTGTGTCATAGCTTAGTTTACAGGGATCTTGATCACCTGTTCATTTCACAAGGTATCACATTGGTCCATTATATCTATGACATTATGCTGAGGATCAAATGAACAGGAGGTGGCAACCACTCTGGAGTTGTTGATACAACATATGTGTGTCATGGGATGAGAAATAAATCTATCCAAAATTCAAGGACCTTACACCTCAGTGAAATTCCTAGGAGTTCAGTGATGTGGGGCATGCAGGGATATTCCTTCTAAAATGAAGGATAAATTATTGCACCTGGCCCCTCTTACCACTCAGAAAGAAGCACAATGTCTGGTGGGCCTGTTTGGATTTTGGAGACAGCACATTTCTTAGTTGGGTTTGTTAGTCCATCCCATATACCAAGTGTCTCGCAAAGCTACTAGTTTTCAGTGGGGCCCCGAACAAGAGAAGGCTCTTCAACAGGTCCAGGCTGCTGTGCAGGCTGCTCTGCCACTTAGGCCATATGATCCAGCAAATCTAATGATAGTTGAGGTGTTGGTGGCAGATAGGGATGCAGTTTGGAGCCTTTAGCAGGCCCCATAGGTGAATCATGGTGGAGGCCCTTGGGATTCTAGAGCAAGATCCTGCTATTATCTTCAGACAGTTATTCTCCCTTTGAGAGACAGCTCTTGGCCTGCTATTAGGCCTTAGTGGAAACTGAAGACTTGACAATGGGGCATCAAGTTACTATGTGACCTGAGCTGCCCATTATGAACTGGGTGTTATCTGACCCATCAAGCCATAAAGTTGGATATGCACAGCAGCAATCCATCATCAAGTGGAAGTGGCATATATGTGATGAGCTTGAGCGGACCCTGAAGACACAAATAAGTTACATGAGGAAGTTTCCCAAATGCCTATGGTTTCTACTCCTGTTTCAATGCCTTCTATCCCCACACATGTACCTATGTCATCTTGTGATGTGCCCTGTGATGAACTGACTGAGGAGGAGAGGACTATGGTATTGTTTACAGATGGTTCAGTGTATTATGTGGGCACGTCCCAGAAGTGAACAGCTGCAGCATTACAGCCCCTTTCTGGGACAACTCTGAAGGACTGTGGTGAAGAGAAATCTTCACAATGAGCATAATTTCAGGCAGTGCTCAAGGTTGTGCATTTTGCTTGGAAGGAAAAAATGGCCAGATGTGCAGTTATATACTGATTCATGGGCTGTAGCCAACGGTTTGGCTGAACAATCCAGGACTTGGAAGGAAACAATTGGAAAATTGGTGGGAAGGACATTTGGGGAAGGTGTATGTGGATAGAGCTCTCTGAATGGGCAAAGAATATAAAGGTATTTGTGTACCATGTTAATGCTCATCAGAAGGTGACTTCATAAGAGGATGACTTTAATAATCAAGTAGATAAGCTGACCCATTCTGTGGATAGTGGTCAACCTCTTTCCTCAGCCACCCCTATCATTGCCCAATGGGCCCATGAACAAAGGGCCATGGTGGCCAAGATGCAGTGGCCAAATCTGCCAGCAGCAGAGCATAACTTTGAGCCCCTGATATGGTAGCATTCCACGGGGTGACCAGCCAGTAACTTGGTGGCAAGTTGACTATATTGGACCTCTTCCATCATGGAAAGGGCAGTGTTTTGTCCTTACTGAAATAGACACTTATTCTGGGTATGCATTTGCTTTTCCTGCACATAGTGCTTCTGCCAAAACTACCATCCATGGGCTTACAGAATGCCTTATCCACCATCATCATATTCCACACAGCATTGCTTCTGACCAAGGAACTCACTTCACAGCCAAGTAAGTACAGCAGTGGGCTCATGATCATGGAATTCACTGTTCTTACCATGTACCCCACCACCCTGAAGCAGCTGGTTTGATTGAATGGTGGGAATGGCCTTTTAAAGGAATAGCTACAGTGTCAACTAGGTGGCAATAGCTGGAAGGGCTGGAGAAGTGTCTTAAAGCAGGCTATATATGCTCTGAATCAGCATCTTATATATGGTACTGTTTGATCTATAGCATGGTGTGGTAATTTGAATATATGGCCCCCAATATATTTAATGTTTTATTACTTTATAGTTTGCATCTGCAATCACCTTCCTAGAGGCAATGTCACTGGGGGCTGGTCTTAAGGTGTTAATGGTGGGTTTGAGATTCCATTGTAAAGATATGCAAAGTGTGCCCAGTAGGAGTTCCTGAAGTGTGCTGTGTGACTTTTGGCAGTAGTTTTGCTCTGTGTGCTGTGTGGCTGGGGGCTTTGCTCTCTCTGCTTGGCCCTGTGAGAGCAGGTCGCTTCTTCTGCTATTATGGAACTTCCCCTGGATCTGTAAGCTTCAATAAATAATATCCCTTCCTCCAGAACTGTGCCTGGTCTGGAAGTTCATCTCAGCGAACCTGAAGCTGTCTGCTACACATGGATTCACAGGTCCAGGAATCAAGGGGTGGAAATGGGAATTGTCCTGTTACCATCACCCCAAGTGACCCATAAGTCACATTTTTGCTTCCTGTTCCTGCAACCTTATGCTCTGCTTTCCTAGAGGTTTTGGTTCCAGAGGGGAGAGTGCTTTTTCCAGGAGACTTGAAGAACATCCCATTGAACTGGAAGCTAAGACTTCTCCCTGGCCACTTTGGGCTCCTGATGCCCTTGAGTGCACAGGCTGAGAAAGGAGTTACAGTGGTAGCAGGAGTGATTGATCCAGACTACTGGGGGGAATTGGACTGCTTCTCCACAATGGAGGTAAGGAAGAGTATGTCTGGAATACAGGAGATTCTTTAGGGCATCTCTTGGTGTTGCCATGACCTGTTATCAAAGTCAATGGACAACTGAATACAATCCAATCAAGGAAGTATGATAAATGGCCCAGATCCTTCAGGAATGAAGTATGGGACAACCCTCCAGGTAAAGAACCAAGACCTGCTGAGGTGCTTGCTGAAGGTGGAGGAAATACAGAATGGATAAGAGAAGAAGGTAGTTACAAATACCAGCTAGGGCCATGTGACCATTTACAAAAACAAGGACTGAAGCCGGGTGTGGTGGCACACACCTTTAATCCCAGCACTCAGGAGGCAGAAGTAGGAGGATTGCCATGAGATCAAGGCCAGCCTGAGACTACATAGCGAATTCCAGGTCAGCCTGGACTAGATTGAGACCCTACCTTGGGGGGGAAAAAAAAGGACTGTAATTGCCAACCTTGTTAAGAGTGTTTGTACATACCTACACCAGTGTTAAGATGCTTTTGTTTTTCCTCTATTTCTCTACTAGGCAATCAATACTGATTAAGATCATATTGCTAGTTAACTGCTATTGAATTTATATTTGACTTATTATATTAGAGACTAAGCATTCCTCAAGGAACCTTGCTTTGTGTTGGGGGAAGATAGTGTGTTTACAGTTGTATGTGGGATGGTTATATCATGTTGGGTGGAATTATGACCTTGTTACTGTCTTCATTTTGAAATTAAGTATGGTGCAAGGAGATATGGTTTAGTATCAAGTTGACAAGGGGTGCATTTGTGATGGTTAACTTGATCTGTTTAGAAATCCACAGACAGTACCTGTAAGTGGGTCTCTGAGGTTGCTTCCAGGAAGGATTAAATAAAGGTGGAATACTTCCCCCAGGGTGAGCCCTTCCCCCAGAGTGGAAGGCCCCTCCAGGAGGGGGGGCTTTATCTAAGGAAGCTCTGGGAAGGAAAGAATCCCCTCCTCCCACCTGGCTGCTGGTGCTGCTTTCTGCCTTCCAGTGTGTACTAAAGACCAGTGTGGACTGAAGAGCAGTGGCTTTCCAGGCAGCCTCCAGGCCTTCAGTGCTGGATTGGGACTGCTGAGACATCCAGCCTTGAGGACTGAACAGCTACTGGGTTCCTTGACTCTCAGGCCTGCAAACTGTTATTTTTGGACTGCCGTAAGCTAATCCAGTAAATCCCCTTTTAATACAACTCATTCTCTTGGTTCTGTTTCTCTAGAGAACCCTGATTAATACACCTACAAAGCTAAGGAGCCATGTTCTGCTCTCCAGATCCCATGTTAGCCAAATGCACAAAGGTGAGCAAGTGCAAGGTTGCACATGCCCACTAGGTGGTGCCAATGTCTAGAGTTCGATAGTGGTGGCTGAGGCCCTGGTGTGCCAATTCTATCTCTTTCTTCTCTCTCTGTCTCTCCTTCTCTCTCTCTTTCTGAAATAAAAAAAAAAAAAAAACATTTACTAACTATTCGAAGAACCCCTTCCCTAACACTATAGTGATGATGAGCTCCTGCCTTCAAGATAATTACAGCTATTGTTTATCATCTTTCTTTGTCTATAATTCTCATGGTCTGTACCTGTCCTTTAAAGCTAGAAGGAACTAAAGCACATGTCTAACTTGTAAGATAAGAAGAGGGACAGTCAGAAAATCTACATGATTAATCCAAGGTGCATAGCTTGCTAAAAACAGTATGTGGGAGAATCCAGGCCCTCTGACTCCACACTCATCAAGCCATCCCCACTCTACCACACTGCCTCAGGAGATGATACACAAGCATATGGCCAAACTGTATAAACACAAACAACTGCAGCTGCAGAATCCTCCCTCCCTTTAACAAATATTTATTTAGCACTGAAATATGTACAACTGCCAAGAAATTAGGGAAATAGAGTAGAATGAAGCAGAATCACTCCCCACCTTGCTATTCTTGGAAACAGGTGGTCCCGTTACCTTTCATTCATTCATTTACATATTGCACATATTGAAGCACTTAAGATTTTCCAAACATGAAAGATACAGTGTTGAAAAACCTTAAAATAGCATGGGTTAGAATCCTATGTCCTGGAAGTCAGACTAAAAGCTAGAACCCTCAAGAGGACCTTAGGAGGAGCACCTGAATTGAAGGGCCCTGGAGAGGGTGAGACGAAACCTAACTTTAAATTTCTCCTGTTTCTCTTTCTTCTCTCTTTCCTTTTTCTTTTCCCTTGGCATGGCGTGTAATTCCCTGTACCAGGATGTGGTCTACATCCACAATGAGCTGTTGATCAGAGAGACCTACTATATCTCCTAAACCAAACAAGACAGATATCTGTCAGAGCATTTGATTACATACCAGAGGTTGAAGATAAGACCCTACTGCTGAAGACACCATACACTGTTGGCACAGACCATGGAGAGACCTGGTTGGAATCCAGAACAGAGCCAGTCCCCAGACAATTAGCCCATATACTGCTGAAAGGCACTACCTGAGCTACCAGGGGGAAATGGCCAACATCTGTCCAAGCAGCTCAAAATCTAAGAGACTCAGAAGCAAAAATCTGATGTGATGCTCACACAAGTGCAATAGTGGCACACAGCCATGGTGGGTAACCAACTGCTCTTGTATTGGCTAACAGATCCACTCAGTAGAAAGAAACCATATCTGGAAGTGGGAAACAAGTCAGAATCATATCCAGATAATGATTCTGCTTTCCATTGTCAAGCTCCCACTAATCTTGGGCTATAAGAGGATCTATACCCTTTAAATTCTCTCTGAGTTAATAATGGTTATCCCATTTAACTGGTGCTGACTTCACTCTCTTTTGGAGAATCTGCTTCTCTTTTTCAGACAGGAGCTGGACCTGAGGAGATAAAAGACCCAGTGCACAATACCCCAGTCCTAGATGAAACCACAGAGGAACTGGGGAAATGAGCAAGAGGGCTGCTTTCTTAGCGAATCTGATATCAGCACAAGAGTGGAAGACAAAAACACTAAGGACACTCAATGCCTACCTGCATTCCCAAAAACTTCAGAAAACTGGCAGGTAGGAGGAAAAGGATGGTACCAACATCTGGTGCTTACATACTAAATATGTCCATGTCTAATAAAAAAATAAAAAATAATAGTATGGGTTTAAGTATTTCATAAGTTTTCAGTATTGATCCAAGGACTGAATTATTAAAAGTATCAATGAATCAATAGGGATGGATGGATGGATGGATGGATGATCAGATAGGTGGATGGATGTTTGTAGTGACATATGCCTTTGAGCTATGTACATATTGTCTTCCATTGATTTTTTTCCCCTAAAGGACTTGATATGTAATATGAGAACAAATCTGGTCATTTAGGAGATAGGAAGAACCTAGACCAGAAAATCTAATATCCTGATTTTATAGATCAGGAAACTGGTTCCCAGAGAGGTAGGGATCATACACAAGTGTTTGATTGCATGACCTGTTTCTTGAATGGAATTATGTCTTAGGGGAGTTAAGTTTTATCCAAAGACCTCACTTGATCCAAAGATGTCATCCTCTGGAGAATTGCCAGTACCCAACTTGGACAATGTGCTTGATCTGGAGAGCTATCTGGCCTTGGCCCTTTCAGAGAGGTTGAATCCTGACTAAGGAGTCAAAGATCATCAAACGGATCCTGAATCATCGATTTATGAAGGTGCTAATAAAGCCCATCTGCTTACAACAGGAATCTGCCTCTGCTTGTGATCATTCTTGAGATGAAGCATCTGCTGCTCCTATCCTGTTGCTTATTTCCCTCTCCTATTTATCTCACCCCTCATGTCTGTCAGCCATGGCTGAACTGGTATGCTGTGGCAAGGCAAACATGGCCACTGTTCTGCTTTCCTCATCTTTCTGATTGTGCCCTGCTCTTTCATCCTTTCCCTCCTTGGCCCAGGTATATTCTCTTTGCTTCTTGCTCTATTCTAACCCAAAGCTCTGGGTCCTTTCTCCTAATTCATTGACTATATTGAAATTATAATACCATTGATTCCCCTGCCAAGGCACACCACAAAAGGACACCCTTGAACTTTGGAAACTATTTTAGTCTTCTAGGTTTGCAATGAGATAATGCCATGACCAAACAAATCCCTAACCAAGACAGATGATGTTGTAAATCACAAAACTCCATCAGGCAGAAGGCAGGGTATCCATTCCCTCACATTTTATTGCAAACAACCAAGGCTTGTGAGAATTTCTGATGCCCTTTAACTTCTAGAAGGCAGTGAGCTTCCTCAAGCTTCCCCCATGGAAGCAAAACATCAAATGACACAGGTTAAGAAATGCAAACCAAGTCACCTGCTGTGCCCTTCACATATTTCTAACGATTTTTCTGATGCTTTGAACTGATTTAACCCAAAGTGTATTTGGCCCCTAAATAGTTATTCCTTTGATTTTTAAACTGAGGTATAATTTAATTCCCAGTCCTAACTCTCCACTACCTCTCAGTACAAAGCTGGAAACAAAACCCTCTGAGCCCAGTGATGTTGCTCTCCTCAGGATGAAAATTACACTTTACTTCTGTCCAGAGACCGCGTCCAAATCAGGAGGGGAAATGGGCAGAAGGGCAAAGCCACAGTGGAGAAAGGAATTGGGTTGAGGCTGAGGAAGCCAGGTACAAACCATGGAAGGATTTAATGGTCAAGCAGGACATGTGTTTTACTCCAGACCCTTGTTCCTGTCCTTCTCATGATGTCCCTATTTCCCAATAGCAACAAGACCAGGAACTAGAAAGGAAGAAAGACTGGGAATCTGTAAGGAAGATGGCAAGAAAGTATTCCCCTGCCCTTGTTTTTATCTCTGAACTTAGCAATGTACCACCATCTCAGTTTGGGTCACACCACATCTCACCAAGCAGTACACATGAGAAACATCTCTTAGCAAATGCTAAGCAAGAAAGGGGAGGCTGACCTGAATCAGAAGCAGCCACTTTCTGGTGTGATCTCCATTTGCACTGAAGAGACAGTGCATTTGTGCACCGAGCAGAAGCTTCCCATATCACCACATTCAGAACCATTTGCTGAGACTATGTCCTTAAATGCTCACAGTATTTTTATCAAACATTAGGAGAGCCCTCAGTAATTTTCAGCAATTTATTATGCTTACTTTTCTTTTAGAAAATCCACAGCAATTCAATAAACACCCAGTCACAGTGGCTGTTAGCACACACAGTATCTCTACAGCTGCCTGCCAGATGCCACTCCAGGAAGGAGAGCCACCAGCATCTTCCCACAGCCGCCCAATCTCTGTGATTCTCCATCCATTCTCTCTCTTGTTCAATGTGAAGGCCATTTTCCCACAAACAACTTCCAGCCTATCCTTCTCCAAGATACAGGGAAATAAATGTGCACATAGATGAGTGGTGTAGACCCATTATCTGCCCTAAACTGCCCTAATTTGGTTGTAAGGTGCCATCTGTTGCATTTCCAGGACTGAGCAAGACCAGACAAGAAAGACCCACCTCTCCATCTGCTCTCTTTAGCACAAGCTGGCTTGGACTTGCTGAGCCTGCTGCTTCCGATAGTCTCTTGGAACAATTACCGGTTTTTCAATTCCTGATAAAGTTGTCTTTACCCACTTTTCCTATTTGCCCTGAAGTTCTTTGGATAACCTCAGAGATTCTTTCCCAGAATAAATGTCCCATTTGTTAACTGTGTTCAAAAGAATGTGCTTATACAGACTATCCAAGTCCACAAGTATCATTTTGTTCATGAAATGCAAGTTCATGAAATGGACATCTATGGCTTTGGGGTAGGGACAAGACCACATATTTAATGCCTTTCCCCCAGTCCTCCATAGAGAACCTGTACTGTATATAACAGACACCTGCTCTGTATGCATTAACTTTAATGAACGAAACAACTCATTATCAAGCATGACTTAGAGAGTGAGGCAGAAAAATACTCCATAACTTTTGCATCTTGTCCCTTCAGTGAGTTCAAACCAAATATCTTCCTGGAGTTCTCTATCAGTGGTCTTCAGTCAAACTCAGCACAATCTCCAAAGAAGACTGTAAACCTTGACATTCCCCAGATAAAGACAGTCATGTCTATTTGATATCCATGTGTCCCCCAATCAATCAGTTGCCCAGTCACAAGTCATTCCCTGATCCTTGTTACTTGTTCACAGTCACCAGGTGTAGCAGACAGCTTCAGGTTCGCTGAGATAAACTTCCAGACCAGGCACAGTTATGGAGGAAGGGATATTATTTATTGAAGCTTACAGATCCAGGGGAAGTTCCATAATGGCAAGAGAAGCAGCCTGCTCTCCACAGGGCCAAGCAGAGAGAGAGAGAAACCAACCAGCCACCACAGCACACAGAGCAAAAACCACAGCCAAAAGGTCACACAGCACACTTCAGGAACTCCTGCTAGGCACATTTGCATATCTTTACAATGGAATCTCAAACCCACACCATTAACACCATAAGACTGGCCCCCAGTGACATTGCCTCTAGCAAGGTGATTGCAGATGCAAACTATAAGTAGTAAAACACTGAATATATTGGGGGACATATATTCAAACTACCACATTCCGCCCCTGGCCCCCAATATATTTAGCTCCTGGCCCCCAATAGATTTATAACTATCACACATTGTAAATTGTACTCAGTCCAATTTCAAAGGTTCTCACAGTCTTGATCAACTTAAGATAGTGAGCCCTGTAAAATCAAACAAGTTAAATACTTTCAACATGTAAAGGCACAGAGTAAACATTTTAACTGTATAAGAAATAGCAAGGAGAAACTAAAACAATGCAAACTCAACCACCATCAACAGTCATCAAACTTCTGCAGTTCAAGTTCAATATAACCAGAGAATAACAGTCTCCAGGTTTTCCAATCCCACCCCTCCAGCTGGGCAGAGTCGCCAGGAAAAACTTTCATCCCATGCCAACACTGTACTCCATGGTAGCCCTTTTGCACAGTCCTGGTATATCCAAAACATCTTCAGGTCTCCATGCAAACCACGGTCCATCTTCCAAAAGGCTCTTTCAGCCTATTCCTCAGGGACTTCATGCCCTGCCTCATGCTGCATCTCAGCAGCGGCTCTTGGAACCATGTGCAATTCATGACCATTCTATGCATTTTTCATATTTCCAAAACTAATACCAGGTGTGCAGGACACAGCCATATTCTTAATCCAGGGACAAAATAAATCATAGCCTTGAAAAGCAGGTTCCTTCTCCAGTCAGCTCTTTCCAAGAATTTGCATTTTTAACAGTCTTTCCTCAGGCATCCTCTCCATTGTTTTAATGTAAATCAAGTCAGGCCACCTTCCTTAAGATTGCTAATGTGTTGACAATAGAAGCTCCAGTAACCTAAAACCAGTCTCAGTGCCTCTGCTTTTAACTTGCTTGAGGTTTTCCAACTTAAAATCTTAAAATCTCAGTCAGATATCTTTAGCCAAGCACATCAGTCCATTACAAATTTAAGTTTGATCAAACTTTCTGGGCCTGGATAGCAGAACGTAGCCATCCCTTATGCCAGTATCCCAGTTCCAACAAAGTCCTCTGCACTCTTTCCTTCCCCTTGGAAACCTCATAAGCCAAGCCTCGAAGTTCAGTACTATATGCACTTAGCATTCTCAAACTCTCATCAGAATAGTCCATAAAACTTGGCTTACCAGTCCAGAAGGCATCTTCAGTTGCAAGCACCAAGTCTATGCCCATTCCTCCAAAACAAAGGTTCCAATAGACGAATATCCACATGGTCAGGTTCATCTCACCCCACGCTCCTCGGTACCACTTTACTGTAGCAGACAGCTTCGGGTTCGCTGAGATAAACTTCCAGACCAGGCACAGTTATGGAGGAAGGGATATTATTTATTGAAGCTTACAGATCCAGGGGAAGTTCCATAATGGCAAGAGAAGCAGCCTGCTCTCCACAGGGCCAAGCAGAGAGAGAGAGAAACCAACCAGCCACACACCGCACAGAGCAAAAACCACAGCCAAAAGGTCACACAGCACACTTCAGGAACTCCTGCTAGGCACATTTGCATATCTTTACAATGGAATCTCAAACCCACACCATTAACACCATAAGACTGGCCCCCAGTGACATTGCCTCTAGCAAGGTGATTGCAGATGCAAACTATAAGTAGTAAAACACTGAATATATTGGGGGACATATATTCAAACTACCACACCAGGTAATCAGAGAAGATGTCTGGAAATATCAGCCACAGAAGTGCCTACTCAAGGCAGTTTCTACCTGGGTCCCCTTCTCTGAGCCAATGTGTTCCATCAATTAAGGTCTGTGCAGACCCAGTCACCTCCCATTCTTTTCCACACTGTGCACAGAGATACAGATTGACCACTGAGACAAGTGCTTTCCAGAAACAATGCTGAACAGCACATTGCATCAGGCAATCCCTCCCTTGTGCAATCCACAAAAGCTGTGGATAGGGGCTGCCCTAAAGTCCCTCCAGGTTGGAACCCTTCATAGCCACAGCAGCCTTCAGAAAGGATCCAGCTACTTGCTAAGTTGTATCATGTTCAACATGCTGCTTCCCAGCTACAGACACTGATAGATGCCTATAACATGTGCCAGTGGCCCAGATGGCCCCAGCCCCAACACTGTCCTCCAAAATCACACAGCCTCCCCAACAGTTCCATGTTATCATGACCTCAATGGAGCCCTATGCCAAGAAAAAGACAAAACAAGAATTTTAAATGTTGTTCTCTACATCCATGGCTTGGATCAAAAATCCCTAACAAGGTATGTTTGATAAATTCATTCAAAAATCACAAACAGCCAAGAGTGTGGGCTAAGACAAATCCTTTACATACATACAGTGAATTAAATATTTAAATTTGCTCCTTGAGCCTAAAGAGTCATGTTATTTATTTTTGCAGGATTGATCAATCATTTGTTTCCCTAAAGAATGCCAGACCTTTAACTACTCATCTGATGATGTCTGTAGTGACCACACTGTTGCCACCTGATGCTTAACATTTTATCCACGTAGTTCCCAGGCACACCAGTGGCTACAGGAAGCCAGTTCTCCACCAGGGCATCTGTTTTCATAGAGGAATCCTCCTGTTTGTCTCTACTGCACGCATCTTCTCCCAGCCTGCAAATGAAAACATAAAGCACAGAAATGAAATAATAACTGATTGTTTCTTTTCCTTTTCACTTCAAATAAGAAATTTATTTTCAGAAACCCCATTAAGAGTTTGATATGTTTGCTGAAAAACTGCTACTGACTTAAAAGCACCACCAGATTACATTGGCCTGCAGCTCCCAGTAGCTGTAAGACTTCAAGATAAGATGGAGTTCTTCTCTCACCACTGAACTGTGGCTTGAATTGATAATAGTCAACAAGTACCTTTCTATATATGGGGTGGTGGGAGGGACTTCATTATTTGCCAGCCTCAATGATGACAATACATTGGTGCTAAGTGTGTGCATGTATGCTAGACAGCATGCTAGCTATAGAAAAAAAGGTCATGTCACTCAAGTTGCTTCAGCCTAGAAGGGAGAAGACAGTGGAGCTGCCACTATTTTGAATGCCCAGTCTCAGTACAGTTTTGACTTCTTTCCTGCAATGTCACTATTGTTTGCTTCTACTGACAGTTTACTCTAGCAGAGCCAACCTTTATAATGATGTGGGAAAACAGGGACCAGAGGGGTATTGGTCAAATGTATGCCATAAATAAGATAATGTGGCAAATTGTACTGCCAAAGGAAAAACTGCCTGGTTTGAATACTGAGTTATAACAATTCTTTGATACTGAGAGGAAGCTACATCATCTTGGGTCCTTTGGGCTTCTATGTTCCTTTAAAGTGGCTGGATTATGAACAATAGACAATTCTCTTCATTTTGGAGGCTAAGTCCAAGAAAATGGCATGGGTGGACTCAGTGTTGGAAGAGAGCTCACTTTCTAGTTTTCATGTGACCCATTGCTGTGTTGGAATGAGGGAAGGGGTGAGGGATATAGCACACAAATCCCATTCTGGGGGGGGGTCTGCCTTCAACACTTAATCAGTTCCTGGAGGCCTGACTTCACATGCCATCACCTAAGGGGTTAGGTTTCCATACATAGGGTAACACAAACATTTAGATAGACCATACCAAACATAGTCACCACAAATGTCCTAATTCTGGGGGCCAATGGGAATTTAATCAGAACCCATCAGGCACTGTTTATGTCCACATTTGAAAGCATAAATTTTGTTCACATCCAAGCTGAAAGGGGACATTTTGATTTAATGTGGACATTTGCAAATATAGACATTGATAACCCAATAATAAGGCATGCTCAGAGTATCTGATCATTTCTACAATATCCATTATCAGTGCTTTACCTACTGACTGCATGAATAAGAATTTGAGTTCTTGGAAGTCAGTTTGAAATGAAGTTGACATGTATTCACACATACATGCATTCTCACACATGCCTGTGGACATTCATATATTCCAACCACATCCAAACCATCTCCCAAGCTGGTAGCATAGGCTGGCATCACCAGCTGGGAGCATCATCATCTGCCCTGCACATACTCCCCACTTGAATAAGGTGAACCTGTTTTAGGAGAAATTACAGGATGAAATTCCAATAAACATTGTTAAAATGGATGCCATAGCCTCCAAGGAATTAATTCAACATCAAATAAAGTACGCAGGTCCAGTAAATGTGACCAAAAACAGTGATGATAGGGAAATGCCCAGGCCCACATGGTCAAGATCCAACCATTATCACACACTATGACCTCTGTATAAGTCCGCAGATAACCCTCAGACTTCTGCTTCTACAATTCTGCTTTGTATCTTCTCCCTTTCAACTCATTCTTGGCAAAGAACATTCTAAAACATAAGCTAGATACATCATTCTTCTGCTTAAACCCTCCATGGCTCCCCAGTGCACTGGGACTGACTATTTATGGTGCTTGCAAGGAACTTCCTGATTTGGTCCTGGAAAGCCATTCCAAATCTATCGTCAGCCTTGCTTCATGCTCTCTTTATGTCTTGAGGTCCTGGATGTGACTTCTGTTAAGAACATTGGTGTCAAAACTAGAAAGCAGGGGACTGGAGAGATGGCCTAGTGGTTAAGGCACATGCCTGCAAAGGCCAAGGATGCCAATTCAATTCTCCAGGTCCCTCGTAAGTCAGATGCACATGGTGGCACATGCATCTGGAGTTTGTCTACAGTGGCAAGAGGTCCTGGTGTGCCCATTCTCACTCTCTTTCTCCCTCTCTGTGTCTCTAATAAATAAATAAAAATAAAATCTTTAAAAAAAATAAGGGCTGGAGAGATGGCTTAGCGGTTAAGGAGCCTGCCCACTAAGCCCAATCTCCAGGTCCCATGTTTAGCCAGATGCAAAGTGACACAAGGGTGCAATGCCACACTTGCCCACAAGGGGGCTCATGCATCTGGATTTCGTTCAGTGGCTGAGAGGCTGCTGGCACGCCCATCTCTATCTGTCTTCCTCTCCCTCTCTCTCTGTCTCTCTCTGTGTCTCTCTCCAAAATTAAAAATTAAAAAAAAATAAATCTAGAAAGGGGATCATGAGAGAGGAGGAAGAGATCTTATAGAAGATGGGAAATTGAAGTGGGTGTACTTACTGGAAGAAAGAAGGAAACCAGCCAGAGAAAGCAGGGGCGTGGGAGAGGATAGCTGAAGGAGGGAAGGACTGAGAACAAAGTGTGATACATATGTATGAAGAGGCCATGATGAAACTCATTACTTTAATGATAAACTAAGAAAATAATTAAAAAGTTACATCTGAACTTCTTTTAAAAAGGGGGAAAAATAGTGCCCAACAGCGATCTCTGACCACTCCCTCAACCTCTGACACACTCTCTGCTTCATTTTCCTTTATGCTACATATAACTTTCTTCACGCTCTGACTTATTTGCCTGTATATTTCTTGAGTGCTCCTTTGTGTTTCTGGGGCCAATGATCACTGGGGTGAGAGAAGGTCCACAGAATGCAGAGAGGCTGAGTTCAGGTGCAATCTTTTCAAAGGAGGAAGAGTGTTCAATAGTGTCCACTACACAAGGTCACACCCTATGCTAAGCAGCTTAATGCTTCTTCTAGCTCACTCTCTCATTCCAAGAACTTACTGTGCCATCCAGGAAGTACTGTGTAAACAACTCATTACAAGGGACTATTTACAAAATCAAGTTGTCCTCATCCTTAAGACCAGATTCATTTGTGGCAGGATCATTGAACCATACTATAGGGCTCACAGGCATTTGTTTCTAAGCTTCTACATCTGCCTGGCATATCCAGGAAGCACATTTGTCCACCTCCTTCACCTGCAAAGATAGTCCATAGGAGACAAGAACCCAGGGTCATGCGCTAAGTAGTTATCCAGTCAGTTCTCACTAGATGAACTGAAAACAGAGAAAGAGGTTCACCAATGATGTCCGCAGAATCAGAGCTTTCAGTCTGGTTTTCCCTTCAGTTCAGGTAATTGGGAAAGACTTATAACAAGTGGTTTCTAATTCATTGATACGTTTTGTGTTCCAAATTACCAAAGATTTGCAGAAGCCTTGACATAACTGATGAAATGAAGGTGAAAAGATAAAAAGATAGCAAACAGTAAAGCCCAGGGATGATGAGTTAATAGAAATACACATTGAATGGCCCTACCCCATTGCTGGAGGTTCAGGTTTTCTAATAGTCAAGACAAGTATTCTGACCCAAACAATCAAGACTGCTGGGTGTTTCCAGAGAGCCCTGAAGGGGGCCAGTCTCACCACCCACCTGGCAGTGCCTATGTTTGTTAGTAGCATCTCTACTTGTATTTCTCTTACCCTCAATTATGACAGGCAAGAAACCCAAGGCTTTACCATTTTCTCATATTTATTTTTTCTCTCTGCCACTCTGAATTCCTCATTTTCAAGACTGTTGTCTTTTGTGCATTTGTGGAAATTCCTGCACACCTCTACTGACATGAGGCATAGGGGAAGGCAGGCAGTAATTTTATTTTATGTGTTTGTCTTTCTTAATAGCAAGTCAGACTTTTCTTGCCAAAGATTAAGGCCTAACCTTTTCTTCTGAGCATTTTAAACAGAATTGTTTTTAATGGAAAGATCCACTTCCAGTTATTCATTTACCGTGATGCACTGTGCAGTTAAACACAGAGGTTTTTCTCAGACTTGCCTGGCTGGGCTATCTAGACTATAGACAGCAGCACTAGATCGGACAAAGGCACCCCAGGGCAGCAGAGCAGAGAAGCAAAGCTTTAACTCAGATGCTCTGGTGCTGAATCGCAGGAGTCCTTATTAAGGATGGTGAGTCCCAGCTTAATTGCACAGTGAAGGCCCTGCTAACTAGGCCCAGGGTCTGAAACAGGACTCAGTGCAATCTTGAAATCATGTAATTTTTCGCCTCAATGAGCATGCAAATGTATTAGGGGGAGAAAAAGGAGCAAGGGGCCTTGATTCAAAGACTTCTGAAAATGGCATGGGTGACTGAAAAAGAGGCTTAGATCACAGACATGGGAGGTGGCCCATTATCCCCACCCCCTTCCTACCCAGAACCCTGAGGAAAGATTCCAATGTGGGCAGCTTGTGTCCAATCTGGGGAAGCTCCACCTGGGGATTTAAGACTCAGTCATACTCTGCCAACCAGAGACAATGATTATACTCCCACGGCTCCAGGGCAGTAAGACAAATTTCCAGTCATGAGGCTGAGGAAGGGACGGCAGCAGGGCTGGACATAGACAAGCCCCCTTCTTTGAAGGAGGCATGGTAGGCATAGAACTGAACAACAGATGGACATCCCCCAATATTCCTCTCCTGAGGACATTCCAGAATCACAGGCTCCTCCATATGGTTTAAATGCATCCTAGTCATGCAGCTGGAAAAGAACCAGTCGAAAACAGAAAGGAAAAACACTGACATTTCTGACAATGTCAAGCATCAGGAAAGACAACCTTGAGAGCAAGTCTCTAATTTTCTGGAATATTCTGTTCAGATTCACAGAAGGATTGAGAATGGCTCATATTTCCTACCAGTGTGTGCTCTAAGCCTTACATGGCTGTTTAGCCAGAATGTCCTCCATGTAGGGGCTGTCCACCTAGACAGGAGCACTGTCCCCATGGGGCTCAGGTGATAGGTCGCAGGCTACACAGAGAGTGCTCATGCACAGGACTTGTGCCTGCAGGTCCTGCAAACCAGTTCCTACATAACTCCAGTCAGTCAGAAGTGTGACCTCTGCATCTCCCTTAGTTGCCACTGAGGTAAAGCCACCTCCTCTGCACTTGTAGACCTTTAAATGCCAAGTATATGACTACTCCACCTCCCAAAATGCCTTGGAAACCAGTCCCCTGGACTTGAACTTGAGAAAACAAGATTAGGAGGGGTGATGGAAAATGTGATGATAACCTCCTTGCCATTTTGTCTGGAAAATTCTAGCTCACTATTTTACCAGAGAAGATTTTGGTAACAGCATACTGATCAAGAATTTATAGACGGGGGAAAGCAGTATATCCCCAAGAAAGTGCATGTATTTTTTTCCTTCCTATGCTCTTTAATTCCAAAGCAATCCTATTTTAATTACATTTATAAATATAAAATGGTTAATATTGTGCCATGTAAAACACCCACATCCACCTTAAAAACCACACTTTAATTCCAACTCAATTGCACATATAAATTTGAAAACTGAATACTGGGCAGATGAGAACAATTTCACTGCCTCCCTCACATGAGCTGCTTTGAAAACCACAGTTGCACTTTACTTCCTTCAATTGCATGTATAAATTTTTAAAACGTTAATGCCATACTGTAGAGAAGAGCTTTAATTGAGTGTTAACGAGCTGCCAGATCAGCTTCAAGCCAGCCCCATTACACTGCAGGGAGCCACAGAGGGAGCTGAGAGCATCTAAATAAGCCACCTTTGGTGAGACCCACATTGCAGCTGGCCCTCAGGCCTGGCCTTTCCTAGGAAATCAGATGCATGGGTAGGTCCAAGGGAAAAACAACTTTGGGGTCTTCTGGGGAAGGCCACTCTGTGTAAAGGGACTTTGCATGTGAACCCTTTAAGGGATCCATAACAGAAAGACTAGAAAACTACCAAAGCCACTAAGCATAGACTGCCTTGTTTCGTAAATGAAGAAATGTTCAGAAGAGGTAGAATGACTTGATCCATGTCTCTATGAGTTAATGGTCAAAATCAGAAACCAATATCATATGTTTTCCAATTTATTAGTTCTACCACTACACAAAGACTCTTTTAAATTTGTGATTTTAGTTTACTAAAATAATAACAAAATAATCACTTAAAAAGATACAAAGGGCCCGGGGGATGTAGCATAATGGTAGATTGCTTGCCTCTCATGCGAAAGACCCTGGGTTTGATCTTCATCATGAATATAAAAGACAAAGATTCAAAGATTATGATGGGGAAAGCCTCTGCCCCATTTCTCCCAGACCCTGGAAGTTCCATTCTCATACGTCCATTGGGGTTGTGGCTGCTGTGCAACTATAATGCTTGCCCACTTTTTTCCTGGGAATTCTTTTCAACTCCATCCTGTACCTCCTTGGACCTCAGATCATTTGCTTTGGATTTTATGCTAACATTTGAGTTATTGTTGACAAGACCACTATCAATCTGCTCTCAAACACCTTGTCATGTCATATGCTACATGTGCCCCCATCCCCATGGGAGGCTTGAAGGAGTGCATCCTTATCACTAGGATACCAGATGCTGACAGGGACAGGCCTCTCAGAAATAGTTTTGCCTTCCAACATGGAGAAAAAAATGCTTCTAGTACTTCTTGAAAAAAAATCTTCTGTAACTCTCAAAAACTGGAAGCTGGGTCTTCTTGATGGATCTACATTTGTTCATTTCTGTATCTAAATTACTGGGTGATCTGTTTTGTATTCTCAACACTTTCTCTAAACTTCTTTGTTGAATTTATTTTTTTCTTTCATCATATGTTCAGTTGTTAAGGGTTATTCTTTATCTTTTGATTGTTCCTTGTCATGGAAACCTAGGCTTTTAGGATGCACATTTTTATCAAACAAATGCAAAAGGTAGTGATGAGGATTGGTATTGGAAGCGCAACACTTCTCTAGCATTCACAAAGCCCTCGGTTCATTCCCAGCACTGAAAAATAATACAATAAAACTATAATGATGCCAGGCCTGGTAGTGCAGGCACATAATCTCAGGAACTTGGAAAGTGAAGGCAAGAGGATCAGGAGTTCAAGGCCTGCTTGGACTACACGAGAACTTGTCTCAAAACAAATAAACAAATAGAAAAATGAGTATAAAAATGGCAGGGGAGAGTTTCAGAGAAAAAGATAAAGGATGACTCTTAATTTTTTTCCAATATTCTAGTAATCAAAATGAAACAAGATGAGGCATAAGAGCAATAAAGCAATTTTTTTCTGAAAAAGACTAGTAAGTGACTGTTCTTAGCACATGGGACTGAAAATAATAAAATGGATAAAAAGTTAACTATATTTTTAAGGTTTTTTATCATTAAAAGAACTAACAGCCTAGACTTTGATTCTTAAAATAAATTCTAATTTCCTATCATCTATGGATGGGAGTGGATTCCAAAGCATATCCCATTGCAAAGATGTGTTTTCAACACCCACCTCAGATGAAGCAGGAGAGGAAATAAAAAAGTAAGAGAACTGAAGATGGCAGAGCAAAGGACCAAGGGACACCAGTGGATAAGAGGACAATCCAGGAGACTCAAGAATCAAAGAATATTCAAGGCACATTTCCCTCTCTGAGACTAGGTGGCTCATAACATGGATGTAACCAGCCACTGCTTATTTCCCTGTCTTCTGTTTCCTGCATATTGGATCCTGTTTTTGTTCTATGATTATATCTGTGTGTTTAACACCTAGGCCACCAGATGGTTAGGAGTCATGTGTGGTCTGAAATGGAAAGTCCTGAGTACCATCCTTTGATAGAAAGATGGTATCACATGCTATGTCCCAGAATTTGCATTTGATATCAATTCTAGTTTGAAAGAGTATAGTGTTATACCTCAATAAGAGAAAAAGCTTACTTTTCATGTGGGAAGAAGAGTAACATGGAATACCTGGTGAGTAGAATAAATATCCTAGTTCCTCCCCTTTTAGGCACTGAAAAAAATTCATTTTTTAGCACACTTACATGGTCATATGACTTTCTTTGACCAATGAAAAGTGTTTCAAAATATGCCACTCCCATGGGAAACTTTAAGAATGAAATATAGACACTGTTGATGGGAATGTCAATTAGTGTAGTCATTGTGTAAAATAGTAGGGAGTCCTCAAAAACTAAAACTAGGACCATCACATGATCCAGAAATCCCATTTCTGGGTATACATCCAAAGGAAATAAAATCAGTATGCTGGAGATATGTTTAGACAAATATGTTCATCGTAGCATTGTTCACAATAGTTTGGTGTCCAACAGAGAAATAGATAAGATTATATATACATATGTAACACACACACACATATACACACACACACACACACACACACACACACACACATATGGCTTAGCATTTATAAAGAAAGAAGTGCTATGATTTGTGGCAACATGGTTGAACCTGGAAAACATTATGTTCAGGAAAATAAGCCAAACACAGTAAGACATAATCTTACATATGTGTAATCTAAAAAAAAAAAAAAAAAAAGAATAAAGAGTAGGTCTGAGGAGATGGCTCAGTCAGTCAAGTGCTTGCCACACAAGCCTGAGGACCTGAGTTCAGATCCATAGCAACCATATACATGCTGAGCAGTTGGGGCAACCCATCTGTAATTTCAGCAATTGGAGGAAGACTCAGGGAATTTACTTAGCAAGCTGGCTGGTTACACTAGCCAAATCAATAAGCTCTAGGTTTCAATGAAAGATTATTTTTCAATGAATAAGGTGGCCTGCTCCAGGGGAAGGAATTCCTGCCTGATACAGAAAATATTGAAAGTAATATTGAAAGAAATATTGAAGATATTGAAAGCCTATGGCTGGTAAGGTAATAAGCCCTGAGGGGTAAGAGGAAGACACTATTACTTCTCTCTTCCTAAATGGATTTATTATGCCCAGTAAACTTCCCTCTAATTACTTATGTTTATGCCCATATATTTATGCTACTCTCACTTTTGTTTAGAGAAGCTTCTCTTTTCAACCACTGGAATGACTCAAAATTCACCAGAGTACTAAGAGAAGATGACAGTTAAGTGTTCAACTGCATAGCACAATGCAGGTCTGGCTCTAGCCAGACTGCATGCCAGAAGAAACCAGGAAGTGGCTTCTGTGAACATGGAGCCCTGCGCAGGCCTGGTGTGACAACAGCTACAGTCCCATGCTCATGAGAAACCTGCTATGAGATTATCTGTCCAGAGACAAGCTGTCATTGGTCATAAAAAGGGGACCACCCCATACAATGATTGGCCAGACAAGCCCTTTAAAACCCCCTACACTTCCTTGAATAAACGAGTTTGCTGCAACTCACCCTCTGCCTGCTTCCATCCAACTCCCAGAGTCTGTGTCGTGATTCCGCTCTTCGCACCCCCAACTCGGCAGAGACCCTGCCGTCCCTCCTGGGCTGGCACTAGGAGGGACCCCAACATCTGGTGCCTGAACAGGGACCCTCTTCCCCATCGGTGTTGGTGAGATACCCCATCCTTGATCATTGGTAAGCAGCCCCCCTGGCATTGGCAAGACGCCCCTTCTTGATTGTCAGTGAGAAAAGCCCCTTGCTGATCTGTGTGCTGACAGTTGCCCGAGGGTGAGTGGGAAGCCCCCTCCTCCCCCCTTTTCCCTGGGAGGAAGGCACACGTTGCCATGGTTCCAAAGCCCTCCATTATTGGTTTGTCCTGGCAAAATCACATAAGGGTCTGACCAACCCGATTTTGGAACCAAGGTGAGGCCTTTGGCTGAGTTTCCCCAGAGACACTGTGTGGGCATACGGCCATGGAGTAATGACCCAAAGAAGTCCCCCACTAAGCACAAGACACATGGGTCCTAAACATTCTGTCTGTATTTCTCAGCTGGCCCTGGCATTAGGACTTGTGGTTTGCATGATTATCCTTTGGGCTATCATTTTTGATCTGGATTATTATTTTCTCAGTCTTTTTGATTCAGGAGTGTCCCAGCCTAGCTCCCCCCACAAACACCACCACACCATAATGGGCAACCTCCCTCCCCACCAGAGGACACCACAATTGCAGGCTCTTAAGGCCCTCCTCCTGCAACGTGGCTTAAAAGTGAAACAAAAGTACTTCCATGGCTTTTGGGATGAAATTCTTGTTTTAGCCCCATGGATTAGTCCTATCCTTCTTGCCATAATTGCCAGCCTTAAAGGCTCCTCCATGGAGGAAGTCATTTCTGCCCATAAGGAAAGCTGTAAGGAGGAACCAAAACTAGATCTTCAAAGCTTGTCCCTCTCATCCCAACCCTTCAATGATAAAAGACCGCCACCCAAACCGCCACCTGCAGCAGCCATGCTCACAACCACTGCTCCCCCACCTTTACCCTTGGAAGAACCTCCACCTGATCTATCCTGCCACACCCAGGCAGCTGCCAGATTGCTGATGCCCCCATTGCCCCACCCTTTGCCGCCTTCCCATTAACATAGGGCCACATGCAACAGCCAGGCCCTGGTACCCCAACCCCCTCTCTGATCTGGCTCTCATCCACCAGGAGGCCCAGGAATCAGGCATTGACTCCTCCTACTTTGAAAAAGTCCTTTTACAATGGGTTACCCACCTTCAGACTTATTGAGCACATTCGCTCACACAGTGATCTGCCTGGATTTATTGTTGATGGAAATTCACAGGTAGACAAGTTTATTGCTGTCTCCTCCTTGCCACCTTTAGAAAAAGCTAGACATTTACACCAAAGGTTCCATATATCCCCCACTAATCTAAAAACCCTATACCCTGAGCTCTTGCTCAGCCAATGCAAACATTTAACCCATACCTATAAGGCATGCTCCTCCCTGGCCCCCTTGGGCCCCCTACAATGTCAAGGAGTCAACCATAAAGGCCTTACCCTAAATTCTATCTGGCAGATGGATGTTACCCACATACCTTCCTTTGGTAACCTCAAATATGTCCATGTCCAAGTGTCCATGGACACTTGCTCTAAGCTTACTTTTGCTATTGCTCTCTTAGGGGAAAAGGCTTCCCATGTCAGTAAGGTGACAAAAAACACTATGTTGGTCATGGGCATACCCTGGTCAATTAAAACTGGCAATGGCCCTGCATACACATATGCCCAATTCACATCCTTCATGGAATCTTGGGAAATAAAACACTCCCTTGGGATTCCCTACAACCCACAGGACAAGCCATTGTGGAGAGAACTAACTGGACCCTAAATGAACTAATTATAAAACTAGTGGAAGCTCTCCTCACCCTCAATTTTCTCACCTTTGATGAGGCCGGACTCTCCCCGGCCTACAAACATTGGAGATCCCAACCTACCACAACGCCCCTACCCTTAGTCTGCTGGAAGGATCCTCTTACTAATATCTGGAAGGGATCCCATCCTCTTTTAATACAGGGCCAAGGGTATGCTTTTGTCTTTCCAGAAACTTCACAGATGCTGATCTGGATTCCTGCCAGAAACATCCGTCCAGCCACTGACTCAGGGATCAACCTTGATGAAGAGGATAATGCCAAACCCCTCAGTCTGGATACGGATTGTAAACTTATTCCCCCTTTTTCTCCTTTTATCTCCTTTTCTCCCTACTACCACTTCCCAGAAACCATTTTGAACAACTCTTCTTAGGCCATACTTTCTTGGTGTGGTGGACCCAGATTCCCATGCTTTTCCTAAGCTTCATTTTAGCCACTCTCTTTACACTGTATTCCCCCTTGAAGCACGTACTTCTCCTTAGCAATACCTTTGTTTTTTGCTTATTAATGCCTCTTATGGTAATGCTACCCTCCAATCAGCCATAAATTGCTTTCCAACTCCTTTGATTATATTGATCTGCTACCATTAAGGACACACAATGCTACTAATTATGACACTAAGGGTGAGCTCATGACAGTCACCTAGCAACATGTCCTACCCCAGTCTTTTTCAGGTTCTATAGTTAATTCTTGCTCACTGGGACCGTTCGCACACCACAGAGCCACTACCACTTGGCCCTCCCATGCCTCCTAGGCAACAGCCACACCCCTTGGGTTTTCTCACTAGATTGGTGGGTAGTCAATGATGGGTAAGACCCCAGGATATGGGGCAACCTGTAGAGAGCTGCGAGGTGCCGCGCCTTAAAGATGGCGCTGGCTTCCGCCTTCCGCCTTCCCGATGGCGAGTACTCTCCTGGATAAACAAGTCCTTATTTGGCTTGGGCCGTGATCTAGGCTTGCTTCCGCATATGTGGACCTATCTGCATTCACCACGTGGCTTACCAGGGTTGGCTGTTCAAAGGCTTCTTAAGCTTTGGGCGGGCTTGTCCCGGAGGTCAGTGAGTGAGTGAGTGGTGAGGAGTGAGTCAGTCAGTGAGTGAGTGAGTCAGTGAGTGAGTGGTGAGTGAGTGAGTGAGTCAGTGAGTGAGTCAGTGGGTGGTGAGTGAGTCAGTGAGTCAGTCAGTCAGTCAGTCAGTCAGATTGTTTAAGGGGTCAGAAGATTGTTCAAGGTTCCTGAATAAACTGCTGAAAGAAGAGTCCAAGATTGTTGCGTCTTCCTTGCTGGTCGAGTCCTGTGGTCGCGACTGGTCGGGTGGCCCAAATGGGGGCCCTCAGAACTTGAACTTGCAGGGCAGCTAGCTGGTAAGTTCCAGATAAGTGGACAAAAAGGGTAAAGGCAAGTTCTCCGGTAGAGAGACGATAAGGTCCCATAGCAAAATGGGCAATACATCTTCCAGTATTAGGGTTAAAAGGCGCCACAATAAGGTTTCCTTAGAGGAAACGCAGTGAGAAGATTTCTTAAGAATGATAGCCGGCCAATTAATGTATATTTGTTCGTGTGTCTTATTAGTGTATAAAAGTTGGTTAACCTCATGTGGTGTATTTGTGTTGTAGTGTGTCTAGTCATATTACATAGGGCAAACGAGAATGATTCAGAAGCAGTTAAAAAAATTTTAGAGGAGGTGAGAGAAGAGCGCTCGAGTAAAACATCTAAAAGAAAAAGTAAGGTTCCTGAATAAACTGTTGAAAGAAGAGTCCGAAGAGGACTCAGAACTTTCTGCAGTCAGGGCAGTGCACTGGTAAGTTCCCAGGTAAGGTGGGAATCCACGACAAAAGCGGGATTTTGCTCCTCTCGGTAGAAAAAGGGCAGGAAAGTTCCCAGGAAGGAATCCACGACAAAAGCGGGGATTTTGCTCCTCTCGGTAGAAAAAGAGGGAGCAGGAAAAGAATTTTTGCAATTTAGCCATGGGCGCTTCTCACCCAATTTTTTGGCTCTGAATGAGCTGCAGTAAAAGTTTTAAAAGAATCTTTTGCAAGTGTAGCCATGGGCGCTTCTCACCCAATTTTTTTGGCTCTGAATGAGCTGCTTCGTTCAAAAAACTTAAAGATAAAGGGGAGTACCCTGGAGAGGTTCCTGGAGGAATGTGATGCCATAGCCCCTTGGTTTGCATGCTCTGGAAGTCTTACAATCCCTTCATGGGAAAATTTGGGCGAAGATCTTGATTTTGCAGCAGACCAAGGCACGCTTAAGGGCGGGGTAAGATCGATCTGGAGGTTAGTGAGGAACTGCCTCGAGGAAGAAAGGTCGGAACAGGCAAACAGTGAAAAAGAGGCAAAAACAAAGAACAACTTATATCCAACACTTGAGCTAGAAGATTCAGAGTCTACGGATTCTAAAGAAGGGCTGCAGGCTCTCATAAAACAAATGAAAAGATCAAAAAAAAAAAAAAAAGGAAAAAAAGAGAGAGAGGGGGAATCCCGGGAAAAAAGCCGGGTGTGGTGGCTCAGGCCATCCCAGCACATGGGAGGCAGAGCAGGACTGCCACAAGTTCAAAGCCAGCCTGGTCTACATAGTGAGTTCCAGGGCAGCCAGGAAAAGCAGAGGCACTGAGACTGGTTTTAGGTTACTGGAGCTGCTACTGTCAACGCATTAGCAATCTTAAGGAAGGTGGAAGGAAGGTGTCCTGACTTGATTTACATTAAAACAATGGAGAGGATGCCTGAGGAAAGACTGTAAAAAATGCAAATTCTTGGAAAGAGCTGACTGGAGAAGGAACCTGCTTTTCAAGGCTATATTGAACTTGAACTGCAGAAGTTTGATGACTGCTGATGGTGGTTGAGTTTGCATTGTTTTAGTTTCTCCTTGCTAATGTTGTTAAAAGACCTTGGATTATGGGGACGTATGAACATCATTGGAATTGATAAAAACTATGGGGACCTTTAAATTTGCATGAATGCACTACATTTTACATTATATACGGTTATCAGTTTACGGGGGCTAGGGACAGAATGTGGTGGTTTGATTCAGGCGTCCCCATAAACTTCAAGTGTTCTGAATACTAGGTTCCCAGCTGATGGCAATTTGGGAATTAACACCTCCTGGAGGCAGAGTATGGCAATTTGGGAATTAACACCTCCTGGAGGCAGAGTATGGCAATTTGGGAATTAACACCTCCTGGAGGCAGAGTATTGTTGGGGGCGGGCTTATGGGTATTATAACCAGCTTCCCCTTGCCAGTGTTTTGACCAATGCTAGCCTCGCAGCCGCCGTGGCTCAGTTAACTCAAAATATATAAATTATACTAGGGCTGCAAATTTATCCAGATCTTTGTCTAGTTTTCTATTACAGAATTGGTCGCTTGAATTTGAAGATACCTTAAAAGAATTGAGGCTGGCTGTAGTTAATGTGAATTCTACCTGCATGGACCTCTCCTTTGCCTCTGGATTGTCATCTTGGCTGATCTCCGCTATGAATCATCTGAAGGAATGGGCGGGTTTGGGTGCTCTTTAGCAGGCCTTCTGTTACTGTCTCTCTGGTTTGCTTGTGGTGTCTGTGTAAAATCAGGGTCACGCAATGACGGGATGCAGCTATGATCATTCAAGCCTTTACTGCCATAGAGGCTGCACAGTCCCCCTAAGTCTGGCTGGCTACAACTAAAAGTTAATCTTCTTTCTGCTCAGGTTGCGAGGCTAAGCACTGCACTCTGGGTTAGCCCTAAAAATCCAGAGAAGAGCATGTTTGATTGCATGTGGGTTGATGCCCCAGATCCCGCCTCTGAGAAAAAGGCATCAGGGTTGCAAAAATACGCATCATCAGAGATCAGACCTCTACTCTTACCTGTGGCTTGTTTTAAAACATAAAAGGGGGAACTGTAGAGAGCTGCGAGGTGCCGCGCCTTAAAGATGGCGCTGGCTTCCGCCTTCCGCCTTCCCGATGGCGAGTACTCTCCTGGATAAACAAGTCCTTATTTGGCTTGGGCCATGATCTAGGCTTGCTTCCGCATATGTGGACCTATCTGCATTCACCACGTGGCTTACCAGGGTTGGCTGTTCAAAGGCTTCTTAAGCTTTGGGCGGGCTTGTCCCGGAGGCAGTCAGAGAGTGAGGCAGTCAGTCAGTGAGTCAGTGAGTGAGTGAGTGAGTGAGAGAGAGAGTGAGGCAGGCAGTCAGTGAGTGAGTGAGTGAGTGAGTGAGTGCGTGAGTGAGTCAGTGAGTCAGTGAGTCAGTCAGTGAGTGAGTCAGGCAGTCAGTCAGTGAGTCAGTCAGTCAGTCAGAAGATTGTTTAAGGGGTCAGAAGATTGTTCAAGGTTCCTGAATAAACTGCTGAAAGAAACCAGGAAGTGGCTTCTGTGAACATGGCATCTTGTGCAGGCCTGGTGTGACAACAGCTACAGCCCCATGCTTGTGAGAAACCTACTAAGAGATATCTGTCCGGAGACAGGCTGTCATTGGTCACAAAAAGGGGACCACTCCATACAATGATTGGCCAGCCAAGGCCCTTAAAACCCCTACACTTCCTTGAATAAACGAGTTTGCTGCAGCTCACCCTCTGCCTGCTTTCACCCAACTCCCGGAGTCTGTGTCATGATTCCGAGGTTCTCACCCCCAACTCGGCAGAGACCCTGCCGTCCCTGCTGGGCTGGCCCTAGGAGGGACCCCAATATTCAGCACTAAGTGAGACATCTCTATCACCCCCTCCACAAGTCAGGAACCATTGTTGAATAGAAGGCAGAAAAAAATGCAAGAGGCAAAAGAAGGAGAGGATTGCTTACAATACTGTCTTCCAGACACAAAGGGGCTGTGGTATTCATGACCTCACAGTGGCTGATAATACTTGCAGAAGACCTGAATAATAGGAAGGAAAATAATGAAATCAAAATAGAAGAGAGACTTACTTGGAAAGATAAAGGGGTTTTGTGGAGGGAGGACTTGATCTGAGAAAAGGGAGGGTGAAGGGAGGGAATTGTGATCAAGGTATATTGTTTATATGGAAATTGTCAATAAAAAGTTTTTAAAACTAAAACAATAAATAAATAAGCTGGAGAGAGATTGAGGAAGATATCTGATTTTAATGTTTGGTCTTTGCACACATGTACATATACACCTGCATGTGCATGCATGCACACGCACACACACACACACACACACACACACACACACGCATGCATGCATGAAAAATAATAAATGAAAAGAATTGTGTTTAGAAAGGGAAGGAGAATGATTGGAAAGATGAAAGATGTTGGAGAAATGATACAAAATTCCAGTTTGAAAGAACTAAGTGCATGAGATCTATCTTACAACATAGTGACTATAGTTAACAAAAATGGATTGTGTAGTTGAAAAATGCTATGGGATTTGATTATAATTTTTTTTACCACAAACATGAGATTGATGTTAATTAGCTCAATTAAATCATTCTATAATCCAAAACATCATACTGTACACCACAAGTATACATATATCATTTGTTAATGCTTTAAAAATTGATTTAAATTATAGCATTAAATATTTACAAAAACATTCAGTATCTCAGTGAAGGGTCTACCACACACCATCTCCTCTGCTGTGGTGTTGGCCACGATGCCTGGTGATGGCTGCTAAATTAGCATAAGCCCTGATAAGGACAGCCTGTAGCCAAATACCCACCCAACCAAGGATGGTATATAGCTCCAGTGAGAAATAAATGTTCAGTGGTACAAATCAGTAAGATTAATATTTGTTTGTTACAGTAGCATAACCTAGCCTGTGCTGTTCATTAAGCTTATCAGTGGTGAGCTTTGCTGCAGATTAGGAAACCACTGGGCTTATCTTTGATTAGACATGCACAGTGTCTCAAAAATCTTTTACTAAATATGTGTCCATTTTCCTGGAGAGGAATCATCTGCTCAATTTGTAGGAGGATTTATTGCCTGATTTAGGTACCTGGGTAAGAAAAGGAGGGTTTAGGATACAAACTTTAACTTGGTCCATCTTTATTTTCAGAACAATTTCTTACCTTCTTTCTCTGCACAAACTTTCCAGTTTCTGCTGGGTAGGACTAGTGCATCCATGTAGCTCCAAAGGCTGGGGAGGGGGCTTGAGTTCTATGTTTTAATAATTAACAATTCTCTATTCAGCCACAGAAGTACCAGAGCAAGCTGGGCGTGGTGGTGCACACCTTTAATCCCAGCACTTGGGAGGCAGAGGTAGGAGGATCGCTGTGAGTTTGATGCCACCCTGAGACTATATAATGAATTCCAGGTCAGCCTGGGTTAGAGAGAGACCCTACCTCGAAAAACCAAAAAAAAAAAAAAAAAAAGAAAAGAAAAGAAAAGAAAAGGAAAGAAAAGAAAAGAAAAGAAAAGAAAAGTACCAGAGCATATAAATGCAATGTGTAGCACGTTGCAGTTTGTTTTTCATTGTTCTGCCATGCCTCCACCCCCCCCACACACACATATGCTTCAGTTTGTTACCTGTGTGTACTTCATCTTCTTTCCAGTTACAATACTCATGGACATCTCTCATATATTTCTCATATGCTGTTATTTCTCTTCTTAATCTCTCTGCACATTACAAAATATTACTTCCTTTATAAAATCCTGTAATATCAATTTACTGAGCTTTGGAGTAGGAACCAAGATAAAACCATGTATTCACAAATCGAGGTTTAACCAAAATTTCTGTACCAGAAACTAATTCCACTAATAGTTATAACAGTACCTGCTGCCATGAGGGAATTAGGCTTATTTATTAGTTAACTTATAAAGATTTGCTGACAAATTCATATGCCATACAGAAGATAGTGTCAAAGGAACAAGAAAAAGTGGAAGTTTCTATCTCTCTCTCTTTCATTCCCAATGTACAGAGATAATACTCATAGTAATTCATGATAATCATCTCTATAACGAAGAACCAGCCCAAGGATGACTAATAATAAAAATGTTTTGAATATCTATAGCATAACTTTAGCTCTCAGTAACTTTAGGTTCACATGAAGAATGCCCATGTTAGGTAGGGGCAGTCAGTAGATTTCAAGGGGATAAATATTGATGAGCTCAACGTGATTTTTTTTCAATAGTAAGTTTTTCAAAACAAAGCAGAGCCTCAAAAGAATAAGCAAACTATTTAGCACCATGAGATATTATAATTACTATTCACTTGCAGTTATTTCCACACTCGATCTAAACTCGGCTTCCAGTTAGCTAGTGGCCCAAACAGGCACATGACACTCAGGCTAATCACTTTACTTTTATGCAGCATCTCAGAAAACTCAAGATTGGCATTGACCTTGACCAAGGAATTCTATGGAAGCTTCAGGGTAGAGATAGGATGTCATCAGGAAACTTGTGAGTGGAGCCAGAGGATATATCATGCTCCAAGGTATGTCTGAGGGACTATTCAGTATCAAGAATTCCTGGACAAGACAATGGGCTCTGCTGGGCCATGAGAGTCATTCTGCCCACCAAATCCCTTGTCTGAAGCCACTTGTGCTCCTGTAACAGAAAGCCACACACTGGATCTTCTAAAATAAACAACGTGGCCTTCATTCATAGTTTACATAATTTATAATTGGGGAGGCTGGGGAGTTCAAGTTCAAGGCATTGACTTCTGGTGAGAGCCAGAACAGAGTCATAACACAGACTATCACATGAAACATGAAACTTCATTATTATTGACTTTTTTTAGGTAGGGTCTCACTCTAACCTGAGCTGACCTGGAATGCAATCTGAAGTCCCAGGCTAACCTCAAATTTAGCAATCCTCCTATGTCTGATTCCCTTCCCAAGTGCAGGGATTAAAGATGTGTGCCCCCCCCAACACATGAAACATTTTTATAGGGAGACACAATCATATGTATTTTTTACCCCAGATAGGACTCAGATAATAGTTTAAAATACAAACTATTTTCTGTGAACCAATGTGTCCATTGGGGTTAATTACAGAGCAGACTGAGGGTTTGCTTATAGGAGCAAGGATGAGTCAAAAGCAGCTGCATCATTGCAAAGCTCACCTCACTATAGGTAATGACACATGGAAACTGCATCTCTATTTTTTGTTTGTTTGTTTTTCAAGGTAGGGTCCCACTGTAGCCCAGGCTGACCTGAAATTCACAGGATGGCCTCAAACTCCTACCTCTGTCTCCCGAGTGCTAGGATAAAAAGCATGCACCACCACACTCAGCGGAAACTGCATCTCTTGAGCACACTGCACAACCTGCAAGCAGCTGGGCTTGTTGGAGAGTCTCAAACTGCAGGATTTTCAGGCTGCTTGGCAGAGCAGGTGGGACATTTTTGCTCCAAGCAGTTGTTTACCATTTATGTAACCTTAGGGAGAGGTCTTGCAACCTTTTCCCCAGACTTGTTGACCTCCTGAGTCTCTTGAGCCTTCCTTTTCCCCTCAGGAGGAGATGATTCAATTCAGAGAAAATTGCTATATAGCACTGGTCAGAATTGGCCCATCAGTAGTTATTTACTGCTCCATAAGTGTGGAGAGTGGAGTATGACCTTTTAAGTTTCAGCACTCCCAGACTTGTTGATTTCCTGATTCCCTCCTTCTTTTGGGAGGGAATATTTTCCTTTGGAGGAATTTGTTGTACAACAGATTTAATCACCAATGTGGCAGTGTTGAGAAAAGGGACCTTTAGGAAATGATTGGGGACTAGGGATGTAGCTCAGTGATAGAATGCTTGCTTACATTGCACAAGGCCTTGGGCTTTATTCCCATTACTGAAGAGGAGAGACAGTGAAAGGGGCAGAGTGAGAGAGAAATATTAGGCCATGAAGACTCTGCCTTCAAGGATGTATTAATAACTGGACTTGGGACAAGGTTCCTGGTGACAGGATGCCTTCAAACCCCTTCTCTCTTCCTACACACTAACACAGCAAGAATACTCTTATTAGACATGACCCCTGTATCTGGGATTCTCCAGCTTCCAGAACTGAGCATCTAATAAATTTCTACTCATTATAAAATACCCATTCTATGGACTTCTCTTACTTCAGCACAAAATGGACTGATACTCCCTCTGGAGTTTTCATCTAAATTTTAAGCATAAACCAAGTGTCCGCAGGGTCTGAGAGTCAGGAAGGTGGATGATTAAAGCTGAAGCACGTATATCATCTTTTGGGTGTCCTCTCTAGGCCATCACCTCCACACCCTCTAATCCACAAAGGCATATGCCAAAGGAACCATTCCCAACAAATGACAACTTGATCTTTCTCAGGATCAGCTTTCCCACCTTCAGCCCAGAGATTCAGATTTCACAGTATATGTACTGCTCCATATGCTGGATTTTATATACTATGTACTTTCTCTAGTGTGTATGTGTCTCCTCTTTCATAACCTCTACTCTCCTTACTAAGGGAAGGACCCTACGAATGATAAGATAGCCCAAATGCAGGCAGAAGAGCCAGATGCAATGGAGTTCATGAATATTGTGCTGAGAGGCTTTTAGAGAAAGGTGAAAATAACTCGCCCAACACCCACAGCCTAATTACTCAGGTGACATCAGATGTTGTTTAATTCAGGGTTCCTTAAAGATGACTCTTGTTGAGAAAAAAATAGAGAAAAATCTAGAGGTTCAGAATTTCTAGTAGTTTCATATGTAAATTCACAACCAAATGACAAATCATTAAAGTCAATTTTAGGTGTGAATTTGGATGAAGAACACCTAGAGAGGTAGGAAAGCTCATTTCAGAGTGCCCCCAGGATGTTTCCAGAGAAGATGGATATGTTTACCTTGGGTGGGAAGATCTGGCGTCAGTGTGGAAGCATACCATCTAGTCAGCCAGGAGCCTTCACAGAATAAGTACAGAAAATTAACTGGACTCTTCTCTAAAAGCTGAGGTAGACCTTTCTCTGGGCCTTGAACTTTAGAACTTGTACCAACAGCCTCCCACCCTACCCCCAGGTCCTTCACCTTTGGCCATTAGTGTGATACCATCACTTTACCCAATCGTGAGGCCATTGGTCTTGGACTAAGCTTGGACCCCAGAATCCCGAGGTCTCTAGACAGCTTATCATGGGTGGTAGCTGCCATAGTCATGTGAGCCTGGAATTCCCTGGTTTATCTAAATCAATGAGGAAGTCAGATAGGTTCATCCACTGTAAGGAAGGATGAAAGATAGAAAATAAAACCAATAGGAAAGCAGTGTGTCCCTCTGAAACAGGACACATCTGTTCCACACAGCAGTGTGAGACGTTTCATAGAGATGATCCTTACTTATTCCTCATGAGGAGAGCTGGAAGATGATAAAGCTGAGGTTCAGTGGTTAAAAGGTTAAGGAAGCAACACAACAATTGCAGCAAATTGCAGTTGAATTTGTATCTCTGATTCTGAAGATTATGCTATTTCCCTTGCACCACACCAGAAGACAAGCACCAAGTTCCAACACTCCAAACATGTCTATAGCAGACAATCTCTCACAATAAGAGTTTGAATTAGACAAAGCTCTAAAATAAAGATTAAAGTGCCCTTAGGATGCCACTACATGTCAACTTCTTCTACCATTTCTAATTGTAAAGTAGAATAAAACGGGTAAAGGGTTGGAGGAAAGCCTCTTTCTCCCCGCACCTTTTTTGTCCTCCTATTTCCTCTCCTCTCCCTTCCCTCTCTCCCTGCTCTTTCTCCCCGCCCCTTCTTTAGTGAGTGAAGTCACTCAGTGTTTGCTAACTCATTTCCCCTTCCCACCCCCAACTCTCTATTCTCTATCCTTCTGATATTCAGCAATGTATTCATGTATTCATTTAAAAGTTCTGTCTGTGCTGAAGCTGGGGCTGCTTGTAATTGCTGGCGGCCAAAAGCTGTTCTGTTTTTTTTTTTTTTTTTTTTTTTTTTTTTTTTTTTTTCCTGGCTGAGTGTACTAGGCAATCATCAGCTGTAATTATTTCGAGTCTTGTTACAGATGGAACTTCGAGGTTTTTCAGTCTTAAACAGAATTCATTATTCAAATGTCTCCAGAACTGATAGGAAGGGGTTCAGAGCAAGCCCAGGAACTTCAGAAGACTCCTGGGAGGAGAACTGACTGCCTTATCAGGCACCATGGTGGTAGCCACATGTAGCTTTTGTCCCAGTCTGGAAACCTGGGCCCCAGATTCTCATGCCATCAAGTCAGCCTGAAACTCTAGGTCCTTCCATTAACTTGTCAGTTTCTGAAACACAGCTGTTCCCACAAAACACCAATGTGACTTACACATCCCCAGCTTCAAACTCAAAGCACTTTAGGTGTATCTGTAGCTCCTCAAGGCACAATCATTGCTTCTTTTCTTTAGCATACTTGCAGGTTAATAGAGCACTGTTGAGAAATGGCTGCTTCCAAGTTCTGAGGCAGAGAAGCAAGTCTCGGTGCCACCAGTCCTGTAGCATCAGGTTTCAGCCCATCTTGACAAACTTGCAGGAGATTCCTCAGCAGTGTCACGGGGAATGGGTAAGGTACTGCCCTGACTCCCCAGCCACTTCCTCCGGCTTCTGAGGACACAGTGCTCAAAGTAGAAAGGCCTCCCTCCCTCTGAGATGGCATTTTCTTAAAAATGTCCCAGAATCCCCTTTGGTATGCTCTGGAAGAAAATTTGTAGTTGCTTCCTAGGGCCTGGTCCCTCAGTCATGAATGTAATGCCAGGAGATTCCACTCTCACATGCCCACGTTCCTATTCCAAAATGTCAGACACTGGCATACAGACAATGGCTTTCTGTGTCCTGTCCTAGAGGAAAGAGAAAAGTGCCCAAAATGGACGCCCATAATAAGAAGCCTGTGCCTCTGGGCACAACCTCTGATGCAGGAAGTGGCTCCGGAAGAGCATAGGTGTGTCATCAGGGTGGTCTTTGTTCCTGCTGTGCCATGGCTTCTGTTTCTCAGGATCTGGTTCTAGGATTCCAACTTCTGGACACAGGTCCTTTCTTTAAAATTAAAATTCTCAGGCTACGGTGTAGCTCAGTGGTAGAGTCCTTGCCTAGCGTGGACAAGGCCCAGCGTTTGGATTCCCAGCCCTGCAAAACAATTGTTTAAAGAGTCTTTCTCTGTCTCTCTCCCTCTCTCCTTCCCTTTCTTACTCCTCCTCACCCTGTCCATCCCTGTCTCTCCCTGACTTTCTCTACCTTATTTCTCTCACTCAGCCCCCTTCCTTTATTTCTCTTTCAGAGTCCCACTTTTCCCTCCTGCCTGTCTTGTCTTCTTACAGTTTCTTCTGCCCATTTTTTCACTTAATTTCTTTGGTTTCCATGCACTTTCTGTCCCCTTTCCATACATATGGCTACACAGTCCTAGCTGGCCACTACCTTCCCTAACACAGGGACCTGAGCATGGGCCTTTGCCTGCTAGAGCCCCAGGATGGAGCTAGACAGTGGTCACTTTCTACCAGCAGGAAGAAGCCATAGCAAGGAAAGCAGACACAGATGCCAAGGAAACTCTTGGTGTTCATAAGCAGAGATAGGTGGTGTGGAGGTTTGAATGTACAATGTCTCCTATAGCCTCATGTGTTTATGACTAAGCCTTTATTTGTTCCATATCCAGCTTAGCCTTTGGAAGGTAGAGCCTTGGTGGAAGACGTGCATCAGTGGGGACAGACCCTGAGGTTTATTAGCCCATCCCCACTATTAGTATAACTTAGCTCACTTGGACCACTTGCTTCCTACTAATATGTAATGGTATAAGACAGCTCCCTGCTTATGCTAAGCTTGCCCTATCATGATGAAACGTCCCTTCAAAACTGTAAGCTGAAAGAAAATCTTTCCTCCCATTGGTTGCTGTTGCTGGGTGCTTTGTCCAGCAATGAGAAGGCCATTGCTACAGGTGAGCCCAGCACCTTCTTCAGTGACTCTGTACAGCCCCTCATGGTCTCAGTGACTTCACTGCCACAACAAGCTATCCCCTCACCTTGGCACATGTTGTGAATGATGGGCCAGTGCTTTATGTTCACTATGTGAGAAAATGGCCAAGAAAAGTACTAAGAAAGCCAGAAGCTCATCAGAATGACTCACTTCCAGCCCAAGTGGAAATCTACCATGCCCCAGCTGGCTTACTGGCAGACTTCATGTTTGTGTGGTCCAACCATGGGGCCCACAGAGACACCATGCTGCTCATTCTAAGGAAAATGGGAAGAGTGGAACTTGTAGCATTCTGCATTCCTTTCCTTCTTTTCAGATGTGACTATGCAGATAATAAATAGGGAATATTTGGTAGTGGAAGCCACCTTGAAAACAGCTATCCTCATCAGAAAAGAAAGGAACTGACCTCTGTTGATAACCTTCTATGTGTGGAGCATGATCCTAGAAGTATAACATATATGATATATTTAATCTCTGGACAAATCTTGGCATGGAAATATCCACCTTTTATACACAAAGAAACTGCATCTGAAAAAGACTATATTACTTGCTACTGAATGTTAGAATAGAACTTGACCTTCAGTCTTGCTGAGGTCAAAATGTAGCTTCTAGATGAATGACACCTGTGGCTTTGTGCCCATACATCTCTGCACCCAGAACCTAATATCTTGCCCAGCCATGGGTATGCAACAGCAAATGTACAATAAGTGAGGTTACAGGGGTAAGAGTGGTGCTATAACAATGGTGTGCAGAGGCTGTTATATGTGGCATGTAGTGGTTTTTTCTGTTCATAAGAATTATGCAGATGTGTGGAATGACAGAATTCCATATTAGATCCCAAAGTAAATAATATATGGTATAAATTCGAAGGGTCCTGTGGCCTGGATGCTTGACTGGGTGTCTTAGTCCACTTTAGCAGCTGTAATGAATCAACATAAAGTTTCTTATTAGCTCATAAACAATTGATATCTATATCTCACATTTCTGGATTCTGGGAAGTTCAATATCAAGTCATCTGCTCATTTGGTATCTATCTGGTGAGATCTGGTGGCTCAAATGGAGTCTGCATAGGGTGTAAGGGCAAGGCAGCTGTCTGGGATTTTATGTGGAATAAATAGCTCCTCTCCCCTGCCTAGTTTTTTTCTAATACCACCACATTTCTGATCAAATTGCAACAAATGACACTAACATTCAGATCAGATCATAACAGGCTCCCCTCAAGGTTGGGGTGCCATGCATTCTACCCACTGATCTAGAGCCTCAGCTTCTTGAAGACAGAGCACAATTAACTGGTGCCTAAACCTGAGTAGGCACATGGACTAGGGAGGCTGCTTACACCACAGCAAGCTGGAGTAGCATTGTGCACAGCAGAAGGAGTGAAGTTACCTTCAGCTAGAGGAGATGGAGAAAAGAGGGGGAACCCATCCCAGAATGCTGGAACAGTACAGAGACTCAATGTATCTGCTTCTAAGCAAAGTAATATGACAATATGCTCCCTTTAAGGGAAATTAAACAGGAAACAGATACAGAGAACAGCAAGAGAGTGACATATAAAGAGACAGTTGCAATGATCCAGGCAGGTACAAAGTACTGAAAATCAGAACAAAAAATGTAGAAGCAAGGCCATGTGTGGTGGCGCACACCTTTAATCCCAGCACTCAGGAGGTAGAGGTAGGAGGATCACCATGAGTTCGAGGCCACCCTGCAACTACATAGTGAGTTCCAGGTCAGCCTGGACTAGAGTGAAACCCTACCTCAAAAACAAAACAAAACAAAAAAAAGTAAAAGCAGAAACATCAGAATTCAATTTAAAAAATAATAGGATTTGATGACTTAAGACCATGAGGGAGCAGGAAGAAGAATTTGGAGACAATAAATCTTTGGGCAGTAAGGGAAACAAGAGGAGCTACTAGTGGGACTAAGAGTGTGAAAGAACAAAGCTGGGGCCAGGAACAACTGTAAATTCAGACATTTACTTGTTGGGCATCTCATTCCACACAAAGAACTGTAATGCATCCAGTTGAAAAGATAAAATAATTACATATGAAAACAGCCAAGGCACAAGTGGTATGAGAGTGAGGAACAAAGGAAAAATGTGATGGTGTAAACTCTCTTCTTAAAGGCCAAAACTGCCTTTGTAAAGGATGGGAAGTGAGGCTCAGAACCTTTACATTTAAGAATAAATAGAGACAATTATTTTTTTATTAAGAACTTTAGTAAAGCATGAATATATTGCAAATTGGTCATATTCCCAATGGATTATATTCGTGTTCCCTCTCCCCGACACCACACCCTCCTCAATGGGGTTATCTATAATCTGCACATTTTATGATTCCATTATCCCTTGCCACTGAGTAGAACTCCACTGTGTATATTTACCACATCTTCATTATCCATTCATCAGTTGATGGGCATTTAGGTTGATTCTATTTCCTAGCTATTGTGATTAGAACAGCAACAAAGTAGATGTGGGTTTGTGAGAGTGATGAGTGAAAGTAGTATGTTCCAGCCTGGAATAACAGGAGTCAGATGGCCCAGGGTTCTGCTCAGCTGGAGCAGGAGGATGCCTTCCAATCTTCTCAGCAGAGGCATGAGGAAGCCCTGGGCTTTGTGAGTCAAATATAGCTCTCTGTTATCCTAGGAAGGAGTTTTAGAGAAAGAAACATAGCTGGACAGTCAGAAACTGTAAGCACTTAGGAAGGCCTCACTCCTAGATAAGGAGAAAACACAAAGCCCAGACACTTACCAGGTGTCCCCCATCAAGCCACTAGTGTGTGGGGATAGGTCTGAGCACCTCTCCACCTACCAGCAGAGGTGGCTGCACTTGTTGACCACATTGACCTTGCTGGAGATGATGGGAGGCAACCAGTGGCTGTCACCCAGCTTGGCTTTTTGTTTACCTATTTTGAAGCTATGCAAAGCCACTTCTAGAGTCATGGTTCTTTCAAGTCCTGCCTATAAAATTGTCATCACAAGGGGTTCATCAGACTAGGTGATTTATAAATCTCTCTAGGCATCCCATGAGATAAAATGTATGGGCCATACCTTGACCAATACTATAAGCTAAGTTGTCTCCTAATCAGGGGTAGCTTTAGCTGGCTCCAGAAGGCTGATGGTGAGGCAAGGAGCTCCTTCTCTGAGTGGTGCTTGGGAAAGCTTGCCAGGCAGCCATATCCCAGTGATCTGGGAGGTGGTCTTCCTATTCCTACAGCTGCTGGCCAGTTTGTAGAGAAGAAATGAGGCAAGATCCCTGCAGGGTACAGAAGTTTAGAGCATTTCCCTTTTCCACTCTGTCAATGTCACTGAATTCTCAATAACCCTTTCATCTCTAGTATTCTGTGGTCCTCAGCATGTAGAAGGTGCTACTATCAATGTATTGGCAAGTACTTTTCATTCGGAAGTATATATTAAACCCCTGTCTGTAAGGTAGACAGGGAGTGAGTAGGGAATGTGTACTAAAACCAAATGTGGACAGAACCAAGGTTATTTTATTCTCTAAAGAAGACACTACACTGCCAGCCTCTCTCCTCAGAACACTTTCCATTCAAAGAGGCAAGCAAAGCACATGAGCACCTTCTTTGGTCATGTGACTTAAGAAAAAACAATTTGTCTCCCATAATTTTTGTCACTTTGGAACACTGACTTTTCTGTCTGTCGGATATGTGCTTATTTTCTTAAATTAACAACCCTGAAGAAATGCAATTAAAATATTCTAATTATTTATATTGGAATATTTGTTTTTATCAGTCCCTATTAAGATATACATATATATATATATATGCAACTGCAGAGTGGTTTCAGCATTCTCATGGGCCCATTGACTCCTACTAAGCCCAGTATATTTGCTTTATGTAAGTGTGTCAAATGGGTTCCTTTAAAAATTATTGTTATTTGGTTTTGAAAGAGCTCAACCCCCAATTTCCATCTCAAACAAGCAAAATAATTAATTAGTTTCACAGGGTTTTAGCCTGTTTTTTCCTTCCTTTCTAGTTGAGACTGGCAAATCTACAAGAGAGAGCTTGTGGGATAAAAAATGCAAAGGAACGTCACTCTCGCAGGAATCGCTCTCTGATAGCTTCAGATCCTGAAGGCTGGTTAAAGAGGTGAGGCCAGCCAGTATTCTCATACTATCTTCGATTAATTTTTAATCTTTTTTCCCAAAAATCATCAAAGTCATCATAACATGTTATGTACTCTAGAAATATCCCTGGAAGACAGGTGGCATGGTAAAAAGTTTAGAGCAGCTCAGCCCTATCTGGTGCCTAATGCAAAGCTCTGTCTCTGCTCAGCATAAAAAAGCAGGTCTCTATTTCTTCCTGAAGCTTTCTCTTTCCACCATTGGGAAGTCCTGTATTCTGATACAGGACTTTGAACACCAGTTTTCTTATGTTTAAAAGAAAGTATCTACAGAAGAGTAATGGCATACCTCTCCACCATGGAGGCAGGCCAAAGTGCACTGTTGTGTTTCTTCAAGTGACTGCTAGATGGTGCTCCTCTTGCTGTGTCTCCTCATTGCATCAGTCTGGGAGATGGTCTGAAATAGTCTGGCTTGGCTTGGGTGTGTTTTGCAAGGTGGTTTCTCAGCCAATAGCTCTGACAAACCCGTTTAGAATGAAGAAGGCTCGGTACCCCAAAGGAGGGGTTAGAGAGAGCTGTTGCCACCTGGAGAGGTAGTGAGAGACTAGTTCCTTCCTTCTCACAGATGAGTATTTCCCAGAATCTTATTTTAAAATGGCACTGAGCCTTGCCCACTCTCCTGCTCCACTGTGCTCTCCCAGTCAGGAATCTGGTTGCTTCTACATCTCCCATTCCAGCCTTTAAGTCAACTGACAACTGTCAATCCTAAAAGGATAGCAATCACCTGGGTCCCGCTACTCACTAAGTGGCATATCAGGAGGTTTGCAACTGCTTAGATTTATCATGTGTCATTTTCCTGAGTATCACCTCGTCCTTATCAGCTGCTAGTTCTGTGGGGCCTTCATAAGTTTCCAAACTATTGCCACCACTTTGTTTTCTTGGTGGGAACTGATAAGCCAAGTGCACTTGGAATCCCATATAAGAGAAGGTTAGCATTAATTTTATCCTCTCCTTTATTATGAGTCAACTTGTCTCTGTTGAAGTTCTTTCCCATAGTATAATTTCAACTACAAAAAGACTGTCTCAGTTTCCTCTGGTGTTTGTCCCAGACCATTGCAATGATGCATTTCTTCTTGTACTGATATCCATCTCTCCCTGCCAACTCCCAGGAGAAGGCACATCTTTGTAGCTCCGGGCATTTTCAACAAGGACTCATTCAGTACTAGGAGATCTGACTTTGAGTTACCTTTTATCCCTGAAGTCTCTGCATCACAAAGACTATTACCTCCTACACAGCCCCTCAGAAACCTCAGCTTTGCCCAATAGGTAGACTCTCTCTCTCCACACTCCTCAGAAGTTTGCAACAGTTTTCAAAGTATAGTTATTGGGAATCAAGCCCCAGAGTATTACCTGAAGACCTGGGTTCTATAGTTTACTCCTGAATCTGGCCCTCTCTCCTGGTTTGTGCAACAGTTTTTATTTGGTGTGTGAATCAAAGGTGCATGAGAGTGTGGTGACTGAGTTTACAAATGACCACACTAAAAAAACCCTACAGGAGGGATAATGAATGAGAGAGCTAGTGACTGGCTGAAATCTCTACAAAAATTAATTACATAAAATATAAAGAACAATGTATGGGTCACAAAGAAGAGTGGAGGGCAGGGAGAGGAGAAAAAAGATGAACCTACTGTGTGAGATTAGAGATATAGTTAGCTCACCAGGGGAAGACATTCTTCTGGTGAATTGTATTGTTTCTGCTATCTATCACCAATTCAAAACCACTTTTTTGTGAGAAATTTATGAGCAGATTGTACAATTTATATGGAAATGTAAAACACATTTAAATGACAAATTTGGAGTACTTACACTTCTGGATTTCAAAATTTATTGTGATGGCATAGTTATCAAGATAGCATGGAGATAAAAATATACATCAATGGAACTGAATGACAGTCCAAAATCAAATCCTTATGTTTGTAGTCAATTGATTTTGGCAAAGGTGCATGGACCATTCACTGGAGAGGGTATGTTCTGTCCAATAGTGCTGGGATGACTAGATATCCAAAAACATGAAGTGAGACCCCTTGCATCACATCATACTCAAAAGATATCTCAAAATAAATCATTCATGCATCCAATTATAGGGTGAGTCTTTTTCTATATGATCCAATGAGTAGAATTTAAATCAACGAATAGAAAGTATAAAGAAAAGATTGAGAAGCACCCTAAGTGTACCCTTTCCAAATAAAGAGATGGTGTTGAAATCTTCATACCTGAGAAAATTAAAGCACAGGTAAAGATAACCATTAGAAAATGATCTAGTACAACATTAACACATCACTTCAGAACTCATCATACTTTATGCTTTTAGCCCCTCTGACCTATCAGTCATGAATAAATCCTCTCCCACAATAAAGATGGGGCCTCACAGTTTTCCTTGTGGTTCTATCCATTTTTACTTCATAGACTTTGAAGAGCTTGTATATATGTATGAACATTTATGGTCTTAATGAATTGAACACTGTATTACTATGGTGTAATCCTCCATATCCTTAGACATATGTTAAAATCTTCTTAAATCCTCTTGCTTTCTATCCCCATGTGATACTGCATACATACAACCAACACTTGAGGTCTGCTATGGATTCTTGAAGATCAGATATTCTATGTATAGTAAGCAATCTATCTATTTATATACAGATATATATAGTCACCCTAGTCTACATTATTTCACTTTTCCAGCAAGCCACAACACACCAGTCATAAACTGATCCATTTCCTGAAACAGACATGTGTAGTAAATGCTTGTTTGCCAGTCACAAACTTGTTAGTTTGCAAAGTCTTTAAAACATCTCTCAGTCACCCCAGATCTGCATGGTTGTTAACAAAATGTTTCCTCATTTGCAGTAATGTCTCCTCTACCCCATCCTTTTTCTTGTTCTTCATTTGTTTCTCCCCCATAATTTCTTTGTACATTTCCTCAGCTTTCTTGGGTACATATCTTCCCACATAAAGTTAAGAATGAACAGCACTGCCAAAGCGGACTCTTTACAAGCCCACAGGGACAAGGACTACTCTGCTGAGCACAGCACTGAGATGCCTTCCAATACCACCCAAGGTGAACATCCTCCTTGCTCACACTAGTCAAAACTTTAGAATCTACATATGACTTCAACAACTGTATGGAGAAAATAACATCTTTTCCTGACATTGCTTTGCCAAAAATCAAGTTGAAGTTTGTGGGTATAAATATAAAATTTCCATATAAAACTTTAGATGAAAAATGTTATACTGAGAGACTTGTATATTCTATGAAGATTGTCTAGTAAAAGGACTGTCTCCCAAGAAAATTTATACTGGAGAAAAATTCTGTAATTACACTAGGGTACTTCCTAGTTCCATCTATATTTGCCTTATAAATGGCAAGGTTAATCTGTTTACATTTATTATAACATTGCTATAATCAAATCTGCTTCTTCTATAGAGTATACTTTTTGTTTTCTCCCATTTTTTCTGATCTTAATCTAGTCTTACTTTAAAAATGGTATTTTCCCTTTATTAAACAAAACTTCATCACTCTTACATTTATATTATTCTAGGTGCTTAATTGTAGGTCACCCTGAAAAACAGTCCCCCTTTTAAAAGGTAGCACCTAAATCTCTTATCTTTGCTTGTTTTACACTGGTAAGTTCTGGATTAATTCTCTGCTGGTATTAAATATTTCGTCCAAAAACTGTTTTTAATGATGATACTTGTAAAGCAAAGCTTTGTGTGTATGAGAATGTTAATATCTTCATATTTGAATATAGATTAAGCTAGACAAAGTTCTAAAAATATTAAAGCAGACAGAAATAGAGTACATACATATAGAGGAATAAATAAAAAATTCTATCACTTGGGTCACAATTGTAATAAGATACTTTTTAAAGCTAAAAAACACTAATACAGCATTTTCAAATTCCAAAAAAATAATCCTACCCTGTATGGCACAATTCAGGTTGGGCCCTAGCCAGACCACATGCTAAAAGAAACCAGGAAGTGGGTTCTGTGGATGTGGCATTCCGCACAGGCCCGGTGTGACAACAGCTACAGTCCCATGCTAGCGAGAAATCTGCTACAAGATGATCTGCCCGGAGACAGGCTGTCATTGGTCACAAGAAGGGGACCACCCCATACAATGATTGGCCAACCAAACCCTTTAAACCCCCTACACTTCCGTGAACAAGTGAATTTGCAGCAGCTTGCCCTCTGCCTGCTTCCACCCAACTCCCAGAGTCTGTGTCCTGACTCCATGCTTCTCACCCCCTACCCAGCAGAGACCCTGCCATCCCTCCTGGGATGGCCCTAGGAGGGACCGCAACATCTGGCACCTGAACAGGGATCCTCTGCCCCCTTGGTGTTGGTGAGACGCCCCCTCCTTGATTGTTGGTGAGTAGGCCCCTTTCTGTTCTGTGTGCTGACGGCTGCCCGAGGGTGAGCAGGCAGCCCCCTCCTCCCCCTTTTCCCTTTTGTTCGTCCTTTTCCCCGGCAGGAAGGCACACATCACGGCATAGTCCTGAAGCCTCTGTTGGCCCCTCCACTCTCGGTTCATCCCGGCGAAATCACATAAGTGTCTGACCCACCCAATTTCGGAACCAAGGTGAGGCCATTGGCTGAGCTTCCCTGGAGACACTGTGTGGACATATGGCCATGGAGTAACAACCCACAGAAGTCCCCCACTAAGCACAAGACATGTGGGTCCTAAAATTTCTGTCTGTATGTCTCAGCTGGCCCAACAATAGGTGTTATGGTTTACATGATTATCCTTTGGGCTATCATTTTTGATCTGGGTTATCATTTTCTCAGTCTCCTTGATTCTGGAGTGTCCCAGCCTAGCCCCCCCCCCCCAAACACCACCATGTCATAATGGGAAACCTCCCTCCCCATCAGAGGATGCTGCAATTGCAGGCTCTTAAGGCCCTCCTCCTGCAACACGGCTTAAAAGTGAAACAAACGGACTTCCATGGCTTTTGGGCTGAAACTCTTGTTTTAGCCCCTGGATTAGTCTATCCTCCTTGCCATAATTGCCAGCCTTAAAGGGTCCTCCGTGGATGAAGTCATTTCTGCCCATAAGGAAAGCTGTAAGGAGGAACCAAAACTGGCTCTTAAAACCTCGTCCCTCCCAGCCCCCTCTTGTGATGATGAGGAGGAAGACCAACCTTTCAATGATAAAAGAGCACCACCGGAACCTCCGCCTGCATCAGCCACACTGACAACCACCCCTCCCCCTATTTACCTTTGGAAGGACCTCCGCCCTCTCCGTCCTGGACACACCCAGGCAGCTTCCAGTTCATTTGTGGACGTTCTAATAACTTTCTAATAATACTCCACCAACTGTTATACAAAATAGAAAGGGAAGTAATAATACCAAATTCAGTCTATGAACCCAATATTATCTAAATACCAAAACTGGATTAAGACAAACAACAGAAAAGAAAACTATAGACCAATTTTACTGATGAACATAGATGCAAAGATTCTCAGCAAAATACTTGCAAGCCAAATTCAAGAACATGTTAAGATCATACATCAAACCAAGCAGGTTGCATTCCAGGGATACAAGATTGGTTCAACATACACAAATCAACAAACGTAATTTACCACATAAATAAATTTAGAACAGAAATCACATAATCATCTCAGAAGATACAGAAAAGGCATTTGACAAAATTCAATAGGCTCAGGCTGAAAGTCCTAGAGAAATTAGAAATAGGTGGAATATATCTGAAAATAATAAATGCTTTATGTGACAAATATTATACAAAATGGGGAGAAACTGAAAACGTTTTCTCTAAAATTTTGAGTGAGACAAGGGTGCTCACATAGTATCTGAAGTCTGAGTTAGGGACATAAAAGTAGATATAAAAGAGAAAAATTAGGAAAAGAAGACATGAAATGATTAATATTCACAGATGACAAGATTCCACAATTAAGAGTCCCTCTAGCCACTACCATAAATATTCTAAATGTAATAACAGTTTTATCAAAGTTTCAGGATACAAAATCAACATATAAAAATTAGTACTTTTCATATATTCCAATAATGAACTTGCTTAGAAAAAATTAAGAATAATATCCCAGTCACAATATTCCCCATAAAATAAAGTACCTATGAATAAATCTTACCAAAGATGTGAAAGACTTCTATTAAGAAATCATAAAAGACACTGACAAAAATAAAAGAAGATACCAGACATTGAAGAGATTATGGCTATGTTATCAAAAGTAATTTAAAAACTCAATTCAATTCTGTCAAAATTCCAGGGACATTCTTCCCAGCATTAGAAAAAAGAAAAAACAATTCAACAATTCAGATGGAACCACAAAAGATAAAGTTATCCTAAGCAGAAAGAATATTGCTGGAATTATTCCCTGAGCTCAAATTGTACTGCACAGCCATGGTGGCAAAGACAGCATGGTACTTGCACAAAAACGGACACAAAGCCAGGGAAACAGAATAGAGGACCCAGAAATGAACCAACATATTCATGGCCACCTAATATTTAAAAAAAAAAAAAAAAGCAACAAACAAGTACAAGGGAAAATAATGATAGGCTATTTAACAATGGTGCTGGTAAAACTGGATATTCACCTACGGAAGAATTAAACATGATCCTAATCTCTCACCCTATGCAGAAATTAATTCAAAATGGATCAAATACCTTAATTTAAAACCAGAAATGCTGAAAATGTTAGAGAAAGTTACAGGTATAAATTAGTACTCTCTGACCAGGTCTCTAATACCACAGGAAATAGTACCAAGAATCAATACATGGGACTATATTACATGAGAATGTTTCTCCACAGCAAAGGAAACTATCAGCAGTAAACAGAAGGCCTAAAGTACAGGAGAAAATTTTTGCCAACTATAACTCAGACAGAGGGTTGATATCCAGAATATATAAAGAAATGAGAAAAATTAAACAACAAAACTGCCAATCAATAAATGGTATAAAGAAATGAAGACAGTTTTTTAAAAGAAGAAACATGAATGATCAACATTTTTTTTTAATGTTCAAGACCCTTAACCACCAAGGAATTGCAAATTAAAACTACTTTGAGATTCCATCTTATCTCAGTCAAAATAAGCATCTTTGGGCTAGAGCAATGGGTTAGCAGTTAAGGCACTTGCCTGAAAAGCCTAAAGGATCCAGGTTCAAATCCTCAGTACCTACCTAAGCCAGATGCACAAGGTGGCATGTATCCGGAGTTTGTTTGAAGTGGCTTGAGGCCTTGGCATGCCCATTCTCTATGTACACGCTCTTTCTTTCCCTTTCTTTCTTTCTTTCTTTCTTTCTTTCTTTCTTTCTTTCTTTCTCTCTCTCTCTCTCTCTCTCTCTCTCTCTCTCTCACACACACACACACACACAATAGATAAAATATAAAAATAGCTATCTTCAAGAAAGTATAATAAATGCTGGTGAGAATGTGAAGAAAGGGAAGAGCCCTTATTTATTGTTGCTGGAGTGTAAACTGATATAGACATTATGGAAATTAGTATGGTTGTTTCTCAAAAAGCTAAAACTTAAATTGCCATATGACCCTACTCCTGGGCAGATACCACAAAGATACTTCATATCCCTGTCCTCTCTATTCATACTAAGAAGGAACTGGAATCAACCTAGTACTTGTGGAAAATGAAATGTGGAATATATACACAATGCACTTTTACTCAGCTGTAAAGAAAAATGAAATTTATATGAACATGGGTAGAACTTCTTATATGAACATGTGTAGAAATGGGAAAAAATTATACTAAGTGAAGTATAACCCAGGCTTAGAAAGACAAAAATTATCTGTTCTCTCCATATGTGAATCTTAACTTTTAGTATTTTTTTGAATCTTAAGAGGCAATGAAAGAGTGGATATTGGTTATGAAACTAGAGAGAACACAATAGGGGAGGCAGAGGTATTGAGAAAGTTTAGGGTGGGCAAAAGAACTCTTGTAACAGAAAGTAGAATCAAAGCATGGGGAGGGGGAAGAGAGAGTATAGGAGAGGGGAGAAGAGGGAAACAAAATTGTTTGACAAACACCTAAATGAAACCTAATTCTTTTTATACTAATAATTTTTTGTTTGATTTTTTTCAAGTAGTGTCTTTCTCTAGCCCAGGCTGAACTGAAATTTATTATGTAGTCTCAGGCTGGCCTTGAACTCACAGTGATCCTCCTACCTCAGTCTCCCAAGTGCTGGGATTAAAGGCATGTGCCACCATGCCCAGATAAAATTTCTAATAGAGAATAAGAATTGCCTTAAAATAGTAACAATATTTGGAGTATCTAGACCATGTGCAACAGTCAATGACATACAGGCTAGAACTGAGATGGAAGCCTCTTCCCTGTGTACTAGCAGTCATAATTCTGCAAAGTGCATCCAGGCTGCTGGAAAAGAAGAATGACAAACAGTATTAAACAGCAATGGATCCTGTAAGCTACATAACTAGTCAGTCAGGCAACATATGCTCACTGGGGCAATAAGGGCATAACTGTTATGGAATAATGAAACTTCTCTCTGGTTGGATTTGAGGCCTGCTCTACATGAAGGAATTCATGACTGGTACTGAAAACCTAGTCAAAAGCCAATGACTGGGAAGTCCATAAGCCCTAGGGGAAAGCTATTAATGTTGCTGGCTAATTGGCCATGCTGTGCCTATCAAATTGCCATCTAAATATTTATTTTTGTGTCCGTATAGCTTTTGGTGAGAGAAGCTCCTTTTTGGAGACAGTGGTGCTACTAGAAGGGCTGAAAATTAGTTAAAGTGTTGAAAGAAGTGACAATTTGGTGCTTAGCACTAAGTAAGACATGTCTATCATACTCTCCAAAGCTCAGGGAACAGTGAGAAAATAATGTATGAATCAAAGGATGGAGTGTTCTGGAGTACTATTTCTGGACATGAAGTGATCATTGCCAAAACTTAAATCCAAACATATCAATTAAAGTAAGAAAATTAAAGACAAAAACCTGTACACAGCAGAGAAAAATGTTGCCATAACTACATGAAGGAAAACAAATTAAACAACAGTGAATGTATAAGCAGATACAATGGAAAACAAAACAGTGTGTTTTACATATAAAATGAAAAGAGCTGAGAAGGGGAAAAGACCATGTGAAGATACAGGAACAATCTACAAACCAAGATGAAAGATCTCAGAAGAAACCAGGCCCTATGACACCTTACCATGGACTTTAGTGTCCAGAATTCAAAGTAAGTTTCTGTTGTTTAAGCCCTTCTATCTGTGGTATTTGGCTTTGTCAGCTTTGGCAGGCTAATGTATCCCCTAAGTAGAACATATTCAGAAGAGATCAATTTTGTCCAATTGCTTCAGCTTGCTTCCTGACTCATTACAGAAATATTAAAGACTAGAACCTATATAGACATCATTATTTGGTGGTAATAGGTATTTTTAAGGTTTTTAACAGACATTTTATATATATATATGTATGCATTGCAGTTGATTAAGTTCAGTAGTTGGTGTCAATCTTGCTTCATTGTACTGAGATTCTGCTTCTCTTATGTTTACAAAACAATTCACTACTCTACACTTACTCCTGAATCTTGGAAATTTTTAAAGGGTGTGACAGATGATAGAGTTTCTAAGTCTCAGAGAAGATTTCTAACTTGAACTTTTCACCAACACTGGAACAAATTAAGCCTGAGTCCATTAGAGATGAACATGTGCCTTGGCATCCTGGAGTGTAATACTGTGAATTGGAAATGGTTTGAGTTTGTTTCCAAAGGTTCATGTGTTGGAAATTTTGTCCTCCCATGACAATGTTGGGAGGTAGAACCTAGTGGAAGATCATTGTTGCCCCTCCCCTTGCTTTGGCTTATTGTTTTGCTATGTGATTTCTTCCTCCCACCCTTGTTTCCATCATTGTAATGGGTCAGCCATGAGGTTTTCACTACAACCAAACTGATGCTTTGTCTTTTAATTTGTAGAAATGTGAGCTAAATAAACTTTGAGAAAATAAAGAAAGGAAGAAGAAAAGAGAGATAAGAAATGGAAAGAAAGTAGAAAAGGAATTGTGAAAAAAGAAGGGAAGGAAAAAGGCAGAAAAGAGCTATCATGAAGAAAAACAAACATCAAGATATTTTCAGATGAAGAAAACCTAAGAAAACTTGTTAGTAGCAGATATACACTAAAAGACTGATTAAGCTAATTGTCCAAGCAGAAAGGAAATAATAAAAGAAAAGCATGGAATAGGAAGGGAGAATACAATGAGCAAATACATAACTAAGTAAAATAAATTTCTCCCCTCGTGAGTTATCTCATTTGTGTTTAGCAGTGATGCAAAAATCATAACACTGTCTCGTGTGATTCTAAAATATTCATGGGAAATATTAAGACAAATATATTATAAATGCAGTGAACAAGAAACATAAAAGGAAGGGAATTTCTATACTTTACTTGAATGAAAAAAATGTCAACATCAGGGCAGGGAAGATGGCTCAGTGCATAAAGCTCTTGCCACACAAGTGTAAGTAGCTGAGTTTGAATGCCCAGAACCCATGTATAAACCGTATGCTTTATTGGGCATCTATAATCCTAGTATGTCTATAGTAAGAAGGGAGGCAAAGATAGGAGAATCGGCTAGAGAATTGCAAACCAGCTATCCTGGGGTAGTAGTTTGAATGTAAAGTGACCCAATAGTCTATGTGTTTGTGATTAAGCCTCAAATTCATCCTTATGTGGTGAAAATTTGGGAGCTGTGGCCTTGCTGGAGGAGAAATGTCATTGAGGTTTATTAACCCAGACTGCAAGTGCCAGCTAACTCTTGCTACTTCCTGCCAGTTGCTGTGGGAAGATTTGATGCCCAGCTTCTGCACTACCACCAACATGAAACTTCCTCTCAAGACTGTCAGCCAAAATAAACCCTTTCCTTCCATATGCTGTATTTGGTCAGGTGTTTTATCTCAGCAACAAGGAGGTAACTGCAACTCCTGGTAAACAGAGAAGTGAGTAATGACAGACCTTTCCTCAAGCAAGGTGGAAGGTCAGTACCGATATCCAAGAGCTGTCCTCTGACCTTCACATGTCCACTGTGGCACACACATACACACACACACACACACACACACACACACACACACACACACCACTCACATATATAAACACAAATAAGCACACAAATATGAAAAATAGCAACACCAGTAGAATGATAAATTATATCAAATTAGTTTTTAAAGAAATCACTAAAAAGATAATATACAGAATCACACTAAAAATAGGTAAATAAAATGAAATTCAAAAAAGTTCGAGTAACAAAATGCACAAAAAAGGAAACAGAAATGAAAAATGACAAAATAACAGAAGATAAAAAATGATAATTATTAATAATTTTATTCTTTATAATTACAGATAATATTGCATAGTATATCACAATATGATGAACTTAAACCCTAACATGTCAATAATTGCATTAACTCTAAATCCATTAATTTAATGAGACTGGTATAATAGATTTTTAAAAAGATTCAGCAATTTTCAATTTACAGAAAACTCACCTCATCTACAATAATATAAGCAAGTATAATATTGGGTCAAAATGATGGGAAAGATATATCTTATTGAAGTTAATCAAAGGATAGCAGAAATAAGTACACACAGTATGAGAGGTGCCCACCTCAGCTTGTGGTTTTACACCCTCCCTTCACAGGGCTTGCTTCCCAAAGTCCTTGTCCTTCAGTTTCTGGACCTTGCCCATGTGAGGAGTGAGTGACCACAGGCTAGAAAAGGGATCCTTGAAGCAGATCCAAAGGCTGACCTTTTGCAGACTACAATGCCCGCATCCTTCTGACAACTGCAGACCTTCACCCACAGGATGTGGTCCAGGAGCCAGTCATGGACTTGTCTCAGTAGAACACAGTTAAGCTGAAAGAAGTTCAGGATCATCCAGTCCTCGGAGGGCTGCTGGAGGGCAAAGTTCTTCATGGTGCTCCAGAAGTTGGGCTCCGCTATGATGTTTGGTCCTCGACTTCACTCTCTCCTTGGGTAATCAGGATAGAGGTGAAGAGAAGGAGAGGTGACCTCCAGGAGCTCTGAATTGATCTCCGTGGGGCAAGGTTTTGGATGTTTTCCGTCACTGGAGAGGTTCACTGTGGGTCCGTCTCAGCGAGCAGCACCACGATGATGGAGTATTCCTTCTCCTGCAGGCTCAGCTCCGAAATGAGCTAGTGCAATATGTCAGTCTGTTATGAGTGCACATCACAAACGTTTGGAATGCCCATCACCAGAGAGGCTCTGTTGGGCCCAGACCCACACGCATGGCTGGCTGCAGACTGCCCTCCTTGGACAGCAGGTGCTGCAGCTGGGGGTGGTAGGCTGTGGGCAGGTGCAGCACGTGCTGATGCTCTTCCATGACTTCAGCAGAGGAGCTTCTGTTAGGTGACCCCAGGTTCAATTAACTCTCCTTCTCACAGCGCCTGGCTCTCTGACTTGGCCCTCTCCAGAACTAAGTTGAGCACTTCAGGCTCTCCTGCTCCGCCACATGCAAGTGTCTCGCAAGCACAAGATACTCCTTCTGGTAAACAAACGCCTGCCACATCGCCTTTCTGGCCACTAAGCACAGCGTGCAAGGACAGAGAGAGGAAGGCGCACTGGCAAAGAGCAGAAGCATCAGGAAGGTGCTATTAAGGAGCCTCATGTATGATGATGTATGATGTGCAGCGGGCACAGGCGGGGCTGAGGCCGCCTAGCCAGGGGACCTGGACGGGGCCCTGGAGGGGCAGTCATGGTTGGGAATCCATGGCTGCAAAAGCTGAAGCAACTAGTCACTTTGAATCTGCAGTCAGGAAGCAGAGAAAAATGAATGCCAGTACTCAGCTTGCCTGTGCAATGGTGCTGCACGCAGTAGGGTGAGTCTTCCCACTCAGTTCACTCAGTCTAAAATTTTCCTCATAGATATGCCCTGAGGTGCGTCTCCTAAGTGATCCTAGATCTTGTTAGGTTGATAATCAATATTAACCATCCCAATCTGCATGCACCAAAAAAAAAAAAAAAAAAAAAAAAAAAAAAAAAAACTGAGCTGCAAAATGTGGGAAATAATATTTAGGAAACTGAAAGAAGAAATGAACAAATTTGGAATTATATGGAAATGTCCACATCTACTCCTCAACAATGATAGAAAGTCAGCAAGGATACAGAAGAATGAACCATAGGACCCAAGAGAGCTTTTCACACAAGCGGAATGAACATTCTTCAAAGGCCCACAGAGCATAAATACAGGCAGGACATATCCTGGGCCATAGAGCAGACCTCAACAAACTGAAAATAAGAATTGTGCTCTTCAGCTACAGTGGAGTAAATCCAGACACCAATAACAGGAAGATACATTCAAATGCATTTTTAAATAATCCATGGGTCAAAGAGGAAAATTCAAGGAAAATTTATAATCAGGTGATAAATGAAAATACAATAAAAATGTGAAACACAGGCAAGGCAGTGCTCAGAGAGAAATTTATAGCACTAAATACATGTATCATAGAAGAGAAAAAAGATCAAATAAGTAATCTAAATTACATCCTCAAGCATGAAAACTAAGAATAATATATACTGAAAGCAAGCTCCCAAGGAAGCAAAGACGAAGATGATGGTAGGAATCAATAAAACTGAAAATGAAAACATCAGAGAAGGTCAATGACACAAAGAGATGGTTTTTGGAAGAACTGATAAAACAGGACACAAATTACCATACCAGGAGACTACATCAACACAGACCTTGCACATACAGAAAACGATAAAAAGAGAATGAACTGTACACATATAAATTTGAAAACTCATGAACAGTTTCCTCTAAAATCACAAAGTATCATCTCCTTATATGGCAGAGATCATTTGAATGTTTTTATAAGTACTAAGATAATTAAATTCATATTTTAAAAAATCCCCCCAAAAGAACCTCTAGCACCAGATAATTTTAGTATTCTACCAAACACTTCAACAAAAATTAGTATGACTTTTATGCTATTTCTCTTGGAAAACATCTCAATTCACTTTATGAAGATGATATACTGATATGAAAAATCAAAACTGGTATTAGAAATAAAAGTCTAGACTGATATTCCTCATGAATATAGATATAAAACAAATTCCTTACAAAATATTGGCAAGGAGGTTTTAACACTATATAAAAAGAACTAAACTCCCTGTTAGAACTCTGTGTCTATGTGGGGTTTGTTCTAGGGATATAATATTCAAAATTGCAAACACAATATTTTGCTCAAAACTTTGAATGAGTAAATGCAATTTGCCATATTAACAGGCTAAAGAGGAAAATCTACATGAAGTGTAAACATACAAAAAACTCAGCACCAAAGACATGAGTAGACATGAATTAGTGAATAGGTAAGTGAACCACAGTACATTCAGACAATGAAATAGTATTCAACACTAAAATAAACTGAGCTAAAAAGCCATGACAGTTTTGAAAGGACTAAGGAGATATTCAGTGGATGCAATACTTGCTGCACAAGCATGAGAAGGTAAGTTCAGGTACCCAGCACCTATGAAAAGGCTGAGCATGATAATGCACTGGGGAGACAGAGACCAAGAGGATATCTGGGGCTTCCTGGCTAGCTTGTCTAGTTGTATGGGTGAGCATCAGACTTAATAAGAGATTTTGTCTCAGAAAAATAAAGTGGAGAGTGGTAGATGAAGAGACCCAACACCAACTATCTGGATTTCACACATACATGTGCACACACACATGAACACACACACATGTACACATATGACACACATATACATACACTTTATGCAAAAAAGAAGAGTGGTTATGCTTCTGTATTTGAAGATCTACGATATAACTACAGTGTATTAGTCACACTTTCATCTCTGTAACAAAACACCCCAGGAAAACAACTTCAAAGAGGGAGGGTATATTTTGGCTCAAGGATTCATAAGTTTCAGTCCATAGTTGCTTTCTCCATTGCTTTAGGCCTGAGGTGAAGCAGAACATTATCATGAAGAGAGTGCAATGTACTAATTAGAACCACTCACAGCATGGAAGCTAGGAAGCAGAGAAACAGACAGGAAGGCCAAGAATCCACCAAGTGGTGTGCTGGAGGGATGCCTCAGTGTTTAAGGGCACTTGCTTACAAAGCCTGACTGCATGAGTTTGAGTCCCCAGAACACATGTAAAGACAGATGCATGTGGTGCATGCATCTAGAGTTTGTTTGCAGTGGCAAGAGGCCCTGGTTGCCCATTCTCATTCATCCATATTCTCTCTCTCTCTTCCTGTGTGTGTGTGTGTGTGTGTGTGTGTGTGTGTGTGTGTCTTCTCGCAAATAAACAAACAAAAAATATTTTTTAAAAAATAGATCTCAGGAAAGCATACCAATAAAATAAATCATGCAGAGGACAGAAATAACAAGACTTGAGGAAAAGCCAGGGCAAATAAATAGGGAGGCCAAAATCAGTGTTAAAAAAAAAAAAAAAAAAACACATGAACAGACCATAAGAAATTGTGACACCTTTAAAAGACTAAATGTTTGAATCATGGCCATAAAAGAATGGGAAAAATTTCACATCAAAGGCATAGAAAATATCTTCAATAAAATTATAGAGGAAAATTTTCCAAAACTTGCCAATAAGAGGCCCATCCAGGTACACGAGACATATAGAAAAAATACAAATTATACAAGACCAAAAAAAAAAAAGAAATCACCATGTCACATTATACTTAAAACATGAAACACACACACACATGCATATTAAAAGCTGTGAGAGAGAAATACCTCATCACTTACAAAGGTTAAGTCCATCAGAATACATCCAAATTATCAATGGAAACTTTAATGCCAGAATGTAGTATTTCAGTTATTCAACTTTATGCATTTATTTGAGAGAGAGGGAGAAGAAGAAAGAAAGAAAGAAAGAAAGAAAGAAAGAAAGAAAGAAAGAAAGAAAGAAAGAGAAAGAGGCAGACAGAGGGAGAGAATGGGCATGCCAGGGCCTATAGCCACTGCAAATGAACTCCAGATGCATGTGCCATCTTGTGCATTTGGCTTACCTAGGTACTGGGGAATCGAACCTGGGTCCTTAGGCTTCACAGGCAAGTGCCTTAACCTCTAAGCCATCTCTCCAGCCATATTTCAATTATACAAAGACCAAGTCTGCCAATCCAATAGTAATACACACTCATAATAGAAGGAGAAAGAAAAGCATTCCATGATTAAAGCTGGCTATATGAATATATGAGCCCTGAGCCAGCTACACAGAGAATACTGGGTAGAATACTTCACACAGAAGAGAAGAATGAACATATTCAAGAGGATACATGAGTGACAACAAAAAGAAACAATAATCAAAACTTTGTGAAAGCAAATGAAAATCACAAAAACAACTAAACTCCACTAAATCTTCAACAGGATAGTGATTAGCTCCTACCTTTCGATAATAATTCCGAATATCCATGGCCACAACTCCCAACCAAAAGACAAAGATTAATAGGCTGGATCAAGAAACTGGATCCATCCGAAAAACCCACCTTACCATTAAAGATTGATACTACTTTAGGGTGAAAGGATGAAAAAAGATATTCCAAGTATATGGAAATAGAAAACAGGCATGTATGGCTATACTATTATGTGAAAAAAAATAGACTTTTTTTAAGCCAAAAGAAAGAGTTCAATACTAAAGGAAACTGAGACATGCACTCTAAGGCTCAGGAAACATTTTGGAAGAGGGAGCAGAAAGAATATAAGAGCCACAGGGAAGGAATGTGTATCTGATGCTCTGTCTCCTCACACACAGAGACTGACTCATGCATCCAGGATCCCACCATGAATACCAATAACCCCATTGAGGAGGGCCCTCGGTGGAATGAGGAGAGAGAAGGAACCTAAAATTAGAAGCTGATGGGAATGTGTCCAATTTGTGATATGTTTATGTATTGAAGTTATCATTTAAATAAAGAAAACCACTTTATACTCAAGAGAAATAATGCAACAAGAAGATTTACAATCATATATATATATATATATATATATATATATATATATATATATATCAAACATAGGTGTGCCAAAATTTATAAAGCAAAATCTACTAGTCATAAAGATAAGCATATCCCAATACAATAATAGTGGGTGACTTTAATATGCCACTTTGTCAATAGGCAGATCATCTTATCAGAAAATAAATAAACAATGGAGCTAAATGACACCATAGATCAATGTCTACAGAACATTCCATCCAAATGTTATAGAATACAGAGTTCATATAACTTTCTCTAAATAGATCACATAGAAGGAAGAGCTCACACTAGCTTTATTAGCAGATGGTATGATTCTGTACTTAAGAGATATAAAACATTCCACCAAAAGATTCCTAAGAGCTGATAAACACTTTCAGCTAAGTGACAGGATATAAAATTAACATGCAAAAGTTAGTAGCCTTGGACATGCAAGATGTAGCAGAGATGATTTGTCTTGTGCCAAGCAGTTGGCTTTCTTTTCTTCTCATACTGATGAATCTTGGGTCCTCTACTATTTACTGCCATCAATAAATAGCAGAATTTTAACCAAGAGTGAGAGCAGTAAACACTGATAACTCTACTAAGGAGGGCCCTTAGGGTGATAGGGTCTGGGGAGTGAGAACATATGAGTTTATAACCCAAAGGGCATATAATCAAAACATAATATGTTCATAAAGTAAAGTTCAAAATTAATTTTTAAGCCAGTAGCTTTCATATATGCAGTGACAAATATACTAAAAAAGAAATCAGTTCTATTTACAATAGCCACAGAAATTTAGTATATTGAAATATCCCCAACTAAGTAAGAAAATGCCTCTACAATGAAAATATTAAAACGTTGGAGAAAGAAATTGAGAAAGACATAAGAAGTTTAAAAGATCACCCATGCTCATGGATTGAAAGAATTAATCATAAAAAAATGGACAGCCTTCCAAAAGCAAACTAAAGATTTAATGCAATGCCAATCAAAATTTTAGCACCATTCTTGACAGAAATATGGAAGCACAAAAGACCTTAGTAAGAAAGAATGACCTCAACTAAAAGAATACTGCTGATGGTATCACCATGTCTGATTTCATGATACAAACCCAGGTTAATAAAAATAGCATGATTCAGGCACAAAAACAATCACATAGATCAATGGAATAGAATAGAAGATAAAGGTATAAGTTCAAATAAATGCAGCCACCTTATCTTTGGCAAAGTGGCCAAAAACATACACTGGAGAAAAGACAGTTTTCAACAAATGGTGCCAGAGGAACTGGATAACTATACATAGAGGGTTGAATCAAGACTTTTCTCTCATACTGCACAAAAATTAACTCTAATTGGATCAAAGACCTCAATATCAGACCTGAAACTGTGACACCACTAGAGGGAAAAGGTATGGAAAACACTCCAAGAGATAGGCTTAAGGACTTTCTGGATAAGACTACAGTTCCCAGGGAATAAGACAAGTACTCAACCAATGGAATCTGATGAAAATTAATACCTGTTGTACAGCTAAGCAAACCATCAACAGTGCCAATAGACAGCCTACACAATGGGAGAATATCCTTGCCAGCAATACATCTGATAGAGATTTAATATCTAGAATATACAAATAACTCAAAAATCATCTGTGCGTGGTGGCACATGCCATTAATGCCAGCACTCAGGACACAGGGGTAGGAGGATCACTGTGAGTTTGAGGCCAATCTGAGAGTACATATTTGAATTTCAGGTAAGCATGGGCTAGTGCAAGACCTTACCTCAAAAAAATAAAAAACAAAAAGATCAATCAGCCCAGTCAAAAAAGGCAGGGAACTGAAAAGAGTACTCAAAAGAAGAAATACAAATAGCCAATAAATATCTAAAACGATACTAAACATATTTAGTCATTAGAAAAATACAAATTGGAGGCTGGAAATAGGGCTCAGTGGTGAAGGTACTTGCCTGAAAAGCCTAAAGACTCATATTCAATTCCTTAGCATCTATACAAAGCCATTTGCATGAAGTGGCAATGCATTTGGAGTTCATTTGCAGTGGCTAGAGGCCCTGGTGCACCCATTCTCTCTTTCTGTCTTCTCTTAATCTCTCTCTGTGCTTGCAAATAAGTAAAAGAAAAAATACAAATTAAAACAACTTTGAGATTCCATCTTACTTGGGTCAGAATGGCTATCATCAAAAAACATCCAAAGGGCTTCTGTTTAAGATGGTGGCATAGGAACCATGCAAAAACAGCCTAATGGAGAAAAAGCAAAAATGAACAAACAAAAAACCCCCAGCAAAATACACTCTTGTACTAAAAAGTGAGGTGTATAGTAAATTGTCAACCACAGCAGAAAAGTAGGAGAGATCAAGACCATCTAGAGCCCAAAGAAGCAGGCAGAAGTGGCTCCAGCAGTGGCAGTGAGTTCCTCACTGCCACAGCCACCAGGCTCAGCCTGAGCTTCAGGAAAAAAAAATCAGGCGAGAGGATTTTCCACTAACACCAGCCTCCTCGCAAACTCAAGAAACATGGAAGGAGGACTGCAGAGACCAACGGAGCAGCTTGTGAGGAAGAAGATCATGAGGACCAGTGGGAGAACTTCAGCCTCCATCCACAGCCTCCCCTCCCCCACTGCCAGCACAAGCACCAGCAAGCACCAGAAATCTGGGGAATGGAGCTCACCTACACAGCACTTGGCACCATCAGAGCAGTGACTCCCAAACCAAACCAGCCTACCAGAGCCCATAGCACAGCAAAGAGGGACCCAAGTGGCCATGCAGCATAGCTGAGACCAAAGCCATCTCAAAAGGTAACTGGGATTACACCAGGTCAGTACCCTCCAAATAAGTCTGGTATATAGGCTTGCATCAGAAGGGCTAATTGCACCACCAATGTCAGGGTAAATTATACATTAAATCTGATGGATGGTTGGATTTGACATTCTTAAATAAGCTATATTTCGCAGTCCTGCACCTGAGCAGGGATACAGCCCAGCAGGACTGTGCCCTTGCCCTTGCACTTCTGAGCCCTGTGTGGGGCCACAGGTCCTAATACCCACTCCTGCACAGGAACAGGGACCTAGGCTAGCAGGCCAGTGTCCCTGCCCTAGCCTTTCTGAGTCCCGTGCATGACCCCTGTCTCACTCCTTGGTCCCACCCCCAAGCAGGGATACAGCCCAGCAGGCCAGTGGCCCCGCCCTAGCCCTTCTGAGCCCTGTGTGGGACCAAAAGTCCAAATACCCTGTCCCAACCAGGAACAGGGATCTAGGCCAGCAGGCCAGTGTCCCAACTCTAGCCTTTCACAGGCCCATGCATGTGATCACTAGTACCTGCCACCAACTCCTCCCACCTACTAACAGAGACCCAGGCCAACAGACCACTGTCCCTGCCCTAGACTTTCTGAGCACCACATGCACTTGCCATTGACCCCTCCCATCCATGAACAGGGACCAAGGCCCCCACCCCAGCTTCCCTGAAATCCTCAAGCAATAGCCCTTAAACTCACTGCTGCCACTCCACTCCAGACCAGCAGGCTAGGGTCCCACACCCTACGTTTTCTGTACCATTGTGATGGGCAGACCACAACAAAGAAATGAATAGCATGAAAAATCAGATGCAAGTAAATCCAGCTAGATGGCCCAGTCCCACAACATATGTCTCTAATGAAAACATAGAAGAGACGATAGGATCAGAACCCCAAAATGAAGAGACAAGCTATGCAACCCTGGCCAATAAATAACAGAACTTGCAGAAACTCAACAAAGAGCCAATAATTGTATGAATGGTATCCCTGCTAGATTATACCTAATAGAAAAGAACCAGGAAGGGTTCCAAAGACAGTTAAATGATCTGAAAGAGAGCAAAAAAAAAAAAAGAGGACCTCAATAACCAACTGGCTAAGCTTAGTAGAGACATTAAAAAATGCAGGGATGAACTCCAAGAAGCATTAAGAAAATCAGAAAATAACGTGAAAAAGGAACTCAACAGAGGGATGGAAACTATACATAAAAAAAGCAGTAGAAAATCCAAACCAAATTGTACAAGCCCAAAAACTCTATAGAAGCTCTCAAGAATAGAGTCAGCCAAGTGGAGGATAGAAACTCAGAACTGGAAGACAAAATAGAAGGAACAGTTTGTGAGTCCAAAAGTTTCAATAAGTTCAAAAATGTCTGTGAACAGAACATGAGGGAAATGTGGGATACCCTTAAACACCTGAACATTCAAATCCTGGGTATACCAGAAGAGGAAGAAATTCAGACCAAAGGCATGGAAAACCCATTCAACAAAATTATCGAAGAAAACTTTCCCAGTATCTCAAAAGAAAGCCCCATCAAGACATAAGAAGCTAGCAGAACTCCAAACAGACTGTATCAAAGGAGAAATTCTCCAAGACACATTATCATTAAGACTCTAAACATCAAGCACAAAGAGAAAGTCCAAAAAGCAATTAGAGAGAAACAACACATTACCTATAAAGGAAACACCATCAGAATTACTTCAGAGTTCTCAATGGACACCCTAAAAGCCAGAATAGCCTGGAATGGAACACTGCAAACTCTAAGAACTTATGGTTTCCAACCCAAACTACTCTACCCAGCAAAAGTATCCCTCATAATTGATGGTGAAAGAAAAACTTTCCAGGATAAAAGTCATAAACTATACAACTATATGAACACAAAGCCAAACCTACAGAAAGAACTTCAGGAAATTCTACACACAGAAGAAGCAAATAACCAACTACAAGTGCCCACGAGATGTAGAACACAATAACCAAACCACAAGATGGCACAAAACCTACAAAGATTAAAAAAAAAAAAAAAAAAACACACATAAACCACCACAATATGGCAAGTATTAAATCAAACCTCACAGTTATTACCCTAAATATTAATGGCCTTAATTCACCCATCAAGAGATATAAGCTAACAGGATGGATCAAAAAATTAGACTTCTCAATCTGCTGTCTTCAAGAAACCCACCTCACACTAATGACAGACACTTCTTCAGGGTTAAAGGGTGGAAAATGATATTCCAAGCAAATGGAAACGTTAAACAAGCAGGTGTAGCTATACTTATATTAGATAAAATTGACTTCAAACCAAAAGTAATAAAAAAAAGACAAAGAAGGCCACTTCTTGCTCATCAAGGGAACAATCCAAAAAGAGGATATCATAATCATCGATCTTTATGCACCAAACACAGGTGCACCACAATTCATAAAACAAAACCTACTTGACAATAAAACAGAAATCACCACCAACACCATCATAGTTGGGGACTTTAATACTCCACTATCAGCAATAGACATATCATCCAAACAGAAAATTAACAGGGAAGCAAGACAGCTCAACAACATCATAGATCAATTAGACCTAACGGACCTATATAAAACATTCTACCCAAATTCCACAGTTACACATTTTTCTCAGCAGCACATGGAACTTTCTCTAAAATAGATCATACACTAGGTCATAAAGCCAGCCTCCAAATATATAGGAGGATCAACATAATTTCCTGCACGATATCAGATCACAATGCTGTATTCTAGGAATTAACAACAAAAGTTGCACCAGGAACCCAAGCAGCTCCTGGAAACTGAACCACTCTTAAACAATAATTGGGTAGTGGAAGAAATAAAAAAATGAAATTGCAAATTTTCTAGTAATTAATGACAATGAGAACACATCATACCAAAACTTATGGGACACAATAAAGGCATTCCTCAGGGGAAAATTTATTGCTCTAAATGCCTTCATAACAAAAACAGAGAGATCCCAAATCAACAACCTAAATATCCCAACCTATAAAGATTCAGAGGGAAAGAAATAATTAAGATCAGAGCAGAAATTAGTGAATTGGAAACTAAGAAGACAAGAGAATTAATCAAACAAAGAGCAGGTTCTTTGAAAAAATTTTTTAAAAATTGATAAACTCCTGGCCAATTTGATCAAGTGAAAAAAAGAGACAACTCAACTTAACAAAATTGGAAATGAAAAAGGAGAGATCAAACAGACATAAGTGAAATTGGGAGAATCATCAGGACTTACTTCAAAACCTTTACTCCACAAAACTGGATAATATAGAGGAAATGGATGAATTCCTGAACATATACCACCTACCAAAGCTAAACTCAGAGCAGATTAATCTCCTAAACAAACCTATCACAACCAATGAGATTCCCTCATGGAAAAACTAAAACCAATTCTTCTCAAATTGTGCCACACAATCAGAGAACAAGGAAAGCTCCCCAACTCTTCTATGAAGCTAGTATCACCCTAATACCAAAACCATGCAGAGATACTACAAAAAAAGAAAACTATAGGCCTACTTCCCTGATGAACTTAGATGCAAAGGTCCTGAACAAAATCCTTACAAACCAAATTCAACAGGACATCAAAAGCCTAGATCAAGTCCACTTCATCCCAGGAATGCAGGGATGGTTCAACATAAGGAAATCTGTCAGTGTAATAAACCACATAAATAAGCTTAAACACAAAAACCACATGATCATTTCCGTAGATGCAGAAAAGGCCTTTGACAAAATACAACATCATTTAATTAATTAGATGTTTTAATTTGCATTTCCCTGATGATTAGGGTTGTTGAACATTTTCTTAAGTGTGTGTTTGCCATTTGTAGTTCTTCCTGTGAGAACTCCCTGTGCAGTTCTCTGCCCCATTTTGTGAGTGGGTTGTTTTATTGTATATTGTTTAGGTTTTTGAGTTCTTTGTAGATTTTATAAATTAGGCCTCACTCTGATGTGTATCCGGCAAAAATTTTCTCCCATTTTGTGGGTAATCTGTTGGCTCTGCTTGTTGTCTGTTTGTCAATGGAAAAGCTTTTCAGCTTCATGAGATCCAAATGGTTGAGTGTTTAATTTCCTGAGCTACTGGGGTTTTGTTCAGGAAGTCATTTCCCTGATATATATATAATCATGGAAAATTCCTCCTACTTTTTCTTCCAGTAGTAGCAGTGTTTCTGGTCATATATTGAGGTCTTTGATCCATTTGGACTTGATTTTTGTGCATGGCAAAATGTGTGGATTGAGTTTCATTTTCCTGCATATGGTTATTCACATCGTCCAGCACTATTTGTTGAAGATGCTGTCTTTTTTCCAGTCTACATTGTTGGGGTCTTTGTCAAATATCAAGTAGCTGTAGTTACTTGACCCAAAGTCCAGATCCTTGATTCTGTTCCATTTGTCTCTCATCCTGTTTTTATTACTATGGCTTTGTAGTATAGCTTAAGATCAGGTATGGTGATGCCTCCAGAGGTTTTTCTTTTGCTGAGGATATGCTTGGATATCTGAGGCCTTATACCATTCCATATGAATTTTGAGATCATTTTTTTCTATCTCTGTGAATAAAGATGTTGGGATTTTTATTGGTATTGCCTTAAGTATGTATATTGCTTTTGGTAAAATTGCCATTTTCACAATGCAGAAGAGGGGGCAGAAAAATTGTTAGAGCCATGAGTTGGATCAGTATACACAGAGTTACTGCCTCTCCCACATAACTGATGGCTACCCCCATAAGGTAAGACCCACATTACCCATGGGGGGGGAGGACAGGGAGAAGGCTAATGATGATACCAAATGGCTGTATATATATATTATATACATAACTAATAAAATATATTTAAAAAATAATACAAGCTGAGCTTAGAGAAACGGGAAATAAATGGTGTCTATGCTTGGGCAGCAGAGTTGATGTCACAAGATCTACAGAATAGTAAGCTAGTCACTAGGTAGCATGCTATGACCATGTACTGATAGGTTAGCTGAGTTGAACTTCAAGACCAGGCACAGTTAGGGAGGGAGGGATTTATTGAAGCTTATATATCCAGGGGAATTTCCACAATGGCAGAAGAAGCTGGCCTGCTTTCACAGGACCAAAGACAGAGAAAGAAGCCAAAAGCTACATAACACAGCACACTTCAGGAACTCCAGCAAGGCAAAGTGTGCCTAGATGGAGTTCCTGAAGTGACACTGCCTCTAGCCAGGTGCTGCAGATGCAAACTACAAATTAATAAAACACTGAATATATTGGGAGCCATCTATTCAAACCACCACAATCTCCTACCATGTTGTACCACTATGATGGAATGTATAACCTGCAGTGCCCTACCACTATGATGGACTGTATCACCTACCATAACCCACCATTATAATGGACTGTATCCCTTGCCATTCTCTACCACTATGATGGACAGCATCTACTGCCATGATCTAATAAACTGATGGACTGTATCTCCTACCAAGCCCTAACACTGTGGTGGATTGTATATCTTTCCATGTCCTACCACTATTATGGACTATTTATCTTCACATGTTTTACCACTATGACAGAATGTATCACCTGACATGTTCTACTACTATGATTGAGTGTATCTCCACCCATGCCCAACCACTATGATGGACTGTATCTCCAGACATTCCCTACCAAAATAATGGTCTGCATGGACTGTATCAGCTATAATGACCCAACATTATGCTGGACTGTATCATATCTTGATGTGCCCTGCCACTATGATGAACTGTATATCCTGGAATGCCCTACCACTATGATGAACATTACCTCCTTCCATGCTCTATCACTATGATGAACTGTATTTCTTGTCATGTGTTACTACTATAAGGAACTATATCTCCTGATATGCCCTTATCAGTATAATGGAATGAATATTGTATAATGCCTTAGCACTATGATGGACTGTATCTCCTGCCTTGCCCAACAGCTATGATTGTTTGTATCTCTTGCCATGCACTACCACCTGGATAGACTGTATATCCCATCATGACCTGCAAATAATGGGCTTTTATATTCTACCATACCCTACCACTGTGATGTACTGTATCTCCTTCCATGTCCTCCATTATGATGGACTGTATATTCTGACATGCCCTACCACTATGATGAATTGTATATCCTGTTATGCCCTACCTCTGATGGACTATATCTCCTGCCATGTCCTATCACTATGATGGACTGTATCATCTCCAATGCTCAGTCACTAGGATGGACTGTATCTCCTGCCATGCCCTGCCACTGTGATGAACTATATAAACTACCACATCCTGCCACTATGATGAACTGTATCTCTAGCTATGCCCTACCACTATGATGGAATGCATTTCCTTATCATTATGATGGGGTGTATCTCCTCCATGCCCTACCACTAGAATGGTCTGTATATCCTGAAATGCTCTACACTGAGGGTCTGTATATTCTTCTGTGTCCTGACATTATGATGGACTATACCTCCTGCATTGACCTGACACTATTCCGGACTGTATATCCTGCCATACCCTACCACTATGATGGACTGCATCGCTAACCCTATGACTGCATGCCCTATGACTATGATAGACTGTATATCCTGCAATGCTCTACCACTATAATGGACTGTATATCCTAACATGCCATGCCACTGTAGCAGGCTGTATAACCTATCATACCCTACCACTATGATGTACTTTATACAATAACATTCCCTACCACTATGATGGATGCTATCTCTTGCCAGGCCCTAACACTATGATGGACTATCTCCTACCATACTCTATCACTATGATAAACTGTTTCTCCTAACATGCCCTACCACTATTATGGACTGTATCTCCTGGGATGCCCTACCTCTATGATGGACTGTATCTCCTGCCATGTCCTACTACTATGATAGACAATGTATATTCCTCCTGCCATGCCCTGCCACTTTAATGGACTGTATCTCCTGTCAGGCCCTACCATTATGATGGACTGTACATTCTGTCATGCCTCACCACTATGATGGGCTGCATATCCTGTCATTTCCTACCTCTCATGCCATGCCATACCACTGTAATGGAATGTATCTCCTACCATAGCCTTCCACTATGATGGGCTGTCTATCCTGCCATACCCTGCCACTATGATGGACTGTATATCTTTCTGAGTATGATGGACTCTATCTCCTGCTATATCCTGACACTATGATAGACTATATCCTCTGCCATGCTCAACCACTATGATGAACTGTATCTCCTACAATGCCCAACCACTGTACTGGATTGTGTATCCTGCCATGCTCTACCAGTATGATGGGCTGTATCTCCTGCCATGCCCTATCACTATGATGGGCTGTATCTCCTGCCATGTTCTACCACTATGATGGACTGTATAATGTATCTTAACATGCTGTTCCAATATAATAGACTATATCTTCCGTCATGCCCTACCACAATGTTGGACTGTAATTCTGTCATGCCCTTCCACTATGAAGGATTGTATATCCTGCAATGCTCTTCAACTAAGATGGCCTGTATCTCTCTCCATTTCCTACCACTGTGATGGACTGTATCTCCTACCATGCTCTACCACTATGATGAACTGTATCTCCTTCCATGCCCTACCACTATGTTGGACTGTATTTCAGACCATACCCTACCACTATGATGGACTATATATCCTGACATGCCCTACCACTTTGGTGGACTGTATCTCCTACAATGCCCTACCATATGATGGGCTTTATCTCTGGTCTTGCCCTACCACTTTTAATGGACTGTGTCTCCTGCCATGCCCTACCGCTATGATGGAATTTAGCCTGCCATGACCTGCCACTATGATGGACTGTATATCCAGTCATGCTCTCCCACTATGATGGACTATATCTCCTTTCATGCCCTACCACTATGATGAACTGTATTCCTGCCATGTCCTCCCACCATTATGGACTATATCTCCTGCCTTGCCCTAGTACTTTGATGGACTATATCTCCCTCCATTCCCTATCACTATGATGTACACTTTCCCCTTTGAACTGTGACCTGAAATGAATCCTTAAGTTGCTTCTTTAGATTACTTATTCATAACAGCAGAAAAAAATCACTAATATGACTGGACTAGAGCATCAGTTGCCTCTGGTGTAGGAGGGGCTCTGTTTTTCCACAGATAATGATAGAAGGAAAGCTAGAACAGCCTCCATCATTTATTACCTTCCCTTTGCTTTGCCTGGACTGTTAGGCAAAGTCTCCTTCTCTCTCATTCATGACCCATTTGTCAACAATTTTCCTGGGGAAATTTCTCATGTTAATTTTAGTTCTTGTTTTCACTTTGGAGCAATGATCTCACAGTTGACACCTGATGTTCGGGATCAGCTTTGCTGAGGCAGGTATCCTGTGCATAGTCCAATCCCTGAAGCTTCCCTGACCTGCTCATGTGTACAAGTACTCACCTGCTGAGACAAGAAAAATATCTCCATGTGGTACTGTAGCAGACAGCTTCAGGTTCACTGAGATGAACTTTCAAACCAGGCACAGTTATGGAGGAAGGGATATTATTTATTGAAGCTTACAGATCCAGGGGAAGTTCCATAAAGGCAGGAGAAGCAGCCTGCTTTCACAGGACCAAGCGGAGAGAGAAAAACCAACCAGGCACACAGCACACAGAGCAAAAACTACTGCCAAAAGCCCAGCACACTTCAAGAACTCCTGCTAGGCACACTTTGCATATCTTTACAATGGAATCTCAAACCAACACCACACCTTAAGACCGGGCCCCCAGTGACCTTGCCTCTAGCAAGGTGATTGCAGATGAAAACTATAACTAATAAAACACTGAATATATTGAGGGACATATATTCAAACTACCACAGGTACCCAATGTTCCCTGTTTGAGGTTCATGCTAGGAAGAATTACTGAGCTTCATTTCCTATGCAGATGCCCATGGGGCTGTAGGAATGTATTCATGCCAGCTTGGTACCCTGCTAAACGCTAGAAACCTACTATATAACTGCACCTGATAGGTATTCAATAAACATAGCTGATTTTCCCTCCCCACCAAAGATAAAGCTTAAAACATAGGCCCCATCTAAAACTCCAGTAATGCTGAGGACCACTGAGGCAGAAACTATAAGAGGTCATTGACCATCGGCTCATGACATGTGCCTCAGTAAGGGCTCTGATTGGAGCAAGGGGCTCTCTCTGCTGGCTGATGGTCCACTGGTCACTTCCAGTCAAACTTCTCATTTCCCATGACCCAGTTCAGCCAGCAGAACCAGGAACACCACCTCCCCCAACCAAACACTCACACATTGGCTAGCTCCTGGCATCAGCTGACAGCTGTCTCATCTGGGCAATGCTCAAGTTTCAGCTCCCCTGCACTTAATTGGTATTAAAGATTAAAAAGCAAATTACTAAAGCAATCACACAGAATCCACTTGTCTATATCTCACTACAGCTCCCAAGCAGTTTGATATTTACTGTCAGCTGGCATTTAATTACTCAGCCAAATTCGGAGGCTGTAATTGACAGAATGCTGAAGACTAATTCTTTAAAAGGACACTTTCCCCATACAAGAACACTTGGGCTCAGAGGTGACACTCGTGCCTGTTCCAAGCATCAAGAAGTAGCACAGAGCAGATTGGCTCCCTTTTGCTCATTCTTCCTGACTTCTCCATTTCAATTTGCTTCTCAAGCCTGGAGGAGTGAGTGGGGAAAAGCCAATGAGACACTGAAAGATGCATGTCCTCTTTTCCAGGTCACTGGATCCAAGCCTGTCTCAAGTCTACAAACAACCCACAGCCTGGAGAAGGACCTGTCTCCAAGGCAGAGCCCACACTGATGAGGAGGAGAAATGGAGAAACTGTAGTTACAGGCAGTGACTAACTAGTAAGGTGTCTCCAAGCATTACAAAAGCCTCCAGCTCACTCTTGCTGCACTGGAGTTGATCATTCACTGTTCAAACCTCCCAATCTGGCAGCAGAGATGCCATGTACTATTTAATAATTTAGACATTTAAAGCTAGACTGGGCTCAGCTGCATAAAATACAGAGAAGGGGCAAGTGCAGTTGTAAGGAAACCATTCAAGGTTGCTGTCTGTAAAACACATATTCTGGGCTATCTTGACAAGACAGAGGAAACCTGACAGCATACTTTTGGTTGAGGGAAAGGCACTTCTAAAATAAACAATATTGAAACTTTAGGGCAAGAATTCAAAAATAAAAAATAAAAATTTCTTGATATTCCTAAATCTTAACCAGTGTTTCATTAAGGGTATGCACCAGTATGAGTAATTATCCTTTTTAGTTTTTGACTATTTGAGGGGTTTGTTTGCTTGTTTTTTTTTTTTTTAATTCAAAGGGAGAAAGTAGGAATTTTCAAGAGAGAAGGTAGGTGACGAAGGCCTGACTTTGAAGGAACTGTTTGCTTTGAAACTCTGATAGGCTAACCCTGCACAGTGAGGCTGTGTGTTGCCTCTGAGCTCATGCTGCCCTCCTTGTCAGCTTGCCTCCCCATCTGCCTCCCAACTCAGCATCAGCAACTGGAGGCTTGTGGCAGTCATATTTGAATCTTTACACAGCCAGACCATCCAAGCCTAGCTGCTGTTAGGGATTTTATAAACTGGAATTGCATTCAAATCCACCTGGATTTATGTGGACCAAGGCTATTTTGGCTGTCTCGTTGAAAGCTATGTGCTACCCTGTGCAGGCCACAAAGTCTGTGTACTCTAGACTGGTCGTAGCAGCTGTCAGCAGCTTCGGCAGGGTCATCAGTGCAGATGCTCACCACCTAGCTCAAGTGGGGTGGATTTGGTACCTGGATTCACTCCAGTCATTCTGCCACTGCACAGGCAGCCAGAATCTTCTCCCATTCTGCTTTGCCTCACACAGCTTTTCAAAAAAGCACTCTTCTTCCAGAAACTTCAATGGACCAAGGTCCCCCTTCATTACTAGGCATGCTTACAGAAACATTCATGGCTGCTTAGTCAACTCTTAAGAAATTAACTATGAAGGGCAAGTAAAACCTTTTCTTTTGAAGTATTAGTTATGATACCATGTGTACTCATAGAGAGGGGAAGGCTCTGGCATTTCTAGCTTCCCACTGCTGCCCCTTGGGTCTTGTAACTGTGGGCAGGAAAGTGCCACACCCTTTTCTTGAGTGCTCCAGGCAGTTTGCTTTTTCTTAACTTTTTAAAATTTATTTTTTTATTTGAGACAGAGAAGAAGAGAGAAAGAAAGAGAGAGAGAATGGACATGCCAGGGCCTCTAGCCACTACAAATGAATTCCAGACACATGTGCCGCATTGTGAATCCGGCTTATGTGTGACCAGGAGAATCAAACCTGGGTTCTTAGGCTTTGCAGGCAAGTGCCTTAACTGCTAAGCCATCGCTCCAGCCCCAGTTTACATTTTTGACAGTCATGCTACCAGATTGTCATTCTGAGAAGCAAAACAACCTTCAGATCTCAAAAGACTGCACCATCAAATGACAATAAAATGTTAATACACACTTATTGAAAAACAAGGCAAATACAGCCACAATCACTGTTATCTTTTTTAAAAAATACATTTATTTATTTGAGAGAGGGAAATAAAAAAAAAAAACAGAGATAGCGCATATGGGCAAACTAGGACTTCCTGCCATTGCAAATGAACTTCAGACACACGTGCCACTTTGTGCATCTGGCTTTATGTAGGTATTGGCAAATCAACCCAGACCTTCAGACCTTGCAAACAAGCACCTTTAACCACAGAACTCTCTCTACAGAGCCACTGTTATCTTTTTAATGCATTTCTTTTCAGTATTTTCTTTTAAAATACATATATTGCACAATTGTGAATATCCAATGTATTTATCATTCTACATCACACTAACTGCTTAACTTTTGGTATTTTCTCATTGAAAAGTATTCAAAAGTGTCATTTTTAAGTGGAAATACAGCATTCCCATAGTTTGAGACACCTTCATTTATTTAATCATACTCTTGTTGTTGGTCAGTCAGGTGGTTCCATTTTTTTTTATTATAATGAATAACCTAGACTGAACATCTCTAGCTAGAAATTGCTGCCCCATCACTGATTGCATTTGTAGGATCATAATAGTATGATTATTGAGTCAAAAGATATGAACATGTTAAAGGTCTTAAAATAAATTGCCAAATTTATATCCAGAGGTCATTTCAATTTGTTCTTCCTCCAGCAAATATTATCTTCACTTAAAAAAAATCTTTAATAATCTGATAGTCCTAAAATTGTATATAGTCAAAGTTATTGACTGATTCCTTTGTATTTCCACCATTCCAATATTAAGAAAGGCCACTCCTTTCTAAATGCATGAAAAGAATCATCTAAGTACCTTGTTTTTGCAAGTATTTGTTCTATTACATTTAACTCCATAATCTGAATGAAATTAATGGATTGATAAGTACGTTTCTTGCAAGAAGGGAAGCGTTTTTCTCATTCTAGTTTCCATGTGAAGAGCTGTTTTCCTTAGGTTTGCTTTTTGTTTCATTTCATTTCAGTTAGATTCCATTTATTTTGCATACCTGAAGTAGATAACTTAGCCAATCAGTGATCATGAGAGAGGTCAGGCTCTTCCTCTTTGCTCTTTCTCCCTCCAGGGCTCTAGGTCTAGTCTGATCCTCTGCCTTGTAGCTTCAGAGGTTAGTCCATGGAAAGACCCAGTCTTTAGTGGTGCCAAGGACCGAACCTGAGCAAGTCTACATTACCCATGTGCAGAGGGCTGACAAGCCTGGTTTCCTCACAGATAAAGGCCCACATTCTGTGTCAAATCTTTATTAGTGGTAAGTGTAATTAACAAACTGTCTGCCCTCCATGTCCATGGGTGCCACACCTCTATTCAAAACTCGTTTGTCTTCCTGAAGATATACAGCTATTTTTGGCATTATCCCCTAAATAATACAGTAGAACAACTATTTATGCAGTATTTTCATTGAAGAGTTATAAGTGACCAATGATTTAAACTATTTGGAAGGATATGGGTAAGTTCTATGGAAATACCAGAGCATTTGATGTATAGGACTTGAGTATCTACAGACTTTAGTATTGACTAAGGTCCTCAAATTCTCCATTGGCACTGAGGAGCATTGGTATGGATCTTTCTATCTCTGACTGCGTGTCCTCCTCTCAAATCATTTTGGACATGGACAGTATAGAAAAGGTTACTTATTAAATTGCCTAAAATTGCAAAAAAAAATGTTTTATTTTCAAAACAGCTTGGCAGTATTCCTTTTTGCATTAAAAACTTTAATATGGGAACATACAGTAATTTGATCATGTTACCATCTCTTTATCCTCTTTTGCCCCTTCTCTCTATTCCCCTATTACCTGAGAACCCTCCTCTTTCAAAGTAGTCCTTCTTCTGCTTTGTTTTCTCATTCTTTTTGTCCTCCTCGCTCCTCCATGTAAAAGTGTTGAAGGGCTCAGAACTATGTAGTGTTTTGGAGGTATCAGTAACCACTATGGGGCCATGAATGCACCAGTTAGTACATGTCATGAGGACAATGCTCCAAAGTACACTTCCACCACATCTTCCACAGTGCTCCCTGGGCCTTGGAGGGTATACAGAAATCTCCTGTAGTGTTGAGCTCTCAACAGCCTCTTGTTTTCTATTTTGGTGAATTTTGAGTTTCCTCAATGTCTGTCACTATAGCAGAGAGCTTCAGGTTCTTTGAGATAAACTTCCAGACCAGGCACAGTTAGGGAGGAAGGGATTTATTGAAGCTTTTAGATCCAGGGGAATTTTCATAATAGCAGAAGAAGCTAGCTTGCCTTCACAGAACCAGGCAAGAGAGAAGCCAAAAAGCATACATACTTCAGGAACTCCAGCAAGGCAAAGTGTGCCTAGCTGGAGTTCCTGAAGTGACACTGCCTCCAGCCAGGTCTCCAGATGCAAACTACAAACTAATAAATAGTGAATATATTGGGGGGCGATATATTCAAACTACCACATTCTTCCCCTGGCCCCCAATAGATTAATAGACATCACACATTGTAAATTGTACTCAGTCCAATTTCAAAGGTCCCCACAGTCTTTACCAACTTAAGATAGTCTAAAGTCCCAAGTCTCATCTGAGATTTAAATCTGTCACTTAGCTGTGAGTCCTGTAAATTCAAACAAGTTATATACTTTCAACATGTAAAGGGACAGAGTAAACATTTTTAGCTGCTATAAGGCAAAACAAGGAGAGACTAAAACAATGCAAACTCAACCACCATCAGCAATCATCAAACTTCTGCAGTTTAAGTTCAATATAACCCAAGACCGACAGTCTCCAGGTATTCCAATTCCTCCCCTCCAGCTGGGCAGAGTAGCCAGGGAAAACGTCTATCCCAGGCCAACAGTGCACTCCATGGTAGCCCTTATACAGTCCTGGTATATCCAAAACATCTCCAGGTCTCCATGCAAAACATAGTCCATCTTCCAAAGGTTCTTCCAGCCTATCAGGGTCATCACGCTCTGCCTCATGCCAGATCTCAGCAGCAGATCCTGGAACCATGTGCAATTCATGACCACTCCACATATTTTTCATACTTCCAAAACTAATACCAGGTGTGCAGGACACAGACATATTCTTAATTCAGAGATGAAATAAATCATGACCTTTAAAAGTACCAACTTCAGTAGCAGACAGCTTCAGGTCCACTGAGATGAACTCCTAGACCAGGCACAGTTAGGGAGGAAGGGATTTATTGAAGCTTATAGATCCAGGGGAAGTTCCATAATGGCAGAAGAAACTGGCCTGCCTTCACAGGACCAAACACAGAGAAAGAAGCCACAAAACCAGAAGCCACTCATCACAGCACACTTCAGGAACTCCAGCTAGACACACTTTGCATATCTTTAGATTGAAATCTCAAACCCACCACCACACCTTAAGATCCACCCAGTGACACTGCCTCCAGACAGGTGGCCGCTGATGCAAACTACAAACTAATAAAACATTGAATATATTGGGGCCATCAATTCAAACTACCACAGCCACCATGCCACCCACCATCTCTATACAGACAGGTTCATGGCTAGCAGTGGGATCAGAATTCTTATTGAACTGGCCATATCCTCTGCAATGTTTCCTGGACCCTGATGAATGTTATAGAGATGACTTGTTTAATCCTATATCCTGGGATTTCTCTTCTTTTTGTCATTTTGATGAGTCATGGATCTCTCCAGTATTTACTCCCATCTGTTAAAAGAAGCTTCTTTAACCAAAAGTGAGATCACCATTAATAAAAACATGTATGTGCAGAGTACGACTTCACCATTAGGAAAGGACTTCTCACCCAAAAGCTACTAGGTAAGAGTGAGACTAGTCAGTTAGTAGATGTTGATTTAGAAGTTAGTACCCTGCCTCTTTCCTCAGAAAAATCTTTCTTCTTGAAGTCTGCTGCATGCACTAGCACAGCTTATTTGGTGGTGAGAGGGGATAAAAAAATATCTTAGTCGTCAGTGCCTTTTCACATCAGCTGTGGTGAGTTTAGCCCTGGCTGTGTTGAGTTGCAGGGCACTGGGTTATAAGGGCCACACTGGAAGTGACTCCTTTGAAGTTTTCAAGGGTCAGAGCATATCCTTTCCCTTCTGGAGTGTCACCCAGCTTTAGGAAGAGAATGTTTCAGCCATTGGGAGAGCCAACTAGAGCCAATTATAACACAACTAGCCTCCTATGACATTGAAACTTCTTGTAGAACTTCACAATTTCTTGCAAAAATAGTATGTTTCTGGGCCTAGATCCAGTGTGGAACATGCTCCAATGGCAGATAACCCCAGTGATTCAGTCACTGTTCACTGTAGCTGATTACTGCAATTATCTGGACAGATCTTTAATTATTGATACCTATATTCCATGGCCACAGTCCAGCTTAGATGGTCTGAGTTGCAGGTCAAAGCACAGCATTTGTTTTCAATATCCTCAGGTTCCCAGAAGGGTACTGTGTCTGAAGTTACTCAAAGGCACAGATGGCCTGCTGTGTAACCAAGCATCTTCCTCCCCTTTGAGACACATTGTTCTGAATTGAATGGCTCCATCTTTTAGTAGCATCAGATCCTTATTTCATTGTTTTAAATTATGTACTTAATTCATCATCAATCTTTTTGGGTTGGGAGAAGAGGCAAAGGACTGTTTCCATGTCCTCATGCAAGCTAGACTCACTCTACCACTGAGCAAGCCTTACCATTAAACTCTTGGAGATACAATACATTCATAATGAATTTGTATTTTATATGACTGTATTCTTTATTAACTGAAAATATTTCAGGTATCTGAACCAAGCTAGTAAACAGAGTTAAATGTTTTGTAAACTTTTTTGTCAGGATATTACTGAAAACTACTTTTATTCAATAAAAAGAAACTGAATCCATAGTATCTAAAAACAAACTGGAATCTTTGGCAGTTATAGGCATGTACTTGATATGTGTGTGTATGTTTCCCTATACTTACCTATAAACATAAATCCCTATTTCTCATATATACATACAAACACATATTCCATAGCACAATATCTGGTGCAAATTAGATATCCAAAGTAGATAATGAATACAGGAACACATGGGTGGAGGTGCCAAAGCTGAAACGACAAGACAAATTACCTTTATTTGCACATATAGATATATGAATTTGTAAACTGATATGTAAATATAACCTTATTGCCAATTGGCATCTGATAGCAGGACATCTGTTATAACTTTTACATTTTACTTCAAGCAGTCTAGGTAAATAACTGATATAGAGTACAATATGACTTTTAATTCTTAAATATTATTTTATTGCATTGCCTTTAATAATGATTAAAGGTACATCATATTCATAAGAGTTCACTTCTGAGAAGAATCTTGAAATTGTAGAGTGGATTCACTCAATTCCATGAAGTCAAGTGAAAAATAACTTGCAAATAAATCAGAGCACCAGGTTATGAGAATAATATCAAACAACATCAGACAATTGAGCCCAATAATTTTCAAAGGCTAGATTTTTTAACAGTAGAATATTTTTTTCACACACTCTTAAACAGAACACATGCACGCACACCCACACCCACACATTATTTTTAAAGGGAATATGATTGGTATGTTAGTGACCATACTAACAGGTAAGATTAGCTGTTTCTATAAGTATTTTTATGTATATGCTCTTATTAATCTGTACCATAAACTACCAAGATTGATAACTGTGTGGGTGAAGAAACAAATTCTTTGTTCTTAAAGAGTCTTAGCAATTTGCCCAAAGTGATGAAGATTTAATTGCCTGAGCTGATAATTAAACATGAATTCAGCAGTTCAAGTGCCTGAATTTTTAAAAATTTATTTTTATTAGATATGGACATGTTAGAACACATGTTGGTACTATCCTTTCCCTCACCCCTGCCCCTTTTCTGAAGAGGTCCTCCTCATTGGGGAAGCAGGTCAACCCCACGGGGACTGTGAGTCATGCATTGTAAGGGCAGCAGTCAGTTATGGGGGAAGGCAATGTCTCTGTGCATGATGTCCCAACTTGTCGTTTTAACAATCTTTCTGCTGTCTCTTTCACAAAATTCCCTAAGCATTTTAAGTCTACTTCAGTGATAGGCTCTTAGGAGCCTCTGGATCTCTGCTTTGGTAGGTGTTGAGTGACCTCTGTATCTATTTCCTTCACCCTTGTGCTGATATCAGGTTCACTCTTGCTTATTTCCCCAATTCCTCTGTGGTTTCATCTGGAGCCAGGGTGAAATGTGCTGTGTCGTTTATTTCCTCAGGTCCTGCTCCCATATGAAAAAAAGAAACACATTTTCCAATAGAGAGTGAAGCCAGCATCAGTTAAATGGGATAACCATTATTAATTGAGAGATAATTTAAAGGATGTAGACCCTCTTATAGCCTAAGATTAGTGGGACCTTGACATTGGAAAGCAAAACATTATCTGGATATGATTATGACTTGTTTCCCAGTTCCTGATATGGGTTCCTTTCCACTGAGCAGATCTGTTAGCCAATCCAAGAGCAGTTGGTTACCCACCATGGTTGTGTGCCACTATTGCACTTGTGTGAGCATCACATCAGGTTGTCTGCTTCTGAGTTACTTACACTTTGAGCTGCTCAGACAGATGTTGGCCATTTTCCCTCATTAGGTCATGTGGCACCTTCCAGGACTAGATGGGTTGATTGTCTGGAGATTGGCTCTCTTCAAGATTCCAACCAGGTCTCTCCATGGTCTGTGCCAACAGCATGTGCTGTCTTCAGCAGTAGGGTCTTACCATTAACCTCTGGTGAGTAATCAAGTTCTCTGACAGAAGTCTGTCTTGTTTGTTTTGGGAGACCTTATAGGTCTCTCACACCTACAGCTCATTTTGCCTGTTAACTGTGTACTCATAAAGGGAACTACATGTCAGCACCAAGGGAAAAGAAACAAGAAAAAGATGGGGAAAAAAAGAACAGGAGAAATGTAAGGTTAGGCTTCATTTCATGCTCTCCAGGGCCCTTCAATTCAGGTGCTCCTTCTAAGGTCCTGTTGAGGGTTCAACCTTTTAATCTATCTTCCAGGATTATAAGGTACCAGTTCAATTTGTGTTCAGTTTTGGGACCCCTCACACATTTCCTGTTCCCCCAAGCCCTACCCCCCTATTGTTCAAACCTTGAGATACCATTTAGGTACATAGGCAACTCAGGCTGATCCAGGTTAGGAATAACAGATGAGTGAGACCATGCAATGATTGTCTTTCTGTGATTATGTGAGTTTGCCAAGTATGATCTGTTCCAAGTTCAACCATTTTTCTATAAATTTCATTGTGCCATTTAATCTTACTGCTGAGTAGAATTCCATCATGTAGAAATACCACATCTTGGTTATCCATTCATCCAATGAGGAGAACCTGGGTTGATTCCAGTTCTTAGCTATTATGAATTGAGCAGCTGTAAACATGGTTGAGCAAATATCTCTGAACTGAGGTGTGGAGCTTTTAGGGTAAATACCCAGTAAGGGAATAACAGGGTCTGCTGGTAAATCTATATATTCATCCTTTTCAGAAGTCTCATTATTAATTTCCATAGTGGTTGTACCAGCTTACATTCCCACCAACAGTGAATGAGTGTTCCTATTTCTCCACATCCTCACCAACATTTGTTTTCATTTTATTTTTTAATGTTTGCTATCCTTACTGAGGTAAGGTGGAATCTCATAGTTGTTTTAATTTGCATTTCCCTAATGGTTAGGGATGATGAACATTTTCTTAAGTGTGTGTTAGCCATTGTGGTTCTTCTTTTGGGAACTCCCTATTTAGTTCTTTGCCCCAATTTTGGAATAGGTTGTTTGATTTTTTTTTTTACTGTTTAGTTTTTTGAGTTCTTTGTAGATTCTAGATATTAGGATTATATCAGTGGTAAAGCTGGAAAATATTTTCTCCCATTCAGTGGGTAATATAGTGGCTCTGTTTGGGTATGTTTGTGCAAAAGCTTTTTAGCTTCATGAGATCCCATTGGTTAAGTGATTGTTTAATTTCCTGGGCTACTGGGGTTTTGTTCAGGAAGTCTTTTCCCAGTCCTATATCATGGAGAATGCCTCCAATTTTTTCTTTCAGTAGTTGAAGAGTTTCAGGTCTTATACTGAGGTCTTTAATCCATTTGGATTTGATTTTTATGTATGGAGAAATGAGTTGGGCTAATTTCATTTTTCTACATATGGTCATCCAATTTTTCCAACACCATTTGTTGAAGAAGCTGTCTTTTCTCCAATCTACATTATTGGCAGCTTTGTCAAAGATCAAGTAGCTGTTGCTACTTGACCTAAAGTCTGGGTTTCCAATTCTGTTCCATTGGTCTATGTTTCTGTTTTTATTCCAGTACCAGGATCTTTTTGTACTATGGATTTGTAATATAGCTTTATATCAGGTATAGTGATACCTCCAGAGGTGTTGTTTTTGCTGAGCATGTTTGGATATCCAAAGTCTGTTGCCATTCCATATGAATTTTGAGATCATTTTTTTCTATCTCTGTGAATAATGATGTTGATATTTTTATTGGTATTGCATTAAATCTGTATATTGCTTTTGGTAGAATTTCCATTTTCACAATATTAATTCCACCTATCCAGTTGCATGGGAGGTCTTTCCATCTTTTCAAGTCCACCTCAATTTCTTTCTTGAGTTTTTTTTTTTTTATGTTATCATTATGTAGGTTTTTCACATCTTTGGTTAGTGTTATTCCAAGGCATTTCGTTTTTTGTTGCTATTGTAAATGGGACAGCCTCATTGATTTATTTCTCTGTACATTTGTCCTTTGCATATAGAAGCACTACTTATTTTTTTGCATTGATTTTGCAACCTGCTACTTTACTGAAAGAATTCATCACCTTTAGAAGTTTTGCGATAGAGATTTTTAGGGCACTTATATATAGGATCATGTCATCTGCAAATAGGGCTAACTTGACTTCTTTCCAGTTTGAATGCCTTTTATTTCTTTCTCCTGTCTTATTGCTTGTGATAGTACTGCTAATACTATATTGAAAAGCACTGGTGAGAATGGGAACCCCTATCTTGTTGCTGATCTCAGTTGGGACACCTTGAGTATTTCCCCATTAAGTATTATTTCAGCTTTAGGTGCTTTATATATAGCTTTTATGGTGTTGAGATATAAACCCTTCATGCCTATTATTTCTAGTGTTTTGATCATGAAGTGGTGTTTTATTTTGTCAAAGGTCTTCTCTGCATCAACTGAGATGATCATGTAGTTCTTATGGTTAAGGTTATTTATATGATGTATTATGTTGACCAGTTTCCATATGTTGAACCATCTCTTCTGCATCTATGGGATGAAGCCTGTTTTATCATGGTATAGTTTGCTTTTGATATGCTGCTGAATTCAATTTGTGAGGCTTTTGTTCTGGATCTTTTCATCAAATTCATCAGAAATATAGGCCTACATAGTTTCTTTCCTTGTTGCATCTCTGTCTGGTTTTGGTATTAAGATGATGCTAACTTCATAAAAGGAGTTGGAGAGTAGTCCCTGCTCTTTAATTATGTGAAGCAGTTTGAGAAAAATTGGTTTCAGTTCTTCAGTGAAGGTTTGATAGAATTTGGCTGAGAAGCCATCTGGTAAGTCCTGGGCGTTTCTCTTTGGGGAGGTTTTTAATTACCTTTTCAATCTCGGTGGGTGTTATAGGTTTGTTTAGGAGATTAATCTGCTCTGAGTTTAGATTTTGTAGGTGGTATGTGTCTAGGAATTCATCCATTTCTTCCAGATTATCCAATTTTGTGGAGTGGAGGTTTTGGAAGTAAGTCTTGATGATTCTTCCAATTTCATTGATGTCTGTCTTGACCTCTCCTTTTCATTTCTGATTTTGTTAATTTTAGACTTCCCTTTTCTTCATTGGATCAAATTAGCCAAGGTTTTATCATTCTTGTTTATTTTTTCAAAGAACCAGGTCTTCATTTCATCAGTTTTCATAGTTCCCAATTCATTAATTTGTTCTCTACTCTTGATTATTTCTTTCCATGTGGAACTCTTAGGGTTGGATTCTTCTTGTTTTTCTAATGCCTTCAGGTGGATAGTTAGTTTATTCATTTGGGATCTCTCTGTCTTTTTAATGTAGGCTTTTAGTGCTATGAATTTTTCCCTTATAACTGCCTTACCTGTGTCCCATACGTTTTGGTAGGTTGTGTTTTCATTATCATTCAATTCTAGGAATTTTACTATTTCTTTTTTTATTTCTTCTACTACCCATTCATTGTTTAAAAGTGTGTTGTTTAGTCTACACAAGCTGGTAGAGTTCTTGATGTGTCTCTTGTTATTAATTTCTAGCTTTAAAGCATTGTGATCTGACATGATGTGGGAAGTTACTTCAATTTTCCTGAATTCATGGAGGCATGCATTATGGCCTAATTTATGGTCTGTTTGGAAGAAGGTTCCATGGGCTGCTGAGAAGAATGTGTATTCTATAGCATTGGGGTGGAAAGTTCTGTACATGTCTGTTAGGTCCAGTTTATCTATGGTTTTGTTGAGTTCTATAATTTCCCTGTTGATTTTCTGCTTAAATAATCTGTCTACTGATGATTGTGAAGCATTGAAGTCTCCAATTATGATGGTGTTGGTGTTTATTTCTGTTTTGTTGTCAAGTATGTTTTGTTTTATAAACTGTGGTGCACCTGTGTTTGGTGCATACAGATTTATGATTGTGATGCTCTCATGTTGGAACATTCCCTTGATGAGTAAGAAGTGGCCTTCTTTGTCCTTTGTGATTACTTTTGCTTTGAAGTCTATTTTATTGGATATTAATATAGTAAGACCCACTTGTTTTTTATTTCCATTTGCTTGGAATATCATTTTCCTTCCTTTTACCCTGAGGAGGTGTCTATCTTGAGTGGTGAGGTGGGTTTCTTGAAGACAGTAGATAGAGGGTCCTTTTTTTGTTCCACCCTGATAACTTGTGTCTTTTAATGGGTGAGTAGGATCATTAATATTTAAGGTTATTATTCTGAAGTTTGAATTAATTCCTGCCATGATAAGCTGATTTATGATTTTTGGCAATTTCTTGTGCTTTGTACTATGTTGAACCTGGTCTAGTTTTTGGTTATTTGGATCCTCTTCTTGTTGGCACTTGAGACTAGTTGTTTGACTATTCTGTGTGGAGTATTTCCTGAAGTATTTTCTGTAGGTTTGGCTTAGTGTTAATATAATCATTGAATTGGCTTTTTTTTTTTCATGGAAAGTTTTCCTTTCACCATCTATAAGGGATAATTTTGCTGGGTAGCGTAGGTTGGGTTGGCAGCCATAGTTTTTTAGACTTTGAAGTCTTCCCTTCCAGACCCTTCTGGCTTTCAGGATTTCCATTGAGAACTTTGACATTATTCTGATGGGATTGCCTTTGTATGTTATGAGTTGTTTCTTGCTGCTTTTAACACTCTCTCTCTGTTTTCATTGTTAAGAGTTTTAACTATGATGTACCTTGGAGAGTTTCTTCCTTGGTCCTGTCTGTTTGGTGTTCTGTGGGCTTCCTGTATCTGGATGCACCCCTCTTTTGCGAGATTCAGACAATTTTCTTCAGTAATTTTGTTGACCATGTTATCTTTGCCTCTGGCCTTGATTTCCTCTCTTTCTGGCATCCATAATCCAGATGTTTGGTCCTTTTAGGACATTCCATAGTTCACTCATATTCTGTTCACTTGATTTTTTGAACTTAGCAAAGTTTTGGCCTCCCAATCAATTTCTTCTGTCTTGTCTTACCTTACAGGTTAGATGTTCTGTCTTCCACATGAATAACTCTGTCAGACATGAGTTCTAGAAAGGTGTTTATAAGTTCTATTTGATTTTTATTTTCTGTTGTGTTATTTTGCCTCATGTCCATCTCTTTTTTTGAGTTATGTTTTCAGTTTGAGTTCTGATTTTCTTGAAGCTTCTTGGAATTCATTCTTACATTTGATCAAGTCTTCATTAAGCTTAATCATTCAGTTGTTGAGATAGTCCATTACTTGACTCAACTTCATTCATATCTCTTTTTAGGCTTCTAACATTTTCTTCAATTACCTTAAGCCTACTGTCAAAAACTGAATGTTCTGAGATGATTCTGTTCAATTTTATTGATATGATTATTGGTTCTTTGATGTTTTTTTTTTTAATCAGGATCTCATTAGTTGTTGTGTTTTCACTTTGTTATTGAGTTTATTTGGATTTCTCTATCATTTCATTGGAGGTTTCCATTGTAGGAATATGCATCTTTGGTGGAGATCTTTCAGTTTTCTGACTTTTGTTGGCTTTTTGTACACTGTGTTCTATCCATTTTAGGGAGACTATTTTATTGAGAAGGTAGCAAGTTTTTGTCCTTTCACTCAAGCACCCTCTGACTCAGGTGAACAGGGATGCTGGTATCCAGTGGCCAGTCAGGATACCAGAGCAAATGGCCTAATTCCACAGCCCATACAGGAACCAGGCCTCCCCAAGCAAGGCACAATGGGATCTACTGGGACTAGGGATCTGGGAGGAGTCAGTGAATAGAGATCTGGCCTACTCACTCCATGTTGTGCTGGACCACACATCCTCTGGTGCAGGGTATTGGGACTAGGGAACTGGGAGGAGCCAGGAAACAGGGATCTGGCCTACTCACTCCATGTCATGCTTGTCCACACACCATCCAGTGCAGTGAACTGGGCAAGTGACTGCATTTTTAACCACATGAATATAAAACAGAAAGCAAAACTACTTATTGGCCTTGATTTTTGGGACCCTCAATTGATACAAGACCCTCAAAGGACACACCAATCTCTCCTTCCTAAGACTTGGGAGTATCCTATGTCCAAAAAGTCCATATTCTGGCCTGAAAACATCTTCCATGTCTGTGAAGAAACGTTGCTACAAATGAGCCACATTAGCACTTTTTGTTTTGAACATTTATTTATTATTTGTTATCATTATGAAGAAATCTATATTTTAACCCTAATTGTCTCCCTGAGGTCATGATTAAAGCAGGACTAAGATCTGCATTGCAAACACCACAGAGACCTTCAATAGAAGTGGATGAATTATGAACTTCTCACATCTAATGGCATTTATTCCTCTATTTTCATGTGTCTGCCTGGCTTTGTTCTGGGCCAAAATTATTCATTTTTTTCAAGTTCCAAGGTTGGGAGGATATAGAGCTCAGGATAATGATTTGAAGTCCACATTGTCTTTACCAAGTGGATCAAAATTGACCCTTTTATTGCTGAAATCATGTCTTTCAATAAAAATGCTCATGGATCATTGGCTTATACACATATTACTAATGAATATTTATAGGACCACCCACAGAGTGCACAATCACATACAATATACTTGATTTAGATAATGGCCATTTGGAAAAACCAAAGTATTCCTACAAAGAGGAATCTATACACGAGATAATTTTTATCTCTCCCTAGAGGAGGTGATAAGCCTTCAATTAATACAAGTTCTTTTCAATTTTGTTGTCTTAAAGTTTTATTTATTTTAGAAGTAGTTAAAACCTATCCAGGTAAATATATTGCCATAAATCCCATTTAACTTTTTTCCCCTCACTGGAATAAGCTCATAAATGACAACAAAAATTGTCAATACAATATGTATATTTGAAAATAAAATGGCACAATCAGGGAGAATATAAAAGTCTGTGTTCAAGCTAATAAAAATCAATCTAGAAGAAAGAAAGATGCATTTTGGCATTTAATTAATGTTATCTTTTAATAACAATAAGATTTTCTATGTCTCATTCTTTGGCATGTCTAAGAGTTTCTTAGCTAAGTGCTAGGGTAGGATATATGGAGACCCCAATCCTTCCTCCAGTCCTTACAAACAGTGAGAGAGGCTTCATGCATGGGCACTTCTGTGAACATCTGTAAACTATGCTTCTACCAGCAAATGCCAGCAAATGAGTGTTATTCCAACAAAACCCAGCAGAATCAACAGGAAATAGGAATTAGTAGCAAAAGTTTGGACTGGATACCATTTTTCACAAATAATGAAATGCAGTTAATAAATTAGTATCTATACCACTTTAATGGATGACTATGAATCTGCAAGTGAAAAACAATGTCTGCCCTCCAGAGCCTGATAAAGCTCTTTTATTTTTATTGAAATACCATATTTTCATGTCTTGAAGAAGTCACTGAGTACAGGGCACATCATCAATTTAATAACTTTCCAGGAGAAAAAGAAAGCTGTAACTGTATTGAAAATACATGAAATACATGCCATATATATCTATCAATTGTAGAAATGTTAAAACATGAGGGAGGACTTCTAGTCAAGATGGCATCAGCCTAACATCGCCTCACCTTACAGGGAAGTAAAAGCAAGATATTTAAACTTTTAAAAGATTTCTTAAAGGGTTTGCTGGCCTCTGCATCCAGCTAGAGGGAGGGGGTGGATGAAAAAATAGGGAATCCACTGATTCCCATGCTCTAGGATAGGGGCCGCCCCAGGTTAGGTCCTTGGTGCTGGGGTGAACCAAATCAGCAGCCATTACCCGCTACCACCCAGTGCAACCTGACCTGGGACCGCCATGGACCCTGCTGGTCCAAGGAACAGGCGTAAGTCCGCCATTAGCTGCTAGTGCCTGGCGCAGCCCAATCCAGGGCCATTAGCAGCAAGCATCTGACGCGACCTGACCCAGGACCACCACAGACCCTACCAGTCCTAGTGACTGGCGGAAGTCCACCATTAGCCGCTAGGGCCGGCGCGACCTGACCCGGGACCGCCACGGACCCTGCCGGTCCGGGCTACCGGTGGAAGTCCGCCATTAGCTACTAGCACCTGGGGTGGCCCGATCCAGGATTGCGGGGGACCCGGACAGTCCCATCAAATGGCGAAAGCCTGCAATTAGCCGCTCAGACCCCTCCCTCACTGGCCACATCCCCATCACTGGCCAGGTGCCCCCCAGCCTTCCTGAGCCCTATAAGCAGTCACTACAATCACTCCCCCCTCACAGGGTAGATCAGGGATCCAGGGAGGTAGGCCAGTGCTCCTGCCCTACCCTGCCTCAGCCCAACTAGGGTGATTGTGGTCCCCCATCCCTCCCACCTACAAAAAGAACACGGGCCAGTAGACCAGTAACCCCCCACCCCAGCCTACCAGAACTCCAGGGACCACTGCCCTGACAATCACCACTGCACCCCACCCCACCCCAGGACAGCAGGCTAACATTCCATACACAAGGTACCTGAATAATTGCGATGGGCAAACTACAGCGAAAAAGGAATAGCATGAAAAACCAGACACAAGTAAATCCACCTAGACTATCCAGTCCTATAATGGATGTTTCAAATCAAAGCATAGAAGAGACAATAGAATCAGAACCCCAAAATGAAGTGACTAGCTATGCAACCCTGGCCAAGCAAATAGTACAACTCACAGAAACTCAACAAAGAGCCAACAATTGTATGAATGTTATCCTTGCTAGATTGCACCTAGTAGAAAAGAACCAGGAAGGGCTCCAAAGACACTTAAATGAACTGAAGGAGAATGAAAAAAAAGAGGTCCTCAATAACCAGCTGGCTAAGTTCAATGAAGACATAAAGAAATGCAGGGATGAACTCCAAGAAGCATTAAGAAAATCGGAAAATGACACAAAAAGGGAATTAGACAGAGGGATGGAAACTATACATAAAAAAAAAACCATAGAAAATATGAACCAAATTGAACAGGCCCAAAACTCTATAGAAGCCCTTAAGAACAGAATAAGTCACGTGGAAGATAAAAACTCAGAACTGGAAGACAGAACAGAAGAAACAGTCTGTGAGTCCAAAAATTTCAACAAGTTCAAAAATTTCTGTGAACAGAACATGAGGGAAATGTGGGACACCCTTAAGCGCCCAAACATCAGGATCATGGGTATACCAGAGGGGGAAGAAACACAGACCAAAGGAATGGAAAGCCTATTCAACAAAATTATTGAAGAAAATTTTCCTGCTCTCTCAAAAGAAAACTCCATCCAATTACAAGAAGCTAGTAGAACTCCAAACAGACTGGACCAAAGAAGAAATTCTCCAAGACACATTATCTTTAAGACTCTAAATATTAAACACAAAGAGAAAATCCTAAAAGCAGCCAGGGAAAACAACACATTACATATAAAGTGAACCCCATCAGAATTACCCCAGACTTCTCAATGGAAACCCTAAAAGCCAGAAGGGCCTGGAATTCAACACTGCAAACTCTAAGAACCCATGGTTTCCAGCCCCAACTACTCTACCCAGCAAAAGTATCTCTCATAATAGATGGCAAAAGAAAAACCTTCCATGATAAAACTCATCTTTACAAGTATATGAACACAAAGCCAAACCTACAGAAAGTATTTCAGGGAATTCTCCACACAGAAGAAACAAGTAACCAACTTCAAGAGCCCTCAAGAAATAGTCCACATTAACCAAACAAACAAAGAAAATCACAATGATCACAACCCACCACAATATGGCAGGTATTAAATCAAACCTCAAAGTTATATCTCTGAATATTTATGGCCTTAATTCACCCATCAAAAGACATAAGCTAACAGGGTGGATCAGAAAAATGGACCCCTCAATCTGCTGTCTTCAAGAAACCCACCTCACCACTAAAGACAAACACCTCCTCAGGGTGAAAGGGTGGAAAATGATTTTCCAAGCAAACACAAACAAGAAAAAAGCAGGTGTAGCTATACTTATATCTGATAAAATAGACTTCAAACCAAAAGTAACTAAAAAAGACAAAGAAGGCCACTTCTTACTTATCAAGAGAACAATCCAACAAGAGGATATCACAGTCATCAATGTTTATGCACCAAACACAGGTGCACCAAAATTCATAAAGCAAAATCTACTTGGCAACAAAACAGAAATAAACACCAATATCATCATAGTCGGGGACTTTAATACTCCATTATCAACAATGGATAGATCATCCAAACAGAAAATTAATAGGGAAGTAAGAGAGCTCAACAACACCATAGAACAACTAGACCTAACAGACATATACAGAACATTCCATCCAAAATCTACAGATTACACATTCTTCTCAGCAGCCCATGGAACCTTCTCTAAAATAGATCATATACTGGGCCACAAAGCCTGCCTCCATATTTCCAAGAAAATTGATGTAATTTCCTGAATGATATCAGATCACAATGCAGTAATGCTAGAAATCAACAACAAAAAGTACACCAGGAATTCCTCTTCCTCCTGGAAATTGAACAACACACTTTTAAACAATAAATGGGTTGTGGATGAAATAAACAATGAAATTGCAAAATTTCTAGAATTCAATTATAATGAGAACACATCATACCAAAACTTATGGGACACAATGAAGGCAGTCCTTAGGGGAAAAATCATAGCACTAAATGCCTTCATAACAAAAACAGAGAGATCCCAAATCAATAACCTAACCATCCATCTAAAGGCATTAGAAAAGCTAGAAGCCAACTCAAAAAGCTCCAGACAGAAAGAAATAATTAAGATCAGAGCAGAAATTAATGAATTGGAAGCTAAGAGGACAATTAAGAAAACTGATGAAAAAAAATCTGGTTCTTTGAAAAAATTAACAAGATTCATACACCCCTGGCCAATTTGATCAAGCGGAAAAAAGAAACACTTCAAATCAACAAAATTAGAAATGAAAAGGGAGAGATCACAACACACATGAGTGAAATAGGAAGAGTTATTAGGCCTTACTTCAAAAACCTCTACTCCATAAAACAGGAGAATATGGAAGAAATGGATGAATTCCTAGACACATACCACCTACCAAAGCTAAGCACAGAGCAGATTAATTTCCTAAACAGACCCATCACACCCTTCGATATTGAAGAGGTAATAAAACACCTCCCCAAAAAGAAGAGTCCAGGACCAGATGGTTTCTCAGTGGAATTCTACCAAACCTTCATGGAAGAACTGAAACCAATTCTTCTCAAGCTGTGCTACACAATTGGAGAAGAGGGAGAGATCCCCAACTCCTTTTGTGAAGCTAGTATCACCCTAATTCCAACGCCAGGCAGAGATGCCACAAGAAAGGAAAATTATAGGCCCATTTCCTGATGAACATAGATGCAAAGATCCTGAACAAAATTCTTGCAAACCGAATTCAACAGTACATCAAAAGCATTATCCACCTTGATCAAGTAGGCTTCATCCCTGGAATGCAGAGATGGTTCAACATATGAAAATCTATCAATGCAATATACCACATAAACAAGCTAAAACACAAAAACCACATGATCATTTCAATAGATGCAGAGAAGGCCTTTGACAAAATACAACATCACTTTATGATCAAAACACTGGAGAGAATAGGCATAGACGGCCCATATCTCAACATAATAAAGGCTATATATAAAGCACCTAAAGCCCAAGTAATTCTAAATGGGGAGACACTGAAGGAATTCCCATTGAGGTCAGGAACAAGACAGGGGTGTCCACTCTCACCTCTGCTCTTCAACATAGTGCTAGAAGTATTAGCTCAAGTAATAAGACAGGAGAAAGAAATCAAAGGGATACAAATTGGAAAGGAAGAAGTTAAGTTAGCCCTATTTGCAGATGACATGATTCTATACATAAGTGACCCAAGAACTTCCATCTCAAAACTCTTAAAGGTGATTAGCACTTTCAGCAAAGTAGCAGGATATAAAATCAATGCACAGAAATCAATAGCCTTTCTGTATGCAAAGGACGAAGAGACAGAAAAAGAAATAACTAACATCGTCCCATTTTCAATTGCAACAAAGAAAATAAAATACCTTGGAATAACATTGACTAAGGAAGTGAAAGATCTATACAATGAAAACATAAAAACTCTCAAAAAAGAAATTGAGGAGGTCCTACAAAAATGGAAAGACCTCCCATGCTCCTGGATTGGTAGAATTAACATTGTGAAAATGGCAATCTTACCAAAAGCACTCTATAGATTCAATGCAATGCCAATAAAAATCCCAACTTCCTTCTTCAATGAGATAGAAAAAACTATCTCAAAATTTATATGGAGGAGGTTCCGGGTAAGATGGCGGCATAGGAGCCACGCCAAACCGGATCAGGCAGAGAATCAAGAAAAACTACACTCATCTGAGGAAGAGAGCAGAATATTTTCTCCTGGAAATAGCGGAAAAGCAAAAGACAGCCAGAAACCCACTGTGGAGAGTGCGGCCCCCGGCAGCTCGCTCCCCAACGGCTCCACACTGCTGAGTGCTCCCCAGCCGCGACTCCCCAGCCGCAGACTCCCCAGCCGCGGGCTCCCCAGCCGTGGGCTCCCCAGCCGCGGGCTCCCCATCCGTGTGCTCCCAGCGGCTTCGCTCCACCCCAAGAGCACCCCAGCAACTCCACTTCACTCAGCCGGCTCCCCAACGGATCGGCGCCAAGACTCCAACCCTCGATCCAAAGCTGCCAACCAGATCAGCTAAGCCCCGCTGAGCTACCACTGCAAACGCCGCCTGAACAAACAAACAAACAAAAAAGGGACTTTTCAACCTCATCAGTCTCCTCACAGAGCCCAGAAATCAAAGAAAAATCTGCGGAGCTACTGAAAGAGACACACACCGTGAGTTGCTGCAGGCTTCCTGAACTCGCCCATCCCCCAATCATCAGTTCCCCAGGGAATTGGTAGAATCGAACAACAACCAGTGGCAAATTTGAACCACATCGTCAACACCAGCCCCAGCTTACCTGACCCAAGCTCCACAGCTCAGGTAACGAGGTGGGCACCCAGCTTTGGTGAGTTTAAAAGCCACACCAAAAGATAACAAAGGCCTGCATTGGAAGTGCTAACCACTCTTTCCAGGTCAAGGCAGGGTATGTATTACATATTTGTGGGTGGCTATACCATTTTCACATAAGCTGAATGTGAGGGGTTGAATATTGCTATCTGTACTACTTATAGATTTAAAGGGCCTTTATCTTTTGCTTCAGTTATTATTGAGGACAGGGTCTGATTCCCAAGCTGACAGGACTAAGGGAGTGGACCATCACATGCCCTTAGGGATTTTAACCCTATAGGACTGATTGTCTCAATTCTCACACTTGTATACTCTGTGTACATGTCAATTGAATGTGTATTTTGCTCTGTTAAAGTTCAGAACTTGCTTCTAAATTTTTCCACCAGTCCACTACAATAATTGCTTAACAAGCAAACTCAACAGCTAGGAGTATTTCTACTTAAGTACAAGTGCTACACTTGACACCTTAAACTCATATCCTAAAATAATATAAAGGTGGATCACAACACCTAAGAACACTGAAGATAAATAGGAAACCTAAGCATCAAAGCAATCCAGGATGCAAAAGTCACTACATTATAATACAAGAAACACAAAGAATCAAGACAATGCAATCCCACCAAAAATTGCAAATCCATCAGATAGGTCCAACAATGAGACTGTTTTAGATGAAATTCCTGACAAAGATTTCAAGGGAATGATGATATCTATGCTCAAAGAAATGAAAGCAATCCGAGAAGAAAACAAAGGAATTAGAGAAGAAAACAAACTGTTGAAGGAGATTACAGAGAAACAGTTTAATGAAATAAAAAGGTCATTAGAGGACATGAACAAGGAAATAGAACTACTGAAGAAAAACCAGGCTGAAATCTTAACCCTGAAGAACACAGTCGGTGAAATAAAAAACTCTGTGGAAAGTCTCACTAGTAGAATGGATGAAGGAGAGGACAGAATATCTAAACTAGAAGACGAGGTGGCAGATCTATCACAGTCCAACAAAGAGAAAGACAAGCTAATAGAAAGGTATGAATGGGAACTCCAAGACATGAGGGACACTATGAAAAGATCAAACATAAGAATTCAAGGTATAGCAGAAGGGGAAGAATTTCAATCCAGAGGCTTAGTAGGTGTTTTCCATAAAATCATAGAAGAAAATTTTCCCCAAATTGGGAAAGAAATGCCAATGCAGATACAAGAAGCATTTAGAACACCAAACAGACAAAACCTAGAAAGATCCTCTTCTTGCCATGTTATAATTAAACTACTAAATACACAAACCAAAGAAAGTATACTGAAAGCAGTTAGAGAGAAAAAGCAAATGACATTTAAGGGGAAACCCATCAGGGTCACAGCAGATTACTCAACACAAACCCTAAAAGCCAGGAGGGCCTGGAGTGATGTATTCCAAGTTCTGAAAGATAAAAACTGCCAACCAAGATTACTTTATCCTGCAAAGCTTTCTATCCAAATTGATGGAGAAATAAGGACATTCCACAACAAAGACAGGCTAAAGGAATTTATGACAACTAAGCCAGCTCTACAGAAAATACTTGCAGGAATCATTCATGCTGAAGATAAAGCAAAACACACACAGCAGGAAATAGGAAAAAAGAAATCATATTCAACAGTTAGAACAAGTGAGTAAAACGAAAACCAGGAAGAACTACAAAACAAGAAAAATGGACAGATCAAATACATATCTTTCAATAATAACTCTTAATATCAATGGCCTCAATGCCCCAATCAAAAGACATAGACTTGCAGACTGGATTAAAAAGCAGGATCCTACCATCTGTTGCCTTCAGGAAACTCACATCCGATTAAAAGATAGAAACAGTCTTAGGGTGAAAGGCTGGAAAAAGATATATCAAGCAAATGGACCTAGAAAACAAGCAGGGGTTGCCATCCTAATTTCTGACAGGATAGACTTCAAACCAACATTAGTGAGGAGAGATAAAGCAGGTCACTTTATACTGATTAAAGGAACACTCCAACAGGAGGATATCACAATCCTAAACATTTATGCTCCCAACATGGGGGCCCCCAATTACATCAAACAAACACTATCGGACTTAAGGTCAGAGATAACACCTAACACAATAGTAGTGGGTGACTTCAATACCCCGCTCTCATCACTTGACAGGTCTACCCAACAAAAAATAAACAGAGAGACAACTGCATTAAATGATATCATGGAACAAATGGACCTAACAGATATATACAGAATATTCCATCCAAATACTGCAGAATATACATTCTTCTCAGCGGCACATGGGTCATTCTCTAAAATAGACCATATGATAGGACACAAATCAAATCTCAACAAATACAGGAAAATTGAAATAATCCCTTGTATGCTATCTGACCACAATGGGATTAAACTGCAAATCAACAAAAAGAAAAACTACAGAGCATACAGAAATTCATGGAGACTAAACAGTACATTATTGAATGACGCATGGGTCATTGAAGAAATTAAGAAGGAAATCAAGAAATTCATAGAATCAAATGATGATGAGAATACAACATACCAAAACCTGTGGGACACAATGAAAGCAGTCCTACGAGGGAAGTTTATACCTCTAAGTGCCTATATTAAGAAAATAGAGAGTTCACAAGTAAACAATTTAATGCTTCACCTTAAGGCCTTGGAAAGAGAAGAACAAGGCAAACCAAAAATCAGTAGACGGGAAGAAATAATAAAGGTTAGGGCAGAAATTAATGAAATGGAAACCAAAAAAACAATCAAAAAAATCAATGAAACAAAGAGTTGGTACTTTGAAAGGATTAACAAGATTGACAAACCCTTAGCAAATCTGACCAAAAGAAAGAGAGAAGAGACAAAAATTTATAAAATTAGAGATGAAAAAGGCAACATCACAACAGATACCAAAGAAATTCAGAAAATCATACGGACATACTTTAAGAATATATATTCCTCTAAGTTTGAAAACCTGAAAGAAATGGATGATTTCCTTGATTTATATGACCTACCAAAATTAAATCAAGATGAGATAAACCATTTAAATAGACCTATAACAAACACAGAGATCCAAGAAGTCATAAAAAGTCTCCCAATTAAAAAAAGCCCAGGCCCAGATGGATTCACTACTGAATTTTACCAGACATTCCTGGAAGATCTAACACCAATGCTTCTCAAACTTTTCCATAAAATAGAAGAGGAAGGAATTCTACCAAAATCCTTCTATGAAGCCAGCATCACCCTGATTCCCAAACCGGACAAAGACAGATCAAAAAAAGAAAACTATAGACCAATCTCCCTCATGAACATAGATGCAAAAATTCTCAACAAAATTCTGGCAAACAGAATACAAGAATATATCAGAAAGATTATTCACCCTGACCAAGTAGGCTTTATCCCAGAGATGCAGGGATGGTTCAACATACGCAAATCCATAAATGTAATACACCATATAAATGGTCTGAAGGACAAAAATCACATGGTCATCTCAATAGATGCAGAAAAGGCATTTGACAAAATCCAACACCCCTTCATGGTGAAAGTACTACAGAAACTTGGAATAGAAGGAACATATCTCAACATAATAAAAGCTATTTATGACAAACCTACAGCCAACATGATACTTAATGGGGAAAAACTTGAAGCTTTTCCTCTAAATTCAGGAACAAGACAAGGGTGTCCACTTTGTCCACTATTATTTAATATAGTATTGGAAGTCTTAGCCATAGCAATAAGGCAAGAGGCACTCATAAAGGGGATACAAATCGGAAAGGAAGAGGTCAAATTATCATTATTTGCAGATGATATGATTCTATACATAACAGATCCTAAGGACTCTACCAGAAAATTGTTACAGCTGATAAACACTTTTAGCAATGTAGCAGGATACAAAATAAACACACAGAAATCAGTAGCTTTTCTATACACTAACAACAAACATGCAGAGGATGAAATCAGGGAATCTCTCCCATTCACAATTGCCTCAAAAAAAAATAAAATACCTTGGAATAAACGGAACCAAGGAAGTGAAGGATCTCTACAATGAGAACTATAAAAAACTCGAGCGACAAATTGCAGAAGACACAAGGAAATGGAAAGACATTCCATGCTCCTGGATTGGAAGAATCAATATAGTGAAAATGTCAATCTTACCAAAAGCAATCTACACATTTAATGCGATCCCCATTAAAATCCCAATAGCATTCTTCACAGAAATAGAAAAAACAATACTAAAATTCATCTGGAAACACAAAAAACCTCGAATAGCCAAAACAATTTTGCATAACAAAAATCAGGCAGGTGGTATAACCATACCCGATTTTAAGTTATACTACAAAGCCATTGTAACAAAAACAGCATGGTACTGGCACAAGGACAGACAGGTAGATCAATGGAACAGAATAGAAGACCCAAATATTAATCCAGACAGCTACAGCTACCTGATTTTTGACAAAAACGCCAAAAATATTCATTGGAGAAAAGATAGCCTCTTTAACAAGTGGTGCTGGGAAAATTGGACATCTGTTTGTAAAAGGATAAACATAGATCCTTGTCTCTCTCCTTGCACAAGAATCAAGTCCAAATGGATCAGGGACCTTAATATCAGACCTGAAACTCTGAAAATGCTAGAGGAAAAAGTAGGGGAAACTCTTCAACATATTGGAATAGGCAAGGACTTTCTGAATATAACTCCAATTGCTCAGAGAATAAAAGCACTAATCAACCACTGGGACCTTATGAAATTACAAAGCTTTTGTACAGCAAAGGACACTGTGAATAGAGCAAAAGACAACCTACAGAATGGGAGAAAATCTTTGCCAGTTATTCATCTGACAGAGGATTAATATCCAGAATATACAAAGAACTCAAAAACAGAATAACAAGAATTCAAACAACCCAGTTAAAAATGGGCTACGGAACTAAATAGAGAATTCACGGAAGATGAAATACAGATGGCATATAAACATCTAAAAAAATGTTCTACATCCTTAGCCATCAGGGAAATGCAAATTAAAACCACTTTGAGATTCCATATCACTCCTGTCAGAATGGCTGCCATCAAGAAAACAAATGACAATAAGTGTTGGCGTGGATGCGGAAAAACAGGAACACTTCTACACTGTTGGTGGGAATGTAAGCTGGTCCAGCCACTGTGGAAATCAGTGTGGAGGTTCTTGAGACAGCTAGAAATAGATTTACCATATGATCCAGCTATAGCACTCCTAGGCATATATCCAGAGGACTCTTCTCACTTCCTTAGAGATACTTGCAAAACCATGTTTATTGCTGCTCTATTCACAATAGCTAGGAAGTGGAAGCAGCCTAGATGTCCATCCACAGATGAGTGGATAATAAAGTTGTGGTACATTTACACAATGGAGTTCTATTCAGCAGTAAAGAAAAATAAAATTATGAAATTTGCAGGGAAATGGATGGATCTGGAAAGGATTATACTTAGTGAGGTAACCCAGGCTCAGAAAGCCAATCATCACATGTTCTCTCTCATATGTGGATCCTAGCTACCAATGTATAGACTTGTGTATGAACTGGAACCAAAAATAGGTACCACAAACCAGTAAGCGGGTAAAAGGCTATAAGGGAGGGAAGAAAGGGAAGGACTTAAGTGTATGGTAATACACATATGTAAGTAGAAGAACTGAGTACAGGGAGGGGAATGGCCTAAGCGAGGCCATGGGAAGAGAATGCATACAAAAAGGGCAGGGGGAGGGACAATCTAAACTCAAGATATTATCAATAAGACATATGTAAAATTACTTTTTTGAAAAAGGGCACGTCTAGAAGATGTTGACTGTTACTAGAAAATTTTCAGTACCTGGGATGGAATTCCTTCCAGTGAGATGTTGGCCAAGGAGGTCCCGGTAGCCTCCAAAACATTAAGGCTTTTGCCAAAGCCCTTGGTTTCCCTAGAGAAATAGATAGTAAGACCCTATTGCTGAAGACATCTCATGCCTGAGAGGCAAGGACACTGAGAAAGCAAGCTGGTGCTGAGCAGAAAACCTTCTCCCTCTAGACCAGCCAACTGAAAGCTGGAAAAAGCTGCACTGCACGCAGCGTATGGGAGACAGAAGCCATCAACCGTGAAAATAGTGGATGCTGAATATTCAAGCTTGGCCAGACAGGCCCAATGACTGAACGGGTGCAATAGTGGTGTGTCTACTCTTGGGGTAACCAAGTGCTCCATAATTGGACTGAAGTCCCTCTCTACGGGAGGGAATACATACCCGGTACTGAAAAACCTAAGTAAAAGTCTATTGTAGGTGAGGTCATGAGCCTTGGGGGTATAAGCCTGCTCATGTCTGACTAAATGTATATATTATTCCCACCAAGCTTCCCTGGGGACACTACACTAAATGTTCATGTCCACATATTAACGCTATTCTCACTTCTGGCTAGAGAAGCTTCACTTTTCAGATGGTGATGACCACTGGGATGACACAAAAGGCAACATAGTGCTGAGAAGAAGGGATGGAGGAGTGCCTAGCACTGAAACACCTCTGTCACATCCTCCAGTGGCTCAGGGACCATTGCGGAAGAGGGGGCGGATAGAATGGAAGAGCCAAAGGAAGGATATGACCGCTTACTATGCAGCTGCCCAGACAGAAATTGGCCTCGATATCCATGATCTTGCAGTGCCTAGCAATACCTTTGCAAGACCCTCAAAATAGAAGAGAAAGATGATGTCATCAAATTAGGAGAGAGACTAATGGAGAAAGGGAGGGGATATGATGGAGACCGGAGTTCTAAAGTGGAATGGGGGAGGGGAGGGAAATATCAGGTGGGGTTTTTTTGGTATGTAAGGTTAAAAGTCAATAAAAATAAAAAAAAATAAAAAAATAAAAATTTATATGGAAAGGCAGAAGGCCTCGCATATCCAAGTTCATCCTCAGCAAAAGAAATACCTATGGAGGCATCACCATACCTGATCTAAAGCTATACTACAAAGTCATTGTAATAAAAACAACATGGTACTGGCATAAATACAGGAATATAGACCAATGGAACAGAATTGAAGACCCAGATTTTGGGTCAAATAACTACAGCTACTTGATATTTGACAAAGGCCCTTCCAACGCAGAATGGAGAAAAGACAGCATCTTCAACAAATGGTGCTGGACAAACTGAACAACCATATGTAGGAAAATGAAACTCGACCTACACATCTCTCCATGCACAAAAATTAAGCCCAAATGGATCAAAGACCTTAATATAAAACCAGAAACACTGCATCTACTGGAAGAAAAAATAGGAGGAACTTTCCGTAACATAGGAGTGGGAAAAGATTTCCTGAACAAAACCGCAGCAGCTCAGGAAACTAAACAATCACTCAACCATTGTGATCTCATGAAGCTGAAAAGCTTTTTCACTGACAAACATACTATAACCAAAAACAGCAGATTACCCACAGAATGGAAGAATATTTTCACCAGCTATACAACTGACAGAGGCGTGATTTCTAGAATCTACAAAGAACTCCAAAACCTAAACAATAAACCACCAAACAACCCACTCACAAAGTGGGGCAGAGAACTGCACAGGCAGTTCTCAGAGGAAGGAATACAAATAGCAAACGCACATTTAAGAAAATGTTCAGCCGGGCATGGTGGTGCACACCTTTAATCCCAGCACTCGGGAGGCAGAGGTAGGAGGATTGCCAAGAGTTTGAGGCCACCCTGGGACTACATAGTTAATTCCAGGTCAGCCTGGACGAGAGTGAGACCCTACCTCGCAAAACCAAAAAAAAAAAAGAAAGAAAAAAAAGAAAAAGAAAATGTTCAACATCCCTAATCATCAGGGAAATTCAAATTAACACAACAATGAGATTCCACCTTACCCCAGTAAGGATGGCTAACATTAAAAAAAAAAAAAAGAAAACAAATGCTGGCGAGGTTGTGGAGAAATAGGAACAAGTTTTCACTGCTGGTGGGAATGTAAAATGGCCCAACCATTATGGACAGCTATATGGAGACTCCTGAAAAGGATGACCATAGACCTACCAATAGATCCAGTTATTCCCTTATTGGGCATTTACCCTAAAGGCTCCAAACCTCAGACCAGAGACATTTGTTCAACCATGTTTATAGCTGCTCAATTCATAATAGCACAAAGCTGTAATCAACCCAGGTGTCCATCACTAGATGAATGGATAACAAAGATGTGGTATATCTACACTATGGAATTCTATGTAGCAGTAAGGAAAGATGAAATAAGGAAATTTGAAAAAAATGGTCAAACATGGAACAGATCATCCTCAGTGAGCTCACCCAAGAACAAAAAGATAATCGTCGCATGATCTCATTTATCTGTCACTCCTAACCTGAATCTATGTGACATGCAGCCAAATCTAACAAACACTCTGAGCACCAGACAAGAGGGAGGGTGGGATGGGGGGAAGGTAAGGGTGGGAGGGAACACAAGGGTGGGGGGAAGGACAAGGGGCGGGGATACAATTGGGACCCAAAAGGAAAAGATGCTATAAAACCCTTTACTCTGAATAACAGGCTAAAACATTGATCCTTCAGCAGACCCGCAGAGGGAACACCCAAACCACAGGAATCTGGAGAGAGCATCATGAAGGCTAACCCTAATCTTGTCCTGCTTCTCTCTCTCTCTCTCTCTCCTCTCACTCTCTCTTCCTACCTCTCCTCTGTATAGTCACTTCCTCTATAATATTATCTTTTTCTTCCCTCACCTTTCTAGGTGCAGACTTAAAACTCCCAGTGCCAGCACAGGGTTAAACTCCACAATGAGCTCTTGATCCGAGACACCTACAAGGTCTCCCCCCTGCAAAAAAAAAAAAAAAGACAGACTTATGTCAGAGTTCTTGGTGACCCACCAAAGGTTAATGGTAAGACCCTACTGTCGAAGATAGCATATGTGTGTGAGACCAAACACAGAGACCTGGCCAGAATCTGGAAGAAGGTCAGTCCCCAGACAGTTAGATAGTCTAGTACCAGAGGGTGCTACATGAGCAACTGGGGGAAAATGTCCGACATTGGTCCAAACAACTTGTAGTCTAAGATACCCAGCAGGAAACAACTTGACTTAATGCTCATACAAGTGCAGTAGTGGCAAACAGCCATGGTGGGTAACCAACGGCTCTTGATTTGGCTAACAGATCCACTCAGTGGAATGGAACTCATTGCTGGATCTGGGAAATAAGTCAAAACCAGGTACAAAAAATGAGCTCAGTCTCCAAGAGCAAGATACCACCAAATGTGGGCTAGAAGAGAGCCAACACATATAAAATTCCCTCCAAAACATAGATGGTCATCCCTTCTATCTAGTACTAACTTCTCTCTCCGTTGGAGTATTTGCTTTTCTTTTCAGGTGGACAACGAACCTGAAGGGAGGATCAGCTAACCACACCTCACCAGGGCCCCAGCTGAAACCATAGAACAACTCAGGGGAAGGGCAAGAGTTCAGTGTTCATGGCAATCACAACACCAGAAAAAGGCTCAAGGAGATAAACACAGAGAACATCCAACACCAACTAAGCCAGTTATCCAGAGACACAGAGGTTCCCAAAACCTCATCACTGAAACAGAACTAAAATGACCCCAATGTGGCTCAGGGAAACTCGCGGAAGAGGGGGCGGAAAGATTGTTAGAGTCACAAGTTGGGGCATTATGCACAGAGACTGGGGCCTACCCCCCAGAACTCTTGACTAACCTCACAATGCACAACCCACATTCCCCATTGATGAGGGTCCCTTTGAAAGTGGGAGGACAGGGAGGAGGACAATGGAACCAAAACTATGAATGTAAAATCAGAATCATATAAATAAAAAATATATATTTAAAAAAAAAATGAGGGAAGCAGAATGAGAATACCATAAAATTTATAGTTTGAAGATCACTTTTATACTCATTAGCTAATTTCAATTTTACCAAACTTTCATATGTTTGCTTTGATTATTATTCCCAAGAGCTAAGTCTCTGAGATGTTCATTAATTTGCTCAGGGTCACACAGCTAATATTCCAATATTCTTACCACTCTATTGCTAAATTGACCACTCCTTCTACTATCCCATGCTCTCTCTCTGTCTTAAAATAGTAGAACTTTTTCATCTGGAATGTGTTGTTGAAAGAATGATTTTTAAAAAAAGTGCTACAGATGTCTGCTCAACTTCACTAGAAATTTCTTCATGCTTAGCTAAGATTATCTTCATTCCATCATATATATCAGTCTGCTCCTCATTGAGGGCAGGTGGATTAATGAAGAGGCAGTTGTCCCAGAGGAAAAGAGAAGGTGGACCCCAAAGGGTCAACTGAATATTCTGAACAAAGAACCCCCACTTATGCAATTATGATAGTAAATTGACTACAAACCTACGATCTACTGAGAATCTTTTTTTCTGAATCCTAGGTATGATGAATGTGCAGGCCCCATAAAGCTTTCATTCAGTACGACTGAGCTTTGTTATAACTTGCAAGTTTCCTAGAAGCTCAGCAAAGCTAAGGTTGGGGAATACCTAATAGATGTGGTCCTTGGTGTCAGCATCCAAGATTGGATGGGGGAAGGATGGTGCTTGGGGATGTCTGATACCTGCCATAGTTCTGCCAGCCAGCCTGGACCTATAAAATGTGTGAGGTGAAGAGCAAGAGTACCTACTCTTCAACAACAGTACCATATCTGAGGCAAAAAGGATCTCTGTCAAGAGAAGAAAGGATTATTGTCTGTCCTCTCCCTCCAAACCCCAGGTGGCTTCAGACATTAGGTGTCCCAGTCCTACTTTAAGCCAAAGGTAAGTGTTATTTGCAATACACCTTCCCCTTACTGAAATTCTATCATGAAACCTAATGAAGTATGATGGAAGCTTCTATAAATATGCAAGAGTAAGTAGAACTATTCACTTATGTGTGTACATTATTATTTAGCAGCGAATTACAAGATGTTTGACCACTGAAATGAAGATTTGACATTAGTATTCTGAGGCTACTTTCTACTTGAGAGCTAATGCTCCTCCCACACTATGAACCCACTTTACAAGGAGAAAACCATGGTTGGATGAGTCATATGGACTGAGCAGAAGAGGACAGAGGGGTTGGTGGTGATTTGGGAACTAGTCACAGTTCCAAAAGCCCCAAAGGGGCCTCCCTGCGTAATAACCAGAACCTTTGATACCAGTGGGCCATCTATGAAGCATCAAGAGAAAGCAATAGAGAAAAAAAAGGAAGCTATTTAAATCTTATTTTGCTTCACTTTTTTTTAATGTAATTTGTAAATAGAACAATACTTAGAAAACAAATAAAGTTGGATTTGGTCATTAAAGAAACCAAATTTATGAATGAAAGATGGCTTAGTAGTTAAGTGTCCTATCTGTGCAAGCATGAGGACCTGAGGGGACCTGAGACCGCCTGAGTTCAAATCTCCAAATCTCATGTAATACAGGTGGGTGTGACCATGCACACCTATAACCCCAGTCCTGCAGGAGAGCAGAGACTCAAGAATCTTCTGAGCCCCACAAGCTCCATGATCACTAAAAGGAGACTCCAGCTCACAAAACAAGACCAGACAGAAGAGCAGTAAAGAAGGACACATGATGTTCCATCCTGGTCACTGCAGGTATGCAGACACGGTGCTGTGTACACACACACACACAGGCAAAAATGATTTTCAGGTTTTTTTATAAAACCACAATGTGGGCTGGAAAGAAGGCTTAGCAGATAGGGCATATGTTTACAAAGCCAAAGGACCCAGTTTCGATTCCCTAGGACCCACAGAAGCCAGATGCACAAGGTGGCTCATGCATCTAGAGTTCATTTGCAGAGGCTGGAGGCCTTGGCATGCCCATTCTCTCTCTCTCTCTCTCTCTCTCTCTCTCTCTCTCTCTTTCTCTGTCTCTCTCTCCCTCAGATAGAAAAATTAAAATTAAAAAAATAAAACAGAAAACTACAAGGAGGGAAACCTTTCGGTGGATGATTGGTCAGGGAAGCCTATCAGCACCCCCAGACAATACAGGCCATTGCTAATGTCCTTGGTTACACACCAAAACTAGACTATAAGACCCTATTGCTGAAGGTGTCACATATGTCAGCTTTTAGACATTGAGAAATTAAGCGGGAACTGAGCTGGCAGTCTCTTCTATGCTGGCTACATGTCAGTTCTGCAAAGTGCTATGCAGGCTACTGAAGGACAAAAGTCATCAATAGTCTGAGCCAGCAGTGGGCCTTTTAAACTATACAACCAGCCAGCCAGGAAAGATGAGCCTATGGGTACAACAGTGGCATGATGTTATGGTGTTAACAAACTGCTCACTGGCTGGATTTGAAGCTTGCTCCACAGAAGGGTATTCATGCATTACTGAAAATCTAACCAAACGCTATGGCTTGGAATGTCATAGGCTCTAGGGTGAAGCTACTACTTTTTGGGGGCTAAATAGATATGTTGTACCCATCAAATTGCCCTCCAAAGACTCATATTTATGCTCACGAAATAGTGCTGTTCTCACTTTTGATCAGATAAGGTTCTTTTTTGCTGATGACAGTGACTACTAGAAAGACTCAAAACTCGTCAACGTTCTGAGAAATGATAATAATCAACATTAAAAAAGATATCCCTCCTATACCTGCTAAATCTCAGGGAACTTTCCAGAAGAGGTGGAAAGAAAAGGGTAAGAGCCAGAGAATTGCTAAGAGTGTTTTGGTATATTGTATTCCATACACCAGGTTGTCATTGCATTCATGACCTCATAGCAGCTATCACTACCTGCACAAGACCTGAACAATATTAGGTCCATCAGCATGTCATTATAGATGACAAACTAAGCAAAAGAAAAAAACACTAGACATCAAAATATAGGAGAGATTAGTCAATGGGAGGAAGGGCTTCAATGAGAAGAGCATGGGAGAAAGGGAAAAATAAAGAGTGATAGGAGGGTTTATTATCAAAACAATTATGCATATGTATAACAATTAGCAATAAAATAATAAAACAAAAACCACAGTGAGACACCATACCTTTTATGATGGTTAATATCAAAAAGATGAAATATAACAAGTGATGATGAAGATGTGGAAAAAGGGTACACTGTTGGTGGGAATGTAGATGAGCATAGTTGTAACTGAAAATAGTATGAAATTCCTCAGAACACTGAGAACAAAACTCCAAAATCCTACTTGCATGCATATCATATCAGTGTACAAGAGATGTCTGCATTCTCATGCTCATTTAAGCATTATTTAAAATAATCGTAATATCCAATCAATTTGTATACACTAAGGAATGTATAAGTAAAGAAAATATAATGTATATATGCAGTGAAATACTACTTAATCTTTAGAAAGAAGGTTCTGCCATTTGTATCAGCATGATCATGGAGGACATTATGCTGAGTGAACTAAGGTTGACACTGAAAAACAAATACTGTATAAGCTAACTTATATGTGAAGCCAAAAGCAATTGAGGTTAAAGACACCCAGAGTCGCATGATGGTTGCCAATGACCAGTATAAGAGGAAATGGATAGTGAGATGCTGATCAAAGCTACAGACTTTCAGTTATGAGAATTTAAGTTACAGCATTAGTAATGAAGGATGCATTAATTAATTTGCTTGTGGTAATCATTTCATAATGTAAATATATCAAATAACCATGTTGTATACCTTGAACATATACAACTTTGTCAACTAAACATGTTTACTTAATTTTCGTGTGTGTGTGTGTGTGTGTGTACATGTATGAATGTGTGTGCAGGGGAGGGAGCTCATGTTAAATTTGTGTGTGTACCTGTGGAGGCCAGGGTTGACTTTGAGTGCCTTCCGCAATCACTCTGTACATTACTTATTGAGATAGGAACTTTCACTTGACCCCAAGATTTGCTGATTCAGCTAGTCTACCTAACCAGCTTGCCCTGGGGATTCCTTGTCTTCATCTCCTGTTCAATGGTATTACCACACCTCTCCAGAATTTAAATGGATGCTGGAGACCTGAACTCTGTTCCTCACACTTACCTGGAAAATGCTTTAATCCACTGAGCCATCTCCCCAGTCCCTTAATTAATTTTCAATGCCTACCTATAAAGAAAATCTAATCTAAGCTGGAAAAAATGGCTCATATCTTTATTCCCAGAATTTGGGAGGTTGAGACAGGAGGATTGTCACAAATACAAGACCAGACTAGGCTTCATAATGTGAAACTCATTATGTAAGTAAGACCCAGTCTCACAAAGGGGAAGTAGGGGGCTTTGGGAGATGGATCAGTGAGTGAACGTGCTGGCCACATAAGTGTCACAACCTAAGTTCAGATCCCCAGAATCCACATGAATAAAAACATGGTAGCTTTCACTTGTAATCCCAGCACACCTATGGCAAGAGGGGAAGCAAAAACTGAACCCTCAGAAGCTTACAGGATAGCTAGCCTGGCATACCATACACAGCAGTGAACATGAGACTCCGCAACAGACAAGGTAGAAAGTGAAGACTGACAGCTGAAGTTGTCCTCTGACCTTCACTAACAACCCCCGACACAAACATATGATAAAACATGCACAAACTATTATGAAATTATTACCACAAGCAAATTAATGCAACCTTCATCACTCATGCTGTAACAAATTCTCATAACTGAAAGTTTGTATCTTTGATCAAAGATATACACAAACCAAACAAATGAAAAAAATTAAAGGAAGGAAAAAAAAGAAAATGATAACCAGATTCTTTCAGGGAAAATAAAAGGTGTTCCAAACCCTGGTAGCACAGAGAAGATAGCTCTTCCATAATGTGACTGCCCCCCCTGTCCAGCTGCCAGGGAAAGCAAATTAACTCTACAGCACCCGGCCCCCACCCACCATCTCTGGACAAGATTCTTCTCTCTTTTGTAGAAAGGGAGCAGATGTCCTCCAGGCAGTTTTTTCTAAAGGACTTTAGAAAGTAGCATCTGCTGTAGGCTATGCCTACCCTTCAAGAAGCTTCTGAAGATGAAGGAATTTCCCTGCTTCCTGGATTGCCCCTCCTTGAGCCTCAACTTACAGAATGAGCTTGCCTGGTCTGCTCTACCACAGAGCATGAGGACAGATCTGATATACATAAATCAACATATTACTCATTTCCTAGCACTGCCTTTGACAGCTGTTACATGAGCACATTGTTAGAAACTGTCAAGCAATGATACACAGCGCCTTTTACAACATATGTTGACTTTTATCTAGTATAGTTCCATAATTAGCTCCAGGCAAAGCAAAGCCAGGCATCCAGGTGGCTGTGTGATTTCAGTTAACCTTTGCTATGCTCTAGAGAAAGTTAACGGGGTTGGGATTGGGGTGCAGCTGTCCAGGACTCAGGGGGCTAGATGGGTGAGAATATACTTCTTTCACTTTCCTACCCTCCAGAACATAGGAAATGATTCAGCATTCAGAGTCCCTGGGGTAATTTGAGCTGGTTACAGTGTTCTAACCCCTCCCCTGCCCCAAACCTGGATGAGCTCTGCAGTCACTATAGAAAAACTTCTTCAAGAACATGGGCCACTCAACATGAAAGAACTTGAAAGAGAAAGGTAGGTAAGTGTCACTTCAAGCATGATGGCTATGATATTTGTTTCTCTTTTTTTAGAAAAAGACTAAACTTTCAAATTACACATGACAAAAATAAATATGATATTATGTAATAAAAGCATATGCCACTGAACTGAAGTCTCAGCAGGGTCAACTGGCCAGACAAGATGGCATGAGTACTTAGGGTGAGCAGGTCTGGATTCAAGTTCTGGCTCCTTCATACACTCACAGAGTAACCATGGAAAAACTTGTAATTTGCTAGGGCTCCATTTCCTTAGCAGAGGCAATACTACTGTTTAAAGCTTAGTGAATTAGGACTTATTCACTTTGGCTTCTCTAGCACCCTGAACAGTACCAAGATCAAGAAATATTTTCAGTAAATGAATACATATACAAGTTATTCTTTAAAAAAATGAAAAGACACTAAAACATTTTAAAGACAAACTCAGGGTCCAAACATAAATGATCTGATTTAACTTTCCATGTCTCCTTTGGGAACCAATCAGGAATAGTGCTCCAGCTACCATGGAGGCAATGAACCTGAATAAATCTGTGGGAATCTGAAAGATGTGGGTGGCACTAATGGCACAGGAGTTATCTAAATCTTTATTTTATATATTTGAAGATATTGAGAATTTCCCACATATACACACCCCAAGCCAAAAAAAAAAAATATGTATATATAGGATCTTCAGCAAAAAGCATGTGTAAGGAAAGTTAAAGAGAAAAGCAAGCAGGGCTTTATCTCTTCAGACAGAGACAGTTTATTGAACCACAGTTTGGTAATTTGAATAGATAGCCCCCCAATTTAGTAAGTGTTTTATTAGTTTGTAGTTTGCATCTGCAGCACCTGGCTGGAGGCAGTGTCACTGGGTGGATTTTAAGGTGTGGTGGTGGGTTTGAGATTTCAATCTAAAGATATGCAAAGTGTGCCTAGCTGGAGTTCCTGAAGTGTGCTGTGCTGTGTGGCTTCTAGCTCATGCCTTCTTTCTCTGTGTTTGGTCCTGTGAAGGAAGGCCAGCTTCTTCTGCCATTATGGAACTTCCCCTGGATCTACAAGCTTCAATAAATCCCTTCCTCCCTAACTGTGCCTGGTCTGGAAGTTCATCTCAGCGAACCTGAAGCTGTCTGCTACAGAAGTTGGTACCAGGAGTGGGGTGAGATGAACCTAACCACGTGGGTTTTCATCTTTTGGAACCTTTGTTTTGGAGGAATAAGCATGGACTTGGTGCTTGCAACTGAAGATGCCTTCTGGAGTGGTAAGCCAAATATTATGGGCTATTCTGATGAGAGTTTGAGAATGCTAAATACAGACAAGTATTGAACTTCAAGGCTTGGCTTATGAGCTTTCTAAGGGGAAGGAAAGACTGCAGAGAACTTTGTTGGAACTGGGCTACTGGCATAAGGGTGGCTGCATTCTGCTACCCAGGCTCAGAGAGTTTTATCATGGTTAAACTTGTAATGGACTGATGTGTTTGGCTAAAGATATTGGACTGAGAGATTTAATATTTTAAGTTGGAAAACCTCAAGCAAGTTAAAATTATAGCCACTGAGACTGGTTTTAGGTTGCAGAAGCTGATATTGTGAAACACATTAGCAATCTTAAGGAAGGTGGGCCAACTGCTTTATATTAAAACAATGGAGAAGATGCATGAGGAAAGACTATGATAGAAATACAAATTCTTTTGGAAGGAGTTGACTAGAAAAGGAACCTGCTTTTCAAGGTCATGATTTATTTCATCCCTGAATTAAAAATATGTCTGTGTCCTGCACACCTGGTATTAGTTTTGGAAGCATGAAAACTACATGGAGTGGTCATGAATTACACATGGTTCCAGGATTGGCTGCTGAGATGCGGCATGAGGCAGGGCATGATGACCCTGATAGGCTGGAGCCTTTGGAAGATGGACTGTGGTTTTCATGGAGACCTGAAAACATTTTGCATATACCAGGACTATGCAAGGGCTACTGTGGTAGTTTGAATATATGTCCCCCAATATATTCAGTGTTTTATTAGTTAAAGGTTGCATCTGCAATCACCTTGCTAGAGGCAATGTCACTGGGGGCCGGTCTTATGGTGTTAATGGTGATGGTTTGAGATTCCATTGTAAAGATATGCAAATGTGCCTAGCAGGAGTTCCTGAAGTGTGCTGTGTGACCTTTTGGCTGTAGTTTTGCTCTGTGTGCTGTGGTGGCTGGTTGGCTTTCTCTCTCTCTGTTTGGCCCTGTGGAGAGCAGGCCGCTTCTCCTTCCTTTATGGAACTTCCCCTGGATCTGTAAGCTTCAATAAATATCCCTTCCTCCATAACTGTGCCTGGTCTGGAAGTTCATCTCAGCGAACCTGAAGCTGTCTGCTACAGCTACCTTGGAGTGTACTGTTGGCCTGGGATGGAAGTTTTCTCTAGCTACTCTGCCCAGCTGGAGGGGAGGAAACGGAAAACCTGGAGACTGTCAATCTCTGGTTATATTGAACTTGATCTGCAGAAGTTTGATGATTGCTGATGGTGTTTGAGTTTGCATTATTCTAGTCTCTCTTTGCTATGACTTATACTGTAAGTCCAAAAATCACTGAAGAAAGATCCTAGACTCAAGCAGTATGTAAAAACAAAGACTGTTTATTCTGCAGATTCAGCCAGCATGCAGGGGTCAACCATTTGTACAAGATGGCAACCACGAGAGGAGCACAGAGGCCCCTTTTAAGCACAGCTAGGGGAATTCCAGGCAGGTTAAGTAATCTTCTAGCATGATTGGCTAAGCAAGCAGCAGTTACATTTATACACCTTTGATTGGTTGGGGCAAAAAGGAGTCAGCCCCATGGTATAAGGGGAGTTTCAAATTCAGAAAAGGACAAAGGGAAGGAGAGACACCCAGTCACCACCAGTTTCTAGGGTTAATTTAGTTAGAGTCTCCTTTAGGATCCAATTCATTCTTTCTACCTGTCCTGAACTCTGGGGATGGTAGAGACAATGGAGTTTCCAATTTGTCCCCACAGTTTTAACTATGGCTTGGGTTACCTATGAGATGAAGGCTGGTCCATTATCTTACCCCAAAAGAACAGGTAAGCCATACCTTGAAATGATGTCATCTAATAATTTCTTGGCTGTGGTTGTGGCAGTCTTGTTCTTGGTCAGAAAAGCCTCAGTCCATCCTGAAAAGGTGTCTATAAATATCAGTAAATACTTGTATCCATACAAACCAAGTTTTATCTCTGTGAAGTCAATTTCCCGATTTACTCTTGGTTGGGTTCCTCTTTCCCTGATTCCCAACCAAGAAACCACTTTTTGCATTTACCAGGTGGCAAGTATGACATCGGACCATGGCTTCTGCCTTTTGCTTCAAGTCAAAAACTTTAATGTGGGCCCACCTAAGTAAGTCCTCAATCTTTCTGTTGACCCAGATGAGTGCTCTGGTGTATTTGTCTAATGAATTGACTAGCAAAGTCCAATGGGAGGATGATCCTTCCATCGGGAGTCTTATACTATCCTTGTTCCTTATAGGCTGCCGTACAGGTCCTAATCCTCTGTTGTTCTGCATCAGTATAGTTTGGTGTCTCTGGCAAGGTTGGTGTCAACATTGGAGGCAATTTTGCCACCAGGGCGGTTGTGACCAGGAGGGCAGCCTCTAGTGCCACCTTGTCAGCCCTGTTGTTTCCTTTGGAGGTAGGTTCATCCCCTTTCTGGTACCCGGGGCAATGCATGATTGCTACTTCCCTAGGTAGCCATATGCCTTGCAGGAGGTCCAAAATCTCCTGTTTATTTTGATGGTTTTTCTTTCAGCTGTTAATAGTCCCCTCTCTTTATAGATGGCCCCATGGACATGTATTGTTGAAAAGAATATCAGCTATCTGTGTAGATATTAAGTCTTTTCCCTTGGCCCAGTTGCAAGGCCTTGGTCAGGGCTATTAATTCAGCCTTCTGGGTGGACGTACCTGGAGGGAGGGCTTCTGCCCATACAGTTGTCTCTTCAGTTGTCACTGCAATTCCTGCATACCAGACACCATCCTTAAGGACACTGCTACCATCTTTATACCAGGTTAGTTCTGCCCACTTAAGGGGAAAGTCCTTGAGATTCAGTCGGGTCCCTTGTAAACTGCTCAAGATCTCCAAGCTGTCATGTATGGGACTGTCCAGGTCCTGGGCAGGTATCAGTGTTGCAGGATTGAAGGCTTGACTGGTGGCAACAAGCCATCTGTCAGGAGGCTGTTTTAGCACTCCTTCAATAGTGTAAGGAGTAGTCACTCGCGGGGTTTGGCCCAAAGTTAGTTTATCTGAGTCTTTGACCAGAAGGGTGGTGGCTGCTATTATTCAGAGACATGGGGGCCATCCTATTGCCACTGGGTCTAGTTTCTTTGACAGGTAAGCAATTAGCCTCTTCCAGGGGCCGAGGGCTTGAGTCAATATGCCTTTATTTATGCCTTTGTTTTCATCAACTTAAAGATGGAAAGGTTTGTGGATATCTGGTAAGGCGAATGCCGGGGCTTCAAGGAGGGCCTCTTTTAATCAGAGGAAAGCCTTTTCCATTTCTGGGGTTCATTCTAGGGAGTTTTCTTGCCCCCTTGTGGCCTCATAGAGAGATTTGGAAATTTCTGTGAATCTGGGTATCCAGAGTCTACAAAACCCTGCTGACCCCAAGAACTCATGTAACTGTCACTGGGTTTTGGGGTGGAGGATGTTGAGGTTTGTCTCTTTGCAGGCTTGAGACAACAGGCGTTAGCCCCCCCCCCCCCATTGAATATGTACCTAAGGTATGTTAGCTCCCTCTGGCAGAGCTACACCTTTCTGGCTGAGACTTGGTATCACATGAGGTCCACTTCTTTCAGCAAGGCCTCTGTGGCTGAGTGGTAGGCTTCTTCATGTGAGGCTGCTACAAGGAGGTCATCTACATACTGCAAGAGGGTTATTTGGGTATGGGCTTGATGTTACTCACCCAAATCCTCATGGGGTGCCTCATCAAAGATGGTGGGTGAGTTTTTAAATCCTTGCAGCAGTCTATTCCATGTTAATTGTCTGTCAAATCTATGTTCTGGATCACTCCAGTCAAAGGCAAACAGAGGTTGGCTGGCCGGGGCCATCAGAAGACTGAAGAATACATCCTTGAGGTCCAGCACCATGTACACATTGTATTAAGGTGATAAAGTGCTTAGCAGAGTGTATGGGTTTGGCACCATGGGGTGGATGTCCTCCACTCATTTATTAACTTCCCTCAAATCCTGCACAGGCCCGTAGTCATTGGAGTGGGGCTTCTTTACTGGCAGGAGAGAAGTATTCCAGGCGGACTGACAAAGGACTAATATCCCTTGTTCCCGAAGTCAGTTTATGTGAGGCGTTATACCAAGTTTGGCCCCTTGGGGCATAGGGTATTGGCGTACCTGGATTGGGCTGGCATTAGCCCTCAATTGGGCCACAATTGGGGCCCAATGCTTAGCCAGCCTGGTCTGATTTCTTTCTGCCTATACACCTGGAATCCTTTCCCATAGTTCCCTCAGATATGGGCTCTCAGGGATAGCTTGGGAGGGTGAGGTATAGAGTTTATACTCTTCCTCCAGGGACACAGTCAACACATGTACAGAACCATTCTGATTGAGAACCTGTACTCCCTTGGGGCTGAAATGGATTTCTGCTCCCATTTTAGTAAAGAAGTCTCACCCCAGGAGTGGATATGGGCACCCAGGAATAACCATGAATAAATGGGTTACCCATCCCATATCCAAGTCCACTTCTTTTCAGAAAGTCAATGAATATTGATTAGTCCTGGTGGGTCCCTGGACCCATGTTTTCTTGTTAGATAGGTGACCCATATGGTGTTTGAGGATAGAATGTTTTGCACCAGTATAGACCAGAAAGTCTACTGGTTTCCCTTCCACTTTCAAGGTTACCCAGGGCTCATGGAGGGACATGAGCCCCAAGCCCTCAGTCACTGAGTTCTCCTATTTCCAAGATTTTTGGATTTTTGTCTCTTTGTCTTTTTGGACATTCATTTTTCCATTGTCCCAGCTCTTGGCAATAAGCTCATTGGTCCTTTTGGAGATGGGGTCAGTATTGCCCTTCCCTTCTCAATTGTGGGGCTGGTTTGCTGCTGTCTCTTCCATAATCCATGATTTTTAATTCCCTTGGGTCAGATTTTCCTGTGGCAGCCAGTAGTATTTTGGCTAAGCCTCTAGTCTGTTTATCTTCTGGAGTCTCCCTATTATTATAAACTCTTTCTGCTATAGCTACAAGTTCTGACCTCTGCTTACCCGTGAAACCATCCAGTCACTGGAGCTTTCTGCTGATGTCTGGTGCCACCTGGATGACAAAAGCCATGTTAATGGCAGACTGGTTTTCTCTTGCTTCTGGGTCCAGAGGTGTATAGGTATTGTATGCTTCTAATAGTCTCTCTAAAAAGGTCCCTGGGCTTTCCTCCTTACAGAGGAGTGCTCCAACTCACCAATCAGTGGAGAACCAATAGTTCTCCTAAGAAACGCTCCACTATTGAGCCTGGGGGTCCCCAGCAATCTGGAACAAGCCCCCAAATCATTGACAAAAGACCCCAGACTCAGGTTGTATGTAAAAACAAAGAGTGTTTATTCTGAAGAATCAGCCAGCATGCAGGGGTCAACCATTCGTACAAGATGGCAACTACAGGAGGAGCATGCAGGCCCCTTTAAAGCACAGCTATGGGAATTACAGGCAGGTTAGGTAATCTTCTAATGTGATTGGCTAAGCAAGAAACAGTTACATTTGTACATCTTTGATTGGTTGGGGCAAAAGGGACATGCTTGGGCATGTTTGGACATGTCTGGGCATGCGTAGAGACACCTTACAGGAACTGACTCAGAGTCTGCCACCTTGGGCCTACCTTTTTTGGTCATTGCTCAGAGATATTGCAGGAACTGGGCAGCTGTCTCCCTGGCCACATGTCAGTGAAGCCATTGATTAACAGGTCTTTGTTCATGGTTTCCGAGAAGTCTTGCCTGTCACTCCGGGAAATTGAAACTCAAGCCTAGTTAGGGTGGCAATTTCCTAAAGCCTGTCATGGCATCAGTTTGGTCCCTTCAATACCAGCTGAAAATGTTTACTCTGTTCCTTTATATGTTGATAGTATATAACTTGTTTGAATTTACAGGACTCACAGCTAAGAGACAATCTTAAATCTCAGATGAGACTTGGGACTTTAGAACTACCTTAAGTTGGTAAAGACTGAATACAATTTACAATGTGTGATGGTTTGAATCTATTAGGGGCCAGGGGCGGAATGTGGTAGTTCGAATAGATGTCCCCAATATAGTCAGTGTTTTATTAGTTTGTAGTTTGCATCTACAGCACCTGGCTGGAGGCAGTGTCACTTCAGGAACTCCAGCTAAGCACACTTTGCCTTGCTGGAGTTCCTGAAGTGTGCTGTGCTGTGTGGCTTTTGGCTTGTGGCTTCTTTCTCTGTGTTTGGTCCTGTGAAAGCAGGCCAGCTTCTTATGCCATTGTGGAAATTCCCCTGTATCTATAAACTTCAATAAATATCTTCCTCCCTAACTGTGCCTGGTCTGAAAGTTCATCTCAGCAAACCTGAAGCTGTCTGCCACACACAGCAAGGGGCTAAAAACTTCCTGTGGGATGGAGGCTGAAGCACTCAGCAGGGGAAGGAGCTAAGCTACGAAGGCACTATTTGAGGAAATGACAAGAATCAGCTGCAGTGTGGTGGGGGCAGAAAAGTATCTGAATAACAGCAATGTTCAGTGTATTGGATCTTTGACAATGAGTCAGAGGAGCTTCCTCAGTGATTTTCTTCAGGGCAGAATGTCTTGATTGTTTCAGTTCCTCAGAATTTCCTGTGTTAAAGAAAGTTCATCAATCTTTCATGAAGACAGTCCATCAACCCTTCATATCTAGACTATGGAAAACGAAAAGAAAATTGGGAAGTCATGTGGGGGCATAGGATCCATCTGTAACTACTTTATGATGAGGGTGGGATGGTGATGAAGGGGTTGTTTTACAGGGTCTAGAGAAAGTAGGGGTGTAAGCCAGATTGAGGGCATTGAACCTGTCTAGAACATCTGTAGTGAGGACCCAAGATAGGGAGTGGGGCAAGTTATGGCATTAAGACATTCCAGAAGGAATTTCTGTTAAAAAAAAAAATAGAGGACAAGGCAAAAATGTAAGCAGGATTATTATTAGGAGGAAGGGAATAAGTATGGGGAGTAACCTGGTTGTAAGTGACCCAAAATCCCATCCTGAGACATCCATGTCACTTTTGAAACTTTCTTTGTCTGGTCCCAGAGTCATTTGACCTACTGGCAATGGTTAAGAGGTCAAGTCTTTTGTGATTTTGGAGTTTTATAGGGGCCAGTGAATCAAGATGATGTTGGATGAAGTGATCTGATCTTACATTTCTTTTTGGCTTTTTAACAGCTGGCATGATAGGAAATGTTTTTCATGTATAGACACTACAAGTCTAGTTGCTCCTGTGGTGATACTGGTAAATATATGTAATGTTGTGAGCAAGGGGAGAACAATTAAATCTCTTTTAGGCTGTATATTAGCAGTTATAGGAGTTGGAATAGGGAAGTTAGCAGGTATAAGAAATATAGCAGGAGATAGAAGACACAGAGTGTATATGTCCGGTTAGTGAGGTGTGTGTATGTGTTGAAGTTTTATATATCCAGAAGGTACCGCGTGACTGATCATAGGCATTTTTTAGAAGGTATGTTAGAAATCTTGAAAATACAACTCAAGAGACATAAACAAGGAATCCAGTGGCATCTGAAGAATGGGCTGGAGGCCATTTTTAAGGCCAGTTTTATAGCTGTATTTTGAAAAGGAACAGGTTTTACAGGGGCAGGTTACTGTCACATGGCTCTGTTTATAGGAGTCGAGGTGGAAGTGTGGTTCAGTGGGACTATAGCAGGAACATGGACTTGATTTTGTCCCAAGAGGTGGCTCTGGAAGCAAAACCATACTAGCAGGCAATCATAGAGTTCCAAGTAACAACAGGCATTTCTGAAACCATTTGAAATTGGAGCTGGTTAAACAAACTGTTTAAGTAGGCAAATAAAAAATTGACTCATGGAAAGCAGAAAGTCAGTAATTGTGAGGGAGCCCTGGCACACAAGAGAATGAGTTTTATCTCAGAGGAGATAAGTAAGGTTTTATGTATAGTTGTACCTTAACAGGAATATGAACGATAACTTCATAAAACAGGTGTCTTAGTGGGCCAGAGAGATGTCAGGGCACACACAGAAAAAGATAGTAAAATGGCTATTTTAGAAAGCTAATACAGCCCAAAATAATTTTGGCTCTGGATTGCTAAAATTTACTTTTCCACAATTGTTGTAGTCTATCAATGAAGTCCTGGTAACATGGGAGCCTCAGCTTTTGGTGTTCCATTTGACAAACATCACTTTGTGCAGGTAGTTTTCCCCATGTGTCTAGTAGGCTTTTTCTTAGAATCTTTTATAGGTTATTCTGAACAGGCAGGAGACAGTTCTTTAGGAGACTGATACTATCAGAGCCATTATGAAAGAAACTCCTAGATCATATTAAATCTATTAGCCATTATGATCTGGTCAGTATACACCCCCCCATATATACATACATATCTACATACTTACATATGTGTGTGTGTGTGTGTGTGTGTGTGTGTGTATACACATATAGGCATAAATTCATATATACATACATATGAATTTTTCTGTATGTGACATGACACCTATAAGCGACATAAGTATTATATCTAAGATTGAAAATAGTAACACAAGAGGTAAGTAAGGAAATAAGGAATTTTGTCTGTATAAGTAAGAAAGAAGACATCTTTGGAGCAAAAAAAAAAGGTCAACTGAATAACCTACTACAACCCCAAGGGGAAAACCTGCAACCCTACTGAGAAGGGTCCCCAGAGGAATAGGGGCAGGGATGAGGGTACCAACACATGATGCGCCCATACTAAGTATGTCTATAATTAATTTAAAAAAGAAATTTCTAAACATATGAAAATTTGGTTTAGGTAAGTGAAGAAGTTTTAGAAACTAGTTTTGAGGCAATGTTTGAAATATTTTGAACAATTTTAAAGTTAAACTTGATGAAAATTAGGAAATTAACTAATTTTGAAGTTTAGATATCAAGTTTAAACATACTTTATAAGGCTTGTAATATTGACTTACTCGGTACAGAGTTCAAAAGAGGTTATAACTTTAGAAGAACTAATGAAAATATGTCAAGGTGTTCCCTGTACTGGTTGGTATGTGGGCAGGTGTGACAGTGTGGAGTGAATAGGCCAGACCCCTGCTTCCTGGCTCCTCCCAGCTTCATGCTCTGGGCTCCCTGTGCTGGTCTGTGTACTGGTGGGTACAGTGGTGTGGAGTGAGTAGGCCAGATCCCTGTTTCCTGGCTCCTCCCATTTCCCTGGTCCAGGTTCCCCAGGCCAGACTGTGTGCGGGTGGGCATGGCGTGGAGTAACAAGGCCAGATCCCTGTTCCCTGAGTCCACCCAATCCTCTGGTCCTGATACATCCTACCCTGGTCCCTGTGTGAACTGTGAAATCAGGCCTTTTGCTCTGGTACTTTTGCTCTGGCCACTGGGTACCAACATCCCTGTTTACCTGAGGCAGAGGTGCACTGGTCAGGGGATAAAAAGTTCCTCCTCAATAAAATAGTCTTCCTAAAATGGGTAGACAACAATACAAAAAAAGCCAATTAAAATCAGAAAACTTAGAGATCTCCACCAAGGATGCCTAGTCCTACAATGGAAGTCTCCAATGAAATCATGGTGAAATCAATAGAAATTCATTACCACAATGAAAACATAACAACCAATGAGACCCTGAACAAAAAAAATTCTTAACTGGAAGCAAACCATAAAAGAACCAACAATCATATCAATGAAATTGAACAGAATTGTCTCCAGAGCATTCAGCATTTGATAGCAGACTTAACTTGATTGAAGTGAATGGGAGAACCATTCAAAGAGATATGAATAAATTGAAGGTGATCAAGAAATGGAAGAACTCAACAACTTGTTGATTAAGCTTAATGAAGACTTGATTAATTGCAAGAACGAATTCCAGGAAACATCAGAAAATCAGAACTTGGACTTCCAGATAAGATGGTGGCATAGGAACCAAGCCAAACCAGCCCAGGGAGGAATTTAAGCAAAACCGCAGCAAAATACACTCTTCTTCTGAAAAGTGCAGGAGTATAGGTCTTTCCTTAGACACAGCAAAGTAGCAGGAGAGACAAAGATCCACCACCAGAAAGGAGGAAAATGGCCAGAATCCAACTGAGGAGCTTGCAGCCTTAATCCACACAATCTGCGTGCCCGGCATCGCCTGCCAGATGTGCTGAGCAGCAGCAACAGAGACCAAACAAGGGGAAATTCCAACCTCATCAGCCTCCTTGCAGAGTCAAGAAATCTGAATGAAAGAGAGCTGAGATCAACAAAGGAGCTACAGAAAGAGATACAGAAATGTTCACCAATGAGATTGTTTGAGATGAAATGTCTAACAAAGATTTGAAAGAATGATTCAAAGAAATGAAAGAAAATGAAAGGATTCAAAGAAGAAAACAAACTCCTCAAAGAGAGCACAGGAGACCAGCTTCATCAAATAAAAAGGTCATTACAGGACATGAGTAAGGATAGAAATACTGAAGAAAAACCAGGCTGAAATCCTAGCTCTGAGAGCACAGGCAGTGAAATAAAATACTCTGTGGAAGGTCTCACCAATAGAATGGGTGAAGGAGAGAAGAGAATATCTAAACTAGAAGACCAGGTGGCCCACCTAATACAGTCCAACAAAGAAAAAGACAAGCTAATAGAAAGGTAGGAATGGGAATTCCAAGGTATCTGGGACACTATGAAAAGATCAAACATAAAAATTCAGGGTATAGTAGAAGGAGAAGAATTTCAATACAGAGGCTTAGTAGGCATTTTCAACAAAATCACAGAGGAAAATTTCCCCCAAATTGGGAAAGAAATGCCAATGCAGATAAAAGAAGCTTTTAGAACACCAAACAGACAAAACCTAGAAAGAACCTCTCCTGGTCATGTTATAATTAAACTACTAAACATGCAGAAAGAAAATATATTGGAAGCAGTTACAGAGAAAAAGCAAGTAACCTACAAAGGCAAGCCCATCAGGATCACAGCAGATTACTCAACACAAACTTTAAAAGTCAGAAGGGCTTGGAATGATCTATTCCAAGTTATAAAAGATAAAAACTGTTAACCAAGATTACTTTATCTTTCAAAGTTATCTATCCAAATTGATGGAGAAATAAGGACATGCCACAACAAAAACAGGGTAACAGAATTCATGACAAATAAACCAGCTCTACATAAAATACATGAAGGAATCCTTCATGCTGCAGAAAAACAAAACACACATAGAAGGAAATAGAAAAATAAACCAGATTCAATTAACAGTCAAAACAAGTGAGTAAAGGGAAAATGGGAAGCACTACAAAACAAGAAGAATGGTGAGAATAAACACTTAACTTTCAGTAATAACTATTAATATCAATGGCCTCAATGCCCCAACCAAAAGTCAGAATGTAAAAAGGCAGGATCTGCCATCTGTTGCCTCCAGGAGACTTATATCTCAATAAAAGATAGAAACTTTCTTAGGGTGAAAGGTTGGGAAAAGGTATTTCAAGCAAATGGGCCTAGGAAACAAGCAGGGGTTGCTCTCCTAATTTCTGACATGATAGACTTCAAACCAACATTAGTGAGGAAAGATATAGAAGGTTATTTTATACTGATTAAAGGAACAATCCAACAGGAGGACATTCCAATCCTAAACATATATGCACCTAACATGTGGACTCCCAATTTCATCAAACAAACACTATTAGACATAAGGTCAGAGGTAACAGCAACACAATGGTAGTGGGTGACTTCAATACCCCACTATCATCAATTAGCTGGTCATCCCTGCAAAAAATAAACAGAGAGACATTGGGATTAAATGCTGTCATAGAACAAATGGACCTAACAGATATATACAGAACATTCCATCCAAATGCTTCAGAATAAACATTTTTCTCAGCAACACATGGAACATTTTCTAAAATAGAGCATATATTATGACATAAATCAAATCTTAACAAATACAGGAAAATTGAAATGATCCCTTGAACTCTATCTGACCACAATGGGATTAAACTGCAAATCAGCAACAAGAAGAACTACAGAGCAAACAGAAATTCATGGAGACTAAATAGTATACTATTGAATGATGAATGGGTCTTTGAAGAAATTAAAAAGGAAATCAATAAATTCATAGAATCAAATGATGATGAGAAAACAACATACCAAAACTTTTGGGACACAATGAAGGCAGTCTTAGTTTTTATTTATAGTTCTAAGTACCTATATTAAGAAATTAGAGAATTCACAAGTAAACAATTTAATGCTGCACCTTAAGGCCTTGGAAAAAGAAGAACAAGGCAAGCCAAAAATCAGTAGAAGGGAAGAAATAATAAAGATTATGGCAGAAACTAATGAAATAGAAACCAACTACATAAAAAAAAAAAATCCAAAGAATCAATGAAACAAAGAGTTGTTTCTTTCAAAGGATAAACAAGATTGATAAACCCTTAGCAAATATGACCAGAAGAAATATAGAAGAGACCAAAATTAATAAAATTAGAGATGAAAAAGGCACTATTGCAACAGATAGGAAAGAAATTCAGAAAATCATAAGGACATACTTTAAGAATATTTATGCCTCTAAGTGTGATATCCAAAAGAAATGGATGATTTCCTTGATTTATAATGACCTACCTAAATTAAATCAAGATGAGATAAACCATTAAAATAGACCTATAACAAGTATGGAAATCAAAGCAGTTATAAAAAGTCACCCCATTAAAAAAAAATCCAGGCCCAGATGGATTCACTGGTGAATGTTACCAGAATCTTCATGTAAGAACTAACATCACTGCTTCTCAAACTTTTCCATAAAATAGAAAAGGAAAGAATCCTACCAAACTCCTTCTATGAAGCCACAATGACCCTGATACCAAACCAGACAAAGACAGAACAAAAAAAAAGAAAATTACAAACCAATGTCCCCATGAACATAGAATCAAAAATTCTGAACAAAATATTGGCAAGCAGAATACAAGAATATATCAGAAATATTATTCACCCCAACCAAGTGGGCTTTATCCCAGAGATGCAGAGATGGTTCAACATATGCAAATCGATAAATGTAATACACCATATAAGTGGTCAGAAGGACAAAAATCACTTGATCATCTCAATACATGTAGAAAAAGCATTAAAAAAATCTAACATTCCTTCATGGTAAAAGTCTTACAGAAACTGGGAATAGAAGGAACACATCTTAACATAATAAAAGCTATTTATGACAAAGCTACAACCAGCATAATATTAAATGCAGAAAAACTTGAACCTTTTCCACTTAATTCAGGAACAAGACAAGGGTGTCCACTTTCCCCACTTATATTTAATATAGTACTGGAAGTCTTATCTATACCAATAAGGCAAGAGACACTCATAAAAGGGATACAAATTGGAAAGGAAGAGATCAAATTATTACTATTTCTGTTGGGGTCCCTCCTAGGGCCAGCCCAGGAGGGACGGCAGGGTCTCTGCCGAGTAGGGAGTGAGAGGCACAGAGTCATGACACAGACTCATCATCGCAAGAGGGGGCTGGGAGGGACGAGGTTTTAAGAGCTACTTTTGGTTCCTCCTTACAGCTTTTGTCATGGGCGGAAATGACTTCCTCCACAGAAGAGCCTTTAAGGCTGGCAATTATGGCAAGGAGGATAGGACTAATCCATGGGACTAAAACAAGAGTTTCATCCCAAAAGCCATAGAGGCCTTTTTGTTTCACTTTTAAGCCACGTTGCAGGAGGAGGGCCTTAAGAGCCTGCAATTGCAGGGTCCTCTGATGGGGAGGGAGGATGACCATTATGGTGTGGTGGTGTTTGGGGGGGGTGCCTAGGCTTGGACACTCCTGAATCAAGAAGACTTAGAAAATGATAACCCAGATCAAAAATGATAGCCCAAAGGATAATCATGCAAACCACAACACCTAATACTGGGGCCAACTGAGACATACAGATAGAATGTTGAGGACCCATGTGTCTTGTGCTTAGTGGGGGACTTCCATGGGTCATTACTCCATGGCCGTATGCCCACATGGTGTCTCCAGGGGAGGTCAGCCAATGGCCTCACCTTGGTTCCAAAATCGGGTGGGTCAGACCCTTATGTGATTTTGCTGGGATGAACCAAGAGTGGAGTGGCCAACACGGATTTTGGGACCATGTGGTGATGTGTGTCTTCCTGCCAGGGAAAAGATGAACAAAAGGAAAAGGGGGAAGGAGGGGGCTGCCCGCTCACCCTCAGGCAGCTATCAACACACAGAACAGCAAGGGGCCTACTCACTGATGATCAAGGAGAGGGCATCTTGCCAACTCTGAGGGGGCATAGGATCCCTGTTCAGGCGCCAGATGTTGGGGTCCCTCCTAGGGCCAGCCCAGGAGGGATGGCAGGGTCTCTGCCAAGTAGGGGGTGCGAGGAATGGAGTCACGACACAGACTAAGGGAGTTGGGTGGAAACAGGCAGAGGGCGAGCTGCTGCAAAGTCATTTATTCAAGGAAGTGTAGGTGGTTTAAAGGGTTTGGCTGGCCAATCATTGTATGGGGTGGTCCCCTTCTTGTGACCAATGACAGCCTGTCTCTGGGCAGATCATCTTGCAGCAGGTTTCTCGCAAGCATGGGACTGTAGCTGTTGTCATGCCAGGCCTGCACAGGATGCCATGTCCACAGAAGCCACTTCCTGGTTTCTTCTGGCATGCGGTCTGGCTAGGGCCTGACCTGCATTGTGCCATACATAAAAGACCATAAAGACTCTACCAGCAAACTGGTAGAGCTGATAAACACTTTTAGCAATGTAACAGGATATAAAATAAACACACAGAAATCAGTAGCTTTTCTATATCCTAACAACAAACATGCAGAGGATGAAATCAGGGAATCTTTCCCACTCACAATTTCCTCAAAAAAAAAAAGTAATTTGGAATAAACTTAACCAAGGAAGTGAAGGATCTCTACAATAAGAATTTTAAAATACTCAAGCAAGAAATTGCAGAAGACACAAGGAAATGGAAAGACATCTCATGTTCTTGGATTAGAAGAATCAATATTGTGAAAATATCAATCTTACCAAAAGCAATCTACATATTTAATGCAGTCCCCATTAATATTCCAATGGTATTCTTCACAGAAACAGAAAAAACAATCCTAAAATTCATCATTCAGCACAAAAAACCTAGAATAGCCAAAATAATTTTGAGCAACAAAAAACAGGCTTGTAGTATCACCATACACAATTTTAAGTTATATTACAAAGCCATAGTGACAAAAACAGCATGGTACTGGCACAAAGACAGACATGTAGATCAATGGAACAGAATAGAGGATCCAGATATTAATCCAGGAAGCTACAGCCATTTCATTTCATCGAAATGTCAAAAATTGGAGTAAGATAGCCTCTTCAACAAGTGGTGTAGGGAAAACTGGCTATGTATATGTAGAAAGATGAAAATAGATCCTTGTCTCTCGCCAAGCACAAGCATAAAGTCCATGTGGATCAGGGACCTTAATATCAGACCTGAACCTCTGAAACTGGTAGAGGAAAAGGTAGGGGAAACCCTTCAACATATTACCATAGACAATGACTTTCTGAATATAACCCCAATTGCTCAAGAAATAAAACCACTAATCAACCACTGGGATCTCAGGAAATTACAAAGCTTTTATACAGCAAAGGACACTGTGAATAGAGCAAAGAGACAACCTACAGATTGGGAGAAAGTCTTTGCCAGCTATACATCTGACAGAGGGTTAATATCCAGAATATACAAAGAACTCAAAAAATAGAACAATAAGAAATCAAACAACCCAATTTAAAAATGGGCTATGGAACTAAATAGAGAAGAAGGAATATATAGGCATATAAACATCTAAAAATGTGTTCTACATTCTTGGAAATGCAAATTAAAACTACTTTGAGATTCAAACTCACTCCTGTCAGAATAGCTACCATCAAAAAAAAAAAAAAATGACAATAAATGTTGGAGAGGAATAGAAAAAGAGGAATCCTTCTACACTGTTGGTGGGAATGTAATCTGGTCCAGCCATTGTTGAAATCAGTGTGGAGGTTCTTGAGGCAGCTAAAAATAGATTTCACATACAATCTAGCTATAGCACTCCTGGGCATATATCCAACTGACTCTTCTCACTATCTTAGGATCCTGGCACAACCATGTTTATTGCTGCTCCATTCACAATAACTAGGAAATGGAACCAGCCCAGATGTCCCTCCACAGATGAATGGATATTAAAGTTGTGGTACATTTACACAATGGAGTTCTATTCAGTGGTAAAGAAAAATGAAATTATGAAATTTTCTGGGAAATGGATGGATCTGGACAGGATTATACTAAGTGAGGTAGCCCAGACTCAGAAAACCAAACATTGCATGTTCTCTTTCATATGTGAATCCCAGTTACAAATGTATAGACTTGTGTGGAAGCTGGTACCAAAAATTGGTAGCAGAGGCCAATAAGCTAGAAAAAAAGTGTAAGGAGGGAGGAGAAGGAAGGACTTAAGGGGATTGTATTGTATATATGAAAGTAGAAGAACAGATTACAATCAGGGGAAAGGCCTAAGCGAGGCCAGAGAATGTGTAAGAGAAGGGCAGGGGTGGGGGGGGGTCAATCAAAATTCAAGATATTCTGAATAAGACTTAATGTAAACCTACTTTTTTGAATAATGGCACATCCAGAAGCTGTAGACTGTTACTAGAAATTTTTCAGTGCCAGTGATAGGATACCTTCCAGTGAGTTGTTGGCCAGAGAGGTCCCTGTTGCCTACAAAACATTCCAAGCTATTGCCAGGGCCCTTGGTTTCCCTTGAGAAACAGATGGTAAGACCCTATTGCTGAAGACGTCACTTGCCTAAATGGCAAATTCACTGAGAAATCCAGCTGATGCTGAGCAAAAAACCTCTCCCTGTAGACCAGCCAACTGAAAGCTGGAAAAAGCTGCACTGCATGCAGCCGTATGGGAGACTGAAATCATCACTGGTGAAAACAGTGGACACTGGAAACCTCAAGTTTGGCCAGACAGGCCAAATGACCGAATGGGTTGCAATAGTGGCATGTCTGTTCTGGGGGAACAAACAGCTCTCTAATTGAACTGAAGGCCTGTTCTACAGGAGGGAATACATGCCTGGTACTGAAAAACCTAATCAAAAGACTATGGCAGGTGAGGTCATGAGCCTTAGAGGTATAAAACCTGCTCTTGTCTAGCTAAATGTGTATATTATTCCCACAAAACTGTCCTGAAAGCACTACACTTAATGTTCATATTCACATATTAATGCTACTCTCACTTATGGTTAGATAAGCTTCTCTTCAGATGGCAATGGACACTGAGCTGACCCAAAAGGCAACATAGTGCTGAGAAGAAGGGATGGAGGAGTGCCCAGAACTGAAACATCTCTATCACACCCTCCAAGGCTCAGGATCCCCTGCAGAAGAGGTGGCAGAAAGAATGTAAGAGCCAAAGGAAGGGTACAACTCCTTACAATGCAACTGTCAAGACAGAAATTGACCTTGATATCCATGACCTCTCAGTGCCTAGCAATATCTTCACAAGACCCTCATAATAGGAGAAAAAGATGATAACATCAACTTAAAAGAGAGACTAATGGAGATAGGGAGGGGATATGATGGAGAGTGGAGTTCTGAAGGGAATGTGGGGGAGGGGAGGGAAATATCATTGTTTATTATCTGTAAGCATAGAAGCTGACAATAAAAATACATAAAATAAAAGAAACGAAAATTTTAAAAAGAAAATCAACTTGAATTGCCATGGTACATCAAAAAAGAGATGAACACAATTCAAAATAACAAAACAGAAATCAAAAATCAAGCCAGGCATGGTGATGCATGCCCTTAATCCCAGTACTCGGGAGGCAGAGGTAGGAGGATTGCTGAGAGTTTGAGGCCACCCTGAGGCTACATAGTGAATTCCAGGTCAGCCTGAGCTAGAATGAGACCTTTCCTCGAACAACAGAAAAAACAATCAAATAGAAATTATAAAAACATCTCTAGAACCCCTCACCAACAGAGTTACTTGTGTGGAAGACAGAAGAATTTTATCAGGAGGCTAGAAACTTTGCTAAGTTCAAAAAATCAAGTGAACAGAATATGAGGGAACTGTGGGATAGCTTAAAATAACCAAACATCCAGATCATGGGTATACCAGAAGGAGAGAAAATCCAGGCCAGCAAAGAGAACATATTCAATAAAATTATTGAAGAAAATTTTCCACATCTCTCAAAAGAGAGGCCCATCCAGGTACAAGAAGCCCACAGAACACCAAATAGACAGGACCAACGAAAAAACTCTCCAAGGTACATCATAGTTAAAACTCTTAACAATGAAAAAAGGAGATAGTGTTAAAAGCAATCAGAGAGAAACAACTCACAACATACAAAGGTAATCCCATCAGAATTACATCAGATTTCCCACTGGAAACCCTGAAAGCCAGAAGGGCCTGGAATGGAACACTTCAAAGTCTAAAAAACGATGTCTTCTAGCCAAGCTACTCTGCCCAGCAAAAGTATCCCTCATGATACATAGAAAAGAAAAATGTCCATAAAAAAGTAAACTTTATGATTATATGAATAGAAACCCAAACTTACAGAGAATACTTGAGGTAATACTCCACACAAACAACCAATCTCAAGAACCAAAAAGAAGATCACAATAACCAAAACAGAGCAGGTTCAACATAGTAAAAAATACAAGAAATCACCAAACCCCATAAAACACCTTATGGTGGCAAGGATTAATTCAAACCTCACTGTAATAACCTTAAATATTAATGGTCTTAATTCACCTATCAAATGACACAGGTTATCAAGGTGGATCAAAAAACTGGACCCTTATATCTGTAGTTTTCAAGAAACCCACCTCACCACTAAAGATAGACACCTCCTCAGGGTGAAAGGATGAAAAATGATATTCCAAGTAAATGGAAATAAAAGCAAGTGGGTGTTGCTCTATTGATATCTGATAAAATAGACTTCAAATGAAAAGTAATCAAACAGGACAAAGAAGGCCACTTCTTACTCATCAAGAAAGATAGCTTGGCAGTTAAGGTACTTGCCTGCAAAGCCAAAGGACCTAGGTTTGATTTCCTATTCCCTCTCTCTCTCTCTCTCTCTCTCAAATAAATAAGAATATTTTTTAGAAAAGAAGAAATGCTTGAGTTATAGCATAAAATAAGTACAAGACTCACAGGAACTCAGGGTAAAGGGGCAACCTTCCCAGGCAGATAAACACAGTAAAGCATCACCTTTGCAGAAAAGGAAACCATAAGACTTAGAATTAAAGATATGAACAAATGTCTCACTAGTTAAAGAAACTGATGTAAACAGAACCCCTGAGGTGCACTTGGGAAGGAAGATGAAGCCCATTTTAGAAATTACAAGTGATAGGGAAGTACATTATGAAAGATAAGAATATAAAAAAAGTATTGGGCAGACTTTGAAGGATATTGAAGGACAATGAAAAGTATTTTACAAGATATGACATGACCAAAGCTTCACACCAGGGTGGTCAATTTAATAATAGCATTCATTTACTCCTTCAATATTTATTAAAAATCCAGTAAGTAAATTCAAGTACTGTTTACAGAATACAAGCTGAAATCCATGACTTCCTGACATTTTTATCCTAAGGAAGGAGACAATAATAAACCAGAAAATTAATAAATAAACAAGACAATTTCAGTTAATAATAACCATTATGCATAAGATAATGAAGCAAGTTAGAGGTTGTGGAGAACCATTTTAAGTTGGACATAAAGCAAGAGATAGAGGAGTGAGTACTGCATCCAGGAGGCAACTGGTCATGCAGAGATAAGGGGTAGTCTTCCAGTCAAGAGAACAGGAAAGGATCCTGGCATAAGAGCACATGTGAGCAAAGCAAGAAAGCTGGGTGGTATATGGTATAAGTGAAGAAACTGGGAAGAATGTCAAGGAAGTCATCAGGAACAAATGGCATAGTACTTAGTGTTGTAGTCAGTTTCATGTAGCCGGGATGAACATCCAAACCAGATACAATTTAGGGGAGGAAAGGATTTATTTTAAGCTTATAGATCCAGGGCAAGTTCCATCAGTGGCAGAAGAAGCTTCTCCCATATATCCAAGCAGAGAGAAACAACCAAATAGCCCATGAAAACCAAAAGCAACAAGTATTCAGAACACCTAAGTTTATGGGGGACACCTGAATCAAACCACCACATTCCACCCCGGCCCCCATAAACCCTGATAAAAATACATGATGTATACTGCAATGCATTCTTCTTACTTTAAAAGTCATAGTTTTTATCAGTCCCAATGATGTTCAAACATCCCCATAGTCCAAAGTCTTTTAACTACGCCAAAATACCAAAAATGAACCAAAAAACCCATAATGGCATAGAATACACATTCGCACTGCAAAAGATGGCATTTGGCATAGCAAAGAAATATTCAACCAATACAAGATTTAAAAAGGGCAAATATCAAACTTTAGCTCCGAGTCCAACAACTCTAGTCAGTGACAAATCTCCAAGTCCGATAATTCTAACCAGCAACAACTTCGAATTCTGCCCCTCCAGCTAGGTTACTCACAGGCCTGGAAAACTTTGTCCAGGGCTGGCAGCTCTCCTTAGTAGCCATCTCATGGACCCAGCATCTCCACTGGGTCTCCACTGAAACTCATGGTCCATCCTCGCAGCTCCATCAGGTCTCAATGCAGGTAATTGTTAGCAGACCTGTTTCACACTGCCCATGGCCATTTCCAAAACATAAGACCCTGTTGCAAATTCAATGACCCTCTCTTTCCTGCATTTCTTATACTCCATAATAACAGGTAGGGTGCCTCTTTCAGTTCTGGTGGCTGTCAGCATTCCTTGACTTGTAGATACATCATTCTAGCCTCTGCCTCCAAAATTTCTTTGACTCCCTTGCTCCTATATGCTAGTTACACAAGGGTACATATTATTGCATATAAGACTCACCTAGATAATACTCAGAGTGAGCATTGTCTTCAAATCCTCACCTTAATCACATCTTTGTTATAAGTGTGTAAACTGATCCATGTTTGGGAAATGAGAGGAATTCACCCCATTACACTGGCCTGAAGATAGGAGAGAGGAGAAAGCAAAGACAAAAGGATGGTAAATAAAAATCACAAAACATGGCTGGAGAGTTGGCACATCAGTTAATGGCACTTGCTTACAAAGCCTGACAGACCAGGTTTGATTGCCCATAAAGCCAGAAGCAAAAAGTGGCACATGCACTTGGAGTTCATTTGCAGGGGCTGGAGGCCCTGGTGCACCCATACTCACTCTCTTTCTAATTGCCATTTCTTATTTCACTCTCTCTCAAATAAATAAAACTTTTTAAATAATATAATCACAAAAAGGAGAAATCAGTAAAATCAATAAATAAATCTAAATGGGAAAGGCATCTGAAAATAAAATATCAATGAAATTTAGCTCAGTATGGTTTACAGAAATTTTTAAGACTTAAAAATACTAAAGAAAAAAGTATTTAAAGGGATGTACCAGGTAAACACCATTTCAACAAAAATTAGAGCCATTATAGACAAAACTGACCTTCAGGAAAGCAGTTAGCAGGGGTAAGTTTTGAGTATTAGTCAGAATAGTTTAAGTTAGGCTGCAGTAACAAACAACCCAAATGATCCCAAATAATGGTGTGTTTTTCGCTCATGAAATACATCCTTCATGACTGCAAGAAGCTCTGGTTTACATTATGTTCACTTGCTGGGCACAGGCTGATGAACTATTCTCCATCTAACATTGTTGGTCCCGTGGCAGAAGGAAAGAAAACATTACAACCTATCTGCTGGCTTTTAAATCTTGTTTAAAAGTGACACTTCTCAGTTTTACTCAGACTTCATTGTCCAAATAAAATTACATGATTAACACTTATGTCCAGGGGAAAGGAAACACAATATTCCCTTTAGCAAAGAGAACTAAATATTCTTGCAGTGAAAAATATACTAAAATGGACCATTGCATGATTCATGATCAACAAAAACATTCATCAACAAAATATAGTAAGTCTGTTATTTTATGTGAATATTGTTTAGTCTCCTTGACAGGCAAAATTGCATTTGGAAAATAACAATTTTCTAGTCATTCTTGAATTTTTTATAATGTTTCTACTTAAAATGATAAAATAGATGGAATTAATAAAGATAACTAATATAGACATACAATGGGATAATATGCAGCCTTTTAAAATGAAGGAAATAAGACTAGGTATGATGGCCAGCACCGGTAAATCTCAGCACACAATAAGCTGAGTCCAGCCTGGACTACATAGAAAGACCCTATCTCAGTATAAGAGAAGGTAATGGCACAGTTAATATGACAGAAGTATATTATAGACATGTTTGAAATTGTCAAAAGTAATATAAAAATTCTAAAAGTAACAAAAAGGAGTAAAATAGTCAACTTAGAAAAAAGGAAATACTACCATTTGTGTCAATATGGATGGAAATGGAGAAAACTGTATTTGTAAATTAAACTAATTATGGAAGGGGAAAATATTGCATAGCCTTTTTATATATATGGAATCTAATAAAAATTGAACACACAAAAGCAAAGAGAAAAATGGTGGTTCCACAGGCTGGATGGAAGGAAATGAGTTCTTATGGAATGAATATTAAGTGTCTATTACACAAGATGAACACCATTGTGAAAATAAGTAATTATAGAAATGCAGAAATGTGCTATATGCATAAAATCTATGACTAATCATGTAGTATTGGGCACTTACAATTGTGTTAAGAAGTAGAGCTAATATTGTGTACTTATCACAAACATGCAAGCACACACAAAGGGACACAAAGAAGCCTCTCACTGGCACAATATTGCATTGATTAAAGGCATGATGCTATGGACGTATCATATGTTCAAATCCATTACAATGTGCACATTAAACATGTGCAGAGGCTTTTGTATATTGGCAATCCCTAAATAAAGCTATTTTTAACAAAAAATACATTAAGGGTGAAACAAACAAAATAAGCAAGTTTTTCACCAGACATGAATATAGAAGACTACACCCAAATACAATGAACTTTCACAAAATACTCATGAGAATTGAACTTGCACAGAGGCTGTCAGAGATTTTAAGTATTAATACACAGTACATATGACCTAGAAAATTGTAATTAAAGCTAAAAATAAAGAAATCAAGATAGTCTAAGAAATATATTTTATAAATTTCAATACATTCATAAATAACCCATTATATAGTAAATTGCTAGTAATAAAATATTTTGAGTCAAACAAAAATGTAACATTAAAATGTATGAGGTAGCTAATACTATAGAAGTAAATGTATAACCTAACAATTCATTTGCTAGAAAATAAACACTGAAATATAGATACATAGCAAGGTCAAATAGGATTTTTTAAGAAAATAATTTTTTAAAAAGAACAAAATTCATAAAGGGAAAACAGCAAATTTAAACCAATAAGAAAAGCTTTAACTTTGCCACAGATATAGTCAATTTAGAAAAATCAACTGTGTTACTATTGAACAAAAAATTTTTGAATCATTTTGAAAGATGTTTAAATTTGTCAGAGAGGACAAAAAATAGAAAACATATGGGTATAGAAAATAATAGTAAATGATATAAAATACATTTCTGAAGGAAATAATAAAAATTTATTGAAAGATATTAAAGAATACATAAATAGATAATGTCATATCCAAAGGCAAGAAGACAATATTATGAGACTATCAGTTCTCCTTAAATTAATCTATCGATTTTGTGCAATTCTAATTAAAATCAGGAAAGAAACTCCAAGAACTATGACAAATTCATTCTAAAATATAGAAAGAAAACAAATTGATTCTAAAATATATAGAGAAAATAAAAAGATCAAAGATAGTCCCAAATTGTCAGAGTATGACATCAAATATGAAGACATTCTAAAGCTATGGCTTAGATGGGGGCAGGAAATCACCCCAGCAGTAGGTCATACAAAAGAGGTGGAGGACAGAATCTGACAAAGATCTTAGCCTAGGCAGAGTGATAGCACAGAAAGCAGGAGATGATAATAATGGTGTGGGGGCCAACCAATTGCTCATGTGGGGGAAATAAGTTACCCCTTATGTCATGCCAAGAGCACTTGGGTGGGGGGTGGTAACAAGACACTTATTCAGTTTATATAGTACATATTTTAATGTACTTTTAATTGACAATTTTCATGCATGTACATAATGTATTTTGATAACAATCCCTTCCTATTGCTTTCTTTTATCTTTCTCCCCTACCTTCTATCCTTCTTCTACTGAACCCCTTCTTTCCAACTATCCTCTCTTCCTCTTTAACGTCATTTTCTGTCCTACTCCATCAGCCATGGCTACATGTTGATGGACCTAGTATTGTGCAGGTCTTGTGCAGATGACAGTCACTGTGTGGTTATGAAAGAAAAAAAAACATTTGTTTCCAGAAGACAGCATTCCAAAGCATTCATTCCTGTCCTTTGGTTCTTACATTCTTTCCAACACCTCCTCAGCATAGTCCCCTAAGCCTTGTAGGGTGTAATAGAGATATTTCATTTAGTGCTGAGTATGCAATGTGACTTCTCAGCACTTTGACAACTTTTGAGTCTCCCTAGTAGACACCACTATCTGCAAAAAAAAGGTTCTCTGACCAAACATAAACAGAAATTTGATGGATACAAGATCTCCATTTCTCCCAAAAAAACAAGGGTAGCTTCCCTGGTAGGGTCTATGACCTCTCCAGCCATAGGCTTGTGACTAGGTTGTCAGTATTAGGCATGAATTCCCTCTTGGGAAGTCCATGAGGAAGACATGTGATCCAGCAGTGCTACTCACTGTGCAGCCTTGTTCTTCCAGAAGTTCATGGTGACCAACTGGACCAACAGCACTTATCCTCCTCTGTAGGGCTCTATTCCACAATGCTTTCCATGGGTAGAGGTGTTTTATAAGTTATAATACATAAATAGTGACATAACTGGCTTCCTATATCCTTGAATTATCAGCATTCCAAGGAATAACTGACAGCATGGAGCAGCTTTTTCAGCTCCCAGGGATCTCTGAAGAGGTCTGAACCCTGAACTTTTACTGAGCAGGAACATTTCAATAACATGGCAGTTTAATGTTCTACTTTGCTCAAAGATCATTCGTTACAACACATACTATACAGTGAATGGCACAGACCCCCTTCCTCCTAAGCACACATTTTGACAAGATCAGTGAGCTCACACCACATATTTGAAACAAGGATTGCTTTGGCTTCAGAATTCCATTCTTCAGTACAGCAGTCTTGGTCTTCTTATGTGTTGATTCCCAAAGCACCTGGAGCTTGTGCAGCTTACTCAGTTCCTGGGGCTAGGGAGTCAGATCAGCTTGGAAGTTCCTACTCCTGTGATGCAGGCAGGAAAGCCAGGAGTGAGGTCAATGCCAAGTGGCTCTATGTGGATCTTAAAACCAATGTAAAAGCAAGTCTTCACAAGAAAATCCATGAGGCTATAAGAACTCAAAGTAGGACTTTTCTTCCTTTTTGTGCTTCTGATCAAACTCAGGGCCTTCAGCTTCACTTCTGATCTTCATCGCTAGCTAGAGGAAGGATTTCTCAATACACAAATACATGAGCCATAAAGAAAGGCTTATAAATGTTACTACCTTAAAACTGAAAACCTGGGAACATTAAAATTATCATACACCAAAAAATCAAACATCAAAAAAAAATCAAAGGAAACATGAACAGAGTTTTTATCCAGAATAAATGAAATATAATTAAATAATCATAAGGGGGGATATTGTAAATAACCCCACTATAGAAGTACAATTATAATTTTGTATATCACATCCATTGGCAAAGAAGGAAAAGATTAGTTAAAGCAAATGTTGGTGAGACCATGGAACAATTAGAACTCACAGTAAAACAAAGTCAGAACAGTCACTTTGTAAAACAGTTTGTCTCCATGCAATTATGTTGAAGACAAGCACAGTCTTAAAGTCTTACCACAGCAATTCTAAGCCCCTTAGTGCAGTGGGAGCAATGCAAGGGGTATTTGCTGTAACAGTTTTGTTACTGAGAAAATTATGGCTAAACAATTTGAACACCATAACAGAAGGATGGGTAAATTGTGATATATTCATGCAACAGACTACTTTATAGCAATAAAGATGAACATGTAGTCAATAACCTGGAAAAATCTAAAATACATAATGTTGAAAGAAAAAAAGACAATGGAATTTTTCAGCGAGACAAATTATGTAAGTTCAATACCAAGCAAAACAATACTTTATAATGTCAATTTAAATGATAAAATCCAGGCTGGAGAGATGACTTAGCCATTAAGGCACTTGCCTGTGAAGGTAAAACTCCCATTCTCTAAGGACTGTAGTGAACACATAAGGAGAATGAACCTTCCAACTCCATTGAAATAAAATACAGCTAGACCTCCTATGAATGAGAAAACAGGCTCTTCTTCCAGTGGTCACCCCTCTCAAGTCCAGTATCTATTTCCTCACCTGGCTGATCACCATGGATCATCCTACCCATTATATCCTCACATTCTTTCAACACCCCTGTCCTAACTTTACCAGTGTAAAGTTCTGCCAGCATCTCTATGTCTCCTACTCTACATTTTTTTAGGGTACCTGATTGACCAAAGATAAATTTGTAGGCTACCCTAGGTCAAATATCTACTTCTAATCCATCAGCTTTGGTCAAAAGAAAAGAAATAATATAATCAGCAGGAATCCCTTTTAGGGCATTGTGGGTGGAACAGAATCTCATGGAAAATGTAGGTAATCTAGAAACTTCCCAATCCAGTCCATCAACTTCATTTATGTGGGGAGGAAAATGCGTGGAATTAGAACAAGCCTGCTCAGAGGCAAAGGCTGTGTAGTAGGCAGAAGGGCTCTGGCTTTGTCTTCCCACATGGTTTCTAGAGTGGCCATATCAAACACTGAATAAATATCATTCTCACATCAGATTCTTGCCTTGGACAACACACTCAACACTTTATGGGGGCTAGAAAAGTAGCACTGATTGAGAATGGAGGTGGTGAGGCTAGAGGCCTCTGGGGGAGACTTCTTACCTGTGAGGAGAAAAAAGCAATACCAAAGCAAACCTCTGGGTCAGCTGGGCCCAAAGCTGAATTAATGATCTCATCTTTCAACCATTCAGAAGGCCCTGTCTGAAAATTCTTCTCACATAAATAACATGATTCCTTCCATAATCAGAAACCCCAGACATAATCTTCCCTGTCCTCTCACCTCATCCATCACATCTTCTGCTTCTATCCCCTGACTACTCCCAGTTTTCATCCACTCCCATCCAATGGTCACCTCCCACCAGTCTCTACCTGCCTTTGTCACTCTTCTGGTTTTCTACAAATCCAGGGAAATTACTTTCTTTTCTCAGTACCTTCCCAGAGCCTCACTTGCTCTAGAAAATTTAGAAGAAATGGATGAATTTCTTGACAAAATGATCAAAGTTAAACCAAGATGACATAAGGAATTTAAACAGACCTATAACAAGTAATGAGATTGAAGCAGTAATCAAAACTCTCCCAGCTTAAAAAGAATGGGTTCACTGCAGAATTCTATCAGACCTTTATGCAAGATCTGAAACCACTGCTGATAGAGGTATTTCATGAAACTAAAAAGGATAGAGTACGCCCTAACTTCTTCTATGATTGCAGAATTATACTAACAAACAACAGTGGCTGTAGAGATGGCTAAATGGTTAAGGTACTTGACTGCAAAGTCTAAGGACCTGGGTTTGATTCCCCAGCACCCATGTAAAATCAGATGCACAAGTTGGTGCATGCATCTGGAGTTCATTTGCAGTGGCTAGAGGCCATGGCATACCCATCCTCTCTCCCTCCCTTCCTTCTTCCTTGCCTCTCTCTCTCATACAAAAAATAATAGACTAATATCCCTGATGACCATAGACACAAAACCCCTCATTAAAAATGGTGAATCATGGGGCTGGAGAAATGGCTTAGTGGTTAAGGCATTTGCCTGCAAAGCCAAAGGATCCCAGTTCGATTCTCCAGGACTCACGTAAGCCAGATGCACAAGGGGCACATGCATCTGAAATTTGTTTGCAGTGGCTAGAGACCCTGGCGTGCCCATTCTCTCTCTGTCTGCCTCTCTTCTATCCCTCTCTCTGCTTGCAAATAAATAAATAAATTTTTTAAAAAGGTGAATCAAATTCAAGAACATGTTAAAAATATTATCCATTTTGATCAAGCAGGGTATATCTTAGGGATACAGGGATGGTTCAACAAGCATAACTCAATAAACATGATATACCACATGAAAAGACTTAAAGACAGAAACTACATGATCACCTCAATAAATTAAAAAAGGCCTTTAAGAATACAACATTTTTTCATGTTAAAAACTTTGGAGAGGGATGGAGAGATGGCTTAGCAGTTAAAGCACTTGCCTGTGAAGCCTAAAAACCCACGTTCTACTCTCCAGATCCCACATTAGCCAGATGCACAAAGGTGAGGCAAGTACAGGGTCGAACATGCCCACTAAGTGGTACAAGTGTCTGGAGTATGATTGCAGTGGCTGAGGCCCTACAGCACTAATACTCTCTTTCTCTGTGTGTCCCTTTCATTCTTGCTCTTTCTATACAACAACAACAACAAAAAAAGAAGTTTGGAGAGACTAGAGATGGAGGGAATATTTCTTAATGATATCTATTTGTTTCTCAAAACAAAAGCCCATATCATGTAAATGGAAAAAAAAAAAAAAACTTGAAGCATTTCTCCTAAAATCTGGAATAAGACAAGGGTGTCCACTCTGCCCACTGCTATTTAACAAAGTCTTTAAAGTCTTAGCTAGAGAAAAAAAAGGAAAGTAAAGGGATAAAAACTGGAAAAAAAAAGAAGTAAAGCTTTCCTGATTTGCAGATAATATGATTCTGTATATTACAGAGCATAAAGATTCCACCAGAAAACACATAGAGCTGATACTTTCAGCATTATGCCAGGATTCAAGTTAACAAACAAAAATCAGTAGCCTTCCTACTAATGACAAACATACTGATAAAGAAATGAGGGAATCAGTCCCATTCACAATAGCCACAAAAACATCAAGTATCTCAGAACATTCCTAAAAGACCTGTGCAATGAAAACTTTAAAACAGTGAAGAAAAAATTAAGGAAGATACCAAAATATGAAAAGATCTTCTATGCTCATGAATTGGAAGAATTAAAATAAAAAAGGGCCATCACACCAAAAGCAATATACATATTCAATGCCTTTACAATCAAAATTCTAGCTATATTCTTCACAAAAATACTAAAAACAATTTTAAAATTCATATGGAAGCACACAAGGTCTCAGATAACTGAAAGTGTCCTCAGCAAAAGAATACTCACCATGCACAAAAAATCAACTTCATATGCATCAAAGACCTCAATGTAACACCTGAAAAAAAGTCAGAACATTTCAATATATAGGTGTAATGAAGGACTTTTCAACAGGATTCCAAAAGCTCAGGGACTAAGACAAGCACTCAACAAATGGAATCTCATGAAACTAAAAAGCTTCTATATAGCTAAGCAAACCATCAACTGAGTCAACAACCTATGGAATAGGAGAAAATATTTCTCATCTATATAGCTGACAGAGGATTAATATCTAAAATATATAAAGAGAGCAGGACAGATAGCTTCAAAGTTAAGGCACTTGCCTGTGAAGCCTAAGGACGCAAGTTTGACTCTGCAGGTCCCACATAAGTCAGATGCACAAAGGTGAGGTGAGTACATATGGTCGCACATGCACACAAGGTAGTTCACACATCTGGAGTTTGATTGCAGTTGCTGGATGCCCTGGTGTGCCAATTCTCTCTCTTTCCCTCTGTCTGTCTCTCTTCCTTCCTTTCTCACATAAAAAAAAAAAGGCCACTATGTTGGGCTTGCCACAAAAAATATTTAAAATATACTAAGAATTCAAAAAACAAAGCAATAAAAAAAAAAAACTATTCAATCAAAAAAATGGGTGATAGAACTTAACAGAGAACTCTCAAAAGAAAAAACACAAAGGGAAAAAAAGAACTTAAAATGTTGAATCATGGAAATATAAGTTAAAACAACATTGAGATTCAGTCTCACTCCACTCAGAAACTGTATCATCAAAAAAAAAATCAAATGATAACAAATGCTATTGGTGGGAATGTAAACTAGTACAACCACTATGTAGTGTGGATAGTTCTCAAAACCCTAAAAATAGACCTACCATATAACCCAGCTATACCACTCCTGGGTATATACCCTGAAGACTCTACACTTTGCTACAAAGACACTTGCTCAGCCTTGTTGCTGTTCTCTTCACAATAGCTAGGAAATGGAAATAGCCTAGATGCCCAACAACTGATGAATGGATTGAGAAGATGTGATACATAGACACAATGGAGTTTTATTCCACTATAAAGAAAAAGGAAATCATGATATTTTCAGAAAAATGGATGGGTCTGGAAAAAATATACCATATGAGGTAACTCAGGCTTATAAAGACTAATATCACATACTTTCTCATATGTGCAACTTAGTATGGGATATTTAGATTTGTATGCAAACCAGAATAAGAGACATTAATAGAGGCCAGGAAGCTATAATGAGGCCTAGAGGGAGGATAATCAGACATGGATTAGGATAAGAGATAATAGACAAAGAAGTAGAGAAGCAGAACACAGAGGTGTAAAAGTCCAAATGTGAGGGAAAGGAGGAGGGATAAACAAAAATACACTATGAATAAGTCATATAGAACTTACTTCTTTGTTGGTTAATTAAAATACATAATAAAGAGAGAGAGAATCTGTGTGTATGTAAGCCATATAGAACTCACTTCTGTTTTGGTTAATTAAAATACATAATGGAGAGACAGAGAATGTGTGTGTGTGTGTGTTTGTGTGTGTGTGTGTGTGTGGATTGGATTGGGGTGGGCAGAATAACCTTCCTGAGGTGGAGGAAGCTTTACCCTGAAGCCACAGTTTGTTGCAGGTAAATTCCACTGACAGAGATGGGTGGGGCTATTCCCACACCCAGTGAGTCATTGGGCAGGGAGGCCAATGAGGACCCACAAACAAAATAGACTAATGCCAGTGTTTTTGGATACCCAACAGAACTAAATGGTAAGACCTATTGCTGAAGACACCACATGGTACAGCTATAGGACACTGTGAAATCAAGCTGGGACTGAGCTGGAAGTCTCCTCCCTGCTAGCTAGCTGCCATAGTACTGGAAGTGTTATTTAGGCTGCTGGTGGAGAAGAGACACAACTGATTTAACAAACAGTAGATCCTGAAAGTCATATAATCAACTAGCAGGGTAAGATGTGCCTGTGGGGGCAATAGTGGCACACAAGTTATGTGTGTAACCAACAGCTCTGTGATTGGATTTAAAGCCTACTCTGAGAGGGAACTCATGCCTAGTATTGAAAACTGAGAAGAAAATCCTAAGGCTTGAAAAAACATAGACCCTAGAGGAATGATATTACTGTTCTTTGGCTAAATAGAAACATTGAGTCCAGAACATTGCCTTCTAAACATATATTTTTCTGCCTATTTATTAATGCTATTTTCACCTTTGGTTAGAGATACTTCTAAATACAGATGTCAGTGAATACTAGGGAGGCCCAAGACTCTTCAAGGGGACAAGAAGAAGAGAAAGCCCAGTGCTTATAACTGAATGAACCATTTCTGTCAAACAGTACAGGGCTCAGGGAACATTGCAGAGAAAGTGGCAGAAATAATATTAGTGCTGCTTTCTCTGTCAGCCAGAGATGCTTCTAGATGGAGATGGTAGTATACTTTGAAGAGACTCAAAACCCACCAAAGCAAAAAATCAAAGGCTGTTGAGACCTCAGCCCTAAATGAAACATCTCCATCATACCCTCCAAGGTTCCAGGAGTATTGCAGAGAAGAGGGAGCCATAGGCTGGGAAGGAGAACTTTAGGACACTGTACTCCAGTCATGAACCTATTGATACATTCATGATTCCACATTGCCCCCACAAGACCTGTATGATTCTGATCCTATCAACATTTTGACATAGAGAATAGGGGATAACAAAAAGTCTAAGATGATTAATACAGGAGAAAGACTACTTGGAACGAAGAGGGTGTTCAGGGATGGGGAAGGGAAGACATAAGAGGATAATAGGACCATGAATACAATCAAATTACAGTATGTTCAAGTGTTAACATCCTCAATAAAATACCAAAATAAAAGATTCAATGTTAAATAACCAAATAAATGAATGAGTTAGTTACTTGAGCTCCCCAGCAGTGCCCAGTGTCCCTTCTGGTGCCTAGTAGAGCCATGAGTTGCACCTGAGTTCTCCAGCTGCTCTGGTGTCCCACTCACTGTTGTGCGTGGGTTTCTCTGAGTCACCCAGCTGCACCTGCACCCAAGTGTCCTTTTTGGACCCTAGTATAGTCACAAACTGCTGCAAGTGGGTTTACCTTAAGTTCCCCAATTATGTTGCATGTCCCTTGAGGTAACTGGTTAATAAATTCCCAATCTCTCAGCACCCTACAACGTCTAGGTCTGCAAACTCCGCCCCCCCCCCGCCCACCCACCATAGTTCCCAGTGGAGCCACCACACTGAGGGTGAGTTCTCTTGCATTCTACACTCCTCAGTGCCATTCCTAACTGTGCCTGCACCACCCACCAACTTATTCTGGCCAAGCCCTTGCCCATGAGTCTCCAATACCTTGACACACACACACAAACACGTGCGCGCACGCACGTGCACACACATACCTGGCCCAATTGTCTGTGGCCAACTTTTCCCCGGCTTACCTCTTATGAACCCAATTCATCCCACTCCCCACTACAGTGCCAGTGACTTGTATGATCCCTCCACAGGTACTTCACTCCTGTTGCCTACATAAGCACTCCACATACAAGCCAACAACCCCACCCAAGCTACCCATATGACCTACCTCTACCTTGTGTGAGAACATTCTCAACAAACAGATTGTCTCTAGATGGGGAAATCCCAACACAAAACAAGTAACACAAAAACACCAAAGCAATATATCCCCACATAGAACGTGCATTCCCATAGTAGAAACTTCCCATGAGAGCTACTTAGAGGAAAACCCAAAGACAACACAAACAGATGCCTACATGAATTCCAAGAGAACACAAATGAATAGCTCAATGAAATGAGAAAAGCAAACCATGATATAAAAATTATACCCAAGGGTTGGCGTGATGGCTTAGCAGTTAAGGTGCTTGCCTGTGAACTAAGAACTCATGTTCATGCACATTGATGCAAGTGCACAATGTCACACATGTGTACAAGGGGGTCACACACGTCTGGAGCTCATTTTCAGTGGCTGAAGGCCCTGGTGTGCCCATCATCTCTCTTTCTCTCTCTCTCTGTTTCTCTCTCTCTCTCTCAAAATTAAAGTAAAATAAAACTGCACTCAACAAAAGGTAGGAATGCTGAAGTTAAACCAAACTGAAATGAAAAACCAATTAAGTCTCTGGAAAGAATTATTAATAGAATGAGCCATGTAGAGATAGAATACAAGATTTGAGGACAAGGTAGAAAATTAGGTCAGGTGGCCAAAATCATTGACAAGTTCAAAAAAAGTATAATCTGAACATGAGATCAGAACATGGTACACCTTATAAGATCAAATGTTCAAATTATGAGACTATAAGAAGAATAAAAACTTCAGGTCAAGGGCATAGAAAAAAATTTCTAATAAAATTATAGCAATTTCTCAAATGTAGGAGAGGAGATGCTCGTACAGGTACAAGAGGCACAGAACACCAAATAAATAGAACCAGAAAAGAAATTCCCCACGTTGTATTACAGTCAAAACACAAAACAAAGAAAGGACACCGAAATCCACAAGATAAAAATATTGTGCCACATAAAGGTAATCTTATCAGAATAATAGTTGAATTTTCAATGGAAACTAAAATCTAGAAGGGCTTGAAATGATGTAAGCATTGAATGGTCATAGCTGCCAGCCGAAACTACTATACCTAACATGTCTGTCATAATAGGAGAAAAACTTTTCATTATACAAGAAAGCTAAAAAATATATGAGCATTAAACCAGCCCTACAGAAGATACTGGGTGGAATACTTCATGTTAAAGAAGATAATCATATTCAAGAGGCTATAGGAGGGGAAAAACCAAGAACTGATAGAACAGTTGTTCTAACATTAGTTCTTGGTTTTTTAATCAAATAGAGACCAAGAAAGCACAAAACTGCACAAAACCATCAACATGAAAAGGGTTAACTCACACTTTCAAATAATAAACCTGAACATTAATTGTCTCAACTCCCAATCAAAACACACAGGGTAATAGGATCCATCTTTGGCTGTCTTCAAGAACTCACCTTGCCATTAAAGATAGACACTACCTTAGGGCAAAAGGATGACAACAGATATTCCATGCAAATGGAACGCGGAAACAAGAAGGTGTGTGTATTATAATATCTGGCAAAATAGACTTCAAACCAAAATTAATCAGAAGAGATAAAGATGATCACTTCATAATGATCAAGGGAACAATTCACCAAGATGACATTATAATTCTAGACATATGCTCATCAAACACAGGTGCTTTATAAATAACTTTATAAACCAAAATTTTTATCAATTTTATAAAAAATAATTTTATAAAATAAAATCTACTAGACATAAAATCAGAGGTTAAACCCCAACACGGTAATAGTGGGTGATTTTGATACCCTACTATCACCAATAGACAAGTCATCTGGACAGAAAATAAACAGAGAAACAATGGAGTTCAATTACACCTTAGATCAAATGGACATAACAGATATTTACAGAATATTCCATCCAAACACTGCAGACTACACATTCTTTACAACAGATAATAGAGTTTTCTCTAAAATAGATCATATATTATTTAGCTAAATGAATATGCTGTGTTCATCAGATTGCTCTTTATCTACTTATATATCCATAAGTTTGTGCTGTTCTCACTGTTGGTCAAAGAAGCTTCTTTTTGCAGATGGCAGTGATTACTGCAAAGATCCAAGACTAACAAGGTTCTGAGAAGTGATAGTTGCGTGTCCTGGGGTGGACGAGACAGCTCTATCACACATGCCAGGGCTCAGGAAACATTGTAGGGAAGGTGGTGAAAAAAGTAATGCTGCTCTTACCATTTGCCAGAGAAACTTCTTTCTGCATTTGGCTGGGGAGATTGAAAACTCATCAAAGTGCCGAGAATAAGATGCTGTTGAATGCTCAGTGCTAAGTGAGACATCTCTATCTTGCCCTGCAAGGCTCACAGAACATTGCAAAGGAGGGGGTGGAAAGACATAACGATTCCAATCCACAGGGTAGTAAGTGGACAGTCAGTGTCCTATATAGATTGTGACTGGTACGTTCGTGACCCTCATAAAGGCTGCCATTACGGCCACAAAAACTGCAATATTGGGCTAGAGAGATGGCTTAGTGGTTAAGGTGCTTGCTTGCAAAGCCTAAGGACCCAGGTTTAATTCTCCAGGTCACATATATGCCAGAGGGACATGGTGGTGAATGCGTTTGGTGTTCGTTTGCAGTGGCTAGAGGCCCTAGCATGCCCATTCTCTCTCTCTCTCTCTCTCTCTCTCTCTCTCTCTCTCCCTACCCTCTCAAATAAATAAATAAATCTTTAAAAAAAAACTGCACAATATTGAGCCCGTTAACATTTGACATGATAATGGATGAGGGCAAAAATAAAGAGACATAAAAATGGAACTAGTTGGAAAGAGGATGGAGTTTAGTGGAATGGGGGTGAAGGAGGGATAACAAAAGAAAGTGTTTTATTACCAAATTACAGTATGTTCATGTATAAAAATTCTCAAAAAATGAATGAGTGACTTCACTGACTTGGCTTTGTAGAAACTTAGTATCTTAGAATTGGAAAGGACTTTGAAGTCACCTGTTCTTCCTCCCACCAAATCATGCATAGCACACAGTAGTCTTTCCCAAACCTTCATTTGTGTCCCCAGCTTATTATCAGGTTCTCAGGAACAGAGGTTTACCCCATTCATACCTCCTTCAGCAGAATCACCAATCAGAGCTCTAAGACACGCACTATATCTATCCACAACTTAGAAACCATTAATATAGAGCCAGCGAACATCTACAGAGATAATAATATTGCCTCCTTTTGGTTAATTTCCTCATCAACAGTTACACTGAAGGCCACTAACTCTAAACTCCCCCTGGTCACCCTGCAAGTCATTCCATAATACCCAAGATTCTCACTCTGCCAGTCCATTTATTTCCAAGAATGAATTCCCTCTCCAGACAATACACTGCCTCTGCTGTGCTGGCCAAAAGCCTAGTGAGGTCCTAGGCTTTCTTGGCACTGTGAGCTATATCATAAAGAATTAACAAGGAGCCAAAAATCGCCACACACACACACACACACACACACACACACACACACACACACACACAAAACACGTGTGCACGCATACACATCCATACAAGGCAAGCTCCAGAGATGCAGCCTGCTTCATTTCCCCATCTTTCCGGCAGTCTCCAGCTCCAAGTCCTCCATTCTTGGCAGCAGCCTTTGCCTTTGGGAGAAAGACAAGCAACTTTAGAGTGATATGGAAATCACTCCTTAAACATTTGCAAGCCTTGCAGGACTTGGAGCTGGTCCCAAACCTAATTCAATCAGCCCTTTCTCCCCCACACTTGCTGCCTCCAGCTGAGACCATCTCATACAGTGAAGCCCAGTGAATGAGATGCACCTGATGAGTCCCGAGAGGACCCGCCCACAGAGAGTCACCTCCAGAAAGGGGGTGAGGGAGAGGATGAACAGAGCCAGGCCTGGGATAGCTGCCATACCAAGCTTGCTTTTAACAGAGACTGCTGCCTGTAGTGAGAAGGACCTTTGGCAGAAGCACAAATTTACACAGCAAGGAAGTGATAGTGCTGGCCCACGGGGCCCAGTTCCTGAGCCTTTAAAGATGGAAACCACTCAGATTTCAGTGTTTGGTTCAGAAAGTCCCAAATCCCCCTGGCTTCTCAGGTTAATAAATGATATTTGCAACTGGATGTTGTGATACAAGCTCTTCTACCCATAGAAACCTAATTGTAAAACATTCCTTGATTTGATCCTCTGATGCGGCAATGAAATTTTAAAGGATCCATAAAGAGAGGCTGAAGAAAGCCTTCATCTTACAGTCCTATGTGTGCTGAAAATAGAATAGTGCTTGTGTACAATTGTGTCTCCCCTAGCAATAGGGGGACTGGGGACATTTGTGAAACAATCAGAGGGATAAAACTGAATATGAGTGAATGGTGAACACAAATTCTCTGGGGCAACTACCCAGGACTAAACTCAAGCTGCTTTCCCTATTCTTTCTCAATGTGAAAGATTACACAGCATGTTCTCTGCCTGTCTCTCACACACACAACAAAGGCTCCCCCACTTCCACCACTGAATACCAACCCACAATTTTCCTGGCAAAGCACCCACCAAATCCTGGTATCAAAATAGAAACACCTACATGATGCTTCTCTCCTCCCATGGCCACAGCCACAGTCACTGTCACTGTAACTGCCAGTCTGAATGCTAGAATCTCCTCCCACTGCAGAGATAGAAAGTTGTCCTCCACGCAACACATGTTTTGCTTTGTTGTTTTTTGGTTCCCTCATTCCTATGTTTAAAGAAGAAACATAAACCTTGGAGCCCATGAGTTTTTTTCCAGACAGCACTAATTTGTGACCTGAAGCAAAATACTCAACTTATTAGCTAGCACCCTCCTTTCCTGGGGCAGAAATGAGGATGGGGTTGGGAACAATATCTACTTCTTTGACTGTGGTGAGGCCACAAATTGTTTGATGAGCAACAGTCATCATTAGCGTGACCTGCTATGTTCATCACAATCCCTGTGAGAGGAGATGCAGCCCAACACCAGGAACTACAGTTACAAGAATGTAACCCTATTTGCTGGTCCCTGCTGGTAAGTGATACCAAATCTCCATGAATTATACAAAATGCCTCATATGTAAGCAGATATATCACTTATTGGCAGTTAATGATTGCTGGGGTAAAAGCATGTTCTTCAGTGGTATAGCCACTGGTATGCCTGTGCTCCAGAAAGTAACCCCCATGTTCAAGCAAGCCATCGTAATTTAATTCAGTCACACACACACACACACACACACACACACACACACACACACACACACGAATGTAGAAAGGGGATTGGTTGGAAAGAAGGAGGGGCTTAGGAGAAGTTGGAAGAGGACAAAAGAGAGTAATTGGGGATGAATATGATCAAAATACATTACATACATGTATAAAATTGTCAAACATAAAGAAATAATTAAAAGAGAAAACTTCTATATCATCTTACTCTATAGGCAGTAGTCAGCTTGCCCATCCTCTCTGAGGAAGACTGTATTTTCACAAAACTGGCCATGACAATAGTAATCTTACCCATCTCATGTTTCCCCCAGAACCTTGACAGTCTGCCTATGGGGGGGGGCAGAGTTCCATTGCCCTCCATCTGAATGTGGGCTGAGCATAATGAGTGGCATTATGGAGAAGTGACCCATGTGAGTACTAAGGCTAGGCCATAAAGATGATAAGCTTGCCTAGCCACCCAGTTGCCATGACATGAGGAAGTTCAAATGAAGCCACCAAGGAGACCACATAGAGAAGTCAATGTGGAGAGGTCCTTACATCCTCTGACAATCACTGAAATCAGCTAGCAGATGTAAGAATTCATGAGAGTAATGGCTATATTGTGTCCAGAAAACAGCCTTTCCACAGCACTCCTCTTAATTCCATTGCACTTAACATTCTTCATGCCTCCTATTCTGTGATGTTCCCTAAGCCTTGGAGGGGTGATATACATGTCTCGTTTAGGGATGAGTACACAATAATCATTAATAAGTTTAATAAGAAAGAAATATGTGGATCATTTTAGTATTATATATAAGAAAGGACCTGAAATTTTTGTTTCATACAGAAAGCCAATTGGAAACAGATGGATTAAAAACCACAAGTTTTTGAGCTCACAAGGTTCAGGAGTTCAGGAGAGAACTCCAAAGCCTAGTTGAACAGTGGAGTCAGAGATGGAAGAAACCATGGTCTCTAAATGAGTGCCCTGCATCCTGCTGCCATCCCTACTCACTTAGAGTAGGCTGTGATGGGAGCAGGAAATAAACCTTTGGGATTTTCATAAGTAAGTTAGTTTGCCCTGACAATATAGGCTGCTTTCCTGGCATAGCTTTTTCCTAATTCTTGTGGTAAATTCCCCTGGCCAGGTCTAGGTTTAGAATATTCCATTTATCATAAGCAACAGTTGATTGAGAGAGAAGCCATATGGAAGACTGATAATGGTATTTTGGGTGAAATCAACAGATTACAAAATAGACTGTGCATTATAATCATGACCTTATGACAGTAATTATTACATACATGTATATAGAATAGAGAATAAGCATCAACATATAAATAATGAATATCTTAGGAAGTGTGGAAGTACAGGGTAATGTTTAAACCTTTCTTGTCCTTTTTAGCATTTACAATTTTTTGTCTCCTGACAACATATATTGCTTTAGGCATCAGAAATAGTAGGTTTTCCAAAAAGAAGATTCCAGGACCAGACAGCTTCTCATTGGAATTCTATCAAACCTTTATGGAAGAACTGAAGCCATTCTTTCTCAAACTGTGCCGCACAACTGGAGAACAGAGAAAGCTCCCCAACTCCTTCGATGAAGCTAGTATTACCATAATACCAAAACCAGGCAGAGATGCCACAAGAAAAGAAAACTATAGGCCTATTTCCCTGATGAACATAGACGTACAGATCCTGAACAAAAAACCGATTCAACAACATGTAAAAAGCATAATATACCTTGATCAAGTAGGCTTCATCCCAGGAATGCAGGGTGGTTCAACATACAAAAATCGGTCACTGCAATACACCACATAAATAAGATTAAACACAAAAACCACATGATCATTGGATAGATGCAGAAAAGCCCTTTGTCAATATCACTTCATGATCAAAACTTTGGAGAGAGTAGACATGGATGATTTATATCTCAAAATAATAAAGGCCATATATAAAGCTCCTAAAGCCCAAATAATACTTAATGGGGAGAGACTGAGGGAATTCCCACTGAGATAAGGAACAAAACAGGGGTGTCCACTCCCATACCTGCTCTTCAACATAGTACTGGAATTCCTAGCTCAAGCAATAAGACAGGAGAAAAAATTAAAGGGATGCAAATTGGAAAGGAAGAAGTTAAGTTAGCCCTATTCGCAGATGACATGATTCTATACATAAGTGACTGGGGAACCTCCATCTCAAAAATATTTTGTATCTCAGGATACAAAATCAATGCACAAAAATCAGTAGCTTTTCTATAGGCAAAAGACAAAGATACAGAGAAGGAAATAAGTGACGCCCCATTTTCAATAGCAACAACAACAAAAATACTTTAGAATAACATTAACCAAGGATGTGAAAGAGCTTTACTATGAAAACATAAAAACACTCAGGAAAGAAATTGAAGAGTACTTGAGAAAATGGAATGACCTCCCATGCTCCTGGATAGGCAGAATTAACATTGTGAAAATGGCAATCTTACCAAAAGCAATATATAGATTTAATGCGGTACCAATAAAAATCCCAACATTTGTCCTCTCAAAGATAGAAAAAAATGATCTCAAAATTCATATGAAATGGCAGAAGGCCTCAGATATACAAGCATATCTTCAGCAAAAGAAACACCTCTGGAGACATCACAATACCTAATCTAAAGCTATATTATAAAGCCATAGTAATAAAAATAACATGGTACTGGCATAAAAACATGATTATAGACCAATGGAACAGAAGTGAGGACACAGACTTTGGGTCAAGTAACTACAGGTACTTGATATTTGGCAAAGGCCCTAACAATGTAGATTGGAAAAAAGAAAAGACAGCCTCTTCAATAAATGGTGCTGAACAAACTGGACAACCATATGCAGGAAAATGAAACTCAATCCACACATCTTGTCATGCACAAAAATCAAATCCAAATGGATCAAAGACCTCAATATGAGACGAGAAACTCTACTACTACTGGAAGAAAAAATAGGAAGAACTTTCCATGATATAGGAAAGACTTCCTGAACAAAACCCCAGTAGCTCGGGAAATTAAACAATCACTCAACCATTGGGATCTCATGAAGCTGAAAAGTTTTTTCACAGACAAGCATACAATAAGCAGGGCCAATAGATTACCCACAGAATGGGAGAATATTTTTGCTGGTTACACAACTGACAGAGGCCTAATTTCTAGAATTTACAAAGAACTCAAAAACCTAAACAATAAAAAAGTCAAACAATCCACTCACAAAATTGGGCAGAGAACTGTACAGGGAGTTCTCAGAGGAAGAAATATAAACGGCAAACGCACACCTAAGAAAATGTTCAACATCCCTAATCATCAGGGAAATGCAAGTTAAAACAACTATAAGATTCCATCTGTATTAGTCAGGGTTCTCTGCATCTATTCAAACTACCACACCACCTTATCCTAGTAAGGATGGCAAACACTTAAAAAATCTAATGAAAACAAGTGCTGGCAAGATTTTGGAGAAACAGGAACCCTCATTCACTGCTGGTGAGAATGTAAAATGGTACAACCACTATGGAAAGCAATATGGAGATTTAGGTTGACTATAGAGTTACCAACAGACCCAGTTATTCCCTTACTGGGCATTTACTCTAAAAGTTCCAAGCCCCAGTTCATAGATATTTGCTCAACCATGTTTATAGCTGCTCATTTCATAATAGCTAAGAACTGGAGTCAACCCCGATGTCCATCATTACATGAATGGATAACCAAGATGTGGTGTATCTACATGATGGAATTCTATACAGCAGTAAGGAAAAATGATACAATGAAATTTGAAGAAAAATGGTCGAACCTGGAACAGATCATTCTCAGCAAACTCACCCAATCACAGAAAGATAATCATCACATGGTCTCACTCATCTGTGGCTCCTAACGTGAATCTGCCTGAGATGCTGACATACCTTATAAGCATCTCGAGGACCAAACAATAGGAAAGGTGGGGAAGGACGGGAAGGTAAGGGGGGGACACAAAACTGGACCCAAATGGAAATAGCACCATAATATCCTATATCCTGAAAGACAGACTAAAAGGTTGAACCTTCATCAAGTCCTTAGAGGGAACACCTGATTCACAGGACTCTAGAGAGGGTATGATAAAGACTAACCTTAAGCTTCTCCTGCCTCTCTCTCTCTCTCTTCTATCATTCTCTTCTATATTACCTTTTACTTCCTTCTTTTCCTTTGGTATTGGCCTATACCAGCATGTGGTTAACAACCACAATGAGCTGTTGATTAGAGAGACCAACAATGTCTTCCAAAAGAAGACAGATTTCTGTCAGAGTACTTGATGACCCACCAAAGGTTAATGGTAAGACCCTACTGCCCAAGACACCACATGTTGGTGGGATGGAACATGGAGTGACCTGGCTGGAATCTGGAAGAGAGTCAGTCCCGACAGTTACCTTGTCTAGTGCCAGAAAGTGCTACATGGGGAAAGTGAGCAACAACTGTCCAAGCAACACGTGATCTAAGTTTCTCAGCAGCAAACAACCTGATGTGATGCTCACACAAGGGCAATAGTGGCACACAGCCATGGTGGGTAACCAACTGCTCTTGATTTGGCTAACAGATCCACTCAGTGTAACAAAACCCATAGTTGGAACTGGGAAACAAGTCAGAACCATATCCAAAAAATGAGCCCTTCCTCCAATATCAAGCTCCCACCAATTGTGGGCTACAAGAGGGCCTACACCTATGAAATTTTCTCTAATATAATAATGGTTATACGATTTATCTGGTCCTGACCTCCCTCTCTATTGGAGAATTTTCTTCTCTTTCAGATGTATGCAGAAACCTAGAAGAGAATCAGCCCATAACACTTCACCAGGGCTCCAGATGAAACCATAGAATAATGGGGGAAATGAGCAAGAGTGCTGCTTTCTTGGTGAACCTGGTACCAACACAAGGGTGAAGGAGATAGGCACAGAGAACACTCAACTCCTACTAAACCAGATATCTAGAGACACAGAGGCTCCCTTGACCTCATAACTGAAGTAGACCTATAATGATCCCAAAATGGCTCAGGGAAATTTGTGCAAGAGGGGGCGGAAAGATTGTTAGAGCCACAAGTTAGGACATTATGCACAGAGACATTGCCTCTTCCCCATAATTGATAGCTACTCCCACAATTCATGACCCACATTCCCCAATGAAGAGAGTCCCTTCAGAGCAGGGAGAACAGGGAGGAGGCTAATGACCAGCATGACTATATACACACTATCTACATAACTAAAAAGAAAAAGACAAACATTAGGTTTTAAATATACAATATACATGAAGAAGGAACTGAAGAATACAAAACAAATTTAAAACTTGTTATGAATGTACACAATCCATAGGTTTTGGTTGCTGGGCTTTCTCTTTTGTGTAGTCCCTTTGTCTGAGGCATCTTGGGTCATTTGGAAGAGACGAAGTTCTTACCATTCTGCACTGGCTGTAGGCTTCTCCATCCCTATATTCTGTTGTGGTTCTGCTGGGTGAACTCTTAAAATAATCTGTCTCTGGTGGGATTGGAGAGGTGGGGACTGGTGTACCAGTCCATTAGAGGACAGACGTGGGCCTCTTTAGAGTAGGGCTTTGCTTAGACTGAGTCATCTGATCTCAGCTACACCCCTGTGATCATGACAGATTACCTTGGAAAATCAAGGTGTTCCTAAACTTCAGCCTTCTCTCAACTGTCTTGCTACTAGGCCCTTTCCCATTCCTTTCCTTTATAGCATAAGCTCTAGATCCTGGAATTTCTGCTCTGGTCTAATTGGCTCTACTGAGGGCTAGCTGGACAGCTTTTAAGGCTAGTTCTGACCCTGAAGTGCCTGGCCATATTTTCTTCCCTGTTGGCTTGGATTTGTGTGATTTTCTTCCCTGTTGGCTTGGATTTTTCAAAGCAGAAATGATTGGTTCATTTCAGTCTGGGGAATGTGATTTCTTAGAGGAGTGGTATTCTAGAGCTCTCACAGCCACACTGCAGGAACAGCACAGGTCAGACAGATAGCAAGAGGAAGACTCACCACGAGCAGATGCATTCTCTGGCTTGTTCCCCTAGGGCCTGCTAGACCCCTCTCCTAAAGGACATGGGTGGTCTCTTTGCTCCAAAAAGATTTAGGATGTTTGCCAAAATGGAATTGTTCCAGCTTTGTGGGAGATGCTGTTGGTTGCAAGCAAATTTTGCAAGCACTGGTAGAAACTTGATTTTATTGTTTGTTTTAATTATCATCCTCTTCCTGCCTTGCTGCAATATTCTCCTCCTGCCCCTAGGAATGTCAGTGCAAACACAACTATATCCTGGAGCTAGAGCACATAAGGGGCCCTGGCAAGTCAAGCCAACTGTAGACAGGACATGGGGCTGACCCCACAGTCTGAATTGACATGGAGTTTGGGACATATCTATCAATATAATGTGCACCAGAAGGAGCAGGGTTTCTTGTGTGACATTGTTATTGACACTTGTTCTCAAGGCCTTCTGGTCTATCCTCAGAGATGACTGTCTGATGGGTGATAAAGGCATGGTTTTAGTCTCTTTTCTTTTGGGAGGTGGGATGCAGTTAGGAAATATGTAGTTGTAGCTAGGTAGGAATCCATAGTAGACAAGCACTTCAGAAATGACTTCATTGCTTTAAATGACATCATTGCCCAAAGGAAGAAAATCCGGCACAGCAGTGCCATGAAACATCTTCAGGGTGCTCTGACCAGTGTCCTCCTCACAGTGCCAGGCCTATGGGCACCAGGTCTTGTAGAAGCTCATTCTTAGAGACTTGCTGAAGCTGTAAAAAAAAAAAAATAGTGTGCCTCCAAAGATGTCCACATGCTAAGCCAGACTCTTGGAATATGTCACTTTACATGGCAAAAGGGACTTGGCAGATGTGGGTACCATTAAAGATTTTGAGATTCACCTAGATTATCCAGAACATCCCAATTTTAAACAAAGAATCCTTTTCTGGAGACAGTGAGAATGGGAGATATGCTCAGAAAGAGGTGGCTGTACTGGCTTTGAAGATGCAAAAGCAGAGACCATGAGCCAAGGTACTTGAGACATATGACACAGAGGCAAATGCAGAAAAGAAATTCAGGAAGGAACATATCCCACAGACACTTTGATTTTGGCTAACTTGGACATATAACCTACAAAATGGAACAATAATAAATGTGTTTTAAGGCAGTAAGTTTGAGATAATTTGTTACTTCAGCTTCATCTGCAACATCTAATATCCCATAGCACACAGAGCCCTGTGCTCTGGTAGAAATAAGCTCTATGTTCCTCAAGCCAGACACTAGAACCTCAAAGGACAGGCTGCATTCTACCTCTGGCCTGACTTGTCCATACCCTCTGCTCCATCATTGTTCTCTTTGTCTCCTATGCCCACACAGGCCATGTACCCTGAGGGAGAGTACTCTCTGCCTCTCGGTCTTCCAGGCAAAAAATAGCCCTCTGAGTTCACTTCCCTGCTGCACACAGCACAGACACAGCCTTTCTAAGCTTGGTCTTGGGTACAGAACAGACTGCAAACTGGCCAAGGACAGTCAATATTCTACCGACAGGCCACAGGGTCCCTCTGAAGCCACATACCCACAGCCCACACAGGACAAAGATAGCTGACTCTCTGTTAAGAGATGAGCCACCCCTTGCACATCAGCTGTGGCCCAGGTGAAACCACAGAATTGGTGAGCTGAGAAAGAATGCTGCTTCCATGGTGAGCCTGAAAACCTGCACCAGGGTGATGGAGACAGTGAGGATACTCAAAACATATCAAGGCTGAAATGAAGAAGCTGCTGAGAGCTCAACGCTAAAGTAAAATTAGAGCACACCCACTAAGGCTCGAGGAATTTTTCAGAAGAGAGGGCAGAAAGATTGTAAAAGCCACAGGATGGGAGGGACTATCTAGTGGCATTGCTCCCCCACACACTCCACAATGACTGATTGCTTCTGTCACAACTCATAACTCAAAAACCCATGGTGAATATCAGAAATCCCACTGAGGACGGCCTTCAGTGGAATGAGGTCAAGAGGGAGGGGAATGATGGCACCAACGCATGAAGTTGCCATACAGAGTTCCCACTTAATCTAACAAAAAGTCTGTGAGTTAACCAGAGAGCAGAGAGGACTAGAGCAGGAGACAGGTGGACTGGCTGATGCCTCATGAGGCTCTGCTTTGCAGCCAGGCTACAACTTCTGCCAGCCACACAGCCCACTCGGTAGCCCACCCAGGAGCCTTCCCTGCTCCTGGACCCACAGTCTCAGGCAGCCCCCACTCTACTCTTTGGACCTCTGCCAGGCTGCTCTCTTTGGGGCTTCTTCACATTCTCCAGGACCATGTTGTCCATCCATGCCCCTGGGTGGGACAGGTGGAGGTCTAAGGCAGCCCCCCAACTCTGAAACCTGTAGGAGAGTTCTCATCAGCCTTCTATGTCCTAGAATAGCCCCTCCAGATGCTCTTGGGAATTCCTGACATAGCCCACCTGGGACTTCCTATGATGAGCCATAGAAATTGAGCAGCATAATTAGATCAGACACACTATGATATCATTACAGTCACTTCTGCTGTCTTCACCCTTCATTAATAAAATTCACACTCATAATATAATTGTCTAGTCCTGTCTGTGCTGGCCCTCAGCATGTTCCTGTGTGGAGAACAAAAAACCAAGAGAGAACAGAATGAATGAGAAACTTTGCATTCCTCCCCTCTGCACTCTCTCACTGTCCTTTTCTATGTACTTTACTGAACCTGCCTCATACCACGGTCCTGCAGGATGGGAAACTGCATGCTAACATGGGAAAGCCAAGGGTAAGCCTGGTGACCAAAGTAGCTAATGGGAAAGCCTTCCAAAAAGCCAAGGAAAAATTTATCCTAGAAGAGTAGATGTAAGACACAGGGCAGCAGCAGAATCTAGGGGCAGGAGTACCTGGGAAGTCCTGTGAAGAAGTATATCTGGCTAACTGGAAGAACAATGTCAGGAAAAGTTAGAGCTGAAGGTACTTTACACATAAGCTGGGTCCCTGTGTGTAACTGACAATTACTAATCCTCAAAGCACCTTTCCATTTTATTTCTGTCCCATCTCTATGATGACCCAAATATTCTTCAAATATTCTGCCAAGAAAGGAATCTAATTATTTCATTCAGTGGAGAAACTGAGGCCAGGGACATCACTTATCCAAGGTGATCTAGCTAGAAGGAGAGTGAGCTGAACTTGCAAGTCAATCCTGTCTTCCAGCCCAGTGTTCTCACAGCTGAACTTGTACATGCACGTTTATACACACACACACACACACACACACACACACACACACACACACACACACACACACCCCCTAGCAGGAAAGGTGAGTATATTTGAGTGTGCTACAGTAAAAGCCATCCTCGGCCTTTTACCTACATATGTATCAATTTATGACTTCTGGGGTGAATGTGGTTTGTATATGGTTTAAGTATATTACTTAAAAGATTCTTGGGCTAGAGAGATGGCTTAGTGGTTAAGGCATTTACCTGCAGAGCCAAAGGACCTTGGTTTGATTACCCAAAACCCACATTAAGCCATATGCACAATGTGGTGCATGCATCTGGAGTTCATTTGCATGGCATGCCCATTCTCTCTCTCTCTCTTTCTCTCTCTTTCTTCCTCTCTCTCTCTGTCTCTCAAATAAATTAAAATAAGTTATTAAGAAAAAAATTCTTATACTGGAAACTGTGTCATAGTGTGGTGGTGGTGATGGGAGGTGGTAGAACCTTTAAGAGGTAAGGCCAAGTAAAAGGTGGCAAGGTGTTAAGGGGTCCACCTCCAAAAGGATTGATGGTGCTTTCACTATGTGAACTAGTACTATAGGAGGAAAATTGTTATGAAGAAAATTTGGCTATCTCCGCTCTCTGCAGCTTCTTGTCTCTTCAATACAAACTCCCGTTATGGCGATGTTATCCGCATAAGCCCCTCTCCTGAAGTGAGTAGTTGCTGGCACTATGCTCTTGAATCTTCAGAACTATGAACTCTTTTCTTTTTAAAGTCTCAAGTCTTTTGTATAGTAACAGACAATGGACTAATACAAGGAGAATGACTTGGAGAAGATACATCAAGATCAACATAGAGAAGGAGGTGATGGCGACTGGAACACTGGAAACTTCCTAATGCTAGCTACAGGTAGCAATAGAGCATGTGTGAAAAAAATCCTATGATATACAAACGTGAGAGTATGTAAATGACCTATAAATGACCATGAGGCTCATAGCCTAGAGCATTTTGGATGTGTCTTTTCCAGCTCAAGGTCCCATTCCCATTCTCAGTAGTGCCTTTCTCTTGGAAAACTTCTGTATTACATTACATTTCTATGTGTGTCTCTGGTATAATTATTTATCCTGAGATGCAAAAACCTGGAAACTCCAGGGCTCAGAGAATGCCCTCCAAACTCCATCCCTCAGCTGATTTCAGGGTCAAATTGAAAATATATCAGCAATAAAAAGACATGAATATAGGGCTGGAGAAATGGCCTAGAGGTTAAGGTGCTTGCCAGCAAAGCCAAAAGACCCAGGTTCTATTTTCAGTACCCACGTAAAGCCAGATCACAAGGTGGCACATTCAACTGGAGTTTGTTTACAGTGACTGGAGGTCCTAATGTGCCCATTCTCTCTTTCTCTCTCCCTCTGTCTCAAACAAATAAATAAAATATCTTTAACAAAAGATTAAAATAGTCAAAGAGATTTTCTCCTGGGAGAATTAGTGTTGATAATTAGTGTTACTAATAACAGCCATAAGTAAAAGTGTTGTTCACTGGGCACTTCCAGAATGCAAAGGATTTCTTTCTATATTCTTCTTGCTAACCCCAAGCCACACGAAGGGGGGGGGGGGGTCCGTGGTCCTGTTCTTCAATGAGAAAACCAAAGAACAGAAAGATAAAGTGCTTTCCCTCATGTGTCCCAGCAGGTAAAGGTGGTATTCAGGCCAGATCTGGATGACTCTGAGCCTTTCAGAAGTAGAGGTGGACTCCAGATGATTTGAAATCTCCCTGTGACAGGCAGGGTATGTCGCAGTGTCCTCAGCGTGGTCCTGGGCACCAAGTGCTGAGGCATACACAGTGGCAAGATCTCTGATCTCTGTAATACTTGGGAGCACTAACAATGAAAGACATAAAAATTAGAAAATTGCATACTCAGTAATTAAGGTGCAAAGATAAACGTGAGTGGGGAAACAAAGGAAGATGAGAGCAAAAGTGCTGGAGCAGCCTGATTTTGAAGAGGGTGTTCAAGGAAGGCTTGTCCAGAAACTGACATGGGAACAAAGGCTTCAAAAGGTTAGCTAGTGTGTGTGTGTGCTGTACAAGCTGAACCAGGAAAAGCCCTCTCCTCTCAACTATGGATCTGTAATAGTGGCTAGCCCAGAGTAGGTATTCAGCATATTCTAATTTCCTTCCCTCTTACTGAGGATCAGTTTCCTTTCTGGCAAGCATATTTGAAAAGAATTCCAAAATTTAGGTCATGGAAGGGCCACAATAGAGATGAAGTGGAAAGGGGCTGAAGATCAGACTATGAGTCATTCTCAGTTAAGAAGAGGGGCCCAGCCCTGTCACAAAGATCCAGTGAAAGATGCTGCCTTCCTTATAAAATGGAAAGAATTGCATATGCTGAAGTCCCAAATTTCAGTGTCTCAGAATGGAACTTCATGGATGTTTTTAGATAAGATGAGGTCATTCTGGAGTAGGATGAGCCCCTTCAATGTGCCTAATGTCCATTTGAAGTGGAGAGAGGTTGGACACACAGATAAGTATACAAGGAAGACAGCACATGAACACAAAACAAGTAATAGAGCAGCCACGGAACACCAAATATTGTCAGCAAATGCCAGGCTCCACGAAAGGCACATAGAGCAGCTCTTCCCTCATAAGAATGGCCCCAGGGACCCCAAGGTCTTGGGCACTCGGCATCCAAGCATCTTTTCTTGAAATCATGCAGTTTGCAGTACTTTTTAGGGCAGTTATAGCAAACTAATATATCTTGTACACCTCTCATTTGTATGTCTCATGATGGCCAAAGTAAACTGATGGAAAGAAAGACATGAAGAAAAGGAATGGAAAAAGCACCCTCGAGAACCTGATCTTGGAAAGAATGCAAGTGCTGATGCTAGCTTTTGGAAACGAGTAGAAACGAGTGATTCAGAACCCCAACAAGTATTGAGAAAACTGAGTACCAAAGAAAATATTGGCTGGCTATGGTGGCTTGAATGAAATTTCCCCCATATCCTTATGCATTTGGAATACTTGACCCCCCAAGCTAGTGGCAATTAGAGAGGCAGACCCATGCTAGGGGCTGACCTTGAGGGTTTTTTAAATTTTTATTTATTCTTATGTATATTATTCTGGTTTTACATTTATAGTGGTGACTCCATTATCCTCCTCCCTGTCCTCCCTCTTCCATAGGGACCCTCATCAATGGGGAATGTGGTTCACACATTGTGGGGGTAGTCAGGAGCTATGGGGGATAGGCCAAGTCTCTGTGAATAATGCCCCAGCTTGTGGCTCTAACATTCTTTCCTCCCCCTCTTCCGCAAATTTCCCTGAGCCACATTGGGGTCATTTTAGCTCTACTTCAGTGATGAGGTTTTGGGAGCCTCTGTGTCTCTGGATATCTGGCTTAGTGGGAGTTAGATGCTCTCTGTGTTTATCTCCTTCAACCTTTTTCTGGTGTCTTGATCCCCAAGAGCACTGAACTCTTGCCCTTCTTCCACATTACTCTGTGGTTTCAGCTGGAGCCCTGGTGAGGTGTGATTGGCTGATCCTCCCTTCAGGTTCGTTGTCCATCTGGAAAAAATAAGCAAATTCTCCAATGGAGAGAGAAGTTAGTACTGGATATATGGGATGGCCATAGATAGCTTGGAGGGAATTTTATATGGGTAGGCTCTCTTCTAGCCCACATTTGATGGTATCTTGGTTGGAGACTGTGCTCATTTTTTGTACATGGTTTTGACTCATTTCCCAGTTCCAACAATGAGTTCAATCCCACTGAGTGGATCAATTATCCAAATCAAGGGCCGTTGGTTGCCCACCATGGCTGTGTACCACTACTGCACTTGTTTGAGCATTACGTCAGGTTGTTTCTTGCTGGGTATCTTAGACTGGAAGTTGTTTGGACAGATGTCAGCCATTTTCCCCCAGTTGCTCGTGTAGCACCCTCTGGCACTAGACTAGCTAACTGTCTGGGGACTGACCCTCTTCCAGATTCTGGCCATGACCTTGAGGTTTATTAAACAGTTCAGCTTGCCACTGCCAGATAGCTTAGGTCCTCTCTGCTTCCTACTCACTTCTGTGACAAAATGTGATGCCCAGCCTCTGCTCTACCATCCTTTCCTTGCCATGGTGAACCTTTCCCTAGAGACTATAAGCCAAAATAAGCCTTTCCTTCCATAAGCTGCTTTTGCTGGTATGGTAGTTTGAATAGATGTCCTCCAATATATTCAGTATTTTATTGTTTTGTAGTTTGCATCTGTGGCCACCTTGCTGGAGGCAGTGTCTCTGGGTAGATCTTAAGGTGTGGTGGTGGGTTTAGGATTTCAATCTAAAGATATGCAAAGTGTGCCTAGCTGGAGTTCCTAGGTGTGCGGTGCTATGTGGCTTTAGGCTGCTGTTTCATTGGTGCATGGAATTGAACTCAGGACCTCATGCTTGCACAGTAAAAGCTTGTACCCACTGAGCCATCTTGCTGGCCCACTAAGTCCTTTCTGGTACCAATCCATATAAGTGCTAAGGCAAGTTGAACTCTTTACCATGATGAATCTTTTGGATAAATAAGACAAAAATCACTTAACCATCAATGAGAATTGTTTTATTGTCCTCTACTGTGAGTTACTTAAGAGTAATTACAAATCAAAATTCCATTGATCCTAATAAGAATCAACAAGGTTTATGCAACAAAGTGAAATGCATGATTTTACGAGATGGTCACAACTCATTGGACAAGCATGGGGTAGCTGTCATTATTTCACTTGACTGATGAGAAGCTGAGTCTCAGATATATTATGTGAGTTTTTAGAGGGAAACAAGATCATTTCCAGAGGTCTGTGTGTCCATTTAAGTAATGAGGTAAAGTAAGACATCCCAGTCGTCCTCACATGTACCAAGTGGCCCTTTCATATCATTTTCATTCATTCATTCATTCAGCAGAATTTATAGGACCTTTTTCTCTCCAGTGCTAAAGGCTTTGTTCCCTCTCCACAGAATTACTTATGACCCCTCCAAGTCAGAGAAACTCTGCTGCTCTACTTCTTCCACTCTTTTCCCTACCTGCCAACAAGCAGGTCTATCAGCAAGAGAAAAATAGTTTCAGGTGCCCAAATCTCTGGAACTCTGTTCATCTGAATGGCAATTGGTGACACAGGAAGAATTTCAGAGGTTGGGACAAAAAGTGAAAATAGAAATGGGTTTGTGTTGTGATAGCAATGTCAGAGGTAGGGATGGAGCCAAAGAGGGAGGGCAAGCCAGAGAAAGAAAGCTGTCTACATCTGTCAGGCATGAGCTCTAGAGCAATAGAGATATAGTAGGAGTTCAATTTATGTTTGCCTGAGCCAGGGAGAAAATCTAATTAAATATGGTGTCTGAGTTTGGAGAAGCCAGGATGGGGCTAGAATATAAAGTGTGGCAGCTACCCATAGATCAGAGGGCAATATTAATAAGCCCACAGAAAGGGACAGCAGGATATGCCAGTGGTATTGATAAAATGCAAAGCAAAGACAAAGCAGGCTAGGAATATTGCATGATAATGCTGATAAAAGCCACCATGGCTCTTAGCCTGCTATAGAAGGAGGCTGAGAGCTGAGTCTCTGTTCCCTTCCTTTTTCCTCCTCTTTCTCCTCCTCACCGTGACTCTTGTCTCACTTCTGTGTGCCACCAGCATGAGAACTGAGCATCAGTGAGTGTCTCAAGACCCACTGAAGCTAGGACTGAAGTAATAAACCAAAGAAATGAGTGAATCTCCATCTGCTCTGAAAACAAGAGGCAAATTAGAGGATAAAGGCTAGAGAACTTGCTTTGCTGCATACTTCCAGAAGGGCTGGTTGCACAATTGGTCACATGGAGATGACTGAGGGCTGCCCTTAGTTGATTCCAACAGAAACGTGCTCTGCTACGCCACCAATAATGAGTTCATTTCTAACTCTACCACACTTCCAAAACCAAAGTGAGAGCTCTGGGAACATACATAGTTAAAGGAAGCTTAGAAGCTCCTTGGAAGAGTTGGAGTATAGGTCAGTAAGGGTTTGGGGGAAGAAGCTACATGCCACTCTTTCCTGCTCCCTAGCTTCCTAACAACTATGCCTGAGAGGAGAAAATGGGCTTTTGCTGACAGGAGGGAGCCCTACCATCTATACTCTTCCCAACCTGTACCCTGGTTGTCTCAGGGGCCATTGTCACAGATGCAGCCAGGCTCTCAGATCTTCACTGAACTCCACTATCCTTTGTCATCTGTAGTCCATTGTCATCAGCTGGTATGTTATGATTTTTGCCTTATTTTTCAAAGCTTGTATGTTATAGCTAGCATCTGCCTAAAGTATTTGTAACAATTTTATTGTATATCAATCTACAGTCTAATGACATTGTTATTTTCCAAGGATTACTTGTGTGACTGTAACAGAGGTTGCTTTAAATTAAGTCAATTTCTGCTAATAGCAAACCCAACTTTAAGTCTATATCTTGACCTTACTACATCCCACCTCCACCAACACCTAGCACCCTTTCTTGGGCTGAAAGCCCATCTCTACTGGCTAACTTTGGAAAATTCCGAAAACCTCAGCTTCTGTTTCTATGAGATGGGATTAATACCCCCTTTGACCACTGTGGATGGAGTGGGAGGATTCCAGGAGATTAGGCAAAAAGTACTCTGCATGTACTGAGCCTGGTGTCAGCCACTCAAGGCTGGAAGAAAAGAAATGCACTTGTCCATCAAGAGAAGGTCTAATTGCTATATTGTGCCTCGCAGCTTCAAGCAGTCCTTGTCAAGCTTTGTGCGAGATCCTGACAATATCTTCTGAGCTTTGGCAGCACTGTCATCATATGACAGATGAGAAAAGTGGATCATAGAAGCTGACAAGAGATATTGTAAGATTCTAAACTGGTCATATAATTCTGCTGCTGCCTGAACTCTTACCTTTGAAACATGGCAGTCCAGAATCTTAATCAAAACCCAAAGCCAACCCAGCCTGACCCAGGACATGTGTGCTAGCATTCCACTAGGCAATTAACCTTCAGTCTCTATATAAGCTATAATGTCTTGACCAAGGAGATGACCATCTCTCAACTCCACAGCCTATGGCTGTGCCTCCCTCTACTCAAGCCCTTCACCTTTCCCTCTCTATTATCCACTCTTTTGTGCAGTTCTGTTGATGAAATCCTGGGTCTTGTGCATGCTGGGTAAGTGCTCTACTATGGAGCTATATCACCAGCCTTTGGTTCAGTTTGTTAAAACACAATTTTGCTATGAAGCTTGGGATAGCCTTATGCTCACTTCTTAGCACAGGCCATCCTCAAATTCACAATCCTTCTGCCTCCACCTCCCAGGTGTGGAGATTATCGACCATGTAGTTCCTGTACTTTCTTTCAAGTCATATAGTACCACAGGCCTTCTATATAACTTCTATTGTGTATTACCTACCTCTCATCATCTAGCACCTAGGTATCACTATCTGTCATATATTATTTATCCACAAATTGGTTCATTGTCTCTTCCTTCCCTTACTGGAATGTCAGAACAGAGACTTTCTCTTATCTACTACTGTGACTTCAGAGCTTACAAGAGTCCCTGGCAAGCCAAAGGTGCTCAAGACCCAGTATCAAGAAACACTCCTATGATTCTACTTCACCCTCACAATTAAGCCAACCACCAAGAGATAGTATGTGCAATGACCGGATTGAGCCAGAAGCAAAGGCCAGACTCCCCACCCTCTACTGATAATCTACATGCCTGTCCCAGTTCCCCAGTGCCCTGGGCTCAGCCCCACCATCTGTGAAATACAACTGTGGAGATCTCCAACTTCAAAAGAGTACTTAGGGAAGTGATGGATATAACTGAGCACATAGTAAATTACCTATTTATATTACTATAATTGTCTTTGTTATTACCATCACCATGAGCTATGAATTAAGCCCAACAAACAATGTTCCTTTAAAATATAAATAAAAATATCTAGAGAAGTTAATTGACCAATGTCCCAAATCAACATCTGCCACAACCAGAACCAGAGTGTATTCACTGCTCTCCTAGCCAAAGAGAGTCTCTGCTGTCCTGCCCCTTTGCTACAGTGGGCACAGAGCATTCAGTGGCCAAACAAAACACTGTCCCTACTTTGTAGGGTGGCCACAGAGACAGCTATGGAAGCTTTTCCTTCTCAAGCCTCACACCAGATGTTGTTTGCTGCCCATTCTGCAGCCATTCCCTCTCACCTTCCTTGTAACAAAATCTAGGTCCCAAGGACAGAAACCTGATTCTTCCTTGCCCATCACTGACCATCAAGATGGAAGGAAGTCCTGATGGAGTCCAATGGAAAAGACTTCTAGATGACAAAAGAAAGCCACCCTACAAAAGACAAGCCACCCCAAGAGAAGATCCTTTTTTACCAAGGGTGCTACATGCTAATGCAGTGCTTGGAACAGAGGCTGCCATCTTGAAACCACAGGCTGTTTGCAGAAGGAAACATCAGGTGGGCATGATGAATATCCAAAAAGAGAGATAGGAGCTCTAGAGACGGCTCAGAGATTAAGACACTTGCCTGTAAATTGTCTAATGACCCAGATTCAATTTCCCAGTACCCATGTAAAGCCAGATGCACAAAGGCACATGCATCTGGAATTTGTTTACAGTGGCTAGAGGCCCTGGCATGCCCATAGTCTCTCTCTTCCTCTCTCTGTTTCTCTCTTGCTCTGTCTCTTTCCTTGCAAATAAATTAATTAAAATATTGTTTTAATAAAAGAAGGCTGCATGTAAGCCTAGCAGTAGCTAGAGGCCCTGGCATGCCCACTCCCTCTCTCTCATAAATAAATAAAATAAAATAAAAGATGGCTGGAGGGATTATAGAGATGGCTTAGTGATTAAGGTACTTGCCTGCAAACCAAAGAACCAAGGTTCAATTCTCAGGACTCACATAAGCCAGATGCACAAGGTGACTCATGAATATGGAGTTTGTTTGCAGTGGCCAAAGGTCCTGCTGGTGCTCCCAATCTCTCTCTCTGCCTCTCTCTCTATCTCTGTCTCTCAAGTAAATAAATTTTTTAAAAATTGAGTATATATTTTTAAAAAGAAGGATGGAGAGAAGTGGCCCTGCTGTCATCACTGGCAGCCAGCCTGCTCCTGGAAGTGTGGTGTGGGAGGATTAACAGCTTCACTTACCAACCAGTGTTATTTTGGTGTCACTACTTGCTCCAAAAAAATCCTGATGCCACTCACCTGGGACCCCATCCCTCTTTTGGCACCGACTTTTCATATTTTATCTGGTCTCTGGTCTGTTGCTTGCAATGCCCAGCTGCACAGTTGAAGCAAAGACTGAGACTGATTTCTTGATGTGTATCTCCCAGTTGCTATGAGCTCCAGCCAAACTGTCTGTCCTCAGCATCTCCTGAAAAGAAAGAGCTTCAAAGACCCTGTTCTTGCTGTTATCACTTGTCATGTCCACATAGTGTGACTGAGCTCAGACCCTGCCCATGAACCTTTACACATTCACTAATGACCCCACGCTTGTGCTAGGCATTGGATGAATGGCTGGAGTGTCTACAGAGAGACCATTCCTTGGAAGAATTCTCCACTCTCTACATACACAGCTGTATGAGTGGGAAGGTCACCTGCAACGTTTTTCTTTGTGTCTGGATCATGAAAATAGGTAAGTGGAGTGGAGTGAGTATCCTGATAGGGAGGGTGACACTAAAGATGAAACTGGTAAAAGAAAGAAATAATAATAGACTGAGAATAAAACATAGAGAGATGGAAGAATGATGGATACTAGAAGAGATAAACAGACGAAATGGATAGATAGAGAGGGCAGAGGACCTAAAAGGGAGCCTGCAAGTCTGCAGGAGCTTTGTGCCCACCATGCTTCCTCTCAGCCTTCTGTTCCCTTGAAAGACTAAGAATAGACAGAATAATAAAGGATTTGCCAGAGGAACTGGTGCCAGAGAGGGTCTTTGGAAACATAGTTTCCACTGCTGGGGTTCATATTAGTAGGGTGGGAAGGGCTTGTCATGGTTACACATGAGACGGTGGCATTCAGAAAAGGGAGCCAGCATGGGGATACTGGCTGGGTGGGCCCTGGAACAAGGTATCGGGAATACAAAGCATAGTGTTTAGCTGGGGTCGAAGAATGCACCAGACAACTGCTTGGCAGTCAGTGTGATGGTCCAGGCTACACTGGGTTGTTTCGTCTTTAATGGACACCCTTTGAAGATGGTCAAGATCCAGAGCTCCCCCTGGAGAATCTAGGAAGGTGGTGAGCCTGACAGGGCTGCAAATGGGAAGGGAAGTAGAAATAAACATAAGAAAATTTGCTAAATATATAGACATGGAGAGGAGAAAATGAACTTTTTTGTTGAAGGTCTCAGAGCAAGAAGAAAGGGGTACACATTTCCAACAGAGGGTGCAGCGGGTGAGCTGGGGCTCAAAGGCAAGTAGAATGGTGGAAACAGAAGGAAGGAGGCATTAATAGAAGCTGTGCACAGAAACTCTAATGAGAGAAAAGAGCCGACAGGAGCAGGGCCCTCCTCTGTCTGACCTACGACAGGGGTTAAGAGAAGTCTAGGGATATTGTTTCACTATCTAAAACATCTCTGGAATGTTCAGAAATCCACACATATCATGAAAAAAGATATGTGCATGCAGACACGGCCCACTGGCAGCTCACAGAGAAAGGAATTATTTGTCTAAACTGAACTTTCCAGGCAACCCTTGAGGTTGCTAAGATTGAAATGGGCAGCAGTCTCTTCTATAGTGCTCCTAACGGAGAAGAATTACACCAGAGCATGAGTAGAGCAAGCAGGCAAAGTTGATTTTTATCAGGTAAGGAAGCAAAAGTGAGAGCAGACTGGGTTTGCATCTCCCTCAGTTGTTCAGGCTTAAAATCTCCCTCCATTAATTGTCCTCCCTTGGAGAGTGGTCGAGTGGTCCTTTTCCTAGATTAGGTGGAAGTTTCCTGCAAAGCCAACCTCACCCACAATTCAGTCTGCTACAATCAGGTGTAGTTGTAACCTTCCATAAAGCCAAGATGTTTACTAAGGGAAAGGACAATAGTGTCTTGCAAAGGCTTCTCAGAGAGGAGCTCCATGGGAACTTGTCAGAGCCTGCTAAGACACTTTTTTTTTTCTGTTTTACCCAGAGCCCTGTCTTTTGTATCTGGTTAGCTGGGCTGTCTCATGTCCTAACTGTAAGCCCTCTTATTTATCTTCCCTAGTGATCCCAGCCTTGACATTTAACCCTAACATTTATTTTGACCTTAAAGGAAGGAACTGATAAAAATATGATTTCCTGGCTCCCTCTCTAGCCTGCCTGCAAAATGAATCAGGAACCTACATTTTCAATGTGTCCCCTCCTCACAGGGATAAGAGGCCAAAAGTTATGAAACACTACTTTATTACAGGCTGTGAAAAGTGCACAAAGGACACAGGTCCCACAAGGAAGCTGCCAAGCCATGGGATGGTGGTCCTCCCTGTGTCCATCAGTCCTGTTTGACCCCACAACATCCCTTCAGAGGGGTCCCACAGATCTGAAAAGCCCACAAAGAGCTGGTGAGCAGTGAACAGATAGAAGCTAAGCCTGTAAAATGGTCGGTGAAGTCAGTGCCATGGGAGTCAGCTCCAGTCCTGGTTGTAGCCCAGCTAAGCATCGCTCATGGTGGAGCAGAAGGCTGATTCCACATCCTGAATGAGCACAGGAACTGGCTGGCCCCACTCTGAGGACAAGAAAGAGATAGCTGTAGGTACTGATGGAAGCATGCTGGTGGCTTGAGCATCAAGTACTGGTTGAAAAAGGTCTGAGCAGTTCATAGCCTGGAATTGACATGGTGGTTGGGGCACCATTTGGTCAACAGTACCACCTGCTGGACACAGGGAGCCACAGCATCCTCCTAGTGAAGCAAAGTGGGAGAACCTGAGCTCAGAGACTCAGAGAAGCAACACCAGGGGCCAGCATCCCCACCTCATGGGATGGGTGGACCACATAGGCTGGAGTCAAGGAAGAAGAGGCACTGACCCCTTCCTAGGAGTCCTAAATCTGACTACAGACTCTCCCACACCAGCTCACAGATGTACACAGATTTTATTTATTATTATTATTAATTATTGTGTGTATATGCATGCATATGTGCTGAGGAGAGAAGCCAGCATCTCAAGCATACTAAGCAAGAGCTGTACCTCGACTTTTGAGCACATCCCCAGCCATGACATTTGTTTATTCCCAAGATATCCGTGGTTGTCTGGTATCTTTTTAGGCCCTATAATATTTTGCCTGGCAGTACATGGTCGTCAAGGCCAGCAAATGAGCATTTGTTTTATAGAATGATCAGGTCATTGGGAAGAGACTTATGAGATGGTTCATGAGCCTGTGCAGCCACTGCAGCTAGGAATGGCAGCACGCCTGCCGAGGGCTAATCCCTCTTCCTGGGCACCCATAGGTAAAGGTCACTGTGGCCATTTGTCCTAGGTTTACCAGATGCCAGGCATGTGCTGTAGTCAACCATTGTTATCACACTTGAACTTCACATAGCACCAAATGGCAGAGCTGAGATTCCAGGGCCAGGGGTTATGGTATCTGCCTCCTAGAAGAAGACCTGTCCATGCAGGCTTCTGTAAGCCCTTACATGGCTCTCTTAGTAGGTGCATAACTAGCACCTCATGTGCCTGCCAGCACCCAAGCTACAAGGTGATAGCTGCTGCACCTGCCCTTCCTCTGCTGTCACTGCTCACACACCAAGCCTCCCTGCATGACCTTCTGAATGTTCCTTAGGCAGACTCAAGTCTGCCTCCTGTCTTCCCTGGTGTTGCCAGGCTTGGCTTTGCCTAAGGTCTGGACAGATACCAAAGGCCAACCAAATGTTGTCTAAGGGCACAGCCTCAGCAAGCAAATAAGCCCTAGGGAAAGGGTCGCAAAAGGGGTGCACAGACCCCAGCTGGAGAGCTGTCCAATTGTTCTGCGGCTCTGTATTTATTGAGCATGTGTACCAAGCACTGCAAAGGGTACACTTGAGTAAGCCCTCTACCACGCTCGGTGGGGGGGTTGGGGTGCCTCCCAATGGTGAAGGCACTTAACACAATCAGAAGGGTGAGCAGATGGTAACCACTGTTAAAGCTAGCTAGAGGCCTGCAGCTGGCTGGCAAGCCAACCTCCCACGCCAGTCCCACTTCGCACAGGCTGCTTGCTCCTAGTCCCCAGCTCTCAGGAACCTCTGCTGCTTTCTCCTGCCTCTGTTTTTCCCCTCTCGAGATGGAAAATCAATTTTCAGGTTTGCTATGGAGGCTGGCAGATAATTGGCAAGCACATCAAACTGGGTGCCTTACACTCCAGAAGGGGTCAGTGTATCCCACTGGCCATGGGCACCCTTCCACCCTGGAGGTAAAATGTGCTCTGGGAGCAGCGTATGAACTAGGTCAAGGTTATGACCCTTGAGAGTGACTCAAACACAAGCAGACTCTCTGGCTTGTGGGATGCATGCAGACCACACTGACCACTAAGTAGCCAGAGCGGCTTCCTATGCACCCACCTTGTTCACATACCACCCCTACTCATCTAGCCCTGTAGCAGACAGCTTTAGGTTTGCTGAGATGAACTTCCAGACCAGGCACAGTTATGGAGGAAGGGATATTATTTATTGAAGCTTACAGATCCAGGGGAAGTTCCATAGTGGCAGAAGAAGCTGGCCTGCTTTCATAGGACCAAACAGAGAAGAAAAGCGCAAGCCAAAAGCCACACAGCACAGCATACCTCAGGAACTCCCAGCTAGGCACACTTTGCATGTCTTTAGATTGAAATCCTAAACCCACCACCACACCTTAAGATCTGCCCAGTGACACTGCCTCCAGCCAGGTGGCTGCTGATGCAAACTATAAAGTAATAAAACACGGGATATATTGGGGGGGGCATCTATTCAAACTACCACAGCCCCTTTTCATGCCCCTGCCCCTGTCCACCCATCCTGCACTAAGCACTGACCTACACAGGCTCAAAACCTACTAGGCAACTGTTCTGATGCCTTATGACCAGTTTGTCCTATTTTTATATGCTGTTTGGCTAACCTCCTCCTTTGGGGATGGACCAGACAAAGCCCACCAAGTTAGTGACCAAAAGCACTGCCTGTATTTTCACCTTCCTAACCTCTACAACATGTGGTGCAGCTCATGAAAGCAGTATTTGTCTTAAGGCCCCTTGGCATAACTCTGTACAGTGACTCACACTGAAGGTCCCCGGGTATTTACAGTTAATTATGACCTGTCTTTCCCGGTTCTACCAGGCTTGGCTTTGCCTAGGGTCTGGACAGATGCCAAACACCCTAGCCCCTGTCCCTGGTCCCTGTCTGTCTAGAATCTACAAAGTGCATTGGGAAGTGACACCAAATGGTTGACAAGGACATGCCAACACCCCCAGTCACAGGCACCATCTTCACTGTAGGTCTACCTGAGGAAATCTGGGCCATCTCCCATCTACCTGGCCACCCCAACTTCTGCCCTTCCCTCCAAGAAGATCCATGACCCAAAAAGTTTTTATTAGCTCTTTCAGCTTCATTTAACTACACAAATGGCTTGGTCACAGCTGACTGATCCCAAATTTGCCCAATTTTCTTCTAATTCACCATGGCTAAGACTCCCCCCGCCCCCGCCCCGTAATACAGATAGAGGATGTGTATTTGGTCCCAAACTCTCCTTCTGGTGTTAATCATGCATAGAACAAAACCCCATTCGAGTCTCTTAATGATTTCATTCCCACCCTAGGTTTAAAGATGCTAATGCAGGTTTCTCTCCCTAATCTCCAGACTCTTGTGTGTGAGAAACATGAGAGAGAACACTCATCAAGAACTCAGTCATCCCTCCCAGCCAGAGCTGCCAACCCCAGAGCTCTGCCTTCAGTGTGGGATGGGCCCCTCTTTTCTGGGGCTTATTTCCACTCCCAAGACAACCAAGGTTAACCAAACTAACAGCTGTTATTTTTATACTCACCTGAAGAATCTGTACCTGACCATCTCCCAGGCTATCCTCTTGCCAGCACCTGAACAGACATTCAAGGGCAGGCCTAGTTCCCCTAACATCCTGCAAACCTCTCCTTGGCTGTAGTCCCTCCTTCACTGTGAGATCCTGACAATGCCTCACCCTCCACTTAAACATCCTCCCCTTTGGCCACTACTGCTTTTCCTCTCCAGCAGAGGAAACCAGCCCCAGCCCTGCTCCACCACTCACACTCTTTCACTTATTTTCATGCAATATGACAGAACATTCATCAGACATCCCATAATCATATAGTACCAAGTACAATGGTTTGATTCAGGTATCCCCCATAAACGTAAGTATTCTGAATACTGGGTTCCCAGGTGATGGAGATTTGAGAATTAATGCCTGCTGGAGGCAGTGTATTGTTGGGGGTGATCTTATGGATGTTATAGCCAGCTTCCCCTTGCCAGTGTTTGGTATACTCTCCTGTTGCTGTTGTCCATCTGATGTTGCCCAGGAGGTGATGTCCACCCTCTGCTAATGCCATCATTTTCACCTGCCATCATGGAGCTTCCCCTTGGGCCTATAAGCCAAAATAAACATTTTTTTCCCCACAAGCTGCTCTTGGTCAGGTGTTTTCTGCCAGCAATGTGAACCTGGCTGTGACAGTAAAGTTGGTACCCAAAGTGGGGTCATTGCTGCTAAAAACCTTATTCTGTGGCCTAGGCCTTTTGGAACTGCTTTACAGGAGGATTGTGGAAGGATTTGAAACCTTGCCCTAGGAGATGCTTTACAGTGTTGTAAGTACAGCTTGATGGACTGTGCTGGTCAGAGTTGAAAGACCTGAATGCAGTAAGAACTATGAACTGTAAGGTTTGGCTTATGAGGGTGAAAAAGAGCTTTGCCTGGAATGGGCTAGAAGCAATTTGTGTGAGAAGCTTGCTGTTATGCCCATGTCCTGAGAACTTGTGCAGGGCTTCATTGCATAGAAATGGACTGGTGTGAACAGAAGGATATGACCCAGAAAAAAATGAAATCTTTGGGATGATACTGCTGCCCATTCAGCTGCAATTGTTTGAGAGATTACAACCATTCAGATTGGGTCAGCTGATCTGCACTGGGACAACAGGAAGAAGGCAGATTCTTTGGAAGGGGCCTGAATGCTCAAGGGGTGTACTGTTCTTCAAAGTCTGCTTTATTCCCCTCTGGATTAACAAATTGGCAACCCACTTGGTATTATGGAGTATTAAAAAATGCAAGAAAGAGAGGGTCATTGCATTTGCAACATGGTTTTGTATTTTAGAAATGGACATGGGCAGTGTGAAGCAAGCTTGCTGGATTACCTGCATGGAGACCCTGTGGAGCCATGAGGATGAACCGTAGGTTGCAGCCAAGATCCAATGGAGATGCCAGGACTATGGGATGGCTTCCAAGGAGAGCTGCTGGCACTGGATGAAGTTTACTGGGAATGTGAGTAGCCTAGCTAGAGGGGTGGAATTGGAACTCCAGAGCCTTGTCACTGGTTAGAATTATCAGAACTTGGAGACTTGAAACTGGTTAATTATTGGACTTGGAGCTACAGAGTTTGATGTTTGTCGTGGTTGTTTTAAATCTTGTATTGGTTGAATATTTCTTTGCTATGCCCAATGCCATCTTTTGCAGTGTGAATGTTTCTTCTGTGCCATTACAGGTGTTTTGGTATTATGGCTCAAACATGTGGAATGTTTGAATATCATTGGGGTTTGCTAAAAACTATGGGAACTTTTAAAGTTTGATGAATGCATTGCATTTTACATCACATATGGTTTTATCAGTTTATAGGGTACAGGGGTAGAATGTTGTGGTTTGATTCAGATGGCCCCCACAGACTTAGGTATTATGGGTATTATAGCCAGTTTCCTCTTGCTAGTGTTTGGCACACTCTCCTGTTGCTGTTGTCCATCTGATGTTACTCAGGAGATGATGTTCACCCTTCTACTCATGCCATAATTTCCCCCTGCCATCATGGAGCTTCCCCCTAGAGTGTATAAGCCAAAATAAATCTTTTTTTCCCACAAGCTGGTCTTGGTCAGGTGTTTTCTGCCAGCAATGTGAACCTGACTGCAACACTAAGTATAAATACTCTGAACATTTTTCTTGAAAGAATTGTCCCTAAATCATTTCAGGTGTTGGGATGTGAACTGTTTTCATAACTAAACTAAGATATTCAAAGGAATGTCATCTCTTTAGGCTTTCCAAATAATGTTAAGATTTGTATCCGGCCCTTCCTTGGGAGGTGGCAGAGCAAAGGAAAGACCAGGTCATCTTTAGGAAATGTGGTTTGTGTGGAATTGGCGCCATCTGGTGGTGAAATGCAAAATGGCTTCTTGGACCCTCAAAAGTAAAGAAGTTTCATCAAGCTTCAGTGAAAGGTGTTTCCGCTTATTCTCTACTTTAGACACTGTTCACGTTTCTACCTCAACTTGAGTCCACCACCAGTTCATCCTGAGTAGATACAAACGTGGGGCCTAAACTGAACTGGTCTACCAGGCTGGCCTCTCTACTTCAGTAGCATAATACCCAGCCACCCTGCATCCATGGGACATACACCATCAAGTCACTGGTCCTGCCTCAAATCCACTCTGTTGTCCCCAAACACCCATTGCCCTGAGGGTGTCCCTCAGGCTACAACAGCCTGTCTCCTCTGCTTCTGTGTGTTTCCTCACTGTAACAACTGTGAGCAATAATTTACAAGGAGGAAATATTTACACTCACCTGTCAGAGGTTTCCATCCATGGCTACTTGGCTCCAACATTGTTGGGCCCTGAGGCTGAACATGGTGGCAGGAAAATAAAGGGGCTCAACTTGACTCATGACAAACAGGAAGCAGAGAGACAGAAAGGGAACATAATATCTGTTCCTCCAGCTAAGTCCCTCCACCCCTCCTACTTACCACTGGACAAAGAAGGGCCAGTAGCTGGAGATCGGTCAGTCCACACAAGCTTTTGTGAAACATGGTGTAATCAAGTTGTGTGAGCATCCATCATGCCTGCACCATCACACCTGTCTCTAACGAAGCCTCCCTTATCTGATACATCATGTCCTTCATTTAAAATGTTCAAGATAGCAGGGTATGGTGGCACACATCTTTAATTCCAGCACTTGGGAGGCAGAATTAGGAGGATCGCTGTGAGTTCAAGGCCACCCTGAGGCTACATAGTGAATTCCAGGTCATCCTGGGCTAGGAGTGAAACCTTACCTCGGGGAAAAAAGAAAAAAAAAGGATCAAGACATGCTAGAAGGAAAAAACAAAGTACAGTCTGGAGGAACACCAGACTCAGATGGGGCAGAGAAGATGGAAAAATCAGACTAGGAATTTAGAATAACTGTGACAAATACATCAAGGTTCTAATGGAAATGTAGGCAGATGAGTAATATAAGCAGAGAGATGGAAACACTAAGAAAAAATGCTAAAGTAAATGTCAGGGATGAACACACTGTACAGAAGTGAAGAATGTCTTTGAAGGGCTCATCAGACTGAACAAAGCTGAGGGCATAACTCAGTGACAAAATATATGCTACATGTGCATGGGGCTCTGGGTTTGATTCCAAGCACCAAGAAACAGAAATAACAAAACCCAGAGAGAAGGGGAAGGAGGGGAAAAGACCAAAACAGGAGAGGGAAAACAGGTTTTTCCAAGGACTGAGGGCATTACAGAATGTTTCCATAGCGGGCTGGAGAGATGTCTTAGCAGTTAAGGCACCTGCCTGCTAAGCCCAAGAATGCTGGTTCCAATCTCCAGGTCCCACGTTTAGTGATGCAAGGGTGCAATGCACTTGCCCACAAGGGGGGCGCACACATCTAGAGTTTGTTCACAGTGGCTGAGAATGGACTGGTGTGCCCATTCTCTGTCTCTCCCTCTCTCCCTGTCTCTGTGTCTCTCTCCAAAAAAAAAGAATGTTTCCATAGCATATGCATAATAGAAATGCAGGAAAAGAAAGAAGCATAAAAGTTGTAGTAGTTTGAAACAGATGTCTACCCCCACCGCCATAAACTGATATGTTCTAAAAGCTTGATCCCCAGCTAACACTGCCCCCAATGACACACCTCGAGGTTGATTAGACCCTAGCTTGCCAGTGTTAGTTGGCTCACTCTCCTGTTGCTGTTTTCTACTTTCTGTGGCAGAGGTGATGTCCAGCCTCTGCTCATGCCATGACCTCCCCTGCCATTATGAAGCTTCCCCTAAAGACTGTAAGCCAAAATAAATTTGAACAACTTTCTTCCCATCAGTTGCTTTTGGTTGAGTGTTTTATGCCAGCAATGAGAAAGTAACTATGCCAAAAGCATTTGAAGTAATAATAGGATTTTCCAAAAATTTATGACCAACACCCAACAACAGATCCAAGAATCTCAGAAAACACAAAGCAGAATAAATATCAAAAAGAAAAAAAAAATCCCACGCATAGTCACATCTTAATCAAATTGCAGAAAGTCAAACATGAAAGAACCAACCTAAGTGTCTGTCAGCAGAGCAGTGACTGAAGAGAATATAGTATATGTGTTTATATACACAGTGGACTCTTACCTAGCCATAAAGAGCAGAATTATGTCATTTGCAGGAAAATGGGTGCAACTTGAGGTTATCATATTAAGTAAATTATGTTAGTCTTTGAAAGACAAATAGTGAATGCTTTCCTTTCAGAACCCTATATTTTATGTAGATTAAAAACATGTGTGTATGTTTGACATAAAGTAGAAGCAAAACTGCCTAGGGGGATAAAAGAGACTAATAACAGGAAGGGGGGAGGAAAGAAAGGGGATGAGAGGGAATATGGGGGAGAATGTGCTCAAAGTATTGTGTAGTTATATGAAAATAGCATTGTAAAACCCAGTACTTTGCTCAGTGAATATACTCCAATAAAAGTCTTGAAAAAAGTTATGAGTAACAAAGAGAAGAAAGAAAAACAACTTATCAATAGAGGAGCAAAGAATGACATCTACTTCTCAAGAATCATACACACAGAGCAGAGTGAAATATTCAAACACTGAAAGAAGAAAAATGCCTGCAAAATTCAGTCTCCTCAAAATCTCCCCTCCAAAGTGAAAAATAAAGACTTCCTCAGACAATTCAAAATTGAGGAAAATCTTCCCTAGGAGCCCTGCTTTGCAGGAAATATTTAAGGAACTTTTTTTTCAAAAAGAAGGGAAAGGATACAGGTCAGAAGTTCAGATCTACAAGAAGGAAGATGCTAGAGTTGCAATTGGTGGAAATAAATGTATGAACACCCCATCATCCCCTCAGGAAATCCTCCCTGGCCCAGCCCACACCAGCATTACCCTCAACATACAGTATTGGAATGGTCTGTTGTCTCCTCTTCAAAGTTGTCAGCATGTGTCCCAGGGTTAGGTCTGTGAGACACCTAGCCCTGGATGAGTGGGATGGATGGATGGGTAGCAAGCATCCACACCAACCTCAGAGGCAGCTGTTAAATAGCACGTTTCTTTATTGGCAGTACAACAAGAAGATTCCAGTATTGTCACTGTGGAAACCAAGGGCTAAGCCTCTGGAGTCTCTCTGCTCAGATCTGGTCACTCTTCAGGTCAAATGTCAGATGGATACTCTCTGGACATGGGCTGTTCCTTGATCCCAGAGGACTTTAACCTGGGAAGCAGAAATATAGGACCTCCTCATGAAGATGTGTTGCCTCCTTTTAAGCCTACTGTTCTCTATTTTCTATATTTATAGACAGCAGACAACCCCATGAGAAAAAGGTGGTGGTGGGTTAGCCAACTGGGACTGGATCTACTTCTTCCAAGCCACTTCCCCTGCAAGCTACTGTCCCTCGCAGCATCTCCTGTTACTCATCTCTAGGAATATTAACCAGCAACTAGTGTGCATTTACCACTGCTGTCTGAAGTAGACATTCCCACTGTATATGGGGAAACTGAGGCACAGAGGTATAAGATAGCCAGTCCATGATGCACTGGACTGGAGCTACTATCTGTTCTCTAGTATAAAGGTTAAATGGATCAAATGAGACCCTTTGACAGAGCACATCTTGTGCAGAAGCTGCCATACAAGAAGTGCTCAATGAATGCTAGCAATGCTCTCCCAGGCTTAAACATGCAGATGCCAGCTGTATTAGTCACGCCTTTCTCCACCAGCAGAGCCATCACAGTGTCTTACCAGCATGGCTCCTGAGCTGAGATGGCTCTGCCTCTGGCCATGTACCTCTCAGAGCTCTATCACAGCAGTTATAGACACTAGCTTATGTAGAACATATGCAGAGGCTCAGGATCCAAGGTCTCTGGATAGTGTCAGGTTCAAAATCTACCCAGTGTGCATCCACACGGACCTACTTCTGACTGTGATCTTCTACTGGGTCAGTAGATGAGCAGAAGCACCTTCAGGAATTGCAGGAACACAGACTAGCAGACCTCCTATAGCCTGCTGGACAGAAGGTCCTAGGCCCATGACACATAGAGAAACACTGTTCTCTGGTATCACAGTTCAAATAGTTACAGAGACCAGTCTGTAATGTGACTACTGGTCCCTCCAGAACTATAAGAGAGGCACTGCAGGAGATCAAAGCAGTCACTTTTCCCTGTCTCTGTTTGCCCCAAGTGTAGGCTTCTCACCAACCCAGTATAGCTTCCTGTTAGGCTTCCCCTAACAGCTCTCCATTCAACTGATTCTTAGCCCAACCCCCTACCTGCCAACCCTCTTACCTTAGCAGTCTGAGAAGGAGGAACAGAAGCTTGAGTCATGAACTGAGTCACACCTGAGACGGGATATGCTGGAGAACAGAGGAGAAAGGTAAGGTGGAGGGAAGATTGCTGGCAGGGCCTAGTCAGATCCTATACCAAGATGCCAGCACAAGGACAATAGCTGATTGAACAAAGCATGCCCGGGCCATCACCAGAAGCCCAGTAAGAGGCCTTCAGCCTAGAGCCCCTAGGTGTGTTACCAGGCACAATAGGAGGCTAATAAGTCCATGATAATATTGAACACAGAGGATTGAAGTCCAGGAGCTGCTTGTCTCTGTTCTTGATTTTAGAGCCAACACTAGGAAGGGCATGTCTTGGATGAGCAAGTAATCCTGAAGGTTACCCCACATACCCCCAGTTAGGCACACAAGGGAACTTATTCTAAGAACTTACCTTCGTCTCACTTGCTCTATTCGCTCCTGCGTGATGTCATCTATCATTTCACTTGGCACTTGGAAGACACGGGTGTGACTGTAAAACACCATTGGGACATGGGATTCTGAATTTCTAGAATTCTGAATTGACTAGATTGCTAGAGTTGTGGCTGTAGAAATAACACCTCTTGTCTCATCACTGTAAGTCTAAAAGCCAATCCCTGGGAGGCAGAGGTAGGAGGATAGCCGTGAGTTCAAGGCCACCCTAAGACTACATAGTTAATTCCAGGTCAGCCTGGGCCAGAGTGAGACCCTACCTCGAAAAACCAAAAAAAAAAAAAAAAAAAAAAAAAAAAAGCCAATCTCTCTCTCTTCCATGTGTTAACTAACCAAGTATCCCTGAGCCACACAGCCATTATGAGCAGGCAGTGAAGAGTTTCCAGGAGTGACAGGGAAAGAGAAGCTATGAACCTTTACCAATGTCAGCAGGGCAGAGGTCTTACAGAATTATCCCCTTCCAAAAGCCTCTCTGGCTTCATTATCATTTCTTAGAATTAGTACTATGGCATATTTAGTATGATTTGAGAGTGTCTAGTAAATTCTGCACAATGAAGCTACAAGCCCTTCCTAGCTCCTCTTTTTTTGTGCTGCATTTGTCTTTCCCTCTATGATCCACCTCCTTTCTTTTCCTATTGACTGACTCCTATATCCTGGCTCAAAGTTTAAACTAGATGAGCTTTACAGATAAAGTTTCAACAATACTGGAAGATGAGGTGCATTTTATTCAAACCAAGGAATTCAGTATTTGTAATTCCATGGAACATCCATATCAGACAAGGGACGTGATTGCAAACAACACTAAAATCTTTGAGGAGTCACAAGAGGTTTCTCAGCAAAACTATCTTTTCGAGGTAGCCTTAAGTACCCACCATTAGTTATTTCTCCCTGTGACATATTTACTGTGCATTTGAATCTTCCTACAGTCAATACCACTAGAAAAAGTAAACGTATGAATGCCAAAATCCTGAAGCAAAAATACACTTCTTGAGAGAAGCAAAGCAGACAATGAGGTGGCAGAGGTGGGAGGAGGGAGGAGATAACGCACATGCCTTTAGTTGCACATGAACCAGTTTAAGCCCACATCCCTCCACTAGGAAGGGATGTAGTTCAAAGACCCAATGAACTCAAATAGAGGAAAGAAAATAGCACAACTCTCCCTGAGAAATGAGGCTGCCTCAGGACCAACTCCCTCTACTTGAAGTCTTAACATCTTCCAGAGCAAGGACAGAATACAGCAGTGGGTCATACCATAGAGGCAGAAAGCTAAGATCTCCTGCCTTGGACTCTGAGAAACCTCTACACATGATAGTTGCAAATGAGGGCTTTAACTTTTGCATTTTAAAAGCTTATTTTCTCTTAGCACTTTAAAGTGCAGCTACTTCTGAACAATTCAAGTGCAGAAATCTGAAATGTATTCAGAAGCATTTAGGAAATGCAGAGCATACCCAGTTCTTCAAGCCCTTAAGTCATTTTAAAACAGAGGAATGAGCTGAACTTTCAAGATAGCAAAAATATTCTCTTAAGACCCCAAAACAAAGCTAAGAAGTTTTCTGCCAGAAGAGATGGCATCTCTAGAGACCAAGGGACATGATCTGTGTTGGTAGGAATTCCAGAGAGAGGCTTGAGCCTTCCTGCTGGCCTGCCCCTCCTCAGATGCTGTACCTCCATCTTATGAACTGAATTCTCGTTCTTTCCTCCAGTACCTCTTGATTCTGGTTTGCAAGAATTTCACACTTTGATTGAGGGTGCTTCACCTATTAAATGTAGGCAGAATAAATATAGTTACTGGTCAGCATGGATCCCCATGGCTAGATTGTACAAGCCCTTGCATTGCATCCCTCACCATGGACCATCAGGCCTCTCCCCAAACCCTCACCCCCACATCCAGGGCAATTGTCTCAAGTTCTTTGTTACCACATCTCTGGTCACATATATGTCCTGGCCGTGGGTAGGAGAGGAGTTGGTGGACATCTTCTCCTTTATGCACCGGGAAGCCTCTTCTTCTGTCTGAAAGGTAATTTCCCCTAGGAATTGTCTTTTTCTATTTAATTGCTTCCAAGTTCTCTTCTCTTCCTTCTCCACTTTTCTTCCCGATCACAACACATATCTCTCTCTCTCTCTCTCTCTCACACACACACACACACAATAATTCCAAGTTTCTACATTCTGGACTTCCTGTGAAGTCCAGGAACTAGCAAGTAGCTGACCCTAAATCCCAAGGTACACCTGAGACCACCTTAAACAGAACTGCCTCCTCCAGGATGCTTAAGAAACAAGGCCAGTGAGTGGTAATGTCAACACATCTCTTACCATACAAGAATGCCAGCATCCTCTTGGACACTGGGATGAATTAACCTCAACTCTAGGGCTGGGCATATACTGAGAAACAAGTTTCCCAATTATATGGGAATGGAGAATCCAGCTCTCTGCACACCCCCATTCTGAGACCAACATTCTAGAATTCTGGGTACTAAGTTATATTAGAAAGATCTTACTCACTTTATTTAACCAGTGCTGCACTACAGATACAGCCTCACTTTCCACAACTTCAATGTCCTGGAACAAATTGACAAGTTGATGACCTCAGAAACCTTACAAACCCAGCTCCCACTCCACCACTCCTCTCCAGAGCTGCATAATGTAAGATGTCTCTGAAGGGGCACAGAAGAGAGAGAAAACAGGGAGACACCCCTCTGTGTAGCTACTATCACCACTCACCGAGCTTATCTTTGGTGGGAAAGGCAGCCCTACACCTTTTCGAGCAAAGATGTACACAATCCATGTTGTAATGATCATCTTCAGATTGCAGCAGACCTCCTTCTTGGCTTCTTCCTTCCATTGAAGCTGTCTAAGAACTCCTATGGGACAGGAAGGTCATCAAAGGGAGGTGCCCTCCTGATTGGCTGTCCAGTGATGATGTGACAATGAGCCTTAACCTCCAGAGTCAGAATGCAGACGGAAAAGAGAGATCTAGAAATTTCTTAGTTCAGCTCTGAAAACAAGGGATAATGGGAGGTAAGGATAAACTATTGCTGATAAAAACTCACAGCAAGACACAGAGGGATTTCCCCAAATCATACACAGAGAATCTCAGAGCAGGAGAAGAAGGATAGCTGGCAGCTAGTCAGCTGTTCTTGATCAATGCTAAAGTAAATTAAAAGAAAAAAGCTCACTAAAACATCTAAACAAGTTCAACTTTCTCAAAACAACATCACAGCTATTTCTTAGTCTTCTTATACATACATGGAAGGAAGAGTTTGTTGTCCACCCAAAGCCATCAAAGACAGAGGAACAATTTCAGAGAGATATTTTCCTTTTTAGTCTTCTCTGTATACACATATGACCCAAATCATTAAAAAATAAATCAAAGTCAGCATACTGGTACTTGTCTTTAATCCCACCACTCAAGAGGCTGAGGTAGGAGGATCATGGTGAATTCAAAGCCAGCTTGAGCTAGAATGAAACCCTACTTCAAAAGACCAAAAGAGAGATGGACAGATGGCTTAGCAGTTAAGCACTTGTTTGTGAAGCCTAAGGTCCCTGATTCAAGACTTGATTCCCCAGGACCCACATAAGCCAGATGCACAAGGTGGCATCTGGAGTTCGTTTGCAGTGGCTGGAGGCCCTGGTGCACCCATTCTCTCTGTGTGTCTGTCTGTTGCTCTCAAATAAATAAATAAATAAAAATAAACAAAATTTTTTTAAAAGACTGAAAGAAAAAATAAATTCAAATAATAAGAGGCATAGAGTACAAAGTTGAAGGACTGTTTCTTTTAAAGATTTCTCCTAATAGTTGTATTTCACTATGCCCTTGCTGAAGTGTCACAGCAGACCAGGAAATGGGTAATAAGGAGATTGTGCTGAGACTTCAAAATGAGAGTCAAAAAATCTGACAAGAGTTCAGGTATTGATGTCTAGACCTTCTACCCCAAATACATCTTGGTGAGTCTTGGAAGCAGTTGTAGCTCCACAGCCATGGGCTTATTCCAAAGGTCTGATAAATGAACCCAGTCACTGCTGCTAACTTGAAAGTGTCCGGACCCACTCATTAGCCTTTTTGTCTCCCCTATCTTTGTCCTGGAATTAAAAGCATCAGCCTTCTCAGCATGATACAAAGCCGTTGTCTCTCTACCCAATTTCCCCAAGGTAATCCCTATGTCTCATTACTTTCAACAAATCACCTCAAGTTTGTATCATCCCTATTTGGGCCAGAAGAATCTAGGGTGGCTATGGTAAGGACTGAGGCCAAATCTCCAAACTAAAATAAAAAAATATTTCTTACTCTCAAAAACTCCAGTTTTGGAGGCTTGGGAGGAGGATATGCCACATTTTGTTAATCCTTTCACTAATTGGTGAGCAGATAGATGATATCCAATTTGGGGCTAATACCAGTAACACTGCAAAGAATATCTGCAAAGACAGTGAGTGTGTGTGTGTGTGCATATGTGTGACCATTTCTCTTTGTTATAGTCTTGCAGGAAAATTGATAACTTCATGTTAAGTATTTTTCCTTCTTTATTTTTCTCTTGCAGTTCTTCTCAAGTCCCCATGTATGCTAGGTAAGTGCTCTACTGCTGAATTGCATCCCCAGTCCTTCTTTGTGAATAAGGTTCATGAGGGGCTGCGGAGGTGACTTTGTGAGTAATGATACTTTCTGTGCAATCATAAGGAACTGAGTTTGGTCCCAAGCACCAATGTAAAAAGCCATACATGAGCCGGGCGTGGTGGCGCACGCCTTTAATCCCAGCACTCGGGAGGCAGAGGTAGGAGGATCGCCGAGAGTTCGAGGCCACCCTGAGACTACATAGTTAATTCCAGGTCAGCCTGGGCCAGAGTGAGACCCTACCTCGAAAAACCAAAAAAATAAAAAAATAAAAAAAAATAAAAAAAATAAAAAAGCCATACATGGTTGCACACACCTGTAATCTGAGTGCTAAGAGAGGCAGAGACAGGAGGATCACCAGAGGTCCCTGATCAGCCAGTCTGACCAAAAACCAAGAGCAATTCAAGGCTCAGTGAGAGAATCTATCTTAAGGATCTAAGGCAAAAGATCAATAAAGAAGAACACTCAACATCCTCTTCTGGCCTCCACATGTGTTCATATGGGGCATAAACATCTGCACATGTATGTGTATCACCATACACACATGTGTGCACACACACACCATCCCACATGTTACACACACATACACACACTAAAAGAGAAAAAGTTTATTAAGACATATTCACATTCCATAAAATTATGCATTCAACATATACAACTTGATGGTTTTTATGTGTTCACAGAATTAGGATGCTATCATTTAAAAGAAATGTTATGCCAATTAGCAGAGAAGCCAGTTTTCCCACAATCTTGATCTCAGTCCAAGGCAACTATTAATCAAATTTTTCTCTCTACAGATTTCCTTATTCTGACATTTCATATAGATACTATCCATACAATGTCTATTGTTTTGTGAGTGGCTTCTTTAACATGTTTTTGAGGGTTGCTCACCTCATTCATCATTTCACTGTATATATACACCACATTTTATTTACCCATCATCAGCTGGTGATATACATGTAGATGGTTCCAATGTTGTGATATTAATGATACTATTATAAACATTTGAGTACAAACTTTTGTGTGTACATGTTTTCAATTCTCTTGAGCTTATACTGAGCAGCAGAATTTCTGGGTCTATGTTGAATATTTTGAAGGACTGTGAAAACGGTTTTCTAAATAGCTACATCATTGTACCTTCCCACAATCAATACAAGATGTTCTGATTTCTCTGAATACTTGCCAACATTGTTATAACCCATCATTTTGATTTCAGACATCCTAGTGGGTACGAAATAGTATCCCATTATGGTTTGATTTGTATCTCCTACATAATCAATGATGTTGAACATCTTTCATGTGCCTCATACTACTTGTGTATCTTCTTTGGGAAAATGTCTATTGAAATATTTTGCCATTTTATAATTAGAATGTCTTTTTATTGGTTAGTCATGAGCATTCATTACCTATTCTGAATACTATTGTTTTGTCAAATAAATAATTAACAAACAGTTTCTCCCATTTTGTTTATTATTTCTTCAGTTTTTGCTGGTATCATTTTAAGCATCAAAGTTCTGAGTTTAGATCAACTTTAACTTGTCTTTTCTCATTTTTGTGGCCTATGCTTTTGGTGTCATAGCTAATATATCTAAGAAATCATTGCTGGGTCATGACAGTTGACTCCTGTGTTTGTAAAAGTTGCAGCTCTTCTGCTTTTGTCTATGTTCTGCTTTGATTTCATCTTTGTAGAAGGTGTCAACTTCATTCTTGTGTGTGTAAATATATAGCTGTCCACACACTATTTATTGAAAATAATATTCTTTCTCTGTTAAATTGTCTTGGCAGTCTTGACAAAAATCAGTTAACTACAGGTTTAAAGATGTATTTCTGGACTGGCAATTGAACTATTTGTTCTTGTATCCATTCCACATTGTCTTCATTTCTGTAGCTTTTAAAGAATGTTTTGACATTGGAAGTGTGAGTTTTCCAATTTGGTTCATTTTTTTGTTCATTGGTTGGTTGGGTTCATACATATTTTTATTTTGTTTTTGACAATTTCATATATGTGTATAATATATTTTGATCATATTCACCTCCCATTACCTTCTCTTATCCTACTCCCACTAACCTATAGTTCTTCCCAAGTAATCCCTTTCTTTGCCTTCTTTCCATGTCTTTTTTTTTTTTTTTTTCGAGGTAGGGTCTCACTCTGGTCCAGGCTGACCTGGAATTCACTCTGTGTTCTCAGAGTGGCCTTGAACTCACGGTGATCCTCCTACCTCTGCCTCCCGAGTGCTGGGATTAAAGGCGTGCGCCACCACGCCCGGCTCCATGTCTATTTTTGTGTGACCTACAGAATTAAATGAGATTTGTTTACATAAACATGGATGGAGGTTATTTACTGGAGTGCAGGCAACTGACCAGTGGTTACTTCACTGAAGAACCTACCCTCTCCCAACAAATATTACCTGTGCATAGTTACTCTGGGGGAATGGAGTCTAGGAGCACACCCCACCTATGGTGGAATGCTAATGGGCTCAGTCTTGTGCAATCATAAGGAACTGAGTGTTGGGAGTTTGTGAGTGTAACTGTCATGTTTTGTACAGAAGACAGCCTCGCCAGCCTTCCCCGGCTCTTAATATTCTTTCCGCTGCCACTTTCACAATGTATCCTGAGCCTTGGAGGGATTGGTATAGATGTCTCATTTAGAAGCAAAGCTGGCAAAGGTGTAAGAATAAACTCATTCTTTTAGGTCAGCATTGTCCTGTTGCCAAAGCCAAAAACATTAAAATAAAATAAATTTAGTGACTGATATCACATATGAAATTGATGCAAAATCCTCAATGAGCCATGCATGATGGTGCTTACCTATAATTTCAGCAGTAGAGAAGTAGATGAAAGAAGATCCCAAGTTCAAGGCCACCCTGAGCTACACAGAAAGACTTTGTCACAATTGTCCCAAAAAACTAACATAGAGCAAATTAAATAGCAAATTACACACCATGACTAAGTGGGATTGAATTTCTATATGTATTTCATGACTAGCTTGCAAACTTCTACCAAAAAAAAAGAAAAGAAAAGAAAAACAAACCCTGCTGACATCAACAACATTAAGTTTTCATCCATAAAAATAGAAGATCTTAGATTGGTCCACCTTCCTGATTGAATGGCCCCTGGGACTCCAGCTCCTGAATCCCCAGAGCCAGAAGGTACACAGGCCACTGTGGGATCTGGCCTCTTTCCCCTGACTCCCCAGAATCCTAGCTTCTTGTTCCACAACCCCTGGTTCTCCTATGCTGAAGAGAACATGCAAGTGGACTGACCAGGCTAGAGTTCCCAGTTCCCAGCTTCCAGATACCCAGATACCTTAGACATACTTGCAATCTCCACAGTCTGCACATCTGTAGTTATAACTCCATCCTACTCCAATACAGTTCACATTTGAAACAGAACACTAACTGAAGATCCTACAAAAACAAATACTTGCTTCCTTCTTAATGAAATAAGACTTTTACCCTGAGATGGATAGACCACAAAGCAAAAAGAAAGTAAGAAAACTGAGAGAGTTCCACAAAGGATGTGATGTCTATTTAATCCCACAATGGAAGCCTCCAATGAAATCATAGAGCAAACAACAGAAATTGAATCCCAAAATGAAAACACAACAAGCTATGTGGGCCTGATAGAGAAAGAGAATTGCTAAAGTGGAAGCAAATGATAAAAAAACCAACAATAATATAAATGAAGTTCAGCAAAATCGTCTCTTAGAGCACTCAGCTTTAATCATTAAGCTTAACTTAAATGAAGAAAATGAGAGAAGCCTCAAAAGAGAAATAAATGAATTAAAGTCAACAAATACAGGATCTCAATAGCTAGCAGATTCAGCTTAATGAAAACTTGATCAAATACAAGAATGAATTTCAGGAAGCATCAAGAAAATCAGACCTCAAACTGAAATCTTATTTCAAAAACGAGATGGACACAATGCAGAAAGAAAGAAAGAAAGAAAAGAAAAGAAAGAAGAAAGGAAGAAAACAAAGATCTAACAGAGCTTTTTAAAACCTATGCAGAACCCCTCACTAACAGAGTCACTCATGTGGAAGACATAACCGTTCGGCTGGTAGATGAGACAGAAAAAATTGATCAGAAGTCTCCCAAAACTTTGCGAAGTTAAAAAACTCATGCAAACAGAATACAAGGGAATTGTGGGATACCCTAAAATGACCAAACATCTGGATCATGGGTATACCTGAAGTGTAAGAAATCCAGGGCAGAAGCATAGAGAACATGTTCAACAAAATTATTGAAGAAACTTTTTCCAGTCTTTCAAAAGAGAGGCACATCCAGGTACAAGAAGCCCACAGAACACCAAACAGACAGGACCAAAGAAGAAACTCTCCAAGGTACATCATAGTTAAATACTTAACAATGAAAACAAAGAGAGAGTATTAAAGCAGCAAAAGAGAAACAACTCACTATATACAAAGGCAATCCCATCAGAATTACCTTAGATTTCTCAATGGAAACCCTGAAAGCCAGAAGGGGCTGGAATAGAACACTTCAAATTCTAAAAACCTATGGTTTCCAACCCAAACTACTGTACCTAGAGAAAATATACCTCACAATAGATGAAAAAGGAAAACTTTCCATGAAGAAAGTCAGTTCTATGGTTATGTGAACATAAAGCCAAACCAACAGAGAATACATCATGGAATAATCCACATAGAAGAGTCAAACAACAAGTCACAAGAGCCTACAAGAAGATCACAATAACCAAAACCAGATCAGGCTCAAAAGAGTACAAGAGAAAGCACCAAACTCCATAAAGCACCCCATCATGGCAGGGATTAAATCAAACCTCATAGTTATAACCTTAAATATTAATGGTCTCAGCTCACCCAAAAAAAGATACAAATTAACAGGGTGGATCAGAAAAATGGACCCTTCTATCTGCTGTCTTCAAGAAGCCCACCTCACCACTAAAGATAGACACCTCCTTGGGGTGAAAGGATAGAAAATGATATTCTAAGCAAGTACAAAGAAGAAATAAGCAGGGTTGTTATATCAATATCTGATAAAATAGGCTTCAAACAAAAAGTAATAAAAAGTATAAGGAAGGCCAATTTTTACTCAAGGGAATGACCCAACATGAGGACATCACAATCATAAATCTACATGAACCAAATACAGGTACACCACCGTATATAAAACAAAACCTGGGCTGGAGATATGGCTTAGCAGTTAAGATACATGTTTGCAAAGACTAAGGACCCATGTTTGATTCTCCATGTCCCAATTAAGCCAGATACATGGTAACACATACACACATGGCACACGTGTCTAGAGTTTGATTGAAGTGGCTATAGGCTATGGCACACCAATTATCTCTCTCTCTCACACTCACTCTCATTCTTGTTCCCATGAAAAAATTGCTTTAAAAACCCTACTTAAGAATGAAACAGAAATGAAACAGAAAAACCAACACCATCACAGGAGGAGACTTCAATACTCCACTATCATCAATATATAGATCATCCAAGCAGAAAAACCAATATGGAAATAATAGAGCTAAACAACACCTCAGATCAACTAGGCCTAACAGGCATCAACAGAACATTCCACCTCAGTTCTACAGAATACATAGCCTTCTCAGCAGCCCCGGAACATTTTCCAAAGTAGATCATATATTAGGCCATAAAACATGCCACCAGGGGCTAGAGGGAGGCTTAGCAGTTAAGGTGCTTGCCTCCAAAGCCAAAGGATGTTGGTTCAATTCCCCAGAACCCACATAAGTCAGACACACAAGGAGGCACATACATCTGGAGTTCATTTGCAGTGGCTGGAAGCCCTGGTGTGCCTATTCTTTCTCTCCCTCTTTCCCTCTCCCAAATAAATAAATAAATGATAAAATATTTTAAAAACATGCCTCCAAAAATTCAGAAAAATTGACATAACTTCCTGCATCATATCAGATCACAATGCTTTAAAGCTAAAAATTAACAACAAGAGACACATCAGGAGCTCCATGAGCTTCTGGACAAGACACTTTTAAACAATGAATGAGTTGTGGCAGAAATCAAAAAAGAAATTGAAAGTAATGAAAATACAATTTAACAAAACGTATGGGACACAATGAAGGCAGTTCTAAGGGGAATTTTCATAGCACTAAATGCCTTCATAACAAACATGGAGAGATCCCAAATTAATAACCTAACCATCCACCTGAAGGCACTGAAAAAACTGGAAGAATCCAAGACTAAGAGCTCCACATGGAAAGAAATAATCAAGATCAGAGCAGAAATTAATGAATTGGGAACTAAGTAAAGTTTCAGGATACAAAACCAACTCACAACAATCTGTAGCCTTTCTATAGGCAAAGGACAAATATACAAAGAAAGAAATCAGCAAGGCTGTTCCATTTTCAATAGCAACCAAAAATTAAATACCTTGGAATAACATTAACCAAGGATGTAAAAAACCTATATAATGAAAACATTAAAAAAAAAAAAACAACTCAAGAAAGAAATCAAGGAGGATGTGAGAAGATGGAAAGACCTCCCATGCTTCTGGATTGGTAGAATTAATATTGTGACAATGGCAATTCTACCAGAATCAATAATGCAATACTAAGAAAAATTCAAGCATCATTCTTGACAGGATATTTTAAAATGATCTCAAAATTCATATAGAGTGGCAGCAGGCCTCAGATATCCAAACAATCCTCAGCAAAAGAAACACCTCTGGAAGTATCACCATACCTGTTCTAAAGCTATATTACAGAGTCATATACAGCATGGTACTGGCATAAAAAACAGAAATGTAGACAAATGGAACAGAATTGAAGACCCAAACTACTAGAAGAAATAATAGTAAGAGGAACTCTCATGGTATAGGAGTGGGAAGGACTTCCTGAACAATATCCCAGTAGCCCAGGAAATTAAACAATCTCTCAACCAATGGAATGTCATGAAACTAAAAACCTTTTGTACATATATACCATAATAATAGCAAATCTGTTACTCACAGAATGGGAAAAACATTTCACCAGCTATGCCACTGACAGAGGCCTAATATCTAGAATCTTCAAAGAACTAAGAAAATAAAATAAAATAAAAAAATCAAACAACCCACTCAAAAAATGGGATCAAGAACTCAATAGGGAGTTCTCAGAGAAAGAAATACAAATAGCTAACACACACTTAACAAAATGTTCAACACCGGACTTCTGGTCAAGATGGCATCCACCTAACCACAATTCAGCTCCCAGGATCACACCAGACAAGATCTGTGGGGTTCCAGGGTCACCAGGTCCTAGCAGACCTCCAGTGGGAGGATGCAGAGGAGCACAGTAGGGAATATGCTGATTCCCATATCTCAGGTAGCCCACTAGACCCCTAGACCCCTTAACCAGCCATTCCAGATGCCATTCTACAGACCTCCTGCACTAGCTACAGGCTCCGCAGATCTGGGCCAAGCACCTCTCACCTTTCCTCCTGCCAACTGTGTCCCATTCCTCCATCCATTGCTTTCCTCCCTTCCTCCTCTCTTTCCCTGCTACCAGGACCATGCCATCCCATCCCCCTGCCCCACTATACCACCAGGCCCACACCAATGGGTCCACGCCATCCCATGCTCCTAAACCACCATTCCACTGGGCCTTGCTGTCCCATCCACCCTCCCTACCACCTGCCAACAGGTCCACAACACTGAGTCTGTGCCACCAGGTCCATGCTGTACCATCCCCCTGCCCTGACACACTACTGGGGGGTCCATGCCAACCCATCCTTCCACCCCACTAAGCCACAAGGTCTGTGCCATCCCTCCCCCAACCTGCCACCTGCCAACAGGTCCATGAAGTCCCATCCTCTGCACCACCTCCCACCAATGGCTTAGTACCATCCATCTCCCCTGCCCAGCCACCTGACTCTGAGACCCGGCAATCTCCAGCCTCCTCTCCCTGCCCCACCACTTGGGCCACACTGACTCCTACCACCTGAGCAGACAGGCCCCCTTGCCATCAAGAGCCTAATTTAGTAAAGCATAAAAGGGAACAATCACTGAACACACTTCGGGGGTAAACTACAGATTCCTCATGAATTGAATAAGATTCCATATTGTAATGGGCAGACCACAGTGCAAAAACAACATGAAACATCAAATAGAAGGAACCCCAACAAGGTTGCCTAGTCCCTCAATGGAAGTCTCTAATCAAAACACAGAAGAACAGAGCCCCAAATGAAGACACAAGGTATGTGACCCTGATCAACCAATTGGCAGAACTTGCAGAAAATCAACAAAAGACCAACAATTGCATGAATGCTGTCCTCGCTAGGTTGGACCTACTAGAAAAAAAGAGAGAGACTACAAAAGAGAGTTAAGTGATCCAAAGGAGAGCCCAAAAAGAAGGACCTCAATAATAAGCTGGCTAAGCTCAATGAAGACAAAAATAAATGCAAGGATAAATTCCAAGAAGCATTAAGAAAATCAGAAAATGACCTGAAAAGGGAACTTGACAGAGGGATAGATACTATACACAAAAAAGCAATAGAAAATACAAACCAAATTGAACAAGTTCAAATCTCTCTAGAATCCCTTAGGAACAGAGTCAATCATGTGGAGGACAGAACCTCAGAACTGGAAGACAAGATAGAAGAAACAATTCAGGAGTACAAAAACTTGAATAAGTTCAAAAACTTTTCTGAACAGAAAGTAAGGAAACTGTAGGAAACCCTTAAATGTCCCAACATTCAGATCATGGGTATACCAGAAGGGGAAGAAATTGAGACCAAAGGTATGGAGAACTTATTCAACAAAACTATTGAAGTTTTCCCACCCTCTCAAAATAGAGTCCCATCAAGATAAAAGAAACTAATGGAACCCCAAACAGACTGGCCTGAAGGAGAAATGCTCCAAAACATATTATCATTAAGACTCTAAACAACAACAACAACAAACATAGAGAAAGTTCTGAAAGCTGCAAGAGAGAAATAACACATTACATATAGAGGTAACCACATTAAAATTATCTCAGACTTCTCAATGGAAACCCTGAAAGCCAGAAGGGCCTGGAATGGAACACTGCAAAGTCTAAGAACTTATGGCTTCCAAACCAAACTACTTTATCCAGCAAAAGTATCTCTCAAGATAGATGGTGAAAGAAAAACATTCCAAGATAAAACTCAGCTCTACAACTATATGAACACAAAGCCAAACCTACAGAGAGAACTTCAGGGAATTCTCCACACAGAAGAGTAAAACAACCAATCTCAAGAGCCTACAAGAAGCAGACCACAATAACCAAACCTAGAGAAGGCTCAAAAAACTACCAAGTCCAAGAAAATACCAAACCCAAGCACCACAATAGGGATTAAATCAAACGTCAGAGTTATTACCTTAAGCATTAATGGCCTTAATTCACCCATCAAGAGACACAAGTTAACAGGATGGATCAGAAAAAATGGACCCCTCAGTCTGCTGTCTTCAAGAAACCCACCTCACCACTAAAGACAGACACCTGCACAGAGTGAAAAGGGTGGAAAATGATATTCCAAGTGAATGGAAATAAGAAACAAGCAGGCATTGTTATACTAATATTGGATAAACTAGACTTCAAACCAAAAGTAATCAAAAAAGAAAAAGAAGGCCACTTCTTACTCATCAAGAGAATGATCCAACAAGAGGATATCACAATCATCAATCATTACGAACCAAACACAGGTGCACCACAATTCATTAAAAAAAAAAAAAAAAAAACTTACTCGATAACAAAATAGACCAAAATAGACACCATCATAGTCGGGGACTTCAATACTCCACTATCAGCAATATATAGATCATCCAAATAGAAAATCAACAGAGAAGTAAGAGAGCTCAACAACACCATAGAACAAGTAGACCTAACAGACATCTACAGAACATTCTACCTAAAATCTACAGATTACACATTCTTCTCAGTAGCCCATGGAACCTTCTCCAAAATAGATCATATAATGGGCCATAAAGCCTGCCTCCATATATTTTGGAAAATCAACATAATTTCCTGCATGATATCAGACTACAATGCTATAAAGCTAGAAATTAACAAGAAGTGATGTGCCAGGAAATCCATTGGCTCCTGGAGACTGAACAACCCACTTTTTAAACAAGAAATGGGTAGTGGGTGATATAAAAAAGGGAATTCTAAAATTTCTAGAATTAAATGACAATGAGAACACATTGTACCAATACTGTGGGACACAATGAAGGTAATCCTTAGGGGAAAATTCATAGCACTAAATGCCTTAATAACAAAGACAGAGAGATCCCAAATCAATAACCTAAACATCCATCAAAGGGCATGGGAAAAACAAGAAGAATCCAACTCAAAAAGCTCCAGACAGAAAGAAATAATAAAAATCAGTGCAGAAATTAATGAATTGGAAACTAAAAAAAAAACAATTTAGAAAATTGATGAAACAAAGAACTGGCTCTTTGAAAAAAATAAACAAGATTGATAAACCCCTGGCCAATTTGATAAGTGAAAAAAAGAGACATTTCAAATTAACAAAATTGGAAATGAAAAAGTAGAGATCACAATAGACATAAGTGAAATAGGAAGAATCATTAGGACTTACTTCCAAAACCTCTACTCCATAAAACTGGATGATCTTGAAGAAATGGCTAAATTTCTGGACACATACAACCCACCAAAACTAAACTCAGAGAAGATTAATCTCCTAAACAAACATATCACACCCATCGAGATTGAAAAGGTAATCAATAACCTCCCCCAAAAGAAAAGTTCAGGACCAGGTGGCTTCTCAGCCAAATTCTATCAAACCTTCATGGAAGAACTAAAACCATCTAAAACCATTTTTTCTCAAACAGTTCCACATTATTGGAGAACATGGAAATCTCCCCAACTCCTTTTATGAAGCTAGTAATCACCCTAATACCAAAACCAGACAGAGATACAACAAAAAAAAAAAAAAAAAAAAACTATAGGCCTATATCCCTGATGAACTTAGATGCAAAGATCCTCAATAAAATCCTTACAAACTGAATTCAACAACACATTAAAAGCATTATCCACCTTTATCAAGTAGGCTTCATCCCAGAAGCATAGGATTGGTCCAACATATAGAAAAATTTCAATGTAATACACCATAAAACAAGCTTAATCACAAAAACCACATAATCATTTCAATAGATGAATAAAAGGCCTTCAACAAAATACAACATCACTTCATGATCAAAACATCATTGGATAGCCAGGCATGGTGGCACACACCTTTAATCCCAGAATGCGGGAAGCAGAGGTAGAAGGATCACCATGAGTTCGAGGCCACCCTGAGACTACATAATGAATTCCAGGTCAGCCTAGGCTGGAGTGAGACCCTACCCCCCCCCCAAAAAAGAGAGAGAGAGAGAGAGAGAGAGAGAGAAAGATAAGCTTCAAGGGTTTATATTTGAAAATAATAAAGGCTATATACAAAGATCCTAAGCCCAAATAATACTTAATAGGGAAGACTCAATTCCAAGTAAGGTCAGGAACAAGATGGGGTGCCCACTCTCACCTTTGCTCTTCAACATAGTACTGGAAGAGCTAGACAAAGCAATAAGACAGGAGAAAGAAATGAAAGGGATACAAATTGGAAAGGAAGAAATCAAGTTAGCCCTATTTGCAGATGACATGATCCTATGCATAAGTGACCTAAGAGCCTCCATCTCAAAACTCTTAAAGGTGATTAACTCCTCCAGAAAAGTAGCAAGATACAAAATAAATGCACAAAAATCAGTAGCCTTTCTATATGCAAAGGATAAAGATACAGAGAGAAAGAAATTAATAACACCATCCCATTTTCAATAGAAACAAAAAGAAATGCCTTGGAATAACACTAACCAATGATGTGAAAGACATATAAAATGAAAACATAAAAACAAGAGAGAAATTGAGGAGGACTTGAGAAGATGGAAAGACCTCCCATGCTCCTACATAGGCAGAATTAACATTGTAAAAATGACAATCCTACCAAAAACAATATACAGATGTAATTCAATACCAATAAATATCCCAGCATCATTCTTCACAGATAGAAACAATGATCTCAAAATTCATATGGAATGGCAGCAAGTCTCAGGTATCCAAGCATATCTTCAGAAAAAGAAACACCTCTGGAAGCATCACCGTACATGATCTAAAGCTATACTACAAAGCCATTGTAACAATAACAGCATGGTACTGGCATAAAAATGGGAATATAGACCAATGAAACAGAATTGAGGATCTGGACTTTAGGTCAAATAACTATAGCTATTTGATCTTAGACAAAGGCCTTAAAAATGTAGATTGGAGAAAAGACAAATGGTGCTGGATAAAGTGGATAACCATATGCAGAAAAATGAAACACACATCCTGCCATACACAAAAATCAAGTCCAAATGATCAAAGACCTCAATATAAGACTGAAACTCTTGTACTACTGGAAGAATAAAATAGGAGAAACTCCATGATATAGGAGTGGGGAAAGACTTCCTGAACAAAACCCCAGTAGCTTAAGAACATAAACAACCACTCAACATTTGGGATCTCATGAAGCTAAAAATGTTTTTCACAGACAAACATACCATAAGAAGAGCCAATAGGTTGCCCACAGAATGCAAGAACATCTTTGCTGGCTATACAACTGACAGAGGCCTAATTTCTAGAATCTACAAAGAATGAAAAACCTAAACAATAAAAAAAAATCAAACAACCAGGCTGGAGAGATGGCTTAGAGGTTAAGGTGCATGCCTGCAAAGCCTAAGGACCCAGGTTCAATACTCCATGCCCCACGTAAGCCAGATGTACATGGTACTCATGCATCTGGAGTTTGTTTGCAGTGGATAGAGGCCCTGGTGTGCCCATTTACACTCTCTGTCTCTCTATCACCCTCTCTCTGTCTTAAATAAATAAATAAATAAATAAATAAATAAATAAATAAGAAAAATCTTTAAAAGAAATCAAACAACCCACCCACAAAGTAGAGCAGAGAAGTGAATAGTGAGTTCTCAGAGGAAGATATACAAATCGCAAACACACACTTAAGAACATGTCCAGACTTCTGGTTAAGATGGCGACATAGGAACCGCGCCAAAACAGGGTAGGGGATAAAAGCAAAACAAACCCCAGCAAAATACACTCTTATACTAAAAAGTGAGGTACATAGTAAACTATCAAGCACAGCAGAGAAGTAGGAGAGATCCAGAGCATCTGGAGCCCACACAAGTGGGCAGAAGTAGCTCCACAGCTGCCACGGCTGCCGCGGCGGCGCCACTAGGCTCCGCCTGAGCCGGCTGAGCCTCAGGATTTTTAAAGCCAGGTGAGGGGATTTTTCCACTCACACTGCCTCCTCACAAACTCAAGAAACGTGGAAGGAGGACGGCAGAGACCAACAGAGAGGCTTGTGAGGAAGAGGATCACGTGGAGGAGCAGACAGACTTCAGCCGCCATTCACAGCCTCTCCTCCCCCACCACGAGCACAAGCACAGCAAGCAACGGAGACCTGGGGAAGAGAGCTCACCAGCAGCATCGGGCACAGTGAAAGATGCAGCCTGCCTTCCTGAGCCCATAACACAGCAAAGGACCCAAGCAGCCGTGCAGCATAGCTGTGATCAAACCCGTTCCAAAAGGTAACTTGGTTTACACCAGGTTAGTACCCACCAAATAAGCCTGGTTTATAATCCTGATGGATGGTCAGATCTGACATTCCTAAATAAGCTATATCTTAGGCTGCTCATTTGTTGCTTCCTGATTTGTTTCCTCCTCTGTCATTCATTGGGGAAGGGTCTCACTTGATCACAAGCTGACCTTGGAACTCTCTACAGATCAGAAATCTTAGCCACCCAGTTGACAGGATTAAGGGCGTGGGCTAACACATATCCTTAGGGACTGTGACTTTGTTAGAGGATCTGTTTGTCATAATACCTGCTTTCGCACAAATACTCTGTGCTGTATTTCATTGAAGGGGTACATTGTTGAGTTAAATTTTTAGATTTTGACTGTATTCTGTTCCATTCACCCCACTTGATACTCCCATAGCAGGCAAGGGTCACTTCTGTGATTACCTTGAGAGCCTTAAGAACCACACTTAACACCTTAAACTCCTACACTGATGATATATAATATCAGATTGATTGATACATCTAATATTACTGCAGATATTTAGAAAACCCAAGCACTAAATTAATTCAAGATGCAAAGATCTCTCTCTACATTACAATACAAGAAACACAAAAAATCCAGACAATATAAATCCACCAAAAAATATTAATATATCAGAAATGACCTTCAGTGAGGCTGACTTAGAGGAAATCCCTGAGAAAGATTTCAAAATAATGATTATAATTATGTTCAAAGAACTCAAAGAGGAAATGAAAGGGTTCAAAGAACTCAAAGAGGAAATAAAAGGGTTCAAAGACCTCAAAGAAGAAATCAAAGGATTCAAAGAACACACAGAAAACCAATTTAATGAAATAGGAGGTCAATACTAGACATAAATACGGAAATAGAAATAATAAAGAAAACCCAGGCAGAAATGCTAGCAATAAAGAACACAGTCAGTGAAATAAAAACCTCTGTAGAAAATCTCTCTAGTAGAATGGGTGAAGGAGAGAACAGAATATCTAAACTAGAAGACCAAGTAGCTGATCTAATACAGTCCAACAGAGAGAAAGACAAAATAATAGGAAGGTATGAATGGGAACTTCAGGATATTTGGGACACTATGAAAAGATCAAACATAAAAATTCAAGGAATAGTAGAAGGAGAAGAATTTCACTCCAAAGGCATAGTAGGTGTTTTCAACAAAATCATAGAGGAAAACTTCCCCCAAATTGGGAAAGAGATGCCAATGCAGATACAGGAAGCCTTTAGAACACCAAACAGACAAAACCTGGAAAGAACCTCTCCCCGCCATATTATAATTAAACTACCAAACATACAAACTAAAGAAAATATATTGAAAGCAGCTAGAGAGAAAAAGCAAGTGACCTCAAAGGGAAGCCCATCAGACTTACAGCAGATTACTCAACACAAACTTTAAAAGCCAGAAGGGCCTGGAGTGATGTATTCCAAGTTCTGAAAGATAAAAACTGTCAACCAAGATTACTTTATCCTGCAAAACTATCTATCCAAATAGATGGAGAAATAAGGACATTCCACAACAAAGACAGGCTAAAGGAATTTTTGGCAACTAAACCAGCTCTACAGAAAATACTTGCAGGAATCATTCACGCTGAGGAGAAAGCAAAGCACACACAACAGGAAATAGGAAAAAATAAACCATACTCAAATAACAGTTAAAACAAGTGAGTAAAGGGAAAACAGGAAAAACTAAAAAATAAGAAGAATGGTGAGAATAAACACATATATGTCAATAATAGCTCTTAATATCAATGGCCTCAATTCCCCAATCAAAAGACACAGACTTGCAGACTGGACTAAAAAGCAGGATCCTACCATGTGTTGCCTCCAGGAAACTCATCTCTCAATAAAAAATAGAAACCTTCTTAGGGTGAAAGGTTGGGAAAAGGTATTTCAAGCAAATGGGCCTAGAAAACAAGCAGGGGTTGCTATCCTAATGTCTGACAAGATAGACTTCAATCCAACATTTGTGAGGAAAGATAAAGAAGGTCACTTTATACTGATTAAAGGAACACTCCAACAGGAGGACATTACAAATCCTAAACATATATGCCCCTAACATGGGGGCTCCCAACTTCATCAAACAAACAATATTAAAATTAAGGTCAGAGATATCTCCTAACACAATAGTAGTGGTGACTTCAATACCCCACTCTCATCACTTGACAGGCAATCCCAGCAAAAAATAAACAGAGAGACATCTGCATCAAATGATATCATGGAACAAATGGACCTATCAGATATTTACAGAACATTCCATCCAAATGCTGCAGAATATACATTTTTCTCAGCAGCACATGGGACATTCTCTAAAATAGACCATATACTAGGACACAAATCAAATCTGAACAAATACAGGAAAATTGAAATAATCCCTTGTACACTTTCTGACCACAATGGGATTAAACTGCAAATCAGCAACAAGAAAAACTACAGAGCATACAGAAATTCATGGAGACTAAACAGCACTTTATTGAATGATGTATGGGTCATTGAAGAAATTAAAAAGGAAATCAAGAAATTCGTAGAATCAAATGATGATGAGAATACAACATACCAAAACCTTTGGGACACAATGAAGGCAGTCCTATGAGGGAAATTTATAGCTCTAAGTGCCTATATTAAGAAATTGGAGAGTTCGCAACTAAACAATTTAATGCTTCACCTTAAGGCCTTGGAAAAAGAAGAACAAGGCAAACCAAAAATTAGTAGATGGGAAGAAATAATAAAGGTTAGGGGAGAAGTTAATGAAATGGAAACCAAAAAAACAATCAAAAAAATCAATGAAACAAAGAGTTGGTTCTTTGAAAGGATAAACAAGATTGACAAACCCTTAGCAAATCTGACCAAAAGAAAAAGAGAAGAGACAAAAATTGATAAGATTAGAGATGAAAAAGGCAACATCACAACAGATACCAAAGAAATTCAGAAAATCATACAGACATACTTTAAGAATATATATGCCTCTAAGTTTGAAAACCTGAAAGAAATGGATGATTTCCTTGATTCATATGACCTACCAAAATTAAATCAAGATGAGATAAGCCATTTAAATAGAACTATAACAACCACAGAGATTCAAGCAGTTATAAAAAGTCTCCCAACTAAAAAAAACCCAGGCCCAGATGGATTCACTGCTGAATTTTACCAGACATTCCTGGAAGATCTAACACCAATGCTTCTCAATCTTTTCCATAAAATAGAAAAGGAAGGAATTCTACCAAAATCCTTCTATGAAGCCAGCATCACCCTGATACCCAAACCGGACAAAGACAGATCAAAAAAAGAAAATTATAGACCAATCTCCCTCATGAACATAGATGCAAAAATTCTCAACAAAATACTGGCAAACAGAATACAAGAATTTATCAGAAAGATTATTCACCCTGACCAAGTAGGCTTTATCCCAGAGATGCAGGGATGGTTCAACATACGCAAATCCATAAATGTAATACACCATATAAATGGTCTGAAGGACAAAAATCACATGGTCATCTCAATAGATACAGAAAAGGCATTTGACAAAATCCAACATCCCTTCATGGTGAAAGTATTACAGAAAATGGGAATAGAAGGAACATATCTCAACATAATAAAAGCTATTTATGACAAACATACAGCCAACATAATACTAAATGGGGAAAAACTTGAAGCTTTTCTCTAAATTCAGGAACAAGACAAGGGTGTCCACTTTCCCCACTACTATTTAATATAGTACTGGAAGTCTTGGCCACAGCAATAAGGCAAGAGACACTCATAAAGGGGATACAAATTGGAAGGGAAGAGATCAAATTATCATTATTTGCAGACGATATGATTCTATACATAACAGACCCTAAAGTCTCTACCTGCAAACTGTTAGAGCTGATAAACACTTTTAGCAATGTTGTAGCAGGATACAAAATAAACACACAGAAATCAGTAGCTTTTCTATACACTAACAACAAACGTGCAGAGGATGAAATCAGGAATCTATCCCATTCACAATTGCCTCAAAAAAAAAAAATACCTTGGAATAAACTTAACCAAGGAAGTGAAGGATCTCTACAATGAGAACTTTAAAAAACTCGAGCGACAAATTACAGAAGACACAAGGAAATGGAAAGACATCCCATGCAACTGGATTGGAAGAATTCTTTATTGGAAGAATTAATATTGTGAAAATGTCAATCTTACCAAAAGCAATCTATACATTTAATTCGATCCCTATTAAAATCCCAATAGCTTTCTTCACAGAAATAGAAAAAACAATCCTAAAATTCATCTGAAACACAAAAAACCTCGAATAACCAAAACAATTTTGATAACAAAAATCAGGCAGGTGGTATAACCATACCTGATTTTAAGTTATATTACAAAGCCATAATAACAAAAACAGCATGGTACTGGCACAAGGACAGACAGGTAGATCAATGGAACAGAATAGAAGACCCAAATATTAATCCAAGCAGCTACAGCCACCTGATTTTTGACAAAAATGCCAAAAATATTAATTGGAGAAAAGATAGCCTCTTTAACAAGTGGTGTTGGGAAAACTGGACATCTGTATGTAAAAGGATAAACATAGATCCTTGTCTCTCTCCATGCACAAGAGTCAAGTCCAAATGGATCAGGGACCTTGATATCAGACCTGAAACTCTGAACCTGCTAGAGGAAAAGGTAGGGGAAACCCTTCAACATATTGGCATAGGTAAGGACTTTCTGAATATAACCCCAATTGCTCAGGGAATAAAACTACTAATCAACCAATGGGACCTTATGAAATTACAAAGCTTTTGTACAGCAAAGGACACTGTGAATAGAGCAAAAAGACAACCTACAGAATGGGAGAAAATGTTTGCCAGCTATACATCTGACAGAGGATTAATATCCAGAATATACAAAGAACTCAAAAAATAGCATAATAAGAATTCAAACAACCCAGTTAAAAAATGGGCTGTGGAACTAAATAAAGAATTCACAGAAGATGAAATACAGATGGCATATAAACATCTAAAAAAGTGTTCCACATCCTTAGCCATCAGGGAAATGCAAATTAAAACCATGTTGAGATTCCATTTCACTCCTGTCAGAATGGCTACCATCAAGAAAACAAATGATAATAAGTGTTGGCATGGATGAGGAAAAAGAGGAACACTTCTACACTGTTGGTGGGAAGGTAATCTGGTCCAACCATTGTGGAAATCAGTGTGGAGGTTCTTGAGACAGCTAGAAATAGATTTACCATATGATCCAGCTATAGCACTCCTAGGCATATATCCAGAAGACTCTTCTCACTACCTTAAAGATACTTGCAAAACCATGTTTATTGCTGCTCTATTCATAATAGCTAGGAAATGGAAGCAGCCTTGATGTCCCACCACAAATGAATGGATAATAAAGATGTGGTACATTTACACAATGGAGTTCTACTCAGTGGTAAAGAAAAATGAAATTATGAAATTTGCAGGCAAATGGATGGATCTGGAAAGGATTATACTAAGTGAGGTAACCCAGGCTCAGAAAGCCAAACGTCACATGTTCTCTGTCATATGTGGATCCTAGCTACAAATATACAGACTTGTGTGTGAACTGGAACCAAAAATTGGCACCAGAAACCAGTAAGCTGGTAAAAGGCTATAAGGGAGGGAGGAAAGGGAAGGACTTAAGTGTATAGTATTGCACATATGTAAGTGGAAGGACTGATTACAAGGAGGGGAATGGCCTAACCGAGGCCATGGGTAGAGAATGCATAAAAGATGGGCAGGGGGAGGGTCAATCTAATTTCAAAATATTGTGAATAAGACTTATGTAAAATTACTTTTTTGAATAATGGTACATCTAGAAGCTGTAGACTGTTACTAGAAAATTTTCAGTGCCTGGGATGGGATACCTTCCAGTGAGTTGTTGGCCAAGGAGGTCCCAGTAGCCTCCAAAACATTAAAGGCATTTGCCAAAGCCCTTGGTTTCCCTCGAGAAACAGATAGTAAGACCCTATTGCTGAAGACATCTCTTTCCTGAGAGGCAAGGTCACTGAGAAAGCAAGCTGGTCCTGAGCAGAAAACCTTCTCCCTGTAGACCAGCCAACTGAAAGCTGGAAAAAGCTACACTGCATGCAGAGCATGGGAGACAGAAGTCATCAGCAGTGAAAACAGTGGACGCTGAATATTCAAATTTGGCCAGAGAGGCCCAAAGACTGAACGGGTGCAATAGTGGCATGTGTACTCGTGGGATAACCAACTGCTCCATAATTGGACTGAAGGCCCTCTCTACGGGAGGGAATACATACCTGGTACTGAAAAACCTAAGCAAAAGTCTATGGTAGGTAAGGTCATGAGCCTTAGGGGTATAAAGCATGCTCTTGTCTAAATGTATATACTATTCCTACCAAGCTGCCAGGAAAATAATACACTTAATGTTCATATTCACATATTAATGCTACTCTCACTTCTGGTTAGAAAAGCTTCTCTTTTCAGATGGCAATGACCACTGGGATGATCCAAAAGGCAACATAGTGCTGAGAAGAAGAGATGGAGGAGTGCCCTTCACTGAAACACCTCTGTCACACCCTCCAAGGCTCAGGGACCATTGCGGAAGAGGGGGCGGATAGAATAAAAGAGCCAAAGGAAGGGTACGACTCCTTATAATGCCACTGCCCAGACAGAAATTGGCCTTGATATCCATGACCTTGCTGTGCCTAGCAATACCTCCGCAAGACCCTCATAATAGAAGTAAAAGATGATGACATCAAATTAAAAGAGAGACTAATGGAGAGAGGGAGGGGATATGATGGGGAGTGGAGTTCTAAAAGGGAATGGGGGAGGGGAGGGAAATACCATGCACTTCTTGTATGTAAGTATATTTTGTTGTCAAAAAAAAAAAAAAAAAGAACATGTCCAAAGGTTCCAGGTATGTTGGTGCACACCTTTAATCGCAGCACTTGGGAGGCAGAGGTAGGAGGATTGCCATGAGTTCAAGGCTACCCTGGGAGTACAGAGTGAATTCTATGTCATCCTGAGCTAGAATGTGAGACCCTACCTCAAAAAAAAATGTTCAATATCCCTAACCATCAAGGAAATGCAAATTAAAATAACTATGAGATTCCACCTTACCCCAGTAAAAATAGCAAACATTAAAAATCAAATGGAACAAATGTTGGCGAAGATGTGGAGAAATAGGAACCCTCATTCACTGCTGATGGGAAGATAAGATTGTACAAGCACTATGAAAAGCAATATGGAGACTCCTAAAAAGTTTGACTATAAGTTACCAACAGACCCACTTACTCCCTTACTGGGTATTTACCCTAAAAGCTCCATGCCTCAGTTCAGAAATATTTGCTCAACCATGTTTATAGCTGCTCAGTTCATAATAGCTAAGAGGTGGAATCAACCAAGGTGCCCACCAAGATGTGGTGTGCATGATGGAATTCTATGCAGCAGTTAGAAAAAGATGACACAATGAAATTTGTAGAAAAATGGTCAAACTTGGAGCAGATCATACTCACTATACTCACACAATCACAGAAAGACAGTCATCGCATGGTCTCACTCATTTGCAGCTCCTAACCTATATCAGCTTGAGTTGCTGACATACCTAATAGGCATCTTGAGGCCTGGACAATAGGGAGGGTAGGACTTGAGGGGAGGGGAAGGGTGAGGGTAACATAAAACAGAACCCAAATGGAACTGGTACTATATACTCCTATATACTGGAGGATATACTAAAAGGTTGAACCCTCAGCACGACATTATAGGGAGCACCTGAATCAAAGGGCCCTGGAGAGGGTGAGATGAAGCCTAACCTTAAATTTCTCCTGTTTCTTTTCTTTTTTTTTCTATTTTCTTTCTTTTTCTTCTTTCAAGGGAAACTCAGCATTGGCCTGTAACTCCCAATATCAGGATTCGGTTAACACCCACAATGAGATGTTGATCAAAGAGAACTACAAGTTTCCCAAAACAAGAGAGACTTGTCAGAGAACTTGATTACCCACCAAAGGTTAATGGTAAGACACTGCTTCTGAAAACACCATATACTATTGGTATGGAACATGGAGAGACCTGGATGGCATCTGGAAGAGAGCCAGTCCCCAGACAGTTAGCCCATACTAGATGTGCCAGAAGGTGCTGCATGAACTACTGGGGGAAACTGGCCAACATTTGTTCAAGCAACTAGAGTCTAAGCTACCAAAAAGCAAACAATCTGACATAATGCTCATACAAGTGCAATAGTGGCACACAGCCATGATTGTTGAATAAAGATCATAGTGCCAGGGATGAGCTACCTATCTAAGAATTGTTGGCCAGGGAGGCCCATGAGGCTCCCAAAAATGAAAAAAGTTTAGTGCCACAAGTTGTTGGTTGTATTCCAGAATGACATGGATAGATCCTATTGCTGAAGACATGGCATGATTTAGTTATAGGGTGGAGAAATCAGGCAGGGACTGAGCTGCAAGCAAGCTCCCTTCTTGCTAGCTTTTATAGTGCTGGAAGGTGCTGTGTAGACTGCTAGGGAAGAATGATCATTGGCTGCCCTACCCAGCTTTGAACCATGTGCTGCAATACCAACATTCCAAGCAACATATGTCTGCCTGTGTGATAGTGGCATGACTGTTGTGGGTACAGCCAATAGCTTTCTCATTGGATTCAAGTCCCGCTCTATAGAAGGAAGTTCATGTCTGGTACTGTCAAAAGCCAATGGCTGGGGAGGTTAGAAGCCCCAGTGGGGAAGTCACTGCTACTGTTCTGCTGAATAGATGTGTTGGTCATCACATTGCCTGCTAAACATTTGTGCTTGCATCCATAGAGTATTACTGTTATTACTACTGCTGTCAGCTTTGGTAGGAGGAGAACTTCTTGCAGGCAACAGCTGATGGTGATGGAGAGACACACTGACCAAGATCCCAAGACTGGTGACTGTTGCTGTGGCAGAGTGCCCCAATGCTCAGTGTTCCGATGCTTAGCCATAAATGGACACCTATCTCGCCATCTCTGAGGCTCAAGAAATATCACAGAAGAGGAGGTAAAAAGAATTAAGAGCCAGAGAAAGGGATGGAGTGTTGTATGGCAAATTTCCTCCACATTGAAAGGTGTAAACAAGTATTGTTGGCTTTATCAAAAGCAGCTGGGTCAACTCATCAGAGATGGTGTGGGGAGGGTCTAATGACCCTCCCCTGAGATTCAAATGCTCCCTGCACTGGGCTGTATATAATAACACACCATATCTGCTGACCTCAAAGGGAGATAAGGGTATAGAGAGAGTAAAAGATCTGGGAACAGTGAGCTCCACTGACGTGATGTCTCTGGAGTGTCCATGCTCTGTAAGTCTCACCCTGAGACTAAAGGAGAAGCTTTGCCCACGGGGTAATCCCCATATATTGAGCCCCACTGAAGTGCTGCTTTGGGGTCTCGTGTTCTGTAAGTAAGCCCTCTCCCCTCCCCAGGCTGAAGGAGGAGCATCTGCCAGGGAAATCCCAATCCAGTGAGCCCCATAGAAGGGCTTCTTGGTGCTCTCATAGTCTTTGACAGAGACTAGGGACTTCTAAAAGTGTCACAGGGAAGTTGTCATTCAGGGTGTAATGAGACTTCTCTAAAGTGTGGCCTCTCTGGGGTCCTGATCCTCCATTAGTAAGACTTCATCCCTGAGGCAGAGACAGAAGCAGGAGCATCCAAGGAGTAATTCTGACACAAGAATCTCCATCAAAGTGGCTGCTTTGGGGGCCCCACATTCCTAATGCTCTGTAAGTGATCCCCCCAATAAACTCGTTGGCCCATTGAACTAGTATTGGTATAATAGGTACTTTGGTCTGCCATCTGAGCTCTATTTGGGGTGAAGACATGTGTGTCTGCCCAGGGCAAAAGTATCCCAAGACATAGTGTAATCTCCAAATCTTTTTAAATTAAATTGTTTTCTTTATAAGTTCTAAATGAAGATAGTTTATCAAATGTTACTTGCCTTTTCATTTTTAGTGCTATCTTTTATTATTTTTTCAAAAATTATTTTTAATATTCTATTTATTTGTTTGAGAGAGAGAGAGAGAGAGAGAGAGAGAGAGAGAGACGAGTCAGATAGAGTATGGGCATGCCAGGGCCTCTAGCCACTGCAAACAAACTCCAGACACATGTGCCACCTTGTGCATGTGGCTTTATATGGGTACTGGGGAATTGGACCTAGGCTTTGTAGGCAAGTGTCTTAACCACTAAGCCATCTCTCCAGCCCTAGTACTATCTTTTGCAAAATAAAAAGCTTTAGTTTTCTTCAGTGGTTAAATTTGGTTTTGGTATCATAACAAAGACCTCTTTGCTCTATCCAAATTTATGTAGATTTTTTCCTGTTTTTCCTCTATAAGCTTTATAATTTTAGCTGCTATGTGTAGGTGTATGATTCATTTTGAGTTGTTTTTGTATGCATACTAGGGTGTGAATGTGGTTTATGCCCTGTAAAGTTCATGTGAAAACAGAAACCTAGTTATGAGAGTAAGAGATAGGAACCAAGAGAGGTGATTATGGCTCTCCCATCATGGTTAGACGAATTCATTTATATAATTAATGTGTTAATCAATGAAGGGGTTATTGGATCATCTCTGGGACAGATATAGTATAAGAGTCAGTCTGCCCCAATTTCTAATATGCTCTTTTGCTATCTCTGCTGCCTCAGGATTCTGCCAACAAGAGGCCAACACCAAATGCAAAACCTCTCAAACTTGGACCAGAGATGTGAGCCAAATAAGCTGGCTAATTTAACATAATAGACAGGGAGACAGCATCCTAGAAAAATTATAACAGAATATATATTCTTTTTAATTATAATTGAAATATTTTCTAAAATAGATCATGTACCATATCATAAAACAAATTTCAATGAAATAAAATTTAAAGTATATTTTTAACTTTCTTTTTGTTTTTTTGAAGTATGGTCTTGCTCTCACCCAGGGTGACCTGGAATTCACTATGTAGTCTCAGGGTGGCCTTGAACTCACAACAATCCTACTACCTCTGGTTCCCAAGCGCTGGGATGAAAGGTATGCACCACCACATCTGGCTGCTTTTAAGATGTAATTTATACTTAGCATAAAAGTAACAGGATTCATTATGGCATACTCATAATACTTTGTTTTGGTTGCTCCTCCTCCCCCACTCATCTCTTCTATCTCTTCAACCCCACAATACTTGTGTACTGTCAGCCCCAATACTCCTCTTTCCACTTTCATGTCTCATGGATTCTGTTACCCTTTCCCTCCTGGTAGCAGTTATCTTCAAACACATTTTATTTTATTTATTTTTTTTTTTTTTTTTGAGGTAGGGTCTCACTCTGGCTCAGGCTGACCTGGAATTCACTATGTAGTCTCAGGGTGGCCTCGAACTCTCAGCGATCCTCCTATCTCTGCCTCCCAAGTGCTGAGATTAAAGGTGTATGCCACCACGCCTGGCTCATTTTTTAAAATTTTTTGTTTATTTTCATTTATTTATTTGAGAGAGACAGACAGACAGAGAAAGAAAGAGGCAGAAACAGAGACAGAGAGAGAGAGAGAATGGGTGCACCAGGGCCTCCAGCCATTGCAAACGAACTCCAGATGCATGTGCCACCTTGTGCATCTGGCTTACATGGGTACTGGGAAATTGAACCTCGAACTGAGGTCCTTAGGCTTCGCAGGCAAGCGCTTAACCACTAAGCCATCTCTCCAGCCCCCAAAATACATTTTTTAAATGATAAGTCATCAAGAAAAATTGAACATTTTAAAACTGAATTCAAATTAATAATTTGTAGGATACAAATAAAGGTATGATCAGGAATGGGGATAAAACTCACTGGTAACATGTGGGAAATTCATAATGTAAACCTGTATTACCAAAGAAAGATCTCAAATCAATACCCATAATTAGGTTTATTACAAGAATGACCCCAGTTCTTGTTCCCAGTTTTCTGTATGTTACTTTTCTGCTTGGTATAACACAATATGCAATGAAAGCAACTTGAACAAAGAAGGGTTTATTTTGGCTTATAGTTTGAAGTATACTCCACCATGGCAGGGAAGTCATGGCAGCAGGACACATTGTATCCATCAGATGTGGAGAAAGAAGAATGGTGGTGCTCAAAGACCCCAGCCCATTCAATGTTGCCTCCCACAGTTAGGGTGAGTTTTCCCACTCCAATTACTCTAATGTAGAAACTCCTTCACAGACATGTCCAGGGATGTTTCCGAAGTGAGCTCAGATCCAGTCAAGTTGACAATTAGGATTTACCCATCACAACCACACCATAAAACAAAAACTCCAAATTTATTACGGTGGAAATATATGGTATTTGGAACTGGGTTTAAGAAATAATATTAAAAAGTTGGGAAGTTTTGGGCTACAAATGCTCTACCATGCTATAAGCAGAAGTTATATACTATGTTTTTTTTTTTAATTCCCTAGCCCCATTACACCAGGGCTCCTCCTCAATGTGGTCATGAAGGCCTCAGTCAGTCCCTATGAGGTAGCAGGGGGACTATGCCTCAGAATATTCCTACCCACTCTATGGCTCTTGCAATCTTTCTACCCCCTCTTCCACAATGTTCCCTGAGCTATAGTAGACCTCTTGGCAGTCAGGGCCCAGGAGAAATTGCGGAGGAAGTGGCAACATGAATACTGCTCTTACTGCTAGCCTGAAAACCAGCTCCAGGGTGATGGTGACAAACAGTGATTAACCAAAACTCATCCAAACAGAAATCCAGAGACTACAAAGAACTCAACACTATATAGGCCATTTTTTAAGGGAATTAGGAAAACTAGAGGGAAATGTGGACAGAGGAAGTGTGGCTCAGAAGGTTTAGAAGGGAATGAAGACTCTAACAGGAACTAGGCTAAAGGCCATTCAGGTTACATTTTAGTAAAAAATCTGGCTGCATCCATGTGCTGAGAACTTGGTAGATTTCAAAAGTAAAAGAAGGGGCTGGAGAGATGACTTAGTGGTTAAGCACTTTCTTGAGAAGCCTATGGACCCCAGTTCGAGGCTCAATTCCCCAGTACCCATGTAAGCCAGATGCACAAGGTGGCACATGCATCTGGAGTTCGTTTGTAGTGGCTACAGGCCCTGATGTACCCATTCTCTTTCTCTCTCTACCTCTTTTTCTCTCTGTCTATCTGTTGCTCTCAAATAAATAAATAAAAATAAAAGTAAAGGAAGAATATTGTTCAGCCTGGTTACTGCTACTGCTCTTATTCAGATCTATAATGAAAGAGAGCAAAAAGATACAAAACATGTAAAGTTCAGTAAAGAAAGTAAGACATTTAAAATGCAGACAAGATGCTGGAGAGGTAGCTCAGCAGTTAAGGCGTTTGCCTGCAAAGCCTAATGACCTGGCTTCAATTCTCTAGTACCCACATAAAGCCAGATGCACAAAGTGGTGCATGCATCTGGAGTTCATTTGCAGTGGCAGGAAGCCTTGGCATGCCTGTTCTCTCTGTCTGTCTCTCTTTTATCTCTCTCTGCTTACAAATAAACAAACTTTAAAAAAATACAGACAAGAATCATGCAATAGACGAAGCATCTGTAATTATTATAGAAGTTAGTACAATTAAAAAAGAACATTGCTGTCTTCACTAGGATAGTTCAAAAGATGCCCTGAGAGCAAGATCCCATCCACTGAAGGGTCTAACTTGTGAGAATCTAATTCTGTTTGAAAGGAGAGATGATGGAAAGGATAATCATGTAAAAGATTTCCCTGCTCCAAAACACCACTTAGGCAAGACTGAGGCAACCACAACTATGATTGAAGTGCTCTGAGCTGCATCTCAAGATGGCAGCAGAACTTGGCAGTATTGTCCACATGGTTTTATTGGCATGAAGAATGCAAGATTGAAGGGGTCATGGATTCTTGAACCACAGTTCCAGAAAGCTGCTGAGGACAGGTAATATGTGACAGGGTCCCTGCAACGTGGCCTTAGAAGCCATAGCATGAAGCTGTTAAGGTGAAGCCTAAGTTGCAACAGAGACTCAAGACTAATGGAGATGCCAGGACCATGGGACATCCATGGCATGAAGCTGGCTCCAGAGAGGTGTCATGTGTGCTATAGTTAACAGAGGCAAGGGGCTAACCAAGCCCTTTGGAGTCCAAAGCATTCCAGCATGAGTCTCTGGTGCTGAACATACAGCTGAAGAATTTGGTGTTGGCTCTGCTGGGTTTCAGTCTTAGTTTGGTCTGGTCTCTCCATTATACCTCCTTTTCTCCCTTGTGGAATGGGGATGCTTACTCTATACCTTTGCATTTTGGAAGTAGGTAAATTGTTCATTGATATTACAGGGACTCACAGTCATGGGACTGCCTGAGTCACAGAACAGGTTCTGTACTTATTTTTGATTTTTGATTTTTCAGCTGAGACAGAAAAAGACATGATTTATGGTAAATGTGTTACACTTGGCCACAATTGAAAATGAAACTCCAAGAATTCCACAGGTCCAAGGCAAATATCAACAGAGACTATTTTGGGGGTAAGCATGGCATTTTTTTTCTCAGAGGTAGTCTTGTCGATCACATAGTGGTATAGTTCCAGGTACACTGCGATGAATTACTGACAGTGGCATGTGTTCCAACAGCATGCAGCATCTCCAGGCTCCAATATTCCAGACTTCTGCTCCTGCAGCCTCCATGAGTACACAAGCTGGTTTTCTTGGATCTTTGCCTCACCTTTCATCTTTTGCACTTCAGCCTATGCATTAGCTTCTTCCTCCACCTCACTCCCATGGCCCAGACATGTCTATGAGGAAAATTTCACTAAGGCTAATAATTGCACATACATTTTTGAACAGTATTGAAACTGTTAAATACTATAACATGTGATTTTAAACTGAATATATTTTGCATTAGAAGACAGCCATGAGTCCATGGGGGACAAGGGCAGAAGGTTGTGGCTTAAAAGTAATATGTTTGGATGTCACCTTGACAGGGCATAGTTAATCCTAATAGTCAACTTGATTGGATCTGGAATTATCTAAAAGACAAACCCTTGGGCATGTCTCTGAGGGAGTTTCTAGATTAGATCAGTTGAGCTAGGAAGTTCTACCCTAATTATGGGCAGCATTACTCCATGGACTGGGGTCCAAGACTGAATAAAAAGGAGGGAGGGAGATGAGGACCAGCATCATCTCCCCCCACCCCAACTCTAGTAGTTAGCTTCCCGTTGCTGGGATGAACTTCCTGGCCAGGCACAGCTTATGGGAGGAATAACATTCATTTGAAGCATATAGATCCACAGGGAATTTCCATAATGGTAAAAGAAGCTGGCCCCCTTTCACAGGTCCATGCAGAGACAAATACCATCACCAGCACCATAAGCAAGCACACTCCAGGAACCTGAGTCTGAGGCACAGCTCAAGCATACCTTAGGCTGGAATTCACATCTGCCCCCAAACACACATTAGGGCTGGACCCTAGGATTCATCCATAGTGACACCTCTTCCAGCTAGGCAGTTGGAATACCGTAAGCTTTAATAAACTCCTGAATCTACTGGGGGAGATCCATTCAGACTACCAATTAAGGATGTGATATAACCAGCTGCCTCAAGCACCTGCTTCCATGACTCCCCTGCCATGATGGCTCATACCCTTAACTCTGAGCCAAAATAAATCCTCCTTTCCTTAAGTTGATTTTGGGAGAGTTGTTTTCTCAGACAGGGTCTCATGTAGTCTGGCTGGCTTCAAACTGGCTGGGTAGCTGAGGATGACCTTGAAATTCTGATCATTCTGCCTCTACCTCCTGAGTTGCTGGTATTACAGGGTTGGGCCACCATGCTAGGGATTTATGCAGTACTGAGGATCCGACTTCAGGCTAGGCGATCAATCTTAATTTCTAATTTCATCCATTTAATTGCTTTATTGAAATTAGAAAAGATATTTTGTTTGATTTAGTCCGGCCTAATAGAGTAAGTTTCATGTGCATTTGAGAATATTGTTGAGTGAAAGGTCCTGTGTACATCTTTTAGATCCACTGGTCTGCAGTGTTGCTCAAGACCTGCGTATCCTTATTAGCCTCCTGTCTGGTATTTTACTGACATTTTGTCTTTGCCAGAGCATTGCATTTCTTTATGTAGATAAGAGTTACAAAAAAGTGTTATTTCCTTTCTGTCTGAAGGAATTCCTTTCTTATAAAGTTGCTATAATAAAGGAATAAATTTTCCTAGGTCATTATTGGGAAGTGTCTTTAGGTCACCCTTTATAAAGGATTGTTTTGCTAAATATGGAATTCCTGACTGGCTTTTTTTTTTTTTTTTAACTTCGTCACTTTTAATACAATCTTCTCTTGGTATTCAAAGAGCACAGCACTGTTTTCACAATCCCCTATGAATAATAAGGCCCCAAAATGCTCATTCCTTTATAGAACATGATAAAAAATCTGCATATAACCTGCATATGCACTTTAAATATATCTAGATCACTTACATAAATAGTTGTTATACTGTAAGGCTTAGAGGATAATTACAAGGAAAAAAATCTACACATTCGGCACAGATGCAACTTTTAAAAAGATTTTCAGGGACTGAGGAGGTGGCTCAGTGTTAAAAGTGCTGGCGATACAAGCATGAGAACCTAAGATCAGATCCCCAGTACTCACATTAAAAATTCTGGGCAAAGAAAGAATGGTTACACCCATCAAAATGTATCTCCGGCTTAGTGGTTAAGGCACTTGCCCATAAAGCCTAAGGACCCAAGTTTGATTCCCCAGCACCCATATAAGTCAGATGCAAAAGGTTGCACATGTGTCTGGAATTTGTTTGCAGAGGCTAAAGACCCTTGTGTGACAATTTTCTCTCTTTCTCTGTCTCTCTGTCTCTCTCCCTCTTTCTCTCAAATAAATAAATAAACTATTTTTAAATGTTTCTCAATTAACTAAGCTTACCCCCTTTAGTCCATGCTACTCTCACTTTCAGTTGGAGAATCTGTTTGCTTTTTTGCAGAAGGCAATGAAAACTGGAGAGAACCAAAATCCATCAACATGACCAGAAAAGATAGCTGACTGTCATGAGATGAGTCACCTCATGCACATAATTTGTATAGGAATTTACCTTTGCTTCCTTCTAGGACTTCTATGGATGCCATTTGAGTATTTAGGTCTCCAAACTTTTATTGATTTTTAATATTTTTATTGATTTATTTGAGAGATAGAAAAAGAGGCACAGAGAGAAAGAAAGGGAGAGCAAGAGAATGGGCAAGCCAGGGCCTCCAGCCATTGCAAACGAATCCCAGACACATGCCACCTTGTGTATCTGGCTTTACGTGTGTACGGGGGAATCAAATCCTGGTCCTTAGGCTTTGCAGACAAGTTATTAACCACTAAACAATCTCCAGCCCTCCAATCCTTTATTAAGAAGGTCAATTGACCCTGTCTATACAGTTCTTGCTTGTGTCAATAATATCTCATTAACAACAGGATTAGCAATATAGCTCAGTTGGTAGTATGCTTGCCTAGTGTGCATGAGGCCCTGGTTTCAATCCCTAGCACCACAAAATTGTATGTGGTGGTGCACAATTGCAATCTCAGCACTCAAGATGTGGAGGCAGGAGTATATCAGCAGTTCAAGGTCACTTTCAGCTATCTAATGGGTGCTAGTCCAGCCTGGGATACATGAAACCTTATCTGCAAAAAAATTTTCAACAACAAAATGCCCATGGAATACAAATTCTTGGAATTATCAACACTTGGAAACATGGAATTATCTAGGTGTTTCTCTTGGTCTTGGCCAGTATCATTTACACCTACATATGGGGACAAGTTGACACACCTTTATTTAACTTTAATTTGAACAATTACAACAATGTGGCTCTGCTTGGTAATCTTCCAGCAGGCTACAGTGGACACATTCTTACGTCAGTGACAGGAACTCAATAAAGAAAGCCCTAACTCCTTCTCAATTCTCTACTCCCTGGTCCTATGCTTACATTTTTTAAAAATAGGAACACTTCATAAATTTGCATGTCATCTTTTTCCCAGAGATTATCTGATCTCTTTATCAGTCAAATTTTAGAATATGTGTTGCCAAATCCAGAACTTCTTGCTTTGTATTTTATCCTCTTTCAGTCCCCTTTTCTCTATGTGCCTCTTAAACATTGGAAACTCCCAAGATTTCATTATTGTCCATCATTCATTCCTTTCTCCACACTCTTAAAAGTAAACATAGCTAAGTGTATAGTTTAGCCTGAGGCTTCATCTGCTCCTCCTCTTCAAGACATAGACTTAGCAACAAATGTCAGAAGAGCTCCAGCGCCAGACATAAAACACAGTGGATCTGGGAGAAATCTTGGTGTGGAGAAGCTTGAACCTCAGGGAAAACAATGATAGCCCATGGTACTGTTCCTGCTCTCTATGTGGGAGCAGAGGAGGGCTGAGCAAGGAACTAAGTGACTTGAAGGGTGAAAACCTCCTGCTACTATTTTGTGCCTTCAAGGACTCAAAATGATATTTCTGGAAGTGCATGGCTGAGCACTTTATGTACTGAAAGCCTGTCTCAGAAAGGAACTTGAACACAAGAAAAGATTATAGACCAATATTCCTGATGAACTTAGGCACAAAAGTCCTCAATGGAATTTTTGCAAAGCAAATACAAAAACCCATCAAAAGTATCATCAACCTAGATCAAGTAGGTTTCATCCCTGGGATTCAGGGATGGTTCAATATATGGAAATTGATAACATAAAATATAATATAAATAGACTTAAGGATAGAAATCATATTATAATCCTCATAGATGCAGAGAAAAAACCTTTGACAAAATACAGCATTCCCTCATGATTAAAACACTGGGAAGACTAGAGATGGAGGGATCATATCTCAACATAATAAAAGACAATACCATACAAATAGGGGAGAAACTTGAAGCAGTCTGACTAAGAGCTGGAACAAGACAGGGTGTCCACTCTCCTCACTGCTATTTAACTTAGTTCTTGAATTCTTAGTTTTAACAATAAGAAAGTGATAGATATAAAGAGGATAAATATTGGAAATGAAGTCAAAGTAGCCTTATTTGCAGATGATATGATTCTATATCTAACAGACCCAAAATTACAACACTCCTAGAACTTAGAAATTCTTACAGTAAAGTGGCAGGACATATAATCAACATGCAGTCTGTAAACACCAATGGCAAACATGCTGAGAAAGAAATCAGGGAAAGCAGTTGCATTTACAATAGCCACAAAACAACTAAATATCTTGGAATATCCCTGATCGTGGAAATGAAAGACCTCAACAATGAAAACCCTGGAGAAAGTTAATGGGGAAGACATGAGAAGATGCAAAGATCTTCCATGTTCATAGGTGGGAAAAAACAGTATCATGAAAATGGCCACACTACTAAAAGTAATGTACAGATTCAATGCAATTTCAATCAAAAGTCCAGTACCATTCTTTATAGAAATAGAAAAACTGGCTTCTAAATTCATATGGAAGCACAAAGTGCTTTGGAGAACAAAAAAATGTCCTTAGCCAAAAGAATACTGCAGGTGTCATCAAAGTATCTGATTTGAAAATATACTACAAAGCCATAGTAATAAAAATAGCATGGCACAGGCACAAAACAGACACATAGATCAAAGGAATAGAAGACCTACATAAAAGTTCTAGTAATTATAGCCACTTGATCTTTGAAAAATAGGCCAGAAATGCATACTGAAGAGAAGCCAGAATTTTCAACAAATGGTGCTGGGGAAACTGGATAACCACATGTGAAAGAAAGAATCTAGATCTTCTTCTCTCACCCTGCAAAGAAATCAACTCAGTATCAGACCTGAAACTCTGAAACAAGTACAGGAAAAATTAGGGAGAACACTCCAAGATTTAAGCATAGGGAAAGACTTTCTGAATAAGTCCCCAGTAGCCCAGAGAAGACAACCACTGGGATCTCATGACACCAAAAACCTATTGTACAGTCAAGGCCTAGAGGGAAGCTCAAAAAGAAGTGAGGTCTGTCAAAAAGTCTTCTAAATGTCTATGTTCATCCTCTTTGATCCATGCTGCTGTCACTCTTGATTAGAGAATCTGCATTCAGCAAATGGTGGTAAATGCTGCAGAGACTCAAGACCTATCAGAATGATACGAAAAGAAAGCTGACTGCCTATCATGAGAAGAATCATTTCTATCCCATCTTCCAGGGCCGAGGAAATATTACAGAGGAACTGGCATATTAAATAGGAGTGCTGTTTTCACTGTAGCCTGAGAACCTCCTCCAGGGAGATACCAGTAGACACTGACAAGACTCAAAACTCATAAAAGCAGAAAATTAGAGGCTGCTGAGAGATCAACACTGAAGAAGACTTATAAGGGGACATCCACGGTTAGGGAACATGTGAAACAGGGAGTAAAAAAAGGTTTAAAAGCCACAAGGTAGGAAAGTGTACTCTGGAGCAGTGTCCCCTCCACAAGGACAGATAGATGCAGTCATGATTCCACAGGGATTATAGAGATAACCCCACTGAGAAAGGCCCTCAGTGGAATAAGGGTAGGGGAAAGGGGACATAAGAGTATATAGCCTGATGAAATATGACCAATTTTTGATATGTTCATATTAAAGTTCTCAATATTTTTAAATTAAGTGTAATTTTACTGCTCAGTTTTATATGGTTTCTCTAAGCCTCAAATAATTTTTATCATGTGTTAAAGCAATTACTCATAGCCCTTTTCAGAACTCAAATTGTACTAGATAGAAGTAACCATTCTCATGTTGCGAGGTATTTAATAAACAGGTAACAAACAGTGCAGTGAACATCTTTGTTAGGAAAGCATTTTTTTCTGTTACTAGGATATTAGGTTTTGCATTTACCAAGGGTGCTAAATATATATTTGGGAGCTCTTGAAACATAGTTATTTTCCAAAAACAACAAAAAAAAGATTCTCCTAACAAAAGTTACCAGCCATAGCTGGTTGTTGCAGCCTGTCTTCTTCAACATTTATTGTGCGCATTAAAAATAATTTTTAAAAAACTTTTTTTTTGTTCCATTGACAAAACTGGGCATTATTCCTTCCAGTAACTAATACTTGTTTTGTGTACACATAAGAAATAATTGATATTCTATAGTGTTATTTATATCAACAGTTAGTCTTTTCAGGCTCTTGTAGAAGTATTGCTGTGAGTTTGAATCCAGCCTGGGCTACAGAATGTACATGTTCTGGATCCGCCTGAGCTAGAGTGAGATCTTGCATTAACAAAAAAATGAAAAGAATTTATATTTTCAGGAGTTATTAAAAGTTATTGACTGGTAATTGATGATAATTCTTTTGGGTTTTCCCATTGATTTAAGCAGTTGATAATAAACAAACATTTTTTTTTTTACAAAACAAGGAACTTGAGAAGAAACTTAATTGTTAAAAAAGAAATCAAAACCAGAGATTTTAAGGTGGATGATTATGATTATAAACATGTAGAAATTCAATGTATTATTTATGTTCTTAGATATCATTTTATATACAGATGCATCTGTATATTGAAAATATGTACTAAGAATGTGTAATCTGATAGGTAAAAATTCTTAAGCCAGAAATACTACATGTTTAATTCTAATAACAGCTTAAAATAAATACATTAAACTCTTAACAAAATCTGAGCATTAAAAGGGCAGGTAAAAGTAAAAATTCTCAAAGGTATAATTCAGATTAGAAAAGAGAAAATATAGGGAAGTGAAATTTTCCAAAATTTCATCATAGACCAAATGAGCAATCAGCTAATAGTGTGTTGACAGAGGAAGATCTTGGCAATTGTTATCATTTAATAGTGGCAAAGTACATATGACTTTATTGAGTGTTTAGAAAGGAAACATAACCATTTGTGGAATGAGAAATGATGGTTGTGCTCCCAAATTTAATAAGAAAGTAAACAAGCAATAAATATTAACTGAAAATAAATAGCACAGCCAGCAAAACTATGGAAAAGGAAAATTAAGAAACTATAAAATAAAGTCAAATAAAAATAAGACTGAGTGCTGAACAGTGTAATCATTATTATTATCCAACAACGGTGAACTGAATCCTCCTTTGAAAAGCAGACATCACCAGAGTGAGTTTTTTTCCTATTTAGGAAAAAAAAAAAAATGTTAGGCATGATGGACCAGCACTGGGGAGACCAAGGCAGGAAGACCATGAGTTGCAAACCAGACTAGACTGTTGGTTTGATTGTTTGATTGTTTGTTTGTTTGTTTGTTTTTCAAGGTAGGGTCTCACTCTAGCTAAGGCTGACCTGGAATTCACTATGTAGTCTCAGGGTGGCCTTGAACTCAGTGATCTTCCTACCTCTGCTTCCCAGTGCTGGGATTAAAGGGGTGCACCACCATGCCCAGCTAGTCTGTAGGTTTTGTAGACCCTGTCTTAAAAGCACAAAACAAAATACATATTTCAGAACAAAGGAAAGTTTGAAATGTCAAGAGTTGATAATGGAGTCAACAAGATCATTAAGCTTCCTCACCCCAAAACTAGAAGGCTGTCTGTGTTATAACAAGCATACTTCTAAACATATATCTGAGTTTGCTAATTGCCATTAGCCAAAAACAAACAAAGAAACAAACAAACAAAAAAAGGAGCTGATGCCCTCGTTGACCTGAGCACAGAGACGAAACCATGCTTTTAAGAAATTGTCTGGAGTTTTACCAACTAGAGAGTGAGAGGTGTTAAACAATAGGCTTGTTCAAGACAGAATGCTGGTTCTACCAGGCCCCTTAAAGGACCACATCCTAGGAAAAAGGCACACATCAGGGAGGTAGGCATGCTCATCCATCCTGATCTCAGCTTCACATTTATCATTTCTTGGATAGCTCTCACTTAAATCTCACTGTTTGTTCATTTCTTCCTTCCTACTTTACTTTGTAGTTGTCGTCATATTATAAAGTTATCTCAGTCAGGAGTGGTGGCACATACATTTAGTCCCAGCAATCAGGAGTCAGAAGTAGAATTGCTGTGAGTTTGAGGCCAGCCTGGGACTAAAGAGTGAGTTCCAGATCAGCCTGGGCTACAGCAAAACTCTACCTCAAAAAAGCCGGGCGTGGTGGCCGCACGCCTTTAATCCCAGCACTCGGGAGGCAGAGGTAGGAGGATCGCCGAGAGTTCGAGGCCACCCTGAGACTACATAGTTAATTCCAGGTCAGCCTGGACCAGAGTGAGACCCTACCTCGCAAAACCAAAAAAAAAAAAAAAAAAAAAAAAAACCTCTACCTCAAAAAAAAAGTTATCTCGTCTGTTTGTTTCTTTGGTTGGTTTTTAAGACAGGGCTTCACTATGTAGCCCAGGATGGCCTCAAACAGGATCCTTCAGTCTTCCAAGTGCTGAAATTTTGAGCCTTCACCACCATGTCCAGCTAAAGTTACCTTTTAAAACACTTATTTTTGTTACTACCTCCAGCCCAGCAAACTTTCTTTGCTCTCTTATTATTTCTAATGTTTTGTCATAGTCTCTCACAGATTTTCTAAGTTACTATTCATATTATTTGAAGAAAATAAAAGTTTTGTTTCACTTTTCAAATTTCAATCCTTTTATTGGTTTACAAAAGATAACTGTACCTCCCAGTTTCCCAGTGCAATGTTTCATGGTCGAGTTGGTATATTTTTCCTGCTCTGGGCTTTAGAAGGAATGTTTCTTGATTCACCATGAATGATACCATCTGTGAGATTTCAGTCTATACCCAGCTCTGTGACAACATGCTCAGCCATCAATCCCAGCCCCTGGAGGGTGGTCACTACTAAGCTTCTTATTCAGGAAGGAGCTCTTTCCCCAAGTCACACTTGCCTTGTGAATGGAGGGTCCTCCAGCTCAACAAGAAAAGTTTGTAAGCTGGTATGTTATCCTGGATTTCTAAAGACAGACCCATTCCACTAATCACACTTCTCAACACCCTTTGAGTCCTTGTCAGTGTGTGATGGAGTCCTGGCATGTCTATTTCAAGTGCACCATAGCCCTCATCAAGCTCCCAAGAACTTTTCAGCATTTACTGAAACCACCTTCCAGTACTGTTGGAAGATTCCCAAACCCTGTATCATGAACAGAGTCTCCCCTACAAAGGTATGTGGTTTGTACTCTTGACCCAGTAGCCTTAAGACCAACTGCTCCCAGATGTGGCCCAACCACCAGTCTCTACTAGCCAGGCCTTTTATTTCCTTGGAGAAATCTCTCTCCTTTCTTGCCAGACTTAACGTTCAGCCACAGATCATGCTAAGGTTTGTATAAGTGACAGGAAGCAGGCAACTGCGGATGGAATAGCTATTGAGGAAGTCAGTTTCTTTTAAAAAAATATTTGAAAGGGAGAGACAAAACAGAAAGAAAGTAGCTGAGAGAGTGAATATGGGCATGCAAGGGTCTCCTGCCAATGAAAACTAACTCCAGATGCATGTTCCACTTTTGAGCATCAGGCTTTTAGGTGGGTACTGGAGAACTGAACACAGGACATCAGGCTTTGTAAGCAAGCACTTTTAACCAAAGAATCATCTCTCCAGCCCAGAAGTCACTTTCTTGTAAAGACACCTGCCTATTCTTCATTATCATCATTATTATTTTTTTATATTCTCTCTTCTTTTAAAATTTTTTTTATTGACAACTTCCTTAATTGTAGACAATATCCCATGTTACTTCCCTCCCTTCCCCCAGTTTCCCTTCTGAAACTCTACTCTCCATCATATCCCCTCCCCACTCAATCAATCTCTCTTTTAATTTTGATGTCATCATCTTTTCCTCTTATTATAATGGTCTTGTGTAGGTAGTTTCAGGCACTGTGAGGTCATGGATATCCAGGCCATTTTGTGTCTGGAGGAGCACGATATAAGGAGTCCTACCCTTCCTTTGGCTCTTACATTCTTTCCTCCCCCTCTTCCACAATGGACCCTGAGCCTTGAAAGGTGTGTTACAGATGTTTCAGTGCTGAGCACTCCTCTGCCCCTTCTTTTCAGCACATGGTGCCTTCTGAGACATCCCAAGGTCACCACCATCTGAAAAGAGAAGCTTGTCTAACCCAAAGTGGGAGTAGCATTAATATATGGGTATGGACATTAAGAGAAGTGCTAACTGGGCAGTTTGGTGAGCATGGTATATACATTTAGCCAGACACCAGCAGACGTTACACTCCTAGGGCTCATGACTACCCCGTTGTAGATTTTCAGTATCAGGGATGTATTCCCTTCCATGGAGCGGGCCTCCAGTCCAATTAGAGAGTGATTGGTTTCTCCCATAACAGACATGCCACTATTACACCCATTGGCTCATTTGGCCTGGCTGGCCAAATTTGAAGCTTACAGTGTCCATTGTTGAGTATCTTCACTGGTGTTTTCTCTCTCCCATTGAACTGCATGCAGCATAGCTTTGTCCAGATTTCTGTCAGCTGGTCCACATGGAGGAAGCTTTCAGCTCAGCTCCAGCAGGATTTCGCAATGACCTTTGCAGCCCAAGTATGTGGAGTCTTCAGCAATAAGATCTTACCATCTATTCCTGGTGGGAAACCAAGGGCCTCGGCAATGGCCTATAATGTTTTGGGGGTATCTGTGGCCTCCCTGGCCAACAACTCACTGCAAGGTATCCAATTCCTGGTACTGTTATTTGAGAGCAACAGACAGACACAGAGAGAAAGAGGCAGATAGAGAGAATAGGCACACCAGGCCCTCCAGCCACTGTAAATGAACTCCAGATGCATCCGCTACCTTGTGCACCTAGCTTAAGTGGGTACTAAATCGTGGTCCTTAGGCTTCACAGGCAAAAACACTTAACCACTAAGCCATCTCTCCAGCCCCCCCATCTGCCTATTCTTTCAACAACTAAAGATTTGGCTTCCAGCAAGGCTCAGCAGTTGCAGTGGAACCTGGAATTTCAGCATCTTCTAACACGTTTATCTGTATGTTCTCAATCTGAATTGCAGGGTCTCACTTCTTTCCTATCAGCCATTATTTAGGCACAAGAGTCTCATCCATCTCCAAAATCCCTCATTCTTACAGTTAAGCTTCAAGTCTGGTCTTCAGCTTTGTCCTTTTGCTACATACCAGGACTTCTTTAAAGATACCAAGGAGACATTCTGACTCTCTTTGCATTATACTGGTTATTGGCTATCTGGATCCTACATTTCCTTTCTTCAAAGGGTCAATGGAATTCTGCAGCAACTGGTGCTCTTTCTCCAGTGCCCCTCAAAGATATACCTTTCAACTATACCCTTCCTCAGTTCCACACAGGTTAACAATCTCAGCAACTGGACTGTTAGCACATGCAATGAACTACTACAACTATGCTAGCACTGTGATAATATCCTCTTGACAGCCAATCAATGAGAGACCCCAGTCCCCAAATCCCATCCTTAGAGTCTTCTTTCCAACCTGTCTTATAATGGGAACTCCATCTATCCATCCAGAGACAGGCAGCTGGAGTATGCTGTAATCTGAGAATTCTCTTCAATGAAAAACACCTAAGGTAGTAAAGGAAGGCTAGACAGGTTGGGGGTGGGGAAAATGATTTAGGCTCAGGTGGCCTAACCCTGGAAATCACAATAGAGGTACCCTATTCGAAGACAAAGGAGTGGAACCTGTGTCCATGTTTCATCCACTAGCTGATAGTCACCTTGGGAGCTGGGTATGTAGCTGCTTAAGTAAGGGGGTGTCTGTCAACAGAGCAGTAAACCTCTTCAATGAAGGAAAATCTGAGCATTGAAAGAAATTTAGTGTACCCACCTAGCAAAGGGAAACTGATGGGCCACTGTAGCACCTACTGTGCTTCTGAACCCTAAAGCAATGTCCTAGAAAATTCCACTCTGGTCAGCAATTCCCCTTGTCTCTTAGCCCTAGAGTAGTACATAGATGTTGTCTTAAAATTCTCCTTCTCCCACTCCAACTGAGACTACTGTCCTCACTGTTCCACTACTGCTGCCCTTGTCAACATTACCAATGGTCTCCTCTGCACAGCCCAAACTTAGTCACTTACCTGGCTTTTCTTCATTCAGGGGCTTTTATGCCTCTCTGCCCTTCTCTATTTTTCCTCTCCTCCTAGCATATAAAACCTACTCCCTGTATCTAATCTGAATCTCACCCTTAGGCTCCTACTGGAATTTCAGAATCCTACATGCAGAGACATTTCCACTGGGACATTTGGTGATTATTTCAGACTTTACAACTCTGTATGTCCTTCCTCTTCCCTCTGTCCTCTCATTGCAGGTGCTCAGGTAAACACATGGGATTCTTTTCTCCCTCCTCCGAGTCTCTCAGCAAACCTGTTAATGCTCTCTTGTAAGCATGCCTGAGATAGGCCAACCTCTCTTCATCCTCGCTATAGCTTCCTCCTCTAAAAGTCATGTTCTTAGGTGACATTAGTGGTCTTCTTCATGGCCTCTGTGGTCACTCTTCAGCAAAGGGTCTAACTCCCAAGTCTATATTATCTTGAGGTTTATAAAGACCATAAAGGTCAGTGTCACATGCTCTCCACTCAGCCCATCTAAATTTCCGGGACCATTGCGGAAGAGGGGGTGGGTAGAATGAAAGAGCCAAAGGAAGGGTACGACTCCTTACAACGCAACTGCCCAGACAGAAATTGGCCTCGATATCCATGACCTTGCTGTGCCTAGCAATACCTTCACAAGACCCTCATAATAGAAGTAAAAGTTGATGACATCAAATTAAAAGAGAGACTAATGGAGAGAGGGAGGGAATATGATGGAGAGTGGAGTTCTAAAGGGGAATGGGGGAGGGGAGGGAAATACCATGCACTTTTTGTATGTAAGTATAGAAGTTGTCAATAAAAAATAATTATTAAAAAAAAACCAAAACATAAAATAAAATAAACATAAATATTAAAAAAAAGTATTACATTACTAAATACTTTTGGGTTTCCAAGGACTATACAATCCCATTTAGGAAACACAGGTGTTCTGGGACTGTTTATCATTCATATAAAAGAAGTTCAGGGGGAAAAGTGCTGGAACCTCATTTCTATTTTCCAGACATCTTCTTGCCAACCTAAAGCAGCTATGTAACAAATAAGGAAGGAAGTAGGAAGGTATAGATGGAGGAAGGTAGAGAAGGGATCTGGCTGCTGATTAGCTCATTCAGTAGTTTCCAACCAGTCATGATGAAGATATATTTTACTGAACATGTTAGGTTTCTGTGAACAAAAAATGAAATATATATGAAAGGATTTTGTAAAGTATGGAGTGCTATGTCAACATAAAGTAATGAACACTTTAAAAAATAGGTTAAAATTCTATAAACACCATTTGACACAACAAAAGGTCTTTTTGGCCAAACCTTTAAAAAAAAAAAAAAACATTACATTGCCATAGAGCTGAAAAGCTGATTTAGGTCAAACTGTCCCTATGGAAGACCCATTCACAACTAATGTGGATCAACATCAGGAGCTGGCATCCACAAGGTAGGTTTTTTGCTATGTTCACTTGTGACAAGGAGCCAAAATACTATGTATCTGCTTTTAAAAATTAAAACCAAAGTATATAATAATATCAAAAAATACTTCCACCATGGTCTGCCAAGAAAAACAGAAGAGAAAAAGGAAACCAAGTAGGAAAGAGAATTGTAATGTGTAATTGATGTCAGAGCTATGTAGATGCTAGTAGGGTCCTCCCTCCCTTTTTTTGGGGGGGGGGTTCAAGGTAGGGTTTCACCCTCTGAGTTGGGATTAAAGTGTGCACTGCCACCCCAGGTTATATACAGACTTTTTAAACCATGGTAGATGTTTTGGATTTTGTAGTTGGATCTAGTTTTTGTTTGGGTGGCTGGTGCTCAGGTTTGAAAGTATCTTGGAAAGACCTCTATATACGTAAGGTGTGGTTCCCTGTTATTATTGGGAGGTGGTAGGTCCTTTATGCAGTAGAGCCTCGTGCTATCTAGTAGCAAGAATTATTTACGTTATTGGATCACTCTCCTTCTCTTCTCTCCTTCCACCTTTTTCTCTCTCCCTTCTTCCCTCCCTCCCCCCACTTCTGGTGAAAAACTCCTCTAGAACAAGGTTCCATCATCATGTACAGGCTCAGAGCAATATGGCCAAGCCACCACAGATTGAAACGGCTGAAAATATGGGTCAAAAAAATCTAAAACTTTCCTGCTTTTAGTTTGATTTTGGAAATTTTGTCACAGTGAGGGAAAACTGACAGTTCATTGGTAGTTTGCTCACTCAGAACAGGCACACACAAAAAAGAATAACATGTTTTGGTATTTCCCTCCATTAAATTCTCCCAAAATATTTAAAAGGCCACAACTGTGAGTAGTTCAAGGCCAGCCTAAGCTACAGAACATGACTCTACCTCAAAAGACAAAAAAAAAAAAAAAAATCAAACCATACATACACCACACACATAGGAGTTGACAGACAGATAAGCAGGGAGCATTGCCTACATATCAAGGATCAAGAAAGAAATGTAGGCCAATATAGGCAGCCAAGCCCACCAAATCAACTCTGGAGCTAAGTGATCAAACATAGAGCCTGCTGACCCCTCACATGGAAGGAAAGCCTCTTCAGCCTTGACTCTGAGATCAAGACTGCTAAAAGCCAGCCCACTGTGGTTGGTGATCCTACAGACAATGGCAGACTCAAATCAGAACATAATGTCATTACATTATTAAAAAGTTAGCAAAGATTTCAGGCAAAACAAAGAAGTTTATGGGCCCTTGACACTACAGTAAGTTCCATGTTAAGCCTTCTCAAATGCTGGACTTTCTGAAGCCTACCTGGGCACTATTTCAGACTGCAACTGACCAATACGTCTTCATACTTCAGTTACTCCTTATCCTACTTTCCCACCTATTTTTACCCTAGTATCCTATGTAATTCTTCCTGAAGGAATTGCTGGATGTGGGCCCGCCACTACAACATAAGCTCTTAACCACCAGGAAAGAGGGGAGCTTGTCTGTTTTGCTCCCTGGTGGACCCCAGGTGCACTGGACAGTGAGTCACAGAATATTCCCTTCATATTTATTTGACCAGAGAATGAGAAGCAGCTTGTTCATTCCGAAGCCTCAAATTCCTTCGGAACCATGTTGAGTAATGAGTTTAAAATGGGAGACCTAGAGCCAGCAAGGAAGTTAGATAACATCAGTAAATACTTCTAGGTACAAAAAAGGATTAGAAAACAAATATTTTTTAATCAAATGTTTATTTATATCAAAATACAAAACATTTCTGAAGCAAGAATAGTGTTACATGAGGTGCAATTAAATACTAAGCTTCATCAGTTTAACTTGCAACGTTCCCAGGGGTACCTTCTCTGGCTACACATCTAGTCACTGAATGTGGTTTTTTTTCTCTTTTCATGTGTTTACTTATGTACTGTTTGCTTTTATTTTTTTCAGGATAGGAACATGCAGCATTACTGGTGATGAGTTGGTTAGTATTCAGCAAGCCTGAAAATACCAGCAGGTGGGACCTGGTGTGGCAGCCTGAGCCAAAGCAGACTGCAGCTTTGCTCTCAAATTAGTCTAGGGTGTCACTCAACTTTTCACTGGCAAGTCTGAAGCCAACACCACCACTGTCCTTAGTAGCCAGGGCAGGCATTATTGCTTAGAGCCATGGAGCAGGTGTGGCATAGGGGTTACCCACAGTGGGATCTTCTCAGTAGGCTGCGAAGGAGCTCACCTGTAGGGGTGGCAACAGTAGCAGGCCCAGACCCAGGAATGGGAAGTGCAGGGACCTCAGGAGGAACCTTTGTCCCAGAGAAACCAAGTGACAGCTGGAGAGAAAAAAGGATCCTCTCAGCTTTGGACAGCTATAATTTGGTAGTTGAGGTGCTTGCCCCATGGACAAGCCCTTCATAAATGCCGAGAGTTTGGAGATTTTAAGGAGAAAGCACCTGGTTGAGTGTAGCTATTTCTGACATGCCTCCACTCTTGATGAGATGGGAAGATGGGAAACTGGAAGAAGCACACCCCTCACTCCCACAGCCGCCCACTCCCAGGTCAACCTGGGTCTTCCTTTCAAGCCCGTCAGTGCATTCACTTTGGCACTGTGCACCAGTGAGCTCATGCACCCACACATACACACATGCACACTACATTCATACCAACACCTGATTTCCCTTCAGCATCTGCTCGGGCAGCAGAATAGTACCCCATGACCATCATTCTCTGCTCCCAGGGATTTCCTTGGCCCATGGGTCCCCAAGATCCAGCCTCAGGCTTGGCATATGCTGGCATTCCCAGGCCTTTGAGAAGAGTGATGGAGCAGACAGCTCCCCAAAGCAGGACACACAGAATGTAGAATATGTTATATAAGGCTTTGGTACAGCACCAATTTAATGTTTGTATAGTTTGATTTCTAAGTTATCTTTCAGAAGAAGAAAAAAAAAGCTTACTGAAAAAATAGTGTTTTTATTTACTTTTCAGTTACATACCTGAAGTTCAAAAAGTAAGCTTCTAGTTGCCATCCAAATTCACAAAGGTGTTCTGTATGCAGTTGTATTGTGTGTTGGTTTGTCTTTAATTTGGAACCAAAGTCAGCTGCCTATAACTGACTTCATCCAGTTCATACATACAGACAGAAACAAAGAGAGAAAGAGAGAGAGAGAAACACAAAAGTCACCCCTAAATCTCCAAACCCCTAGGGGAAAAAAATCTACTAGAGACAAAATACAGCAAGACTGAGGGAACCAGTGAGATGAAGGCGACTGATCCCATCCATCTGGCCTCTTCAGAACAGCACCATAAAGCACCCTAGCGCAGTGATGTTGTAATACTTGACATTCAAGAAGGGATATGAGGTCTGAACAATCTTCATAAGAAGACCTTGCATGGAAATGTTGAAGGAATTAAAAAAAGAGTTTGAAATGAGAGCAAGACGTCTCATGGTGAAACTGATAGTTATATCAAGACACATTAAGGAAGAACTAAGAGCAAGAGGCTGTCAGACAGCTAGAGGTGCAATGTAAAGAACCCTGAGTGGAGGGGGGGCATTAGAAACCCACCCTCCACTTCTTTACCCTCTCTATTTTGTGTCTGCAGACCACGGGAATGAGAGAAAGGAACCCATATAACAATGACCTCCAGGTAAGCAACTGACACAGTCCCTCCTGGTAGAAGAGAGACAAAAGGGGTGATAAAAGGGACCCAGAGTTGCTGACTGAAAAAGAATGCAATTCAACCAGGAGCAGTGTAAGTAAAGGCAACCTGGGATATAGCCATCCGTACCATCAATCTGGCCCCACAAATGGCAGTTAGGAAATTAACCCTGGATGGAACTGTAAGACTCTGGTATTGATGACTCAGTGGACGGAGCCTAAGTCCACTGCTCCCCTTCCAACATTTCAGTTTAAAGGTCCAGCATCAATGTCATTTCACAGAGCAACTCCTCCCAGTCCCTGGTCTCTACATCAGCCATTTCCTCAACCCCTCCCCCACAGGAAATGGGCTGCCACCCATATCATGCTTTCATATTGCCTAAAGTGGTTCCTTATGAGCAGGGACAACCAAAGGATGGGAGGGCCCAGCCAAAAGGCAAAGAAGAATGAATAAGCACCTCTTCCCCAAGCTCCGGGTTGATGACAGTGGGGGAAAAGAAGTTATAAGCTCCTTGGGAGAGTCATCCTCTCAGAATCTGTCTATGCCACAATCTTGTTCCACATAGAAGACAGAGGTAGAAAAACTAAAACAACTCTTTAGCCTCCCCCACTTCCTACCAAAATTCCTCCTGCACAATTCATAGCCCTAATGTGACCTGGGACTGCAATGAGTCACAAGCATATGGAGCAGCTCAAGTTTCTGGCAATGGTCACGAGGAGAACCCCCCCACCCCATCAACCTGTCTTATTAACTGAGGAATTCAAAGACAAAACAGCTTGCCTCCTCCATATATAATCAGATTCCAACCCCCTTTGCTCCATATGCTCTTGTGAAAAGCTGGCTCTTCTATGAAGGGAGACTGATTCAGGGCCATCACTCCCTTCTCCAATCCCCACCCTTGCACCATCTTGCTGAGGTCTGGGTCCTTGAAAGGACATAGCTAAGAAACACATCCTCCTTGAATCCTAAAACTTCAAAGTCCCTATTTTCCACTTTCTCTGCAAAATGAAGGGCTCCTCCCTCGAACATCATGAAATGGGATAACCATGTCATGTACCTGGGTGCTGCTGAGATTTCTAAGGACCAAGTTTTTGGCTCAATGTGGAAAAAGAATGGAGTGTTGGTACAAATCTGGGCCTCATAGAGAATGAGCCCTGAGGTGCCTGTGTTCTGAAATAGTTGACTCTGTTGGTGTTACTGTCAGAAGTAGGGCATTTCCTACTTCTACACACATGCACAAAAACGAAGTCGGCTCTAAGAACCCGAAGAACAGTAATAGAAACTCTTCATTGGTAGTCTGGAAGGATACTTAAGCTGGAACACAGAAATTTCAGCTCTTCCTGTTGCTCAGCCTCCCAAAAGAACCTTACAAGAACCCTGGCTGCATCCTCTCCTGAGGAGGCTGCAGGAAAGACTAGCCACCTGCGATGGACACATTGCCAGCTGGACCCAGTATTGGAGCCCTTCCAGTACTGAATGGGCACAGCCTATTTTCCCAGTGTTCTTAGAAAAAGGAAAACATTTTGAGCAGATCATAAAGGGACCCAAGGTCACAGCCTTGATAGATGGCATTATAGGACAGAACCTAAAAAGGTTCCCCTAAGAACCACAAGTTCAAGTTGAACTCTACCAGACTATGACCATAACTCTCAAATACAAGAACCCTGTTCACAGTTCAGGATCTTAGTTCCTCTAATGGTTAAATCCACAGGTTTGGATAGCATCACTTTTTAGTTGGGGCAGCGGGAGTAGTTTTGCCTTTTCTTGAACGAGGAGCAGGAAGCAGAGCTGAGAAACTACAGCCATGAGTCTCTCCTGGCTCCTGCACCATCTGGACCAGCAGCAGCTCAAGTGCATCACCTTGATCACTTGGCACGTGAGAAGAAAGAACTAGCACCCAGGAGACACCAGACAAGAATGCAATGCATGGAGGAATTCTCAGAGGTTTCTTTAGGGCACACAAAGCTTTCTGCTCAAACACAGATCAGCCCACTCTAGGTCATATTCTTTCAATATATCATCTAGTTTTGTTAAGTCCCAGGCTGGGTACCAGTAGGACCCATCCTGTAAGTCTTGCTCAAAATGAATCTCTCATTTTCAATTCCCTACTTGGTGTCCCATGATCGGAGTATTTTATTGCCAACAACTCTTGATTTTCCAATTTAAAATAAATGAAAAAAAAGCACAGATGATATATTTATACTAGATATTACATTCACACTGGTTCCAAGAATCTGCAGTGATAATCATCAGGATATCTCTTCTCCAAGACTGAGCCCACACAGTCAGCCTCAAAAATCTCACCAGCATACCCTCCAGGGGCTACTTGAGCCCAGGTGCTACAAACCAGGGCAGGGGTTACTATAAGCCCTTGGACAATCCAGACTCCTCCTTTCTAAGCTGCTAAGCTGTATTTTGTCCAAGGAACTGGGTACCAACCCACAGCCATAAGGGGATGGATTCATAAAGAATCCAGCTCTCTGTCCTCCTTACTACATGCAACACCTCTGCCAAATAGTTTATATCAGAGTCCTGTCCTGGCAAGAGACATACAGGTCCAGTTTCTTTGTGGCTTTCAGATTCAGAAGCTCCCCACAACCTCCAGCTCACTTTTCCTTTCTGCAAAGGAGTTATTATTTCAGTGTTTTCATATATACACATTTCCATCAGAAAGATTCAAGCAGCTTTAAACAGAGGCTGTACCTCAGGAAGGGTGGAGGAGGTGGCATCAAGGCATGAGCTAGCAAACCAGACCACCCGGGAAACATGATACTATTCAAAGCATCGCTAAGCACAGGTACAAAAATAAAGCAAACTATGATTTTATATAGATATATAGATATGGGAGATAGATAGACTTTATATAAATTTTCTTTATCTTTATATGTTTGCAGAGGGCAGGACCCCCCCCCACTCATCCTGCCCAGCTTGCATCTCTTCCCCACCATGCCCCACTTCTCATATGGACCACTTACCTGAAGCCCCCACTATTGCATCTGATCCTTGCACCCCATTATTTCCCCTCTCCTTAAAATATAACAAGTTATATATATTTATATAATTTTATATACAATTTCCATTAAAAAAACACTCAAGATGGTATATTACTAGTGTGACCCTCCTACCAAAACAGAAGTGTCCAGCAAAGAAAGAGACAACCACAAAGAGGATCTCCTAGGCCTGACACTACTCAGGAAAAGTAGTGTACCTGTACAGCTCTCTCTCACACCCACACTCACATCAAACACACATAGCACATGCATACCACATACACACACACACTACATACATCACAAACTCAAACAACACATTGCTCAGACAGACCCACTCATACTTACTTTAGAACACTGTAATAGACAGCTAGCTGGGGGTTCAAGACCAGGGAGATAACTTGGCACCTGTTGGGATAGGTAAGGTCATCCCGTTGCTTTGATGGCACCCAAGTACAATGTTAACCCATGAAAGACCAGTCAATGTTCTCAGTAGGTAATACAAACACTATGTGGGTGACAGGGTAACAGTTTTTCTTCCAAGGTTTGCAAATGACTATGAGGAGACTTATTCTCCTCCACCAGATATAAGATTTCATAGATCCCTATGCTTGAAGGAAGCAATATATACCTGAGTCCCTATTCCCATATCAGAAGCATCAGGAATTTGCCCTGACCATCTGCTTGAGTGAAAACTACACATGTCACCCAAAAGCATGCTTGCAGTGTTTCTAAGGGAGAAAATGCAAATCCCTCTCCCCAGCCCCAACCACTGTGCCCTCCCCAATTCTCTTCCCCACCCAACCACCTCCCTACTGTAAACCATGCACAATTCAGAGATCCCTGGAGTCACACATAAGTGGGGAAAGGAAGGAAAGAGAGGTAGAAGGAAGAGCTTGTCCTACTTAATAGAGCTAGGAAATCCAGTGCTAGTGGGAGGTGGTATTCATGGGGTACATTTCTTTAAGATGTGAAGAAAATGCGCCTGGACAGCCATTTATGTCACCATCTAGTGGGCTTGGAAAGGTAGATAGTCAAGGACCAGAGCCACTAGCTGTAAGCTTATAGTGTTTTGGTTGAATTCCCCAGCCAATGGTCAACGCTGATGACTTTAACAGCACCCTTCAGAATCTCTAACGGCTGCTACCAGGCTCTATCGATTATGAATTTTTCCATTGACTTAAAATGGAGTTATGAAACAAACAACAACAACAAAAATCCTTTACCCTTTTGGCAATCTAACATCAGACATCTGGTGAGGATAGCACATTTGTTGCTGAAAGGCGCATTTGAAGTCTAGACAGGGGCCCAGAAGGAAGGTTCTGGACCCATGCAGTTTCAGTATTAGAACGGATTGTGGTTACAGGCCACTTGCATCTAATTAGCAAGTTGGTAAGCATTGCTAGGGTCCACCTGGGCTTTGATTCTTGGTTTAGTGACTTTTAAAGAAATGTTAAATTCTGCCCCTTAATTAAAAAGGAAGCACAGTTGGACACATTAAGAAAGACTAGTAACTTTAACCTATTAAAGGAAGAGAAACTGAAGGCAAAACCTTTACGCATAAAGGCCACAGTGTAGCTTCCAGAATGAAAGAATCCTCTATGCCTTGAGAAGATGGCAAGAGAAGAAGCCAACCCTCCCTCCCCCACCACCACCATCACTGGAGTCTCTTAGACATTTTCAGATATGGATGAGGAAGCAAGCAACCTGCTACTTTTGCTCAAGAGAACACACGGCTAGCAAAGACCTAGCAAATAGATGACATTTGAAAGCCAGTCTCCCAACTTTTGACCTGAGAATTCCCACAAACAGATAAACTGAAGAGAATGGTAAAGATGTCTGTTTATGCCACTCAGGGCTCAAGGCCAGTTCTAGAAGAAGCAAAGAAGTCCTGCGGAGATGAAATACCTCTTCAAAGATTCTACCTGGATCTCCTTGCCAGACCCCACCTACGATGTATTCTATTTCCATATCCCTTCTACATCAGCCACACCTATCCCTCACTGCTCCTGCTTCCCATCCCACTACCCACTAGGTAATCACTCATTTCCTTGGAATGATCCCTTAGTGTGCTGTTGATTCCATGTACTATTAGGAGTAACTAAGTTATCATCTGCCCTAAAGAGAAGGGGATACTTGATGGGCCTGTTTGGGCCTTCTCCCTCCACAACTGATGTAACACTGACCCAGCCTCACATACCTGGCCAAGATCAGGCCTCCTCTCCAGGCTCTGAAACTCAAGCACTCTGGCTCCATCAGCTACTAAATTCAATGTAGACTGACCACTAAGCTACCTCCTGAACCCTCTCTCCAAGGAAACAAAGGCAGCCAGTGGGACTCTAATCCTCTATCTCACTGGAGCCTCCTCTGGCTTCATTTTGGAGAAGACATAAAAGATAAGGCCAAGCCAAGGAGCACTAGTATAAATGTTCATGTTCCCAGAGACAGTATCGGGGAACCTCCCCACACATCCCCTTCTCTGCCCTCTGACTCCTTGCTATTGCACCCAAGTCCCTGTAGTGCCTCCCAAAGCTCCTTACATGCAAGCAAAGCAAGCCTAAGGTTAACCGTTAGCTTTTCTATTCCTAGGGTTCTCTACATATTAATAAAATATATCTATCTACAATTCTCCCAGCCCACCCTACGCCCTCCCCCCAAAAGGATTTTGCTAACAAAGTTGGGAATAAACAGCTCTATACATACATGTCAGCTTCAGAATCAAACCCTGTGTAGTGACAAAGATGCCTGATGTTCTGCAAAGTCTGTCTCTCCTGAAACTAGTGTCTGTCAATCTCATCAGGAAAGAAAAAAAAAAAAGAAATTTCACATTTTAATTTTACTCAGTTTCCTCTGCATGAAAAGGGCAGAGGAACAAATAACATCTATTCAACTTCATATATTTTAGATTGCTAAGCAAAAAAAATCCACCCCACTGAAATCCATGTTCCCAAAAGCATGACTCAGTCCTTTCTTCAAAGTAGGGTTCAAATCCTACCCACCGTTTTTGATGCAGCATCCTTCCTGTTAAGAAAGTAGACTCTCCAAAGACCTGTCCTCTCCTCTCTTACACCAGCCCCTCCAAGCGCACTGGGAGGGAGATACGATAGCCAGTAGGCAGGGTCCAACAGAACTCCACTCAAAGCCACAAAACCCTTTGGAGGTCAGTCAACAAATCAAGAAACAGGATTCACTTCATATTATTCTTTCTCTAAATAACTGCAGTCTTTCCAGCCCCTAAAAATACCATTTTATCCTCTTTTTGGTTGGTGGCTGGTGGCTTGCCTATCACTGATATTGCCACCATTTGCAATCAGGATGCAGAAGGAAAAGACAGGATATTCTAAGCACAGGAATAGGTTTTGATCTTGGTTATCCCTACTGCAAGGCTATAAGACCCAAAAGGGGGTGGTTTGGAAGACATGTGATCTCCAACAGTGAGAAGGATAAAAGCCCTAGGAAGCTCAATAGTGGTACCTGCCACATTCCAAGGCAGAGTGTAAAGGACATTGATCCACTCCATCATGTACACAGTCCCAACTGGACTGTTAGACATGAGCCCATACCCAGCACTTAACAGCATATTTGTGACACAATGACCATCCTTTGGACCAAGGAGACTGTATCCTGCCAATTTCCTATGCAGTCACTAAGGGAAGGGTGAAATAGTTCCCAGTGATATAAGAAGGCTGCTGGCTTCCAAAGACAATCACAAGATGGAAATCCTCTTGAAAGAAAGAGTCAGAGACCACTTTGGAACAGGTAGACCTTGTACTCCATCCCAGCACTGGGGACACAATAGCACAGTTGCTACCTGGTGGCCAACAAAAAGCATAGTTCTCACCATTTGGTCAGTTAGACTGAGGTAAAGGGTGCTGCCAGAGGCAAGAAGAGAAGGAGGGAGTCAGCACCTCTGTTGGCACAGCCTGCTAGCCCCTCCTACAAGTCCAGCCATGGGCTAAGACACCTCAACCCACACAGGTTAAAAAAAAAAAAAAAAAAAAACCTTAAGGCCCTGACAGCATCAGGGCCAAAAATTCTAAGAAAACGCTCAGAATAGTTGGCCAAACATTCATTCCAAAGTCACCAGCCCTGGCACTGTACTTTCCCCTTCTATCTCAGGGCCAGTGCAGGAAGCATATGCTGAGAGAGGACAACAAAAACCACAGACTGGCTCACTGTGAACTTCTAAACCCCACCCCAATATTTCCAAAAGACATGCTCTCAACTCCCCAGGAGAGATGCTTGAGCAAACAGCCCATCCTGACATACTGCCAGCTCTACTCTTCCACTTTGCCCAGTGGTCAGGTGACCTCTAATGCACTAGAGAAGTGCGCCAACAGAGGGTCCAAGGCACATGACCTAATCCTAGGGCAACAGAAACTCTGACCTCTGAACCCCTTTCCTCCAAGTCCAGAAAGGAGCTATGATGGTGTGGCTTGCATGGTGGAGTCTCAAGCATAGAGTTGGTCCCTAGATCATTAAGAGAAAGAGAAGGAAGCACCTGGGTCTGGCTACAGGGATGTAGTCCATCCCCCAAGATGGAAGCTCCAAGAGAACACCAGTTTTCCAGCCCTCAGAGGCCATATGTCACATAGGTCACTGGGCAGAGAGAGAGGCAGAAGCCTTTCCTGCTTTGCCATGGTGAATGCCCTGCAGCTATCTAGGGAAAGAAGACCCTCCCCCACTCACCGACAGCAGCACCAAGGAGACATACTTTCAGGAAGCCAGCAGCTCCGGTTACTCTAGGCCAGAAGGAAGGTGAAGACAGGTTCATTCTCCCCCACCCTGGGCTTCTGTGCTGCACTTGGACAGTATGACAACCTTACAGGATGAGACAGAGGCATGAGTGGGAAAATGGCATCAGAAAAGCTTCTGGTTGCTAACAGTTTGAACCAAGACAAGATTTGGATGGAGGAAGCATCAGGGCCCAGGCACCTACCCTCTGCCCCTTCCTCCTTCATTCCTGTGCCTCAGCCAGCTCAAAGGTACCCCAGAACTCAGCAATGTGAAGCACCCTTCCTTCATCTCCTCTCAGGCCACTAGAACTTGTATCCTAGGGGTGGAGAAGAACCCCAGGGCAAATCAGAGTTGGCAGACAAAGCATGGCAAGTATTCCAAGGAGTCTCAAGCAGCTCCCACAAATGGCAATTAATCAGTCTGGAGAATAATCTCCCACAAAAGGAAGAGAGTTGCCGATCAGCCACACTCCAGAATGCCAGAGTGGTAAGCTGAGATGGAGATAAGTAGAGCTGGGGTAGCTCAGAGCTCAGCACAGTTAGCCACAAGGATCCTGGCCCTGATTGAACCAAAAGGTACTGATGCGTGATCACACAAGCTAGGGTCTGGGTACCAGACCTGCCTGTCAGCCCCACTGGCCAAGCAGCACCTACTTCTGTGCCATGAGCCAAACCATGAAAGGAAGAACGCTGCCAGGCTGGCCACCTTCTCTTCATCCAGCAACCAGGCAATAAAGGCTTGAGTTTAGTTCAGGGGTGACTCATTGCTGAACCCCCAAGAGGGCTGCTGGTAATCATGGCAGACCCCCATTTCTGGTCTGGGTGGGAGAAGCTACAGAGAACAATGGTGAATTTAGCTAAGAGGCATGAATCCTGTTTCCACAAAAATGATCCCCTAAGAAAAACATGAGGACATCCCAGCAGCTCATAGCCAGCCTTGCTCACTAACCCCAGTTATTCAGTACTCTTCTCTGTCTTTCACTGACCTCAGGGAAAAACAGCACTTTGCTTCAATGTACATATATATACACATAGAGAAACCCACCAACTACATACAAGTGCATTTGTATCTATATCTATATATATGTGGAGTTTGAAGGGCAGGGTAGAAGTCTAGCCCTCTCCCAGGACTTTGAAAATGAAACAGATGCAGACAGCAGTAAAAGCCATTGCTCTCCTCTTCTTCACTTCCTAAGACATTTGAAGAGGTGAGAAAAATAATCTAGTAAAGAGAAAGAGGTGGAGTGGTGACAGATGTCTTCCTGTCCCCCACTCACTCAACTCTGACCCAAAAGCAGAGGTTTGCCTCCACTCCTCTGTCCAGAAGACAAGGCTAGCTGGTCAGATCAGGGGGAGATGTTCACGCCAGCAGGAGAGAGAGCACACAGGACAAGGGTCTGAGCCATTCCATGGTACGCAGAAGAGGACAGGGCCCCATACAATGTCCCTCTCCACCCCTTAGCCCCAGTTCCTATCTAGGGGACACTTAGAGTGATGTCGAGTCATAGTAGAGTAGCGTGGCCTGGGTCGTCATGATCCACACTGTTGAGGATTGCTGTCTGGTCTTCTGGAAGCTGACGGTGGCACAAGTCTGAGAGGCGGGCAAAGGGGTCAGGACGAGAATGTCTCTTCTTCTTTCGGAGGCAGACAGCTTCATCGGGCCACAGAACCTGAGAGTTGGGAAGCTGCTGAGCCTGGGAGGCAGAACCATCTACAAAGGAGAGAGATACACAAAGGAGGTAAAGAGGTAGAATGCAACCTCACACACTCAGTCAATGCCTATGCCAGGACTATAGTCTGAATTTCCACTGAAACAAAGAGAGTACTTGAGTGTATGGGATTTGGGGTCAAATTGCTGCAAAGGAACCCCATTTGTCCCCACTGGAACAAAGAGCTAAACTCCCTGTTCTCTGTAGCTTCTCCCATCCAGAGCAGAAATGGGGTTCTGCCATGTTTACCAGAAACCTGCTAGGGGATTTGGCAAAGAGTGACATCTGAACTAAACACAAGCCTTTGGAAACTGGTTGCTAGGTGAAGAGAAGGTGGCCAGGCATTGCCCCTTGTTCTGATGGGAGTTAAGGAAATAGGATGGATGTTTTCTGTGAATTCATAGATCTCAACAATCCATCTACACACACTTTTTTTGCATAGTCTTTGGGGTACCAGCATCAAACAGATGCTGGGAAGCAGAACTTCAGTGTATTGTTCTCATCTGCCCCAAGCAATGTCACATGCTATGACACACCTCAGTGAGACTTCGATTATATGTGAGTCAGGCTTGCACCTTTCTTCTGTGCTGGGGACAGAGTGGGAACATTTTCCTTTCTAGATTACACTTTGTATGGATGTGGGAAGGAAGAGAAACTGTCAAGACTTTAAAAGCATAGAACAGAACTTTCAGATGCTGTAAGTACAACCAAGAAAGATGACATAGGACCACCCAATAGGAAATGACCAGGCCCTGCTTCTGCTCCCCAAAGGAATAATACCTGATTAGAGTTTTAAAATCCTTCTCCAAAATTGAGGGAAAATGACTCCCATCACAGTCCCCAAGCTAAGGACAAGTGGCACAAGCCTATAATCTCACCATTTGGGAGGCTGAGGCAGAAATATCACAAGTTTGAGGCCAATCTGGGCTATATAATGAGACCTTACATATAAATATGTCAACTATAGCATGTTCTAAAGAAAGAAAGATGGCTGGGATATCAAAACAGTTTGAAGTCTGTTCTTGTTGCAAGGAGAAGCTTCTGGAAGGGTGTGTGTGTGTGTGTGTGTGTGTGTGTGTGTGTGTGTGTGTGTGTATACACAAGTGAAAGAAGGTGCTGCACAATCTCTGTAACTTGCTCAGACTGCTGTGTGGGGAAAGACAATGGGAGGAGCCACAAGGGACAAGAGGGACATGAGCCCAACTTCAAGGTACTGAACCAGTCCAAGCAGAAAAAAGAAGAGATGCAAGCTTCCTTTTTACAGTGGAGACACCCAACATTGGTCAGACTCCATGCATTACCAAGTCTGTATCAAGGAGGGATCCATGAGGGTAAAAGAAGCATCTAGGGCAAAGCTGCCTGAGAAAATAAGTCTATGAAGTACAATGTTCTAAACCAGAGGGAAGCAGATTTGAAGAGGAAAATCAAGGACTTGACTGAGGACATAATTTCAAGATTTATAAAAAATTCACAGGATGGGCTGGTGAGATAGCTTAGTGGTTAAGCCACTTGCCTGCAAAGTCTGGAAGCCCATGTTCAAATCCCCAGCACTCATATAAAGCCAGATGCACAAAGTAGCACGTGCATCTGGCATTCACTAGCATTAGGAAGAAGCCCTGGTATGCCCATTCTCGTTTCTCTCTCTCCTCACTCTCCCCTCCTCTTTCTGTTCACAAATAAATAATTTAAATTTTCAAACAATTGAAGAACAAGTTCAACATTCAACTGGAAATATAAGACTAGGTCTCATAGGAGACACCTGAGCTAAATACAGACATCTAAGAGTACAGCAGGCATCAGGGTTGCCATCATCAGAACAAGAGAGAACGTGGGCACCTAATATAACCTATTTTTCAATAACTACATTTTATTTATTAAAATTTATAGCTTTGAGAGCCAAGCGTGGTGGCGCACGCCTTTAATCCCAGCACTTGGGAAGCAGAGGTAGGAGGATCGCCGTGAGTTCAAGGCCACCCTGAGACTACATAGTTAATTCCAGGTCAGCCTAGACCAGAGTGAGACCCTACCTCGAAAAACCAGAAAAAAAAAAAAATTTATAGCTTTGAGCTGGGGGGATGGCTCAGCCGCTAGAGGTTCTGCTTGAAAAGCCTGTGTACCCAAGTTCAGTTCCCCAGTACCCACGTAAAACCAGATGTAAAATGCGGTACATGCATCTGGAGTTTGTTTGCGATAGCAGAGGCCCTGGTACAACCCACCTCCATTTGCAAATAAGTAAATTAATAAAATTTTTAAAAATTTATAGTCAATGACATTTTAGCCAAGAGCAGACTATATATTTGATGGTAGTCCCATAAGACTGAATTGCCTAGTGACCATAAACACAGAGAGTTATGACGTTCATAACAAGATAAAACTGCCTAATGGCATACTTCTCAGAACATGTCCCTATCATTAAGTGATGCACGCGTACACACACACACACACACACACACACACACACACACACACCCCATATCTAGAAGGGTTTTAATTTAAAATTTGTTTAAATAGATTAAAAACTCAGCTATGGCAGGGCATGGTGGTACATGCCTTTAATCCTAGCATTGGGGAGGCAGAGGTAGGAGGATCACTATGAGTTCAAGGCCACCCTGAAACTACATAGTGACTTCCAGGTCAGCCTGAGCTAGAATGAGACCCTATCTGTAAAAATAAAAAAAAAAAAAAAAAAAGAAAAGAAAAAAAAAAAAAAAAAAAAAAGCAAATACCTCAGCTATGAACTCCAACTTCTCACCCAAGCCTTATAAAAAATTCAGTTTTGCTGAGCATGGTGACACACACTTGTAATCCCGAGTCAAATCACAGAGGCAAAAGAATCAAGAGTTCAAAGCCAGCCAGAGTTACATAGCTAGTTTCAGGCTATCCTGAGTTAAATAATTTCTTTTTCTCTATTTCAGTATTCTCATCTACACTCAGATAAGAAACTAGCCCCACCCAAAGGCTAAGTGACCGATGAGCAATTGCTATCTCCCAAAGATCCAGGGGCTTTGCCTCTGTGGAACACTAGTCCATCACCCAGTCTATAAAGAAAATTACTATATACAAGCCATCAAAGATCTGCAAAGAGAATGTTGGACATCCTTCCTTGACAGGCTGTCACAATACTCCTACATCCATCAGTGAAAAAAAGTAATTGATAAATACAAATAACTTTTCTAAAAGAGAGTCGAATTATTTTTTGCATATTTCAGAAGCTACCTATCACTGCTGGATATGCATCAGACATACTTTAGTGGAATCACTCTTTATGAATTGAGGAAATCTAACTCCATCTCCCTGAGATATGGTTAGTCAGTATAGAGGCTGGTCCATGCCATATGTACTCTAAGCCCCATCACTCCACTGTTCCACTAGGAGGCTTAAAATGACAGGAGAAATGTACGAGGACACAGGGATGATTGCAAAGGTATGCTACAGAATGGGCAAGAATAAGTTACTGTTTATGTAGTTTAATAGGATAGATTTCCCAAAGCTATATGTATACAGGCACACACACACCAGCAGAGCCATATTCCCGAAGAAGAGGAGATGAACTAAGAGGGGAAGGCAATTAGATTTTCACTTTATCTTCCTCAAGCTTTACACGAAAATCATTTGAGTATTATTGAAAATGAATGTTTAAAAGGAAATCAAAAACAAGAATAGATGGTGGATTTCCTTGTAGAGAACACCCAAGGTTGAGATCTTGCACCCAAAATCTTCTTCATAAAGTAGAGCATGGCGGAGAAAGGAGTGCACTGCCCACCATTTACCGGATCGTTTCTTTGACTTCGAAGAGCCCTTGGATGACTTTTTGGGCTTCTTTATCCGTTGGTATCTCAGAGCCTCCAGCCTCTCAGGCACAGCAGCATTCCCGGATGCAGGTGGAAGTATTCTGCAAGGGACAATTAGAGAGGCACAGGTCAGCTCCCAGAAAGGAGCCTTCAAAGAGGGCTGCAAGAAAGCCAAAGGGATGACCACAGAAAGATGGAGCCTGGAAATAGAGTCTGAGGTGTCCACAATCGTTCTGGATGCCTGCCCGCCTAGAGCTCCTGGAAGGGAGAAAAGCCAGTAGAAAGCTTGAGCACCAGGGGCCTACCTCAGGTGGAAACCAACCTGTGGAGCACTCGGAAGACCCTAGGAAAGGAGAGAGAGACTTTAATGGTAAGCCCATCACATCCCTTAGGCTGGGGTGAACAAATGCCAGAGAACAAATACTTCCTAGAAATCACCACCATCAAAACCTTTAAGTGAAAAGTGCAGGGCAGATTAAAGCAGGAGGCAAGCATTCAACCACAATGTATTGCCTTCAGTATCTACAGAAGGGAAGGAGAGTGAGCAGCCCAATGAGCAGTGAGAAGTTGGCTCCACAAAACCCAACATCACTGGGCTATTCCCGCCACACACAAGATTCAGCAGAACCTCATAACTGTTCTGTCAATTGCTGTGATACAACAACATCTATCTTCAGCAGATGAGTCCACATGGCCCTCTGCTGACAAGGCTCAGATGTCATCTGTCTCATAGGAGAACCGAAGAAGGTGAAAGTAGGTAATAACAGGGTGTCCAGGGCCTCATAAAGTCCTTGCTGTATGGCACTAGTATCAACCTGGGTGCTGAAATTGTTGGCTGTGTGTGTGTGTGTGTGTGTGTGTGTGTGTGTGTGTGTATCCACTCTTTCTCCAACCCAGTTGTGAGATAGATCATGTTATCTATTTAACCAGAGCCTGTGCAGCCCAAGTCACAAAAGGGATCAAAGCAATCTGAAAAGACAGCAGTGTGTGCCTATAGACTCATGAAAGAAGAAAATGAAGGCATGTTATCACTATCACTTTTTTTCTCAAAATAAGACAACCTAGAGCCCGAGGAACAAAAGGGAGAGGAGTGGCATGTTTTCTTTCCACCGGCACTACTACTAGATCAGGGAAGTAGAGATGTTCTAGGGTTATGGTGGACAGAGTGACTAATTCTTTCCCTCCCTAACTGCCACATCTTCCTCCATCATCTCCATCACAGTAAAGTTTTGGCAAATCATGAACAAAAAATTGACCACTCTGTGAGGGACAAAAACAGTCTGCCCAGTCCGCAAAGGTAGCCATGCCACCTGAAGTTTCAAAAAGAACAATGAGATAGGGATGAAAAGACTGCAATCATCTCTCCAGTATGGGAAGTCTCTGTGAACATGGAAAAGAGGAAACTCACAGGCTCATGACAGATAAGCCTCTGGTGTTGGGGTCTCAGGTAGCAACTCCATTGAAGCAACCTCCACCTCCTCTGATGGATGCTATGGGTCCAGAGTCAAGTGCATAGAATATTAAGAAGCTCCCTCAAAGTCCAAGTCAGAGACAACTTCTTATCTCTCCACAGCCCCAAGAATAGTGCTAAGCAGCACACCCATACCCCATGGAAAAGTGATCAAGCTCAGAAGCCAGGACCCCCAAGACCCAATATGCCACTGTCCCACCCCTTCCTCTTCTCCAAACCCAAGTCTACCGACAGAGCTCTTCCTCCACAGCAACAACTAGAAGGGAATTTGGAAGGAATCTGATTCATCCCTTCTCAGCCTTGAACAATGTTCTCCATACTGCTTGAAAAGAAAATCAAAGATACGCATCCTCCACTGTCCTGACCAGCCTTCAGAAAGTCATATGAGGTGAGAGACACACGGTCAAGGAGGCACACAATAAGCAAGAGTGGTGCCTTCCAGCACAATCCTGGCTGACCCACAGTTACTGCTCTCCATTACGTCCAGCCAACATGCAGAAGCAGAAGGGGAAAGAGCACTCTCCCCTCCTCCTAAGTGCCTGGCTGCAGAATGACAGAACAAGGAGATCTACTCATGTACACTCAATCCAGGGAAAAAAGTCACATCACTCTCTGTGTACTATATGGACATCCAGGAATTCCCAGGCTAGTGGTAACTCAGTTCAACCACAAAGAGATCCGTCTCTCCAGTGGTGTCAGGGTACACACTATTCAAACACTGGTATAAAGCACCACTGGAAATTCCAAGAAATTCTTCAAAGTACATGGAATTTCCTGAGGAGAGGGATACCTTTAGCACAATCAGCATATTGTTACCACTCTCATTTTCATCATGTACCATGTGCTTATCACTTACCATACCAGGCACTGTTTTAATGTTTGCAATAAACCTACAAAATTACTGTATTGGTCCATATTCCAGCTTAGCTAACAATCCAGGTGTCACAGGACAGAGCCAACACTCTTTATTATTAGACTAAACTGTTCTAAGGTTTTTTTTCCCAGTTTAAAAAAGAAAGTATAGAAGCTATAAGAGGACACAGCTTCCCTGCCACACCCGTCTGTCTTGCAGTGCACTAGCTGCTGACCACCACAGCTCTCTGTTTAAGACAGGGCCAGGGTACAGCAGGGTACTGCCATGGGACCAGCTGCTGATACTTATCTTCAGCACATCTTCAGCACCAAACAGCAACGATGCACTAAAAAAAGAAAAGCCAATCTTCCCTTGAGAAGCAGACAAGCTTTGTCCTTCCAAAACACCCACTGCTCACATGATTCAGGCACTACAACATATCAGAAGATGGCTCGTGGAGGCACCAGGATACTCACCTAATGCCAGAGGCAAAATAAAATCAAGTCTAACAGAACAGCTGGGAAGAGAGGAACAGGCATAATGGGTCTGAGCCCTCTATAGTCAACCTGCCTTCCATTATTAGGAAGGATGACCACGTTCTGTGTCAATATCAAGTCCACCTGTCAGCTTTCCAGCTCTGAAGCTTGTGGTGTTCATGCCTGGGATAGAAGGCGGGATAAAGATTTTTTTTTCCTAACTCTAGAATAAACCTGAGCTTGACCTGTAGGAGAGTCAGTTACAACAAAATCCAACCTTAAGCTCCCAAGGTGAGGACCAGTTCTCCCTCTGGTCAGTCTTGACTCGTCTTTACTGTGAGCTTGAGTTCCCCTTCTCCCAGATCACCCAGAGGTACTTCTGAAAGATGACGGACTCCAAGCCTATGTGTATGGTCTTTCTCATCTCCTGTTTCCCACAATGCCCAGTTCTGTAACCCAGAGTGTTACTCGTCACTATGAATTACCCAAAGTGGCTGGGAGTCATTATTCCCCTCCCTCCCCACCACCTATCTCCCTTCTCCCCCCATCAAAATAAAAAATATAAAAAAAAGAAATTCCATACAAAAAGCCAATTCCCATCCATTTAAGCCAAGGGGTCTTATTTGCTTAGTGCTCTGCTTCTCTAGGGTAACTGGAGGAAAAGGCAGCAGTTTTACAATGCAGACAAACCTCAGACCAGGAAAGTCAAATCCAGCTGGCCATGTCCTTGCCTCAGTGCCCTATGAGCCAGCCATTAAGCCAGAGTTGTCCATTATCTCCCGGCTCACAGGCAGAAGTAGCAGATTAAAGAGCACTTCTCTCCTCTTCTCAACTGCATGAGAGCAAATTCCACTTTCCTGGTGAGATGTTGTGGTCAGGAAGATAGGGAAATCCACTCACATGTGCACTCTAGCCAAAGAAAGGATGAAGCCACTCACTCTCAGTGTACCTAATGGACAGCCAGGTATCCACAGGCTAGCACTAAGCCAGCCTAATCACAAGGGGTTCCTTCTCCAGTGGGTCAGAGCTCAGACCCAATGTTCTCTCTCAGAACTCATGAGAGACTTGTAGCTAAACAAGGGCTCTTTCTTACTGTACATCTAGTAAAGGGGGACCTACCTCGTTGTGTTCAAGCCCCCTGTAACATGGCGGTCACAATAGACGGTAGAGGAAAGTCAGTCTAGCTAGAGATTGACAATAGGGATGCTACCAACATTAAAGGGAAGCAGAGCAAGTGGCTGGTTTCCCAGCAGTCCACAGAAGGGCAAGTTGACACACTACAAATCCCCACACCAAGATACAAGTTGAGAAGAGGAGAGAGACAGGTCAGAGAAATAACAACAGGTATGATCAAAAGGAATAGGAAACTTAAGGGGAAAGAAACAGCAAGAACAAACACAGACAGGAAGCATCATAAATCCTCCAAGCAAGACCAAAGGGACACATGCAAGGCACAGCATGAGGACAGCATCTACGGAGGAGCCACTGCCTCCCCATGGGCCAGCAGCTCCTGTGCCCCAGGGAGGCTCTCAGCAAGCAGGAAAAAGAGCAGAGGCTCCTGTTGCCCAGTACCACACAAAGGCCTAACTCAGACAATGTGGAGGACTTCATTCTCTTAAACTGGGGATGTTGGCCAGGCCCAGGAGAGGAAAAATAGTTCTTCATCCCTGCTCCTTGTTTCTGGGTTTGTCACAGCATTAGTAAGGTAACTGGCGCTCCGTGGATCTGGCATGGTAGGGACAGTGTGAAAAGAAGGGGTCAGAGGATTTCGATGGGAGGTGAAAATAACAAATGAAACTTGAGTCCAGAACTTTTCAGGAGCTACCAAGCCTCTAGGGAAACAGAGTGGTCATTCTAGCAGACAGCCGAGCAGACTAAGATGGGGCAGGGAGACTGGTCATACTTCCTCCTCCACAGCATCCACCCAGGAGGCCACAGGAGATCTTGGGAGTGGGTAATCTCATGAGTGCTACCTGCTGGCCTTCATGTTCCTGCCAGTGTTGGCAGCTGTAGCCAGCCACCCAGTCAGCCTGACACACAATTCCAGGGCCTCTTGGCTACTGACAGTTTTATAGCTACAGGTCATTCAAAAATGTTCCAGCAGTCCTCTTTATGGGAGGCCACTCTTAATAACCAAATATGATATTTGGTTAGGAAGAGCAGCCTCCCATGGCACTTTGAGGTGAGGAAAGCATGCAGCTCCTACTAAACTGGGAAGCCAAAAGGCCCACCATAAGCATCCCCTATCCCATCTAAGTACCCAATGCAGTTTGTGAGTTTGCGAGAGTCTTTGACAAAATAAGCATGTTCTTAGGTTACTCTAAGAGTGAAGGAGCCCCACATGCATCTTTAAGAGACTGATGGCTCCTAGAATAGCCATGTTCATTTGGCCTCCTCTTGAAAGGATGTTAGCCAAAGAAGGGGAGGGTGCAGTGCTGGTCCATCAACTCAACTTCCTTCTGCCCGGGGGAAGCTCCACCAAAGACCCTTTCCAAGCACCATGGCCCAAGGAGACCAGCATAATCAATGTGGGTCCCAGAAAGCAATGTGAACTCAAGTGCAAAATCACACTTTAGTTCTGTAATAACCATGTACAGGATGCAGAATGCAAAGAGCTTGTGGTAACCGTAACACTTAGCTACCCTCTAAAAGGCTGTAGGCCACCTAACCCTGAGAAAGTCCCAGATGTGGAGAGGGAACCCTTGAGCTCCTTGAGATAAGATATTATTATGATTTCACAAAGGGGCGAGAAACTAGGAACCCCAGGGATTTAACTCTTCAGTGGGGCTGCAGAGAAAACAGGGTTGGGAGGGTGAGTGTCCTGGTTACCAGTGTGGGCCCAAACGGGCACCCAAGGGTGAAAATGCAAAGCGGATTGTGGAAATTCTGAGCCACATGGGGGACATGCAAGGTTCCCAAGCTGCTGTGAGGGACTCTGGAATATGAGCAGCAGGATGGTTGAGATCTGGGTGAGAACAACTGCAGGGAGGTCTGGGAGGGGTGGACATGGGCTTGGAAGTTCAAAGCTACAGCTAGGGTGGTGCCTGGGTATGACCAGTGGGCAGCTGGAGCAGCGGAGCAGTGTGATGTAGGAAACCCAGGAGCAGCAGCTGACCCCACGGGGCAGTGAGGGGATATGGTTTGGATCCCCTGTTACAGAAGCAATGGCCCTGCTGAAGCCCCGTCCACCTGCCCACCCCCTCCCGGCCCAGCCGAGGAGCTCCCTTACCTATTGAGCTGAGGAGAGGCTTGTCTCGACAACACTGCCCAGATAGCTGAGATAATCAGAAACAAAGCAGTTACCAACACCGGCCGGTGAACCACCCACGCACACCCAGAGGGGATGAGGGGCCACAGCGAGCAGAGACCCACAGGCGAGGCCAGAGAATGGGTGAGGGAGGAGAGGAGAGAGACAGAAAACCAGATGCACGATGGAACAAAGCAGGTGAGTGGGCTGCACAAGGCACAGACGGGGCACGACGACAGCATCTCCTGCAGACAGAGGCGGGAGCCCTAGCTAGCCTCTCCTCTGTTCCAATGCCACCCACCCCACCACAGCGCCAGCCATGGCACCAATGTGGCAAGTGTGCTTGCATGTTCAAATACCAGAGCAGTGGGAGGGATTGGGAGGAATGGGCTCCCTCCCACCCAACCAGACCAGACTCCTCTGGAACTCTGCTCCCCTCCACAGGCCACTACATCAAGAAGAGAGACCAAAATATAGAACACGAGAGAAAAAGAGAGAGGGATCAGGGGAAGAGGGAAAGGAAAGGAAGGGAGGGCACTACATAGTTGTTGCAGGCTCTTCTGAGCAAGTCAGGTCAACCTCAAGGCGATGAAGAAGGAAAAGAGGTAGACAGAGAGGCTGACTTGAAAGCAAGGAAAGGTAGGAGGAAAGGAAAAAGACAGGACAGAGAAGAGGAGGTACAGACAGGTGTCCAGGCCAACTGGTACCTGGAATACCAGCTGCTACAGTATTGAATGTGCTCTCTCAGGCGGGCAGATCGCAGGAGCTTGTCTGTCTGTCTGTCTCTCTGTAGCTTCCTGTGAGGCACACAGGTAGGGTGGGGGTATGGCTCTTGGCACACAAGCCTTAAGCATGTTCTTCCACCCATCAGGGGCACCTTCCTGAAGAGTCTAGGATGGAGCCTGGAGTTCGGCGCTCACTAGTGCTGTTAAGGGGCAGGAGTTTGGGCATAGGTGCCCTGATCCAGTCACCCTGCTCAGTGAACAACCACCCAATACCAAGATCACAGCAATGTGGAGGGCCTCGTCTCCCAAGAGCACCATTCACAGAAGTCACTGTCTACTATCCCATGTCCCTCTCCCCACCTTCCCCACACTCCTGGTATGCCATGAATCTTCCAAGAGCTCTGGATTGGTGAGAACACTCCTGAAGCGCCTGGTAGGGTACCGGCAGGTAAGCTCACCCACCCTAGTGAGCACAGCCTGCCAATGCAGGGCCAAAACACCTCTCCCAGGGATAGTGCAGAATGTCCCTATAAGACCTGTCATTGGGGTGATGAAGGGGTAGAGGGCAGGGCGAGGCATGGGGGGAAAGATTGACCAGAGGAGGTAGGCCAGAGACGACCACTGACACTCACCCTGAAGTAGGTAATGTTGTTGGGGGCTCTGGCCGGAGCAGCTCCTCCCCCATCCTCCGAGGGGAAGGCGTCTGTCCAAACACATCCAAGTTGTCCCCAGGCACTGGGGGAGCAGGGCCTGGGGGAGGGGAGGGGTAGCCTGTGGCCAGAGTGGTGAAACCCATGGTGGGCCGGTAGCTGGGGCTCCCACTGCGGCTGCTCTGTGAAGGGGAGCCTGTGGATGGTGTGGACTTGCGAGAGAAGCTGACCGCAGCTGGTGGCTGCAGGGTGATCTCCGACATCTCTGCCTGCTGCAGGAGGCCTGGGCGAGGTCGGGCACGTGCAGCAAGCTCAGGAGAGCCAGTGCGGGAGCTGAGGGGACTTTGGGTCAGAGGTGAGAGCCTGGAAGGCTGTAGCACCACTTGATGTAAACTGGGCTCGGCACGTCGGACCTGCCGGGGGCTGGGCCGGGGGCGGGGCTGGGGCTCATACCACCGGGTGTCCAGGCCAAATGTGCTGGGGCCACCGTGTCCCCCGGGCTCAGCAGGCTCAGGGTAAGGCAACACGGGTATGCCCATACCTTGGCTGGTATGTCTTAGCTGCCCTTGGCTAACCAGAGGTTGCATAGGTCTGTCCTGCCACTTGGCGGCTGGGGGTGCCGGGATAGGGCCCCTACTGGGCGATTTGCCTGCCCAGCCCTTTGGTGCCTCCAGAGACAGCATACCAGGATAGGCTGCAGGCATCTGGAGGGAGGTGGGGGGCAGTCCTCGGGACAGGCAGGCCTTGGGCTGCAGACTCTCAGCCACATCACAAGGGTGCAGCTGGTGGGGGAACATCATGGCCGGGGTCTCCAGCCCTCCAAAGGGGAATTCTGGCCGGCCCCAGGGCTCAGGAGAGCGCCCTCCTGTGGGTGTCTGAGTCAAGGGCAGCGTGCTGTTGGAAGCATTCTCTCCATTTTCCTCAGGGATGGTGGGGTGGCCAAAAGGCCCTTCAGTGTGCAGGGGTGGGGAAGACATGACGGAGCTCAGTGGGCTGCCCACTTCTGGCATGTAGAATGGTGGTGGCTCTACCTCCCCAGGGCTGCTGCTGCTAAGGTACCCATAATACTGGCCATGGTGGAAGGGCCTCGGGGCAGGGGGTCGTGCTTGGCCTGTGGCCTGGAGTCGACTTCCTAGTCCACTGGGGCCCTCAAGCCCACGGGGCTGGAACCGAGGGCTGTATGCTGGTGGTGGCAGGTAGGAATCCTGGCTAGAAGATAATGGGGTCAGCTGGGACTTCAGGGCAGCCACAGATGTGGGTACCAGTGGGTCTTCATTCTCTTCATCTGACTGCCGGAACTCAGGGTACATGTCCGTCTCCTCAGCAAAAGGGAAGCCCTCGATGCGCCGGCCCTTCACTGAGGGCTCCATCTCAGAGGGGCCCATGACAAAACGGCCATCAGGGCCTCTGCTGATGAGCTCGATGGGTGTGGTGGCCTCAGCCTCAGCCTCGGCCTTGGCCACACTGTACTTTCTGCTGCTGATGGCCCTCTTGGTCTTCTTATACAAGGACAGCTCTTTTTCTCGGGTGGGGCTCAGCATTCTCTTGGCCGCAGGCTGGCCCTGATCATCAGAGGACTCAGATGGGGCACGTAGTGTGCGGATGCTCTCAGGGCTCACCTTGCCAGAGGACAAGCTGGAGACAGGGGGAGAGCAAAAAGTGAATAAGGGGGCTGTGCACAGCCTACAGCTTCTCCTCATTGCCTTAGCAAAACCTGCTGAGCCCTAGGAAGAGGAGTGTAAAGGACGCAAACATACATGGTCTGCATGTGCTGGCGAGAAACTCTGGCTGACTCTCAATTGTCTAGACATGCATTGTCCATTTTTGGAATAAAGACTCACATCACTATTTTTCTTGTGACCTGCCCCTTAATTTGGCAAATCTGCCTAAGCACAACCCTCAGTTCCCTTCCCTGGTTGTTCAAGAAGTGGAAGCTCATTTTAATACTGACTTTAGAAAAGAAAAAGACAAAAAGAATAAAATAACAAACAGCACTGCAAGGTGAAAGAGAAACAAGTAAGTTTGGATTATCTATACCATTTTCCCCTACTCTCCCTTAGTCCATGTAGATAACTTAAAATTAATATGTAAATAGGAAACAGCTTAAACACAGGAAACTGGGACCGAGGAGGTGACTACTTCACCTGTGTCCAGCTTCCCTCTTCTACCTACAGACCCCCCCCCCCCATGTCGACAGTCACTTACGGAGACTCAAGACTCTTCCTGCAGTGAGTGATGGAGAGCGGAGGGTCTGGAAGAAAAAGGAAAGAAGAAACCTGAGCCCTCAAAAAACTGGCAGAAAGAATGTAAGAACCACAGGAAGGGAGAACTGCTTACAATGCAATCTTTCAGACACAAATTGGCTTCAATATCCACGACCTCACAGTGCCTAGTACTACCTTCACAAGACCCACATAATAGGAGGAAAAGATGATGATGTCAAAATAAAATACAGGCTAATTGAGAGGAGGAGGGGATACGATGTGAAGAGGAAAGGGGGGGATTATGGTTTATTGCCTATAATTATGGAAGTTGTCAATTTTAAAAAATGTTTTAAAAAAAATCAGTACCACAAACCATGGGAATAGCAGGGTACGGGGATGCAAAGCCCAGAGGGAAAGGCTATGTTTGCATCGGCTTCTCTGTGTCCATCCCCGTGGCCCGTTCTAGAACCAGGCCCTGTTGTCACTGCATCCCTAGGTCCATCTAACTCTCCCCAGTACCCTGCTTTCCTCCAGCCCCTTTCAAATTAAATCCCATCAGCCATGCCAGCTTTTATACCTACAATTCCAGCACTTGAGAAGCTTGAGTTTGAAGCCAGCCTGAGCAAGAGCATCTCTCAAAAACCAGAACAAAACAAAGTCCTACGGGCAGCTCTGCCTGCAAGAACCCGTGTCCCTCTCTCCAGAGAAGAAATGCTACAAAATGTCCTGTTCTACTAGGGAGCATCTATCTGGGCCACAGAGAGTGAGGAGATAAACACTCACCTTTCTTCCGCTTGAGCTTGCGCTTGCGCTGTTTGTTGACAAAGCAGGCAGCCAGAGTGCTGAAGAGGATGGCAGCTGCCAGGAAGCAGATGGTGGCCACAATCCCAGCCAACACAGGCCGGGCCAGCCCATCATCAGTCAGGTCTGGCTGTGGGAAGATGTCTGCAAAGAGGGTCAGGAGCACTTATGGATTCCACAACTGGTATAGTGCCTCCCACATCTGCCCCAGTGTCCCCCCACCTGCTCTGACACTGAGTCCCTCAAGACTTTCTCCCATAGAAGACAAGGCTGAAACTTGGCCTCCATGGACATCTTTAATATGGAGTCTTTAAAGAGGTGTAAAGAGGTTGGCATGGCAGTATAAAAAGAATGAAAAAAGGACAGTCCACCAAAGCCAAGACACCTCATAGATGGCAAACAAGAAAGACATCCACGTCTCCCTCATGGAGATAACTACTAGTAATCTTTTAGAGCTTTCTATCACTACAAATTCAGCAAAGCACTTTTGGGAATGCATCAAGTCTTCCCACAGTAACTCTGAGTTACACATGGACTATCCTTCTCGAAATGAAGACACCAGACTAGATAAATTTGAGTGACGGGCTCACACTGCTATCCATACCCCACTATTCTGACCTCCAGTCAGGATTTTCTACCTTTCCCCATGCCATGTCTAAAGAATGAGGCAGGCACAATAAAAACAAAATAGTAAAACAGAGACAGTCCCACCCATCTTCTTACTCATTATAGGACAGACTGCCACTTTGCTACAGTAAGGATTAATATATCTTGTTATTCTAGGCTATAGAAGGCTGGAGCTGCAAGGATAACAAGCTGGTCTCTGTTCTCCATTCTGACAGCTTCACCTTGTGCTATATTCACAGGCCAGTTAGAGACAATGCTAGGACCAGACCCCAGTCTACTGCACTGTATTCATAAGGCTGTTAGATACACCAAGTTCCACTCTTACAGAGCATCACAGAAAGTCAATATATTGTGATACGTTTGGCCAGAGTTTGCTGCCATATCAATAATAATAATGGATAAAAGTATCCAAATAATGTGGATGAACTTAGTGGAAAGTGACTGCCACAGCCTTGGGAAAAGGGGGCTTAACTACAGGGAAAGCTGGCGTTGTGCTTCCTCATTCACCCATGTGGAACTATTGACGAGGCATGTTTCCTCTCCTTTTGGGAGCCAGGCACAATGCTACTGAGTAAGAACAGTTCACAGGAATGAACACATAAAATGCTTGCGCCATGTACTTTGGCTCTGACTGCAAGCTATCTTCCGTGTCCCTCCATCTCTCTGAGTATATTCCCTGGAAAGAAGCCAAGACAGAAGTAGCTGAGGTGCTGCTGCCTATGGGAGGCAACTTGGTTTTACACAGACACCCCAGGGTGTATTATCATATGAGACAGAAATCGCACTCAACCTCTCCTCATCTCTTGTGCCCTTGGATTCGGTTCTCCCCTCCCCCTGCTGCCCACACCAGTGCTTTTTTTTTTTTTTAATTTTTATTTATTTCTTTGAGAGAGATACAGAAATAGGCAGGTAGAGAGAGGGAGAATGGGTGCGCCAGGGCCTCCAGCCACTGCAGACGAACTCCAGATGCATGCACCCCCTTGTGCATCTGGCTTACGTGGGTCCTGGAGGATCGAGCCTCGAACCGGGGTCCTTAGGCTTCATAGGCAAGCGTTTAACTGCTAAGCCATCTCTCCAGCCCCCACACCAGTGCTTTTGCAACTACCAGAGGCTCTGTGCCTGAGCTTCTTGGCCTGGATCTTTGCCTCCTTGTCCCAGAGGTCTCTGTGCATGCTATGCCCAAAGAAGTGGAGGCAAGGCTTGCTTACTAGGCAAAAGCCTCTTCCACATTAAGAATACCAATTCTCTGGGGAGGGCTTCTGGTCTGTTTCAGGAACTCGGGTAAGGAGAGAAGACATGTAGAAATGGGACCAGTGCCAAGAGAAAGAGAGATAAATGGAGAAAATGGGAGGGAGCTGGTTTTATTTAGCCTGAAAAAATCTAGGGAGAGGAAGGAAGGAAAACAACACCAAACAGTAATTTTCCAAATAAAATCCACATAATTATAAGGAAGCTTATAACAGGCATCCAACAAACACTTGTTGACCTGCTATCTCTTTCCTGACTCCTGGCCCCACCCCCATTCCAGAGTATATCACTAGAAGAAACAGAAAATATCCAGCAAACATCACTTTTTGATGACTACCATGAGGAAAAGCCACTGGGTTCCCTTCTGTGCTATCCTACAGACTATCAGAAGCCCTGCTCTGCAGTGGGGTAAATGGGTCATAGAAACAAGAATCTGACAGGCTTTGCTAAGATACATGCAATTGAAACTTCTTAGCCTATCATCCGAGACATAGGACCCTTATGTGGCTCTGGAGCTCATCTCCTCGTAGTTGTTAGACAATATTGGACCCCAAAGTACCTGTGCTGGAGACGCCGGCAATGTTGCTGGGCTCGCTGATCAGATCCTGCATGACAGCCAGAACCCGGAACTCGTACCAAGTGTCCTACAGCCCCAGGGACAATACCCAGTCAGCTGAGAGCCTTAGAACCATCCCACCACTACTATTACTGCAAATAACTTCCATGGAACAGGGTGCCCAGTGCACAGGGGAACCAGTAAGTCTTCAATAGTAAGTGATTGCTCACACTGGGCAATGGCTATAGTGTAAATATTCCCACCATTGTGTATTTCAAGCTATGAATGTGAGGCTACTGAAAGACTAGAGAGACAGACACACATAGGTCCCTCCAAAGGCACCAGGAGTCAATTCAAGATGGCCATAAACAAAAATCTAGAGCATGCAGATGGAAGGATACGTGAAAGTGTCTCTATGAAACAAGCTGCTTCCTCTCTCAAAATGGAGAGATATTCACATCTCCAAGCTGGAAAGAAGGTAATATAATTTCTTCCAGAGGTTCTGAATTGTAAAAGAAAGGGTCCTTCCCTTGAACAACCTAGAAGACAATACTTCTGGAGCCTCTTCAGTCCACTCTGGCTGACACCCAGTAAGCTGAAGTCTGGGGGTCTGATGATCCCTATTGGCCTCATCCTGCCTTGCTCTAGCAGGAGTCTGTGCTGAAGGAAAATCATCCAAGCTGGCTTTGGTCTGGAGACCAAGTCCAACCTTTAGGAGCAGAGCTAGTAGTGCCCAGGTCTGCAGATAAAAAGGGACAGTGCAGGGCTTGAATTTGTGCCCCTGATCTGGGTCACTTAAAGCTCAATGATTCTATGAAGAGTCATGTCAATTCTAGAAACTGGGAAGAAAAGGAAAAAAAATAATAAAGCCCTCACCTGTGACAGATCCTTGGCAAAGAAATCTCCATCAGTGCCTGGAATGGCATCATCTAGCATCTCCCAGCGCTCACCAACTCGGAACTCCATAATGTAGCGGTCAATGGGGAAGCTGTGGTTGGCAGGTGGGAGCCATGACAGGAGCACACCCTGCTGGGTCCTATTGGCTGTGAGGCACCTTGGTGGGGTAACCAGCACCAGAGGTTCTGGAGTTGTAACAGGGAATGCTGTGACAGGAAAAGGAAGAGGTAAAATGGAAGCTGTGATGCCCTCCACACTCAATGTGGGAACCAGGGCCCAAGAAAATGAATGTGTCACTTCAGGGCGTGCAAGGATGTCATCTAGAGTCACCCTCCTGGTCCAAGGGAAGGGAACTCAGAGATGGTAATCCAGAGATTCATGACTCTTTTCAGAGTGGGAAAATCTCAGGGAAACCAGGCACCTCCCCAAAGGGGAAGAAACAACAGGCACTATGACAAAGAGGTAGGAGTATGGTCATGTGCCACACAACACACGTCTGCAAGGAACCTCATGTACAAATGTACAATGAAATTATGGAGCAGAGCTGAAATATTCCTCTCAACTAGTGACAAAGTAGTGCTGTAACAGCAGATCCACATGTTACTCACACATCTGTGGTGGCGGTATAAACAAACCTACCACACTGCCAGTCATATAAAATGCAGCTATATACAGTACAGAATGCTCAGTAATGGTAATACCTGTCTTATGGTTTAAATATGTATAATACTATGCATTTTGTGGTTAGATTGTATTCCAACTATAGAAAAAGTTCTTAGTGAAACTGTCTCCCTGTTCCACCAGCATCAGCTCCACCAATCTCATTTTCATCATGCCTCTTGGTTGCTTCATTTTCTCTTGTGCGAAACCATCTACTTGTGTGTAAATATACTGCTATTTACATAATGATTCTAATGCTCAATGTTGTGCTTCTCAGGGGTCCTCAGATGGTATCTGTGCTGTTAAGTGGTATATATATATATATCTTTTGTGCTTATTCCAGGAACTAGGAAAACTTCTCACAGTACATGGTTCACGTTTTCAATTCCCCTTTTGGCCCTGGAATACAAAATGAGGTCTAGCAGAGATAGTTCAGAGCTAGGATTGAGCATCCTATACCTGCTGCCCACAGAACAGAAAGAGCCTGGGGTCATGACCACCATTCCACCTGGAAAGAGCCTGCTTTCCAAGGCCCTCGCTCAGGCCCCAGAGGATGACACACAACTTCAGCCAAGTAGTACGGGACTCCCTGTCCCCCTGTAAACCCACCAAACATTCAACACATCACCAAACCCAGGACTAAATTCAAAACCGCTTCCTTCCATTTGAGTATGGACCAGGAATTCAGCCCAAAGTACCATGATATGGGCCCAGGCAAACCCTATAGAATATGGCATATCCTTACTGAAAAATCAAATGGAACTATTACAGAGAGCACTTTGTAAGGTGCTGGGCACATGTTAAGTCCTGAATAAAGACCAGCACTGCCATTAACTTTGCCTAGCCCAGCTCTGTTAAGAAATAGACCCAAGACACACCAGCCCCATGGGCTCACCTAAAGTGTTCACAGTGACCACCTCACTGAAGGCGCTGGTCCCCAGCTTGTTCTGGGCCAGGACACTGAACTGGTATGCGGTCTCAGGTTCCAGGGTGTCCACCAGCAACCAGCTAGGGCCTGGTGGCACTGACAAGGACAGCCAGTCATGGGGTCCAAACTGTGCCCGCTTCATCCTGGCCAAAAGAAAGCGAGAAGATGGGGGAGAAGGGGTGGGGTGGGTCACCCTGGAGAGTAGAGAGTACATGCAAGTTCCTCAAAGAAAAGTGAGGAGACAAGCGTTTTCAGGTTTAAGGGCAGAAAGAGGGATGGCCAAAGTGGGGTGGCCTGAAAGGCTCTGGCTGTGTCAACCTTCATGGAACAAGGCCACCCTCCACCACTGGTATGTTTCCTGCAGAAAAGCACCCTCAGATGTAAATCATACTGAAGACACTGGTCAAATTCCCAAATGCCTTGTGGAGAATCCCACTCCGGGTAACAGCCTATGAGTGGGTAATACCTTGGGAAAATGAGGACACTGGAAGTGAGGATGAGCAGCTGGGCAACAGCATGACTAGGAAGGAGCCCATGAGCTTGGCTGCCCACCCAAGGAGACAAAAATAGGTACATAGTAACCAGATAACTGAGAATGCCCCTGGTGTGTAACAGAAATGACCACGGGTTTTCTCACAGGAAGTCCACGACTTCTAAGGCCTTGAGGGTAGAAAGCACAATCAAGGGGAAGACCACACCAATGGAGAGAGGACTGATAGGGTTTCCTATTCTAAAGCTCCACCCCTCAACTCCCAATGGACAATGAGACCACCCGCTACAGCTGAAGTTCTGCCTTCAAACCACACGAGGGAGACATTATCCTAGACTATTTGGCCTGCTCGTTGGCAGCCCTGAACTGTAACCCCGCTGCGCACCCACAGGTTCCCCTAAATTACACGTTTAAAGATATGTTATGGCCAGGATGTATGCCCAGGAATGTGAGCTGAGATAAAGGAAAATATAGCCATTGCCTAAATCAGTTCATGGAGACCTAAAGACAGAAAGACAGAAAGAAAGGAGGGAGAGTCCTCTTCAACCTGGACAGTCACCTTCCCCCCAAAAAACACCTAAGCAAGTGAGCAGAATGAGCTAAAGAACTGCAAGAGGAGCAGCCCTGTGATGCAGCATCACAAGCAGTAAGGGGGGCCCTGTCTGTGCCTACCCAAAGATGGTACTGCCATGCCAGACACCCTCTCCCACACATCTTACAGCACCCCTGGGTAGCGGTGATGGGACCCTCTCCCCCATTCAGAGGAACACAGACAAAGGGTGTTCTGGCTGCAGTGCCCACCATTCAGCTGCAGTTCACCATGGAGAACTCAAAACATCCAGAACATGCAGCCTAGGAACCACTAGAAAAATGGCAGGCTCCCTTGCCCCTCAAGCTGTTGAAAGCTCTCCCTGAGGTCCCCAATGCTGTCTGCTTGTTCCTCCTCCCCAGACTCAGGCTGAACCTGGCTGGAGAAAGAGGAAATAAAGGGTCTTGGGAATGTCAACCATGCCACAGGAGAGTTCAGTACAGAAAAGTGGGGAAGAAGCTCTAGGGTGATGAAAGGGAGCTCCACTGGTCTTCTATTCCTTGGGTTTTCACCCTGGTCCATGCATTGTGAGATCTCTACTTACCCTAAGGTTTAGGCAAAGATCTCACCTCACTGATCTAGTTAATAATAGAGATGTGAAAAACAACAGATGCAGGGTCTTAAAAAGAAAATGCAGACACTGAAGGCAAGGCCAGGCAAAGAACTAGTTCTCCTCACTGGTGTCTGGAACCGATGAGCAAGAGACAGAATAAAAACCAGACACTGTGTTTCAGAAGGATATTTAAATAACACTCTCAAAGATTAACAGCCTAGAAGAGCATTGAGGCAAGTCACAGAAAGACAGACGAAAGAGAGATAAGCTGGAGAGAGAGCTGCAGAGGGACAATCCAAGACCTTCCAAACTGTCAGGATGGGAAAACATGGGTGCCCTGAGTCCCTTACAGACAACCCCAATACCCACAAGAACACAGTCCCTGTCTGACCTACTTTGCTATCTACAGGGCTAGCAGCTGCAGACCTGCAGCTTCCTTGGGCCTTCTATTGAACCCCAATGGGATGGGAATAGGAATGGGACAGGATGGATGGACTGGACAGCCCATGTTGGGCAAGGGAGGGAGAAGCAGAGAGCAAACCATGCGGGGCTGACTCACAGAGGTCCGTACCAAACTGAGAATGTCTGATCGTAGCCTCCATCATAGCCTGGCTCCCAGGACACGTTGGCAGTTGTCATGGAGACCTGGACCCGGACACTGCCTGGGGCATGGGGACTGGTGCCTAGAGACCAAGATAGAAAGCTAAGATTAAAAGGAGCCAAGCCTATTTGCTAGGTCCCTGTCACCCTGCCATAGGGAATCCAGGAGAGACCAAAGCATGTAGCAGTGAAATGTATAAGGCAAGTACCAGGGACTAGGTGAGAATCTGAGATACCAGTCCTCTTGTCCGTGACTGGGTCAGAGAGGAAGGCCCTCATACTGTGTAGACTTGTGTTACTTTCAAGAGCAGAGGGCAGAACCTTTCTCATCCTAACCAAACTCCCATTCTTCTTACGAACTCAGAAATACTCCCCTGAGGTCCTGGCAAAAATCAAAAGCACCTCCCCTTACTGGTCTCCAGTCTCAGGAGACAGCCATGTTCCACATAACAGACAACAGTTAGCTCAGGTACGAGTCTGGGTTCCCCTGGTTATGAGGGATGTGACGCTGTATGTACATGGTGAGGAGCAACCTTGCTAGATTGTAACAAGATGCAGACCACTTGGTTCAAAGCCTAAAGCCAGCCGTAAATGCTTAGGATTGGGCCTTGGGTAAAACCGTGGCTGTCAGGCCCACATGGAACAGGCTACAAGAAGAGAGGCTGACATCCCCTGAGCAATCACACCAAGGAGCATCAATCACTTCCTCCTGTCTTGGGCTTCTACACCAGCCTGACCTTCAGGCTTCAGCTCAGTGTCTATCCAAGGCACCACCACATGCCAGATTCTCCCTTGTTCCAGTCTCCCAGCATTTCCCACATGCATTTATTCCCCAAGAGGGAATAAATGTGGATCTTCCTTGGCCACAGAGGCCAAGAGCCATGGGTGGTGGATTCTGGGTTCAGGGCTGAACTGAGCTAGGACAGACAGCTGAAGAGTGAAGACCACCACCCCAGCTGGCCGGCCCAGCCACATACCGATGACAGTGAGGTGGGTGCTGGCAGTGATGCTTGTGACCACATTGGTGGCAACACATTCCCACTCCCCGTGGTCTTCCTTACTCAGGGCACGAAATTGGAGACTTCCACTGGGCAGGGCGTTGTGCTTGCTTCTGCTGGGCTTCCCTACCTTGGCCAAACAAGAAACAGAGAAGAAGGCAGGAGCAGGGATGCAGGTTAGAGGACAAATGCCTATAGCTCAGGAATCCAAGGAAAATGAGGATCGTGGAAGTGATCCCTGGGCTCTTGGTCAAACCCTCTGCTACCATCTACTGTTCTAGGAAGTCACCTCCCCACACAACATGGGTAAAACTGGCCACTAGGTTCTCCCCACCTCTCCCACAGTCCAGAAGCTCTAGACCCCAGGTACCTTTCTCCAGGTGATGACAGGAAAGGGGTCCCCTGCTGCCGCACAGGGAATGAGCAGCTCCCGACCAGCCTCCTGCCTGTACTCCCAGCCTGGTAGCACCGTGAAATATGGGGGGTCCTGGGGGCAACACAGACACACATGAGAAGTTCCAGCCATAGGAAGATAACCATCATGGAGACTATGCACCACTCTGCTGCAGCCTTACCTTCAGGACAAGCCGCGCAGGGGCAGACTGGCCCATGGTCCCCAAGGTGTTGTAAGGCACACAGGTGTAAGTGCCAAGAGCTTCCTCTGTGGCCTCCTCAATGCGAATGGAACCATCCTCCATCAACGTCCAACCCAAATTCTGCCAGACAGAGGAAGCCATGGTCAGGCCACAGAAGCTCCAACCCGGGCAGGAGCTGAGCTGGGCCAGACCAAGCACAAAACAAAACAGGAGCTATAGCTTGGGCAGGCATTCCCCACGGACCCAGAGCACAAATGGAACCAGAAATAGCTCTCTCTCTTCCCAGAATCTTTTCTGATGGGAAGGGGCTGTTTGGGGTGCTGGCAGAGAAAAAGAGCCCAGTGGTAGCATCCTAGCAACAGGAGGGTAGTCCTTATTCTGTACCCCAACAAGTGCTTTGCTTGCACCTTTTCGACCTGCAGAGGGCGGCCATCTTTGTTCCACTTCACCACAGTGGCTGGGGGCTCTGCATCTACAGGGCAGCGGATGTAGCCATGGATTCCCACTGGCACATAAATTACAGGGGGCATGTTGAGGACACGGGCAGGGTCTGTGGTGAGAGAAAAGACCATGGAAGGAGCCAGGTAAAGAACCCAAGCAGGAGGCAAGTCAGTACACAGCCCAGACATTCATTCACCTACAAGAGACAGCTTTAGCATCCAAGATATGCAGTGTTCATTCAATACAGGGCTAGGAGCTAGGCTACTTTGGTTAATAAAACCAACAGACACAGCTCTCTAGCAATAAGGGACTAGGAGCCACACATGGCTGGAGCAAGCTGCAGATGTATTTTGGTTACCCAACCTATAGTGTTTTTGAGAACTTTAGGATATCTAAGAATGCTCAGAAGCATCCAAAGGCACATTCTACAGTTTTTGAAAATGGCTCTTGACACAGACTTTACCCCAGCCTCTAAATTCTGAGCCTCTTATCCAACAACAACACTTTTCCCCACCTACTCCTTATCCTGAAGTTTCTCTTTAAAAAAGCAGCAGTTCAGTCTCCTTACACTCTAAGGCAAAAGGGCAACCTCAGTTCTAGGCATGAAGCTGTCCCAGGCAAAACAGTAGGTATTCCTTCTGCTGGTTGTGTGTTCTCCTTTTTGGCCTTTAGTGTTCCCATCAGACTCTAGTTCATAGGCAGTATGAACTACTGGCTGGAGGACAGTCATAAGGCTCTTGCAGAGCAGCAGGAGGCCCTACAGCCCTATGCTGCCTGTAAGACTCACTTCTTAATTCTTTCCAGTCCCCCTCCTAGGGCTATGGAAGAAAAAGACAGAACTGGGAAGGACATGCAGATGAATGAGCTGGTACCTTTTAAGCATTCTGAGCTCTTCAGAGAACAGCCTTACATAAATACCAGGCCGAGTTATATATTTAGACCTATCTTCCTACTTTTGTATGATAGAGTCTTTTTTCTTCCAAGGTTTTCAAAGGGTTTATGAATGGGAAATACTCTGAACACTGCTCTTTAGCAGAAAGAAATATCCCTGTCTCTCACCCACCCATAAATCTCAACCCCCTGGGTTCTTTGAGAAGGCAGAAAGGAGTTAAAAGGGGACAAGTGGGAATGGGTGGTGGCATGGTGCTTGGGAGAGCCGGGGAAACCCAACCACTTCTGTAGGAGTGGTGGCCCTTAGCTCCAGAATGGAGCCTACCTCATCTGTCTAAAGACCACTCCTGTTGCGCCTTCATTCCTGTACCACTGCCACCAAGTCCAAGAGGTACAGCCTGCATTCAGCCCAGGACAGACAACACTGCCAAGTGCAGAAGTCACCAATTCCTCCACCCATTTTCTTTTGGGCACATCAGACACATCTGGTCACCTGCTTTTTCCATTTGCAGATCTAGTAGAACACATCCAATGTCCTGGACTTCCCAGCTCTTACACCACAGCATGCTGCAAGTTCTTATGAGTTGTCAGCAATGCAGAACTGAGGCTTCTGCTTCCGCCATCAAAGTCATCCCACAGAGATAAAAAAAACTATGCGAGCACAACATGAGAGGTAAAGTAGGACAAAGCAGGACCAACTGGCCTCTACCTCTTAGACTCTGCCTACATAATAGCAGTCCCATACCCAACTTTGTGGAACCATCAAAGGAGCTTTCGGGACCATCAAGTGTTTTTCTGCTTCTCCTTAGCTCAAAGGCTGACCTGAGCCAGGCATCCCCATCCTGCCACACTGTTCACCTCTGCCATTCCATGTGCTCAAGTGTGTACAATTCTCCCACACCAGCCCTCTAATGAAGGAGGTCTGTCACCTATAGCAACAACCTTAAGCCTTTGTTGCCTGAGTGACAGGGCCATCTACAAATCAAAAAGAAGACATTAGTCCTTATGACCCATCCTCCTCTCTCACTCTCTGACAATGCCTAGCTTGCCAGTAGGTTAGAAAGGAACCTAGGGCAACTCAAATGCTAAAGACTAGCAAGATGAATTATGTGCACACACAGAAGCCCTATCTGAGTCTGGCAATGCAGCAGCCAAGTCACTTGGATCTCACAGACCCAGAGTAGAGGGAGCCAGGTTTGGGAACCAAAGTCACCCAAAAGAACATCCTTTTCCTCTCACAACACACTGTCCACATGTGGAAAAGTGTAACTAACTCAGCTCCCTCAAACACCTGGAGAGATGTGCCTGGGAGTTACTCATTCCATGTACAGATATGGGCCAGTGCTTGATGCAAAGATGATCATTCTGAAGGGCAAGTGTTCAAAGCTAAGGTCTGCTTATCCTTGAACCTGACCTAAGCCTGAATAAAGCCGACATCCAAACAGTGATGCCCAACCCACAGCAGACACATGTCACTGTCATGTCAGTTCACCTTGTCACGGCCTCCTTTGGAACTATCCCTATTATTCCCTCAGACATTACTCTGTATCCCCCAGAAACATGCTGAGTCTTTGTGGCCCTCTAGCCTCCTCTAGCTTCTAGTTTAGCTTGAACCTTCTGGAATGCCCAGTAGCCCTCTTCCTCATCTCTACTCACACTGCACAGTCAGATATGCTGAAGCTGAAGGGGAGCGCCCCAGGCTGTTGCTAGGGACGCAGGTATACTTCCCAGCATCCTCTGGCTTCACTCGGAAGATGATCAGCGTCCCATCAATCAGGATCCGCACCCTCAGCTTCAGGTCACTGCGAAGCGGCAAGCAGACAAGGAGGGGAGAGGTATTGGCAGGTGGGAGGACAGCGCCCAGCAGACACACAAGCAAAGTAGTAAAGAGTCCCATCACCTCCCCTAGAGGCACTGAGGTGACCGTGTGCTCCCTAGCATTCCCAGGGCCCCTCTCTCAAGGCCCTTCTGTACAGTGACTTTTGCCCCTAGAGGCCTGGGGGACCTATGTGAGAGGGCTAGAGCAGGGTCCTGCTCACTTTTGGAAGTAGACGTTCTCATCCTGCCAGTACCAGGTGTAGGTGAGGTTGCCAGGATATGCCTCAGCCCGGCAGGTGAGCAGAGCATCCTGGGAGATGTTGACGGTGATGTTCTCAGGAGGGGAAACAATGAAAGGAGGCCCTGGAGAGAACAGGGAATAAATAGCACCTCTCCTGATGGGGATGGCAACTGCACCTGGAATGCCAGGAAGCTCTGAGGTGCTCAGGACAGGGTGTTGGGACAGCAGGGTTCGAAAGTCATCACAGAGACAGTTTCAGCTGCTCACAGGCTTCAGGCATCCTTCCACACCACAGGTGCATCTGCCCCCATAACCAGCCATAGCACCCAAAGCATCCATCTATAGTCTCCCACATCCACATACTTTTCCTTCCCCCCTCTCTCCAGTAGATCCCAGGCAGGAGACACATAGGAGGGAACAAGGTCTTATCTTGTCCCTGGAGGAGGCAGCTTTGTACTGCTCCTCAGGCAGGAGTTCAGACTGCCACTCGGGGAAGGGGAACTGGGGAGCAAAGGGACAAAATCTAGCAGACCCTAGAACTAGAAAGGCTAGCTCTCTGCAGGGGTGGGCCTGGCCCTCTTCTGAGAGAGGTACAGTTTCCCACCAGATGCCCAGCTCCTGTTCCACCCTCAGAGGTAGGAGAAATGAGTGCCACCACAGCTGTCCTTGACTCCCACTGTCCTCCCAGCAGGCAGAGGGACCCTGCCTATCACGGGCAGTGAGTGACCAGCCTCTTTGGGGCACTGTGGGGTCAGGCCAGAGAGGCTGGCATCTTACAGTGCTGATCCCAGCTCTACTAAACGTACTTGATGTTACTTAAATGTTTGGTGTTGGAATTGTTTCCTGTCTCTACTCATTGACGCTGTCACTAATGGATAGATGACCCAAGGAGAGTCTCCTCTCCTGGAGAGACAGAAGCATGGCAGGATTGTTCTGTGGAAAGGAATCAGAAATGGCTCAGCACAATGCCTCCCCTCTGCTGCACTGTGATGCCCTTTACCCAGCGACCCAGGGTGGGAAACCCTGGTAATGTACGCAGGACATGGGAGTCCCCACCCAGCTTCTCCAAGGCTGTGCCCTGAGAAAATGCTCTTCACGGTCAGCAGAGCTCCTGCAGAGCCCCAGGTATAAAGAGGCTGAATCGGTCACCCTACCTTGGACAAGCAGGTGAGTCGTATGCACAGCCTCCCCCTGAATGCTATATGCTCGACAGGTATAGGCGCCTCTGTCCTCCCGACTGACTGATGTCACTGTCAGGCTTCCATCACTCACCTGGGAACCAAGGACAGAAGCAACTCAGTATCTACCTGTGGGCTTCAAGCATGGCTACTCAGAGCTCAGAGACTCATGACCAAGGGCAGTTCCCACTTTGTCCATCTCCTTCTAATGGGGAGCAGTACACCGCAGTCAGATCAAGCCATCAGCTTGCCTGCCTCCACCCTGAGTCTGTGCATGAGCATCATTTGTCAGTGGACAGGGATAGAGGATGAGAAAGAATGACTACGACACCCAACTGAAAGCCACACTTACCTGGTACTTCCCACTAGCACCGAGGAGGGTCCCCTCCTTGAGCCAGGTGACGATAGGCTTGGGGTTCCCAAAGGCTGTGCAGGTCATGGTAATTCTGCCACCCTCCTTGGCCTCGATGTACTGGGGGGGTGTTTCTGTAAAGGTGGGAGGGGCTGCAAAGGAGACCAGGAAGGTGAGGGGTAGAATCCACCCACCTGTGCAGAACTTTCATTCCAACTCTGCAGGATTCAAGGACAAAAGGACAAAGGTGGAGTGTGTAAAGTCCTGCCCATGAGTATCACACAGTGGGAATTCCAGGAACCTAATCTCATTCTAGCTGGCTCTAAATTCTACATGTGCCCCACTGAACTTGGATAGCCCCCCCCGCCAATAAAGTCTTTAGAGAACCTCCACTATAGGGACACTGCCATGCTCAGTGCTAGGGACATGACACACACAAAACTGTTCTCTCACATCCCCACTGCTCCCCATATCCTACTTGCCTTAAGGACAGGGCTATTATGATGCCCATGGATCCTAGCTGGCCCCCAGCTCCACAAGTCCCCTTCATTTATAAGACATTTGCTGTCTGAGCCCCATGTAGACCTACCACAGGTCCCAAACCAGTCTTACTTTTCCCTCCTCCTTCCATCTTTAGTCCCCCTCTTTGGCTCCTGTGGATAAAGGTAAGCAATATACTCCATAGGCTTCTCCTTCATTCTCCTCTGATTATGCAAAATTATCCTCCCCTTCCACTGCACTGAAGGTATAAGTAATACCCTTCCCTTCTGCCTGAGCTGCTCTTAGAAGTCAGCCAATCAACTTTATTCCTGTAGACTATGAGTTCCACAGTTTTCCAAAATGGCCCTTCTGAATGTCAATACCAGCATCCACAGCACTAGGCTGCAAAGGCCATTCTAGGTTCCTCTCAAGATCAACTTCAAGGGCTAGCCTGCCAGTGCTGCATAACCTTGGACAGGTTCCTCAACCTCTCTGGACTTTATCTATACCCTCTGTCCCCTGAGATTGATATATCTGAGGATAAATGAAATAAGATTTGTGAAAAAGATCTCGTAAATTATAGATAAAAGCTTTAGCAAACATGATTATTATGTCATCACTGCCCTTATCATCCTTGGGAACCACTGTGAAAATGGAGGAAAAGCTTCAGGAGGTTTCTTCCCCTTCACAGAGCCACATCCCAAGAACTAGGCAGAGGGCTCTAGGAGTGGATCCTGCCCCACACCAACCTCCTTTCGCCTATATTTTCCCTACTGCCTATAAACACATGGGTCTTCTTTGTATCTTCCACCTCATAGCAAAAACTTCCAACCCAAGGCCTTTCTATTTGCAGTGTTCTCTGTCTGGAACTCCCGGTCTAGATCCCAATCCTTCAGTTCACATGGTTCTGTGAGATGCCATCTCTGCCTTCCTGCTTAGCCAGTGAAAGACACCATTTCCAGTATTCACTACCTCCTTGCCCTGTTGTGTTTTCCTTAAAGCACTTACCACTAACTGAAGTCATACATGTATGTATATATGATGGAAATTGTGGCTCTCTGACAGCACTTTTTCTTCAGTCCCAGAGAATCTCAACTTTTAGCCTAGTTCCTAGATAGAGTACAGTACCCAACATGCATTTGCTTAGTGAAAGAATGAAGGCCTGCAACATACACACCTACACAAACCCAAGTACACAAGTCTTAGGAGAAAGACCAGGAATAGTTACTCTGTCCTCTCATTTCTAAAGCCTCAAGATTGGTGTGAGCACACAGGGACATTTGGAGAGAAACTGTAGAGTAAAATGAGTACTTTCTCACACAGAAACACACGTCCTCAAAGAAATCAGTTCTCACCAGTGTTCAGTTTCTAAATATAATAGTAACAAGCCCTTCCAAGTTCTTGTAAAAGGGTCCTAGGATCCCAGCCTGCAGACCCTAGGAATGTGTGCTCATCTCAGAGTCACCCTCACCCACCCAGCCCCTGAAACTCAGTTAATGCAACCACGGCTTCTATTGCCTCCAGTGTCGAGCTTAAAAGAAAAGATAATAAATTAAATTACGTCCTGAAGTGACAAATTAATTACTAATTACATAATTACTTTATTATTTAGGTGCTAATCAGGAGAGTACTTTGAACAATTTCAAGTTTTCAGGAAAATAATGGTTTGACTCTCAATTATTTACTGAATTAGGTGTTAGCTTGCCAGCTGCATTTCCAGGCTTAATTCCTTTTTCAAGTGCCCTGTAATTAATAGTGCAGGTTAGAAATGGGCTGGCCTCTCCTCCAAGCCATCACCAGATCTAAAGCAAGACTTGGCTTGGGCTTTGGTGGTATTTTACATGGGATAAGGAAGTAATTAGGTTTGTTTCCAACCAACTGGTCTTCAAAAGAAACACAAGAGGAGAATGAAACAATTTGTAATTCTAATTTTTTACTGGCCTTTCAATTTGCAAAGGTAATCCCCATCAGAAAATGCCTGATTCTAAGCATTCTGTTGTGGAAGCCATGAGCTGCTGGGCCTGTTCTTGCCATCGGTCATGGAACCATTAACTCTGGAAGGAACCTAACAGTTCAGTAAGAAGGGAAATGGGGGCCTGGCATGAGCTCTCTCTCTTTCACATGGGAGACACCTGTTCTGTTTGACTCATTTTGCAGGTAGGCTCCTTGACAGTGGCAAACTGTATTCTATGCTAAACTCAATTTCTCAAGTAAGGAGCAAATGGTGGCTTAGCCTCAGTGCTCTGTCCAGCACTTACATGTCCATGAATGAGCTGCCCTCTTCCCCTGGGCTCTCAAACATGCTGGTCCTTCTCCTGGAGGACCCTTTCCACCATGCCCCTGCTCCTGCCAAAGTCCCCTCCCTGGCCAGAGACCATGTCTTCAGAGAAGCTGATCTTCCTCCATGCTCCCAAAGCCACAAGGTGATCATTTCTGACCTAACTGAAAGCCTTAAATGTCAGGACTAGGTTCCTGCCCAATCCCCAGGGCCTGCTATAGGATGGAAATTAGAATATATGTCTTTAATAAATACTTTTTGGCAGATTCATAAAAACTTAAGGACCATAAAGGACCAAAGTCCTCAGCACCGTCTAAACAGACAGCTCTACCAAACACACTTTAATCTGCCCTGGTTCTTCCCCGTCTTGAAGGGGATGGCCAGCATCTCAACCTAACTACCCTCAGCTAATTTGTGCTCAAGACCATCTCATGCAGCAGCACTGAATCTCACAACACTCTACAAACAGACTCTGCTTATGTCTGAGGAAAATGAAACTCAAAGATGTGACTTAACTGGCTCAGGCTGACACTGTAATATAGAGAACGTTCAGTAAATAAGCCACATCTGTTAAGGGTCTTGGTCCACATTTCTTCTACCCTGAGTAATTAGAAATTTCCAAGTAATCAACTCACATTCTTGCGAACTACAACATTCAGTAGAACATAACATTCCAAACAATTCTACTTTCTTATCATCTGATCATGGGCTAAATGGCCAGCATCTGGGGTTCCTGGAATGGACACTATCACTAAGGATGATGTGAAAGACAGGCCACACCTCAAGGTGATTTCAGGCAGGGAGAAAAGGGCACAGGAGAGAAAGGATATAACATGGAGTGTCCTGGCTTGGTTCACAATAAGGAAAGCCCTGAGCAGCACAGTTATGCCTCTTTGGACTACTAGTAAGAACACACAAAAGGCATGAAACATTCACTCAAAGGCCGGCAGGTGATGGGGATAAACCATACCAGATTAAAAATCTAATCAGAAGCCAACACCCTAGTGCCTGAGCCTCCTCTGATCTCGAGCCACCAGCTTTAATATGTTCTGAGCTACAGTTCACCTCTTGCTAAATATTCTCTTCTGAGACTGGGGATGTAGCTCTCTGATATAGCACTTGTCTGGCCTGCAAAAATAAAAAATAAAAAAAAAAAACAGAAAAAAGAAAAAAGATCCTTGACAGGCTTCAGACCAAGAGGGAGCATGAATCGAACCCAACCCAACCTGGCAGGAAGGATGGGGACATCCTTCTGGACAGATCCACACTGAGAGGCTTACAGGCCAGGAACAATATCAGTGTCTCTTTTCAAAGTAACCACAGTTTCAGATACCAAAACTGTAAGGACTTATGCTGGAAATGGCATAGGTAAACATTCATGATGCTGAGACCTCTAACTCCATAATGGCATCTGCACACAGTGGGGCTTCAGTTCATGTTTGTCATCAATTAAATAAAGAATGAGCATCTGGCCAAAAGAATCAAATAAAACAAAAAGACAAAAAAACAGAAGAAGAGAAGAAAAAAAGAGAAAAAGAAAAAAAAAGACTCTTCCCACCATTCTTTCTCCATGGCCAGGTTCCTGGCTCCTCCACATGTCCTCCCAGGTAAGGACTCCCAGACACATGAAGTGGAGACACGCTCTCCCTTCTGTGAAGACCTGACTACCCAGCCCCTATTGCCATCTCTACCACACATCCAGACTCTCAGCCTAGGCAACACTAGGAGCTCGCAAGCTTACCCAGGCTTTCTTGCCCTAGCCGGACACTTGAAAAGCATCAGTACACAGCACAATCCATTTAACCTGTGCTATAAATAACTGACAGCCATTAAAACAGTTGCTCTTCCCAGGATTCTAACATTTTATTAGCTGGTAAACCCTGTATAAGCAAGGACTGGGTCTCGGGTTTCGCAATGTTGTTTACCAATCACCTGATTCAGAGCTGGGCACATAACAGACTCTCAGTACTTATTACCCAAATAAATATATTTAACAAGAAACAAAAATAGCAACCTGAAAAGACTAATGCTAACACTCCAGGAATTCCATTTGAGGGGCTAGAAAGTAACATGAACACTGAACGATTGAAACCCATTGAATCCCAGAGAGGCACATCCATGCTCCCTCAAAGAACTCAGATGCCACCCTACAGACAGACAGACAGCAGCTGTTTCCATACACTCCACTGACCCAGAGGCTCAAAAAACAATTAAGAGACACACGGGAGGCACCAGCAAAGGTCTCTTGGAGCTGGCCAGGGCTCCTCTCTGCAGCCAGAACTAGGGATAGGAATAGGCACTTAGGAGAGAGGCTTCCCCCACAGCAGGCTCCAGAGGTCATCTTCCTGGCCAACTCCCAAAAAGGGGCCCATACGCACCGTTGATGGTGAGGTGGACCCAGCTGCCATTGTGGAAGGTGTCGTACTGTTGGTCCAACATGAGCACTTTGCACTCGTACCAGCCCTGGTCCTCAGAGCGCACCTGCTCCAGCCGCAAGGATGCTTTATCATGAAGACTAGCCCGACCTACGGCAACAGAGTGGACAAAGCCCAAGAGGCTGTCAGATCAACATCATCAGGCAAGTCTACCAGTTCCCCACTCCCTCACCCAAAGGCAGGGGACCCATCATAACCTTCAGACCACTTCCCATAGAGGGCCCAAATGACAGTCAAAACCCACTATTGACAAAGGTGATAAAAGCAGGTCTGGAGAGATGGCTTAGCAGTTAAGGCGTTTGCCTGCAAATCCAAAGGACCTCAGTTTGATTAGCCAGAACCCACGTAAGCCAGATGCACAAAGTGGTGCATGCATCTGGTGTTCGTTTGAAGTGGCTGGAGGCTCTGGCACACCCATATCTCTCTCTCTCTCTCTCTCTCTCTCTCTCTCTCTGTCTACCTCGTTCACTCTCATAAATAAATAAACAAACAAATAAATAAATTTTTTTTAATGTTAAAAAAGAGGTGACAAAAGCAAAGGCCATGGAGCTACTGTCCTTCTCCAGATGGCCCTGCCCCAGCTGTTGGGGTAGCTTGCAGTGTGTGCCACTGAGAAAAGCCTCACACTTTAGAATACACCCATTGTTTGTGATATCTCTTTCTGGGACCAAATAAAGGCATGATGGGCAAAGAAGAAATGAGAGAGAAGAAGAGAACAGGAAGAGGAGATTAGACTGGGCATGCCCAGAGCAACTTTTTCCCAGCTGGGTGCTTAGGACTGCCTCACCCAGTTTCTCTCTCTCTGGCTTTGCTAAGTAACAGAGGTAGGCAGGCTAGGGACCAGATGCTAGAGTCCTCCCCTGTCCCACTGCCAGCACATGATAGACTATATGTCCTTCCAAAGATCAGCCTAGAAGGAGCTGGAGGCCAAATGCAAAGACTAGCTGCAAAGACCTCATGCTTTTCCTTAGCTCCATCAGGAGGCTATGTGTTACTTCCAACAAGGAGAAGGAGCCCCTTCCTGCATAGCAGCAGACAGAGCAGCTCAGGGACATCCTTCCACTCCAACTCACATTCCCCCAAGGCCTGACCACCACCTCCCCTGCTTTCCTTGTCTCAGCACAGGTAGCCTGCCTAAAAACCAGACTATCAAAATCAACCCTGTCCAAAAAGAGGGTGAGAAATACAAGCTCAGGAGAAAAATAAGAATGAGCCTTGTTTGGTTACACAGTCTTGAAATCCAAGCTACTCTGGAGGCCAAGGCAGGAGGATTGTAAATAATTCAGAGGCCAGAATGGGCAACTTAGTAAAACTATCTAGCCAAAAAAAAAAAAAAAAAGTGATCATATAGCTCAATGGCATAGCACTTGACTAGTATGTATAATGCTTTGAGTTCCATCTCCAGTACCATATATACATGCATGCATATATACATGCATGTATTTGCATGTACATATATTACAAATATGTACTTATACATACATATATGTATATAAAGAAAGGGGGAAAGAGAGGGAAGGAAAACCAGACAGGAATGGAAGTATTGTGAAAGAGAGGTAATCAGACCCCAGAAGTCACAGAAAAGCAAAAGCAGGGTTCTGCTGTGTCACTTCCTTTCACTCTGCATACGCAAAGTCATGGATACTCACACACATGCACACACCCTGTGCCCTCCTTGCTGGTACGTTGGCGGGAGGCAGCAGTGAGTCACAGGAAGGCTACACTGGCAGAATAATTTCAAAGTGAAACATAAATGGGGCCAAAGAAAGTGAGGGCAGAGCAAAAGGGACAGAAACCAGGCACCTGTCATGGGTACAGATAACAGAGGGTAAATATGCATGCCAGACTCAGGACAGGTCACCCCAACTTCAGAGCCAGGAGGAGTTGGTGAGGACAAACAGAGAGCAAATCTATAGCCTCGGCTATATCATACTTCGGGAAGGGCAGAGCTGTGTGACTCCTTGGCCTCCAGTCTTTTTCCCCTCCCAGGACACTGTTTCTCTAGCTTGCTCTGCACTCTTGGCCCCTGGCCACATTCCCAGGCTAGTTTAGAAGGGCCTCACCTCTTAGTTCCTGTTCCTCTTCCCCACCCTTAATGAAAACCCACCAGAGTGCAAAGGCAGAAAGAAACAGACTGAAAAAGAGAGATAACAGACCAGTCAAGGAAAAGACCAGAAGTAACAGAGATAAGAGTTGGAAGAACCAGAACCTCATGAGTACCACTGAGGCCTGGAAGGAAGGGATAGCACAACCAACATCTAGAGGGAGATGGAAGCAAAGAGCAGAGGACCATCACCCACAGACCTTACCTGCATACTCAGGGTCCACATGTGGGGGGTAGTAGCCAAACTTGATGAAGATAGGGATGGGGACCCCAAACTTGAACCACTCTACAACATAGGGTGGGGGCTGTCCAGTCACTGGGTGGATCACGTCGCATCGTAGGACAACACCCTCGCCAGCTCGAGCAGTCACAAACTCAGGCTCCTCTCGCAGGCCGTGGGCACCTATTGGGGACAGACAAGGTGAGACATGAAGAGGTGGCAAAAAGACTGCCCCAGTAACTTATGTTAATGTCCAGTATCACTCCCAACTCCTAGGTCTAAACCTTCCTTCCTAGTGCATCCTGGGCCCAAATCTGTTCTTCACACCTCCCTCTGCCTTGGGGACCCTCAAGCCTACATATGTGAAAGGGAGAATAATTAAGAAGAAAAGAGAGAGGGAAAGTTTTCTACAGTCCTACAAGCAAGACCTTCCCTTCTCACACTCATAGAGCAGCAGGCATAACCATTCCCAGCCTGCACTGCTCAGACATCAAGCACCCAAGTATCAGGAGCCATAGACATGAAGGTGGGAGGGCCTCAGCCCCAGAGGCCTTGCCCAGCTGTAGTAGTCTGCAACATGCAACATTCTTCCTGAAGCAAACTGCTTCCCTCTTCGAGCCTGGTGGGCAAAGGCAGAGCCAGCTTCCTCCTCCGCCCCACCGCCAGCTCAGCCTGGTATTCCAGCACTAAACAAGAGGGCTACATACAGTAGCGGGGAATCCCTAACAAGCTAAGGAGGCTGCTTGGCAACGCCAGAAGGAAAGCCCCAAGGGCCAGAGCAGCCTCTTCAGCCCCTCCTCCACCCTGCTTCGCCAGCCCTGCTGCAGAGGGGAGGGAAAGTGCTGCAGCCCTCAATTTCCAAGCCTTAAATCTATCATAGCAGACCCAGACATCACGAGGGGAGTAGGCTGCTGGTGATGGAAGAGGAGGGCCCAAGGGCAGCCCCTATCTTTAGCAGAGGACATCAAAATCAGAAAGCTGGAAGGGGTACAGAAATAGTGACTGGCGGAGGGGGCAAAGGAAGCATGCAGGGAAGAGAAGCCCCCACTTTACACAAAGTGTAAGCTGGAGGACCTAGGAAAGAGGTTAACACTAGGGAAACTGCCAACACATCACAGCAAACAGAGCCTGCAACCTACCTCCAGCTAATACTCCTCCCATACCAGAGCCCTCCAGGCAGGGAGAGGAGTTACCAAGGTCACTTTGTCCATGTCTTCCAATAAGGAGGACAGCCTTGCCCCTGCCTCCCTCGGACTGTCCACCACTCCTGAGCTGACCACATATTGTCCCATCCTCACACTCCAGCCTCAACTCATCATGGCAGTACCAAGGACAGCAGCCACCAACTAAAGACTCCAAACCAGAGCCTGCTAGGACCCTCCCATCCCAAGAGGACGCCTGAAGGAGACCAGCAGATCTTTGTCTGCTTCCATCTGCTCCTTCTGCACCTCTGACCGTATGGACTCCTGCCTCTATTTGTCCTTCACATCTGTGTGGCTGTGTGTGCATGCGTATGTGTGTGCACACATGTATTTTTCTTGTCTGTTTCTCCCCTGTGCCTGCTTCTCTTTCCCTCTTTCTCTTTCTCTTTCTCTAGGTATTCCTGCCTTTCTTTCTGTCTCCTGCTCTTGGTCTGGCACTAGTGTGTGTGTGTGTGTGTGTGTGTGTGTGTGTGTGTGTGTGTGTCCTGCTCCACCCCAGGTTTCTCTGACTCCTCTGTGAGGATATCTTTCTGGCTGTATCTCCTCTCTCCTCCTCCTCCTCTCCTTCTTCTTCTTCTCTCCTTCTCTCTCTTCAGCTCCTTCCTCCCTCCTTCCTAGTCCTTTCCAGTGTATCTGTCAATGCCTTTGTCTCTCTTTCTCTTGTTCCCACCCTATGTGGGTGAGTCTGTCTACCTGCCTATCTCTCCCTTTTTCTGAATCTATCTGTGTGTGTGTGTGTGTGTGTGTGTGAGAGAGAGAGAGAGAGAGAGAGAGAGAGAAGAAAGAAAGAAAGAAAGAAAGAGAGAGAGAGAGAAAAGGAAGGAAGGAAGGTGAGAGGGGGCCCATGAATTTCTGTTGGCCTATGCCAGGAGAAGGGCTTTGCCTTCTTCTGTGAGGAGGAACTCTCTGTGTGGATATATGTTTCTTGTCTGTGAATCTCTGTGTGAGTCTATGTTGTCTGTGTGTCTTCTTCTCCCCCTACTCCCTCCCCCTCCTCTGCAACTTGCAGGAGGAGGAGGAGAGGGAGGCAAGCCCTTCTAGAAGCCTATTGGCTCCTGGTGACATCACTGCTTTCTAGAGAAAGAGCTAAGATCATAGAGTATTTTTGGAGCAAAGCAGTGTTGCACTCACCTGCTAGAGGCCCCTGCAGGTTTCCCAGCCTTCCCTCCCTCAGCCTCGCTTCAGGCTCTTTGTAGCCCAGGCCCTCCAGGAAGAGAAGGCCCAGTTGCAGAGTGCCTTCCCACAGACCTCAGGAACACCTGGGCAAGAAGCCTGCCTCCTGACTCCAAGCGCACAAAGGCCAGCACTGTACCATGAAGAATGAGGGGACAGCAGGCTCCCTATAAGCCTAAAGGAGAAGTGCATGTGTACATGTGTGTGCACACACAAGCAGGAGCCATATCTGTAGCACAGCCCTGTGAAAAAAATAAGGAGACAAACAACAGGAGCCTGCAGGGGAAAGGAGGGAGTTTTCCAGAGCCAGTTTACTTAGGGAAGGGTTACTAAAGGTAGATCCTTTGTCCCTAGAGCCTAAGCAGAAGGAAGAGAGCCCCAGGCAATGCCAGGCGCCTTTACACAGTTTTGTTCTGCTCTGGACAACTGGATGCTGGGTCCAGAGCTCTGGAGGGCAATGCCAAGAGGTAAATCAGCTCTGACATAGGTTTCCACAGGACCCACTGCTCATTTGCACCTAGCACTGCCTCATTCTCACAGCATGGAAATGAGGCAGCCTTTTTCACACCTTCTTCCCGTAGTTGGCAAGGCTCCAGGTTCCCACCTCCAGCTCCAGGCAGCTCCTGAGCCCCAGCATTAAGCCCACCCCAAAGTACCAAGGCAGACCTCCTCTCACCAGCATCTCTTCCTCAAGACTCTTTGAAGTACACTGCACTGAAAAGTGGATGTATCCCAAAGACGACAGGCAAATGAGACAGGTTTTTCCACAAGGAAGCCAAGTGGGGGCAAGCAGGTCTTAGCCTTCTCACTGAGCCAAGTTCTCTGGGTTTCTAGATTCAAAACAGTCATCAGTCCTTCCTCATCCCCTATTCACACAACACAATCATGCATACATACACATATACACACAGCTCTCTCACTCTAGGACCCATAAACACTTCTCCATTCAGAGCCAAGGTATGTCTAAATAAACATTCTCTCCAGAAAACTTCACTGTGGAAAAAAGTCATCAGGCTGGAATACAATGGGAAGGGGGGCTTGATAGAGAAGTAACAGGGAAATCAAACATAGGGGCAAGCAAACCCAAATCCAGGAGTTAAAGAGATTCAGAGGCAAGGAAAGAGGGAGACACAAATCGGCCTCATGTAAGATGCACACATGCCCAACCCACTGTGGGGATACTTGGGACAGAGACACCATGGCACAGAGAGACTGGGCCTCAGCGAGCCATAGAACTAGAGAACAGAGCTGAGGGTCCCTGGGCCAGGCAGACTTGTTCCCAGTGGGGCCAAGAGAAAAAGTTGGAGAGCAGAAAAGTGAAGGAGTAGAAGAATGGGGAAATGTTTGGAAAGAGTGGCCACATAAGGGGGGACCTCACATCCCCTCCCTCAGAATGGCTTTAGCAGATGGTGGGCACAGTAGGAAAGAGACTGTGAGATGGCCCAGGCCACAGACATCCCTAGTTGAGAACGCAGGACATGGCATCACAAGCCTAGCAAATCTGTATCTCCAGTGTGTTCAGCCTACTCTAGTTCTATACCACCCGGTCAGGGAGGAGAAAGCAAGAGAGCAGGTTGGATGGAGTGGACCCCTGTGGGTTTGCTGACCTTTTGAGAAACCCACAGCATACAAATCTTCCACACTCTGGGCCACGTGGTACCCAGTGGGTGGCTGAGTCCTGAGCTGCCAGCAGGCCCCTGTGGGCATAGAACCATGAAGTATCCAGGGCCTGGCACAGCCCCAATGCTCACAACCTGGAGCTTGTCCACCAGGAAAGGGTTGGAAAGGAAGGGTCCTGAGGACTGGAAATGCTATAAATACTAGGGGAAAAGACAGGAGCCAGAGAAAGCAAGCTTTGGCTGCAATGCACTGCCCAGCCCTATCATATGCAGGATCTGTGCTACGACTCTGATGCTAGGTGTCTACAATGGCACCTAACACAGTGCTGATGTCTCTAAATCTCACAAATGAGGAGGCTGTGTGGCTCCCTCAAAGTTACCTAGGTAACAAGTGGAGGTGAGTCAGGATTCTCACCCTTCTAAGGACTGTGTGACCAACATGTTTCCCCTACTTCCCTCCCCTTCTTTATGAACTGGGTCAGAACTCAGCCACTCCCACCCCACACTCTCCTGTAACCCAGGAACAGAGGAGAATGACAGTGTGAAGGTAACTGGAGTTGCTGGAGCACTGCTGACCAGGTCTGGTGAAGGTCACTCTGCCTGAAGCCCAGGAACCTGGCTCTTGTGGTGGATAAGGGTGGAGGAGGCTGCCTCCTCCATGCCTGCTCATGCCAGCCTGCTCCTCTTCTTCCTCCTCTGGGCACCACACTCTCAAACCACAGGCCTGTTGTCTAATAATACCAGCGACAGCCACCACCACCTCCATCTGCCAACCTAAAAATAATCCCTGCTGAGTCCAAAAAAAGGCCCAGCCCCCAATAGTCCCCCAATCCCTCCTCCTCAACAGGCCAGGAGGCTCCAGGAGATTCCAGGAAGCAGTCAGACTCAGGCTTTCACCATGTGGGAGGAACACACCCAGAGGAGAACACGAGGACATGAGAGGGCTGGCTCCTGCTGCCCAGTGCCCCTCAGAGGGTCTAGTTCAGAGAGGAGACCCATGCCTAGGTCATGGAGGTGTCCTGTTGTCTACACAGAGTGAGTGGATTTGAGGCCATCCTGGGAATCCATCCCTTCCTCTGTCTAGGATGGAGTCCCACATAGTAGAGATGGCCCACCCTGCTGTGGCTCTCCACCTGTGTCCTCAGGGATCTTCTGCATTCCTCCTTACCAGGCTGAGAGAGCTGAGTTAGCGGTTAGGCGAAGCCTAAGTATTCCCAGCCAGACTAGCCCCAATCTTAAGAACAGCAAACCACTGGAAGGCTAGGGCTCTTTCTAATCATTTGGGCTGGGCACCTCTCAGCCACCATGAGGTGGCAATGTTATTAGCAACCTTAATTTCCTGGGCTAGATTATATTTCCAAGAGCCCTTTCCCCAGGAGCCTCAGGCAGGAAGGAAGTCTGTAATTCAATCTTACTTCTGTTCCTTTAATGGATCCTCAGCAGAAAAGTGACGCCACACCCCCATACCCACAGCCCTGGAACCACCATTTGGGTAAAGACCCATTCTGCACAGGACCTATGCACCCACAGGGCAGGAGAAAAGACATGCAGCAAGGCTGGCCAATGAGGGCTTGCAGGCTAGGCCTGCCACAAAGTAAGGAGCCAGACAGATATCATAGCTGAGTGGGAGAGCACTCCAGGTGGCTCAGCAGCATCCCCAGCTCTGAACCAGAGTGAGGACAATGACTCACTCGTACAATTCGTGCCCATGTGCAAGTTTTGGTGCCACAGCTTCATCTTGGTGGAGTTATGTGACCAGGAGGGAGGTAAGGGGACAGCAGAGGGTGGGGGGTAGAAACCAGGACTGTACTATCAGTTTCCCTCTGTAAATGGTCAGACAGGCAGGCTTAGACTTCCCTTATAGTTCTGGCCCCCATGGACCCTTTCTACAGAGCCCTCATGGAGGCCCCATCTCTAATCACCTCTCTCTTGCTTATTCATGCAACATCGAACAGAAAAGCAGAAAAATTCCAAAGAAAAATAGGTCAGTTGCCTCAGGCAGACCAGGTCCACACCAGTGGGCAATGTCCCTAGGGCAAAGGGCTGACTATAAGCCTCCTCTCCTATGACAACATTCTCTCCCACCTCCCCATGCACTGAGGACCTTCTCCACTATGCAGTGTGCTGGGGTTAGTGATGCCTCTTACTTAGCAAGACAGGCAGTGTCAGCTTCTCTGTAAGCTGAGCTTCCGCTCTATTACTCAGGCTTTCGCTCTAGGACCTCAGAAATTTCAGTCCAGTCCCTGGGCAAAAGCCTCCATCCAAGCTTTGAGAACATCCAAGCTGTCTGTATGCAGATGCAGAACAAGGGACCAGAGAAGCAAAGGGTGTGGGAGCAGTCTCCCTGCCTCCTACCTCAGGCCTGCACCTAACTGCCCTTGTCCTGCTGCATCCATGTATGTGTACATGAACATACAGGCGCTTTCCCACACGCATGCACACATCTCTAAGGGTTAACACACGTCTTACAGTCATGTACATGTGTACACACATATAGGGATGTACGTAAGTGTGTAGGCATACAGGTGAGCACATGCACACATACATAGACATGCACACATATATAGACATGCACACATATGCACACACATGTACATGCACTCTTACAAACACTTAAAAGTTCACACCAATCACAGCTCATTCAAATATACTCAACAAAAACTGTTCAACTCATCCCTGGAAGTAGACACGAGGGGATTGCTCACTGAGGACCCACACCTTAGCTGAAAAGGCCAAAAGATGAGGGAGCTGTTATACGGCAAAGAACTGGTGAAATCTCATGATCATAGTGCAATTTTCACTGGGGCTCATCTCCCACCCCCACATTTTCAGTACAGCCAACAGAAAGGCTGCGGAGAATCAAATGTACACCCAGCAGGGCATAAAAAAGCAAAAGGAGAAGTCCAGGTGTCCACTTGCAAGAACCGGAGGATGCCTTGGCTGGGCAAGAGGGTAGAGAGACAATCTATGCACAGGAGAGTAAGGAAAGGAGGAGGGATGCTGGCTTTCCACATCTCCCAAACAGGAAGCCTCTCCACATCCCAGCTTTCTGTCTCAGAGCCATAAACATGAACTGCCAGGACCCAGGAGCTGAAATCTCTGGAGACTAGTACATCAGGCCACAGGCCCACATCCGCCAGCTCACTCTTCTCATTGCCCCTCATCATGTCCTTTCCCATACATGCTTCTCCCAGGGGGTTTGCTGCCAGACACAACCCTGCCTCCAAAATGCATATGCTGGGACACACACACACACACACCATTTGATGACTTCCAGCACCTAGTCCCTCCCATCTCCATTGACAAAAGGAAGGGTGGGTCAAAGTCAGGTAGATAATAGAGGGCACTGGTCCAACCAACAGAAGAATCTGAGTAAGACCCCAGTTTATTTAGGGGCACAGGAGCTGGGGAGAGTCCACCTACAGACTCTGGCAGACAGCAGGAGCAGCCTTAGGGATATAGACCAGACTTCCTTTCATTATGGAAGGTACAAAGTCAGTGACACCTGGTCCACATGGGTGGGAACTCCCCTAGTTGCTGGATAGATGTTTGGAATACTGAGACTCTTTTCATCCCTTCAACCTGTCCACTGACCTCAGTCACTTCCAAGACACATAAGATCAGAATCAAAAGAATCTGTACCCATCACAGTCCTTCACTTTGGGTTGACCAAGTACCAACATGGACTGAAAGGCCCTGCATCTTTCACCCACAGTGGCTGTTGCTTCAGCTAGTGGCATCTCAAAAGTCCCATGGCTGGGGCATTTTCCCAGAAGTCACCTCTGCCACTCAGAGAACAGCTATCCTCCCATAAAACTCCTCACCAGCACCACAAACCTGGCCTCTGAGGCACTGTCCTCTCCCTCCACAGACCAGGTTCTGCATCCTTTCACTAGTCCTTGGCAACTGGTAACACTTTAGCTTGAAGACCCCGTAAAAGGACTTCCAAGCAGTTCTGCATGCCCCGCCCACACATCCCTGAGAAGCAGGGGACACAAGGTTCTACACAGACAAGGTCAACCATGATGGGGTCTCACTTCCTGACAGACCCTGTTTTCTGAATATCCCCCAACACACTATCCTAGCTCCCAGTATCCTGAGTGACCCAAGGAAAAGAAACTGATTATGGGGCAGGAATTCCATCGATATTGAAGTAATACTAACATAGGATGAGCAAACACTTTGACAATCAGCCACTCATTTCTTTATTCCCACTACTATTTACCCCTAAAATCCTTACAAAGTCTTAGTGCTAACCCATTTTCCATTGAGACAAGGGGCATTTAGAAGTGTTGAGCAATTTGTCCAAGGTCACAGGGTCAGCAAATGGGAGAGTCAGGATATGAAGCTAGTAAATTTAACTCTAAACCCAGGTTCTTGAGTCACTTTAAGCTAAAAAGACCCCCATGACCAATTAAGTCACCTCTGCTCTCAAAAAGAGGCACAGGTCTGAGACATGAGCTCTCACAACACTACAAGAAGGCTTAACCTTCATGTCAAACAACCTTCAATGTTGAGAAGTTCTTCTTTCTGTCTTGCCACTGAGTGGCTGCAATAGAAATCCCTTTTATTTTATTCTGTGGTTAAACCTTAAAAATAAATTAATAAATAACCCTGTCTATTCCACCACCCTGACTTAGGCTATTTCAGAGGCTTCCTTCAGGCTCTGAAAAGCACAGCCTTTTGTGCTTTCAGGGACAGTCCCATAGCAGGAACATACCAAAACCTAGAGGGGAGGAGGAGGAGGTCAATGCAAGGAAAGAGAAGGGGGAAGTACAGCCAGATCCACCCCCTGTCCATACGCTTCTGCAGTCACCGCGTCTCAGTTTTCCCACCTGGCGAATGGAGAGCTTTAAAAAGCATTCTGACCATCACAGCACTTGACACAAAGCTGTCCTTCCCTTCACCCACCGCTCTAGTCTCTGACGCCCCCTCCTAAGTAGCAGAGGAGACATATTCCATCCCAGAAACTTTCTCAAACCACCCCATCACACACACACACACACACACACACACACACACACACACACACACACACCTCAGGCAGAGAGCCCTGAAGTGGACCAGGCATCTCCCACAGAGCCCTTCCCCAGGGAGCCCTGGTGCTCCAGTCCTCGCCTCCCAGCTGACTTCCACCCACCTACTAGTTCTCTCCCGCCGCCATCTCCTCCCGCTTTGCGAACTTGCCCGCAGCCGGGTCGCTTCCACACCCAGACACCGTGAGCTCAGAGTCCTGGCAGCCTACAGGCTCCGCTCAGACTTCCATACAAGGGCGGAGAGCCGGTGCCACCCAGTGCTCTGTCATCTCCGAAACGAAAGAAAGCCCTCGCGCGCATACCCGCATACCCAGCGTGCAGGCTTCACTCTCGCCCCTTTTCCTACTCAGACCCGGGAAAGCCGAGAGAGAAATCCCAGCCCTGGACCCCACCGCCCTGGACCCCACCGCCCTGGGCCCCGACAGCCCGGCCTCGAGGTGGGGAGCGCAACGCGGCGCGGCGCCTCCCCATCAACTTTTGCCTGGCCGCGGCCCAGATGCGGCTCTAGGACGGGCGCATTTGGATGCCAGGGCCGGCACAAAACGGCTCCAAGCCACTTCATGAGTTCTGCATTCACCTGTAAATGGGCTCCGACTTCTGCCGCCCAGATGTGCGGGCAGTAAGGGGGGCGGGCCGGAAAACTGGACGCCGCTGCGGATCCAGGAGCCCCGTCCCTTAAAGGTGGCTGCCGGGTCCCAGCCTCGCGGCAAAGAGCTCCTCCGCGGAGAGGCGCTAAACGGGGCTGGAATGAGCTGCACCCGGTCTGGAAGACCCGCAAAGTCCCCAGCAGCCAGAGTAATCACCGGCACCCCAAAGCTTGGGTAAGGAAGCATGGAGCTCGGTGTGAACCTCAGAGCTCAAGGTGGACCAAGTCAACCACGACTTTCCCTGCAGTCCATGGGTTCAGGTTTCCTTTCCGCCTGGGTTCTTGGGCCCAGCAGCCCCTCGGCCCTCGGCCCTCGCGTCAGCGCCCCAAGGCACGCCTGGCCCGAGCCCAAGCCTCACCCGGAGGACCAAGGAGCCAGAGCCCGCTGGGACGATGTGAGGAGCGCCAGGAGGGGCGAAAGGAGGGATGCTGCACTTCAACTCACCTTGAGCCGCAAGACCTCGGGTGCTGATCACACTTGCTATCAAAGTGGCCACATACCAAATCATAGTACTACCTCGCGCCAGCCAAGAGCCTCATCCTATCGCAAAGTGCTCCCGCGCCCGCACACTCCCCGTGCCTGAGCGCCCGCCTCGCGCCCGCCTACGCCTCGCGCCTGTGCTCCTGCAGCCCAGGCGGCCCGCTCTCCATCCCTCCCTGGCTCGCTAGGCTCGGCGCGCAGCCTCCCGGCCCCGGCGCAGTGGCACCTGCACTACCAGCGGAGGCTGAGCGCAGCCAGGTCCACGGTGCAGCCTAGCGGGGCTGGGCCTCCGTGCCCGCCCCCACCCCCTGACTATTGGACACTACCCACAGGTCTAAGGATTGATTGGCTGAACTGTCTGCCTGTCGGGACTCGAAGGAGGCGAGCCCATTTCAAGGTGCGTTGAAGTGTGGTGAGCACAGAGCCGCAGAATCATGCGCATTGCCTAGGAAAAGGCGTTGTAGCGTCTTTGCTCTGTCCTGTTCTTTGCTCAGACTGCATGGCAAGTTTCTGGTGAAAGAAATAGGTTGTAGGGCTGGCTGACAGGACCTTAGGAGTCTCAATTACTCCTGACAGATCTGAAAGGATGGAGCCCCGCCCACCCTGGGAACCCAACATCCGGTTTCTATCCAGAAAAAAAAGCAGTTCCCCAGGATGGCCATGCTGATTCAGGGATGGGGAAACCCAGGCATCCTGGGGAAACTAGAGAACGTCCTTTGCTGAAGATCTTTTCAAAGAGGTCACGTGCTGCCTACACCACACCCACTCCTTTGCACTCTTCTCTCAGAGCAATAACACCACCTCCACCAAATGTGATATTAATTTAGGTACCATCCAGCCCAAAGACAGGAGGATGACTAAAATGACCTCTAAAAGTCGCTAAGATTTGGAATGACTCATTGGCTCAGCTGCGACTTGACCCTTCTGGAACAATGTGCACACGTACTGCCTCCCCCATAGTGGTCATCTTGCTCATCACTAAAATCCCAACTCTGAGCAATAAGTTTATGCCATTTCTCCTTAAATAAATGCTGCTTCCTCTTATACATCATGTCTTCCCTCCCAACCTTACTCAGAACCTAACACCATCTCAGCAGCATGGAGCCAAGATGGATTTGGTAGCAAAAGGGAGTGGGGTGCAGAGTGGAGTGGGATGTAACTGAAAGGTCTCCAGTCTCCTTAACCTAGCCTCTCCTCATCACTTCCCCCAAGACAGTTGTATTTGCAGGAAGAATAAGTGAGTGTCACGAAAACAACCACAATCACCTCACACCAACATGCTGAGGCTGTAGTGAAGGCGTTTGTTCTTTCAAAGAGTGAGGGCAGGGGTCAGAACCACAGCTCTCTAACATAAGCTGTTGGCTAAGAAAGGAAATGGCGGAGCAGCACAAGAGAGCTCCAGTATTTCAGCCTTTCCAAGCGCTCATGAGCCACGGAGCCCCGGTTCTAGGGCATGAAACTCCTTAAAGAATAAGACTTAAGGCTTGGAACACCCATGTGAGCATAAATATACAAGCAAACACACATATGCACCTGGCATAGGAAGTGGCATTGAATTATGTAGAGGCAGCCTTCCCTGGGACCTGAACTCTCTTAGCTCATGCCAGCCAAGGGGTAGAAAGCTAAGACCCCAGCAGAGAAGCAAGCACACACTGTTTAACTTTTAGCATCTGAATATTGAGGCAGTTTAGGGCTAGCAGGGCACCCAAAAATAAACCAACAGTGGTTGAAAGTGAGAAATGTCCTTCAGCCTGTAAGGGAAAATCTTGTTTTTCCTCATCTCTTTTTCCCTAAAGGAGTCCTCCTAAGGGCCTGGACATCTGCATAGAAACTGAACTGACCAGCCAGTATTCATGCAGTAAATTCCCATAAAAGACCCTGAGATCAGAGTCAGCAAGTGTGTTTACTAACTCAGGAACCCTCCCAAAATGGGAGATTTCCACTTTCATTTCCTTAATGAGGATTTTTCCCAATTCTGGGGATCCCCTCCTGTTTTATAGGAGCTCTGTCCTCTTTCCTTCTCCTAAGCTCTACAATAAAATATTTCTATATTCGCCCTCTATGCTCTGTGAATTTCATTCATTGCTACTGACTCAGTGAAAGTTTTGTGTGACCATGACCATTGGGCACCCTAACTTGTCTGTTAATGCCCAACCAAGAGCCAAAAATGGCCCCATTGATTTCAAAGACTCCAAATTCTTATATTTCTAGAGAAATCTTTAGGGAAAAACAATGGTATTTCAGTGAATGTTCTGCATAGAGACAGAACCAGTTGCGAGAGAAAGAAAGAGAGAGGATTTATTATGGAAATTGCCTCATGCAATTATGGAAGCTGAGAAGTCCAACAATATACTGTCAAAAACTAGAGAACCAGAAAAGCTTGTGGCAGTATTCTGTCTGAGTCTGAGAACCTGATATAAGTTTTGGATTCTGAATTACTGAGAGCTTAGAGTTCTCCTGAAGGGCAGGAGAAGGTGTGCCATAGCTCCCAAAGAGAGTAATTTATCCTTGCTTCATTTTCTTCTATCCTGACCTTCCACAGGTTATATATTGTCCACTCAACATGGTGAGAGTAGACCTTCTTTACTCAGTCTGTGGCTTCATATACTAATCTCATCTGGAACCATCCTCACTGACACATCCCCAAATGAAGACTTTCCAGTTGTCTGGGTACCCCTCAACTCCATCAAGCTGATCCCTAAAATGAACTATCACAAAGGGGTTTAGCAAACAGTGTCTGTGTCCAAGAATTTTCTCACATTAATTCAAGCTGCCACTATAGATCATCCATCCCATAAACGTACCCTTTGACCTTTGCAAAATACTAGCCAATTGGTAAGCTAAGCTTATCACCTTGTTTCCTCTGCATGCAGCAGAGAAACCAGTTAACATGTTTGTTTTAAAAGAATTTTCGAAGGCTGGTGTGGTAGTATGAATAGATGGCCATTATATTCAGTGTTTTATTAGTTTGTAGTTTGGATCTGCAGCCATTTAACTGGAGGAGGTGTCATTAGGCAGAGATTAAAGTGTGGTGTGGGTTTGAAATTCCAATCTAAAGATATGCAAAGTGCCTAGTTCCACTTGGAGTTCCTGAAATGTGAGATGTGGCTTTTGGCTTCTAGCTTGGGGTTTCTCTCTGCTTGGACCTGTGAAAGCAGGGCCAGCTGCTTATGCCATTATGGAACTTTCTCTGGATCTGTAAGCTTCAATAAATATCCCTTCCTCCATAAGTGTGCCTGGTCTGGAAGTTCATCTCAGTGAACCTGAAGCTGTCTGCCACAGCTGGAGAGATGGGTTAGTGGATAAGGTGCTTGCCTGAGAAGCCTAAGGACCCATGTTCCACTCCCCAGATCCCATGTAAGCCAGACACACAAGTTGACACTTGTGCAAGGTCACACATGCACACAATGTGGTGCACGCATCTGGAGTTCAATTACAGAGACTGAAGGCCTTGGCACTCCAATTCTCTCTCTTTCTCTTTCTCCCCCCCCCCCCCTTGCTCTCTGGCATAAAAAAAAGGCTAGTCTATTGCTCTTGTATCACAAACAAAAAAGAATTTTAGAAAGACAAAAGGAAATAAAATTGGATTTATAACATGTAAATGGATCTGATTGGTGGTTGGAGAAAAGCTCTGTGAGGTTCTCAAACTCTTGTTGTAAGGTTTGTCCATCTAGACTCAAATGCAGACAGAGCCTTGCAGATGCCTTGTCTGGCTTCCTTCTCCCCCATTTTCTGTCCTTCTCTTGAACTTGTGGTTTCATCATGAATGGTTTCTTTTTGTATTTATTTACTTATTTGCAAGAGTGTGGCAGATAGAGAAAGATACTGATAGAGAGAGTGAGAGTATGAAGGTGCTAGGGCCTCCAGCCACTGCAAATGATCTCCAGACACATGTGCCACCTTGTGCATCTGGCTTATGTTGGTACTGGGGAATTGAACCTGGGTCATTAGACCTTGCAGACAAGTGCCTTAACTGCTAAGCTATCTCTCCAGCCCTCATGATAAATGGTTTTGATAGACCACAGTAGCTATCTTAACAGTCTATCTTCACCTCATCAAAATTAAGTTCTTGACAACATCAACTTGATTATGACTCTAATTTCCCAGAGTTTTCAGAATTTCCCTTCCCATCTGCATTTACCCCTGAAGGTCACAGCCTGTAGGTGGTCCGACTGACCCACAGACTGATACAGTAGCTCTTCATAAAAGAAACTTGTTCTGGCCACAACAATAATACTCTGTGACATGCTGCCCAGATGAATCTATAAGCTCAGGAAGAGGGTCTGTCAGAAGCCCATCTATTGCACCTTCATATGAACACAACAAGGTATAAATAGTTGTACATGCAGAGAATTCTAACATGCTCAAACTGAAGTTATGGTTCTTAAAAGATATGTTTGTGACAATGCACTAGAAGTTAACTGATAAAATCATGTCCTGGAATTTTAGCCAAACTATTTATCTCTTGTCTGGCTGAAAAATTTTTCCTAAGGCAAAAAATATAATCTCTAATTTAGATCATTTTACTTGAAAACCAAAAAGATAGCATCCTTAACCATACCAATCCTTCTCTTTTTTCTCTTGGTGTTCAAGGTCAATTCAGAACAGCCTCAAAGAAGACATGTCAGGTTTGGGGGCTTGATGCAGGAATACCAAAAGGAGGTTTTCTGCTTTGTATAGCATTTGTCCTATAGAACTCAGAAGCTGACTGATATCCCTCTTTATGGACCACTATAGCAGTTACCTTCCCATTACTGGGAGAAAACCCCTGACCAGAAGCAACTTATGGGAGGAATGGGCTTATTTCAGCTCTCAGTTTTGAGGGGAAGTTTCTTCATGGTATGGCAAAGCTGAAGCTGGGAATCACATCTTGTAATATCTGGTTGGTACCAGCAAGAGTTAGCTAGCTCTGGCAAAGGGAGCTTGGGTTATAACATCCCAAGGTCCTCCCCAAGTGACATACCTCCTCCAGCAAGGTTCCACCTCCAAAATTGCCACCAGCTGGGGATTGAGTATGAGGCTTAATCACAAACACATGAAACTATAGGGGACATTTCACCATCAAACTACCACAACCACAGAACATTGAGAGTTGCCTCCTTGAGAGTTGCCATCAGAGCATACCAGCATCACTCTCCTATACCTCCTCAAATTACAAAGGTTTCATTATTGCAAGTGTGATTCTCAGGCCTCCTGGGCAACTCTGGCTCACTTGGGTATGCCTATGTATGTCCATAGCTAAAAGGCACCAGTGGTGGGATCCTGCCACAGACAAGCAGCAGTCATTTATACTTCCACACCCTGGCATGCAAGAGTCCAAAATATTGGTAAGCGTCTGGTCTTCTCTGGACTATCCAAGCTCTGGCCCTAGAATGTTGGGGGTTTAAGTCACTCATTTGAGTTATTATCTTTCCATCTATAGCAGGGAGAATAGAAAGTGGAAGGAACTGAATTGTGCAAGAGAGAAAGACACAAATGTTCTTACAGGTAGTTGTTCTACGATAGACTTCCCAGCAGCCCAATCTATGTCCATGTCCTACTATATCAGAGGCTAATGGGAACTGGATTTTTACCCAAAAGATTGAGTGATATAGATTTTAATACAGTATGGAAGTTTCTCCAGAAACACATGGGATTGTGGACTTGAAAATCTGACATCTTGAAACTGACAAAAAGTCAATGCAAGCCAAAGACTAGTAAATGGGCAGATCATGCTAAATGCCTGCAATAGGAAGAGCAAAGATTTGGGCTCAGTAAATATTAGCACAAGGAATTCCCAGTGGGCAAGGGACAAGTAACCGCTGAACATGAACCTACAATTAGCATGCGTCAGACAATGGGTGGACACAGCAGCACTGTCTCTTCCACTCAGAAGCTTAGCATCTAGGTAGAAAAATGAGTCAAACCAATAAACAGTACTTACTAACCTGTGTCAACATGAGACCACAAGAGAGATGGCAACCCAATCCCCTTTTTTGTTACTATAACAGAATGCTCATATATGAGTAACCTTGTCAAGAGAGGGCAGTTGTTTAGATTTGGAGGTGGTTCTGTTGGTTCAGCCATGGTGGAAGTAAAAGATCACATCACAAGACAGGAAGCCAGAGAACAGCTTGGGGTTTGGACCCACCCTCACAAGTCACTCTCATGAGGGGTCAAAATTCCTAAAAGAACTGCCTTTGCCCTTTCCAAGGGCAGCTCCCTCAATGACATAGGCCACTCTCATCATGTGCCACATCTTGAAAGTCCCATCTCCTGTCAACACTGCCACAGTAGTGACCAGGCTTCATGAACCTTTTAGCATCCAGGCTTGTACAACAGTAGGACTACAAGAAGGTAGGGATGGCTTAGCTACGTAAGGGCTGAGCTCAGCCTTCAGTAAACAGAAACAAGACACACCTAAAAAGAGGTATGTAGGTCTACAACATACTGAGGGCAGGAGCCAGTAAATCAAGCAAGTGTACACTCAGAGTGGACATTCAATAAGGTCCAGATGAATGCACAGAGGCAATAATAAATTGACCTGCTGTCTAGTGTATAACACAAGGAAGCTTCCATGTTAAAACCAGAGACTGTTGAGTAAAATGAGGAAATGGTAAGCTGGGAAATATGAAACTGAGGAGTAGGCAAAAGGGAGTAACATCAATGCAGTATTAATGGAATGAATGGTGACAAATCAGGTCTGGTCTTCAGGAATGGCTAAGAGGAAAGCATCACAGTTAGTTCCCACAAAGCCAAGAGACACAGAGGCAGGGGTTAGGGAGTCAAAAGAGGCCCCTGTGGTGGTGTAGAGAGAAGATTCTGCTTCTGTTTTGGACCCACAGATGGACAGGCTGGGGATGGGAGAGGAAAACAGGCCCAGCAGCCACAGCTGGAAGGGGTCTATTTCTGGCACCCATTCGACCCCAGATCTCTCATTCCAGGACCCTCTACACTTAGTTATTAACCCCACACAAAAGGGCCTTGTATAAGGGAGCGGGGAGATGCCAATGCATCTTTATATCATTGCCTCCCCTCCCCAGAGCCTTGGCATGAGCTGTGCTCCACCAGGTGCAGGAGACAGGAAAGGAGGGGCTGAACACAAGATAGGAGCCAGGGGTCAGAATGAAGCACTTGCCTCCCTTCCCACTGCCTCCTCTCCAACCCTCCCCTTGGGTCTTGTGCTTGCTCCTGCCCGGCCATCTCCATTCTGCTTCCATGGCCCCTTTAGCACAAGCACTCCTTCCAAGTTCTGTCCTTATCTTCTTCTCTGTTACCCCTTGCTGGGATGCAGAGTTGGGGGAGCCTGAGACAGAGCCAGATTTACTCTTGGCAAACATCCAGGACAGAGTATACCGCAGCAACAAGTTTCCATGGTGTTTGGACACAAGGCAAATGAGGTCTAAGGAAATATTTCTAGCCTCAAAGTCACAAGCCCTGAGTCCCACTCCTGCCTCACCTCATCATCACTGTATCCTTAAGTGGTCTATGTAACCTTAAGAATCCTGTCAATGTGCAACTGTTTGATTAGCCCCTTCAGGAATTTTGTAAATGCCCAGGTATTCATTCAGCAGCTATCACCCCAAGCATATATTGAATACTTATGGCAGGTAAGAGCTCCTACCTCTCCACAGTTCCTGCCTTCACAGAACTTGCAGTTAATAGCAACTGGGTTGCTCAGAAGAGGTAATGAACCAAGGGGCTAGTAGAGGACCAGTCCATTGTGAGAGTTCAAGGGCTATATGCCCGTGAAGTATACCAGAATCCCAAGGAAGGGTACACGGTGTGGCTTCTGGGTGTTCCATGGGATGCAGCTGTTGTGGCCCAGGATGAAAGTAAGGTGGTGGTGCTTAACCTCACAGCTTGCCTGCAGCCAGTGTCTGTTTTGGATAATTAGAAATGAAGAGATTACAGGAGAGAGTGTAGATGCATTTGTACAGGAGACAGGATCACCTGACCCAAGAAAGCCTAGCTGGAGAGATGTTGGTGTATGCAAAGGCATGTTAATGGAGGTGAGTGAGACAAATAAATAGGAACAGGATATATTTGGAAAAGGAGAAAAGTTTATTCAAAACCATTGCTCCTGAGAGTTCAGATGCTAGGTGTGGAGAGGGGGAGGGAGGGAGGGAGACTGGGAGAGAGATAAAGAGAGAGAGAGAGGGAGAGAGGGAGGGAGAGAATGTCCCCTTTCTAGGAAACCAAGTTGAAAAATCAAAAGGCTATGGACTTGGGGGTAGGCACAGCTGCTGGGAAAGCCTGCTTGGGGTTGGTGTGAGGGCATTAGAGACTCTGAAAAGAGAGTCTCATGGAGAAGCCAGGACAATGAACTGATAGAAGGAGGAATGTGGAGAGAAGAGGACAGAGGGGCAGGCTGCTATAAGGGCTGCTTGCTTGGCAACTCCCCAAGGTTAACTGAAGGGCACTGAGCAGCCTCTGCAACATTCCAACACAAGGGAGGAGGGTTGAGAAAAGTAGGAGAGAAAGGGCCTTTCTTTGCCCTGGGCTACTATCCCTTCTGGAAGTTCTTTGAGGCACGAGTCCTGCAAGACACCCTGACAGGGAGGGAGGCAGTGAGAACTGATGATTTTCCATTCATCTTCCAGACAGACAGTCCACTTCTGGCAAGAAGGACACCAGTGCCTGGTTAGCTGCCCTCAGGCCCTGAAATGACAGAAGCTGGGAAACCTCTATACACAGAATTCCACAGAGTCAACCTCACTGAATGCAATGGATATTTAAAGATGGCACGAAAGAAGAAAGAGAAGGGATGGCAATACCTTCAGAGGTAAGGAAAGCAGGAGTCTACAGCATGGAAGAAAATGATGACATTCTGAAGACCTGTTTCTAGGCTGAAGAGGTTTGGCGCAAACATTCTTGGGCTCTTGTCATATGCTCTTAGTACAACTGAAACCCACATCTCTCCACAAGCACATAAAACACATTGCACACACACTCATTGACAGAACATACGACAGTTCATATGTATGCCCAAGTACATTGTAGAAATTCACACATAAATACAGGACACATCTACACATAGGTTCACACTCGGAATCTCTTCACACAGCCACACCTTAAACAACATCAGACATGATGTGGCTAATACACACTGAACTACAGTTCATGTGCATGTGGGTCCTCATGAATCCTCACACCAGAACTCCCAGCAAAGATATCCCTAGAACATTCTTCTTTTCTTGCCTAAGTCCTGTCTTAAGAATACTTTCCCACATGAAATACACTGTTTTCATGCTCACATAGAGCCCAGTGTCCAGGCTGATCTGTCCTTTACCCTAATTCTGGTTTCTAGTGTACCCAGCTTCTCACTGGGCACCAGCTACCGATGCTAGGCAACAGGCACCAGCAGGTGGCGCCATCAGGAGCCTCATTGAACCAGGAGTGCCATTAATGAGGGGAAAAAATACGCATTTCTGAGAGGAAATCCTTATTCCAGTGGATGGAAAGTCCTCCTTTTTGTGCCAGAATGAAACCCTGTGAATGGATTTTGCAGGAGCTGATGCCAAAGATGGACACTACTAGTTTGGAATGAAGGGAAGGAGAGAGAGAGCAACTTTGGTGTCAGGTTTGGACATATGTATACTTGAGCTTGGCATGCACATATGTTAGGGCTTCATAAATATGTGAGTGCTACACTATAATGCTGGGGAGTTACTTGTGTGCCTGGATGTGGGTGAAGCTGACATGTAAAGGCTTGAGGTGTAAGGTATATATGTGCTTCTGTAGGTACTGCTATATGCCGAGAACTCAGGGAGGGAAAAAGATGAAGCCATGAAAACTAGAACTCCTTACAACCAGCACACCATCAACACAGCACACACCACAGTTGTTAGCCTCCTTCCATACACTCCCCACACCACACACTCCAGGGACACACACACACACAACACACACACAGGCAGGTGCTATGCTGCCACATACAAACCCTCACCCACACACTTTCACACATATATATGGCCCTGTAGAGAACCACAGAAACACATACAGTTGCAGCGAAGATGTACACTGCTCTGCATGCACATGCATGCTTGAGTCCTCTCACACATTTGGCAGTATATCTGTCAATTCTCTTGCCCTCATTATCCCTGGAAAGGAAGAGAGGTTGAGACAGAAAAGATGACACTCATCTTTGCAGCATCCTAATGTCTGAGCCTCTGGGGATACAAGAGAGATTCGTGCCACCAGAGACAGAAAGACAGAAGGCAGAACAGAAGGGAGCAGTCTTCTACACACCCCGCCCCATTTCTGCCAGGATCCTTAGGTCTGTGCACAGCATCACACAGCAGGGACAGGAAATTTTTTAGCAGCTCTCAGAGGTACAGGAGGCAGGAGCCTCTTACCTGCAGCCAGAGTCAAATGCAATCCAACACAACCCCTTTAACCTGGGAGGCTTAAAAACAAAGGGCAGAAGTGTCTACTTCGCATAGCAAAAAGCACCCAGAGCTATGCCTAGCACATGGTAGACTCTCCATAGAGGTGACAACACCTCTGATCTCAGTCACCATTGGCTTTCAGACTAGGAGGTTGAGTAGTCTGTGGCAAGAACACTAAATAGCTGGATAACACAGCAGAACCACACTTCAGGGCTATAGATCCAGTAGATGTGGCTTACCATCTCAACTTTATCAACTCCTACCTCTGTGTACCCATCTGAGTCTTAGTGGCCCTGATGTAGTCAATAATAATAGCATGAACACAAATTGAGCTTCCCACCTGCCAGGCCCTGTTGTAAGTGCTCCACAAAGGTTCAATCTTTGAATCTGTTACTCTCTTCATTTCACAGAAGAGATGAAAACTGCTGCCCAGACCCACATCAGTGCCTGGATCCAGGCAGCTACTGGCAGAATCGGTGCTCTTCATCATGGAACTGCACCACCTCCTTTAAGATGTGCCATGTGCGTCAAATGATGTCATAGGTATAGAAGGTTTTTACAGACTGCACAGTATACTCCAAATGTGAGGATATATTGTTATGCATCCCGGCCTAGCTCATGGATGAGTAATTGCATAAGGAGGGAGAATCTCACTGAATACAGGAAACAGAAGGTGGATGGGTGCCATCTGCAACTGGCACATCATTTCAAAAAGAGAAAAATGGGTGAAGGACCAACCAAAAGGGACTCATACATCTTAGTATGGCTTCTATGTCACCTTTTAGCCAACTTGCTGCTGGCTTGGAGGTCAAACTACTTTGTAAAATATTAAAAAGATAATATTCAAGTCACCCTAAAATCCTCCCCCTCTTTATTATAATCATTGCCTCAAAAGTCTCTTTTCCCTTCTGCACCTCCTACCACCACTTCTCACCCACACTCTCTAGTGTAGACCATGTCACATGTTTTATGACATAACTTGATTATGTCTTCATAGGAGAACCTCTGTAACAACCCTCAATAGTCCGAGGACATGTCTCAGCAGTATAGTCAATATCCTCAAAGTACTAGAACAGGTTCCTATACTGTTTCAAAGACTAAGACAGGGACACCAAGAACATTTTTGCAAATTTCTTGAAGAGAAAGAAAGCTCTGGATACTGTGCTTGGTCCTCAACCTGACTTAGTCTGATATGATCTACTTCCTCCTAAGAAAGGCTTCCTGATTCTCAGAAGAGAATGATTTTGTGTGCACAAGGACAAACCTCAACTCTAGAAATCATAGTTCTCATCCTAGAGTGACTGCCATAAAAGACAGAATGGTCATTGGCCAGAGAGGGAGGATATGTGTTCAAACCACTTATACCACCTTCACTGCTAGGTTTCCCCATCTTTCTTCTCTTTTCAGAATCCTGGGAAGCCTTACCCTTCCCCAGGCTTCCCCTCCTTCCATCCCATCTTTGCTGATAAATCCATTAGCAGAGTTCTTTTCTTGTGTTCCTAGAGCTAACAAAGCAATCACAGGCATTTAGCAGCAGTGGCTGTGAACCTGTCACCATCAGCAGTGCAGTGAATGCACCTAAGCATTCCATACTCTCCATGTGATCTTGCTCCTTTTCCAGTGCCTGTCACATTCTCCTCTAATTTAGTCAAGACCCCTAATGGGCTAAGAAAGATACAATATTCTCCACCAAATTCCAAGGAACAGAGCCATAAGGAGCCTCCACAAAATGGAAGGATGCTGGAAAATACCTTTCCACCTTTCCTTCTTCATTAATGGATGGGACAGTCCCCCTCTACAGAAGCCTCTCTCCCCTTCCTACCTGCCACAGGCAGACTGATCACACGCTTCCCTCTTGCTGCCCCCTTGTGTTGGGGTCTCTCCTGGGTCCAGCCCAGGAGGGACAGCAGGGTCTCCGCTGGGTAGGGGGTGAGAGGCATGGAGTCACGACACAGACTCCGGGAGTTGGGTGGAAGCAGGCAGAGAGCGAACTGCTGCAAACTCGTTTATTCAAGGAAGTGTGGGGGTTTAAAGGGTTTGGCTAGCCAATCATTGTATGGGGTAGTCCCCTTCTTGTGACCAATGACAGCCTGTCTCTGAGCAGATCATCTCGCAGCAGGTTTCTCATGAGAATGGGACTGTAGCTGTTGTCACTCCAGCCCTGTGCAGAATGCCACATCCACAGAAGCCACTTCCTGATTTCTTCTGGCATGCAGTATGGCTAGTGCCTGACCTGCATTGTGCCATACATAACCTCCTTTTTGTTTTTATTATTGGCAAACCTGGGAGGCATGATTCTTTGCCAAGCCATTGTTGACCCCAGGTCCCAAGGGATCATCACATGTGACGGTGCCTATCTTAGGTTGCCCCATCTCATGGGGTCTTACCTGTCATTGACTACCCACCATCCTGGTGAGAAAACCCGAGGGGTGTGGCTGTCGCCTAGGATGCATGGGAGGGCCAAGTGGTGGTGGCTCTGTGGCATGTGAATGGTCCCAGCAAGTGAGAATCAACTATAGAACCTTAAAAAGACTGGGGTAGGACAGGTTTACAAATGAGAAATGGCAGATAAGATATCATATGGTGGTTCACAAGTGGTTGCCTCTTCCAATTGATAAATGGCTCCCTGTAGTAGAACCTGGTTTGTTTGGATGGTGGGGATGCGCTGAGCAAAAGCTCTGAGACATCTGAAAAGGATCAGCATGATGGTGAGAATAATTAGCATTTCTGCCAGGATAAGAAGGGAGAAAGGGTTGAAGAAAGAAATGTAAAGTTATCATTGGGAGAAACAGCTGCAAAGCCAAAGGGCACCTGTCTAACAATAACATGGAGGTCAGCATGAATAGTCATGCAAGGGCACAGTCTACAACTAAGGAGGGAGCAGTTGAGAAAGCACCTGGAAAAGAGTAAAAAGGCAGAGGCATTGAGTGTTGGGACCAAGACAAAATAATAGGGGGTTTTAACATGAACAGGTTGTTGGGTGACTGTCGTGAGCTCACCCTTAGCTCCATAAATAGCAGCATTGAGTGTCCCTAATGGTGGTAGATCAATGCAATCAAAGGAGTTGCAAAGGAATTTATGGCTGGTTGGAGGGTAGCATTACCATAAGAAGCATTAATAAGCATAAAAGCAAAGGTGTGGCTAAGGAGAAAACTTGCTTGAAGGGGAAGAATACAGCAAAATAGAGTGGCTAAAATGAAGCCTAGGAAAAGCATGGGAATCTAGGCCCACCGCACAAAACAAGTATGGCCTAAGAAGAATTGTCCAAAATGGTTTCTGGGAAGTGGTTGTAGGGAGAAAAGGAGATAAAAGAGAAAAGGGGGAATAAGTTTACAGTCCCAATCCAGACTGAGGGGTTTGGCATCATCCTCTTCATCAAGGTCGATTCCTGAGTCAGTGGCTGGGCAGATGTTTCTGGCAGGGATCCAGATCAGGATCTGTGAAGTTTCTGGAAAGATACAAGCATACCCTTGGCCCTGTGGTAAAAGAGGGTGGGGTCCCTTCCAGACACTAGTAAGAGGATCCTTCCAGCAGACTAAGGGTAAGGGCACTGTGGTTGGTTGGGATTTCCAAAGTTTATAGGCTGGGGAAGAGTCCTGCCTCATCAAAGGTGAGAAAATTGAGGGTGAAGAGAGCTTCCACCAAGGCCAAGTGGGGATCCTTGGGCGACACAGTGGACTTTTGTTTTATAATTAGTTCCTTTAGGGTCTGGTTAGTTCTCTCCACAATGGCTTGTCCTTGTGGGTTATGGGGGATCCCAAGGGAGTGTTTTATTCCCCAAGATTCCATGAAGGAATCTTGAATTCCTTGAATTCCATGAATTGGGCAGATGTGTATGTAGGGCCATTATCAGTTTTAATTGACCAGGGTACGCCCATGATCAACATGGTGGTTTTTGTCACCTTAATGACATGGGACCCCTTCTCCCCCGAGAGAGCAATAGCAAAAGTAAGCTTAGAGTAAGTGTCCACAATGACATGGACATATTTGAGGTTACCAAAGAAAGGTATGTGGGTAACATCCATCTTCCAGATAGAATTTGGGGTAAGAGCCTCTAGGATTGACTCCTTGAGGCTGTAGGGGGCCCAAGGGGGTTAGGGGGCGCATGCCTTACAGGTATGGGTTAAATGTTTGTGTTGGCTAAGCAAGAGCTCAGGGTATAGGGTTCTTAGGTTAGTGGGGGATAGATGGAACCTTTGGTGTAAACATCTAGCTTGTTCTAAAAGTGGCAAGAATGAGACAGCAATAAACTTGTCTACCTGCAAATTCCCATCAGCAATAAAGCCAGGCAGACCAGTGTGTGAACGAACATGCTCAATAAGTCTGAAGGTGGATGGCCCATTGTAAAAGGACTTGTTCAAAGTAGTTCAAAGCAGATCCTGGGCCACCTTGCGGATGAGAGCCAGATCAGAGAGGGGGTGGGGTACCAGGGCCTGCCTGTTGCATCCTGCCCTACATTAACTTTAACAGGGAAGCAGCAAAGGGTGGGGCAATGGGGTGAGTCAGCAAACTGGCAGTTGCCTGGGTGTGTCCAGGACGGATCATGCAGAGGTCCTTCCAAGGGTAAAGAGGGGAGGGGTGGTTGTCATAGGGCAGGCAGCGGGTCCGGTGGCAGTCTTTTATCATTGAAGGGTTGGTCTTCCTCTGCATCATCATAATAGGGGGCTGGGAGGGACAAGATTTTAAGAGCCAATTTCAGTTCCTCCTTAGAGCATTCCTTATGGGTGGAAATGACTTCCTCCATGGAGGAGCCTTTAAGGCTGGCAATTATGGCAAGGAGGATAGTAAAGAATGGGGTGTGGGGGTGCACCCTTCACAAACCTTGCTTTTCTTTGTGAGGAAGAGAATGCAGGACCAAATGGAAGTGTCCCAGATGGTCTCCAGACTAACCCATGGGGCTAAAACAAGAGTTTCATCCCAAAAGCCATAGAGGCCTTGTTGTTTCACTTTTAAGCCACATTGCAGGAGGAGGGCCTTGAGACCCTGCAATTGCAGCATCTTCTGATGGGGAGGGAGGTTGCCCATTATGGCGTGGTGGTGTTTGGCGGGGGGATAGGCTGTAACACCACTGAATAAAGGAGATAACCCAGATCAAAAATGATAGCACACATTGCGGAAGAGGGGGCAGATAGAATGGAAGAGCCAAAGGAAGGGTATGACTTCTTACAATGCAACTGCCCAGATAGAAATTGGCCTTGATATCCAAGACCTTGCAGTGTCTAGCAATACTTTCGCAAGACCCTCAAAATAGAAGAAAAAGATGATGACATCAAATTAAAAGAGAGACTAATGGAGAGAGGGAGGGGATATGATGGAGACTGGAGTTCTAAAGTGGAATGGGGGAGGGGAGGGAAATATCAGGTGGGGTTTTTTGTATGTAAGTATAGAAGTTGTCAATAAAAAGAATAACAATTAATAAAAAAAAAAATGATAGCCCAAAGGATAATCATGTAAACCATAACACCTATTGCTGGGCCAGCTGAGACATACATACAGAATGTTTAGGACCCATGTGTCTTGTGCTTAGTGGGAGATTTCAGTGGGTAGTTACTCCACAGCTGTATGCCCACGCAGTATCTCTGGGGAAGCTCAGCCATCGGCCTCGCCTTGGTTCCGAACCTGGGTGGATCAGACTCTTATGTGATTTTTCCGGGATGAACCAAGAGTGGAGGGGATGACATGGGCTTTGGGACCATGCAGCGATGTGTGCCTTCCTACCGGGGAGGACGAACAAAAAGAAAAGGGGGGAGGAGGGGGCTGCCTGCTCACCCTCATGCAGCCATCAGCACACAGAACTCACCGACGATCAAGAAGGGGGTGTCTTGCCAATGCCAAGGTGGCTACTCACTGATGATCAAGGAGGGGGCATCTCGCCAATGCCAAGGGGGCAGAGGGTCCCTGTTTGGGTGCCAGATGTTGGGGTCCCTCCTAGGGCCAGCCCAGGAGGGACAGCAGGGTCTCCTCCAAGTAGGGGGTGAGAGTCCCGGAGTCACGACACAGACTCCGGGAGTTGGGTGGAAGCAGGCAGAGGGTGAGCTGCTGCAAACTCATTTATTCAAGTAAGTGTAGGGGGGTTAAAGAGTTTGGCTATCCAATCATTGTATGGGGTGGTCCCCTTCTTGTGACCAATGACAGCCTGTCTCCAGGCAGATCATCTTGCAGCAGGTTTCTCGCGAGCATGGGACTGTAGCTGTTGTCATGCCAGGCCTGTGCAGAATGCCACATCCACAGAAGCCACTTCCTGGTTTCTTCTGGCATGCGGACTAGCTAGAGCCCAACCTGCATTGTGCCATACACCCTTGCCCTCAGCTTGTACTCTACTTCCTGACATCTCTCTTCTCCTTCCATTCCATAAAACTTTTTCCAAGCATGGATCACGAGCCACAGCATTAGAACACCTGAAACAGAGTAAACCTCAGCTGTGAAGATCCACCCCAGACCAAATGAATCAGAACTTGGGGAAGGAGAGGAATACCTAGGAAAATGCTCTCTGCAAAGCCTCTTCACGACTCAGGTACATTTTCGTATAGCAAGATCCATCCTTCCAATGCCACATGAATTACATCCACCAGCCTTCCTCCAGCTAAGTATAGGTGTTCAGATATATACAAGCTCTGCAACTTAAGTGAGAAGCATTGTTATGGAAACACCTATTATAATCTAGAATTAGGTCTGGACTATGAACTCAATACTGCCAAAAACACACTGAAGGAATGCTGGCAAATCACCATGCATGTTTGTCTCTGCTTCCTTGTCCTCATTAAAAAGAGCAGAAAAAGTAAAAATGTATTAAAAGGCAGAAGCTTTGAATAAAGGACATATGTTTCTATTATTGTATGAGGAATACTTGAGAGCAAGGCACACTGTCTGTCAGAAGATCCTATTCCCACCTTGTTAGAACAACAAGGACAAAAGAAGCAAGAAGCTTCACCTTCAGTCCTCACTGCTTTTTGAGAGCTCTTTCCCAAGCTTGTTCTGAACCCAACAGAAGAAAGGGAGTTGAGATAGAGGTTATGCACTGATGAAAGGAGCTTGGTCCTCTTGGAATGGGCCTCCTCTACACTCATACCTGGGTCTGCCCAGAACCAGTCACCCCCATCAAAGATAGTGGTTCCAGTCCTCTGCACCAGCTCTTCTCCCTCTAATTACTCTTTATACACTCTGGTGACAGGCCCTCCAACCAAATTACAATTGATTCTTCTTCTTTTGGATCAATGCCATCAACCAAGAACAGAGAGGACAAATCCAAACCTGCCCCCTAGGAAGCCAATGGCCCAAAGCAAAGCCAAGCAAAGAAGCCTGCCCTTACAAACTGCACATGCACACTCCTACGTGCATACATGCTCATCCCATGGTCTGGAAGCACATGGCTGAGTTTGTGCACCAAAAGCATTCAACCCCAGACACATATCCACACGAAGACACATTTGTAGTTCAATATACATGTATAAACACCCTCATCTCTCTCTACACATTTACATCAAAAAATCACACACATGCACTCATACACAGGGTCATATATACTTGTTGTTGACTGGAAGGAAATACATGTTCTGTCCAAGTACTGTGCAGAATTCAAGCACATCATGGTCCCTGTCCTGCTGCCCTCCTAGCTGCACTCTCAGAAGCACACCCTGCTGTCAAAGATGACCCCAGAATGCTATGGCAGACCTCTAAGCAGAAGCTCTTCTGATCTCCCTCTACTGGGATGTACCTTTCCTGCTAATCTCTCAGGTGGAATGGTATTGGAGATATGCCCAGCCACTTTTCCACCAGGCAGAGCCCCAATAACTTCTGAGGCCCCAAACAATTAAAATGAGGTGACAGTCCTGACAAACACCAATACAGGATAATAGCCACCTCCCTACTCCCAACCAGCACAAATATGGGAACTGAAATATAGAGGAGAAAGAAGGCAGAATGGGCACCAACTCAGTAGTGGACAGGAAGATGATCAAGGCCTCAGACTACACCAATCCTGCCTTGTGGTCATTTAGCTTTATTTCTCCTCCTCCTTTCTCTCTCTCTCTCTCTCTCTCTCTCTCTCTCTCTCTCTCTCTCTCTCTCATTGCTGGGACAAAATACCTGGCCAAAAGTAGCTTACTGATGGAATTTATTTCAACTAACAGTTCCAGAGGGTAAAGTCCATCATGGAGAGGAAAGCATGGCAGGAATAGGGGCTGGCTTCCATCGTTAAATTAGTAAAGAGGAAGTAGAGAGTAGTACAAACTGAATGCCCAGCTACTGTTCTCCTTTTCATATGGTCCAGGAACCAAGTCTATGAGATGGTGCCACCTACAGTTAGGGTGGGTCCTCCCACCTCAAATAACCCAATCTAGAAAATCCTTCACAGACATTATCAGAGATTTTTTTTCCATGTTGATTCTTAATCCTGTCAAATTGATAAACAGAGATTAACAGTCTCTCTCTCTCTCTCTCTCTCTCTCTCTCTCTCTCTCTCTCACCATTGGCCTCATTTCAGTTCATAATTACAGAGATGCAAAATATCAGAAATATAAAATCCCTTGTAAATTATTGTCACCCCTGCCCATATTCTCTGTATAAATTTCTTTATTGACATTCTTCAGAAATGACTCTCAATTGTATTAAACATATTAACAAACACAATGGGAATAGAGAATCTTGTCAAATGGCCAGTCCTTTGGCTGAGTAGATTTTACAAATTTCTCAAAATAGAGTCATTTTCCTTCCCTTCAGGTCAGCCTACTGCCATGAAGTAGAAGGGAGTCATGATGGGTCATCCTGATTCAAAAAAAGACCATTACAACACATCTGTACTCATAATGTCCCTAAATGTGACTGTGACTACAACTGCAAAGACTGTTGAGAGAAACGACAAGGGTAATCACACCTGGACACATAGGTAACTGTGGCCTCTTTAAGGCAAAAGAAAGATCATAAAAACTCTGAGATAGGGGCTGGGGAGATGGCTTAGTGGTTAAGGTGTTTACCCACAAAGCCTAAGGAATCCAGTTCAATTCCCCAGAACCCACATAAACCAGATGCACAATGTGGTACATGTGTCTTGAGTTTGTTTTCAGTGGCTGGAGGCCCTGGTGCGCCCATTCTCTTTCTTTCTATGCCTCTCTTTAGCTTTCAAAATAAATAAATAAATATAAATTTTTAAAAATCTCTGAGATAGAACTATAGAACTCCTCAATTGTACTTCATTTCTAATTTTTAAAAATTCTTTGTATTGACAACTTCTATGTGTCTATATTTTGATCACAATCCCATCTTAATACCTTCTCTTTTCCTCTCTCCCTTATCCACTTCCACTGATCTTCCTCTTTCCAAATAGTCACTTTGCTACTTTAATGACTTTTTTGTCCTACCCCACCATCCATAATGGAATGTTGATGGGCCAAATATTGTACAGGTCTTGTGAACATAGCAACAGTTGATGTGAGGTCAAGAATGCAATGGTCACTTCAAATCCAAAAGCCAGTGATCCAAAGCACTCCTCCCCATCCTCTGGCTCTTTCACTTTTTCTTCCCTCCTACAATCCTTGAAAGGGATGACATAGATATCTTGTTTAGGGATGAACACTCAAAAGTCACTTACTCTCAACCTTTTGATGTTTTTGAATCTCTCCAGTAATCACTGTCAACAGCAAAAAGAAGATGATCTTATCAACAGCATTATCCACTCATTCAAAGTACTTTGGTTCACTTCTTTTATAGATTACATTTTTAATTAGTGAAAAAAATAGATTTCCATATGCCCTTTTGTATATCTTCAATACTCCAACTCCTATCATTACACAAACCTTTCAGCTCCTAGTCTTATTTTCCCCTCCCCTTAAGCCCCCTTCCTTCTTAACCATCTCATGACCTATTTCTAACCTTCCTGACTCTTAAAACCAATTTACACATAAATCTAAAAATTCAAAGCTAGGATCTGCATATGGAGAGGACATGCAGCATTTTTCTTTCTGAACCTGTGTTACCTTACTCAGTATAATACTTTCCTTTCTTTACAGCTGAACAAAACCCCATTATGTATATGTACTGCATCTTTACTACCCATTCATCAGTTGATGGGCATCTAGGTTGATTTTATTTCCTAACTATTGTGACTAAAGTTATGTGCAGATATCTCATATCTCTGCTGTATAGAGTCCTTAGAGATTATTCCCAGGAATGGTATAGCTAGGTCATTGGTAGTTATATCTGTAGCTTTTTGAGATAACTTCACACTGATTTTCATAGTGGATACACTATTTTTCACTCCGATCAACAATGAATAAAGGTTCCTTTGCCCCCGCACCCTTACCAACACTGGAATTATTGATAATATCCATTCTGACTTGAGCATGTTGAAATCTCAAAGTAGTTTTAACCTATATTCCCCTGATGACCAAGGATGTTGAATACTTACAAAATATTTTTGGTAGTGCAAGTATCTCTAAGGTAGTGAGAAGAGTCTTCCAGATATATGCCTAGGAGTTCTATAGCTGGATCCCTCCAAGGCTCACGGACCATTGCAGAAGAGGAGGCGGAAAGAATGGAAGAGCCAAAGGAAGGGTATGACTCCTTACAATGCAACCGCCCAGACAGAAATTGGCCTTGATATCCATGACCTCACAGTACCTAGCAATCCCTTTGCAAGACCCTCATAATAGAAGAAAAAGATGATGACATCAAATTCAAAGAGAGACTAATGGAGAGAGGGAGGGGATACAATGGATATTGGAATTCTAAAGGGGAATGGGGGGAGAGGAGGGAAGTATCATGTGTTTTTTTGTATGTAAGTATAGAAGTTGTCAATAAAAAAATATTTTTGGTCATTTACGTTTCTTCTTGTGAGAGCTCTCTGTCCAGTTTCATAGACCATTCTGATTGAGTTGGTTAATTTCTAAGTGTTTAATTGTTTAAGAAATTCTAGAACAGGTAAAATGGCAGCATAGTTGCAACGCCAAACGCTATCAGGGAGGTATTTAAGCAAAACTATACTCTTCTGAAAAGTGCAGAATACTTTTTTCCGGGAAACAGTGGCAAAGGAGGAGACAGCCAGAATCCCACTGTGGAGCTTATGGCCAGATCCTCGGCAGCCAAGTCAACAACAGCCGTAATCCACCATGGGCTTGAGCCACCGAGGCCCCGATCAGCCATGGCCCCACCCACCAGGCGTGTCTAGTAGCAGCAATAGAGACCAAACAAGTGGACTTTCCAACTTCATCAGTCTCCTTTCAGAGCCCAGAAATCTAAAAAAAAAAAAAAAAAGCCTGCTGAGCTACTGAAAGAGATACAGGGGAACAGTGTGAGCAACTACAGGCTTTCTGAACTTACCCATCTCCCAACTATCAAAACCCCGAACTGCCAGCATTCAGCTCCCAGCAGCAGCACATCCAGCACAGTGGAGCCAAGCTCAAGCTCCACAACACAACACCAGCAGCGCCGCCAGCACAACTGAGCCTGGGACATCCAGCACAACTGAGGTGAGCTCAAGCTCACAGCACAACACCAGCAGAGATCCAGCACAGCTGAGCCAAGCTCAAGCTCCACAGCTCAGGGAATGAGGTGGGCACTCAGCATTGCTGAGTTTGGAATCCACACCAAAAGGTAAACAAGGCCAGTTGACAAAAAAAAAAAAAAAAAGTACATAGGCCTGCATTGGAAGTGCTAATCTCTCTTTCCAGGTCAGGGCAGGTTATGGGTTACATATTTGTGGTTGGATTTAACATTTTCAAATAAGCTGAACATGGGGTGTTGAATATTGCTGCCTTTAATACTTTTAGATTTATAGGGTCTTTATCTTTTGCTTTTGTCATTATTGGAGGCAGGGTCTGATCCAGATCCAGGCTGACCTGGAACTCAATCCAGAACAGAAGCCTCTAACTCCTAGCTGACAGGATTAAGGGTGTAGAGACACACACCCTTAAGGATTTTGACCTTATATGACAGTTTGTTTTAATTCCCAAACTTGTATACTCTGTCCTCATTTTAATTGAATGTGTATTTTGCTCAGTTGAAGTTTAGAACTTGCCAGTAAATTGTTCCACCAGTCCACTACAATACTTGCTTAACAAGCAAACTCAACAACTAGGATTACTTCTGAGGTTGGATTTGGGTACAAGTGCTACACTTGGCACCTTAAACTCATATCCTGAAAGTATATAAAGGTGGATCACCACATCTAAGAACACTGCAGATAAATAGAAAACCTAAGCATCAAATCAATTCAGGATGCAAAAGTCACTACATTATAATACAAAAAAACACAAAGAATCAAGACAAGGCAATCCCACCAAAAATTACAAATCCATCAAAATTGTTCACCAATGAGACTGTTTTAGATGAAGTTCCTGACAAAGATTTCAAAAGAATGATGTAATCTGTACTTAATGAAAGAAGAAATAAAAGAAGAAATGAAAGGAACCAGAGAAGAAAACAAAGGAATTAAAGAACAAAAGAAACTCATGAAAGTGAACACAGGAAACCAGCTTAATGAAATAAAAAGGTCATTACAGAACATGAGTAAGGAAATAGAAATATTGAAGAAAAACTAGGCTGAAATCCTAGCTCTGAAGAACACAGTCAGTGAAATAAAAAACTCTGTGGAAAGTCTCACCAGTAGAATGGATGAAGGAGAGGACAGAATATCTAAACTAGAAGACCAGGTGGCAGACCTAATACAGCCCAACAAAGAGAAAGACAAGCTAATAGAAAGGTATGAATGTGAATTCCAAGACATCCAGGACACTATGAAAAGATCAATCATAAGAATTCAAGGTATAGCAGAAGGGGAAGAATTTCAATCCAGAGGCTTAGTAGGTGTTTTCCACAAAATCATAGAAGAAAATTTTCCCCAAATTGGGAAAGAAATGCCAATGCAGATGCAAGAAGCTTTTAGAACACCAAACAGACAAAACCTAGAAAGATCCTGTCCTCACCATGTTATAATTAAACTACTAAACATGCAAACCAAAGAAAATATATTGAAAGCAGTTAGAGAGAAAAAGCAAGTGACCTTCAAAGGGAAACCCATCAGGATCACAGCAGATTACTCAACACAAACTTTAAAAGCCAGAAGGGCCTGGAGTGATGTATTCCAAGTTCTGAAAGATAAAAACTGTCAACCAAGATTACTTTATCCTGCAAAGCTTTCTATCCAAATTGATGGAGAAATAAGGATATTCCACAACAAAGACAGGCTAAAGGAATTTATGGCAACTAAACCAGCTCTACAGACTATATTAGCAGTAATCATTCAAGCTGAAGAGAAAGCAAAACACACATAGCAGGAAATAGGAAAAAATAAACCATACTCAAATAACAGTTTAAACAAGTGAGTAAAGGGAAAACAGGAAGAACTACAAAACAAAAAGAATGGTGAGAATAAATACATATCTTTCAATAATAACTCTTGATATCAATGGCCTCAATGCCCCAACCAAAAGACACAGGCTTGCAGATTGGATTAAAAAGCAGGATCCTACCATCTGTTGCTTCCAGGAATCTCACTTCTCAATAAAATATAGAAACCTTCTTAGGGTGAAAGGTTGGAAAAAGGTATTTCAAGCAAATGGGCCTGGGAAACAAGCAGGGGTTGCTATCCTAATTTCTGACAGTATATACTTCAAACCAACATTAGTGAGGAAAGATAAAGAAGGTCATGTTATAATGATTAAAGGAACACTCCAACAGGAGGACATTACAATCCTAAACATATATGCTCCTAACATGGGGGCTCCCAATTACATCAAACAAATAGTATTAGACTTAAGGTCAGAGATAACTCCAAACACACTTGTAGTGGGTGACTTCAATACCCCACTCTCATCACTTGATAGGTCTACCCAGCAAAAAGTAAACATAGAGACATCTACATTAAATGATGTTATGGAACAAATGGACCTGACAGATATATACAGAACATTCCATCCAAATGCTGAAGAATATACATTTTTCTCAGCAGCACAGGGAACATTCTATAAGATAGACCATACAATAGGACACAAATCAAATCTTATCAAATACAGGAAAACTGAAATAATCCCTTATATGCTATCTGACCACAGTGAGATTAAACTGCAAATCAGCAACAAGAAAAACTACAGACCATACAGAAATTCATAGAGAATAAACAGTACATTATTGAACAATGTATGGGTCATTGAAGAAATTAAAAATAAATCAAGAAATTCATAGAATCAAATTATGATGAGAATACAACATACCAAAACTTTTGGGACACAATGAAGGCAGTAATAAGAGGGAAATTTATAGCTCTAAGTGCCTATATTAAGAAATTAGAGAGTTCACAACTAAACAATTTAATGCTTCACCTTAAGGCCTTGGAAAAAGAAGAACAAGGCAAACCAAAAATCAGTAGATGGGAAGAAATATTAAAGGTTAGGGCAGAATTTAACGAAATGGAAACAAAAAAAAAATCAAAAAAAATCAATGAAACAAAAAGTTGGTTCTTTGAAAGGATAAACAAGATTGATAAACCCTTAGCAAATCTGACCAAAAGAAAGAGAGAAGAGACAAAAATTGATAAAATTAGAAATGAAAAGGCAACATCACAGCAGATACCAAAGAAATTCAGAAAATCATACAGACATACTTTAAGAAATGGATGATTTCCTGGATTCATATGATGTACCAAATTTAAATCAAGATGAGATAAACCATTTAAGGAGACCTATGACAACTACAGAGAACCAAGCAGTTATAAAAAGTCTCCCAACTAAAAAAAGCCTAGGCTCACATGGATTCACTACTGAATTTTACCAGACATTCCTGAAAAACTAACACCAATGCTTCTCAAACTTTTCCATAAAATAGAAAAGGAAGGAATTCTACCGAAAACCTTCTATGAAGCCAGGATCACCCTGATACCCAAACTGGACAAAGACAGATCAGAAAAAGAAAAGTACAGACCAATCTCATGCATGAACATAGATGCAAAAAATTCTCACCAAAATACTGGCAAACAGAATGCAAGAACATATCAGAAACATTATTCACCCCTACCAAGTAGGCTTTATCCCAGAGATGCAGGGATGGTTCAACATACACAAATCCATAAATGTAATACACCATATAAATGGTCTGAAGGACAAAACTCACATGGTCATTTCAATAGATGCAGAAAAGGCATTTGACAAAATCCAACATCCCTTCATGGTAAAAGTATTATAGAAACTGGGAATAGAAGGAAAATATCTCAACATAATAAAAGCTATTTATGACAAAACTACAGCCAACATAATACTAAATGGGAGAAAACTTGAAGCTTTTCCACTAAATTCAGGAACAAGACAAGGGTGTCCACTTTCCCCACTCCTATAGTACTGGAAGTCTTAGCTATAGCAATAAGACAAGAGACACTCATAAAAGGGATACACATTGGAAGGGAAGAGATCACATTATCATTATTTGCAGACAATATGTTTCTATACATAACAGCCCCTAAAGATTCTACCAGCAAACTGTTACAGCTAATAAACGCTTTTAGCAATATAGCAGTATACAAAATAAACACACAGAAATCAGTAGCTTTTCTATACACTAACAACAAACATGTAGAGGATGAAATCAGGGAATCTCTCCCATTCACAATTGCCTAAAAAAAAAAATAAAAAGTAAAATACATTGGTATAAACTTAACCAAGGAAGTGAAGAGAGAACTTTTAAAAACTTGAGCGAGAAATTGCAGACCACACAAGGAAATGGAAAAACATCCCATGCTCTTGGGTTGGAAGAATCAGTATTGTGAAAACGTCAATCTTACCAAAAGCAATTGACACATTTAATGCAATCCCCATTAAAATCCCAATAGCATTCTTCACAGACATAGAAAAAAACAATCCTAAAATTCATCTGGAAACACAAAAAACTCAAATAGCCAAAACAATTTTGCGCAACAAATATCAGGCTGGTGGTATTACCATACCCAATTTTAAGTTATATTACAAAGCCATAGTAACAAAAACAGCATGGTACTGCCACAAGGACAGACAGATAGATCAATAGAACAGAAGACCCAAATATTAATCCAGGCAGCTATCGCCACTTGATTTTTGACAAAAATGCTAAAAATATTCATTGGAGAAAAGATAGCCTCTTCAACAAGTGGTGCTGGGAAAACTGGATATCTGTATGTAAAAGGATAAAAATAGATCCTTGTCTCTCTCCATGCACAAGAGTCAAGTCCAAATGGATCAGGGACCTTAATATCAGACCTGAAACTCTGAAATGGCTAGAGGAAAAGGTAGGGGAAAACCTTCAACATATTGGCATAGGCAAGGACTCTCTGGGTATAACCCCAATTGCTCAGGGAATAAAACCGCTAATCAACCACTGGGACCTCATGAAATTACAAAGATTTTGTACAGCAAATGATACTGTAAATAGAGCAAAGAGACAACCACCAGAATGGGAGAAAACCTTTGCCAGCTATACATCTTACAGAGGATTAATATCCAGAATATACAAAGCACTCAAAAAACAGAATAATAAGAAATCAAACAATTCATTTAAAAAATGGGCTATGGTACTAAATAGAGAGTTCTCAGAAGAAGAAATACAGATGGCATATAATCATCTAAAAAAGTGTTCCACATCCTTAGCCATCAGGGAAATGCAAAACCACCACAAGCATTTAGCTTCATTCTTCTACATGTAGATACTCACTTTTCCCATGATCATTTGTTGAAGTTTCTGTCCCTTCTTCAATGTGTATTTTTAGTATCATCAAAAATCAGGTGGCTATAGTTGTAAGGATTGATATCTGGGCCCTCTATCCTACTCCATTGATCTACCTATTTCCTCTTGTATCAGTTATGTTGTTTTTATTACTATGGCTCTGTAGTATTACTTGAAATCAGGTAGAGTGATACCTCCAGCATTATTCTTTTTGCTCTGGATTACTTTGTCTATCTGGGGTCTTTTCTATTCTGTGAAGAATGGTGCTGCAATTTTGATTGGGATTATATTGAATCTGCTGATTGGTTTTGGTGGGGTGGCAATCTTCACAATATTAACTCTTCTAATCTATAAGCATGGGAGGGTTTTCCATCTTCTAGTTTCTTACTCCATTTCTTTCTTCAGATTTTTAAAGATTTCATTGTAGAGGTTTTTTACTTCCTTCATTAGGTTTATCCAAGGTATTTTAAAAAATACAAGGTGGTATGTTGTTGAGCCCTAAGAGGCCCAGGCGCGAGGCCCAGTGGAACTTCCTGAGCCTGGCTAGAGTTTGGCGACCTGTCTTTGGCCTATTACTCCCGCTTAGGAGTGACTCAGCAAGGCCTAAGCCAAAACTGCCTCCGCCCAGCTACTGCTAATGTGGTAAAATACTATTGACCCCTACACCTTTATCCCATCCTGAGACCCCACCCTCTTTCTCAATGCTATATAAACATCTTCCTACTACAATAAAACGAGTTCCTGCTTTGACAAGACTCCTGACCCAATGTGTTTTTCTCTCTGGTGCTTTGGAGGAGGGGGTTCTGGGTCGCCGACATTCACCATCCAGCTCAGCCCCCAAAAGGAACCGGCTGGACCGGCTCCTTCTTCAGCCCTACCTGCTGGAGGAACCGGGCAGTATGTGTGTATGTTGCACATAAATGTGTGATGCAGCACCACATGTGCTTGCCTTCAATGGCCATAGGAGACCATTGGGTGTCCCCCTCCATCACTCACCCACTTGTTTTTCCTTGTGATGGAGTCTCTTACTGATTACAGAACTTCACATGTCCCAGCAATTCTTTGGTCTCAACTGGCATTACAGACATGTGTGGTTACACCCAAATGTTTACGTGGGTTCTAAAAATTCAAAGTCAATCTCAGCCCCCTCAGTTGTTCATGCTTGCACAGGAAGCTTACTTAGCTTCTGGGCCATCTCTCCAGCCCTGTCTTTTATTGAGGCTATTATGAATGAAACTATTAGTATATAAGAAAGCTACTGGGGCTGGAGAGATTGCTGTGGTTAAGGCACTTGCCTGCAAAACCTAATGACCCAGATTCAATTCCACAGCACCCAGCACCCACGTAAAGCCAGATGCACAAAGTAGTCTATGATTTGGAGTTTGTTTGCAACAGCTAGAGGCCCTGATGAACCCATTCATTCATTCCTTCTCTCTCTCTTTCTCCCTCCCCCTGCAAATAAATAAATAAAAATATTTTAAAATGAAAGCCTCTGATTTTTGTATGTTAATTTTCAATCCTGCTATTTTACAAAAGTATTTATCAGCTCAGTTTTCAGATGGAGCAGGTGGAGTCTTCAGGTTCCCTTACATATAAAATCATATCATCTGAAAATAAGGATATTTAACTTCATCTTTTGATATTTGTATCCCTTTTATTTCCTTCTCATATTGCTCTAGCTAAGACTTCAAATACTATGTTGAATAGGAGTGGAGTGAACACTCTTATCTTGCTCCTGATTTTAGTGGGAATTCTTTGAATTTTTTCCAAATAACATGATGTTGACTAGAGGTTTGTTGTATGTAAGTTGTATAATGCTAAGATGTGTTCCTTTAATACTTAGCCTATCCAGAATTTTACTATGAAGGATGTTGAATTTTGTCAAAGGCTTTTTTTCTGTATCAGTGGAGATGATCATGTGATTTCTGTCCTTAAGTCCATTTATGTGATAATTTACATTTATTGATTTACATATGTTGTACCATCCCTGAATCTGTGGAAGGAAGCCCACTTAACCATGGCATGTGATCTTCTTGATTTGTTCTTGAGTTTGGTTTCCAAGTATTTTATTGAGAATTTTTGCATCTATGTTCATTAGGGAGATTGATCTATAATTTTCTTGCTACTGTGTGCATTTATCTGGTTTTGTTACAGAGTAATACTGACTTCATAGAAAGAGTTTGGAAATGTTCTTTCCCTCTCTATCTTATGGAATACAAAGGAATTGGTTTTAGTTCTTTTTAAAGGTCTGGTAGAATTCTACAGCAAATGCATCTGGACCCAGCTTCTTTTTATTTGGGAGATTTTCTTATTACTGTTTCAATTCATTGCTTGTTATATATCTGTTTTGATTATTTATTTCATTTTGTTAGGTGTGTACATATAGAAATCCATCCATAACTTTTAGGCCATCAAATTTGGTAGAATATAGATTTTTAAAGTATGACCTTATGATTTTTCTGAATTCTGTTGGTATATTGTATAATATCTCCTTTTCATCTCTAATTTTATTGATTTATATCTTTTCTCTCTCTTGGTTTATTTGGCTAAGGGTTTATCAATCTTATTAATCCACTGATTCTCTGTATTTTTTACCCTTATATTTCATTAATTTATGACATCATCTTAGTTATTCTTTCCATCTACTATTTTGGGGTTTGGTGTATTCTTGACTGTAAGGTACATTATTAAGCTATTTATTTGAGTCACTATGTAGTTTTTTAATACAGGTACTTAGAGCTATAAACTCTTAGGACTACCTTCATTGTATTTCATATGTTTTGATTTTTTCTTTCCTTCTGTATTCCATAACCCATTTTCACTCAAAAGTGTATTATTGAATATTCATAAGTTTATGTGTTTTGTTACATTGTGAACAAACAGATGTTATTTTAATTTTCCTATATTTGTTGAGACTTACTTTGTGTCATAACATGTGATGTATTTCAGAGAAGTTCCAGGGGCTGCTCAGAAGAATGTGTATTCTATAGTGTTTGGGTAGACTGTTTTGTAAGTTGTTAGATCTGTTTGATCTATGATGCCATTTAATTGCAATGTTTCTTCATTTGCTTTTTAACAATATTTATTTATTTATTTATTTATTTATTTATTTATTTATTTATTTATGAGAGAGAGATACAGAATTAGGCAGGTAGAGAGACAGAGAGAGAGAAAGAGAGAGAGGGAGAGAGAGAGAATGGGCGTGCCAGGGGCTCTAGCCACTGCAAACGAACTCCAAATGCATGTGCCCCTTGTGCATCTGGCTTATGTGGGTCCTGGAGGGTCAAGCCTCAAACTGGGGTCCTTAAGCTTCACAGGCAAGAGTTTAACCACTAAGCCATCTCTCCAGCCCCTCTTCATTTACTTTTTTGTCCAGATAACCTGTCTACTGGTGATAATGGTGTATTAAAGTCACCCACTATTATTGTGTTGGGGGTTAATCTCTGACTTCATATTTAGTAGCATTTGTTTTATGAAGTTATGTGTACTTATATTGGTATATTAGTTCTTTCTTGTTGCTAGGACAAAATACTTGACAAAAATCAGTTTAATGGGGGAAGAGTTTATTTAAACTTACCATTCCATTTTATAGTCTGTCATGGAAGGGAGGACATGGGAGAATGAACTTCATTTGCAGTCTTTATCTGAATTTATTTAATTCTCATCATCAGAGACCATTACTCTGTCATTGGTAGATTTTGAATAGGACATGTTGTCTTTATTTTCATGTATTTGTGGTTTGGTAGATTTTTGTTGTTGCTGTTGTTTATTGCTTTTTTCTTACTTTTTGTTTTTTATTTATTATTTTACTTTATGTTTTACACTGGGACTTTGATACCAGAGGTTAGCTCATTGATGGTGTGTTTTAAATCTAGCTCACCTTTCTTTCAGTGAAGATGCTTGCCATGTTCAAGAGGGTACTTGACGATCCACCAAAGGTTATTGGTACGACCCTCCTTGCTGAAGATGCCATATGCTGTTCGGACAGAACAAGGAGAGGACTGGCTAGAATCTGGAAGAGAGTCAGTCCCCAGACAGTTAGCTTCTCTAGTGCCATAAGGCACTACAAGTGACTGGGGGAAAAGGACCAACATCTGTCTAAGCAACTAGTGTTCTAAGCTACCCAGCAGCAAACAACATGATGTGGTGCTCATGCAAGTGCAGTAGTGGCACACAGCCATGGTGGGTTACCAGCTGCTCTAGATTTGACTAACCATTCCACTCAGTGAAATGGAACCCATACCTGGAAATGTGAAACAACTCAGAATCATATCCAAAAATGAGCCTGCTCTCCAATATCAAGCTCCCACCAATAGTGGGATACAAGAGGGCCTACACCTATTAAATTCTCTCTAAAATAATAATGGTTGGCTATGTATCTTGCACTGACCTCACTCTCTGTTGTAGAATCTGCTTCTCTCTTTCAGATGGATGAAGAACCTGAGGAGAGAATCAGCCTATCACACCTCACCAGGGCACCAGCTGAAGCCATAGAGTTATAGGGGAAGACAGCAAGAGTGCTGCTTTATCGGTGAACCTGGTACTCACAAGGGTGAAACACAAAGAACACTCAACCCCTACCAAATCAGATATCCAGAGACACAGAGACTCACAAAACCTTGTCACTGAAATATACCTAAAATGAACCCAACATGGCTCAGGGAAATTCGTGGAAGAGGGGGTGGAAGATTGTTAGAGCCATGAGCTGGGTCATTATACACAGAGTCATTGCCTCTCTCACATAACTGATGGCTACCCCCATAAGGCAAGACCCACATTACCCATGGGGGAAGGACAGGGAGAAAGCTAGTGACTATTGTTACAGGCTGTGCTAGGAGGTATTATGAATAGAACTAAGTGCCCTGAACACCAATCTAGTCAGTGAAGAACACCTCAACCCTAATACAAGCTAGACCCTTTTTTTTTATTGTGTAAAAAATTTAATATATTTTTATTAGTTGTGTATATAGTATACATACAGCCATAATCATTAGCTTTCTCCCTGTCCTTCCCCCATGGGTAATGTGGGTCTTGCCTTATGGGGGTAGCCATCAGTTATGTGGGAGAGGCAATGACTCTGTGTATAATGACCCAGCTCATGGCTCTAACAATCTTCCACCCCCTCTTCCACGAATTTCCCTGAGCCATGTTGGGTTCATTTTAGGTATATTTCAGTGACAAGGTTTTGTGAGTCTCTGTGTCTCTGGATATCTGATTTGGTAGGGGTTGCGTGTTCTTTGTGTTTCACCCTTGTGAGTACCAGGTTCACCGATAAAGCAGCACTCTTGCTGTCTTCCCCTATAACTCTATGGCTTCAGCTGGTGTCCTGGTGAGGTGTCATTCTCCTCTGGACTATAACACAATGGAGGAAGGGGTATTGTTTGTGTTGCAAATCCCATAATTTCACATTGCCAAGCCCCTCCTCTGGTATTTGCCTATGCTTCCTTGAGGATCCTTCAACTTCAGGTTTGCATTTCCAGTAAGAATGGGCACTGGAGTCCTTAGATGGTGTCCCCTGTGGTCAAGGACTTCAAGCTGTACTCAGGGTGCACAGGGCTCTTCCTGGTGTGGCTTCAGGTCACAGGCCCTGATCTCCATGATGCAATTTCCATCTATGGAGTACATTCTATTAATTCTTATTTTGATACTTTTTCTCTTTCATCAGGTCACTCTGAGGCTGTTTCTAGTCTGCCATCTTACTCAGAAGTCTCTACTCATACCTTATTAATCTTTCTCCTTGTTAGAATGTCTCAATTCCTTCACCTTATCTTTATGGTCCATACCATACTCTCCTTTATTTTTTCTGTTGGTGAGGTTTTATATATACTTTTTATTTTACATACTGTGTTTTCCATATCTAGAATTTCTGATTGGTTTTTTCATCAGTATTTCTATCTCATTACTAATGTTTTATATCAACCTCCTTGCTTTGGTCAGATGATTTTCTGTGTTCTCTTGGGATTCCTTCTGGAGTTTGTTTTTTCTTTGATTTCTTTGAACATACTTACAATCTTTTTTTTTTTAATTCTATACCACTGGAAGTCATTGCTGAGTTATTATTGTTGTCTTGATTTTTCATGTTTCTTAGATTACTGCATGGGGATATTCACATTTCAGGTTATTTTGTTGCTTGGATTTTCTGTTTTAGCAGCTGTATTCTTATGTGTGTAGTTCAAAATTTTTATCTTCAGTCTAGGAACTAAAGGTGCCTGATGTAGCCTTTATATAACTCCCAAAGTAGAACACTAACAGCAGGAGTATCCAAAACTGGTAAATATGCCTGCTATGCAAATGTCATATTAGCAAATTAATGACAGTGGCCCCTTTAACTTCAATGACTATTGATAGATTAGCTACCAAAGCTGGTAGGTAGTATGCTTGTGATGCAGAACTGGGGAGACTCACGGGTGTTTCCCAGACCTGTAAACCATAAATTTTGGGTCTCTATACAGTTTTAGCAAAGAATTGATTTTAAAAAAAAAAAGAACCCCAAGGAAAATAAATTATAAATTATTAAGCTTATTTAAGGAGAAATTATGAATTATGAGGTTTATTGTATGAGGAATTAAGATGCAAGGAGGAGGCAAGCTGAAAGACTCAGCCAGAGGAGAATTCACCTCCTTGCTTGGCTATAAAGGGAGAGGGGAGACAAAGAGAATTTCTATCACAGAGAAGTCTTTGGGAATAAAAGGGCTCTGGAGGAGACATACACCCACCCATGGAAAGCAAAGCATGAGATGCAGAAGAACCCCTTCACATAAAATATCACAGAGGATTAAGAAATAGTGAAGGACTCGGAGATTCAGAGATCAAAGAAAAATTGTACATGTAGTCAAAGGGAGAAAGCACCCCAAAGCAAGACACTTGTAGAAGGTAAGCAGTAAAATACTCAGGCCAAAAGACTCACATGCATGTTCAGGTGAGATCACGGAAAAAGAGAGGGCTGGCCCATGTGGTTAACCTCCTTTATACAGGTCAGATATCCAATTACAGTGAGCATTGTTATGAGACTCAGAAGTGTAAGGAGAGACCTAATCGTTTCATAGACTCAAGAGCCTGGCTCAGGAGAGACCAAAACATGGTTGGTTTGTGGACAGAAATAGGAAGAGTTGAGACATGATTGGTTCATGGACTCAGGGGGCAGACCCAGAGATGCTGATCTCAGGAAGTAGCAGGATAATTCCGGCCAGGGAGCCACTCTGGCAGCCATCTTGGGTGAGAAAGGATCAGACAAAAGTTCTGGTTTTGTAATGGCAGACACAATACATCTCTTTATTCCCTCTTTGGGCTTCTGACTTTGTAAAACTCTTCTTGTGCCTGTTTCTCCTTCACTAGGGTCTTGGTTACTTAGACATAGAAGGAATGTGGGATGATTCCTAAAATGTAGAATGAAGTAGGAGGATTTGGAGCGGGACTAGCATTAACTTTTTAAAAAGGTGAAGATGACTTATGTATCTGGGAGAGGAAAGTTGGGATGTGGTTAGGTTACACAGAGGTTGTTAAAGCTATGGAAGTTTTTAGTTACAAAGCATAAAGATGAGGGGAGATGGAGGAGAGAATATGGAGAAGAGATTGGAAAAAGATAAAATATATGAATTGTGCAAAGGAAAAGTAGTAGAATGATTACAATAGATTCATTCGTGAAGCTCCTTTTCCACCATCTTCCCTGGAAGTCTTATCTCTAATTTTGTCTTCTAGTTTTCTATGTGATAGTAGTTCTTGGGTCTTATTAGATCTTAACTCACCCCACAATAAAATAGCTAACATGATTACAGCAGTTGCCAAGTATTTGAGGTCTGTGGAGAACATCCCAAGAACACCCCTAAACCTTGGCTCCAGCATAGAAAGTGTAGGTCTGCATCGTTGTGATCTTCATGTGTGTGGTTCAAATCTCTGAATAATCTATTCCCATCTCTTACTCACAAAGAACGTTTCCACTGGAAACTTTTATACCCTCCTAGCTATAGCTGCTTCAAATGAGAAGTTCTCTTGCATAGCTTTGCAAACCAAAGCAATAGATAGTTCTTCTCATTAAGAGAAGCAGCATGGCTGTATTATCCATGTCATTCCCACTACCCTGCCATCTATATGGAAAAGCTGGAACATATTTCTCAGCTTGTCTGGTAGTCATTCTTGGGGGTGTGAAGCCAATATAACTAATTGCATGCACTTGCTGCACTCGCATAAGATTGGGAACACAACCAGGGAAGTGGGCATGTTCTTCCTACAGCTTGGACTACTGGTGGTCATCAGAGTTAGAACAGTCTTTTAAAAAATTTCCAGTGCTCACTGTTCATTTTATAGTTTCAAGAAAAGGTTGCAGTGCCTCCTGATCCAACTTCCTAATCCTCTAATCTAATGTCTCTTCTCTCATGTCCAGATCTCCAGTGAATTCTCTGTGGCCAGTGACAGCTCCAGTCCAAATGGACATAGCTCTAACTGCAGCTTCCCAAATTCTGTATTATTGTGAGGGTCATCTGAGTAGTTTCAACCTACTTCTGCCCCTTCAATAGTTGTGTAAACCTGACATGTCTGTATTAAACCCCTTTCTGCTTGAGCTACTTAAGAGTGGAGTCTTCCTCCTCACTGAACCTAGACTATGTGAGGTGCAAGCTGAACTAAGAGCAGTTTTGATGTTGACGCCATTCAACAGATATTTAGTAAATGCAAAACATTTAATTTGGTGCTGTGTAAGACAGTGCAGCTATAGTGACAGATCAGAGAAATAAGTCATGCAAACAGGCAAGCACAGGTGTGCATGCACACACACATGAGAGCACACACACACACACACACACACACACACACACACACAGTAATTGCATTTAGCCTGGCATGGTGATGCCTTCATCTAATCCTAGAATTCAGGAGGCAAAGAAAGAGGTTGCTGAATTCAAAGCCAGCTAGGCTACATAGCAAGACTAAAGGGTTAATAGCCTTCCCTGAAAACTAGAGGGAACTAAAGAATTAATAACTCTCCCAAAAACTAGCAGGCAATAAAGAAGTCACAGAGACATGTGGCCTAGACAGGCTACTCCCAATTGATAAACTTCTATTAACTCAGAAAACCTTGAGGGAATGGAAACCACCTGGGGGGTTATCCTCCCTAGACAATTTGGCTAAAAAAGCTTACTCCAAGCAAGGACACAGATAACTACAGTTCCTTATCTACTTCCCTTGGACCTGCAGCTTGTACAATCTGTTTTTCTTAGGATACTTCTTATAAGCTTGCATCCCAGCCTGGCACAGTGCTTCATCCTGCAGGAAACGTGTTGTCCCTCACTATTTCTCTAAGTAAACAGTCTGTAAATATCAAGTCCAGTGTTCTCTTTTGCTTTTCTCTTACATTTCCCTTACAATCTGGTGCTATGACTTGGATATCCCTCTGGGGCTTTTGGACTGCATACCTCCCTCCCCCCTCCCACTCCTCTCTCCTTCTCTCTCCTTCTCTCAGGAATAGAAAAACTCAATGTGCTCACTACTCTGAACTTAACAGTCACCTGTGACCTGAAACCTTCAGTCTTTCCAGCTTGATACCTGGGGGCTTCTTCCTTTTCTTCTTTTTTTCACCCTTTCCTACCGGACTTTTGAACTCCAGACTAGAGGCCTCTCACCATGTGATTCACTACATCCACACTATCATCAAATTACAACTTCAAGACAAGGTACTTGTTCTCAGTCTCTGATGGAGGGACCCCACCCCAGATCTTAGAAACTCTAGGAGTTTCTCACTTTTTCTAAGATTCTCTCAACTCTCTCTCACACACACAGTTCTGCAATCTGGCTATGACTTGCCAGGGTCTCTCCCTCTCACTCCAAATTCAAGCCATCTCACTAAATCAAGTATAAACTCTGCCCTCTTAAAAAAAAAAAAAAAAACTATCTTTACTGGGGCTCTTGAACTTCTTCTGCATATGGATATCTAATTTTTCTCTCCTTGCTAAAAGTTAAAATCACTATACAGTTTATATGGGTTTTTCCCATCCTTTTCCCTTTTCTGTTCTTTTCATTACAAGCTACCAAAAAAAAAATGTTAACTTAAAATTAAAACTACTGGCTTTTGCCCTGTTAAGATTAAGTTCTCACCAATTTAAAATCTTAAAAGGATTATCTCCCCATGTTTCATGTTGTCATGTCTAATGTTGGCCAACCATGTCATGTCATGTCATGTGTTCTTTGTTTCATATATCTGTCCTTATGTATGACTAAATTTATGGTTATTAATTGTTCCAATGCTTATGGTCATTAAATGTTATGAAACTCATATATTTTAAGATGATGTTAAATTATTAAAACCAGGTTTACAATATATTAAAAATAATTAACCTCTATGTTTTTGACAACATGCTTATTCATGTTTCCTACAATAGACATATTGTGTACCAAATTCTAATCCTGCTTCTATAGAAAGAGATCAAAACAGATTTTATAAGGTAAAAGATTATTGTAAGATATGTTATTTAAAAGATGTGGATTAAAATGATATGGAAATGTTGTGGAACTTAAACTGAAGAATGTTTGGATTGCCTGTGATAAAATGGGTTAACTTAAAAGTTTTCATTCTTCATATTTTTTCTCACCTTAATTGTTTACATAGTTCAGACTTTACTCTTTGTAATAAGTTGATAAATTTATTTATATTGTCATGTGCCAAATCTAAGATACATTGAACTATACCTATATTTCCTACTGTTAAACTCTGACTACTAAAAAAAAGTAAGCTTCCAGGTAGGATGCCTGCATAGGAGTCACATTAATCCAGCCTAGGGAGGGTTTTGAGCAAAACCACAGCAAAATACACTCTTCATCTGGAAAGTGAAGGTGTATAGGTTTTTATCGAGAAGCAGGAGACGCTAAGATCTATCAGAAAGAAGGAAATTGGCCAGAAGCCCACCAAGGAGCTTGTAGACCTGAGACACCCCATCAACCCCCTTGCAAAGTCAAGAAATCTGAAAGGGAGACAGCAGGACACAGGTGGGACAACAATGAACTGAGCACTTCCAGTACAATTCCAGACTTCCTGCACTCTCCTATCCCCCAACTGACAGAAATGCTACCCTGGGGAGAATGCATTCAGCTGGTGGTTGCAGGACATCCAGCACAGCCAAGCACAGCACCAAATTCACAGCACAACATGGAGGGATTGAGGTGGGCACTCAGCATTAGTGATATTTTAAGCTAACTCAAAAGGTAATGAAGCCGACTGACAAAAAAACAGGTACTGGAAGTTCTAATCTCTCTAGGTCAGAGCAGGTTATTGGTTACATATTCTTGGTTGGATTTACCATTGTTAAGTAAGCTGTATTTTGGATTGGCTATTGTTGCCTTTAAGGCTTTTAGACTCTTGGGGCCTTTGATTTTGCTTCTTTCATTATTGGGGGCAGAGTCTAATTCAGACCTAGACTGAAGTGGAACTCATTTCAGAACAGAAATCTCAACTTCCCACCTGACAGTATTAAGAGTGTAGAGCAACACACACCCCTAGGGTTTGTGACTTTATAAGGTTATCTGTTTATTTCAATCCCCACATTTGCATACTCTGTCCTGGTTTTTATTGATTGTGTATATTGCTCAGTTGAATTTTAGAATTTGCCAATAAAATGTTACTCTCAGCCCACTAGAATACTTGAACAACAGAAAAACTAAACACCTAGGTTTACCTCTGTGACTGGACTGGAGTACAAGAGCTACACTTGGCACCTTAAACACTGACTCTGAAGGTACATAAAGTAGGACTTCCAAATCTAAAAGCACCACAGATTATTAGAAAACCCAAGCATCAAATCAAGTCAAGAAGCAAAACTTACAACATCATAATTCAAGAAACACAAAGAATCAAGAAAATATAATCCCACCAAATTATAAATCCATCAGAAATGGCTCCCAATAAGCCTGTTTTAGATGAAATGCCTGAGAAAGACTTCACAAAGATGTTTTTATCTATACTCAAAGAATTCAAAAAATAAATCAAAGGAATCAAAGAAAACAAAGGAATTAAAGAAGAAAATAAACTCATGATGGAATTCCAAGAGAACACAGGAAACCAACTAATGAAATATGGTGGTCATTACAAGACATGGGTAAGGAAATAGAAACACTGAAGAAAAACCAGGCAGAAATCTCTGTAAAGCGCAGTCAATCAAATAAAAAAAACTCTGTGGAAAGTCTCAACAATAAAATGGAAGAAGGAGAGAACAGAATATCTAAACTAGAAGACCAGATTACTCAACACAAACTTTAAAAGCAAAAAGGATTTGGAATGATATATTCCAAGTTCTGACAGATAACAACTGTCAACCAAGATTACTTTATCCTGCAAAGCCGTGTATTGAAATTGATGGAAAAATAAGGATATTCCACAACAAAAACAGGCTAAAGGAATTTATGAAAACTAAGCCAACTCTACAGAAAATACCTGAAGGAATCCTTCCTGCTGAAGGGAAAGCAAAACACACACAAGAGGAAATAGGGAAAAATAAAGCATACTCAAATAATAGTTAAAACAAGTGAGTAAAGGGAAAACAGGAAGCGCTACAAACCTTCTTTATCTTTCCTCACTAATGTTTGTTTGAAGTCTATCCTGACAGATATTAGAATAGCGATCCCTGGTTGTTTCCTAGACCCATTTGCTTGAAATACTGTTTTACATCCTTTCACCCTAAGACAGTGTCTATCTTCTACCGTCAGATGAGTTTCCTGGATGTCAGGATCGTGCCTTTTAATCCAGTCTGCAAGCCTGTATTTTTCGGTTGGGGTATTGAGGCCACTAATATTAAGAGTTATTATTGAAAAGTATGTATTTATTCTCTCCATTCTTCTTGGTTTGTAGTACTTCCTGTTTTGCTTTCTGTAGAGCTGGTTTAGTTGCCATCAAAATACTTTAGCCTGTTTTTGTTGTGGAATGTCCTTATTTCTCCATCAATTTGGATAGATAGCTTTGCAGGATAAAGTAATCTTGGTTGACAGCTTTTAGCTTTCAGAACTTTGAATACATCATCCTAAGCCCTTCTGGCTTTTAAAGTTTGTGTTGAGTAATCTGCTGTGATCCTGATGGGCTTGCCTTTGAAGGTCACTTGCTTTTTCTAACTCCTTTACTTTGGTTTGCATGTTTAGTAGGTTAATTATAACATGGTGAGGAGAGGATCTTTCTAGGTTTTGTCTGTTTGTTGTTCTAAAAGCTTCATGTATCTGCATTGGCATTTCTTTACCAATTTGGGGAAAATTTTCTTCTATGATTTTGTTGAAAACACCTCCTAAGCCTCTGGATTGAAATTCTTCTCCTACTGTACCTTGAATTCTTATGTTTGAGCTTTTCATAGTTTCCTGGATATCTTGGAATTCCCATTCATACCTTTCTATTAGCTTGTCTTTGTCTTTGTTGGACTGTATGAGGTCTGCCACCAGGTCTTCTAGATTAGATATTCTGTTATCTCCTTCATCCATTCTACTGGTGAGACCTTCCACAGAGTTTTTTACTTCACTGACTGTATTCTTCAGAGCTAGGATTTCAGCCTGGTTTTTCTTCAGTATTTCTTTTTTCTTTTTTTATAATTTATTTTTATTTATATTATTCTGATTTTACATTCATAATGGTGACTCCATTATCCTCCTCCCTGCCCTCCTTCTTCCAAAGGGACCCTTGTCAATGGGGAATGTGGGTCATGCATTGTCAAGAGTTATGGGGGATAGGCCAAGTCTCTGTGCATAATGCCCCAACTTGTGGCTCTAACATTCTTTCCACCCCCCTTCCATGAATTTCCCTGAGCCACTTTGGGGTCATTTTAGTTCTACTTCAGTGATGAGGTTTTGGGAGCCTCTGTGTCTCTGGATATCTGAGCCTAAAGACTCCATCAGCAAACTGTTAGAGCTGAGGAACACTTTTAGCAACATAGCAGGACACAAAATAAACACACAGAAATCAGTAGTTTTCCTACATACTAAGAACAAACATGCAGAGGATAAGATAGGGAATCTCTCCCATTCACAATTGGCTCAAAAATATATAAATAAATAAGGTACCTTGGAATAAACTTAACCAAGGAAGTGATGGATCTCTACAATGAGAACATTAAAACACCCAAGTGAGAAATTGTAGAAGATACAAAGAAAAGGAAACACAACACAAGTTTTTGGATTGGAAGAATCAATATTGTGAAAATGTCAATCTTACCAAAAGCAACCTATACATTTAATGTGATCCCCATTAAAATTCCAATGGAATTATTCATAAAAATAGAAAAAAAATCCTAAAATTCATTTGGAAGCACAAAAAAACCTCGTATAGCCAAAAAAAATTTTGAGCACCAAAAATAACATGGTGGTATCCAATACCCAATGGTAAGCTATATTACAGAGCCATGGTAACAAACACAGCATGGTACTGGCACAAAGACAGACATGTATATCCATAGAACAGAATATGGTACCCAGGTACCTACAGCCATCTGATTTTGACAAAAATGCCAAAAATATTCATTGGAGAAAAGACAACAAGTAGGACTGGGAAAACTGGATATCTATACATGGAAGGATGAAAATATATCCTTATCTTTATGCATGCACAAGAATCAAGTCCAATGGATCAGACCTGATACTTGAAATTGCTAGAGGAAAATGTAGCGGAAACCCTTCAACATATTGGCATAGGCAATGATATTCTGAATATAACCCCAATAGCTCAGGAAATGAAACCACTAATCAACCACTGGGATCTCATGAAATTACAAGTTTTGAACAGCAAAGGAATAGAGCAAAGAGACAACCTACAGGATAGGAGAAAATATTTGCCAGCTATACATCTGACAGATGATTAATATCCATAATATACAAATAACTCAAGAAACAAAACAATAAGAAACCAAACAACCCAATTAAAATGGGCTATAGAACTAAATAGAGAGTTCTCAACAGAAGAAATACAGATGGCATACAAACATCTAGAAAAGTGTTCTACGTCCTTAGCCATCAGGGAAATGCAAATCAAAACTATGTTGTGATCCCATTTCACTCCTGTCAGAATGGCTACCATCAAGAAAACAAATGACAGTAAATGTTGGCTGGGATGCAGAAAAAGGGGAACCCTTCTACACGTTTGGTGGGAATGTAATCTGGTACATCCATTGTGGAAATCAGTGTGGGGGCTCTTGAGACAGCTAAAAATAGATTTACCATGATCTAGCTATAGCACTCCTAGGCATATATACTAATGATTCTTCTCATTACCTTAAAGATACTTGCACAACCATGTTTATTCCTACTCTATTCACATTAGCTAGGAAATGGAACCAGCCTAGATGTTAATCCACATTTGAAAGGATAATAAAGATGTGGTAGATTTACACAATGGAGTTCTATTCAGAAGTAAAGAAAAATGAAATTAAGAAATTGGCAAGGAAATGGATCGATCTGGAAAGGATTATACTAAGTAAGGTAACCCAGGCCCAGAGACCCAAACATTGCATGTTCTCTCATATTTGGATCCTAGCAACAAATGTATAGAGTTGTGTGTTAGTTGGAACCAAAAATCAGTAGCAGAGGCCAGTACTCTAGAAAAGAGCTAGGAGGTAGGGATGAAAGGGAAGGACATAAGGGGATGGCATTGTATATATGTAAGTAGAAGAACAGATTACAGGGAAAGGAAAGGCCTAAGCAAGGCCAGGGGAGGAAAATGTGTAAAAGAAGGATGGAGGGGGGGTCAATTAAAATTCAAGATATTGTGAAGAAGACATATGAAAACCTACTTTTTTGAATAATGACACATCCAGAAGCCATAGATTGTTAGTAGAAACTTTTCAGTGCCAGGGATGGGATACCTTCCCATGAGGTTTTGGCCAGGAAAGTCCTGGTTGCCTCCAAAACATTACAGGGTATTGCCAAGGTCCTTGGTGTCCCTTCAGAAACAGATGGTAAGACCCTATTGCTAAAGACTGCTTGGGTGGCTAGGTCACTGAGAAATCAAACTGGTGCTAAGCAGAAAACCTTCTCCCTGTAGACCAGCCAATTGAAAGCTGGAAAAAGCTGCAGTGCATGCAACCCTTTGGAAGACAGAAGTCATTCAGTGGTGAAAACAATGGACACTGGAAGCCCCAAGTTTGGCCAGACAGACCAAATGATCAAATGAGGGCAATAGTGGCATGTCTGCTCTCGCAGAAACCAACTGCTCTCTAATTGGACTGAAGACCCACTCTGTGGGAGGGGATATATATCTGGCACAGAAAAACCTAATCAAAAGCCTATGGCAGGGGAGGTCATGAGCCTTAGGGGTGTAAAGCCTGCTCTTGTCTGGCTAAATGTATATGTTATTATATACATTATTATTATATATAAATGTATATATTATTCTCACCAAACTCAATTTTTATATTCATATATTAATGCTACTCTCACTTTGGGTTAGAGAAGCTTCTCTTTTAAGATGGTGATGACCACTAGGATGACCCAAAGACAACATAGTACTGAGAAGAAGTGATGGAAGGATGTCCAGCACTGAAACATTTCTATCACACCCTCCAAAGCTCATGATCCATTGTGGGTAAAGCAGTGGAAAGAATATTGGAGCCAAAGGAAAGGTACAACACCTTACAATGCAACTGTACAGACAGAAATTTGCCTCAATAGGGCTGGAGAGATGGATTAGCAGTTAAAGCATTTGCCTGCAAAGCCAAAGGATCCCACTTTGACGCTCCAGGACCCACGTAAGCCAGATGCACCAGGGGGCACATGCATCAGGAGTTCATTTGCAGTGGCTAGAGGCCCTGGTGTACCCATTCTCTCTCTCTCTCTCTCTCTCTCTGTCAAATAAATAAATAACATATATTAAAAGTACACTTTGTTAAAAAAAATAAAATAAAATAAATTGGCTTCAATATTTATGACCTTGCTGTGCCTAGCAATACCTTCACAAGTCCCTCTTGCCTTGTTTACAAAGTTCAAACATAATTGACTATAATAAGATGATAAATTTATTTATAATGTTATACCTCATGTTACAATAAAAGAAAAGTTACAGGCCTCTGGTCTAAAGTTATGTCTTATACTTTAATAAACTTTTATGCTAATTATGTCCTATACTACATAGTCTTTTGTACTGAAACTGTAGTTTTTGTACTATTTCAAGGCCATAATTTTTATTACAGCTTCTGGCCAGTACTAAAATCATCTTGTGTTTCTTCTTACCTCCATAACACAGCTACAGATATCGCTCTACCAATTAACCATTCTTTCAGGCTTTGGAAGAGATTAGCCCTGGACTCACACTGATATAAAAATAGACTGATTCTCCACTCCATCTCTGGTGCCAGTTCTATAAGCCTTAAATTCCCATATCAATATCAAGGTTAACAAGATCAAGATATTTTAACTAGTTTTGTCTATTTATTTAAATTCTATCTAAATGTGACATAAAAATAAAACTAAGCCTTTATTTTGTTGCATAGGACACCTGTTTACAATAGATTTCTTAAGTGTTCTTATATGTTTTTCTATTGGGTAAGACTTTTATTTATTTGCTATAAACTTATTCTAATAAAGAAAACTGGGCCTAATTATATAAAATATATTTTATTGTATGTTATAACCAAGTAAGTAAAGACCACAAACCTTCTATATTAAAGATTGAACACACACACACACACACAAAAAAAACCTTTAAACCTAAGTTTCAAAATTAGTTAACTTCTTACTCTCTATCATATTTAAATTTTAAATAATTTAAGATATTTCAAATATGGCTTCAATACTAATCTCTTACCTTACCTAAACCAAATCTTTTTTAGAAATTTTTTAATTGTTTATTTTTTTAATTTATATGAGAGAGACAGACATAGAAAGAGAGAGAGAGAGAGAGAGAATGCGTGCACCAGGACCTCCAGCCATTGCAAACAAACTCTAGATGCAGGCACCACATTATGCATCTTCCTTATGTGGATCCTAGGGAATCAAGCCTCGAACCAGGGTCCTTAGGCTTCACAGGAAGTGCTTAACCACTAAGCCATCTCTCCAACCCCTAAACCAAATCTTTATATTTCCACAAATTCCAATTAACCTGCCATCCGAGTTAATAACTCCTTCTTTACCCATCTTCTATATTATTATTATTTTTCTACCTTAAATATAATGTTCATGTCACCTATTAATGTCATTTCACATGCAAGAAAACTCATACATGGATAATAACCAGATCATAATGGCTAATAGCTCTGACATGGTGTTGCTTTTCTAATGGCTCTGATAACTATCACTCTCCTGAAGAGCTGCCTCTTTGCCCATTCATAAGATCAAGGTGGGATAATGGCCTACTATGTACACAAAATACAAAATGAAGTTTGGCAAATGCAAAACTAAAAGCTGAAACACTCAAAAGCCACACCTGTGTGACTAACACTTCAGTGATGGACTGCAATGATGGTGGAGAGGTAAATGTTATCAATCCAGAGCCAATAATATTTTGGGTTTTATTAGCCTTTTTAATGGCCAGTAATATTATTTCTGTACATGTGACCTGATATGTCTTGTGACCAACTAAGATATCTGTTGCTATAAGTTAAGAATTCTCACAGCTCTACTCCCTTCAAGTTAAACCTATCCTGACTCTGACATGTATTTTATTCCCCGATTATGATAATGTTCACCCTCTTTTGGTCCTTGCATACTCAGATGCCTCACTGAATTCTTCCAAGACAGAATACATGCCTTCACTTCACAAGGAGTCACTGAATATCAGCCCCTGAGCATCCAACCTCCACAAGGCTCCATTGGATGCACCGAGAGATCTACTGTCCTTAGCTTAAAGTAGTTGGAGACGAGTCATCGTCCCCCTTTCTGGCCCACACATTCCTCCCTTAAATACCCCACACCTCCCCAATCCTTTTTACATTTTCAGAGTCCAGAATGAAGGATTAATAGCCTTCCTGAAAACTAGAGAGAACTAAAGAGTTAATAACTCTCCCTAAATCTAGCAGGCAATAAAGAAGTCACAGAGACATGTGGCCTTCACAGGTTACTCCTGATTTATAAACTTCCCTTAACTCAGAAAACCTTGAGGGAACAGAAACCATCTGGTGGGTTATCCTCCCTAGACAATTTGGTTAAAAAAGCTTATTCTGAGTAAGGACAAAAATAACTACAATTCCTTATCTACTTCCCTTGGACCTGCAGCTGGTACAGTCTGTTTTTCTTAGGATCCCCCTAATGAGCTTGCACCCCAGCCTGGCCCAGGGCTTCAGCCTTCATCCTGCAGAAAGATGCTGCCCCTTGCTGACTCTCTAAATAAACAGTCTGTCTGTAAAGATCAAGTCTTGTGTTCTCTTTTGCTTTTCTCTTTCACTTTTGTCACAAAGACTATCTCAAAAACAAAACCTCTGCACTAAATACACCTACTCTACCATGTTAGGTTGCTCAGCAACACAGTGCACTGCAAACTGTTGCATTATCCTTCATGATCACTGTCACTGCCCAGTCTCTTGAAACAGTATTTTACTGCATTCTGTTAGCCTGGGAAAATAGCTCTGTTCAAGATTCAAAGTGCAGTTGGTATTGGAACCAATACCAACTTTTTGTACCATCATAAAATTAAAAATTTCATAAGCTGAACCATTGTTGTTGGGGACTACCTATATTTATCTTAGGTCATGTTCCCCAAGTACATTTGGTGGGTCATATATCAGGGATTTATTCTAGGCAGGCTCAGTGGGTGGGGAAGATGCATAGGAGGGTGTGGTTTCTTAGACATCTGCTTTAGTCGGCTTTCCCTCAGTATCTGAAGCATGAATGGCAGCAGAGACATGTCCCACTGGGGAAAGGGCATTTAGTAACTACTGAAGTATTTTAGTAATGAGTCAGTCATGGCTATGGGTCACTAGGGTGGGCATCAGAGTTTCCTTAAGGGAAAGACACAGATATGGGCAGTAATGTCACACTCACAGAGTCACTGAAGGAGGAGGAGAGAGGCTCAATAAAGAAGCCTGGGAGGAGCCTGACTGCCAGAAATACAGAATAATAAATATGCCACAGGATTCCTGGGGAATGAAAACTGGACAGAATGGGGTCAATGGAAAGTGCAGGTTCCTAATCCAGTTACATTTCTCTCCCACTACCTGAGCCAGAATTGAAGATGAGAAGATTCCCACCAAGAGACCACATGCATATAACAGAGAATGTTATGCATGCAGCTCTCAGGGGATTGATAACAGGCTTATTAACTAAGCAACATAAAGCTACAGGGTGTGTTTTAAAAATTTTTTTTATTGACAACTTCTATACTTACAGACAATAAACCATGATATTTCCCTCCCCTCCCCCATTCCCCTTCAGAAAGCCACTCTCCATCATATCCCCTCCCTCTCTCCATTAGTCTCTATTTTGATTTGCTGTCATCATCTTTTTCTCCCATTATGGGGGTCTTGTGAAGGTATTGCTAGGCACTGCGAGGTCATGAATATTGAGATCAATTTCTGTCTGGACAGTTGCATTGTAAAGAGTCGTACCCTTCCTTTGGCCCTTACATTCTTTCCACCACCTAATCCACAATGGACCCTGAGCCTTGGAGAGCGTGATAGAGATGATTCAATTCTGGATACTCCTCCATCCCTTCTTCTCAGCACTACATTGCTTTTTGGGTCATCCCAGTGGTCATCTCCATCTGAAAAGAGAAGCTTCTCTAACCAGTAGTGAGAGTACCATTAATATATGAATATGAACATTAAATGTAGTGCTTTCAGGGCAGTTTGGAGGGAATAATATATACTTTTAGCCAGACAAGAGCAGGCTTTATACCAGGGTGTGTTTTTTATTATGTACCACAAACAGAGCTGTTGTTTAGGTGGCCATGAATTCTGACCAATATGTAGGACCTGTGTGCTACTGATGGACACAACATGGCCTAATGGAGACAGGACATCTGGGCCTATGTTGAGAAATATGGGCACTGTACCCAAAAAGCATTCCAAAGCTGCATCTTCTTAGCATCTCTCAGGAAGCAGCAAGTGCATGGTACTCCCTTTTCTTGACCAACCTGTAGGGAGGCCTACTTTCTCCTTTGCTGACAGATAGTATTGTCATCCCCAGAAGCCAGAGGTGGGCAAGAAAAGCTTTATACTGGGGATGCAAGGCAGCCGAGTAAAGAATGAGAACAAGACATATCTGAGCCCAGGAAGAAAAAGGGCAGGCCAACAGCATGCAGGGTGACCTGGTTGCTTTGCACTCTGAAAAGGGAGAGCAGTGCCACAGTGACCTGCTGCCCTGTATTCTCTGCTCTGGGAAGTGATTTCAGGATCATGTGCTGCCTACCTGGTGATGGAGCACCGATCTTGGGTCTTTAAAACTATTAAGCCAGAAATTATGAATCCTATTTCCCTACCCCCAGCAGACTTTGCCAAGCCAGGAAAACAGAGATTTGGGGAATTCCCCAGAAGTGTTTGCTTCTTTCCCCTCCAGTCTCCCTCCATCCCTGCATTTTCCCACCCTGCCAGAAAAGAGCAGGTGAGGATTCTCCTCACAGTGTAATTGGCCCGAGGAAGCATTTCTTTTGGCCAAGGAGAGTAAGTGACAGCAAAAGCTTCCAGAGCTTTTGTTTTGTGTCTTTCTGGACACATTGAGTGCCAGTTCAGTGAAACACACACCTGATGCCACTGCCCCAGGTCATGGCAGGTGTCCCATTCTTTTCATGAAAGACAAGACACCAGTGGCTTCCTGCTCACTGAATTGGTAGTACACATTGTCTTAATGTGCTGCACAATCCACAATGAAATTGGCTCTTATTTACATGGTGATCACTGAACCACAGCAGTAAAAGAAAAAAGTGAGCTCACATTTTATTTTATTTATTATTATTATTATTATTATTATTATTTTTTTTTTTTTTTTTTTTTTTTTTTTGGAGAGAGACACAGAGAGAGAGGGAGAGGAAGACAGATAGAGATGGGCAGGCTAGCAGCCTCTCAGGTGCTGTGAATGAAATCCAGATGTGTTTCTCCCCCTTGTGGTCAAATGCGGCATTGCACCCTTGCGTCACTTTGCATCTAGCTAAACGTGGGACCTGGAGATAGATTGGAACCAGCGTTCTTAGGCTTAGGAGGTAGGCGCCTTAACCATTAAGCAATCTCGCCATCCCTCACATTTTATAATAGAGTTAGAGTATTCTCATATGGAAATGGCTGAAAATGAAGGCTTAACCAGGAAAATGGGACTCCAACAACAGTAGGTTGCTAGAAGTAAGGAAGGCACACAGAGCAGACACAAGGATATGGTCTGCCTCAATAAACTGGTTGGATCTGGTCATTAGCTCAGGATAAAATCTGCCTTGATTCCCTCTAGTGTCTCTCTTGTTCTCCAGAAATTTTCCTGCTTCCCTTTGGTACATTGTTGCTTTCTCAGCAAGTACATCCTTGACCATTCCCCAAACAACTGAAATTCAAAATCTGATTCAAAACCTTGGTGAATTCTGGGGTCTTGTGGTGGTTGAGATGTCCATCCGCCATCTTCAGAGACATGCATCCTATAATGTATGGCATTCTCCTTTCTCTATGCATAAGTCATGTTAGCATAGAAGATAATAGTGCCTGAGGGCCTGCATTCCTAAATCCTGCTCACCATGGCCACTCTCAGTCTCCATCTGAATCTCTATAGAGTTTCTTTAGAGAGAACTGAAGCCAGACAAATTCAGGCCAGGGAATACTGTTCAAGTTTGTGCTTTTTGGCCCTCAAGGATCCCTGGTAAGTAGCCTATATATAAAGAGGTCTCCTCCAGCTATGACTGACTGGAGGCAGGCAGGTGTATGTCCATCTTCTCTCTCTGTCTACACCCACATAAGCCAGGAAGGGAGGGAATCCACACCAAACTGTGACCTAAGAACAGAAACAGTCAGTCTTCAAGACCCCAGTATAGAACTCCAGGCAGGAATCCATAGGCCAAAACAACTCACTGATGAGGAGACAATGCACTAGCTAGGCTACCAAATCCTCAGGAAAAGATTTCATACACTCAAACACTCTTGGCCCTTAGCCCACAGGAATCTATCTTTGTTCTATCTGTTCATGAAATGAAGAAGAGAATGAGGGGCCCAGAAACCCTGAGGCTTCCCTGCAGAGTGGAGGTCCTAGGCCAACCTGAGTCTCTGAATTACTCGGCACTTTCCCAAATAAATGTGTTAGACTTTTCCTGGATTTTCCATATTCTGGGTCCTCTTACTCTTACCTGAGATAACAGGGGGAAAGACTAAAATTGTTGATGCTGCAAATAGTGTTTCCTGTGGGTATTATTCACAACCTAGTGTTGTTTGAACACAGCTCTGCCTGGTGATTACCATAGTATTATATATTAATCACATGGTAATGATGCACTCACCTCCCTTCCCTCCTCAGTCTGCATGAGAATCTGAGGCACCTGCCTCCTCTTCCTGTGTCTGTACCCCATCCTACTCTGGGTTACCAACCCTGTCCTCAACATCCCTTTTAGCAGAGGAGGGTCAATTTCTTGTGTCCACATTTCATCTGTAAATGTTTGATGCCAGAATCTGGAGGCCACAAATTTTTGATATTAATCCAAGTGTGGTAGCTCAAACCATAATCCCAGAAAGTTGAGGTAGGAGGATTGCCATGAGTTCGAGGCAGCCTGAATTAGACTGAGATCTGCCTCAAAAAAAAATCTTTGATATTCAGTAACCCTCCTTCCTAATACCCAGAGAGCCAAGACTTTGGAGACAAAGTGAATGCCAAAAGAGCCAGATGTATCCTTTAATCCCAGCATACACCTGGAGGAGGTAGGAGGATTATGATCATGATATTGAGGTCAGCCTGGGCATGCGGTCTCTCTCTCCATGTATATGGAGATTATATATATTGTACAAGGAGTCATATTTTCATCTATGATTTCTGTTTTGCCCTTCAAGTCCTTTAGTTTTTTTTTTTTTTTTTCAGGAGCCCTTGTATTTCACAAAGGTTATTTGTTCATGTTCATCTATGGTCTTACCAGAGCATAGAATATGCCCACATATATGGTATTTGCTTAACATTTAATAATAAGGTGGTATCATTATCAGAAGGAGGCTGGTGGTAATAAAGACACTGGGGTGAGAAGCTTCCTAGGCAGAACTGGTCACTGGTCATACACTGAGCCCAAGCCGTAGCAAGTTACGCACAAGGTACAAGCACAATAGGGCTTCTGTTCACCCTACTCATCTTTGTGTTCTTGACCATGCAATGTGGACCTAATACATTTACCTATTGGTATAGATGACTTTTAGAGTCTTGCTTTTTTAGGCTGACAGGCAATGAAGATATGGGGTATAATTTCCAACTTATATCAGAAATTCACTGTGGCTTCTGCCTTTGGCTCTTGGATTACTCACTTGAAGGGAAGCCATGCACACCATAAAGATAGTAGAGCATCCCTGTGGAAAGGTCCATGAGTAAAGGAACTAAAGCCTCCTGACAAGAGCCAGAGCCAACTCACAAGCAGGTAATTGCCTCAACAGGAAATGGTGCCCCCAGCCACGTGAGTGAACAATGCTGGAAACCACCTCCCCAGGCTCAGTCAAGCTTTCAGATGGTAACACCTCCTTATAGTGTCATGTGACACCCCCTCACGCCCCAGCCAGCACAAACTAACACTTGAATTCCTGATCCTCAGGAACCAAGAGGTTAAATAATTATATGGCTCCATTAATTAATTAATTAATTAATTAATTAACATGTGTGTATATGTGTGTGTGCATGTACACACATACACATGTCACAGGGTCTCTTGCCACTACAAATGAATGAGTTACAGCTTTACATAAGGGGCTGTAGAATTTAACCTGGGACAGCAGGCTTTGCAAGCATGTGCCTTTAACCAATGAGCCATCTTCTTAGGCCCTAGTATGGTTGATTTAAAAGTAAGAAATGGTATGGCTGTTTTAAGGTTTGGGGATAATATTTTATGCAGCAGAGATAACTAATATACGTCCGTAGTAATGACATAGCTTCTGGAACATAGCATGTACTCAGAAAATGTTTGGTGAATGGAGAATGGCTGCTGTTAAGAGCAGAGGACTGTAAGTCAAATGTTGTAACTACTAATGAGAGAGACAGCATGGTTATAGCTGGAAGAATCAATGTAAAAGGAAATTAAGCCTAATCTACAAGCCTAGGTATTCAAGAAATATACTTCATTTTCTAGAAACAAAATAAACTTATTCCAAGTCATCATTTTTCCACAGAACCTCAATCTGATCCCACTTCACCCTCTCTAAAGACTCTGGGTAAGAACTTTATGGTGAGTCTATTAGATTCATCTCTTATCCTTCACACCAATACACTATGATTCCTGAAAGCATATTGGTCTATAGTCTTTTGCGGGAGTCTTGAGGTCCTAACTATAGTTGTTAGGGACAGTCAAAGAACAGGGGTCAAGGTCATTCTCTAAGAACTGGAAAGGTACAGATTAACCAGTCTAGTAAACTGGCAGGGCAACAAGTTGTATCACCAGGTCACTTCATTGTAAAAATACAATAAAGCCATTCCCTTCTGAGGTTTCACACCTCATTCATTTGTTCTGTAAATATATTAGGTGTTGTGCTGGGCATGATGATCCATGCCTTTAATCCCAGCACTAGAGAGCTGAGGTAGGAAGACTGCTATGAATTTGAGACCAGCCTGGGCTGAAGAGTGAGTTCCAGGTAAGTCTGTGGAAGAGAGACCCTACCTCAATATTAGGGCTAGAGAAATGGCTTAGCAGTTAAGGTACTTGCCTGTGAAGCCTAAGGACCTAGGTTCAATTTCCCAGCACCCATGTAAGCCAGATGCATACGGTAGCACATGTGTCTGGAGTTTGTTTGCAGTGGCTAAAGGCCCTGGTGCACCCATTCTCTCCGTCTCTCTATAATAGATAAAAGTAAAATAAAATAAACCAAATATTAATATATGGTGTTGAATTAGTCAGGGTTCTCCAAACAAAAAGAATAAGTAAGAGAGAGAATGTGTGTGAAAATGGAGAAAGGGCAGAAGGAAGGAGGTATAGGAGATTCCTGAGTAGCCATGTGGACTTCCTACATGACAACAGACACTAGGCTGGGAAGCAGATACTGAACACAGTACATTATGCTGGAACATGGGCAATTTTGTAGCAACAGGATGTCTAGGGTTACCTTGTAAGAAAATTATAGGATAGTTACTGACCACAGTACTTGGTCAAACAAGTTGCTGCCCTGCTGGAGTTTACTAGACTGGTTAATCTATACCTCTCTTGGCCTTGGAGAGTGACCTTAGACCCTCCCTCTTCTGACCCCTGTTCTTTGACTGTCCCTAATAAAACCCCATGCAGACTTCACCACAAGACCATAGTCATTTCTGCTGCTCTCCCAAAGGTTATGACTTTTCTGGGTCTCCAGTTCATTATGCATACATGTACCATGTAAATAATTTCATCTCTTGAGCCTGAATGGAAAGATAACAAGACAAGGAGAGAGATTTGGATTGGCTCCAACATGAGCTGGCAGGCCAAAGTCCCACAGGAAAGGCAATGTTGCAACTGATTCCCTTGTCTTGGGAGGCCTCAATCTTTTTCCTCTCAAGGCCTCCAATTGAGTCCCACTCCACAGAAGGGAATTTGTGCCTGGTACTGAAAACCTAGTCAAAAGCCCCTGACTTGGGAAGTCATAAGCTATAGGGAAGAAGCTACTACTGTTGTTTGGTTAAATAGATATATTATGTCCACCACAATGTCATGTTAATATTTTTGTTTTTTAAAATTTATTGATATTTTAATAAAAAGGTTGGCCACATAGACCCTTTCTCCCCCACCCCAATTCTGCTGAGGGTCTTTGTGGGGTTATTGTATTCATTGTGGGGATGAAGAGGACTCAGTCAGTCTCTGCAGGAGTGGGGGCAACATGGTGTCTCAGGCTATTCCCACCCACCCTGAGGCTCTTACAATCTTTCTACCCCCTCTTCCATGATACTTCCTGAGACATGGTGGGCAAGATAGAAATCTGACTTAGTGTTGCTTTCTCTGTAGACTCTGGATCTCTGTTTTGATGAGGTTTGAGTGACCACAGTGTCTGTCACCATTTCCCTGAAACTGGTTTTCAGGCTAGCTGTGTGAGTAGTACTGGTGTCACCACTTCCCCTATAATGACTTCTGGGCTTGGGCAGATGAGGTGGAGGTACCCACCTCCTGGAAGAGAGTTGGCTCTCTCTTCTTGATGTATTGATATATCCTTATTCTCACCCATATTCTCCTCCATCTATAAAACTGAACAGATTCTCCAACCAACCAAAAGTGACATCAGACATATTGCTGGTGGAGATTTTCTCCTATTCTTAGGTTGTTTGTTGACCCTGTTGGTGGTTTGCTTATCTGAACAATAGGTTTTAATTTTCATAAGGTCCCAGTTGTTGAGAGTTTGCCTAATTCCCTGGCCCAATGGGATCTTGTTCAGAAAGCCTTTCCTTATGCCTATATCTTGGAGTGTTCTCTTCTAGTAGATTTAGAGTTTCAGGCCTTGTATCGAGGTCCTTGATCCATTTGGAGCTGATTTTAGTGCAAGTGAGAGAAGGAGGTACAAAATCAGTCCTCTACATATGGCTATCCATTTTCTCCAGCACCATTTGTTGAAGATGCTCTTTGTTCCAGCAAGTGCTTTTAGCTGCTTTGTCAAATATCAGGAAGCTATAGTTACTTGAACTCTTACATAGATCTTCAATTCTATTCCATTGAACAATGTGCCTGCTTATGCTGTTTTTATTACTATTGCCTTATATTATAGCTTGAATTCAGGTATGGCAATACCACCAGAGGTGTTACTTTTGCTCAGGTATGGTGATGCCACCAGAGGAGGCTTTTGTGCTTCCATATGAATTTTCACACTGTTTTTTCTAAGTCTGTGAAGAATGGTTCTTGGGTTCTGATTAGAATTTCACTGAATCTGTATATTGCTTTTGGTAGGATAATCAGTTTAACAATATTAATTCTTCCAATCCATGAGCATAGAAAGTTATTCCATCTTCTCATGTTTTCCTTCAGTTCTTTCTTCAATTTTTTTATGTTTTCATTGTATAGTCTTTTTTTACTTCCTTGGCTAGAGAGATTCCAAGGTATTCAATTTTGTTTTCTTTTTTGGTATTTGATTTTTGTGTGTGTGAGTATTGTAAAGGGGATAGCTTCCCTGATTTCTTTTTCCATATTGTTGTCATTGATATATACAAAGGCAAGTGATTTTATGTGTTGAATTTATATCCTGCCACCTTGAAGAAAGCATTTATCACTTCAAGGAGCTTTTGGTGGAAATTTTTGGATCTCTTAGGTATAGAAGAATCATGTCATCTGTGAATAGGGCTAGTTTGACTTCTTCCTTTCCAATTTGTGTCCCTTTTATTTCCTTTTCTTGTCTTTTTTTTTTTTTTTTTTTTTTTTTTTTTTTTTTTTTGAGGTAGGGTCTCAGGCTGACCTGGAATTAACTATGTAGTCTCAGGGTGTCCTTGAACTCATGGCGATCCTCCTACCTCTGCCTCCCGAGTGCTGGGATTAAAGGCATGCACCACCACTCCTGGCTTTTTCTTGTCTTTTTGTTTGTACTAAGACTTCAAGCACTATATTGAAAAGCAATGGTGAAAGTGGACACCCCTGCCTAGTTCCAAACCTTAATTGGAATGCTTTGATTTTTTTCCCCATTTAGTATGATATAGACTTTAGGCCTGTTGTATATTACCATATTGACATATTGTCCCTCCATTGCTATCTCCTCCAGTGTTTTAATCATGAAGGGATGTTGATTTTTTGAAGGCCTTCCTTGCATCTATAGAGATGATCATGTGTTTCCTTAGTTTGAGTCTGTTTATGTTATGTATTCCATTTATTGATTTCCATATGTTTAACCAACCCTGCATCCATGAGATGAAACCTACTTGAGTGAGGTAGATGATGCTTTTGATGTGTTCTTGAATTCAGTTTGAAAAAATGTTATTGAGAATTTTTGTATCTAGGTTCATCATGGATATCTGTCTGTAGTGCTTTTTTCTTATTGTTTCTCTGTCTGGTTTTGGTATTAGTATAATGCTGGCTTCATAGAAGGCGTTAGGGAATGTCCCCTTATTTTCAAATGTGTGGAATAACTTTAGAAAAATTGGCTTAGTTCAATGATGGTTTGATAGAATTCAATGGTAAAACCATCTGGGCCTGGACTTTTTTTTGTTAGGAGTCTTAATTACATCTCCAGCCTCATTTGATGTTATATGTCTATTCAGGTTGTTCATCTCTTCTGGGTTTAGTTTTGGTAGGTAGTACGAGTTAAGGGATTCATCCATTTCTTTCACATTTTCCAATTTTGTGGAGTATATATCTTTGAAATATATCCTGGTGATCTTCCAATTTCAGTAGGGTCTGTCATAACATCTCCCTTTTTATTTCTGATCTTATTTACTTGAACTTTCCCTTTTTTCCTTTTGATCAAATTGGCTAGGGGTTTGTCAATCTTGTTTACTTTTTCAAAGATTTATCAAATTTAATTTTTTTTAATTTCCAATTCATTGATTATGTCTTGAACTATTAGGTTAGGATTGTCCTAGCTTTTCCATGACTTCAGATGGATAATTAAATTATTAACTTGAGACCTCACTGCTTTTACAATGAACCTCCTTCATTATGAACTGCCTTCATTATGTCCCATATATTTTGGTATGTTGTGTTTTCATTATCATTCAGTTCCAGAAATTTTTAAATTTCCTTTTTGATTTCTTCTACTATCCATGCATTATTTAATAGAGCTGTTCAGCCTCCAGGTGTTGGTGGATTTTCTGATGGTTCCCCTGTTGTTAACCTCTAGCTTTATTGCATTTGGTCTGATATAGTGCATGGAAGTGTGTTGATTTTCTGGAATTTGTTGAGACATATTTATGCCCCAATATATGATCTAATTTAGAGAAGGTTCCATGAGCTGCTGAGGACATGTATTCTCTGGAATTAGAGTGGAATATTTTGTAGAAGTCTGTTAAGTTCAATTGATCTATGGTATTATTTAACTCCCTTATTTCACAATTAATTTTCTGCTTAGATTGTCTGTCAAATGATGACAGTGGCGTATTAAAGTCTCCTACTGTAATTACATTGAGAATTGTTTCTGTTTTGTTGACCAACACAATTTGCTTTATAAAATTTTGAGCCCTGTGCTTGGTGCATATAGGTTTATGATTGTAATACCATCTTGTGTTGTTCCTTTAATTGGTAAGATATAGCCTTCTTTATTTCTTTTGATTACTTTTTGTTTGAAGTCTATTTTGTATGATATCAGCATAGCCACCCCTGCTTGTTTCTTGTTTCCATTCACTTGGAATATCTTTCCTATCCTTTCACCCTAAGGTGGTATATATCTTTATTGGTAAGGTGGGTTTCTGATTCAGCTTTTAAGCCTGTATCTGATTGGGGTGTTAAGACCACTGATATTTACAGTTGTAACTGTGAGGTATGAGTTAATCTCTGTCAACTTGGCAGCTTTGTGGAGTTTGGTGATTTCTTGGAATTTGTACGTTTTCATGTCTGTACTACTCATGGTTGTTATTTCTCCTTGTAGGCTCTTGAGTGTGATTTTTTAATCTCTTCAGTTTGGTTATTCTATGTAATATTCTCTGTAGGATTAGCATAGTGCTCATATAATCGTAAGGCTGGGTTTTATCATAGAAAGTTTTTTTTTCTACCTTTGATTATGAGGGGTAATTTTGCTGGATACAGTATTTTGGGTTGTCAGCTAGGGCTTTTAGGATTTGAAATGCTCTCTTCCAATCCCTCTGGCTTTTGGAGTTTCCATCAAAATATCTGAGGTAATTCTGATGGGTCTACCTTTACATGTAAGAAGCTGTTTTTCTTTATTTATTTTATTTTATTTTTTAGAGAGAAAGGAGACATAGACAGTTGGCCCACCAGGGTCTCAGCCACTAGAATTGAACTCCAGATGCCTGAGACACGTAGTGGGCAAGTGTAACCTTGTGCTTGCCTCACCTTTGGGTGTCTGGCTAATGTGGGATCTGAAGGCTAGAACATGAGTCCTCAAGCTTCGAAGGCAAGTGCCTTAACAACTAAGCCATCTCTCCAGCCCAGAAGCTGTTTTTCTCTCGCAGCTTTTAGAGCCCTTTCTTTGTTTTCAGTGTTAAGAGTTTTAACTATAATATGATGTGGGGGATTTCTTTTCTGGTCCTGACTGTTTAGTGTTCTGAGCACCTCTTATACTTTATGGGAGTCTCTTTTCTGAGGTTAGGGACATTTTATTCATTAATTTTGTTGAAGATGTTCTCTATGCCTTTGGTCTGTAGTTCTTCCCTTTCCTGTATGCCAATGATCCAAATATTTGGTCTCTTTAAGGTGTCCCAAATTTCCCTCATATTCTGTGTACATTTTTTGGAAGTTAACTTTGTTATTGAACCATTTCCACTGTCTTGTTATCAAGTTTGAGAGTCTATCATCCATATGGTCTACTCCATTGGCGAGGCTTTCCTGGGAGCCTTTTAAAAGTGTTATTTTATTGTTCCTGTCTATTATGTTTCTTTTCAGCATCTCCATCTCTTTGTGGAATTCCAATTTCATTTCTTGATTAGACTTGCTAGTTGCTTGTTGGAGTTTATTCCTGCATTTGATTATATCTTCACTGAGTTTATTCTACTGCCTATTGACATCGTTTATTTGTCATTTCTCCTCCACTTCTTTTATCCTTCTCCTCCACTTCTTTTATCCTTCTATCGAGTTCTTTTTGATTGTCTTCATTTTTTTGAGATGTGTATTGAATTCTTTTTGCTGATTTGTTTCTGTTTCCTTCAGCCATGTTTTGAGTTCATTATTGAATTTTTTGTTAATATTCTTTGTTCAACCATGCTTTAAAATCTTTTGGGGATAGAGGGATGGCTTAGCAGTTAAGGCATTTGCCTGCAAAGTCAAAGAACCCAGGTTTGATTCCCCAGGACCTACATTATGCAGATGTAAAGAGGGTGCATGTATCTGGAGTTTGTTTGCAGTGGCTGGAGGCCCTGGCAAGCCCATTCTCTCTCTCTCTCTCTCTCTCTCTCTATCAAATAAATAAATATAATATTTTAAATATTTTATGAATTGTTTATTTGGGTTCTCAACTAATTATTCCATCTTTTTATTCATGGCATCAATAAGTTTATTGAATGTGCTTGCCTTTGCTTCATTTTGGGGTTCTAAGGCTGGAGTTTTCTTTGTATTTGCAGTGAAGGCTTCTATTATGGTGCTGGGTGACCTAGGTGGGGATATTTTGGCTTGGCATATTGTGTTCTTTGTTTTGTGTTGAGATTTTACATCTTGAGGCTATTTACTTTTTTTCTGGGACTATAGCAATTAGTATCTCTTATGGAATATGGTGCATTGATTGCCTTGCTCAGGTTTGGTCATGGTAGGAGTGAGAAAGTGGTGTATTCACAAGTTTTAACTGGGTGCTCTTGAACCTGAGCAGGTCTTTTTACTGTGTTTACTCTCCTGGGAATTTCTGGATGAGGCCCTGGAATGCCTGGCCAACTAAATGATCAGGGAAAGTCTTATTAAGCCTCTGGTACTCACTTTTTGGTCCTTGGTAATGGACTTGGCTGTGGCAACTGGTGGAAGGCACAGCAAGAAAATAGCACAGGGCTGGAGAGATGGCTTAGTGGTTAAAGGCTTGCCTGTGAAGCCTAAGGACCCTGGTTCAAGGCTGTAATCTCCAGGACCCACATAAGCCAGATGCACAAGGGGGCACATGCATCTGGAGTTTGTTTGCAGTGTCTGGAAGCCCTGGCCCTCCCATTCTCTCTCTCTCTCTCTCTCCCTGCCTATTTCTGTATCTCTCTCTCTCTCTCAAAGAAAGAAAGAAAGAAAGAAAGAAAGAAAGAAAGAAAGAAAGAAAGAAAGAAAGAAGAAAATAGCACAGATCTCACATAGAAGTTAAAATCTCAGTCACAGTGGTTGTAGGGCCTACCTGGGTGATAAGTTTGGGGTTGAAATGATTACAGGCAGATTCCTGCTTGTAAGCCTGCCACAACCTGTCTTGTGTGGGGATATAGTGGTTTCCCTACCCACCCTACCAAGGAACAGAATTCTGGGGCTTACTCTCTGGGCATACATGTGCAGGGTCCCACACCAGTCATAGGGGAACCAGGAGCTGGGGAACCTAGAGACAGAGAACTGGGAACCTAGACCTATTCACACTGCATACAGAGTTTCAGTCACCCCACACCAGAGGCATGGGAATTGAGATTTGGAGAACTGGGACAATATTTTTACGCTCATATATTAATGCTGCTCTCACTTTTTGGTTAGAGTAGCTTCTCTTTTCAGATAGCAGTGACTACTGGAGAGACTCAAAACTCATCAAAGTACTGAAAATAAGTGAGAGTAGAGTGTTCAACACTGAAAGACATCTCTATCACAACCTCCAAGGCTCAGGGACCATTGCAGAAGAGGTGATGGATAGAATATAAGAGCCACAGGACTGGAAGGAGTGCTTTGGAATACTGTCTTTCAGACATAAAGTTGCTGATGCTAAGTACATAAGACCTGTACAATAGGAGCAAAAATAATATGGGAGAGGGAACAAAATTGGATGGTGTGAGATTATGATCAGAATAAATTGTGCATAGATATACATGTTATCAATAAAAAAATTTAAACATGGAAATGTAGAATAAAGGAGGAAGGCAATAGCAGAACAGGCAAGAAGGGGGCAGAGAGCTAAGCAAAATCTGTTTCTACAGGAAATCCACAACTGGGTTTGAGGCCAGGAAGGATTTGCAAAATAAAAATTTATTCAAGGCATATTTCCTTCACCACAGTAAATGGTCTGCTAGAGTAATGTTGTTCTGTGTTTAAAAAAAAAAAAAACTACTGTACTTGCAAAATCACACAGAGATACCATGTATTATATCTACTTTGTGTCCATAGAGAATGAAACATATCCACTGATCCCATTCAGAAACATGGGGTGTCACATGCTCTGAGGGAGGTGGAGATGGGTATTTCCTCAGGATAGATGCCCCCCTTTCTCTCTCTCTGTCTTTGGTTTTTTGAAGTAATATCTCTCTTTAGCCCAGGCTGACCTGGGATTCACTATGTAATCTCAGGGTGGCCTCGAAAGGCATGTGTCACCATGCCCAGCTTTATGCCTGTCTTTGAAGCAAGGCTAAAATTCCACCTATATATTATCCTTGAATGTGTGCTTCTGGATAAACTTTTGCTTGCCCATTAAAAAAAAAAATTATTTAATTATTTTCAAGCAAAGAGAGTCACAGAGAGAATGAGCATGCTAGGGCTTCCAGCCACTGCAAACAAACTCCAGATGCATGTGCCACTTTGTGCATCTGGCTTTATGTGGGTATTGGGGAATTGAACTTGTATCATTAGTCTCTGCAGGTAAGGGCCTTAATGACTCAGCCCTGCTCTTTTATTTTTTAATTTAATTTAATTTTATTTTATTTTATATATTTTATTTTATTATTTTAGAGTGACAGACAGAGAGAGGAAGAGGGAGATAGATAGAGAATGGGCATGAACTCCAGATGCATGCTTCACCTTGTGCATCTGGCTTATGTGGGTCCTGAGGAATTGAGCCTTGAACCAGGGTCCTTAGGCTTCACAGGCAAGTGCTTAATCACTAAGCCATCTCTCCAGACCCCTTTCTCTCTTTTTTAAAGATTTACTTTTAATTTTCTTTAATGTTTTCATTAGTGTATATTCATTGTACAAAATAATGGATTTTCTCATAACATTTTCACAAATGTATGTTGTACATTCAGTCTTCCTCATATTTAGCCTTCCTCATTCCCTCTCTTGTTCCTCCTCCTCTCTCCCACAGGTCCTTTTCTTCTTCCCAAATAGTCCCCTTTCTCTTTTTTTTTTTTTTCAAAGTAGGGTCTCACCCTAGCCCAGGCTGACCTGGAACTCACTATGTAGTTCAAAGCTGACCTTGAACTCACAGCAATACTCTTACCTCTACTTCCAAGTACTGTGACTAAAGGCATGCACCACCAGTCCCAGTTCATGTCTTTTTTCTTAATGAAGATTCTGCATATGAGAGAAAACATGTGACTTTGTCTTTCTGAGTCTGGTTTATTTCACTTATTGGGAGAAAAACCAGTCTTTTCTATCAAACTAGAATGATTCCATTTCAGGCCACAACTCCTCCCCCTCCCATGATAAGGAAGTTCCAAAATAATTTAGGATCAACAAATCCTCTCCATCTGTGTCAGCCTACCTTTGTTCTGTCTTTGCACTGTTTTTCTCCTTAGCCAATCGTGACATAGATTGTCAGCCCAGGTCTCAGGCCAATAAGGCACGGGTCTGCTCCCCAACCTCCTTATGTTTGTACATTAGTGATAACAGACTAGATGGACTTCCTGCCTGGTGTGCTGGCTCCTTTGCTTTGGAGACGCACCCTTTTGCCTTGTAGAGAGACATCCTGTTTCCTTGTGTCTTTGTTCCACATGGTGGCTGGTGGAGCCTCATATTTCCAATGATATCTCCAGTTCTGCCCATTTTCCTTCAAATGTCATAATTTCATTCATCTTTATGGCTGTAAAACTCTGTTACATATGTACTCCACATTTTCTTTTATCTATTCATCTGTTGAAGGACACCCACATTGTTCTATATCTTGGCTTTTTTACATTTTATTTTTAGTTATTTATGAGGGGAAGGAGAGAATGGACACACCAGGGCCTATAGCCCATGCAAATGAACTCCAGACACGTGCACCACCTTGTGCAATTGGCTTATGTGGTGTAGCAGACAGCTTCAGATTCACTGAGATGAACTTCCAGACCAGGCAAAGTTAGGGAGGAAGGGATTTATTGAAGTTTACAGATCCAGGGGATGATCCATAATGGCAGAAGAAGCTGGCCTGCTTTCATAGGACCAAACACAGAGAGAAAAGCCAGGAGCCAAAAGCCACACAGCATAGCACACCTCAGGAACTCCAGCTAAGCACACTTTGCATATCTGTAGATTGAAATCTCAAATCCACCACCATACCTTAAGATCCACCCAGTGACACTGCCTCCAACCAGTGGCTGCAAATGCAAACTACAGACTAATAAAAGACTGAATATATTGGGGGCATCTATTCAAACTACTACACATGGTTTCTTAGGAAGTGAACCTGGGTCTTTAGGCTTTGAAGGTAAGTGTCTTAACTGTTAAGCCATCTCTCCAGCCCTATCTTAGCTTTTTAAAGTGTGTGTGGGGGGGGGTGTGCATGCATGTGGTATATGCACATGTGTGTATGCATATGCTCCATATAAACACATACAGAGGACAGCAGAAGACATCAAGTGTCCTTTACTGCTCTTCTACCTTATTTTCCTGAGACAGAGTTTCTCACTGAGCCTGGAGTTCCATATTTTTCAATTAGACTGGCCAACCATGGAGCCTAGTAATCATTCTATCCCTGTCCCATACCCTCCAGCACAGGGACCACAGGATGTACAGACATATCCAGCTTTTTACTGGGTGCTGGGAATTGAACTCAGGTCATACTTGCATAGCAAGCACTCTTACTCACTGAGCCATCTCCCCAGCCCCCATATCTTGACTTTTATGAACAGTGCTGCAATAAACATGGATATATAGGTATCTCTGTGGTATTCTGGCTTAGATTCCTTTAGGCATATTCCCAAGAATGCTATAGCAGGATCATATGGCAGTACTATTTTTAGTTTTGTTTGAGAACTCCTGTACTGATGCACTAATTTACATTCCTACCAACAGTGTACAAGGATTTCATTTTTCTTCCATTCTTGCCAGAATATGATTTCTTGATGAAAACCATTCTGATTGGGATGAGACAGAATCTCTATTTAAAGATTTTTTAATTAATTTTAAGATCATACAACAAAATTGACTCTTTTCCTTTTGTATATACTTTTATGAATTTTTACACCTGTATAGAATCATGTAGTATCCTCAAAGTCAGAATATACAATAAGTTCCATCACTCCAAGAAACCCTCTCATGTTACCAATGTATTTTCAAGCCCTCACCCAATCCATAACTCATAGCAATAACTGATATGTTTACCATCTGTTACAGTCAGGTTCACATTGCTGGTAAAAAAAAAAAAAAAAAAAACCTGACCAAGACCACCTTGTGGGAGGACAGGGTTTATTTTGGCTTACAGACTCAAGGGGAAGCTCCATGATGGCAGGGGAAAATGATGGCATGAGCAGAGGGTAGACATCACTTGCTGGCCAATATGAGATGGACAACAGCAATAGGAGACTGTGCCAAACACTGACAAGGGGAACCTGGATATAACACCCATAAGCCTGCTCCCAACAATACATAACCTCCAGGAAACTCCAATTCCCAATTTTCTGCCAGCTGGGAACCTAACATTCTGAACACATAAGTTTATGAGGGACACCTGAATCAAACCACCACATTCCTAGTCCCTATAAATTGATTACCATACATGATGTAAAAATACAATGCATTCAGTCCAACTTTAAAAGTCCCCATAGATTTTAGCAACCCCAATGATGTTCAAACTTCCCCATAGTCCAAGGTCTTTTAACTGAGTTATAATGAAAAAAAAAAAAAACATAATGGCACAGAATAAACATAAACATTCACACTACAAAAGATGGCATTGAGCATAGAAAAGAAATATTTAACCCATACAATACTTAAAACAAACAGAGAAAACATCAAACTCTGTACTTCCAAGTCCAAAAACTCTAATCACTGATAAGTCTCCAAGTCTGATAATTGTAACCAGTGACAAGTCTCTGGAGTTCCAATTTTGCCCCTCTAGCTAGGCTACTCAGAATCCCATAAAACGTCATCTGGTGCTAGCAGCTGTCCTTGGCAGCCATCCCATAGACCTGGCATCCTCACTGGGTCTGAAACTGCAAACCATGGTTCATCCTCATGGCTCCATCTGGCCTCCACCTAGGTAATTGAACAAGTTTGCTTCACAGTGCCCATGGCCATTTCCAAAATACAAAACCATGTTGCAAATTTAATGACCCTCATTTCCTGCATTTGTTATACTCCATAATACCAGGTGGGCTACAAACTTGTTAATCCAGGAGAGAATAACGTAGACTTTGAAGAACAGAACACTCCTTTAGCATTCAGGCCCCTTCAAAAGAGTCTGCATTCTTTCTGTTGTCCCAATGCAGATCAGCTGGGCCAATCTCAATGGTTGTAATCTCTCCCAAAAAAATTGCAGCCAAATGGGCAGCAGTTTTTGCTCAATGTTTTGGCTGTGCCATATCCTTCTGCTCACACCAGTCCATTTTTATGCAATGCAACCCTGCACAAGTTCCCAGGACATGGGCATAACAGCAAGCCTCACACTTAAACTACTTCTAGCCCAGTCCAGGAAAAGTTCTTTCTTACCCTCATAAGCCAAACCTCACAGTCCAAAGTTCTTACTGCATTTAGGTCTTTCCAACTCTGTCCAAATCAGTCCATAAATCTGTATTTACAACACTGCAAGACAACTCTTATGCCAAGATTTCTAATCCTTCTATATTTCTCTTGAAAATCAGCTCCAAAAGCCAAACAGTCAAGTTTCTAGCAGCAATGACTCCACATCTTAGCACCAATTTTACTGCTGCAGTCAGGTTCACAATGCTGATAAAAAAAAAAAAAAAACTCCTAACCAAGAGGATCTTGTGAGAGGAAAGGGTTTATTTCAGCTTACAGACTCAAGGGGGAGCTTCATGATGGCAGGGGAAAATGCTAGTATGAACAGAGGATGGACATCACCTCCTGGTCAACATTAGATGGACCACAGCAGCAGAAGAGTGTGCCAAACACTGGCAAGGGGAAGCTGGCTATAACACCAATAAGCCCACCTCCAACAATATGTCACCTCCAGGAGTCTCCAATTCCCAAATTGCTGCCAGCTGGGGACTAAACATTCAGAACACATAAGTTTTGGGGGACACCTGAATCAAACTGCCACATTAGCCATACAATTTTGTCTTTTCCCATGTAACAAATAAGTGGAATCATACCATAAGTGATGTTTTGAGACTGATTTTGTTCACTGAAACTGTTTCCTGTTTCAGTAGCTGCCACTGAACAGTGTCCCATGGTGAGAATGTCCACAGTTTTCTTCCCTGCCCTTTGGCCTACTTCATGCAACCTTGCTGTATGTCTCAGCTTGGTGAATTTCTCCTTACTGTCTTAGGCCAAGAAGGAGAGCAAGAAAGACCCCTAGGCTCTTCCTCTTCTTTTGTTAAATTGATGAAGCATCTGTCTTCCATGTGTTAGGCAATAGTTATGTGACTGAAGATGCACAGTTGAACAAAGCAGGAAACAATCCCTGCTCTTAAAAAGCTTCAGAGCTGGTGGGCATGTTAGCATCACAATGAAAATGGCATTTTATCTACTAAACATAACATGTAAATGGTATACTGGGATAAGAAGTCTTGTGTGCCATGGAGAAGCTAAAGAAGAGTAAAAGGAGTCAGAAGTGAAGGGAGGTCTATAGTTTGGAATTGAGGAATCACAGTAGGTTCCATGGGAAAGGAGATATGCTTGCTCAAGAGCAGGTGAACATGTCCAGTACCACAGAGAATAGCAGCCCACATGGCAAAAGAAATACCAAGAAAAAGGAAGACTGTAGTCTTTACTGGAGCAAAACGAACAAAATGAGGTAGCTAGTTTCTGCAAGGCTGGGTGCTCCTCACTGTGCCTCCTAGTCCCCTCTGGTTTCAACTGGGAATCCATGATCACTGTCTCTTATTTGTCTTTCATGGCCAGGCCAGGAAAACCACAGAGGGGTAAGGCCAAGGTGAGTGTGGGGTATGGGCTCCAAAGTCTACAGGACTATACCACTAAGTCCTCTTGTAAAGCCTTCCTAGAGCCAGGCGGGAGGACACTAATCCTCTCCTGCCCCACAGACTAGGGTTCCAAATATCATTAGCATTAACCAAAATGGAATGAATTGTCTCTTGGTAATCTGGTGGTTATTAATTTTTATTTTTAACTCTTGTTTTATGAAGACAAATAATGTGCTTTCAACAGCACACATGTCCTCAGGGGTGCAGATTGAGAGGGGGCAAATCATTAAGACTGGAATTGAGATCTTTCATGGCCACACCAGCAGGTTCTGTTTGCAGGCTAGGAAGTCATACATATATAAGCCATTCACAAACACAGAGGACCCCTAAAGAAGACATAGAGACCCAACCCCAATGCCCCAATTAAATCTCTGTCTGCAGCTGGTGGAGAAAGCTTTTATTCATCTTAATCACATACAAGTTAAAAATAAACATCAATAGCCAGCAGCATGGAGGAAGGGGTGACATTTTGAAATGTAAATGAAGCAGAAAATCCCAAAGCCAGGCACATGGCCTGTAGACAATTTGGAGATTAACCCCAGTCCCCACATCTCTTGGGACCAGGTGAATAATGTCAGCTGCTCATTTTAAAGTGCTAGAGCTCTGAAGGCTTGTTACACTGGATGCTACCATAGTTAGCAATGGTTTCCAGGATGAACCTGGGTTTTGGAGATGGAAGACATGAGCTCAAATCTAAGCTTGGTCCCCTCTCATCTCCTGAGCCACAGTGAGATGATTTCACACAGGCACAGTAACTATATTTGATACCTGGTGCATAATAGTTATTCAACAAGTCATTTTCTAGGCATCATTTCCTACTTCCCCCAGAAAACCAAAAACTACTGTTTAAAGAAATCAGTTTAAATCACAGAAAGTATAATTCTTGATGAAACTCCAAGTATGGGAATTCTCTCATGCTATATTAAGCACTGTTCTATAGCTATGTCATCCTAATTGAAACATTCCCTCCAGAAGCGGGAGTTTCATAATATACCGGAAGCTCAGAAAGTTATAATCACAGGCCCCTCTCCAAGGTGTCATAAGCAGTAGACAATTGCTGTGGAGAAGAATGTTAGATGAATCTACCTATAAGTAGTGTACCTATTTGGCTGTGGTGGGTGGTAATAGTAGCTGCTATTTCATCCAGTATGTCAGAAAGAGTTTTTAAAAGAGGTAGCATTTCCTGGGATGCAGTTTTAACCCATGTTAGGATGGACAGTTCAGTGATGTAGCCTCCTTTGAGTCACCTACATTCCTGTAAGTGACCCCAATAAACTCATTGGTTCACCAAGCTAGACTGGTGTTGAATCATTATTTTGGTCTGTCATTCGTGCCCTATCTGAAGTCAACAGGCATTTAATTATGTCTCTGAAGGAAAAGCTCACACAACAGGATTCTAAAGGAAAATGTGAGATTCTTGATATATAAAGCTGCATGTCTTATAATAAGCTGCCTATACAATGTTGGTCCCATAAGATTATAACTGCATGAGATTTTCCTCATGCCTAGTAATGTTGTAACTGTTAAGGAACAAGGTTGTTGTGGAGAAGAGAGAAAGACAAGAGAGTAGCTTAACAATAACATAGGGTTTATTTGGGGTAAACACCTGTAGAGGGGTTCTCTGCAAGAGGATCCAGAGCTTATCTTCTGCTAATGAACTTGGTACTTACAGTGCCCTTAGAAAAAGGAAGTGAGGTGATGGGGTAAAAGTTTTGCACCCAGACAATCCCATTAGAGGAGAAAATGGGAGTGGCTCTTACAAGATGACATCTGCCAGACAATTTGTTTGGTTGTGGTAGGTGGTAATAGTAGCATCTATTTCATCCAGGGTGTCAGAAAGAGCTTCAAAAGAAGTGGCGTTTGTACAAATACCCATTTCAAGTGCAGAGGAGATGCCTCTGACAATTAAGGGAGAAAGAGAGGGTTTTTTTTTTATATTGGGACAGATCAACATTTAATGATTAGATACCAGATTAAAGGGAACCAAGAAATAGCAACAGTGAGCTAGCTAGCACTGGCAAGCTGGCTAATAAATCTTAAGGTCCAACCCCAGTGATACACTTCTTCAAGTGAGGTTCTGCTTACCAAAGGCTCCACCAGCTGGGGACTAAATATGAGGCTAGTCGCAAACAAAAACTTTATGCTGTGAGGGACATTTTGCATTCAAACTACCACAGAGGTGTGTGGATATAAGATTCAAAATGGTTATTGAGAAAGTAACATGTATTTTTGAAACCATTTGAAATTGAATCTGTTGGAATCAATTGCATAAGTAGGCTAATTAATGACTAGACTGGCATGGTCAGAGAAGTGTCCATACTCGTGATATTGGAAAGCAGAAAATTTTCAGTAAAAGTGTGCCCTGCCATACAAAATAATGATTTCAGCCCACAGGAAATAAATAAGATTGTATGTATAGGCCTAGGCTGAGAGGAATATACCTTGAAGAACTAACCCTAACTCAGAACAAGTAGTGTCTCAGCTAGTTACAGAGATGTCAAGTCGTACACAAAGAAAGATAAATTGGCTATTTTAAAGAGTGTTGCACTCAGCTCCTTGTTGCTGGGACAAACATCCAACCAGACACAGCTTATGGGAGGAAGGGGCTTATTTCAGGCTTATAAAATCTAGGGAAATACCATCAGTGGTGGAAGAAGCTGGCTCACTTCAGCATGCATCACAACACAGATACCACCACCGCCAGCACTACAAACCTGCTAGCACCAACAGCCAGAGTTCAAAAACTGCTCTTCATACACCTAGTAGGGCTGAATTCACATCTACCCCAAAACACACCTTAGGGCTGGACTCCAAGATCTGCCCCAGTTACATGCCCACTGTAGAAGGGATTGCCTGCTGGGGCTCAAGTAGACAGTTTAATAAAAAAAAAAAAATGCCTGAGTCTATGGGGCTATTTTCTGGTCTTGTCTGTTTTGTATTGTGAATACCTCCTCTATCCATATTAGTATCTATTTCCTTACTTTTGAGAAATTTTCTTCTATGATTTTGTTGAAAATACTTATTATGCCTTTAGATTGAAGTTATGCTTCTTCTATGCCCAGAATCTTAAGTTTGATCTCTTCACTGCATCCAAAGTGTTTTGAAATTCCTACTCATGCCTTCTTGTTAATTTTTCTTTCTTCTTGTTGGAATGTTCCAAATCTTCCACTTTATCTTCAAGCTCAGGTATTCTGTTCTCTCCTTGACCCATTCTATTCGTGAGACTTTCTACAGAGTTTTCATTTGACTTACTGTGTCTTTCGTTCTCAGCATTTCAGATTAGTTTCCTTTCTTGTTTCTATTTCCTTACTCATATCTTATATAAACCTCCTTATTTCCTTTGTTCTCTTGGGATTCCTTCAGGAGATTTTTTTCCTTTGATTCTTTTGATTTCTTTGGACATACATATAGTTATTCTTTTTGGCTTTTCAGCTAATTCAGTCTCACTGATGGTCATTACTGTTGAATTTGTAATTTTGGAGACTTTATGCTGCCTTGATTTTTGTGTTTCTTATCTTACTGCATTGGGATTTTCACATCTTTGGTTATTTCATTGCTTGGACTTTCTGTTTATGAGCTATATTCTCAGTTGTGTAGGTCAGAAGTTATATATTCAAGGTATGAACTCAAGATACCAGAAATGATCTCTATGTTACTCCTAGAATAATAGCAGAAGTGACCCAAACTAATGGATATGCTTGCCATGTAAATGTCCTAGTAGCAAATTTTCAACAATGGTTGTTTTGACTTTAATAGTTTCTGTTAAGTGAGCAAGGCTGGTAACAAGTATGCTATAGTTTGGGTTACTTAAAAGTGAGGGGGACATAGGGTGAATTACGATGAAAACTAGTATTAACTTTGAAAAAGGTGGAAGTGGCACAATTTCCTCTGAGAAAGAATTTGGAATACTGTTAGGCTCAACAGATTTGAGAAACTGTTGAGGGTTTGGAAGGTTGTACTTATAGAGAATAAAGAAGAGGAGATAAGGAGGCATGAGTGTGAAAAAAGAGGTGGGAAAGAGAGAAAGTACATGAGTTGTACATGGGAAGAGTAGTAAAGAGAGTCCAATAATATACTGGGTGGAGAAAAACACACAAAATAGACCCAGAGTTTAACTGAACAATAAAACGAGCATGGAATACATATCCATGAGTACAGATTTTTTAAATGGTCTAAGCCAGCCATGGAGGAAGAAGGATTCCTTTTTTTATTTTTACTTTTTAAAATTATTGACAACTTCTATAATTATAGACAATGAACCATGATAATTTCCCCCACATACTTCACAACTCTACTCTCTATCATATCCTCTCCTCCTCCCCATCAGTCTCTTATTCTGATGTCATTATCTTTTCCTCCTATTATGATATTCTTGTCTAGGTAGTGCCAGACACTGTGAGATAATGAATATCCAAGTCATTTTGTGTCTGGAAGAGTACATTTAAAAGGAGTCCTACCCTTCCTTTGGCTCTTACATTCTTTCCACCACCTCTTCTGCAATGGATGCTGAGTCTTGGAAGGTGTGATAGAGAGGTTTCAGTGCTAAGCACTCCTCTGTCACTTCTTCCCAGCACTATGGTGCCTTTTGAGTCATCCCAGAGGTCACCACTATCTGAAAAGAGAAGCTTCTCTAACTAAAAGTGAGAGTAGCATTAATATATGGGGAACATTAAGAGAAGTGCTTACAGGGAAGTTTGGTAAGAATAATATATACATTTAGCCAGACACAAGCAGGTGTTACACCCCTAGGGCTAATGACTTGCCTCGTTGTAGGTTTTTCAACATCAGGCATGTATTCGTTCCTGTGGAGTGGGACTCCAGTCCAATTAGAGAGCAGTTGGTTTTCCCCATAACAGACATGCCACTATGGCAACAGTTGACTTATTTGGCCTAGCTAGCCCAACTTAAGGCTTAAAGTGTCCATCCACTCTTGTTTATCTCTCTCTCTCCCATGTAGCTACATGCATAGCTTTTTCTAGCTTTCTTTTGGCTGGTCAACAGGGAGGAGGTTTTCAGTTCAGCTCCAGCAGAATTTCTCAGTGACTTTGCAGCCCAAGAATTTGGAGTCTTCAGCAATAGGTTCTTACCATGTATTTCTGGTGGGTCTTGGCAATGGTCTGTGATGTTGTGGGGCATCAGGGACCTCCCTAGCCAACAAATCATGGGAAGGTATCCCATCCCTGGCACTGAAATTTTTCTAGTAACAATCTATGGCTTCTGGATGTGCCATTCTCCAAAAAAAAGTAGGTTTCCATGTGATTTATTCATACCTTCTTAGATTTTGATTAACCCTCCCACCACCCTTCCTTTAATCAGTCTCTTCCTCTGATCTTACTTAGGTCTTTCCACTCAGAATAATCTGTTTTCTACATATATACAATACCATCCCCTTAAGTCTTGTACTGTTCTCCCTCCCTTATAGCCCTTTCTAGCTTACTGGTCTCAGCTACTGAGTTTTATTCCAACTCACATACAAGTCCAAACATTGGTAGTTAGGATCCACATATGACAGAGAACATGCAGTGCTTGCCTTCCTGGGCCTTGTTACTTCACTAAATGCAATCCTTTCCAGGTCCATCCATTTCCCAGTAAATTCCAGAATTTCGTTTTTCTTTGCTATTGAATAGAACTACATTGTATAAATGTACCACATCTGCATTATCCACTCATTAGATGAGGGACATATAGGCTGGTTACATTTCCTAGCTATTGTGAATAGAGCTGCAATAAACATGGATATACAAGGATATCTAAGGTAGTGAGATGAGTCCTTAGGATATATGCCTAGGAATGCTATAGCTGGGTCATATGGTAAATCTATTTTTAGCTGCTTCAGGAACCCCCACACTGTTTTCCGCAATGGCTGGACCAGATTACATTCCCACCAACAGTGCAGAAGTGTTCCTCTTTTTCCACATCCTCGCCAGCATTACTGTCATTTGATTTCTTGGTAATAGCCATTCTTACAGGAGTGAGATGGAATCTCAAAGTAGTTTTAAGTTGCATTTCCCTTGCATTTCCCTGATGGCTTAGGATGTAGAACATTTTTAAGATGTTTAAAGGCCATCTGTATTTCTTCTTCTGAGAACTCTATATTTAGTTCCATAGCCCATTTTTAGTTGGGTTGTTTGATTTCTTATTATTTAGTTTTTTGAGTTCTTTTTATATCCTGAATATTAATCCTCTCTCAGATGTATAGCTAGCAAAGATTTTCTCCTATTCTGCAGGTTGCATCTTTGCTCTATTGTCAGTGTCCTTTGGCTGTACAAATGCTTGGTGATTTTATGAGGTCCCAGTGGTTATCAGTGGTTTTATTACCTGAGCAACTGGGGTTATATTCAGAAAGTTGTTGCCTATGCCAATATGTTGAAAAGTCTCCCCTACTTTTTCCTCTAGCCTTCCTACTAGTTTGTCCCTTTCTTTGTTGGACTGTATTAGATCTAGACAATACCATCCCACCAAAAATTATGAATCAATCAGATATGACCAGCACTGAGACTGTTGCCTTTGTGGGTTACTGGATTTTTCTTTCTAACTTTTTCCAATATATTTTCTTTGTTTTTTGTTTTGTTTTGTTTTGTTTTGTTTTGTTTTTTTTGTTTTGTTTTGGAGAGAGACAGAGAGAGGGAGAGGAAGACACAGATGGGTGCTCCAGCAGCCTCTCAGCTGCTGTGAACGAAATCCAGATGTGCGTGCTCCCTTGTGGTCAAGTGCGGCATTGCGCCCTTGCATCACTTTGCATCTGGCTAAACCTGGGACCTGGAGATTGGAACCGCTGGAGATTGGAACCTGTGTTCTTAGGCTTAGGAGGCAGGCACCTTAACCCCTAAGCCATCTCTCCTGCCTGGGTTTTGTGGGCTTTTATAGTTTAATTATGACAGTGAGAGGTTCTTTCCTGATTTTGTCTGTTTAGTGTTCTAAAGGCTTTCATATCTGCATTGGCATCACTTTCCCTATTTTGGGAAGTTTTCTTCTATGATTTTGTTGAAAATACCTGCAATGCCTTTGGAGTGAAATTCTTCTCATTCTTCTTTGCTCTGAATTCTTTTTTTTTTTTTTTTTTTTTTTTTTTTTGGTTTTTTCATTTTTTTTCGGTTTTTCAAGGTAGGGTCTCATTCTAGCCCAGGCTGACCTGGAATTTGCTATGTCATCTCAGGGTGGCCTTGAACTCACAGCGATCCTCCTACCTTTGCCTTCCAAATGCTGGGATTAAAGGCATGCACCCGGCTTTTGCCCTGAATTCTTATGTTTGATCTCTTCATAGTGTCCCAACTATCTTGAAATTCCCATTCATGCCTTCCTATTAGTTTGTCTTTCTCTTTATTGGACTGTATTAGATCTGCAACCTGGTCTTCTAGTTTAGATAGTCTTTCCTCTCCTTGATCCATTCTACTGGTGAGACTTTCTACAGAGTTTTCTATGTTTTTCATTTCTAATATTTCTAATTGGTATTTTTTCATTGTTTCTATTTCCTTAATCATGTCTTGTATTGACGTCCTTGTTTCATTAATTTGGTTTCCTGTGTTCTCATTCACAAGTTTGTTTTCTTCTTTGATCACTTTGATTTCTGTTTTGATTTTTTTTGAGTATAGATATAATCTTTTTTCTTTTTGAAATCTTTGTCAGACATTTTATCTAAAACAGTCTCAGTGCAGGTCATTTCTGATGGATTCATAATTTTTGGTGGGATTGTATTGTCTTGATTTTCTGTGTTTCTTGCATTATAATGTAAAGCTTTTGCAACTTTAATTAATTTGATACTTGGGTTTTTTAATTATCTGTAGTGTTTTATATATCTTCAGTATAGGAGTTTTAGGTGCCAGATGTAGCTCTTATACTACAAGTGAAACAGCAGACGTGACCCTAAGTGTTGAGTTTGCCTGCTATTCAAGTGTTCTAGTAGACTGGGTAGAGCAATTTACTGGCAAATTCTAAAATTCAATTGAGCAATATACACATTCAATCAAAACCAGCACAGAGTATTTATGCAAGAGTGGGGATTAAAACAGACAATCTAATAAAGCCAAACTCTGTAAGTGTGTATGTTGCCCCACACCTTTAAAACTGTCAACTCAGAGGTTGAGATTTCTAGTCTGATATGGGTTCCAGGTCAGCCTGGAGCCAAGTCAGACCCTGATCCCAAAAATGACAGAAGAAAAAGACAAAGGCCCTGTAAATCAGGGAAGCATCTAAGGCAACAATAATCAACACCAAAATACAGCTTATTTGAGAATGGTAAAGCCAACCAAAAATATGTAACACATAATCTTCCCTGACATGGAAGAAGAGATTAGCACTTCCAGTGCAGGCCCATGTACCTGTGTTGGTGTAAGTAGGCCCTGCTACCTTCTGGAATGGCCCATCTCAGTCCCTCTTTGATGTGTTCTAGATCTAGTGTTCTGATCGGCTGTGCTTGATGTCATGTGGCTGGGGCTGAGTGAGTTCTCTGGTGGTTTGCTGAGGCACTGGAAATTGGGGGATAGGAGACTGTGCAGGATGCCTTGAGTTGTACTGGAGCTGCTCAACTGGTCTTCTCTGTGTTCTCCTTCAGCAGTTGCTCAGCTGTCTTGTCTTCCCCTTCAGGTTTCTTGACTTTGTGAGGAGGCTTTTGTGAGTGGAAAATCCCTCCACCTGGTTTCTGCTCCTGCAGCTCTGCACCAGATGTGCAGGTGGGTGCAGAGACTGGGGCTGCTAGTGCCTCAGCAGGATTCTGGCTATTTTCCTCCTTTCTAGAAGATCTGAGTCTCTCCTGCCTCTCTGCTATAGTTCATAATAACTTATAGACCTTCACTTTTCAGTAGAAGAGGGTATTTTGCTGTTTTCCTGCTTTTTCCCTCCCTAGGCTGCCTTGGTGTGGCTACTATGCTGCCATCTTACCCAGAAGTCCTCAGGAGGATTTTTATGAGCAAAAGGCTGGTCTGGGCTGCAGTGAATTCCAAGTCAGCCAGGGTTAGAGTGAAAGACTGAAGAAAAAAAGTGACTAAAATTAATAAATATCAAAAGTAACCAGAGTTAACTAACCCCAGCAAAGCCTAATGACCTGGGTTCAATTCCCCAGCACAAACGTAAAGTCACATTCACCATGTGGTGCAGTAGCTGGAGGCCCTGGCACACTGTCTATATTCTCTTGTTCTCTCTCTCTCTGTTTACAAATAAATAAAATAGTTTAAAAATAAAAAGGCAGGGCTGGAGAGATGGCTTAGTGGTTAAGGCGCCTGCCTGCTAAGCCTAAGAACGCTGGTTCCAATCTCCAGGTCCCACATTTAGCCAGATGCAAAGTGATGTGAGGGCGCAATGCTGCACTTGACCACAAGGGGGCGCACGCATCTGGATTTCGTTCACAGCAGCTGAGAGACTGCTGGTGCGCCCAGCTGTCTTTCTCTCTCCTCTCTATCTGTTTCTCTCTGTGTCTCTCTCCAAAAATAAATAAAATAATTTTTTAAAAATTAAAAAATAAATAAATAATAAAAAAGGCAAAGTAGACTAAAGTACATCAGATCTGACAATTCAGTATTTCTTAGTGGGATGGGTTTTGAATTGATCCCCTTCCTGGGATTTTTTGTTGCTGTTGTTAGCAACCTGATCTGATATAGAAGGTGCAGCTAGCGCCAATATAGTCACTTTGGGGTATCTATTTCCCCAGTGTAAGCCAGCCTGGTTACTTTTTTGGGTAAGTTTCTATCTCATTTATACTGAGTTGTGAAGCTTATACTTTCTTTGGTAAACTATAAACTTGTCTCAGCTCATAAGGTCAGTGAGCCCTTCAGATCAGCTGTTCTGGACTTTGTATCAGAGAGGGGTGGCATCCTGCATTCTCCAGTAGTGTTCCTGGTGCTGATATGTGGCAGACAGGAGGTTGTAGAAGGCTGTCAGGAGGTGTTCTGGAGCTGCTCACTTAGTTTCTGTTGTTGTCTTCTCCTCCAGATTCTTTTGATTTTACAGGGCAGGTGTGAGGAGAATCCCTCCCCACTAGTTTCCAACATTCTTGGTGGCTCAGACAGGGCATGTTAAAGACAAGAAACACCCAGCAGCACCCTCTGGATGGAGCCAAATCCTCACTGATTGCCTGATTGCTAGTATCTCCCTCCTGCTTCTCCACAGGGGTCTCACATGACTTATTAAGTTCCTTAAACACCTTGACATTTTTTGGAAAAGAATGTATTGTGTATAAGCTTCCCTCTTCCCCCCAGGTTTTTTGTTTGTTTGTTTTTCAAGGTAGGGTCTCACTCTGGCCCATTTTGACCTGGAATTAACTATGTAGTCTCAGGGTGGCCTCGAACTCATGGCGATCCTCCTACCTCTGCCTCCCAAGTGTTGGGATTAAAGGCATGCACCACAATGCTGGGCTCCCCCCAGGTTTTGATGAGGCTCACCTTCCATCATTTTAACTCTAAGTCTCCTATTTGGATATGATTTAATCTTGGTTTTAAACATTGTTAAAAGTAGAACAAATTTTAAGAAAATCTTATTGTTTTAAACAGAGAATCAGGCATTAGTTTTATTTTAAAGTATTAGAATTTTGACTTTAGAACAATTTTTTTCACCTGCATGTATATATCACCCATGTGCATCAACACAGAGTAAAGTGGACAAAGCTGTCCAAGTCCTAGATGAGCACTCCTCCTATGCCCAAAGTAGTCATGAGTGTAGACTTCCCCAAAGGCCACTCAGCTCTGGTCCAATTTCCCAGTGCACCCAGCCCAGAGGAACACTAAGACCAACCACCCATACCCACCCAGAGCAAGGCTGACTAGATTGCTATACACAAGTTCCCAGTAAATGGTGCTGTAGGCTCACATCTGCCTGGAGCAAGACATACCAGGACTCTCAAGACATGAGCCCCTGTTGCTGCATTCTCTGCAAGACAAACAGATTATCTCCATAAGGGCAAACCCCAATGTAAAACAAATAACACCAGAAACTAAGCCAACACTTCCTCACTAAGAATTCATAGTTCTGTGCTGGAGTGATGGCTTAAATATTAAGGCACTTACCTGCAAAGTCTAAGGACTCAGGTTTGACTCCTCAGGACCCACATAAGCCAGATGCACAAGGGGGTGTATGCATCTAGAGTTTGTTTGCAGTGACTGGAGGCCCTGGAGTGCTCACTCACTCTCTTTATCTATGTGTCTGCTTCTTTCTCTCTCTCTTTAAAAGAGAATTAATAGTCCCATAGTTGAAGTCTCCAATGAAAACTACTTAGAAACTACAGAGAAACAATCCCAAAATACAATTATGATAAACATACATAACAAAGTTAAAGAGGACATGAACAAATGGCTGAATGAAATGCAAGAGAATCAACTGAAAGGAGTTGATAGACACCTGAATGAAATAAAAGAGGACACCAATAAATACCTGAAAGAATTCTGAGAAAGCAGACAATCAACTAAATGAAATGAGAAAGTCAACCCAGAAAGGAAAATGGAACAAAATAAATAGACAGAAGACTTCCAGGAAAGATGGCAGCAGAGGAGCCACACCAAACCAGTCCAGGGAGGGATTTAGGCAAAACACAGCAAAATACACTCTTCTTCTGAAACAGTGCAGGAGTATAGGTTTTTATTAGACATAGTGGAGAAGAAGAAGAGACCAAGATCCACCAGAAAGGAGGAAAATGGCCAGAATCCCACTGAAGAGCTTGCGGCCCTGATCTGTAGCAGTAGCAGAGACCAAACAAGGGGACTTTCCAACCTCATTAGCCTCCTTGCAGAACCAAGAAATCTAAAGAAAAGACAGCTCAGATCAACTAAGGATCTACTGAAAGAGATATGGGGACTATGTGAGCAACTCCAAGCTTCTTGAACTCTCCCATCCCCCAACCATCAGAACAGCAAACATCTGGCACAGTGCATCCAGCACAGCTGAACAGAATTCCAGCTCCACAGCACAACATGGAGGGATCAAGGTAGGCACTTAGTATTGGTGGGAGCCACACCAACTAACAACAACAACAAAAAAAAAAAACAGGTACATAGGCCTTCATTGGAAGTGTTAATCTCTCTTTCTATGTCAGAGCAGGTTATGGGTTACATATTTTTGGTCGGCTTTACCATTTTCAAATAAGCTGTACTTGGGGGTTCAATATTGCTGCCTTTAATGTTTTCAGATTTATAAGGCCTTTACCTTTTGCTTCTGTCATTAATGGGGGCAGGTTCTGATCCAGATCCAGGCTCTGGAATGCAATTCAGAACAGAATTCTGTACCTCCTAGCTGTCAGGATTAAGGGTGTAGAGCAACACACACCCTTAGGGATTTTGACCTTATAAGACTGTTTGTTTTAATTCCCACACTTGTATACTCTGTCCTCATTTTAATTGAATGTGTATTTTGCTCAGTTGAAGTTTAGAACTTGCCAGTGTATTGTTCCACCAGTCCACTACAATACTTGCTTAACAAGCAAACTCAACAACTAGGATTACTTCTGAGGTTGGATTTGGGTACAAGTGCTACACCTGGCACCTTAAACTCATATCCTGAAAGTATATAAAGGTGGATCACCACATTTAAGAACATGGCAGAAAAGTAGAAAACCCAAGCATCAAATCAATTCAGGATACAAAAGTTGCTACATTATAATACAAGAAACAAAGAATCAAGACAATGAAATCCCACCAAAAATTATAAATCCATCAGAATTGTTCACCAATAAGACTGTTTTTGATGAAATGCTTGACAAAGATATCAAAAGAATGATTCTGTCTATACTCAAAGAAATGAAAGAAGAAATGAAAGGATTCAAAGAAGAAAATGAACTCCTGAAAAAAGAACACAGGAAACCAGCTTAATGAAATAAAAAAGGGCATTACAGGACATGAGTAAGGAAATCTGAAGAAAAAAAAAAAAACAGGCTGAAATCCTAGCTCTGAAGAACACACTCAGTCAAATAAAAAAAACTGTGGAAAGTCTCACCAGTAGAATGGATGAAGAAGAGAACAGAATATCTAAACTAGAACAGGTGGCACACTTCATATAGTCCAACAAAGAGAAAGACAAGCTAACAGAAAGGTATGAATGGGAATTCCAAGACATCCAGGACATTATGAAGAGATCAAACATAAGAATTCAGGGTGTAGCAGAAGGAGAAGAATTTCAATCCAGAAACATAGTAGGCATTTTCAACAAAATCATAGAAGAAAAATTTCCCTAAATTGGGAAAGAAATGCTCATAAAGATCCAAGAAGCATTTAGAATACAAAACAAACAAAAAAAACCTTAGAAAGAACCTCTCCTCACTATGATATAATTAAACTACTAAACACACAAACTAAAGAAAATATATTGAAAGCAGTTAGAGAGATAAAGCAAGTGACCTACAAAGGCAAACCCATCAGGATCACAGCAGATTATTCAACAGAAACTTTAAAAGTCAGAAGGGCTTGGAATGATGTATTCCAAGTTGTAAAAGATAAAAACTGTCAACCAAGATTACTTTATTCTGCAAAAATATTTCTCCAGGTTGATGGAGAAATAAGGATATTCCACAACAAAAATAGGCTAAAGGAATTTATGACAATTAAACCAGCTCTACAGAAAATACTTGAAGGAATTCTTCATGCTGAAGAGAAAGCACAACACACACAGCAGGAAATAGGAAAAAATGAACTCAAATAACAGTTAAAAAAATGACTAAAGGGAAAACAGGAAACATTACAAAACAAGAAGAATGGTGAGAATAAATACATGCCTTTCAATAATAACTCTTAATATCAATGGCCTCAATGTCCCAACCGAAAGACACAGGCTTGCAGAATGAATTAAAAGGCAGGATCCTGCCATATGTTGCTTCCAGGAAACTCACCTCTCAATAAAAGATAGAAACCTTCTTAGGGAAAAAGGTTAGAAAATGGTATTTCAATCAAATGAGCTTTGGAAACAAGCAGGGGTTGCTATCCTAATATCTGACAGGATAGACTTCAAACCAACATTAGTGAGGAAAGATAAAGAAGGTCATTTTATTCTGAATAAAGGAACACTCCAACAGGAGAACATTATAATCCTAAACATATATGCACCTAACTTGGGGGCTCCCAATTTCATCAAACAAACACTATTAGACTTACGGTCAGAAATAACACCAAACACAGTTGTATTGGGTGTCTATAATACCCCACTCTCATCACTTGACAAGTCATCCCAACAAAAAATAAACAGAGAGACATCTGGATTAAATGATGTCATGGAACAAATGGACCTAACAGATATACATAGAACATTCCATCCAAATGCTGCAGAATATACATTTTTCTCAGCAGCACAGGGAACATTCTCTAAAATAGACCATATAATAGGACACAAATCAAATCTTAACAAATACAAGAGAATTGAAATAATCCCTTGTACTCTGTCTGACTACAATAGGATTAAACTTAAAATCAGCAACAAGAAAAACTACAGAGCATACAGAAATTGATGGAGATTAAACAGTACACTATTGAATGATGAATGGGTCATTGAAGAAATTAAAAAGGAAATCAATAAATTCATAGAATCAACTGATGAAGAGAATAAAATGTACCAAAACCTTTGGGACACAATGAAGGCAGTCCTAAGAGGGAAATTTATAGTTCTAAGTGCCTATATTAAGAAATTAGAGAGTTCACAAGTAAACCATTTAATGCTTCACCTTACAGCCTTCAAAAAGAAGAACAAGGCAAACAAAAAAAATCAGTTGACAGTAAGACATAATAAAGATTAGGGAAGAAATTAATGAAATAGAAACAAAAAATATCCAAAGAATAAATGAAACAATGAGTTAGTTCTTTTGAAAGGATAAACAAGATTGATAAACCCTTAGCAAATCTGACCAGAAGAGAGACAAGGCAAAAATTAATGAAATTAGAGATGAAAAAGTCACCATTACAACAGATTCAAAAGAAATTCAGAAAATCATAAAGACATACTTTATGATAATATATGCCACTAAGCTTGAAAATCTGAAAGAAATGGATGATTTGCTTGATTCATATGACCTAGGAAAATTAAAGCAAGCTGAGATAAACCATTTAAATAAACCTATAACAAGTACAGATCCAAGCAGTTATAAAAAGTCTCCCAACTAACAAAGCCCAAGCCCAGATGGATTCACTGGTGAATTTTAGCAGACATTCACAGAAGAACTAACACCACTGCTTCTCAAACTTTTCCATAAAATAGAAAAGGAAGGAAATCTACCAAACCCCTTCTATGAAGCCAGCAGCACCCTGATACCAAAACCAGACAGACAGAACAAAAAAAGAAAATTACAGACCAATTTCCCTCATGAATATAGATGCAAAAATTCTCAACAAATTATTGACAAACAGAATACATGAATATATCAGAAATATTATTCACCCTGACCAAGTAGACTTTATCCCAGAGAGGCAGGGATGATTGAATATATGCAAATGAGTAAATGTAATACATCATATAAATGGTCTGAAGGACAAAACTCACATGATCATCTCAATAGATGCAGAAAAGGCATTTGACAAAATCCAATACCCCTTCATGGTAAAAGTATTATAGAAACTGGGAATAGAAGGAACATATCTCAACATAATAAAAGCTATTTATGAGAAACCTACAGCCAACATAATACTAAATGGGGAAAAACTTAAAGCTTTTCCACTAAATTCAAGAACAAGACAAGGCTGTCTACTGGCACAAAAACAGACATGTAGATCAGTGAAACAGGATAGAGGACCCATATATTAATCTTGGCAACTACATCCATCTGATTTTTAACAAAAATGCCAAAAATATTCATTGGAGAAAAGATAGCCTCTTCAACATGTGGTACTGGGAAAACTGGATATCTAAATGTAGAAGGATGAAAATAGATCCTTGTCTCTCTCCATGCAGAAGAATCAACTCCAAGTGGATCTGGGACCTTAATATCAGACTTGAAATTCTGAAATTGCTAGAGGAAAAGGTAAGAGAAACCCTTCAACATATTGGCATAGGGAAGGACTTTCTGAATATAACCCCAATTGCTCAAGAAATAAAACCACTAATCAACTAATAGGACCTCATGAAATTATAAAGCTTTTGTACAGCAAAGACACTGTGAATAGAGCAAAGAGACAACCTACAGAATGGGAGAAAATCTTTTCCAGCTATACATCTGACAGAAAATTAATATCTAGAATATACAGAGAACTCAAAAAGCAGAACAATAAGAAATCAAACAACCCAGTTAAAAAATGGGCTATGGAACTAAATAGAGAGTTCTCAGAAGAAACACAGATGGCATATGAACATCTAAAAAACGTTCTAGGTTCTTAGCCATCAGGGAAATGCATATTAAAACCACTTTGAGATTCCATCTCACTCCTGTCACAATGGCTACCATCAAGAAAACAAATGACAGTAAGTGTTGGTGAGGATGCAGAAAAAGAGGAACACTTCTACACTGTTGGTAGGAATGTAATCTGGTCCAGCCATTGTGGAAATCAGTGTGGAGGCTCTTGAGACAGCTAAAAATAGATTTACCATATGATCCAGCTATAGCACTCCTAGGCATATACCTGAAGGACTCTTCCCACTACCTTAGAGATCCTTGCACATCCATGATTATTTCTGCTCTATTCACAATAGCTAAGAAATGGAACCAGCCTAGATGTCCCTCCACAGATGGATGGATAGTAAAGATTGGTACATTTACACAAAGGAGTTCTATTCAGTAGTTAAAAAAAATGAAATTATGAAATTTTCTGAGAAATGGAAGTATCTGGAAAGGATTACACTAAGTGAGGTAACCCAGGCTCAGAAAGCCAAACGTCACATGTTCTCTCTCATATATGGATCCTAGTTGCAAATGTATAGACTTGTGTGTGAGCTGGAACCAAAAAATTGGTAGCAGAGGCCAGTCAGCTAGGAAAAGGCTGTAAGGGAGGGAGGAGAGGGAAGGACTTACAGGGATGGTATTGTATATATGAAAGTAGGAGAACAGATTACAGGCAGGGGAAAGGCCTAAGCAAGGGCAGGGAAAGAGAATGTGTAAAATAAGGGTGAGGGGAGGTTCAATCAAAATTCAGGATATTCTGAATAAGACTTATGTAAACCTACTTTTTGAATAATGGCACATCCAGAAGTTATAGATTGTTACTAGATAATTTTCAGTGCCAGGGATGGGATACCTTCCAGTGAGTTATTGGCTATGGAGGTCCCTGTTGCCTTCAAAACATTACAGTCTATTGCCAAGGCCCTTGGTTTCCCTTGAGAAACAGATGTTAAGATCTTATTGCTGAAGACCTCACTTGCCTGATAGGCAAGGTCACTGAGAAATCAAGCTGATGCTGAGCAGAAAACCTTCTCCCTATAGACCAGCCAACTGAAAGCTGGAAAAAGCTGCACCGAATGCAGCCCTTTGGGAGACAGAAGTCATCAGCAGTAAAAACAGTGGACACTGGGAACCTCAAGTTTGGCCAGACAGGCCAAATGCCTGAATGGGTGCAATAGTGGCATGTCTGCTCTGGGGGAAACCAACTGCTCTCTAATTGGACTGAAGGCCCACTCTATGAGAGGCAATACATGCCTGATACTGAAAAACCTAATCAAAAGACTATGCGGGGGAGGTCATGAGCCTTAGGGGTATAAAGCCTGCTCTTGTCTGGCTAAATGTATATCTTATTCCCACCAAACTGCCCTGAAAGCACTACACTTAATGTTCATATTCATATATTAATGATACTCTCACTTCTGGTTAGATAAGCTTCTCTTTTCAGATGGGGATGACCACTGGAATGACCCAAAAGGCAACATAGTGTTGAGAAGAAGGGATGGAGGAATGTCCACACTGAAACATCTCTATCACATCCTCCAAGGCTCAGGGTCCATTGCAGAAGAGGTGGAGGAAAGAATGTAAGAGCCAAAGGAAGGGCACAACTCCTTACTGCCCAGACAGAAATTAGGGTTAGGGTTAGGGGCTAGGGGTTAGGGTTAGGGTTAGCAATACCTTCATAAGACCGTCATAATAGTAGAAAAAGATGATGACATCAAATTGAAAGAAACCCTTAATAGAGAGAGGGAGGGGATATAATGAAGAGTAGAGATCTGAAGAGGAATTGGGGCTGGAGGGAAATATCATAGTTTATTGTCTGTAAGTATAGAAGTTGTCAATTTAAAAAGTGCAATAATCTGGGCTGGAGAGATGGGTCGGTGCATAAGGCACTTGCCTGCAAAGCCTAATGACTGAGTTTGATACCCTAGTAAGGCCAGATGCACAGTCGTGAATGTATCTGGAGTTCATTTGCAGTGGCTGGAGTCTCTGGAACACCCATTCTCTTTATTTTTGTGTCTCTCTTCTATCTGTATCTGTTTGCAAATATATATTTTTTAAAAACTATTTAAAATAAATAAATAAAATAAACAGCTATAAAAAAGATATAGAAGAAAAACCTAATGGAAATCAAAAATGCAATAACACAATGAAAATGTTCCCAGGAAAGTCAAGCTAACAGAATAGATCATGTAGAGAGCTTGAGGGAAGGCAGAAGAATAGATGAGGAAGTCAAAATCAACCAGGTCAAAGAAAAACACAAGCACAATGTGAAAGGAATGTAGGATACTTTAAAACAACCAAACATTTGAATAATGGGCATACAATAAGTGGGAAAATTACACATCAAGAGCAGAGAAAATAATACTCAATAAAATTATAGAAAAAAATACTCCAAATATTGTGAAAGACAACCCACCCAGGCACAAGAAACAAGCAGAATGCCAAATAGTCAGTACCAGAGAAGAAATTCTCTACATCACACTATAGTCAAACACTAAACACAGAAAACAAAGGAGGAGTACTAAAAACTAAAAGAGACAAACACCTCATTATATACAATGATAAGCCCATTATAATTACATCTGATTCTTCAATGGTAACTCTCAAAACCAGAAGAGCTAGGAATGGAGTATTTCAAATGTTGAAAAACTATAGCTGCCAATGCAACAAAATTATACCTCACAATAAGAAAAATAAAATATTTCTATGATAAAAGACAGGTACTTGCATATATGATCACTAAGCCAGCCCTATTGAGAATTCTGGAGAGAATACTACATATTGAAGAGAAGAATAAACATACTCAAGAGGCTTCAAGAGGGAAAAACTAGAACAAAGATGAAAGCAAATGAAGATCAAGAAAATACCAAATACCTCAAAATCTTCAACATGACAGGGATTAACTCACACCTTGAAATTATAGCTCTGAATATCAATGGACTCAACTCCCAAAGCAAAAAGACACAGGTTAACAGGCTGGATTGGAAAGTGATCTGTCCATTTGCTGTATTTAAGAAACTCACATTACCATTAAAGACAGATACCACTTTAGGGTGAAAGGATAGATAATAGGTATTTCAAAATAATAGAAACAGGAAACAAGGAGATATGGCTATTCTAATATCTAACAAAATAGACTTTAAACCAAAAGTAATCAATAGAGATAAAGAAGACAGTGTTATATTCAATAAGGGAACAATTCAGCAAGAGAATATTATAATCATAAACATATTTGGACCAGAAAGGTGCACTTAAATTTACAAAACAAAATCTACTAAACATTAAACCAGACATAAATCGCAACATAATTATGGGTGACTTTAATACTGCACTATCAACAACAGACAGATAATCTAAACAGAAAATAGAGAACAGAAAATACATAAACACTTGGAGATTTAATAGCACATTATTGAACAAGGAATGGCTCATTGAAGAAATAAAGAAGGCAATCAAAAAATCTTGCTGGGTATGGTGGTACATGCCTTTAATTCCAGCACTCAGGAGGCAGAGGTGGGAAGATCACCATGAGTCCAAGGCCACCCTGAGACTACATAGTGAATTCTGGGTCAGCCTGAGCTAGAGTGAGACCTTACCATGAAAAACTGGAAAAAAAATCCTAGAACTGAATGAAAATGAAAACACAATATTCTGAAACCTACATGATACAATGAAGGCAGTGCTAAGAGGGATGTTTATAGTTCTAAATGCCTACATTACAAAAATAGGGAAATCTCAAATAAAAGAAACTTAATGATCTACCTGAAAGTTTGGAAAAACAAGAACAATCCAAACACAAAAGTACAAAATGGAAAGAACTAATCAAGATCAAGGCAGAAAACAATGAATCAGAATTTGAAAGAAACAATTTAAAATATTGATGAAACAGATCTGGTTCTTCAAAAAGATAAACAAGATTTGACAAGCCCCTAGCCAAATGTACCACCAGAAAGGAAAGACCATAATCAATAAGATTCCAGGTGAAAATGATCTATTATAACAGATACTAATTAAATTGAGAGAATCAGAAGGACATATTTCAAAAAAATTCATATTCCACCATACTGGAAAATATGGAAGAAAGGGATGAATTCTAGACACATTTAATCTACCAAAGTTAACCCCAGAACAGATAGATGATTACCTATCTGTATATCTATAATACATCTATACATACATCTAAGTACATCTATAATATCTACCAAGATCAAAACAATAACTAAAAATCTCCCAAACAAAAAAAGTTCAGGCTCAGATACATTCACTGCCTAATTCTGCCAGGTCTTTATGGGCTGAAACCATTGCTTCTCAAGTTACTTCATAAAATTGAAAAAGGAGAGAATGTTCCCTAACTCCTTCTATGAAGTCAGCATTATATTAATACCCAAACCAAAAAAACACATAACAAAACAAACTATAGGTCAATATCCCTAGTTAAGACAAAAATTCTTAGTAAAATTCATACAAATCAAATTCAACAATACATGAAAAATATCATCTACTTCACTCAAGTAGATACCATCCCAGGGATGTAGGAATGGTTCAACATGCAGGAATCAATAAACATAATACATCATATAATTAGGCTTAAGGACAGGAATCACATTATCATCTCAATACCAGAAAGGCCTTCAAAAAATACAACATCCCTTCATGACTAGAGAAATTAGAAATGGAGAGAACATATCTCAACATAATAAAAACTATATACAACAAACCTAAAGCCAATATCATGCTGAATAAGGTTAAACTTGAAGCATTTGCACCAAATTCTAGAACAAGACAAGGGTGTCCTTTCTTCCCACTGCTATGTAACATAATACTTGAAGTCTTAGCTCCAGTGATAAGACAAGAGAAAACAATAAGAGGAATAAAATTGGAAAAGAAGTCAAACTAGACTTATTAACAGATGATATGATCCTGTACCAAAATGGGACTGCACCAAAAACTTGTAGAGCTTATAGACACTCTAGCAATGTGTAGGGATATAAAATTAATAACAGGGCTGAAGAGATGGCTCAGTATTTAAGACACTTGCCTGAAAAACCTAACAACCTGGTTGAATTCTCCAGTACCCAAGTAAATCTGAATGCATAAGTGGGATATGCATCTGGAGTTTGTTTGCAGTGGCTAAAGGCCTTGGAATGCTCATTCTCTCTCTCTCTCTCTCTCTCTCTCTCTCTTCTCTCACTCTCTCTCCTTGAAAATAAGTTAATAAAATATGTTTTTTAAAAAATAAACACAAAAAACTAATAGCATTCATATATACCAAAGACATACTGAGAAAGAAATTGAAGCAGTTTCACGTACAATAGCCACAAAGCAATTAAATCTTGGAATATCCCTAACAAAAGAAGTGAAAGACCTCTACAATGAAAACACTGAAGAAAGAAATAGAGGATGGAAATATATCCCATGCTCAGGGATTCAAAGAATTAATATTATGAAATTAGACATTCTACCAAAATCAATGCACATATTCCATGTAATTCCAACCAAAATTCTAATACCATTCTTCACAAAATAGAAAAAATGTCTGAAAATTCATATGAAAGCACAAAAGACCTCAAATAGCCAAAAATGTCCTTAGACAAAAGAATGCTTCTGGTGGTTTCACCATACTTGACTTCAAAATATACTACAAGGCCATGGTAATAAAAACATCATGGTAGTGGAGAAAAACAGACCTATAGATCAATGGAATAGAATAGTAGATCCACATATAAGGTCTAGTAATTATAGCCACCTGATCTTTGACAAAGAGATCAAAAATGCACATAGGAAAAAAGACATTTCAACACATGGTGCTGGCAAAATTGGATAACTGCACGTGAAAGAATGAACCTAGACCCTCTTCTCTCACCCTGCCAAAAAAAAAAAAAAAAAAAAAAAACAACTCTATGGAGCAAAGACCCCATTATAAGACCAGAAACTGTGAAATAACTAGAAGAAAAAATAGGGAGAGCATGCCAAGACTTATGCATAGGAAAATACTTTCTGAATAAGACATTAGTAATCCAGGGAATTATAAAAACTCAACCATTAAGATCATATGAAATTAAAAAGTTATTATACAGCTAAGCAAACTATCAACAGAGTCAACAGACAACCTATAGAATGGGAGAAAAGATTGCCAGCTATACTTCCAACAGAAGTTTAATATCTAGAACATACAAATAACTCAAAAACCTAAACAATAAAATATAAATCAATCTATTCAAAAAGATGGGGCAGGGAACTGAAGAGAAAGTTCTCAAAGAAAAAAATATAAATGGCCAATAAGCATCTAAAAACTGTCCAACATCTTTAGCCATCAGGGAAAAGCAAATTAAACGTACTTTGAGATTCCATCTCACTCCAGTCAGAATGGTTATCATCAAAACCTCAAATGACAGGCTGGATAAATGGCTTAGCAGTTAAGGTGCTTGCTTGCAAAGCTTAAGGACCCCGGTTCAATTCCACAGTACCCAGATGCACAAGGTGGCGCATGCACCTGGAGTTTGTTTGCAGTGGCTCAAGGCCCTGGTGCACCCATTCTCCCTCTCTCTCTCTTTCCTTCCCCCCCCTCAATAAATAAAATAAATTTTAAAAACTCAAATGACCACAAATGCTTGAGAGGGTGTTGAGAAAGGAACTCTCATCCAGTGTTGTGGGGAATGCAAACTTGTATAGCTACTATGAAAATAAGTATAGTGGTTTCTTAAAAATCTAAAAATAGATTAACCATTTGACTGAGCTATATCAATTCATGGCATATGCACTACAATGTATTCTTTATTACAGAGATACTTGCTCAGTCCTGTTTGTTGTTTCAGTATTAACAATAGCTAGGAAATAGAATCAGTCCAGATGCCCATCAACAGATGAATGGATAATGCAGATGTGGTACATATACAAAATGAAGATCCATTCAGTAGTAAGGAAAAAATGAAACTATGAAATTCACAGGAAATAGGATGACCCTGGAAAAAATTATATTAAGTGAAGTAACTAGGTTTAAAAAGACCAATGCCACATGTTCTTTCATTTAGCGCCTAACTTGGAATAGTTTGATTTGTTGATAAATTGTATTAAGCATCAATAGTACTGGTTCTGAAGCTAGAATGAGACCTAATAGGAGAAGTATGGAGAAATTAGACAGGGAAGTGGAGGGAAAGGATACAGGGGTAGAAGGTTCTATGGGGAAACAGGAAAAAGGGTTGACAGGAAAGGATACATTAAACTAAAGATAGAATGAATAAGTACTATGGAAACCTACCTCTTCATTAGCTAATTAAAAGATATATCTCTTAAAACTGAAACATAGAGGGCTGGGGAGATTTATCAGTGGTTAAGGTGCTTGCCTGCAAAGCATAATGACCTGGGTTGGATTCCCCAGTAACCATGTAAATCCAGCCAGATACACAAAGTGGAACATGCATCTGGAGTCTGTTTGCAATGGCTGGAGGTACTGGCATGCCCCCCCCTCCTTGAAAGTAAATGCATTTTAAAAAACCAAAAAAAAAAAAAGAGAGAGAGATATTGATTAGAATTTTCCTGCTGGGATGGAGAAAGTTTTGCTCTAAAACCAGAAACTGTTGCTTGTAAGTCCCAGTTCCAGAATTGGGCCACTCCCCCTGAACACTGAGCTATTGGTCAGGAAGGCCCATGAAGCCCCCAAAACAATTCAGATCACTGCCAAAGCTATTGGTTACCTACTAGAACTAGAGGATAAATCCTATTGCTGAAGACACCACCAGCTATAGTCACAGGACATTGAAAAATCAAGCTAGAACTGAGATAGAAGCCATCTCTCTGCTGGTTAGTTCTAATAGTGCTAGAAAACACTATGTGTGCTGCTGGAAGATAAAATCATCAACAATATGAACAAACACTGGATCTTACAAGCTGCAAAATCAACCAGCCAGGCAAGATGAACCAACTAGTGCAATAGTAACACACAGGTTATAGGAGTAATCAACTGCTCTCTGATTGGATATGAGGCCCACTCAACTGAAGGTAATCCATGCCTAGTACTGAGAACCATGTCAGAAGCCTATAGCTTGGAAAGTCATAGACTCTAGAAAGAAGCTTTCACTGCTCTTTGGCTAAATGGAGAGGTTGTACCCATCCAAAAATCTCCTAAATGTCTATGTTTATCCCCTTTGGTCAATGGTGTTTTCTCTCTTGTTAGAGAATCTTCCTTTTACAGAGGGCAGTGAATACTGTGGAGACCCAAGACCCATGAAATGACAAGAGGAGAAAACTGAGTGCATATCACTGAATGAGTCATCTATATCATACCCTTAAGGGACCAGAAAACATTACAGAGGAAGTGGCCGATTAAATATGAGTGCTGCTCTTACTGATAGCTACAGAACTTTCTCCATGGAGATGATGGTAGACACTAAGGAGAATCAACATTGATGAAGACTTCTAACATGCCTTCCAAGTTTCTGGAAACATTGTGGAAGAGGTGGCAGAAAACATCTAAGAGCCACAGAGTGGTAAGGTTTATTGTAAGGCAATGTCAACTTCATAGGAACTGACTGGTGTACTCATGGCCCCACAGTGCTTACAGATACCCTCCCCCACTGAGGAGGACCCTTAGTAGAATGGGGATGGAGAAGAGGGGAAAAAAGAGGATAACCCAATAGAAATATGACTAAGTGCCATATTTTCATATACTAAAGTTTCCAATAAAAATCAAATTACAAAAGTGTTTTTTCCACCTGCTGAATTTATTTAAACAAATTAATTTAGAAACACCATAGAAAATCCTAGCACCTGGGTGGATAAGGTTGGATGATTTCTGCAAGTTCCAGACCAGCCTATGGCTACAGAGTGAGTTCTAGGTCAGACTGGGTTGAAGTGAGACCCTGCACAGAAAAGAGAAAAAAAAAATAGAAATACCATAGAATTAAACAAAACTTTTGATTTGTATGACCCTACAATTCAAGTCTCATAACATTTTACAATACACTCTAAACTTTTAGTTTATTTCCATCTCTATTTCCATTTAGAACAACCTTTTATTTTACAAAGTCCTGCATCCATATGCATGTCCCTTTCTTTTAAGCTCCTTTACCAGAAACACACTTTATGTTTGTAACTCATATCTCTTTTTATTTGATGGTATCTTTCTGTATAACTCCCTTCTCCTTCTGTTTGTCTTGTTTGTCTTCTCCTCCTATTCCTCTTCTTCTTCCTCATCCTCTCCTTCCCCCTCTCCTTCATCTTCTTCTTTCTCAACTTCTTATTTTTTTAATATCTTACTTTTATTTATTTGCAAACAAAGAGAAGAAGGAGGAGACAGAAAATGGGTGCACCAGGGCATGTTGCCACTACAAATAAACTCCAGATGCATGTATCATGTTTCTGCATCTGGCTTTGCATGTGTACTGGGAATTAGAATCTGGGCTATCAGGCCTTGCAGGCAACTCCCTTTAACTGCCAAGTCATATCTTCAGCCCTTCTTCTTGTCAGTAAGAAAATCAGAAATCAGGCTGGAGAAATGACTTAGCAGTTAAGGTGCTTGCCTATGAAAACTAGGGATCCAGGTTTGATTCCCAGGACCCATGTAGGCCAGATGCAAAAGGTAGTACATACATTTGGAGATCACAAAAAATCAATGAAATTGGAAGAATCAACAGGGCATACTTCCAAAACCTCTACTCCACAATATTGAATAATCTGCATGAAATGGATGCATTTCTAGATACGTACTACCTACCAAAACTAAACTCAGAACATATTAATCTCTTAAACAAAGCTATCACATCAAAGGAGATTGACAAGTTAATCAAAAACCTCCCCCAGAAGAAAACTACAGGGCCACATGGCTTCTCAGCCAAATTCTATTAAACCTTCATTAAAGAAATGAAACCATTTTTTTCTCAAACTGTTTCAGATAATCAGAGACCAGGGAAACCTCCCCAACTCCTTTTATGAAGGTAGCATCACTCTAATACCAAAACCAGACAGAGATGCAAAAAGAAAAGAAAACTGTAGGTCTATATCCTTGATGAACTCAGATGCAAAATCCTGAAAAAAATCCATGCAAACCAAATTCAACAACACACAAAAGCATTATCCACCTTGACCAAGTAGGCTTCATCCCAGGGGTGCAGGGATAGTTGAAAATATGAAAATTGTCACTGAAATACACCATATAAATAAACTTAAACATAAGAAACACATGATTATCTCAATTGATGCAGAGAAGACCTTTGACAAAATAAAACACCATCTCATGATCAAAACACTGGAAAGAATAGGCATGGAGGGTTTATATCTCAACACAATAAAGGCTGTATACAAAGCACCTAAAGACCAAATAATACTTAATGAGGAAAGACTCAAGGAGTTCCCACTGAGATCAGCAACACGACAGAGTGCCTACTCTCACCTCTGCACTTCAACATAGTAGTGGAAGTACTAGCTCAAGCAATAAGAAAAGAGAAAGAAATAAAAGGTATTGAGATTGGAAAGGAAGAAGTCAAGTAATTCCTATTTGCAGATGGCATTATCCTGTAAATAAGTGACCCAAAGTCTCCATCTCAAAACTTTTAAAGGTGATTAATTTGTTCAGTAAAATGGCAGAATATAAAATCAATGCACAAAATAAGTAGCCTATCTATATACAAAGGACAAATATACAGAGAAAGAATTCAGTGAGGCTGTCCCATTTACAATAGCAACAAAAAAAGGCCTTTTATGAAGCTAGCATAACTCTAATACCAAAACCAGACAGAGATGAAAAAAATAAAATAAATAAAAATACAAGCATCATTCTTCACAGTGACTGAAAAAATAACCTCAAATTCATGTGGAATGGCAGCAGGCTTCAGCTATTCAAACACATCTTCAGCCAAAACAACACCTCTGGAGGTATCACCATACCTAATCTAAAGCCATAGTGACAAAACCAGCATGGTACTGGAATAAAAACAGAAACAAAACAATGGGACAGAATTAAGACCCAGACCTTAGTTCAAGTAACTACAACTACTTCATCTTTGACAAAGGTACCAATAATGTAGACTGGAGAAAAGACAGCATCTTCAACAGATGGTGTTGGACAAATTGGAAACATATGTTCAAAAAAATGAAATTAGATGCACTCATTTCTGCACTCACAAAAATCAAGTCCAAATGAATTAAAGACCTCAATATAAGACCTGAAACTCTTCAACTACTGGAAGATATAGGAAGCATGCTCCACAATATAGGCCTGGGAAAAGATTTCCTGAACAAAACCTAGTAGCCCAGGAAATTAAACAAGCACTCAACCGATGGGATCTCATGAAGCTAAAAAGCTTTCACAGACAAACATACTATACGCAGAGCCAATAGATTACCCACTGAGTGGGAGAAAATCTTTGCCGACTATACCACGGACAGAAGCCTAATATCAAGAATCAACAAAGGACTCAAAAAACTAAACAATTTTAAAAAATCAAACAACCTACTCCAAATATAGGGCAGAGAACTTAATAGGGAGTTCTCAAAGGAAGAAATACAAATGGCTAACACACACTTAAAAAAATGTTCCACATCCCTAACCATTATGGAAATACAAATTAAAACAACCATAAGATTCCACCTTACTTCAGTAAGTATGGCCATCTTTAAAAAAAATCTAACAACGACAAATGTTGACAAGGATGGGGTAAGAGAAGAACCCTCATCCACTGTTGATCAGAATGTAAACTTGTATAACCACTATGGAAATCAATATGGAGATTCCTGAAAAGCAAGAACACAGAGCTACCAACAGACCTAATTATTCCCTTACTTGGTATTTATCCTAAATGCTCCATGCATCAACTCAGAGACATTTGCTCAACCATGTTTATAGCTGCTCAATTCATTTTATATATATATATTTTACATTGTGAGTTTAATTCAGGGAGTGGGCAGTGGGTGAAGTGCTAGAAAAAAATTACCTGCCTCCAGAGCCACATCTGGAATCAGTGGCTCTCAAGCTCATGCTGCATGCCAAAGAAGAATGAAGGCATATGGACAATGGGGTGAGAAAGCAAAAGCAGATTTACTAAAGAGATAGTTAGCATTCTGAAATAGAGATGTCATTCGCTATTGCACTGTGTGAAGGAATAAGAAATCCACTGTGGCTCTGAACTCTGGAGTTGATACGGATTCTAGCCTCAGGATTGCAGGACACATGACAGAATGGGTAGGCCCTGGAAAAGGAAAAGGTCAAGCATATAATCTCTACTGGTTGCAGGGCAAGGAGGTCTCTGACTTCTGCCCAGTGGTGGGGGAATATGCCATTTGACTCAGTGTGGAGCTTTTCTGAAGATGGCAGTTGTCCTGGAAGGACAGGGTGAATTTGTCAGCCTATGTAGAAAAGGGAATGGGACTGAAGATGCATCAAAGGAAGAAGAAAGGAAAGGGGGGAAGGGGTGAGTGTGTGTGTGTGTGTGTGTGTGTGTGTGTGTGTGTGTGTGTGTGATGCAGTGAATGGATTTGAAAGGAAGAACAGGAGGAGCAGAGATAGAGATGAAATGGAGATAGCCAAAGGCCTGGATGGACATAGAGGACTTCAGATCACTTTCCATTTATCAGGTGAATTGTTTAAGATCCATTGAATTTGGATGTTGAAGGTGCCACCCTTGAGCCAGTGGTGGCCAGTGCTAGGGGATATTGTGGCCACACATTGTTACAAAAAGAATGATACATTTGAGTTTTATGTGGTCAGTCAGTTCCAATGCAAAATGGTTATAAATGAGACGTTCTAGATGGGAGTCACAAGGGGGCTTGGACTAATTTTCATCCATAGTGATCAAGAAAGTAAGCATTGATAAAACTCTCCTGGTAAAACAGGCCACAAGAAAGAGGTATCACCATAACTGGATGTTACTGGTTGAACAGAGGGCCCTCAGGAAGTTGGGGACATCCCCACCAATCTTCACAATAAAAACTGAGAGTACAGCCAGAGATATTCCCCACCCAATGCTGGGATTTCTGAGAAGACCATCTGCCGGGTGTTTAGAACAGAGAAATACTGGGTAGAAGGGAGGAAGATCAACATTAACCCAGAGTTAAATTAGTGGACTTGGGCTAGCAAGTGATGGATATGGCAGGGGCAGTAGAGGTGGTCTCTGTTGACCCCATTTGGGGACAAGAGAAAGATGAGAAAGAAATGAGGAATTGGAGAGGGAGTGAAAGATGAGGGTGCCTATTACTGTTCCTGTTAGGAGGAAGGAAGTGGGGGCAAAAATTTCTGTTTAGAAAGGAAAAGAAAAACTAGGTCTTTTAGTCCTGGGGATTTTCCAATACAAGATAGAGACTTCTAGAGCTAACATATAGGACATTGCTTTCATTTTTTAGTCATGTCAGTGTACTTCACTGCCAGTTATATAACATGATATCAAAAGATATCACTATGTGGCATAAACCTGTAATACCAGCACTTGGCTGAAGCTGGAGGATCATGAGTTCAAGGCCAGCCTATGATACATAATGAGACCATTAAAAAAACTAAAGTTGGGCTGGAGAGATGGCTTAGCGGTTAAGGCGCCTGCCTGCTAAGCCTAAGAACGCCAGTTCCAATCTCCAGGTCCCAAGTTTAGCCAGATGCAAAGTGACGCAAGGGCGCAATGCCGCACTTGCCCACAAGGGGGCACACACATCTGGATTTCGTTCACAGCAGCTGAGAGACTGCTGGCGCACCCATCTCTATTTGTCTCCCTCTCCTCTCTCTCTGTCTCTCTCTGTCTCTCTCTCCAAAAATAGATAAAGTAAAAAAAATTTTTTAAAAACTAAAGTAAAATAAAAATGTATAACATACACATTGTATACGGCACATACTACTTGATAATAAACAACTATGGGGATAGTTTATGTATTTCTGTACCATAATTTCTGTTATTGTTTTAAATTGTTGTGTTGGCCACTTTCCCCCAGTAGTTCATGTAGTGTCTTCCAGCACTAGATGGACTAATTTTCTAGGGACTGGCTCTCTTCCATATTCTAACAAGTTCTCACCATGGTCCATGCCAACAGTGTACAGTGTCTTCAGCAGTAGGGTCTTACCTTTAACCTCTGGTGGGTAATCAAGTGCTCTGACAGAAGTCTGTCTTCTTTGTGTTGGAAGATCTAGTAGGTTTCTCTGAGCAACAGCTCATTGTGGATGTAAACCACATCCAGGTACAGGGAATTACAGGCCAGTGCCAAGGGGGAAAAAAAAAGTAAAAAGACATAAAAGAAAGAGAAACTGGAGGAATTTAAGGTTAGGCTTCATTTTATCCCCTCCCGGGCCCTTCAGTTCAGGTGCTCCCCCTAAGGTCCTCTTGAGGGTTCCACCTTTTATAGTCTAACTTCCAGGATATAGGATTCTATGGCATCAGTTTAATTTGGGTTCTTTTTTGTGTCCCTGCCCCTTCCCCTTCCACCATGCCACACCATCCCTGTTGTCGAAGCCTCAAGATGCCATTCAAGTATATCAGCAACTCAGGCTGATCCTGGTTAGGAAGTGCAGATGAGTGAGACCATCCGACAGTTGCCTTTCTGTGATTGTGTGCGTTCACTTAGAATGATCTGTTCCAAGTTCAACCAATTTTTTTACAAATTTCATTGTATCATTTTTTTCTTACTGCTTCATAGAATTCCATCGTGTAAATATACCACATCTTGGTTATCCATTCATCCATTGATGGGTACCTGTGTTGACTCCATAGCTATTATGAATTGAGCAGCTATAAACATGGTTGAGCAAATATCTCTGAACTGAGATGTGGAGCTTTTAGGGTAAATGCCAAGTAAGAGAACAACAGGGTCTGTTGGTACTTCTATAGTCAACCTTTTCAGGACTCTCCATATTAATTTCCATAGTGGTTGTACCAGGTTACATTCCCACTAACAGTGAATGGGTGTTCCTATTTCTCCACATCCTTACCAACATTTGTTTTCATTTGATTTTTTAATGTTTGCTATCCTTACTGGGGTAAGGTGGGATCTCATAGTTGTTTTAATTTGCATTTCTCTAATGGTTAGGGATGTTGAACATTTTCTTAAATGTGTGTTAGACCAGCACAGGGAACCCAGACCAGGGAGCTGGGAGGAGCCAGGAAACAGGGGTCTGGCCTATTCCCTCCACATCATTGCGCCAGTCAGCACACAGAGCTACTCTCACTTTTGCTTAGATAAGTTTCTCTTTTCAGATGGCAGTAACCACTGTGGAGACCCAAAGTTCCATACTAAGAAGTAACAGTTGAGTGTCAAGTACAAATGAGACATCCCGATCACACCCTCCAAGGCTCAGGGACCATTGAGGAAGAGGTAGTAAATAGAATGAAAGAGCTAAAGGAATGAATGCTTTGAAAATCTATCTTCTGGGCCTGGGGAGATGGCTCAGCTGTTGAAAGTATTTACTTTCAGAGCCTGCTGGCCCAAGTTCAGTTTTCCAGTTCCCACATAAAGCCAGACACACAAAGTATTGCATGCACATGGAGTTCATTTGCAGTGGCAGGAGGCCCTGACATGTGCCTATAATCTCTCTGTCTCTGCTCATAAATAAATAAATAAATAAATACAAACATACATACATACATACATACATACATACATACATACATACATAAATACATAAATAAATATTTTAATGATGTCTTCCAAGCACAAAGCAGCTGTTGCATACCTCACAGTAGCTGCCGTTGCCTGAATAAGATCTGCACAATATTGACATGAATGAATGACAGAAGAAAAAAAAAGCAGACATCAAAATAGAAGAGGGAATAGTTGGTAAAGAGGGGCTTTGGTGGAGGGGGAAAGAGAGACAAAGAAGTGTTATGGAAGGGAATTATGTACACCTTTTAAAAAAATTTTATATTTATTTTTATTTTGGAGAGAGACACAAAGATACACAGAGAGATAGGGAGAGGAAGACAGATAGAGATGGGCGCACCAGCAGCCTCTCAGCTGCTGTGAATGAAATCCAGATGTGTGCTCCCCCTTGTGGGCAAGTGCGGCATTGCACCCTTGCGTCACTTTGCATCTGGCTAAAGGTGGGACCTGGATATTGGAACCGGCGTTCTTAGGCTTAGGAGGCAGGCGCCTTAACTACTAAGCCATCTCTCCAGCCCTTATGTACACCTTTTAAATAATTTTTTTAATTTAGCAAGGAGAAAAGCCACCTATTTAGCATGAGGGAAGTGAGTGGCCCATAGAAACTGCCTTGACCACTTCCCAGGAGGCAATGCTGTGTGGCTTGCCTTCCATTTGCCTGGAAAGCTATTGCCACTAGGAGAGGATGAGGCATCTGCCATAAACTGGTCATCTTCATCTACATTGTCAGATTTAATTCTTATAGCTACCTCAAGGGTCACTGTTCTCATTATCAAATGGGCCAGCTGGAACTTAAATGAACTAAGTTATTCTCCCAAGCCTTGGACTTGAGTTCTAATCTATGTCTGTCAGAACCCTCACTTGAGCTCAACTCATTGCACTTAGAGTGCCCAGGCCTCTCCTGGTGGAGCTCAATCTCTGCAAGTCCTTCTGAGAACCTGATACTTTCCTTTGTCAGCCCAAACTCCCTGAGCTGCTTTCTTCATGTATTCTCTCCATTTTCAGCATGCCCTTCACTCAGCTCCCAAACCTTGGGGCCTGACAGTCTTAACAGTGCTGCTGTCACAATCAACAGAAGACAGGGAATCCAGACAAGCCTTGTTTCACTGTTCCACCACCTGTATCTGAACAGGCTGCATCACCCCTGGCAGAGGGAAACTGAGGCCATATTGTTGCCCTACAGAGAAGTCTTCTGTCTGGCTGCTGGTAGGTGGTGGGGGGGATTAGATGCAGCATTTGCTGACTAGGAGGGCTACATTAACACCCAGTCAAAACAGCTCCTTAAAACAAGCTTTGACAAAATTGTCACATTAGATATAGTTGAATAAAGTCAGCCGGGCAGCTGGCAGAGCACAATTTTACATCATTTTGACAGCCTACATTATGAAGCTTCAGTCACCACTGGGAAATCCTCCAAGATAAGCCTAAATTATAGCCAGTGCCACATACTCCAGCCTTAACAGGGTAAGAAGTGACCATGGAAGGGCTTTGAGTGCAAAAAAAAAAAAAAATGGACAGTTTCTTCTTCCTCACCCAGGAGTGAAATTGCTACTGCCTTTTGGGGATGCAAAATGGGTTTTTACGGCATTAGAGTAAGGCTTCCTACTTGCAACTGAGGGTTCATTTCTTTTTTTTTAATTTTCTTTTATTTATTTATTTAAGAGAGAAAGAGGGAATGAGGGGGGAAGGAAGAGAGAATGAGCACAGTAAAGCCTCTAGTCACTGCAACTCCAAATGCATGTGCCACCTAGTGCATCTGTCTGTACATGGGTACTAGGGAATCGAATCTGGGTTGTTTGGCTTTGCAGGCAAGCACCTTAACCACCGAGCCATCTCTCCAGCCCTCTGAGGTTTTATTTCTGCCTGGCTTCTGGTCTTGTGGCCCCAGAAAATATCTTAGACAAGGGGATAGTAAACCTTACTTTAAATCCCTCCTGCTTCTGAGCCTTGGCACCCTGGGGAACTTATCTCCCATCTAGCTCTCCATTTTCTTTCCTGGGGTGTGGAGGGGGACCTCTCTTGGGTTTTTAGAAGGTATCCCATAAATGATATGACAAGAAGTGGGAGTGGAGAGATAGCATGGTGTAATGTCAAAGGCAGACAAAGTGGAGCTATGCTGTTTCAATTGTCACACAGGGCAAGGCTCTATGAAAGGTGGCTTTGAAGGAAGATTATTTTACTCATTGATGAAGGAGGAAGAGGGGTAGTAAAGGAAGGGAAAGGAAAAAAGAAGAGGAGGAGGAGAGGAGGTGAGGAAAAGGGAAATTATGGAGGAGAAGAGGAGGGGGAAACTACCAGACTTCTAATTGCTCTTGTAGTCTGTGCTTTAAAAATGTCACATTTTACTGCTCAGGACTGCCATTTCCAGAAGTAACCATCTTCACAGGCTTCATGGCAAATAAAGAAGCTGGTGGGGCTGGAGAGATGGCTTAGTGGTTAAGGCACCTGCCTGCTAAGCCTAAGAACCCGGTTCAAATCTCCAGGTCCCACGTTTAGCCAGATGCAAAGTGACACAAGGGTGCAATACTGCACTTGACCACAAGGGGGGGCACGCATCTGGATTTCGTTTGCAGCAGCTTGAGAGGCTGCTGGCGTGCCCATCTCTATCTGTCTTCCTCTCCCCCCCACCCCCACCCCCACCCCCGTCTCTCTACAAAAAAAATAAAAGAAGTTAGTGTATCTTGCATTTTTTGCTAATGAAAAAATCTGATGACCTAAACCTTCTGGCCCCAGGAAGTGGAGAGGCAGGGAGAGACACCTCAGGCTATCTGCGTATCCCAGCCTTGTAGGAGCTGGGAGGACACTCAGTCCTGGAGGTCTCCATGCCTGCTGCTCCTTCCTGAAAAATGTCACAGTACAATCTGATGTAGCAGCTTGTGTTAGGAGATTGGAGGTGGGAGGATGTAAAGGGGCCTGAGGACTCTGAATATTCATGATGTTAATTAAGCAAGAGCTAATTGGGAAATGCTAGATTTTATTAAGACTTAGACTTGTATCTATCATTGCAACAGGCACCAAAATAATAACAATCATCTAATGGATACTTTGGGTTCTTTCCAGAGCTTCTTTCCTCTCTCTCTGGCTACTAATGTGAAGAAGAGAGCAAGCCAGTAAGTAGAAGAGGCCAGTCTGTGCAGCCTAGACAGTACAGTTCTCCTCCTTGTGAGGGCTAAGGAGCAGTGCTGGTCTCTTTGTATGTTAGAATTTCTGAGACCAGAGATATACAGATGTCTGACAGTCCAAAAAGTACAAGGATGCAGAGTCAAGTGCTTTGGACTCACAGACCATAAAAATAATGATGATATCAAGGACAAAACAGTTAGAATGGGGTCCCTTTAACCGTCTGTGAAGCTGGGAACCTGCTCCTCTCCAGTCATGGGAGGACCTCTCCAGGACCATGTCAACCTGAAGCACTAATCTGCAGAAGTGTGGGAAATATAGTCTACTGACTTGATTTTCCCAACCTGAAAAAGAGACCTTGCTTCTTTAAAGCAAATATAAAATAGTATAAGATAGAAGGTGCCCTGGATCTTTGTGCATGATAGGTAAGTACTCTAGCACTGAGCTACACTGAGCCTGGAAGCCCCTTCTTCTATGTCTCTATCACTTCTGAGAGTACCAGAGCTCAGTTGTACTTCAGATTAACAGTCCGATTTTTATCATAGAAATGAAGGGAATGGAGGTGTAACAAATGTTTATTTAAAAAATAAAAACTAGGGCTGAAGAGATGGCTTAGCTGTTAAGGTGCTTGCATCTGAAGCCTAAGGACCCAGATTGGATTCCCCAGTAAGCACATAAGGCAGGTGCACAAGGTGGCACATGCATCTGGAGTTCATTTGCAGTGGCTAGAGACCCTGGTGCGCCCATTCTCTCACTCTCTCTTCTCTCTCTCTCTCTTTCTGCCTCTCAAATAAAAAAAAATTAAAATTTGAAAAAACATTTTAAAAATAAAATAAAATAATAAAAATTAAGGCCATCATGGTGACACATGTCTTTAATCTCAGCACTCTGGAGAATAAGGTAGGAGTATCACCATGAGTTCAAGGCCACTCTGGAGCTACAGAATGTGTTCCAGGTCATCTTGGGCTAGAGTGAGACCCTACCTCGAATAAAAACAAACAATGAAAAATAAAAGCTGAACATGATAATCAACAAGGGAAAACTGTGAATACTCTTTGATGGGTGGTGTTTGTGATTTCCACCTACTCTGCAGAGCAGACCGTTGTCACCAGCATCAGCCACTTTTGTAATACTGAAGACTTGGTCCATGGGTGAGACTATGGACTCAAAGAAGAGCAGGACAGAAGATTCTGAGGTCTTTTGGTCAACTTACTCCACAGGCCCAGCACAGTTCTTCCTGACAGTGGACTTCAGGGTAACTCATAGGTCTCAGTCTTCCTTGGGGTCACCAGGCAGAACTGAGACCCCCATACCCAGGCCAGGAGAAGAGGTTGTTTCTGGGTGTGTATGTATGTAAAGGTGTTTCCGGATGAGATGACCATTGAGTCAGTGGATTCAGTAATGAAGATGCTTTCCCAATACGAGTGGACCCTCTCCCACCCATGAGGATGTGAACAGAATTCAAAGCAGAGGAAATGGGGTTTGACCCCTTCCTGCGGCCTCATCTCCTGTCCTTGAGCTAGGATTCACCCTGGGTTCCCAAGCCTTTGGATTTCAACTAGAACACAATCAGCTTTCCTGGATCCCCACTTAAAGATGGCATGCTCTAGGACTTCTCAGCCTCCATAGCTATGTGAGTCAAGTCCCTCTAATAACTCATTCACGTTGATCACCTATTGGTTCTGGTTTCTGGAACACTCTAATCCATTCCGTAGACACACATACCAGAGAATCAGAAACCTAAAATGAGTTGAGCTGAGAAGAATGGGAACAAGGCCTGCACTGAGCTGACCCATGGACCTTTTGTAACTCCAAGCATGGTTGACCATGTGCAAGATGATTAAAGGAGGAGAATCATCTGAACACCTTTGTGTCTGGTTTTACTTTCAGAATCCTGCATCCCCAAGAATGTAGCTTGTGGTCATTAGTTCACGATGAATGCGTAAGTTGCTAAATTTAAATATGTACAATTTATATTGGCCAATTATACTACAATAAAGCTGAGGGCAAATAACATTCTGCTTTATAAAAATCTGAGTATCTGCTTTGTTCTTTTAAAAGTCTGTTTTTGTTTAAAGCTGGGTATGGTGGTGCATACTTTTAATTCCAGCACTCAGGAAGCAGAGGTAGGGGATCGCCGTGAGTTTGAGGTCAGCCTTGGCTATAGAGTGAGCTCTAGGTCAGCCTGGACTAGAGTGAGACCTTACCTCAAAAAAATGTCTGATTTCTTTTTTTTAAATAATTTATTATTTTGTTTTATACTATTCTAATTTTACATTCATATTGGTGACTCCATTATCCTCCTCCCTGTCCTCCCCCCTCCAAAGAGACCCTCATCAATGGGGACTGTGGGTCTTGCACTGTGGGGGTAGTCAAAAATTATGGGGGATAGGCCAAGTGTCTGTGCATAATAACCCAACTTGTGGCTCTAACACTCTTTCCACCCCCTCTTCCACGAATTTCCCTGAGCCATGTTGGGATCATTTTAGTTCTACTTCAGTGGTAAGGTTTTGGGAGCCTCTCTGTCTCTGGATATCTGGCTTAGTAGGAGTTGGAAGTTCTCTGTGTTTATCTCCTTCAGCCTTTTTCTGGTTTCTTGTTCACCAAGAAAGCTGTACTCTTGCCCTTTCCCCACATTACTCTATGGTTTCAGCTGGGGCCCTGGTGAGGTGTGATTGGCTGATCCTTCCTTCAGGTTCATCATCCATCTGAAAAAAGATAAGCAAATTTTCCCACGGAGAAAGACTAGATAGATGGAATGGCCATAGTTATTTTAAAGAGAATTTTATATGCGTAGGCCCTCTTCTAGCCCACATTTGGTGGGAGCTTGATCTTGGAGACTGGGCTTATTTTTTGTAACATGGTTTTGAATTATTTCCCAGTTGCAGCAATGAGTTCCATTCCATTGAGTGGATCTATTAGTCAAATTAAGAGCAGTTGGTTACCCACCATGGCTGTGTGCCACTACTGCACTTGTTTTAGCATTGCATCATTGCTGAAAGTTACTCAAAATTTGCTGCTGGGCTGGTGAGATGGCTTACCAGTTAAGGCACTTGCCTGCAAAGCCCAATGACCTGGGTTCAAATTTCCCAGTACCCACATAAAGCTAGATGCACAGAGTGGCACATGTATCTGGAGTTTGTTTGCAGGGGCCAGAAGCCCTGTAATGTTTATTCTCTCTCTCTCTCTCTCATTGGAAAATAATTAAAATTTTTAAAAATAATTTTAAAATGATGCTGAATCAATATAGAACTCTATATTGAACATGTATATATGTGAATACATGTATGTAAATATGTATGTAAATACATGCATAGATATATTTACATATATACACAAATACATGTACAAGTATGTACTTTCTCCTCTTTCTATTCCACATTTCTTTCAAAAGCTTGGTAAGCTTCCCCAGTTTTAACATTGAGCTTTCACAAGATGGAATATCATCATACCTCAGATATATACTTGAGATTTCCTGCAAGCTTGTTCTTCCATGTATTTAAAAGTTACACATCACTCCAGCAATAAAACTTCCAAGACATCCAGAATGCAAATATTTACTGTTGAATTTTCTAAGAGGAAGGCTGGCCAGAGCTAATTCCCAAATGTTTCCAACTGGCCAGAGTGGCCAACAGAGTAAATACCCAGGAAGTGGTGTCAGTGTGACTAGCAAGGAGAATAAAATGCCCACATGAACAGACAACAAGAAAGATGAGAGGGGCCAGTGCAAAGGCTCAACCAAGAATAAAAGACAGAAAGGAAGAGAACCACCCTACCACCACATAGTTCACAGGAAATCATGCGCTCACACTATGGGATACAGATCCTTATGGGTCCCTATGCCTCCTCCAGGCTCAACTTCAAAGTCCCAAACCCATCAGGCCACCTCAGATATATCTACAGAGAAAAATTGGGTCATTATGTTCATCATTTTCAGATTCTTAAGTTCTTTTCTTTTATCCCTACCCCTACCCCTTTTGAGACAATATCATCCTGAATTGTCCAACCTGGCCTCAAAATTGTAATCTTCTACCTCAGCCTCCCAAGTGATGGGGTTACTGGCATGCACTACCACACCTACTTTGGCTTTTTTTTTTTTTTTTTTTTTTTTTTTTAGAAGATGAGCCACACTAGTCAGCTCTCTTACCCTATCTATGTCATCTCCCCACACACACAGACTGGATCTGGCTGTCCATCTCTGACCTGAGAGTGGTCTTGCTACTCCCAGGTGCTTCCTCCTGTTTTTGTGTCCCTTTTCTCAGATCATCCAAGGCTCTTCTAGGCTTGCTCTTTCTTCTCCTGGGAATCCGCTGGACCCATCATTCCATAGTATACACAGGGGTATAGTTAAAGGGTAGAACATTTGACAGCACAGTATTCTACTTCCTGGACACCACCAGTCCTAACTGCTCATCTGTCCCAGAAGTAGCACAGCCCCCTCCCTAGTGAAACATGCTAAGAGTCTCCATGTACCAGACACAACACTAGATGCCAGGGATTCCAGTGTGAAATATTCAGCAAGAGAGTCACAGAGATCATAGCTCAACTTTCTTCTCTGCCCTTTCTCCATCAATAATGAAAGGCCTAGGCAACTCCACAGGAGAGCAGGTTGGGCAGCAACCTGCAGGATTTTTAGAGACAGATCTGCTTGCTAGCATCCCCCACCCCCACTTCCCAGTTGAGCTAAGGCCTGTCCTTGACTTGGTGACAGATTTGACTGCTTCTCACCTACCATCTGGCTGCCTCCCTGCCAGCCCCAGATTTTGGCTCCCTCTGAGTCACCCTGACCCCAGCTGCCACTCAAAGGAGTCTCTACTGGCCACAACCATCTCCTTACTAAGTAACAACTTTGCTGCATCACTGCAACCTGGCAGCACCCGATGTCCTTCAGTTTTCCGCTCAGGTCTATTCACCCTTAGTGGTTGTCTTGCTCTTTACACTTTGGAAACCCAAGCACCCCAGCACTTCCTATACCACAGCTATGTGTATATAAACTTGGCAATCTTTTGCCCTTTCTAAGTTTCTCCTTTTTCTCAAATATAGCAATAGTCATCAGCAAGACTGCTGTGGTATTGAAATAGAATCATGTGCATGAAAGTTATTAGCTTTTGCTAATTGAATAACACAATGAGAATCTAAAATAATGCTGTCATTGCTGTTATTCACATTATGACCCATCCCAAGCCCAACCATGGAAACGCTGAGCAAGAAGGGATTTTAGTGGTCAGGGACTGTCTCCGCCTATCTTTCCTCATGGGATTCAGCTGAGTCATTCCAGGCTTACTCCAGCTCAACCTAGGAGGAAGACTATTAAAGCCCTACATGATTATGATGGTTAAATTTATGCATAAACTTGACTGGATCATAGACTGGTCAAACATTTGGTTAATCATTGCTCTGGGTCTGTCTGTGAAGTGTCTCTGGATGTGATTAACATTTGAACCAGCAGACTAGGTAAAGCAGGCTGCTTTCCCCAATGTGATCAGCTTCATTCCGACAGTTAAAGGACTGGACAAAACAACAAGTCTGACTATTCCCAATGAGAATTCTTCCTGTTTGACTCTTTAAACTAAGACATTGGCTTTTTTCCTGATTTCACTCTTTAAATGAAACCAAGGCTTTTTCTGAGCCTCCAGTCTGCTAATCATCAAATGGGAACTCCTCCATTAGTTGTCGGGGGTCTTCAGCTAGCTCACTGCAAATCTTGGGGAGTTTCAACCTATACAACTACATGAGCCAATTCCTGATAATAAATCTTCTCAGATAATACACATACACACAGAGATGCTGCTCAAATTAAAAGGAAGTAATCGTGGGCGTGGTGGTACATGCCTTTAATCCCATCACTCAGAAAGCAGAGATTGGAGGATTGCCACAAGTTCAAGGCCCACTGAGAATCCATAGTGAATTCCAGGTTAGCCTGGGATCGAATGAGACCTTACCTCAAAAACAAACAAAAAAAAATAGTAATGTCCCATAAATCCATCAAAAATTGAAATATGGATAATGATGACAACTTCCAGTTAAGATGTCAACATAGTAACTATGTCAAAGCACCCTGGAGGGGAGGGAATAAGCAGAAAAACACCACAATACACTCTTCTACTGAAAAGTGACAGTGTATAAGGAATTATTAAACACAATTATCAAACACAGCAGAGAAGTAGGAGATACACAGAGCTTCTAGAAACCATGCAACCAGCCAGAATTAGCTCCTGCTGTGGCTCTGCAGGGAAGAGCTCCCACATGCAAACCCAGGTAGGGGACTCTCCACTCACTCACACAAGCCTCCTCACAGGGTCAAGAAACCTGAGGAAGAGGACAGTAGAAATCAGCTGAGTGACTCCTGAGTCAAAGCACCATGGGGACCAGCTGGGCAGCTACAGTATGGCTTTGCACACTCTACACAGCCTCCCCTCCCATAACGACCAGCACCCAAGATTCCCTGGAGATCTGGGGAAGGGAATTCAGCCACACAGCATCCAGCACAGCCAATGGGAAACAGCAGGTCCACTGACCCAGCCAGCCTAGATGAGCCCACAGCCCAACAAAGAGGGACCCAGGTGGGCAAGCAGCATAGGTGAGACCAGAAGCCATCCCAAAAGGTAATGGCTACTTACACTGGGTCAATAAATGCCCCCAAACCTGACATATGCTAATCACACCTTCCATGTACAGGCAGGCTATGTATTAGATTTGATTGATGGTTGGCCTTGCTGTTCTTAAATAAGCTATATTGTGGGATTGACTTTTGTGGGTTTTGACATTTCCTGATTTATAGTGCCTTCATCATGCTCTTCTGCCATTCTTGGGGCCCAGTCTCACTCAGACCCAGGCTGACTTGAAACCCATTACAGACCAGAAATCTCAGACACCAAGTTGAAAGAGTTCAGGATTTGGGGCAACACAAACCCTTAGGGACTTTGACTTTATTAGATTATATGTTTATTTTAATCCCCATTCTTACATAAATACTTCATGCTGGTTTTGACTGAGTGTTTATACTGCTCAATTGAATTTTAAAATTTTCTTTTGTTTTACTCCACTCAGCCTACTGGAATACTTGCATAGCAGGCAAACCCAATATCTAAGTTCACTTCTGCTTTTGCTCTGGGAGTAATATAAGAGCCACACCTGGCACCTTAAGCTCCTACCCTAAAATATATATAATGTCAGATTTACATGTCTAAGAATACTGCAGATAATTAGAAATACAAGCATCAAATTAACTCAAGATACAAAAATCTCTACCTTATACTACAAGCAACATAAAAAAAGACAATATAATTCCAACAAAATTTATAAATCCATCAGAATTGGCCTCCAATGAGCCTAATTTAGAGGAAATGGCTGAAAAAAAAAAGATTCAAAAGAATGATTGTACCTATGTTCAAAGGAATCAAAGAAAAAACAAACTCTTGAAGTAATCCCAGGAGAACACAGGGAACCAACTTAATGAAATAAGGAGGTCAATATAAGACAGGAATAAGGAAATAAAAATAATGAAAAAATGTCAAACAGAAATACTAGAAATGCAAAACAGAGTAAGTCAAATAGAAAACTCTATAGAAAGTCTCACCCATAGAATGGATCAAGGAGAGGACAGAATATCTAAGCTAGAAGACATGGTGGCAGATCTAATACAGTCCAACAAAGAGAAAGACAAACTAACAGGAAGGCATGAACAGGAATTTCAAGACATTCAGGACGCTATGAAGAGATCAAACATGAGAATTCAGGAGAAGAATTTCAATCCAAAAGCATAGTAGGTATTTTCAACAACATCATAGGAGAAAATTTCCCCCAAATAGGGAAGAGGTCTCAGTACAGATACAGGAAGCCTTTAGAACACCAAACAGACAAAATGAGGAAAGAGTCTCTCCTTGACATATTATAATTAAACTATTAAACACACAAACCAAAGAACATATATTGAAAGCAGCTGCAGAGAAACACCAAGTTACATAAAAAGGCAAGCCTATCAGGATAACACCAGATTACTTGATACAAACTTTAAAAGGCAAAAGGACTTGGGATGATGTGTTCCAAGTTCTGAATTGTCAACCAAGGTTACTTTATCCTGTAAATCTATCCATTCAAACATATGGACAAATAAGGACATTCCACAACAAAAACAGGCTAACGGAATATATGACCACTAAGCCAGCTCTTCAGAAAATACTTGAAGGGATCCTTCAGGCTGAAGAGAAAGAAAAGCACACACATGAGGAAATGGGAAAAAAATAAACCATACTCAAATAATAATTAGTAAAAGAGAGCAAGGGAAAACAACAGGCACAACAAGACAAGAAGAATGGCAAAAATAAATACACACCTTTCAATAATAACTCTTAATATCAATGGCCTCAATGCCCCAACCAAAAGACACAGACTTCCAGACTAGATTAAAAGGCAGGATCCTTCTGTTTGTTGCCGCCAAGAAACTCACCTCTCCATAAAAGACAGACACTATCTTAGGGTCAAAGATTGGAAAATGGTATTTCAAGCATATGGGCCTAGAAAAAAAAGGTGGGTGTTGCTATCCTAATATCTGACAGGATAGACTTGAAACCAAAATTAGTTAGGAAAGATAAAGATCACTTTATATTGATTAAAGGAACAATTCAATAGGATGACATTACAATCCTAAACATATATGCTCCCAACATGGGGGCTCCCAGTTTCATCAAACAAACACTATTAGACTTAAGGTCACAGATAACACAAAGCACAATTGTGGTGGGTTACTTCAATATCCCACCCTCATAAATGGACAGGTAGGTCATCTCGATAAAAAATAAGCAGAGAGACATCTGGATTAAATGATGTCATAGAACAAATGGACCTAACAGATATCTACAGAGAATTCCATCCAAATACTGCAGAATACACATTCTTTTCAGCAGCACAGGGAACATTCTCTAGAACAGACCACATATTAGGACACAAAGCAAATCTTAACAAATATAGCAAAACTGAAATAATTCCTTGTACTCTATCTGATCACCATGGGATTAAACTACAAATCAACAGCAAGAAAAGCTATAGACCATACACAAAAAACATGGAAACTAAAGAGTACACTACTGAATGATGAATGGATCACTGAAGAAATCAAAAAGAAAGTCAAAAAATTCATAGAATTGAATGATAATGACAATGAAGGCAGTCCTAAGGGGGAAATTTATAGCTTTAAGTGCCTATATTAAGAAATTAGAAAGGTCACAAGTAAACAACTTAATGCTTCACCTTAAGTCCTTGGAAAAAGATAAACAAGGCAAACTGAAAATTAGTAGAAATAAAGATTAAGGCAGAAATTAATGAAATAGAAAGAAAAAACAGTACAAAGAATCAATGAAACAAAGAGTTTGTTCTTTGAAAAGATAAACAAGATTTAAAAAGTTGAAATATGGTAAGTTGAAAATGAATTGACCATACCTAAGTTGCTGAATATCATAGTTCAAAACAGTAACCTCATGATTATGTGACTGACTAGGCGCTATGTTTTGCTCCACTGCCCAGGAAAACATCAAAATTCTAAGTGCCATTCTACTGAATTCATATGCCTTTTTCACCAAACTATGAGAAGTTGGGACCATCTGTGGGAAGAGAGAGAGAGAGTTTTCACACACAGCAAACATCCTATTGGTCCTATTTCTCTGGAGAACCAGGACTAATGCAGCAATCTTCCAGAGGTCCTTGGGAAGCAGTGTGTGGGAATGAAAATGGATAGGGAATTTTCTTGGTTGTCAAAACCAATTGGGAGAGGAGGTGCTACTAACATTTAGTAGGCAAACACTGGAGATGCTAAATGTCACCTAATACCCCTCCCTGTTTTGCTCAAAATGCCGATAGGCTTCTTTAAGATAGTGTGACTGGAGCCTTTGTCAGACTCCAAGGTCAGCCCACCACTCCTGCCATAGCTTACACTACCAGAACTGCATAGCTATTCTGGCTTTTTTTCTTTTTATCAAACACCCAAAAGTATTTGCTGCCTAGGAATTTTATTCTGCATCTTCCTTGCTTGGAGCAGTCTTCCTCATCCCCTGACCCCATTAGAGTAACCCAAGATAGCTGTTCTTTTCTGCTATCACGTCTCAGCTCCAATAGCACCTCCTGACTGAAGCCTTTCTTGTCCACCCACATCAAAATGATTCTCCACAAGAGGCCCTATTCATCCATCTCTTACCATCCACAGAGCACTCAGCTCCCAGGAAGTGAGAATGTTCTTTGCTTCCTACTTCATTATTATCCCTCTATTCCACTAAAATGTAACCCCACAAGGATAGATTTCATGTCACCAGACCGGTAATTCCCAGAACACAGAAAGAGCTCAGTAAATAAGCATTCCACCTAAATTGAGGAGGGCTTATGTGCCTAGTGCTGAAAAATGCAAGGCAGAATAAACGTGTCCTCATTTGTAAGGAGAGACAGACCCTAGTCTTGTCAAAATCATCTCAGATCCTGGTATTCCAAGGAACTGCCTATGGCCAGCACCATCCAGCAGTGCTTGGATAAACATGAAATGAACATACCACAGACAAAATATGATTTAATGGAGGGTCAGGGAAATGTGTTGGCACACTTTCCCCACTGACTGTACTTGCAGTTTTTATTCAGATTCAGGCAGTCAAAGCAGTGGGGAGTCACAGCACAAGACAGATCATGAGTTTGAATCAGATCAGGTCAAGAGTTGGTTTTTTAATGTTCATCAGGAAATTTTTGGAAAAGCTGTGAGTTTCCTGTCTTCAGGAAGCTCCATCCAAGGCTCATAGTTTTCCATGTCCCTAGGCTTAGCCTATACAAATATCCTTTTTCCAATTAACTTGATCTCCACAGACTCCCTCTGCCTCTGTCCATGACAGCACTGGAGGCCCCTGCCCACCTGCAGCTTGCTTACCTGAAGATTCTCCATCTGCCCTGGCTGGTCACCACCTTGTTCCCCTGGCACTGGATTCTTTCTCCTTGAACCTTACTTGTCTTCTGATGTCTGACTGACACTGCTGATGACCAAATCAGGCCTCTGTGGCCAGGCCCCACCTTTGGGAGTAGCTGTCATGACTGTTAGCACAGAGAGAAGGATGGTTCTGTCCTGCCTCTGCTTCTTGACACTTCATCAAGTGCAGTGTCAAGATAGAGGGTAGTGCTCCCCAAAAGGGAGGCATGCTTCCTACTGCTCTCAGTCTCTCTGGAGCCCCTTAAGTCAGGCCTCCAGAATCCAGCCTGCTTTGTGCTCTGATTCACTTAGGTTCAAATGGACATATCAGGTTTGGCATAAGGATAGTGCTTCAAAATGGATTGACCTTCATCTTGATCTCAAACATATCTTTACTTGTTCCATGGCCCTTCAAGTGAGCCAAGTCTCTAGAGCTCTGCAAAATCTTCTATGGGAAAATAGTTGCCCAGCTAATTGCAGACAACAGTGGAACTAGTGATACTGTAAAAAGGAAATACACAGAAATGTCAGTGACTTGGCACAACTAGCTCCACTGCCTTTATTTTCTTTATTTTCTTCCTTCCTTCCTTCCTTCCTTCCTTCCTTCCTTCCTTCCTTCCTTCCTTCCTTCCTTCCTTCTTTCCTTTCTCTCTTTCTTTCATTCTTTCTCTCTTTCTTTTCTTTCTTTCTCTTTCTTTCTTTCTTTCTTTCTTTCTTTCTTTCTTTCTTTCTTTCTTTCTTTCTGGCACAGGGGCTAAACCAAAGGCTTCACACATGCTAAGCACATTCTTTACCACTGAGCTACAGCTACAGCTCTCTGCCTTTAATTTTAATACTATCTCCAGAAAACTTTTGTTGAAATGTAAATGCTATTATTAATATGCAGCTAGAAGAGGTGAAACCTCAGTATTACCACAATAGCATTCTCTCACACTACTAGATGAGATACCTGAGGAGAAGGGAGCCAGGCTGGGGCTAGGAAGAAGAAAGAAGAGGAATGTATTGGAAATAGAGTTTTGTTTCAGAGTTTCACCTCAGGTCATACATTGGTGGTAGTCTCTCTGGGAGGGAACAACCCAGGCAGAAAGGGAACTCCAAATATCAGTCCCCACTGGCTCCTTCATAGTTAGTGACAGGCATGACCGGCTCTCTCTGAGAGGAAAGAACCACTGTCCTCTCTCCACCTATGGAGGTCCACCTGAGCAGTAAACTCTACAAGCTGTGAACAATTACTTCTTTGGCTTATGTCGGTTATTACAGAGTTGAAATTTATTCAAAGGGAATTTTTGAAATATAGGGAGTGGGAAGCACCATAAGAAACCAGAAAATGCAGATGTGTTCTCTTCTAATACAGAAACCTCTCAGTACCCCTGGGGAACTGGTTATGAGTCTTCTACTTGGTTTTGTGGATACCAAAACCAGGGATACACAAGTCTCATATAAAATGGTGCAGTATTGGCATGCAACTAACCATATCTTCCAACCAACTTTAAATCTTCACTAGTTAATACATTGAATACAATGCAAATAGTTGTTACACTGGAGTGTTTATGTAACAGTGACAAGAAAAAGGGTGTGCCCTCCAAGGCTCAGGGACCATTGCGGAAGAGGGGGCAGATAGAATGGAAGAGCCAAAGGAAGGGTATGACTTCTTACAATGCAACCGCCCAGACAGAAATTGGCCTCGATATCCATGACCTTGCAGTGCCTAGCAATACCTTCGCAAGACCCTCAAAAATAGAAGAAAAAGATGATGACATCAAATTAAAAGAGAGACTAATGGAGAGAGGGAGGGGATATGACAGAGATTGGAATTATAAAGTGGAATGGGGGAGGGGAGGGAAATATCATGTGTTTTTTGTATATAAGTATAGAAGTAGTCAATAAAAAAATAATTAATAAAAAACCGAAAAAGGTTGTGAATAGTTCAGTGCAGGTGCAACTTTTTTCATATATATCTTTGATCCACAGTTGGAATCTGTTGATGCAGCTACACAGGCTGACTGTATATCCATTGAGGTGGCTCTGCTGACTGAAATAATTTCTAGATGTCCTCAGGATTTAAGATTACTGGTTGAAATTTTTTGTTACATCTTTAAAAATACTGTTTTTTTCTCAAAAAGTTTATTATGTTATATATAACCTATGTGCACAAAGCAGTGCATACTAATAAATAATATAAATCTCACTGTCAATTATAATAAATTTTTCTAATATCATTTGTTTTTATTTCAGCTACACATTTTTAAAATATATTTTACTTATATATTTATTTAAGAGAAAGAGAGACAGAGAATAGGCACCCCAGGGCCTCCAGCCACTGCAAAAGAACTCCAGATGCATACATCCCTTTGTGCATCTGGCTTAAGTGGGTCCTGGAGAGTTGAACCAGGATCCTTTGGCTTTTCAGGCAAATGCCTTAACCACTAAGCCATCTCTCCAGCCCCAGCTACACATTTTTAAAATATTTATTTATTTTTATTTATTTATTTTTGTAGAGAGACACACAGAGACAGAGGGAGAGGAAGACAGATAGAGATGGGCGCACCAGCAGCCTCTCAGCTGCTGCTAACAAAATCTAGATGCATGCTCCCCCTTGTGGGCAAGTGCGGCATTGCACCCTTGAATCACTGCATCTGGCTAAATGTAGGACCTGGAGAATGGAACAGACGTTCTTAGACTTAGGAGGCAGACTCCTTAACCACTAAACCATCTCTCCAGCCCCAGCTACACATTATTTGATGCTTGCAATCCTAGCACTCAGGAGGCTGAGGCAAGAGGGTGGCAGGTTTGAAGACTGTCTGGGTTACATTATAAGGCATTGTCTCAAAAAGACACAAAAATGTGGTTAACACAAATTAGAACTGGGTTGTTAGTTCCCCTTAGTTGTGATTAACTTAACTTAAAGAGGCAGCTGTGGCTACTGGTGACCATATGAGATAACAGAGAACCAAGTCTGCACTTTGGCTTTTGGGAGCCAACTCCCAGCAGTGGTCTGGCTTGCCCTAGCCTGCCTCCTTCTCTCTAGATCACAGCAACAATTGCATTAGGACTGAAAATCAATGAAGTTCTGCTTAGTTTGTGAGGCCTCGTCATCATGTTTGCAAAGTATATTTGTATCTTTGACTTTTTAAAAAATTGACTTCAAATTCCATTTTATTTTATTTTGTTTTATTGATTGATTGATTACAGACAGAAAGAGAGAGTGAGAATGGGCCTGTCAGGGCCTCTAGCCACTGTAAATGAACTCCAGACGCATGCACCACCATCTGCATCTGGCTTATGTGAGACCTGGAGAATTGAACCGGCATCCTTAGGCTTCACAGGCATATGCCCTAACCACTAAGCAATCTCTCCAACCCTCTTTGACTTTTAATTTTACCTTTAACATATGATTGTTTTCCTCCAGCTTTGCCAATCCCAGGGCACTACTTCCTTCCCCTTTTGGGTGCCTAAGAGGCTTTAGAAAGACTGTGGTCTAAGCTGGATTTGTACACTCTTAAACAGCTGCTGCACTTTGGCTCTTAAATGTCCCCTAAAAGCCCATGTGGTGAAGGCTTATGTCTCAGAATAGTACTATTGAGAGGTGGTAGAACCTTTAAAAGATCTCCATGAGTTGAAGGCCAGCCTGGGGCTACAGAGTGAGTTTCAGGTCAGTCTTGGCTAGAGTGAGGTCCTACCTACTTCAAAATAAACAAGCAAACCAAAAGAATCATGAAGAATATAATGTTGGGGTATTAAGGCATAAAAATAGTTGAGTGGAGGGGGATCCCCTAGAGTCTAGATGGGGGTTAAATGGGGCAGAGTAGTGCAGTGACTCAGGTGTGGCACAGGGTGGGCTTGTTGCTGTGAGTTAGAATAATGGTGCATGTGTCTGACATTTTTTTTTTTAAGTTGCCACTGAATTTGCCAAAGAATAGGGTAGAGTGAGATAGAGGAGAGGCACGGTTTCTTTCAATGTTACAAAGTTCCTTTGGTTCAAGCAGGAATAGTGTGTTGCAGCATTGGTGGAAACAAAGGTGTTGCTTTTAGCTTTGACCATATAGAGCTTAAGGTGGCAGCAAGACATCTAGTAGATGCTATAAACATGGAAGGCTCCAGTTAAGAACCATGGAAATTCTGAGGTTTTACCCCATTTATAAACTGGCTTTGCAGCCAGCCATACCTTTAGGGATGCTGACAGTGCCCATGACTACTGGGTCAGAGACAAGAAGTCTATTGTTCATGACAATATTAATAGTCCATCAGCATTTCCTGAACCTCAGTCCCCACAGAATAATGAGAAATCTTGGAGAAAAACTGGATATTAGGAACCCAAACTCTCTCAAGGGCTGTCATCCTGATTATTATATTGGGCCACAATAATTTCTCCTTTACTCTAGAGGTAGACCCAATACAAATATCCTAGATAAGATAGTCAGAAAAAGAGAAATTCATGTTCCTACATGACATTGGTAGGAACATGTGACCCATGGAGAGGTGATACTCAACACTAGTCTGAAAGAGAAAAGAATGAGGATTTAGTTTTGGAAATTCTCAGCATGATGCCCAAATGATAGGAATGGATTTGTATTCCTGAAAAGTTGTCATAAGACAAGATCTTGGTAGAAAATAACAAAAAGATTTAAATCCACCCTTCAGATTGAAATGATATGATTTATTAATTTTTAGTAATTTATTGGGAACTTTAATATATTAGTTGGTCATATTCCCATTGGGTTATCCATTTTGTCTCCTCTTCCTCACTGCCATTTTACTAAGGATCCTCCTCAATGGGGGTGTCTGTAATCACTGTGGGATCATGAATGTACCAGTCAGTTCCTTATGGGGAGATCAATGCCTTACAGTCCACCTTCCTACCCTCTGGCTCTTGCATTCTTTCTGCCCCTCTTACACATTATTTGCTAGGGAATAAGAAGTGTCCTTTATTTAATGTTGAGTTCTCAGAAGGCTGTTTTCTGTTCTGATGAGTTTTAAGTTTCCTCTGTGTGTACCATCTCCCTGGGAAAGTTCTCTGGCTAGCAGTGAGAGCAGCATTCATATTTAATACACCACTTCCTCTGTAATATTTCCTGGGCCTCTGTGGCATGATAGAGATGACTCGTCTAGTGCTAGGCAGTCAGCTTTCTCTTCTTGTAATTTTGATGGGTCTTGGGTCTCCCTAATATTCAGTGTCATCTGTAAGAAGCAAGTTCTCTATCCAAGAGTGAGAGCACCATTGATCAAAAGGAATAAATGTATACATTTAGATAGCTTTTAATGGGCATAGCCTCTCCATTTAGCCAAAGAACAGTGGGAGCTTTCCTCTACTCTGTAGCCTTTGAAGACATAGTCTTCTGACTTGGTCCTCAGTACCAGGTATAAATTCCCTTCCACTGAGCAGGCCTCATATTCAATCAGAAAGCAGTTGATTACCCCCATAATCTATGTGCTACTATTGCACTTGTGGGTACATCTTGCCTGGCTGATTGATTTTTGCTTACAGGATCCAGTGATTGTTCATAGTATTAATAACTTTTGTCCAACAGGAGCTCATATAGCATTTTCCAGCACTGTGAGAACTAGCCAGCAGAGAGATACATAACTTCCATCTCAGTTTTAGCTTGATTTCTCAATGCCCTGCTATGATGTCTTTAGCAATAATGTCATTCTATCTAGTTCTTATGGGTATACAAGTGCTTTAGCAATGGCTTGCATTATTTTGAGGGCTGATGGGCCTACCTGACCAACAGCACAATGTTGGGGGGTGAATCAGTTCTAGCACTGGGATTTACCAGAATATAGTTTATGGAAAAGTCTGGGGGATACAGGGAGGAGAAGGGGAGGAAGACACAAAAATAAAGAATTAGAACTATAGAAACCTACCTCTTTATTAACTAATTAAAAGATAAGGGGATGATAAGATGGCTTTTCAGTTAAAAGTGCTTGTTTGGGTCGACTTCCAGGTAAGATGGTGGCATAGAAGTCACACCAAACCAGCCTAGTGAGGGATTTAAGCAAAATCACAGCAAAATACACTTTTCTTCCAAAAAGTGAAGGTGTTTTTATTGGCCACAGCAGAGAAACAGGAGAGACCAAGATTACTGGAAAGAAGGAAACCAGCCAGAATTCCATGGAGGCACTTGAGACCTGTGTGGATCCATGACACACCTGGCCAGGTGCCCAGCTGAAGAAGCAAAGACCAAACAAAAGGATTTTCCAGCCTCATTAAACCTGAATGGGAGACAGCAGAGATAAGCTAAAGAGCTGCTGAAAGGGATACAGGAGGGCCCAGCTGAGCAGTTCCAGTACAATTCCAGGATCCCTACACTCTCCCATCAACAGTCAGAACCACGAACCTCTGGAGAACACATTCAGCCCCCAGCAGCAGGGCATCCAGCACAGCTGCTCAGAGCACCAGCTTCACAGCACAACACCAAGGGATCGAGGTGGGCACTCAGCATTAGTGAGATTGGAAGACACACCAAAAGGTAATGAGGCTGACTGACATAAAAGCAGGTACATAGGCCTGCAAAGCACTGGAAGTGCTAATCTCTCTTTCCATGTCAGGGCAGGTAACAGATGACATATTCATGGTTGGATTTACTATTTTCAATTAAGCTATATTTGGGGGTTGACTATTGTTGGCTTTGATGCTTTCAGATTCATAGGGCCTTTGTCTTTCCTTTCTGTCATTATTTGGGTCAGGGTCTAACCCAGACCCAGGCTGACATGGAACACAATTCAGAACAGAAATCTCAACCTCCCAGCAGACAGAATTAAGGGTGTAGAGCAATATACACCCTTAGGGATTTTGACTTTATAAGGGTATCTCATTGTTTCAGTCCCTACACTTGCATACTCTGTGCTGGTTTTTATTGAATGTGCATATTGTTCAGTTGGATTTTAGAATTTTGCAAGTAAATTGCTCTAACCAGGCCGCTAGAATACCTGAACAGCAGGCAAAGTCAACATCTAGGATAACTTCTGCAGTTAGATTGGAGTACAAGAGCTACTCTTAAGGTACATAAAGCTGGATTTCCAAGTCTAAGAGCACCAGAGATAATTAGAAAACCCAAGCATCAAATCAAATCAGAATTCAAAAATCACTACATTATAATACAAGAAACACAAAGAATCAAGACAATACAACCCCACCAAAAATTATAAATCCATCAGAAATGACCCTCAATGAGACTGTTTTAGATGAAATGCTTTGCAAAGTTTTCAAAAAAAATGATTTTATCTTTATTCAAATAAATCAAAGAAGAAAACAAAGGCATTAAAGAAGAAAACAAACTCCTAAAGGAACTCCAAGAGAACACAGGAAACCAGATTAAGGACATAAGGAGGTCCTTACAAGATGTGAGTAAGGAAATACAAATACTAAAGAAAAACCAGGCAGAAATTCTAGCACTGAAAAACACAGTCAAATAAAAAACTCTGTGGAAAGGTGCACCAGTAGAATGGATGAGGGAGAGAACAGAATATCTAAACTAGACGATCTGGTGGCAAATCTAACACAGTCCAACAAAGAGAAAGACAAGCTAATAGGAAGGTATGAATGGGAATTTCAAGATATTCAGGACACTATGAAACGATCAAACATAAGAATTCAGGGTATAGTAGAGGAGAAGAATTTTAACCCAAAAGCATAGTAGGTGTTTTCAACAAAATCATAGAAGAAATTTTTCCGCAAATTGGGAAAGAAATGTCACTGCATATAGAGGAAGCTTTGAGAACTCGAAACAGACAAAACCTGGAAAGAACCTCTTCTTGCCATGTTATAATTAAACTACTATACATGCAAACCATAGAAAATATATTGAAAGCAGTTAGAGAGAAAAATAAAGTCATCTATAAAGGCAAGCCCATGAGGATCACAGCAGATTACTCAACACAAACTTAAAAAGCCAGAAGGGCTTTGACTGAAGTATTCCAAGTTCTGAAAGATAACACCTGTCAACCAGGATTACTTATCTAGCAAAACTATCTATCCAAATTGAAAGATAAATAAGGAAATTCTGCATCAAAAACAGGTTAAAGGAATTTATAGCAACCAAGCCAGCTATACAGAAAATACTTGAAGGAATCCTTCAGGCTGAAAAGAAAGCAAAGCAAGCACATGATGAAAGAGGAAAAAAAAACATACTCAATAGTTAAAACAAGAGCGAAAAGGGAAATAAGGAAGCATTACAAAACAAGAATGGTGAGAATAAAACATATACCTTTCAAGAATAACTCTTATTCTCATGGACTCAATGCCCCAACCAAAAGACACAGGCTTGCAGACTGGATTAGAAGGCAAGATCCTACTGTTTGTTGCCTCAAGGAAACTCATCTCTCAATAAAAGTCTTAGGGTAAAAGGATGGAAAATGGTATTTCATGCTAATGGGCCTAGGAAACCAACAGAGGTTGCTATCCTAATATCTGACAGGACAGACTTCAAATGAACATTGGTAAGGAAAGATAAATAAGGTTGCTTTATACTGATTAAAAGAAAACTCCAACAGGAGGACATTATAATCCTAACCTTATATGCACCTAAAGTGGGGGCTCCCAATTTCATCAGAAAAACACTATTAGACTTAAGGTCATACGTAACACCAAACAGAGTTTTATTGGGTGACTTCAATACCACACTGTCATCAATTGACAGGTCATCTCAGCAAAAAATAAACAGAGAGACATCTGGATTAAAAGATGTTGTGGAACAAATGGGCCTAACAGATATATACATAACATTCCATCCAAATGCTTAAGAATGTACATTTTTCTCAGCAACACATGGAACATTCTCCAAAAAAAGGCCATAGATTAGGGGAAAAGGCAAATCTTAACAAATAAAGGAAAATTGAAATATTCCCTTGGACTCTATCTGAACACAATGGGATTAAACTACAAATCAGCAACAAGAAAAACTACAGTGCATAAAGAAATTAATGGAGACTAAACAGTACACTATTGAATGATGAATGGGTCATTGAAGAAATCAAAAAGGAAATCTGTAAATTCATAGGATCAAATGATGATGAGAATACAGCATACCAGAACCTTTGGGACACAGTAAAGGCAGTCCTAAGAGGGAAATTTATAGCTCTAAGTGCCTATATTAAGAAATTAGAGAATTCACAAGTAAACATTGTAATGCTTTACCTTCAGACCTTGGAAAAAGAAGAACAAGGCAGACCAAAAATCAGTAGATAGGAAGAAATAGTAAAGAATAGGGCAGAAATTAATGAAACAGAAATGGAGATAAAGCAATACAAAGAATCAATGAAACACAGATGGTTCTTTGAAAGGATAAACAAAATTGATAAATCCTTAGCAAATCTGACCAGAAGAGAGAAGAGACAGAAATTAAGAAAATTGAGATGGAAAAAACACCATTACAACAGATACCAAAGAAATTCAGAAAATCATACATACATACTTGAAGAATTTATATGCCTCTAAGTTTGAAAACCTGAAAGAAATGGATGATTTCCTTGATTCATATGACCTATCAAAATTAAACTAAGATGAGAAAACTATTTAAATAGATCTAAAACACAAGTATGGAGATCCAAGCAGTTATAAAAGGTCTCCCAACTAAAAAAAGTCCAGACCCAGAATGATTCACTGGTGAATTTTTCCAGACCTTCATGGGAAAACTAACAATACAGCTTCTCAAACTTTGCCATAAAATAGAAAAAGAATGAATTCTACCCAACTCCTTCTATGAAGCCAGCATCACCCTGATACCAAAACAAGAAAAAGACAGAGAAAAAAATTACAGACCAGTATCTCTCATGAACATAGATACAAAAATTCTTAACAAAATATTGGCAAACAGAATACAAGAATATATCATAAAGATTATTCACCCTGACCAAATAGGCTTTACTCCAGAGATGCAGGTTCAACATAGACAAATCGATAAATGTAATACACCATATAAATGGACTGAAGGACAAAAATCACATGATCATCTCAATAGATAAAGAAAAGGCATTCAATAAAATCCAGCAACCTTTCATGATAAAAGTCCTACAGAAAAGGGGAATAGAAGGAACATATCTCAACATAAAAAAAGCTATTATGACATACCTTCAGCCAACATAATACTAAATGGGGAAAAACTTGAAGCTTTTCCACTAAAATGAAGAACAAGACAAGGGTGTCCACTGTCCCCACTTGTATTTAATGTAGTACTGGGAGTCTTAGCTATAGCAATTAGGCAAAAGACACTTATAAAAGGGACAAATTGGAAAGGAAGAGATCAAATTATCAATATTTGCATATTATATGATTCTATACATAAAGGACCCTAAAGACTCTACCAGCAAACTGTTAGAGCTGACAAACACTTTTAGCAACATAGCAGGATACAAAATAAACACACAGAAATTAGTAGCTTTCCTATACATTAACAACAAACATGTCAAGAGGAAATCAGGGAATCTTGCCCATTCACAATTGCCTCAAAAAAAAAATCAATAAATAAAGTACCTTGGAATACACCTAACAAAGGAAATGAAGGATCTCTGCAATGAGAACTTTAAAACACTCAAGACAGAAATTAGAGAAGACACTAGGAAATTCAAAGACATGCCATGTTCTTGGAGTAGAAGAATCAATATTGTAAAAATGTCAATCTTTCCAAAAGCAATCTACATATTTAATGCAACCCCCATTAAAACTTCAATGGCATTCATCACAGAAATAGATAAAACAATCCTAAAATTCATTTGGAAGGACAAAAAAACCTCAAATAGCCAAAATAATTTTAAGCACAAAAAATAAGGCTGGTAGTATCACCATACCCAATTTTAAGTTATATTACAAAGCTACAGTAACAAGCACACCATGGTACTGGCACAAAGACAGACATGTAGACCAATGGAACAGAATAGAGGACACAGAAGTTAATCCAAGTAGCAACAGCCATTTGTTTTTTGACAAAAATACCAAAAATATTCATTGGTGAAAAGACAGCCTATTCAAAAAGTGATGTTAGGAAAACTGGATATCTATATGTAGAAGGATGAAAATACATCCTTGTCTTTCTCCATGCACAAGAATCAAGTCCAAATGAAACAGAGACCTTAATAAGAGATGAAACTGCTAGAGGAAAAGGTAGAAGAAACCTTTCAACATACGACTGGCACAGGCAATGACTCTCTAAATATAACTCCAATTGCTCACGGAATAAAACCACTGGGATCTCATGATATTACAAAGCTTTTGTACAGCAAAGGACACTGTGAATAAAGCAAAGAGACAACCTACAGAATGGGAGAAAATCATTGCCAGCTATACATCTGACAGAGGATTAACATCCAGAGTATACAAAGAACTCAAAAAACAAAACAATAAGAAAGCAAACAACCTCATTAAAAAATGGGCTATGGAACTAAATAGAGAGTTCTCAGAAGAAGAAATACAGATGGCATATAAACATCTAAAAAAGTGTTCTACATCCTTATCAGAGAAAGGCAAATTAAATGCAAATTAAAACTACTTTGAGGTTCCATCTCACTCCTGTCAGAATGGCTACCGTCAAGAAAACAAATGACAATCAGTGTTAGTGAGGATACAGATGAATGGGAACCCTTCTACACTTTTGGTGGGAATGTAGTCTGGTACAGCCATTGTTAAAATCAGTGTGGAAGTTCTTGACACAACTAAAAATAGATTTACCATATGATCCAGCTAAAGCACTCCTAGGCATATATCCAAAGGACTCTTCTCACTACCTTAGAGATACTTGCACAACCATATTTATTGATGCTCTATTCACAATAGCTAGGAAATAGAACCAGCCTACATGTCCCTCCACAAATGAATGGATAATAAAGATGGGGTACATTTACAAAATGCAGTTCTATTCAGTGGTAAAGAAAAATGAAATTATGAAATTTGCAGGGAAATGGATGGATTTGGGAAGGATTATACTAAGTGAGGTAACCCAGGCCCAGAAATCCAAATGCTGCATGTTCTCTCTCATATATGGATCCTAGCTACAAATGTGTAGATTTTTATGTGAGCTGGAACCAAAAATTGGTAGCAGAGTCTTGTAAGCTAGAAAAAAGCTATAAGGGAGGGAGGAGAGGGGTGGACTTAAAGGGATGGCATTGTATATATGTAAGTAAGATGACATATTACAGGGAGTGGGATGGTCTAAGTGAGGCCAGGGGGAGAGATTGAATAAAAGAAGGGTGGGGGAGGGTCAATCAAAATTCAAGGTATTCTGAATAAGACATATGAAAACCAGTTTTTTTGAATAATGGCACAGTGAGTAATCAATCTGGGGCTCAGCAGAAAACCTACTCCCTGTAGACCAGCCAACTAAAAGCTGGAAAAAGCTGCACTACATGAAGCCCTATGGGAGACAGAAGTCATCAGCGGTGAAAACAATGCATACTGGAAGCCTCAAATTTGGCCAGACAGGCCAAATGACCGAACAGGTGCAACAGTGGCATGTCTGCTCTAGGGGAAAGCAACTGCTCTCTAATTGGACTGGAGGCCCACTCTATGGGAGGGAATACATTCCTGGTACTGAAAAGTTAATCAAAAGCTTATAGCAGTGGAGGTCATGAGCCTTAGGAGTATAAAGCCTGATCTTGTCTGGTTAAATGCATATACTATGCTCACCAAACTGTCCAGTAAGCATTATATTTAATATTCATATAGACATATTAATGCTACTCTCACTTTTGGTCAGAGAAGCTTCTCTTTTCAGATGGTGGTGACCCCTGGGATGACCCAAAAGGTAACACAGTGCTGAGAAGTGATGGAGGAGTGTCCAGCACTGAAACATCTCTATCACACCCTCCAAGGCTCAGGGTCCTTTGTGGAAGAGGTCCTGGAAAGAATGTGAGAGAGGGACTTCTGGTTAAGATGGTAGCATAGGAACCACACCAAAATCAGGCTAGGGGATAAAAAGCAATAAATAAATAAATAAATAAATAAATAAATAAATAAATAAATAGCAAAATATACTCTTCTACTAGAAAGTGAGGTGTGTAGTAAATTATCAACTGCAGCAGAGAAGTAGGAGAGCCCCAGAGCATCTAGAGCCCACAGAAGCAGGCAGAAGTGGCTCCAGCAATGGCAGTGAGTTCCACGTGGCTGCAGCCACAAGGCTCCTCCTGAGCTGCAGGATTTTAAAGCCAGGTGAGGGGATTTTCCACTCACACCAGCCTCCTCACAAACTCAAGAAATGTGGAAGGAGGATGGCAGAGACCAACGGAGTGGCTTGTGAGGAAGATGATCGTGTGGACGAGCAGATGGACTTCAGCCATCATCCACAGCCTCCCCTCCCCCACCACCAGCACAAGTGCCAGCAAGGACCAGAGACCTGGGGAAGAAAGCTCACCTACCCAGCACCCAGCACGATCAGAACAGTGACCCACAGATGCAGCCGGCCTTCCTGAGCCCACAGCACAGCAAAGAAGGACCCAAGCAGCCATGCAGCATAGCTGAGATCAAAGCCATCCCAAAAGGTAACTGGGATTATACCAGGTCAGTACCCACCAAATAAGCCTGGTGTATAGGCTTGCATTGGAAGGGCTAATTGCACCTTCCATGTCAGGGTAAATTATATGTTAAACCTGATGGATGGTCAGATCTGACATTCTTAAATAAGCTATATTTGGGGCTGCTCATTTGTTGCTTCCTGATTTATAGTGCCTTTGTTTCCTTTTCTGTCATTCATTGGGGAAGGGTCTCACTTGAGAACTTTAAAAAACTTGAGTGACAAATTGCAGAAGACACAAGGAAATGGATAGACATCCCATGATCCTGGATTGGAAGAATCAATATTGTGAAAATATCAATCTTACCAAAAGCAATCTACACATTTAATGCGATCCCCACTAAAATCCCAATAGCATTCTTCACAGAAATAGAAAAAAAACAATCCTAAAATTCATCTGGAAACACACACAAAAAAAAAAACTTCGAATAGCCAAAACAATTTTGTGCAACAAATATCAGGCTGGTGGTATTACCATACCCAATTTTAAGTTATATTACAAAGCCATAGTAACAAAAACAGCATGGTACTGGCACAAGGACAGACAGGTAGATCAATGGACCAGAACAGAAGACCCAAATATTAATCCAGGCAGCTACAGCCAAGTGATTTTTGACAAAAATGCCAAAAATATTCTTTGGAGAAAACATAGCCTCTTTAACAAGTGGTGCTGGGAAAACTGGATATTTGTATGTAAAATGATAAAAATAGATCTTTGTCTCTCTCTCCATGCACAAAAGTCAAGTCCAAATGGATCAGGGACCTTAATATCAGATCTGAAACTCTGAAACTGCTAGAGGAAAAGGTAGGGGAAACCCTTCAACATATTGGCATAGGCAAGGACTTTCTGAATATAACCCCAATTGCTCAGGGAATAAAACCACTCATCAACCACTGGGACCTCATGAAATTACAAAGCTTTTGTACAGCAAAGGACACTGTGAACAGAGCAAAAGACAGCCTACAGAATGGGAGAAAATCTTTTCCAGCTATACATCTGACAGAGGGTTATTATCCAGAATATACAAAGAACTCAAAAAACAGAATAATAAGAAATCAAACAACCCAGTTAAAAAAATGGACTATGGAACTAAATAGAGAGTTCTCAGAAGATGAAATACAGATGACGTATAAACATCTAGAAAAGTGTTCCACATCCTTAGCCATCAGGGAAATGCAAATTAAAACTACTTTGAGATTCCATTTCACTCCTGTCAGAATGGCTACCATCAAGAAAACAAATGACAGTAAGTGTTGGCTTGGATGCAGAAAAAGAGGAACACTTTTACACTGTTGGTGGGATTGTAATCTGGTCCAGCCATTGTGGAAATCAGTGTGGAGATTCTTGAGACAGCTAAAAATAGATTTACCATATGATCCAGCTATAGCACTCCTAGGCATATATCTGAAAAACTCTTCTCACTACCTTAGAGATACTTGCACAACCATGTTTATTGCTGCTCTATTCACAATAGCTAGGAAATGGAACTAGCCTAGATGTCCCTCCACAGATGAATGGATAATAAAGATGTGGTACATTTACACAATGGAGTTCTATTCAGTGGTAAAGAAATATGAAATTATGAAATTTGCAGGGAAATGGATGGATCTGGAAAAGATTATACTAAGTGAGGTAACCCAGGCTCAGAAAGCCAAACATCACCTGTTCTCTCCCCTATGTGGATCCTAGCTACAAATGTATAGACTTGTGTGTGAACTGGAACCAAAAATAGGTACCAGAAACCAGTAAGCTGGTAAAGGGTATAAGGGAGGGAGGAAAGGGAAGGACTTAAGTGTGTGGTATTGCACATATGTAAGTAGAAGAACAGATTACAGGGAGGGGAATGGCCTAAGCAAGCCCATGGGAAGAGAATGCATAAAAGAAGGGCAGGGGAAAGGTCAATCAAATTTTAAGATAGTGTGAATAAGATTTATGTAAACCTACTTTTTTGAATAATGGCACATCTAGAAGCTGTAGACTGTTACTAGAAAATCTTTGGTGCCTGGGATGGGATACCTTCCAGTGAGTTGTTGACCAAGGAGTTCCCAGTAGCCTCCAAAACATTAAAGGCTATTGCCAAAGCCCTTGGTTTCCCTTGAGAAATAGATAGTAAGACCCTATTGCTGAAGACATCTCTTGCCTGAGCTGCAAGGTCACTGAGAAAGCAATCTGTTGCTAAGTAGAACACCTTCTCCCTGTAGACCAGCCAAATGAAAGCTGGAAAAAAACTGCACTGAATACAGCCCTATGGGAGACAGAAGTCATCAGCAGTGAAAACAGTGGACACTGAAAATTCAAGTTTGGCCATACAGGCCCAATGACTGAACGGGTACAATAGTGGCATGTCTGCTCTTGGGGTAACCAACTGCTCCATAATTGGACTGAAGGCCCTCTGTATGGGAGGGAATACATACCTGGTACTGAAAAACCTAAGCAAAAGTCTATGGCAGGGAAGGTCATGAGCCTTAGGGGTATAAAGCCTGCTCTTATCTGGTTAAATGTATATATTATTCCCACAAAGCTTCCCTGAAAACACTATTCTTAATGTTCATATTCACATATTAATGCTACTCTCACTTCTGGTTAGAGAAGCCTCTCTTTTCAGATAGCAATGACCACTGGGATGACCCAAAAGGCAACATAGTGCTGAGAAGAAGGGATAGAGGAGTGCCCAGCACTGAAACACCTCTGTCACACCCTCCAAGGCTCAGGGACCATTGCGGAAGAGGGGGCAGATAGAATGGAAGACCCAAAGGAAGGGTATGACTTCTTACAATGCAACTGCCCAGACAGAAATTGGCCTCGATATCCATGACCTTGCAGTGCCTAGCAATACCTTCACAAGACCCTCATAATAGAAGAAAAAGATGATGACATCAAATTTAAAGATAGACTAATGGAGCAAGGGAGGGGATACGATGGAGATTGGAGTTCTAAAAAGGAATGGGGGAGGGGAGGGAAATATCATGCATTTTTTGTATGTAAGTATAGAAGTTGTCAATAAAAAAATATTTTAAAAAGAGAAGGAGAGAAAGAGACAGGTTGAGCAGAAATATTGTTCTGGGGTAGAGAAAACTACTTATTTATTTATTTATTATTTATATATTTATTTACTAGGCAGGGTCTCACATAGCCCAGGCTTGTTGAACTCTCTATGTGTGTCAAGATAAACTTGAACTTCTTATCCTACTGCTTTCACCTCTGAAGGACTAGGGTTACAAGCATGAGCTGCCATGGCTGGTTTTATGTAGTGCTATGGATCAAATCCAGGATTCCCTGTATGTTATGCAAGCAATCTCCCAACTGAGCTACATCCTGAGCCCTTGAAATAGGATTATGATGAAAGGTTACCACACAGGTGAAGGCAGGTAGAAGGGAGGATGGGATCCAGTGCAAGGCAAGCATCACCTTCTGGTTGGCTATTAAAACTTATAGGCCCAACATGGATGTGGCTCCTTACTTTAAGCAATTTCATTTCCATCATCTTGTTTGATCCTATTTGACCCTCTAACCACCTAGGATGTGGTATCTATAATCCTTATTTTACAAAATGGATAGCTAGAATTCATAAATATTAAGCAGGTTGCTCAGGTTTACTGAACTGTTCTTCTGCCTTTATGTGCATCATCTTTGTATCATGCTGAACAATTCTCTTCAGACAGGAGACACAGGGCACAATTTACCTTGCAGAGCATTCTGAAACTTAAGAAGCACACTCACAAGTACTGTCTTCTGACAGAGCTTGCTGTGTTAGCCTGGTCTTCATTACTCTTACCCCTGAGGTAATCACCTTAAAAAGAGGAAAGGTCTGTTTTGGCTCTTAGCCCATGGATGGTTGGGGCCTGTGATGCCATGGCACAGTGTGACAAGGGAGTATGGAGGAACAAATTCATTCACCTTGAGGCCAGAATGCAAAATAATTATCAACTTAGGTCATGCCATCCCCTTTGAAGGCATGCTCCCAGTGATACAAAACCTCCTCTAGGCCCCATCTCTTAGAAGTCCTACATGTTCCTATAAAACCATGGGCAAGGGACAAGTTCATTAGCACATGAGCTTTTGGGGGTCACTTAGCCAATCTATAGCACTCACTGTGCAATAATTGCCACAGGTAGAAGTAAGTAATATCACACCTAGACTGATATCCTTTAATATACATCAAGTGATACCACCCCTTGAACTCTAACACTCCAAGATGCCCATGAATACAGTGAAGACTTATGCTAGTCCTTAAGGCTCTTTGTGGTCTGGAAGTGGATCTGTCTTCCACACCCATTTTCCTCAGTACTTGTTTTTTAAACTTTTTTTAAACTTCCAAAATTATACACAATAAACAATGATAATTCCTTCCCCTCCACCACTTTCCCCTTCACAAATCCACTCTACATCCCTCCCCCTTCTAAATTAGTCTCTTTTATTTTGATGTCATCATGTTTTCCTCCTATTATGAGCCTCTTGTACAGGTAATACCAGGCACTGCAAGGTTATGGATATCCAGGCCATTCTGTGTCTGGATGATTGCATTGTAAGCAGTCTTGCCCTTACTTTGGCTCTTACATCCTTTCCAGCACCTATTCCACAATGGACCCTGAGTCTTGTAAGGTGTGATAGAGATGTTTCAGGCATGAACACCCCGTGTCACTTCTTTTCAGCACTATTGTGCCTTTTGAGTCATCCCAGAGGTCACCACCAACTGAAACAAGAAACTTCTCTAACCAAAAGTGAGAGTAGCATTAATATGAGTATGAACACTAAGAAAAGTGCTTACAGGGCAGTTTGGTGAGCATAATATATGCACTTAGCCAGACAACAGCAGGCAATACACTTGTGGGGTTCATGACCTCCCCCACCATATGTTTTTGACTATATTTTGAGGATGAGGCATGTATTCCATCCTGTGGAGCACACCTCTAGTCCAATTAGACAGCAGCTGGTTTCTCTCATAACAGACATGTCACAATTGCACCCATTGGCTCATTTGTCCTGGCTTGCCAAACTTAAGGCTTGCAGTGTTCACTGTTGTTTATCTACACTGATGGCTTCTCTCTCCCACAGGGCTGCATGCAGTGTAACTTTTTCCAGCTTTCTATCATCTGGTCTACAGGGAGGAGGTTTTCAGCTTGGATCCAGCTTGATTTCTCAGTGAACTTGCAGCCCAAGCATATAGAATCTTCAACAGTAGGGTCTTACCATCTATTTCTGGTGGGAAAACAAGAGTTTTGACAATGTCCTGTAATGTTTTGGGGTCATCAGGGACCTCCCTGGCCAACAACCCACTGGAAGGTATCCTATCCCTGGCACTGATATTTTTCTAATAACAATCTTTGGCTTCTGGGTGTACCATTATCCAAAAAATGCAGGTTTCCATATGGCTTGTTCATACTCTCTTAAATTTTGATTAACCCTCAACCCACCCTTCCTTTTCTCATCTCTTCCCTTGACTTCACTTAGGCCATTCCACTCCCAGTAATTTGTTCATCTACTTACATAAATACAAAACCATACCCATAAGTCTTCTCCCTCTCTTATAGCCCCTTTCTACCTTACTGGCCTGTGCTACCAATTTTTACTACAGTTCCTCAGTACTTCTGAGCCTACTGGCCTGCCTGTCCTCACTTCACCATGTGAAGTATGTGCTTCATCTGAGAGCAACTACGTTGGCTGTTTTTCATTTTCCTAGGAATTCTCTTCCCCTAGTATCAACATGCCTAGACCTCTTTTTTTTTTCCCCTTCACTGTAGAGATGAATGCCAACTTCACCCAATTGTCTGGTTCCTTCTGAGTCTTTCTTTAGGGACATAACTGCCCCCATGAGGCAAGAGCCTGTGGTGAGAAAAGTAAGGGGATGACTTCACTGCCTTTTTCTGTGTTTCTGTAAAGTAAGAGAATTCACGGATGCTTCTGTGCATTCACATTTAGAATGCTGGGTGTGAGGGACTTTACCACACAGGACCCCAGGAGGCTATTTTCAAAAGAAAATGGATTATGGCAAGAAATAAAAAGAAAGAAAGAAAGAAAGAAAGAAAGAAAGAAAGAAAGAAAGAGTATTTCTGGATAAGACACAGACCAAACTGTATCCACTTGGACAAGGAAAGAAAACCCTAGTCACCTTGAAGTGAGAAATGAGATCAACTTCCATCTTCAGCTCTGACACTAACATACATGTGCCTTGAGCAAACCATATTACCTTGCAGGCAGCTAAGAGGAACCAGCCAGACAGCACCCATTGATGGGTGCAAGGTGGGAATGTGTTCTTCTTCCCACAGAGAAAAGAGAAAGCGAGAAAATCCCTCTGGCAACAAGCAAGCAGCAGGGAGAAGAATGCAGGCACTTCCTCCCACCCAATGCAGTGCAGGTAACAGCTATCTATGCTCTGGACCACTTGGGGGTTTGTAACAGTTTTCCAGACCAGTACCCAAATAAAATCCAGGCGTGCAAGTCTATAATCCCAATTCTGAGGAAGTGAAGGCAGGGACTTTTTGGCTAATCTAGTCTTAATATGTGAGCTCTAGATTCTGCAACAGACCTGTCTCCAAAGAGAAAGGTGAAGACAGATTGAGGAAAATATCTAATGTTGGCTTCTGGCCTCTACACATATGCAACCAGGTGAAGAAGTACCTGTCCCCACACATACATATATACATATATGCATGCACCTACTCACAAATTTGTGCACTCAGAAAAAGCAAAGATGGGCTACGGAGAGGGATTAGTTGATAAAGCACTTGCCTATAAGCATGTGTATCTGAATTCAGATCCCCAGAACCATGTAAAAGCTGGACACTGTAGTGAGTGTCTATAATTCCAGCATACTTGCAGCAAGAAATGAGGTGGAGACAGACTTGGCAGGAAGTGCATAGGCCTGCTAGCCTGGCAAACACAAGGGTAAACATCATAAGAGACCCTGCCTCAAACAAGGTTGAAGGTGAGAACACCTGAAATTGTATCTGATCTCTACACATACACACTCTCCCTCACACATATGAACACACACACACACACACACACACACACACACACACACACACACACATGCACTAAAAAAGAAATGAAATGGGGATTCCCTGCTCCAGAGGGTATGCAGGCAGATTGAGTAGGCCAGATCTCCCTGCCCCCATCCTCCCTTTCTGCCTTCCAATTCCCTGGTCCTGATTGGTTCCCCTGATGCTGGCTTGGGTCTGTCTGGAGGTTGCTGCTGAAGCAGGCCACTTGCTCTGTCTTCCTGATTGAAGTGCTCCTGGGTCTCCAACTTCCAGATCCCCCCTCCACAGGGTGAGCATGCAGACTGAGTAGGCCAGCTCTCCCTGTTCCCACTCCCCCTCCAAGTTACCTGGTCCTGGTAGGTTCCCCAGCTGTTGGACCCTGGGAGCTTATTTCAGAATCAGGACCCTTCCTCTGCCTTCCTTATTGAATGACTGCTAGGTCCCCAACTCCCAGATCCCCCGCTCTGGAGGAAGGGTGCATGCATGGAGTGAGTAGGCCAAAGCTCCTGGTTGGTTCACCACTTCCAAGTTCCTTTGACCCAGTACGGCTGCTGCTGCCTTGTGGCAGCCTGGTCCCTGTCTGTGGGTGGCAGAAGCAGGCCCTTTGCTCTGGTTTCCTGATTGACTAGTCTCTGGGTACCCAAATCCCTATTCCCCTGAGTCAGAGGCCATTGTAGGAACTGGCCTCTTGCCCCTGGGTCTCCAGCTTCCCAGCTCCTGGTTACCCAACCCATGATCCCTGTGTGCTGAAGAGTTTGTGCAAGTGGAGTAAGACAGAGATCCCAGTTCCCCACCTACCAGTTCCCCACCTACCAGTTCCCCAGGTACCTTTGATGTACATGCAATCTCCACAATCTGCACCTCTATGGTTATAACCACATTGTACACCAATCAATTTCACATATAAAACAGAAAACCCACTGAAAATTCCACAAGGATGAATACTTGCTTCGCCCTCAATAGAATAAAATATTTCCACAAGATAGGTAGACCACAATGAAGAAAAACCAACAAAATTCTGAACATTGAGAGATCTCCACCAAGGATGCCTAGTTCTACAATGGAAGTCTCCAGGGAAGTCATAGAGAAATCAAAAGAAATTCAATCCCAAAATGAAAACACAACAACCTATGTGACCCTGATCATAAGAAATGCTGAACTGAAAGAAATCTATCAAAACACCAACAATCACATCAATAAAAATGAGCAGAATCAACTTTTAGAGCACTCAGCTTTTGACAGTAGGCTTAACTTACTTGAAGAAAATATTAGAAGCCTCAAAAGAGATATAAATGAATTGAAGTTGAGTCAACAAATGGAAGATCTCAATAACCGGTTGATTAAGCTTAATGAAGACTTGATCAAATGCAAGAATGAATTCCAGGAAGCATCAAGAAAGTCAGAACTTGAACTGAAATTGCACCTCAAAAAAGTGATGTACAAGATAGAAAATAACACAAAGAAGACAAAAATCAAATAGAGCTTACTAACAGAGCCTCACTAACAGAGTTACTCATGTGGAAGAATGAACTGGAAGACAAGACAGAAGAAATTGATTGGGAGGCCAAATACTTTGCTAAGTTCAAAAAATCATGTGAACAGAAAACGAGGCAACTGTGGGATACCCTAAAATGACCAAATATCTGGATCATGGTTATACCAGAAGGAGAGGAAATCCAGGCCAGAGGCATTGAAAATATATTCAACAAAATTATTGAAGAAAATTTTCTCAATCTCCAAAAAAGAGAGGCTCATCCAGATACAAGAAGCCCACAGAACACCAAACAGAGAGGACCAAAGAAGAAACTCTCCAAGGCACATCATAGTTAAAACTCTTAACAATGAAAACAAAGAGAAAGTGCTAAAAGCAGCAAGAGAGAAACAACTCGCTACATACAAAGGTAATCCCATCAGAATTACCTCAGATTTCTCAGTGGAAACCCTGAAAGCCAGAAGAGCCTGGAATGGAACACTTCAAGGTTTAAAAAACTATGGCTTCCAACCCAAGCTTCTCTACCCGGTGAAAGTATCCCTCATAATAAAAAAGGAAAAGGCAAAAGGAAAACTTTCCATGAAAAAAGTCAACTCTATGATTATATGAACAAAAAGTGAAACCAACAGAAAATCCTTCAGGAAATACTCCACACACAAAAGTCAAACAACCAATCTCAAAAGCCTACAAGAAGATCACAGTAACCAAACCTAGACCAGGCTCAAAAAAGTACAAAACACAAGAACCCCCAACCATATAAAACACCCCATCATGGCAGGGATTAAATCCAACATCACAGTTATAACCTTAAATATTAACAATCTTAAGTCACCCATCAAAGGACACAAGTTAAGAGGTGGATTGTAAAAATGGACCAGAAAAAAACTTGGAGACTTCTGGGTAAGGTGGCGGCATAGGAGTCATGCCAATCCAGCCCAGGGAGGGATTTAAGCAAAATCACAGCAAAATACACTCTTCTTCCAAAAGGTGAAGGTGTATAGATTATCAGCCACAGCAGAGAAGCAGGAGAGACCAAGATCTACCAGAAAGGAAGAAACTGGCCAGAACCCACTGAGGAGCTTGTGGCCCTGATCCAAGCAGTTCCATACACTCAAGCAGGAGCAGAGACCAAATAAGAGGATTTTCCAGTTGCATCAGCCCACTTGCAAAGTCAAGAAACCTAAAGGGGAGACAACAGAGACCAACAGATGAACTGCTGAATGGGATACAAGTGGGATCAGTTGAGCACTTCCAGTACAACTCCAAGCTTCTGGCACTCACCCATCCCTCAACCATCAGAACTGTGAACCTCCAGAAAACTCACTCAGCCCACGGTGGCAGGGCATTGAGCACAGCTGATCAGAACACTAGATCCACAGCACAACACAGAGGGACCAAACTAGGTAATCAACACTGGTAAGATTGGAAACCATCCCAAAAGGGAATGAGGCTGATTGACAAAAAAAAATCAGGTACATAGGCATGCACTAGAAGTGCTAATCTCTCTTTCTGTGTCAGGGTAGGTTATGGGTTACATATTCTTGGTTGGCTTTACCATTCTCAACTAAGCTATATTTGGAGGTTGACTATTGTTTCCTTTGATGCTTTCAAATTTATAGGGCCTTTGTCTTTTTCTTCTGTCATATTGGGGGCAGGGTTTGATGCTGACCTGGAACTCATTTCAGAACAGAAATCTCAACCTTCCAGAAGACAGGATTAAGGGTGTAGAGCAATATACACCCTTAAGGATTTTGGCTTTATAGGGTTATCTGTTTGTTTAAATCCCCAAACTTGCATACTCTGTGCTGGTTTTTATTCAATATGTATATTGCTCAGTTGAATTTTAGAATTTTCCAGTAAACCGTTCCACCCAGACCACTAGAATACCTGAATAACAGGCAAACTCAACATTTAGGATTACTTCTGTGGTTGGATTAGGGTAAAAGTGCTTCACTTGGCACTTAATCTCCTACTGTGAAAATTTATAAAGTTGGATTTCCATGTCTAAGAACACTGCAAATAATTAGAAAATCCCAGCATCAAATCAACTCAGGATGCAAAAACTGCTACATTATAATATAAGAAATACAAATAGTCAAGACAATACAATCCCAGCCAAAATTATAAATCCATCAGAAATGACCTCCAATGAGACTGTTTTAGATGAAATGCCTGAAATAGATATAAAAAAGATTTTATCTATATGCAAAGAAATCAAAGGAATAAAAGAATAAAATAAACTCCTGAAAGAGAGCACAGGGAACCAGTTTAATGAAATAAGGAGGTCATTACAAAACATGAGTAAAGAAATAGAAATACTGATGAAAAACCAGGCAGAAATACTATCACTGAAAAACACAGTCAAATAAAAAACTCTGGAAAATCTCATCAGTAGAATGGATGAAGCTAAACTAAAAGACCAGGTGGCAAATCTAATATAGTCCAACAAAGAGAAAAATAAGCTAATAGGAAAGTATGAATGGGAATTTCAAGATATTCAGGATACTATAAAAAGATCAAATATAAGAATTCAGGGTATATTTGAAGGGAAATAATTTAACTCCAAAGGCATATTGGCATTTTCACCAAAATCATGGAAGAAAATTTTCCCCAAATTGGGAAAGAAATGCCAGTGCAGATACAGGAAACTTTTAAAACACCAAACAGACAAAACCTGGAAAGAACCTCTCCTTGCCATGTTATAATTAAACTACTAAGCACACAAACCAAAGAAAACATATTGAAAGCAGTTAGAGAGAAAAAAGAAAGTCACCTATAAAGATAAGCCCATCAGGATAACAGCAGATTACCCAATACAAACTTTAAAAGCTAAGAGTGCTTGGAATGATGTATTCCAAGTTCTGAAAGATAACAACTGTGGTTACAGTCAGGTTTGCATTGCTTTTGGTAAAAAGGGGTTTATTTTGGCTTATAGACACTAAGGCAAGCTCCACAGTGGCAGGGGAAAATGATAGCATGAGCAGAGGGTGGACATCACCCCCTGGCCAACATTAGGTGGACAACAGGAAGAGGAGAGTGTGCTAAACACTAGCAAGGGGGCACTGGCTATAATATCCATAAGCCCACTCCAAAAAAATACACTACCTCTAGAAGGTGTTGATTCCCAAATCTCCATCAGCTGGGAACCTAGCATTCAAAACACCTAAGTTTATGGGGGACACCTGAATCAAGCCTCCACATTCTGCCCTGCTTCCCTTAAACTGATAACCATACATGATTTAAAATGCAATGCATCAATCCAACTTTAAAAGTCTCCATAATTTTTATAAATCCCAATGATGTTCAAATATTTCCATAGCCATGTTCTTCTAACTGAGCCATAGTACCAAAAAGAAATCCCCCCAAAATACATAATAGCACAGAAGAAGCACTCACACTGCAAAGGATGGCATTGGGCATAGCAAAGAATTATTCAAACCAATAAAAGTTCTAAAAAAAAAAAGACAAAATTCAAACTCTGTGGCTCCAAGTCCAACAACTCTAACCAATAACAAATCTCCAAGTTTGATAATTCTAACCAGCAACAATTCTCTGGAGTTCCAATTCCACCCTCCAGCTAGGCTACTTACAATTCTGGAAAACCTTATTGGGGCCAGCAGCTCTCCTTAGCAGCCACGCCATGGTCCCTGCAATTCCACAAGGTCTCCACTGCAACCTACAGTCCATCCTCATGGTTCCATCAGGTCTCCATGAAGGCATCCATCAAATATGCTTCACACCAATGGCTTCATGGCCATATCCAAAACACAGGACCATATTGCAAATTCAATGACCCTCTCTTCCCTGCATTTCTATACTCCATAATACCAGGTGGGGTGCCAATTTGCTAATCCAGGGTGTGAATAAAGCTGACTTTGAAGAACTGGACACTCCTTCAGCATTCAGGCCTCTTCAAAAGACTGCATTCTTACTGTTGTCCCAATGCAGATCAGCTGGTCCAAACATAATGGTTATAATCTCTCATACAATTGCAAATGACTAAGCAGCAGTTTTGGCCCAATGATTTCATTTTCTTTGTGCCATATCCCTCTGCTCACATTAGTCTGTTTCTAGCAAAGCAACCCTTCACAAGTTCTCAGGACACTGGCATAACAGCAAGCATCTCACACAAACTGCTTCTAGCCCAGTCCCAGCAAAGCTCTTTCTCACCCTGACAAACCAAACTTCACAGTCCATAGTTCTTACTGCATTCATCTCTTTCAACACTAACCACAGTAGTCCATCAAGTTGTACTTACAACACAGCAAGGCTTCTCTTAGGCCAAAGTTTCAAATTCTTCAACATTACTCTTGAAAATCAGCTCCAAAAGGCCAAAGCCACAGCAGCAACACCACTCTTGGTACTAACATTACTGTTGCTGGAAGAAATCACCCAATCAAGAGCAACTTTTTGGGGGGGAAAAGGTTTATTTTGGCTTACAGACTTGAGGAGAAGCTCCACAATGACAGGATGACAAGAGAGTGGACATCACCCACTGGCCAACATCAGGTGGAAAACAGGAACAGGAGAGTGTGCCAAACACTGGAAAGGGGGACACTGGCTATATTATCCATAAGTCTGCTCCCAACAATACACTGCCTCCAAGAGGTGTTAATGAGCAAATCTCCATCAGCTGGGAACCTAGCATTTAGAACACCTAAGTTTATGGGGGATACCTGAATCAAACCACCACAACTGTCAACTGAGATTAATTTATCCTGCAAAGCTATCTATCCAAATTGATGGAGAAATAAGGACATTCCACAACAAAAAGAGGCTAAAGGAATTTATCACAAGTAAGCCACATCTACAGAAAATACTTGAAGAAATCCTTTACACTGAAGAGAAAGCAAAGAACACACATGAGGAAACAGGAAAAAATAAACCATACTCAAAATACAGTTAAAACAAGAAGGTAAAGGGAAAACAGGAATCACTACAAAACAAGAAGAATGGCAAGAATAAATATATACCTTTTAATAATAACTCTTAATATCAATGGACTAAAAGCCTCAACAAAAAGACAGGGGCTTGCAGACAGGATTAAAAAGCAGAATCCTGCTGCTTTGTGCCTCGAAGAAACTCATCTCTCAATAAAAGATAGACACCTTCTTAGGGTGAAAGGATGGAAAATGGTATATCAAGCAAATGGACCTAGGAAACAAGCAGGTGTTGCTATGTTAATATTTGAAAGGATAGACTTCAAACCAACATTAGTGAGGAAAGATAAAGAGGGTCACTTTATACTCATTAAAGGAACACTCCAACAGGAGGACATTAAAATCCTAAATGTATAGTCACCTAACATGAGGGCTCCCAATTTCATCAAACAAACAGTATTAGACTTAGGGTCACAGATGACACCAAACAAAATTGTACTGGGTGACTTCAATAGCCCACTCTCATCAATTGACAGGTCATCCCACCAAAAAATAAACAGAAACATTTGTATTAAATGATGTCATAGAAGAAATGGACCTAACAGATATCTACAGAAAATTCCATCCAAATACTGCAGAATATACATTTTTCTCAGCAGCACATGGATCATTCTCTAAAATAGACCATATATTAGGACACAAATCAAATCTTAACAAATACAGGAAAATTGAAATAATCCCTTGTATTCTATGTGACCACAATGGGATTAAACTACAAATCAGCAACAAGAAAAACTACAGAGCATACACAAATTCAGGGAGACTAAATAGGACACTATTGAATGAAGAATATGTCATTGAAGAAATAAAAAAGGAAACCAATAACTTCATAGAATCAAATGATGGTGAGAATACAACATACCAAAACCTTTGGGACACAATGAAGGCAGTCCTAAGAGGGAATTTTATAGCTCTAAGTGCCTGTACTAAGAAATTAGAGGGCTGGAGAGATGGCTTAGCAGTTAAGGCAGCTGCCTCCTAAGCCTAAGAACGCTGGTTCCAATCTCCAGCTGTTCCAATCTCCAGGTCCCATGTTTAGCCAGATGCAAAGTGACACAAGGGTGCAATGCTGCACTTGACCACAAGGGGGCACATTCATCTGGATTTCATTCGCAGCAGCTGAGAGGCTGCTGGCACACCCATCTCTATCTGTCTTCTTCTCCCTCTCTCTCTCTGTCTCTCTCTGTGTCTTTCTGTGTCTCTCTCCAAAAAAAAAAAAAAAGAAAAGAAAAGAAATTAGAAAGTTCACAAGTAAACAACTTAATGCTTCACCTTAAAGCCTTGGAAAAAGAAGAACAAGGTAAACCTAAAATCAGTAGATGGGAAGAAATGATAACCCTTAGGGCAGAAATTAATTAAATAGAAACCAAAAAATATATAGAAAGAGTCAATGAAACAAAGAGTTTCTTTATATATAAGAATATATCAAGGAGATCATTCATCCCTACCAAGTAGGCTTTATCCCAATGATGCAGAGATGGTTCCTTAAAAGGATAAACAAGATTGATAACCCTCAGCAAATCTGACCAGAAGAAATAGAGAAGAAACAAAAATTAAATTAGAGACGAAAAGGCACCATTACAACAGATACCAAAGAAATTCAGGAAATTGCAAGGACATACTTTAAGAAAATATACACCTCTAAGTTTGAAAAATCTAAAAGAAATGGATGATTTCCTTGATTCATATGATCTACCAAAATGAAATCAAGATGAGATTTGAATATAAGCCATTTAAATAGGCCTATAACAAGTATAGAGATCCAAGAAGTTATAAAGTCTCCCAATTAAAAAAGTCCCCTAACTAAAAACGTCCAGGCCCAGATGTATTCACTGGTGAATTTTACCAGACCTTCATGGAGGAACTAACACCACTGCTTCTCAAACTTTTCCATAAAACAGGAAAGGAAGGAATTTTACCAAACTCTATGAAGCCAGTATCACCCTGATACCAAAACCCAACAAAGGCAGAACAGAAAAAGAAAATTACAGGCAAGTCTCCCTCATGAACATAGATGCAAAAATTCTCAACAAAATATTGGCAAACAGAATACAAGAATATATCAAAGAGATCATTCATCCCTACCAAGTAGGTTTTGTCCCAATGATGCAAGGATGGTTCCACATACACAAATCGATAAATGTAATACACTATATAAATAGACTGAAGGTCAAAAATCTCATGATCATCTCAATAGATACAGAAAATGCATTTGACAAAATCCAACATCCCATCATGATAAAAGTCCTACTGAAACTGGGAATAGAAGAAACATATCTCAACATAATAAAGGCTATTTATAACAAACCTACATTCCAACATAATACTAAATGGGGAAAAATTTGAAGCTTTTCCACTAAAATCAGGAACAAGGCAAGGGTGTTCACTGTTCCCACTTTTATTTAATATAGTATTGGTTGCTTTAGCTACTACCATTAAATATTAGCTATTAAATAATAAGAAATCAAACAACCCAATAAAAAAATGGGCTATGAAACTAAATAGAAAGCTCTCAGAAGAAGAAATACAGATGGAATATAAACATCTAAAAAATGTTCTACATCCCTAGGGAAATGCAGATTAAAACTACATTGAGATTCCATCTCACTCCTGTCAGATTGGCTACCATCATGAAAACAAATGACTATAAATACTGGTGAGGATGCAGACAAAAGAGGAACCCTTCTACACTATTGATGGGAATGCAATCTGGTCCAGCCATTGTGGAAATCAGTGTGGATGTTCCTGAGACAGCTAAATATAGACCTATCATATGACCCATCTATACCACTCCTAGTCATATATCCTAAGGACTTGTCTCACTACCTTAGAGATACTTGTTTGACTATGTTTATTGCCACTCTGTTCACAGTAGCTAGGAAATGGAACCAGCCGAGATGTCCCTCAACTGATGAGTGGATAATGAAGGTGTGGCACATTTACACAATGGAGTTCTACTCAGCAGTGAAGAAAAATGAAGTTATGAAATTTGCTGAAAAAATGGATGGATCTGGAAAGGATTATACTTAGTGAGGTAACCCATGCCCAGAAAGCCAAACGTCACATGTTCTGTCTCACATGTGGATCCTAGCTACAAATGATTGGACTTCTATGTGAATAAAAATAAAACTCAGTAGCAGAAGCCAGTAAGCTAGAAAGGGGATGTAAAGGGAATAGAAAGGGAGGGAGGGAGACTTAATAGGATGGTATTGTATATATGTAAGCAGAAGAATAGATTAATGGGGGTGAAAAGGGGAAGAGATTGAGTAAAGGAAAAGTGGAGGGAGGCTAATCAAAATCTAAGAGGATATAAATAAGTCATATGGAAACCTGCTTTTCTGGACAATGGAACAGTCAGAAGCAATATATTGTTACTAGAAAATTTTCAGTGCCAGGGATGGGATACCTTCCAGTGAGGTGTTGGCCAGGGAGGTCACAGATACCTCCAAAACATTATAGGCCATTGCCAAAGCCCTTGGTTTCCCACCAGGAATATATTGTAAGACACTATTGCTGAAGACTCCACATACATGGGCTGCAAAGTCACTGAGAAATCCTGCTAGGGCTGAGCTGAAAGCCTCCTCAATGTGGACCAGCTGACAGAAAGCTGGAAAAAGCTATGCTGGGTGCAGTTCAATGGGAGAGAGAAAACACCAGTAAAGATACTCAACAGTGAACACTGCAAGCTTTAAATTTGGCCAGCCAGGCCAAATGAGCCAACGGGTGCAACAGTGGCATGTCTGTTATGGGGGAAACCAACTGCTCTCTAATTTGACTGGAGGCCTGCTCCATGGGAAGGAATACATCCTTGATACTGAAAACCTACAACAGGGGTAGTCATGAGCCCTAGGGGTGTAATGTCTGCTGGTTTCTCACTAAATGTTTTAGCTATAATAATAAAGCAATAGACACACATAAAATGGATACAAATTGGAAATTAAGAGATAAAATTAAAATTATGTGCAAATGATATTATTCTTTACATAAAGTACCCTAAAGACTCTACCAACAAACTTAGAGCTGAGAAACTTACAGAATGGTAGAAAATCTTTGCTAGCAATACATCTGACAGAGGATTAACATCCAGAATATACAAAGAACTCAAAAAACAAAACAATAAGAAATCAAACAACTCAATTTAAAAATGGGCTATTGAACTAAATAAAGAGTTCTCAAAGGAAGAAATAGAGATGGCATACAAACATCTAAAAAAGTGTTCTACATGCTTAGCCATCAGGTAAATGCAAATTAAAACTACTTTGAGATTCCATCTCACTCCTGTCAGAATGACTACCATCAAGAAAACAAATGACAATAAATGTTGGTGATGATGCAGAAAAAAGGGGAACACTTCTGCACTGTTGGTGGGAATGTAATCTGGTACAGCCATTGTGGCAATCAGTGTGGAGGTTCCTGAAATAGCTAAAAATAGATTTACCATATGACCCAGTTATTGCACTCCTAGGCATATATTCTAAGGATTCTTCTCACTACCTTAGAGATACTTGCACAACCATGCTTATTGCTGCTCTATTCAAAATAGATAGGAAATGGAACTAGCCTAGATGTCCCTCAACTGATGAGTGGATAATGAAGATGTGGCACATTTACAAAATGGAGTTCTACTCAGCAGTAAAGAAAATTGAAGTTATGAAACTTGCCGGAAAATGGATGGATCTGCAAAGGATTATACTAAGTGTGGTAACCCAAGCCCAGAAAGCCAAATGCTGCATGTTTGCTCTCATATGTGGATCCTAGTAACAAATGTTCAGACTTGTGTGTGAATTGGAGTAAAAATTTTTAGCAGAGGCTAGTAAGCTAGAAAAGGGCTGTAAGGGAGGGAGGAGAGGGGTGGATTTAAGGGTATGGTACTGTATATATGTAAGTAGATTGATAGATTACTGAGGATGGAATGGCCTAAGTGAGGTCAGGGGAAGAGATTAAGTAAAAGGAGTGGGGTGGAGCTATAATCAAAATTCAGGATATTGTGACTAACCCACATGATAAACTACTTTGTTGGATAATGTCACACCCAGAAGCCATAGACTGTTACTAGAAAATTTCAGTGCTAGGGATGGGATACCTTCCAGTGAGATGTTGGCTTGGGAGGTCCATGATGCCCCCAGAACATTACAGGCTATTTCCAAGGCTCTTGGCTTCCCATCAGGAATAGATGATAAGATCCTATTTCTAAAGACTCTACATGCCTGGGCTGCAGGGCCACCAAGAAATCAAAGTGTGGCTGAGCTGAAAACCTTCTCCCAATAGACCAGCTAGAAAAAGCTTCACTGCATGCAGCCTTATGTAAGACAGAAGCCATCAGTGGTGAAAACAGTGGACACTTGAAGCCTCAAGTTTGGCTAGCCAGGCCAAGTGAGCCAATGTGTGCAATAGTGGCATTTCTGTTATAGGAGAAACCAACTGATCTCTAATTGGACTGGAGACCTGCTCTATGGGAGGGAATATATGCCTGGTACTGAAAACTTAATCAAAAGCCTATGGTGGGGGAGGTCATGAGTATTAGGAGTGTGATGCCTGCTCTTGTCTAGCTAAATGCATATATTATTCTCACCAAACTGCCCTGTAAGCAATTTTATTAATGTTTGTACTCATATATTAATGCTACTGTCCCTTTTGGTTAGAGAAGCTTCTCTTTTCAGATGGTAGTGACCCAAAAGGCACCATAGTGCTGAAAAGATGTGATGGAGGAATGTTCAGCACTAAAACATCTCTATCACACTTTACAGGGCTCAGGGTCCATTGTGGAAGATGTGGTGGAAAGAATGTAAGAGCCAAAGGAGGGGTAGGACTGCTTACAATGCAATCGACAAGACAGAAATGGGCCTTGATATCCATGACCTTGGTGTGCCTAACACTGTCTTCATAAGACTGGCATAATAGGAGGAAAAGATGATGATATCAAAATAAAAGACAGACTAATGGAGAGGGTGAGGGGATATGATTGAGTATGGATTTGTGAAGGGGAAAGTGGGGGAGGGGTGGGAATTATCATGGTTTATTGTCTGTAAGAATGGAAGCTTTCAATAAAAAAGAAAAAGAAAAAAGGGACCATTCTATCTGCTGTCTTCAAGAAGCCCTCCTCACCACAAAAGATAGACACCTCCTCAGGAGAAAGGATGTAAAATGATATTGCAAGAAAATAGAAATAGGAAACAAGCAGGTATTGCTATATTAATATATGATAAAATAGACTTCAAACCAAAAGTAATCAAGAAGAACAAAGGCCACTTCTTATTTATCAAGATCATGATTCAACATGAGAACGTCACAATCCTACATATATATGCACCAACACAGACACACCACAGCTTATAAAAGAAAACCCACTTGACAATAAAACAGAAATAAACACCAACACCATCATAGTCAAAGACTTCAATACTTCACTATCATCAATAGATAGAGCATTCAAGCAGAAAATCAACAGGGAAATAATAGAGCTCAACAACACCATAAATCAACTAAACCTAATGGACATCTACAGAACAACGCTACAGAATACATGTTCTTCTCAGCAACCCATGAACCTTCTCCAAAATAGACCATATATTAGGCCATAAATCATGCCTCTGTAAATTCAGAAAACTTCCTGCATCATACCAGATCACAATGCTTTAAAGCATTTAATTTAAAGAAATTAACAACAAGAGACACATCAGGATCTCCACCATCTACTGGTTACTGAACAACACACTTTTAAACAATGAATGAATTATGGATGAAATTGTAAACTTAGTATTGAATGATAATGAAAATACAACTTACAAAAACTTATGGGGCAATATGAAGGCAGTCCTAAGGGAAAATACATAGAGCTAAATGCATTCATATCAAAGATAGAGGGATTTCAAATGAATGATCTCACTGTCCACCTAAAAGCATTGGAAAAACAATAATAATCCAACCCTAAGAGCTCCAGACAGAAAGAAATCATCAAAATCAGAGCAGAAATTAATGAATTGGAAACTAAGAAAACAATTTTAAAATGGATAAAACAAAGAGCTGGGTCTTTGAAAATATAAATGAGATTGTTAAACCCTGATCCAAATTTATCAAAAAAAGTCTCATATTAACAAACTCAGAAATGAAAAAAGAGAGGTCACAACAGACATCAATGAAATTGGAAAAATTATCAGGACATACTTCCAAAACCTCTACTCCACAAAATAGGATAATCTGGAAGAAATGGATGAATTCCTAGACACATTACTTACCAAAACTAAACTCAGAACATATTAATCTCCTAAACAAACCTATGACATACATAGAGAATGAAAAGGTAATCAAAAACCTCCCCCAAAATAAAAGTCCAGGACCAGGTGGCTTCTTGGCCAAATTCTATTAAACCTACATTGAAGAAATGAAACCAATTTTTCTCAAACTGTTTCACATACTCTCAGAGTAGGAAAGCCTCCCCAACTCTTTCATGACCCTAGAATCATCCTAATACCAAAACCAGACAAAGATACAAGAAAGTAAAACTAGAGGTCTATATCCCTGATGAATTTAGATGCAAATATCCTGGACAAAATCCTCACAAACCAAATTTAAAAACATCAAAAGCATTATCAACCTTTATCAAGTAGGCTTCATCCCAGGGGTGCAGGGATGGTTCAGCATATGGAAATTTGTCAACATAATACACCACATAAATAAACTTAACCTTAACAAACAAAAAATCATCTCAATTGATACAGAGAAGGCCGTTGACAAAATCAAACAGTGCTTCATGAACATAACACTGGAGATAGTAGGCATGGAGGGTTTATATCTCTACACACAAAAAAGCTATTTATAAAGCACCTACAGCCCCAAATTATTCTTAATGGGAAAAGACTCAAGGAGTTCCCAATAAGATTGGGAACAAGATAGGGGTGCCCACTCTCACCACTGCTCTTCAACATAGTACTAGAAGTCCTAACTCAAGCAATAAGACATGAAAAAGCAATAAAAGAGATACAAATTGAAAGGAAGAAGTCAAGTTAGTATTAGTAATAGATGGTATTAGTAATAGTAATTAGTAATAGATGGTATTATCCTGTACATTAGTGACCTGAAAGTCTCCATCTCAAAACAGAGCATAGAAAGACCAGGCTGGAATTCAGAAGAAAGGCAGAACCCAGCTACTAGGAGAAAGTGGCCAACAATGGTCTGAGCAACCAGAAATCTAAGCTACTCAGAAGCACCCTGACAGGATGTACACAACAGTGCAATAGTTGCGCATAGCCTTGGTGGATAACCAATAGCTTTCTGACTGGCTAAGAGATCTGCTCAGTGTAAAGGAACCCATATCTGGATTTGGTAACCAGATCAGAATCCTATAGAGACAAAGATTATGTTCTCCAGTGTCAAGTTCTCATTAGTCTTTGGCTAAAAGAGGAGTTATATACATCAATTTCTCCCTAAGTTAATAATGCTTATTCTACATAGGGAATACCTACAATCCCACTGAGGAGTGTCCCCTACAGAATGGGGTCAGGGACAGGGGAAAAGAGGGTACCAACACATGATGTATCCATATGAAATATGTTGTTAATAATAATAATAATTTTTTTAAAAGAAAAGATTCAGTCATAATGATACTAGATTATCTAAAAAAGAAAAGAAAAGAAAAAAAAAGAAAAATGAACATGATGGGCTATGCATGTCTACCAGAAATGCTTTAACAACTAAGCTTGTCTCATGTAGGAGACCTATTTATAGGTCTTCTTTTCTGATTTAACTTTTTTTTTTAGGTTATGAATGATGAGGTTTATTTTAGGGAGAGTTAAGATCCAGAGGGAAGGCTAGCAGGGATGCCCAAGCCAAAAAGGGGTTCTCTCCCTTCCCAACCAGTCTGGGAAGGGAGATGAGAGATGAGAAAGTCTTGCTCACATAAGGAAAAATCTGGGCCTGCACACGTGGAAGTCAAAGGACGAGAGCCCAGGTCCAAGGAGCCCCTCATATAGCGGGACATAAGCGACTAAGAAAAAGGGAGATTATACATGTAGCAAAGCAAGGGGACACCCCCAAAAGGCAGGAAAACACACAGATAAAAAGAAAGCCTCTGGGCTGGAGAGCTGGCTTAGAAGTTAAAGCGCTTGCCTGCAAAGCCAAAGAACCTTGTTTCGATTTCCCAATACCCATGTAAGCCAGATGCACAAGGAGGCACATGTGTGTGGAGTTTGTTTGCAGTGGCTAGAGGCCCTGACCCATTCCCCCCCTCCCTCATTCTGCCTCTTTCCCTCTGTCAAATAAATAAATAAATAAATAATAAAATATTTTTGAAATTTTTTAAGAAATAAAATAAAGCCTTGCTGGGAAGAGGAAGAGCTTACCAAAGGGGGCCAGAAAGCAAAGACTGAGAAAGTGAAGAGAGCTAAAGTATTTTAATGCAGATTTAAGCATGAAGGTTAAGATTAAAGAGAGGTGTTCAGACAAAGCAAGATACACCCAGAGTATGAGTATGGGCTTCTCCATTGTCTCCACAATGGTCATGTATAGGAATTTTGTGAATTTTGAAGTTACCATCTTCAAAAGGTTGTTAAGAAACTTAGATGAGGGCTGGAGAGATAGCTTAGTGGTTAAGGCACTTGCCTGAGAAACGAAAGGACCTGGGTTCGATTCCCCAGTACTCACATAAGCCAGATGCACAAGGTGGCACATGCATCTGCAGTTCATTTACAGTGGCTAGAGGCCCTGGCATGCCCATTCTCTCTCTCTCTCTCTCTCTCTCTCTCTCTCTCTCTCTCATTGTCTCAAATAAAGATAAAATTAAATTTAAAAAAAAAGAAACCTAGCTGAATCACAAGGTGGTTCTTGAGAGGCACCTGACAGGGTTGTAATTGACCACATCACCAGGATGTAGAGAGGTAGGGTATCTTCTCTGCAATTGCAAACAAAATCAGCAGTCTCATTTCAGATTCCCAGAAAATGTGTGAAGGGAATGAGGCCCTACTGAAAAGACACTTCAATCAAACCCCCAGGTGATAAGTTCCTTTTACTTCCCACATTTCCATCTTCTTCCCTGCCTCTCTCTCTTGCCTCTGAATCTCCAATACCTTTCACCTGCCTCACTCTGGGTACTGAATGGATGAACTACAGGGTGAAAGAATATATCAATTTGGAACCCCTAGGTTAGCATGGTGGTTCCAAATTCCTATTCTATCCTGGTGTTTAACCATTGAGAAATCACCTTTCAGTCTTGGCAGTGACATTCTGCCCGTGTGCCTTAAATGGAGTAGTGACAACTTTATTCAAAGGCTCTGGAATCATCCTTGTCACCATAGACTTCTGAGATTTTCATGATCTGTTTCATCCCAGGAATTTGTTGGGGAGTGGGACCGTTCCCCAAAGCGGGCTGCCACTTCAGCAAGAATGTTCTGGGCGAAAGGCCTTCATGAGGCTACCTGAAGTTGGCATTAGCTCCCATTCCTGGGGCTACTGCTAGGTTAAGGACTCATAGCAACAAACTTGAAAGGGGCTGCTGTTCCTTTACATTAAAGGCTAGCTGCTTTTATGGGATCCTGCCCTGTGGCAGGGCGGCTAGAACATCTAATGAGTAATTGAATGCTGATTTCCCAGCATGGAACTGGAGTATATTTATTCCTCAGGGTTCTCTAGAGAAATAGAATCAATGCAACATAGATGTGTTTGTCTGTTTTCTGCTGTTCTCACACAACCTGAGGCTGGGAACATTACAGAGAACTTGATTGAGCTACTGTCCCAGAGGATCTGGGAGCAGGTCACCAGCATCAGTTTGGTTAAGAGGAGGCCCTTGTGATAGATGGCATAATAATTGTGGGAGTGGACCTGAAACAAGAGCGCAAATGTTTACACAAGAAGTCAGAGAGCACTTAGATTTCTACGAGAATTGTTAATCCTTTATAAGGGCGTACTTCGAATGTTCTAATGCTCTCCCACTGGGTTCTACTTTAAAAAAAAAAAAATTGGCTTAGTTTTATTTATTTATTTGAGGGATTTATTTGAGAGAGACAGAGAAAGAGGCAGAGACAGAGAGAAAGAGAGAGAATGGGCACATGAAGGCCTCCAGCTGCTGCAAACGAACTCCAGATGCATGTGCCCCCTTGTGCATCTGGCTTACATGGGTACAGAGGAATCAAGACTCTAACTGCAGTCCTTAGGCTTTGCAAGCAAGTGCTTCACCACTAAGCCCCCCTCCAGCCCCTGGGCTCTACTTTTGCTTTTTAATTTTTTATTGACAACTTCTATACTTACAGGCAAAAACCATGATAATTCCCTCCCCTCCCCCCATTCCCCTTCAGAACTCCATTCTCCATCATATCCCCTCCCTCTCTCCCTTAGTCTCTCTTTTAATATGATGTCATCATATTTTTCTCCTATTATGAGGGTCTTGCAAAGGTATTGCTAGGCACTGCAAGGTCATGGATATTGAGGCCATTTTCTGTCTGGACAGTTGCATTGTAAGGAGTCATACCCTTCCTTTGGCTCTTACATTCTTTCCTCCACCTCTTCTGCAATGAACCCTGAGCCTTGAAGGGTGTGACAAAGATGTTTCAATGCTGGATACTCCTCTGTCCCTTCTTCTCAGCACTATGTTGCCGTTTGGGTCATTCCAGTGGTCATGGCCATCTGAAAAGAGAAGCTTCTCTAACCAAAAGTGAGAGTAGCATTAATATATGGATATGAACATTAAGTGTAGTGCTTTCAGGGCAGTTTGGTGGGAATAATAAATACATTTAGCCAGATAAGAGCAGGCTTTATACCCCTGAGGCTGATTTAACTTTTTATTGGAAATCTCTATACTTATACACAATGTAGCCTGATCATAATTCCCTATCTCCCTCCACTGAACATCCTCTCCTCTTCTTCCTCTTCCTTTTCCTTTTCCTTCTCTTTCTCCTCTCCTTCTTCTGTAATACAGGCCCTTTTATATCCAAGGCTGGTCTTGAATTGGCTATATATGTGAAGAAGGGCTTGAACTTGTAATTATCCCACCTCTACCTTTCTCTTGCTGGGATTATAGGTATGCACCACTACATCTGCTGAGCATGTTTTCATCAATAGGGCAGGCAATATTAGCTGTCTCAGATATGTCCATCTGTCATGAAACCCATAGGCCCCACAGTTTCCTCCATTACTCCATTGGCAGCACCACACCAGCCAGAGACAGAATGAAGTAGGAACACAGAAAGGTATGCTTGCAACAGGACTAGTCTTTTTAGAAGGTGAGCTGGGGTGAGGGATAAAGGTAGAATCCAGAGGTGGTGAGAAATAAGATGAAACTCCTTAGCCATTTCATTAATGAGATACCATCCATTTTTTGACAAAACTGGACCAAGCTTTCCTAACTGTATCCCTCAAGGCTCTGCATGCCCCTATCTCCCTCACCATACTTGTGAAGGCCGTGATATTCTCCTGATGGCTTTGACAGAAACCCATCTACTTTAGACACAGGAGCAGGGAGAAACCCCTTCCTGAGTCTGCCATACTTTGGGTCTCTAGGAACTGATCTTACCAGAGAATCTCCTCATCACTTCTACCAGGATCTGGGTACCAGGGTCAGATAAAACTTCTTTCTGGGTCACAAATGGGATTCAAGGAATAATGCTGTTTCCTACTTTGAGAGCCATTTAAGCTTTTCTAAGTACTGCCATCCACAAATCTGTTTTGATCCTCCCATCAACCAACCTCATGAGCTCCTGGCACATTCATGGTTACAGAAAAGCTTCACTTAGGTCTAAGCTTTTTGTCCTTTATTTTCTCTGGACTACTTTGCTTCATTCATGAAAACAACATCAAACAGAGCCTGGCAAGCTCTAGTCAGTCAAGGGAAGTGTCACACATATTCAGATAAGCACCAAACCTCAGGTGTAAACTACCTGGGTCATGATCCAGATGGTTCCACCTCCAGTGCCCTCACTTTAGACTTCTAAGCCCTGCCTAAAGACAGAAAAAATAGTTTTCATGACAGACTGTACCTGCAGAGCTGTTGGCAAGAACTCAGCAGCTCTCTAAATACCAGCACTTTCCAACAGATGCCAAAATATAACAGAGGTATAAGCTCTTTAAAAATCATTTTCCATACTTTTTCCAAGTTCAAGAAGCTTTCAACAGCATCAGATCTGGGTAATCTCCTGAAAAATTGGAAGGATAGGAAACCCTACACATGCCCCAATGTGGAGGAGGGAAATGCTACCCTCCTTCCAAGACACTGCTGCTCAAAGAGATTCATGGACCCAGCAGTGTGGCCCTGCCTTTCCTGTGATCTGTGAGGCATGTGTCACAATAATCCTTGTTTTGTACAGAAAGTGGAATCCTTGATAGTAAACTGGAGTTGGTGGGACTAAACTCAAATGGACCTTGGCACTCAAGTTCATGCCTCAGCTTGCAGCATCCAACCAGAGAGTACCAACAGTATATGGATGATGTTTGGAAGAGACAGCCTCTTACAGCATCTGGCTTTCAGGAAGCACTCTAAAGATATTAATTGATGTTATGTCTATAAGCAAAGATTATGGAGAGAGGACTGTCATGTGGACTTAACATGTGTCATTCTGCCCACTTTTTAAACAAGAGAAAATTTTAAGCCTTAAGACAGATGTTATGAATGAAGAGCTAGGTTTGGAAACAACATGGGAAGATGAGGGTTGGGTCACAGGAACAACCATGAAGACCTAGAACCCAAGTGGTTGCTTGTAAAAGTAACTTCCATGATGAAGCCTCCAGTGACTTCTCCCTGCACTGAGACAGAAACACAGTGGCTACAAGAATCATTACACTTGCCTGCCAGACCTCTTCCCATATTCTGGCCCTTTCCTCTTCAGTCTGTTCACATACTGCTACCCTTCTCCAGAGCTTCTCAGCCTGCTGTATATTGCCTGGCACCTCAATGGGATCCCAGCCCATCAGGCACCATGCAAATCATGAAAAGGTATTTACTTTTGTGAGGCCAGCATTCAGCCTAGACAACTAGTGTGGATGTTCTGTTAACTGTTCCTGAGGAGATATAAACTGTGATGGATAAGAGAATAAGGGAAGGAAATGGGTAAGGGAATCAGGAAATGTGATGGATAAGGAAATGTTATAAGAAAATGTTACCTTTGGTCTGCAGGATGATACCAAGCCATCTGCTTGAGTGAGATAACTACTAACCATTTTTTTCTCTGCTTTTGTAACTATGTTTGGCTTGTTTACAAATAGCAATATGACCGTCATCACATAGACTTGTTTAGCAATGTGATGTAAACTTGTGAGTTTGTATTTATAATCCCTGACCAGATGGAACTTGGGGCTGCACACTTGAGTTCCTGGCTCAAAGTGTATTCCTGGGCAGAAATAAATGTCTCTATTTTACTAATATCATATTTGTGTCAGACTGGTGAATCTGTGAGTGACCCCAGACCCATTATATTTGGGGGTTTGTCCGGGTCAGCCAGGGGCACTTAGCCTAATTCACTCCTGCATTTTTCTGACTGGCCTTAAGGCCTGGGAAATGCCAGTGAAGCAAAGCACCAGAGGCCAAGCCCCTCAGGCAGCCGACAAAGCTACTTTTGCTTCAGACCAATGTCCATAAGGCCTGGCACTGGCAAGGTTTCTGGGTCCTTAATGCCTAGACATCTTCTGTGGCTAAAGAAGACAAAGAGACACCAGAACCTCCATCTTCTTTAGGGAGAGAGTCAGGGAGGCACTCCAGAGGTAAGTTTTTGTTTCTGTTTCTATTTGCTTTCATTTTTTGAGACTTGCTGAATCTGGTGACTATACTCCAACTCTTGGTTAGAGACCCTAGGGAGTGGCCTCTGGGAGCCATTTCTCAGCCCCAGGGACATTCTTCAGGCCCTGGCAGAAAGGAGTAGTAGTCAGGAGATATCAACACCATGAGAGGAGAGTCATCTGGTCTGAAAAGCCTCCAGAGGTAAGAGGGATTCTGTAGAAGGCTGGACACAGCACTACTTCCTGAATCCCAGGCAGTGGTGAGATGTAGCCCTGACCCCTGGTCTGTTTCAGTTCTGTGTGGCCAGTTGTTTTTGTCTTTCTGTTTAGGGTTTGCAGAATCTGAAAACTCCACCATGAAACAGAGCACATCTAGGCCATTGCAATGTGTCCTTACTAACTTTTCACTCTTCCAACATCTGACTTAGGTGCCTTGAGGAACTTCTGTGAATTAGATTGGTCCATCTTTTGATGTGGAATGGCTGCCAGAGGGAACCTTCAACCTCCCAACTAACTCACAGGTCATCCTTGGGTGACCTGAACACCCTGACTACCCTGGGGAAATTAGAAATTGGAAATTAAAAATTGGAATTGGGATTAGTCAAAAGTTTTGGTTGGGAAAATCCTGAATGTGAGGTCTGAAATTACACTCAAAGTAATTTCAAGATTTGGTTTTGGTCTCCAGAGTTGTAAATTGAATAGGAATTTAAAATGAGAATGCATAGCTTCTGTGGTGGTTTGATTCAGGTATCCCCCATAAACTTAGGTATTCTGTATGCTAGGGAGTTTTAGCCAGTTTTCCCATGCCAGTGTTTGGCTAGAGGGTGATGTCTGCCCTCTTCTCATTCTATCATTTTTCCCTGCCATGATGGAGCTTCCCCTTGAGTTTGTAAGCCAAAATAAACCCTTTTTTCCCAAAAGCTGCACTTGGTTGGGCTATTTCTATCAGCAATACAAACCTGACTGTAACAGTAATAGTTGGTACTGAGGAGTGGGATTGCTGCTAGACACCTGACTGTGTGTCTTTGGCCTTTTGGAACTGATTTGCAAGAGGAATGTGGAAGGATTTGAAACCTTGGCTTAAGAGATGCCTTGCAGTGCTGTAATTACAGCTTGATGTACTATTCTGGTTAGGTTTGAAAGACTTGAATGCAGTAAGAATGTGAGGTTTGGCTTGTGAGAGTGAGAAAGAGCTTTGCTTGGACTAGGCTAGAAGCAGTTTGTGTGAGAGACTTGCTGTTATGCTTGTGTCCTGAGAATTTGTGCAGGGGCTGCATTGCTTAGAAATGGACTGGTGTGTACAGTGGAATATGGCACAGAAAAAATATATCTTTGGGTGAAACTGCTACCAATTCAGCTGCAATTGAGAGATTACAACCATTGAGATTTGGTCAGCTGACCTGCACTGGGGCAACAGGAAGAATGTAGATTCTTTTGAATGAGCCTGAGTGCTCAACAAGTGTCCTGTTCTTTAAAGTCTGATTTATTTCCCCCTGTATGAACACGTTGGCACCCTAACTGGTATTGTGGAGTATAATAAATGCAGGAAAGAGAGGGTCATTGAGTTTGCAACGCAGTCTTGTGTTTTGGAAATGGCCATGGGCAGTGTGAAGCAGGATTTCTGGATGCCTGCATGGAGACCCAATGGAGCTGTGAGGATGAACCATGGATTGCAGAGGAGACCCAGTGGAGGTGCCAGGACCACAAGGTGGTGGTTAAGGAAAGTTGCCGGCCCTGGATAAAGTTTTCCAGGATGGTGAGTAGCCAAGTTGGAGGGGTGGAATTTGAGCTCCGGAGAATTGTTGTTGGTTAGAATTATTGGACTTAGAGATTTGTCACCTACTAGAGTTGTTGAACTTTGAGCCACAGAGTTTGATGTTTGCCCTGGTGGTTTTAAATCTTGTATTGGCTGAATATTTCTTTGCTATGCCCAATGCCATCTTTTGCAGTGTGAATGTTTATTTTTTGCCATTGTGGGTTTTGGGGGGATGTTTTTGGTACTATGGTTCAGTTAAAAGGTCCTGGACTATGAGGATGTATGAACATCATTGGAATTGATAAAAACTATGGGGACTTTTAAAGTTGGATGAATGCATTGCATCTTACATCATGTGTGGTTATCAGTTTATGGGGGCCAGAAGCAGAGTGTGGTGATTTGATTCAAGTGTCCCCCATAAACATAGGTGTTCTGGATGCTAGGTTCCCTAGTTCATGGCAATTGAAAATTAAAGCCTCCTGGAGGCAGTGTATTGTTGGTGGTGAGCTTATGGGTGTTATAGCCAGTTTCCCCATGCCAGTGTTTGGCACACTCTCTTGTTGCTATGGTCCACATTTTGTTGGCCAGGGGGTGATGTCCACCCTCTGCTCATGCCATTGTTTTCCCCTGCCATGATGGAGCTTCCCCAGAGTCTGTAAGCCAAAATAGACCTTTTTTCCCTAAAATCTGCCCTTGGTCAGGTGATTTCTATCAGCAATGCAATCCTGACTGCAACAGCTTCTGAATGGATGAATGAAATAACAAGTGAATGAGTGAGGGGGACATGTGTCTGGAGTCTGTATGAAAAAGTCCACCTGAAATGAATGTGTGTGTATATGAGTGTGTGTGTGGCTCACAGTCCTAAGGCTGCAGAGTGATATGGTTTTGCCTTTGTGTCTGTTCTGTAGCACCAACACAGTGGGAAATTCATTGTAGGGGATGTCTTCCACCAAGCCCACTGTCCTAGACTGCATGGCCAACTTTAACTGTTGGGTGTACTCCAGAAGGAACACTGAAGGTAATTAAAATCATAGGCAGGGAAAATGCAAGATTCTACTACTCATAAAAAGTTGTAAAATGACAGGATCAGAAAGCTGCCTTGTAGCCCTGAGGGAAGTCCAAAACTATCCCTGGAATTTTAGGGGGAATAAAAAGGATTGTGCTGTTCTGCTACATTTCCCAGGGGCAAAAAGTAGATCTGGAATATTTAAGTTCTGGATCAGTCCCAGGCAGATGCTACAATCTAGGGGAAAATGTCTTGGTCTCAAATGCTGTGGCAGGGGCAGTTCTCCACAGCAAAAACAAAAGTAGGAGACCACACATGAGCAGATACGTGCAACGTGTCACCTAGTGCTTTCCCCAGAAGGGCTTGATCTGCAGATGGCCAGGTGGCCCTGGGAATAAGAGAGAGAGCCTAACACACAAGGCTTGTTGTTGGAAAGAGAGACAAGACACAGACTTTTCTGGGGTTTATGCTGTCCCCAGGAGAATCCCTGGTGGCTCTCAGCTTCCCTGCTTTGCAGAGCCAGAGGGGCTGCAGGTGCATGGAATCTCAGGATCCTGGCCCCAGCATGATGATGGGTGAGTCCCAAATTGCTGCGAACAGATGGGGTCTTCTTATAAGAAATTTACAACTGTTTTTAAGTTTAATTTATCTCTCTATGCTTCTATGGGATGACTAACAGACAAGTCTCAAGACTTATGTTTAAATTTAGGGTACTCAATACTGAGTTTGTCAGTAAATTTCTAAAATTTCTAATAATATTCAAATATGCTTTAATATTTTAAAAAAGTGTTTCCAGATATTCTGGATAAATAGTATAAGTAAAGTCTGGCCTACTCTTCTATAAAAGGCTATTTCAAAAAGTGCTTGAGGACAAAAAGTACTTAAATGGTCATATTAAAAGTCTTATGGTAAGGACAATGAAAGTTTTGTTGGTAATTATGATATGAACTGATAAGGAAGATAAACTGGACAGAAAACTTTAAATGTTGGATGCTAAATGTTTGATGAAAAATATTGTTATAGAGTGGTTACATAGATCCTAAGGTAAAAGTATATAAATGGAGGTATGAGTAAGCTTAAACAGAAAGTTAAAAACAAAGTTAATTAACTAAGTATTAAAGTATTTGATCAGATTACAGACTCCTTGAGATATAAAATGACTATTAGCCTAGGGCTTACATCAGACTAAAAAGGATGGCCCTGGCTGGTAGCAGCATGCTATAGTATTCAGGTTATAAACTTAAAACTTTAACTTATTGATGTTAGTCTGCTTATGATAATGGTTGTAAGAGTCTGACTTTAGAGTACTCAACCAAGTAAGCTATGTTCCTCTATTTGTCAACCTTTTAACTAAATCTTAGGGCTAATATTGGCTCATTAATATTTAATTCTCTCATAAGGTTATTATATCTAAAATCCTATAATTTTAAGATGGTTCCTGTCTTGCTCATGCTGGTTATACTGGGTAGTTATCACTGAAGTTATAATCTAAGTCTTATAAAAGGTGATTTGGTCATTGAGACTTTGTTCTTAGGAAAACTGAGGAAGCTCCCCATGTCTTAGGGAAATCTACTGTATACAAACAATGTTAATAGAGTTTGTCAAGCTTAAATGGTCTAACAGTCATAATATTTTATGTTAAGGTATAAAATTGTTCAATAGTAAAAGGTACTTGCCTAAGAAATTACTTTGCGTCTGTGAAAATGTCTCTAATGTATGTTTAAAATCAGGATAGTTCAGTTCAAGAATGACCAGGTTTGACTTTATTCTTAAACTATGTATACTCAGTCTCAGACAAGGTTTTATTTTAAGTAATTGTCTAATTTCTAGTATCTTAAGTTTGTTGCTTATAGAGATATGGATACTTAAGACATCTTTCCAGCCCTAGGGAAAAAAATTTAAAACTACTGTTCTGCTTCCAGTTTGGGGGTAATTAGAAGGAAGAATTAAGGAGCTTGTTATGACATCAAAACACAAGGCATAAGGGGAGGATGAACACTCATAGGTGAGGGATAGAGGGCTTAGGGGAAGAGAGAGCAGACCAAGGGGCATCACTGTATTTGAGAGGATCATTTGGGGATCAGAAGAAGAGTAGCAACACAAGAGAACTTAAGTTTGAGAGTGCCCATTGGGATGGTGGTGTATTTATGCCTGGATTAGATGGGGTAAGGGCTAAAGAAGGAAGGATCCAAGGAATAGCTCTAATTTTGGCTAAGGCAAGTGGGAGGAGCTGGGGTCAGGATAGGTGAAGTTAATCAGGGACAGGCAGAGGCAGAAGGCATAAGTTAATGTTAGAGCTTAGTATTGTAAGTCAGCATCAGATAGGGGAGTCTATTAGTCTATTGTAGTTATATTTTGTAGTTATATTTTTTATTGGTGATTAAGACCATGTAGGCTGCCAGAATTAACTATATGTTGCAAGTCAATAATGGTGCTGTAGGAAAGACTTTAAGGACCTATGAGGAGTTCTATGACTCTCAGCATTGTCATCTGCTAGGATAAGTCAAGGCTGTGCTAACCAAGTGGTTATCCCTCTTTTGGGATGCCTGGAGAACTGATTTTCCTCAGATGTGACTCTCTTGTTCCAGATACACTGACTTGGAGTTTATCTCTGGGTCTCCATATCCTCTCTAATCAAGAATATAGGCAACTTACCAGAAGCTAGAAGTTAGCATTGTCCCATCATCTCCTGTGGCCTTCTGACCTGGAAGCAGGAACCAAAATATTGGTTATCCTTTTAACTCCAATGTTTCCAATTGATTTTGGCTTTTACATATGGTTATTAATCATTCAGTGAGACTGTACATATCTGAGTAGTAAAACAGACTAGTTAATAGTTGTAAAACATATCTGGTTAGCAAAGAAGATCTGGTTAGAGAGTGATACAATAGTTTAAAATAATTTTGATTAATATTTAAGTTTAGTTGTCAGGTGAAAGTAAGCTAGTTCTGGGACAAAGAAAGCATACACATTTTATCTTTTAAGTATCTGTCAGTTATAAGTATAGGCAGAATATTTTAGTAGCCCTAGAGACAATATTTTATCAATAACTTTAAGACAATTGATTTAATCTAGAAATTGTATGCCAGTGAAAAGACAAGATAGTATAAAAACTTGGCATCTGGGTTTGAAAATAACTTTAGGTAGTCTGTATACCAATGTCCCAAACTGGAAGTGAACAGCAATTTAAGATTATTTTTCTAGGGCAGGAAACATGTTTTAAGTATCAATATTTTCATAAGCAATGAACTTAAGATACCAGAAATGACATAATTAATTAAGTGAAACCTTGAGTGAGACTGATTATACATAGCAGATGATAAAAATAAAAAGTAAAACATACATTAGAGACAATATAAAACTTGTTGAGTTGAATTAAGTTTCCAATTTTAACATACATTAGAGACAATGACAAACAAAAGTAATTTTTAAATAAATTTATTTATTTATTTATTGATTTATTTATTTTACAGAGACAGAACTAGAGGGAAGAGAGAGAGAGAGAAATGTTATATTCACTTTGCATCTGGCATTCTTAGCTTAGAGGCAAACTATACTGCTAACATTGTTTGCCCTAAAGTAATTTTTAAAACAAGTACCTTTTACCATTGAACAATTTTAACGCTTAACTAAAGAAATATTTATGACTGTTATGTGAAGCTTAGAAAAGCTATATTAACATTGTTTGTATACAATAGATTTCCCTAAGACATGGGGAGCTTTCTCAGTTTTCCTAAGAACAAGATTATAATTATATATACTTTTTATTATATATACTTTTTATAAGACTTAAATTATAACCTCAGTGATAATCACCCAGCAAAACTAGCATGAAAAAGATAAGAACCATCATAAAATTACAGAGTTTTAGCCAGGTATGGTGATGTATGCTTATTGATAGCCAAAACATCTTAGACTTTGTATAAAACAAATTACAACATTCTGATATATGGAAAAGTCTGATATTAACAAAAAGTAGAGTTCACATATTTAAGGCATATGAGGCTATAGAGAATAGACTATGAACAAAAGATCTGTTAACAGAATTTAAAATAAACCAGAAATCTATATTATGTAGTAACATTTTTGGTTTAAATATGAAGACATGAAAAATTGTAAAAATTTTAAAGCTCATCAGAATTAGGATACCTTTATAGAAGATTTTATATACTTTTAAAAATGAGAATATTTAGAGCACTTTTAAAAGCTAAATAAGATATCCATCCAATCTATAAGTCAGTTTCTGAAATTAATTCAACTATATCTAATGTACCTAAAGAATAGAGGAACTGGACTAAACTGTCATGATCTAATGAAAAAGAAGACAAGTCTCATGGAAAGAGAGGGAATGCCAGGGCCATTTGCCACTGCAGTCTCCAAATGCATACTCCACTATGTGCATCTTGCTTCACAAACAAGCACCTTAACTGTTGAGCCCAAAAGAAATATTTTCAATTTCCTCTAAATCATACATAAAATATACACAAAACACACATAAAATTTCATGACACAATCTATAATTACTCAAACCTTAATCAACTATAATTTTGTCTAAAACTTTTGTCTTTGGCACTAAATTAAAGTGTTAACTTGCTCAGTAATGATGTGGTGCAACCTTAAATCCCAGCACTAAAGAGGTTTAGATTGATTGTTGGCCACCCTGAGACTTGAGTGAATTCCATATCTTAAATCACAAAAAATAAAAAAAAAAAAATTGATTTTTGAACTTTGTTTTTAAATTGCATTTTTTTGTTTAGAGACAGGGTTTTAGATGTAATAACCTTAGGAGAGAATTAAATAGTAATGAGTCAATTTTAACCATAAGATTTAGTTAAGAGGTTGACAAATAAAGGAACCTAGCTAACTTGGTTGGGTACTCTAAATTCAGTCTTTCATAACCATTATCATGACTACATTGACATCAACAACTTAATGTTTTAAGTTTACAATCTGAATACCATAGTAACCTGCTACCAGTCAGGGCCATGCTTTTTTAGTCTGATGCAAGCCCAAGGTTAATAATCATTCTATATATCTCAAGTCTGTAATATGATTAAGTACTTTGTATTTAACCTTCTGTTTAATTTTATTCAAACCTTCATCCACATACTTTACTCATACCTTCATCTACATACTTTTACTTTACAATCTATGTAACCACTCTGTAACAATCTTTTTCATTAGTTACCAACATTTAAAGTTTCCTCTCCTGTTTATCTTTCTTAGTCAGTTCATCTCATTACTACCAGCAAAAACTTCCATTGTCCTTACCATAAGACTTTTAATAAAAAGCTTTTGAAATAACTTTTTTAAATAAAAGAGTAGACCAGACTTGACTTAATAAACATTTTTTTAAAATAAACAGATTCAAATTTTATCATTTATTGAAATTTGGAACAAGCACGTTTAAATTTAAACATAAATCCCTGAGACTGGTTTTTTGGTAGTCCCAGAGCAGATTCTAACAAAGTAAATTTAAAAGAGTTACAAATTCTTATAAGAAGTCACTATCTAAATTTGCAACCTAAATTTTGGGTTACTGTTTTTCTTCCTAGTAGTCCCACAGCCTCATGGCTCTGCAAAAGCAGGGAAGCTAAAAACAGCTGCAAATTTTCCTAAGAAGTCACCATCTACCCCACAGAAATCTGTGTATTGTCACTCTGTCCAACAATGAGATTTGGATCTTGAGATTTCATCTTACTCGCAGGGCCCATGCTGGCCATTTACAGATCAAGCCCTTCAAGGGAAAGCACTAAGTTTCTACATTACAGGTACATCTTTTGGACTGGCTCAGAACTTAAAATTATTTTTGATCTACTTTTTATCCCTGAGGAATACAGTGGGACAGCATAACTCCCCAATTACTTTCAGTGTTTCTTCTGGGGAAACTCAACAGTAAAAGTTGGTCATACCATCTAGTACAGTGGGCTTGGTGGAGAACATCACCCACAATGAAATGGCACTGTTCAGAACAGAAATCATTCTATAGTCTTAGGGCTGTGAGCCACATACATATTAATATTCACAGATTCATTTCAAGTTCACTTTTCATCTAGACTCCAGACAACTATTTCCCTCTCACACATTCATTAATTCAGTCATTAGAAGCTGTGCATTTTCATTTTAAATTTCTATTCTATTTACAACTCTGGAGACAAAAAACAAACCTTGTTAGTAGGAGCATGATAGAGCAGACAGAAGCAATGCAAGCAGAGTGAAAAATTTTGGACTACTTGCCTGCATGTTGGCCTAAGTTTTCTAAATCAATGAGAATCTAGACATCAAAAGTACTATATTTAGGCCATTTGAACCCATTGTTCAGCTTAGATTGTGGCCAGGCAGAGTTGCAGAGAAAGATCAGATGACGATGTTTGATGTCGTCCAAGTCATAGAGGCTTTAAGTTCTTAAGGAGACAGGGAAAGAGCAAAACAAGGGTGAAAGAAAGGAACCAGGCCTTAATCTGGGTTTACACAGAATACCAATATGACCCCCTGGCCCCTTAGGGTGAATGGGGCCTGCACCTCCCATGTGGGCAGAGGCCGTATAGGTTGAAACTGTTGGCTTTTTAGCCTGTTAGTGGGCAAGGTGGGAATCTGTGCTCCTGATGGTGAAAGCAGTTGGCAACAAAGATGAGACCTCAGGAAGGAGAGGAGGAAGAGGGAGAGTGGCCCCAGGTGGTTCAACAGAACCAAAAGGTGCCCCTTAGGGTGAGGTAGACCAGAGAGCAAGAGACTCTGAGGTGTCAAGAGCATGTCTTTCTCGAGAACTGGGGTTGGGGCCCAGCAGCGGCCAAGGGGTGTAGCTGGCATGCTGGCACAATTTCCACGAGGTGGGATGAACCGATGGCCAACCTGAGAGGGATTCCAACTGAATGACCGGAGGAGATGAAATGTGTAACTGGTGAGGCTGAATGTTGGATGTAAAGGCCAGTATCAGGCAGACTTGGTCCCCAAGCCAGAGGGTAAATGGCAGACTTGGTCTCTCATCAGGGCAAGGATGTCCCCTTACCCAAGACAACTGGTCCCCGCAAGTCAGGGCACCTTTTTTGTTCCTCTTTCAGTTTGCAACAACCAAAACTCTGAGGCAAAGATGAACGTCTTTATAAGGGAAAGACCTTGCCAGGTTTGGCTCACAAGAGACTCAGCCCACCTAAGTTCCTCAGGTATCTCTCCTCAGGGGCTGATCAGTTGGGAAAAGGTGAGGAAAGGAAGCTAAAATAGCCTGCTGTGACACCAGAACAGAGACCAGGTGATTTACAAAATAAGGGGGCAGGAAAATGACCTGGGGCATTGCAGGCAAAGAGGGATAATGACTGGGAAGTTTCTTGAGGAAATAATCCACTTCCTTGAGACTCTGTTGCCTTCCTGTGTCCCTGGTGACTCCAATTGGAGTCTGTCAGGTTGGGGGAACCGTTGGGCACTTCACCAAAAGCTCATGATGCCTAAAAGTAGTGACTCCATCTTGTCTGTTCTGGGAAGTTGCAAGGTTTGCAGTTATCCCATTAGATGATGAGAAAGAACAATGACCCACAGAATTGAAGAAGTCGTTATCTTGTGGTTTTAGGGCCGGATCCTATCCTGTGAAACATCTTCTGGGAAAGAGGTCCTTGACCTGTATCAAAAATTGGAATGTAAAGAAAAACTGTTGAAACTTCCCCTTTCTCCATCAGAAAAGGCAAAAGAGTAATAAAATACACAGCTTGTCAGAACTTTGTCTTGCTGTCGGGAACTAGTCTCTTGTCCCTTTCATTTCAGGTTCTCTAGGGTCCTTGATATAATGTAAAAAACAAACAAACAACAAAACAAACTTTCCCTTTCTCCATCAGACAAAATGGGGAAACCCGCACCGAGGCCTGCACCCAAAGGGGTTAGACACTGGCCTGCTGGTGACCGGAACTAGTCCCCCCGTGACAGATCCGTGAACACTTGGATATAAGGTAAAATTTTTTTACCAAAAAAAAAAAAAGACTCTTTTGTTTACTCCATCAGAGGAACTAGGGTTAAAAAAGACAAATGAACAGGCCCCGCAGTGGCCACCTCCCCAGTGAGGGTTTAGGCGAGGTGTAATGTAAAGAAAAACAGACTTTTTCCTTCTCAAAGAAAAAGACAAATCTCTCTCTCTCAGACACTGTCTTCTTTATTTTCGGTTTGAGCCATCGCATGGACTTGAATCAAGGCGACAGGGCAACTAAAGTCTCTCGGCCGGGGCTACTCTCTGGCATTAACTGAAGGCCCCGAGCTCATTGTTCAAGTCCCGAAAGCCCAACTGGGTGTTGGCAGCAACCTCCTAACTAGTCCTCTCTCCAATAACCTTTAGGGCGACAGCCAGACTTTTAAACTTGAGGTCAGGCTTATGTTTAAGATCCATTGGGGAATTCCCCTGAGCTATTTATAGCCCAGGAACATTGCCCTCTAGTATTGGCATTTCTAAACTTTCTCTATCGTGAAAAACACTAGCTTTCACCAAAAAACTGTGACAGGAAAAACTGGTCAAAAACCACAGGCAGCAACAAAGACAAAAGCTCATAGCTGGGGGCAGGGCTCAAACTCCTACAGGCTTCTCTTTTCAGCGAACGTTAAACAAACAGAAATTGTTTATTCAAGGGCTTGAGGAATCTCTCAAGATGCAGGGGACCCAAGTTAAATTTTTTGTTCTCTTAAAAAATGTGTGTCCATGGTTCCCCCCCGCAAAAAGACACTATCGATGAGGAACGATGGGGTCACATGGGTGATTGTTTAAAAGATTTTTATCACCTCCTCCTATTGAAACCTGATTTTGACATTCTTCAGTTTCACTATTTAATAAGCCCCTTCCCCCTTGCTTCTCTGCTCAGAGCTGGATGCAAAGCCCAGGCTCCAGGGGCGTGCCTACCCCACGTGGGCTCAGGTGGCCTCCAGCCACACCTGCCCACCGCCCAACAGGGTAAACAAGGAGATAATAAATTAAAAAAAAAAAAAAAGAGAGAGAGAGAAAGAGGCTCTTTTTAGCTTCCTGGCTTGCAGAGTTTGGGGACTACTAACAAAAATCTCAAAATATGGGTAAATGCCAAATTACTATAAGTAGATGTGGATTTCTTATAAGTATTTACAACTGTTTTAAGCTTACTTTGTCTTCTATGCTTTTCTGGGACTACTAACAAAAAAAAAGAATTATGTTATATTTAAATTTGAATATGTGCTTAATAAAATTTGTTAAAAAAATTTTTAAAAAATGTTCAAATCTACTTTCATAATTTAAATGTGTGTCAAAAGTCAAGTCTGATCTACTCTTTAAAGATATCTCATAAGGCCTTTTTTAAAAAGCCTCATGGTAAAAACAATAAAAGTTTTCGCTGGTAATAATAAGATAAACTAACTAAAAAAAAAAAGTTAAACTGGAGAAAAACTTTAAATGTTGGTAACTATTTAATAAAAAGATTATTACAGAATGATTACATAGTTTGTAAAATAAAAATATGTAACTGTAGATATTAAGTAAACTTAAACAAAGTTAAAGACAAAACACTTAACCAGATTACAGATTTTTTAAAATACAATAAAGTGATTATCAACCTAGGGCTTACATCAAACTAATAAACACATGACTCTAGCTGATAAAAAGGTTACTATGGTATTCAGTTTGTAAATTTACAACTTTAACTTGTTGATATTAATCTGGTCATAATGATGGTTAAAAAAGACTAAATTTAGAGTACCCAATAAAGTTAATTAAGTTCCTATTTGTCAACATTTTAACTATATCTTAAAGTTAAAATTGGTTCATTAATATTTAATTCTCTCACATGGTTAATATAACTAATATACAAAAAAATGCCTAACATCTCTCTCCATTGCCTGTGATAATTGTTTCCTATCCAACTATGTGCTCCTGATAACATAACTGCCTTTGTTATGATTCTGGTAAATGTCACACAACCCTGGGGGTCCCCAAACACTTGTGTGGGGGGCTTGACACTTCCTTTGATTCCCTGACTGAGAAACCCAAGCTAACCCAAGACTCGAGACTCGAAAAATTCTTCTCAGACCAGTCTGGTGAGTATCTGAGCGCTCTCTCTTTTTCTCCTTTTAAAATTTGGTTCTGAAGCGCGCATAGCTTTTATTGGGCCCTCTGTTTCTGTCATATTCGTGTGTCTATGTTATTGGGCCCTCTGTTTCTGTCATATTCGTGTATCTGTGTTATTGGGCCCTATGCTGTCATATTCTATGTTATTGTTTTTCTGTCATATTCATGTGTCTCCCTATGTTAATTGTTTCCCTATGGATGGACATATTCTCCCTATGGATGGACGCTAATAACTTAATAACATGGGACAGTTCCCTTCCCCCTTTTTCACTCCCCTTTTTTACAGGTGCTGGCAGCCACAGCCAAAAGAGACATCAAGCCCACCGCTGAAGCTTCAGTCCCAATTCTTGTGTGGGGGCAGGGAATGGGGACTGGGAATTACATCTCAGGTCAATAAATGGTTTACAAAATTTGTCTGTTACAAGGACCAGAGGCTCCCATGGCTGAGTATCTCTAAAAGGTCCTACAGGTGTGAAAACTCCCCAAAAGCTATGTTATTGGACTGATTAAAATTTTTCTCAAACTTTTTCATTACAGATAGATATTGATAAAAAGCTGTCAGTCAGGTTAGATGCTTTAGAAATGCTGTTATGTATTTTTAAAAGGCAGGCTGTCAATCTGGTGGTTCAAAAGCAATTGTTCTGTCATGTAAATTATCAATTCATAAGTATTACTCCTTTATCCTACAATGGGACTGCTACTGTATGGTAAAAGGTTAAAAATCATATTTGGGGTATTTAAAATCATAATAATCTTAACATAGATTTACAAGGTTTACAAAAGAAAATATTTGTTATTTCATATAGTCATTTGTCTTTTGGTGGTCCTGCTAAGGCTGCAAAAGGATTTTTTTTTTTGATGCCTTAAGTATCTCCCAAGCAGTTTCTTTCTCAGATTCTCATTTGGCTTAAGCAGGGGGGAATTTACTGCTGGGCAAACAAACAAATAAGCATAGATTACAGAGTTAGAGGTCAGCACATTTCTTAGCTAGTTAGGCCTGGGTTTAAAACTCTGTCTATGTGCTGCACTCAAAGAAGAATGCTGTTTTTACACAGATAAAACAGGACTTGTAGAAGATAGCTTAAAAGAGTCAGAGAAAGCTTAGAAAAATGCAAAGAGAAAAAAAAAAAAAAGAGTCTTGGTATAAAAATTGGTTTTCCACCTCCTACCTTACTCCCTAGCATATTGGGACCCCTATCTTAATTTTACTCATTTCTTTTGGCCCATGGGCTCTTCAAAAACTAACCCAGTTCGTTAAGTCAAGGCCTCGGTGTCTGTGTCTGTTCACTACCATCGTCTAGAAGTCCACGGGGAGGATTCTCATGATCAACCAGAGGACTCCTGTGATCAACCTGTGGATGCTACAACTAAACTGGACTTTTCTGTCTTAAAGAAAAAACACCTTGGGAACAAACTTTTCAAATGCTAAACTACAAGTAATTGATGCTCAGACAAACTTCTTTGTTCAGTTCTCTGGTCCAGTAGTCCTTCATTTTCCCCACACAATCTGGCTAACATGATCCCCTCCTTAACAAAGGAACTGCCTAAGTGCCAGATCTAGGCATGCTCTACAGCATGGGTACCGACGTGGGTGCGGGACAAAATACCGCAAGGGAAGGTCCTTACTTGACCACCTCTGCATTCCCTGAGAGTTACACCTGACTTGCAAGGAGGTTGGTACCATAAAATATGTCATCACTCTATTGGCCCTGCCTCCCCTCCCCAAAAGGTACCAAGGGCCCAAATTGTGGGTGAATCAAAAGCCCACGGGAGGAGTCAGGTCTCTGCTCCCCCAGTCAGTTACAAGCCCACCATGATGTCATGGGTCACCGGGATCACTAAAACAAAAAAGGGGGAAATGTTGGAACCCAAGCCAAAACTGGGCTTAAGAAAGTAGCTGCCCTGAGAACAATGCGACTTGTTGCTAACCATGCATGTGGAACAATAAACACCTGTAACTGTTAAATGTATAACCTACATTCCAAGAATGACCGCAAAATGTTGTAACTATAGAATGTTCCAGGAATTTATCCAAGACTTGGTCCCCCACCCAGTTTACCCAAGACTTGGTCTCCCACCCAGTGCCTCCCCTTACCCAAGACCTGGTCCCCCGCCCAGTGCCTCCTTTTTACTTCCTCGTTCTGTTTGCTTAAAAAACTGTGCTTGGAGTCTAATAAACCAGACCTTGACAACTCTTTGCTTGGACTCGTTCCTTCTTTCTCGCCCATCTCTCCTCAGGCCTGGTCCCCCTCACGTTCCCCGAATAACTGAGTCCTGCTGGACGGGACAGGGGAGAGTGCCCTGAGATGGTGCAGCTGAACCAAAAGGCGCCCCTGAGAGTACAGCAGACCAGAGAATGAGAGATCTGAGATGTCGAGAGTGCATCTTTCTTGAGATCTGGGGTTGGGGCCCAAGGCATATAGCCTGGAGTACCAGCATGGCTTCCTTGAGGAGGGATGAACCCAAGAGCAGGCCAACCCTAGAGGAATACTTACCAAGAAGGAGGAAGGAGACAAAGAGGAGAAGGGAGAGGCTGAATTGTGGATGTGAAAGCTGGTGTCAGGCAGAGATGGTCCAAAGCCATCAGAGGATAAATGGCAGCTCAGTGGTCTGGTCAGGACAAAGGATGTCTGGCCACCCAAGGGGGCAACTGGAAGCCTCCTGTCCAAGTCATGGCACCAGATGTAAAGTTCGAGAGTGACCACGACCATGCAAACCACTCTGAGGCAAAGATGAAAGCTTTATTCAGGAAAAGCAAAAGTTGCCAGGGCTGGCTCACAAGAGAGGAGCACAGGCCACCTGAGTTCTTCAGGTAGTGGGCTTTATAGGGCTTTCATTTGAGGGAAGAAGGAGCTGAAGGGAGATCTGAGATAGCCAAGGTGTGACACCAGAACAGTGACCAGGTGATTTACAAAATAAAGGGGGCAGAAATTATGACCTGAGGGCATTGCAGGCAATGGCTGGGCATTTTCTTGAGGAATGTGGATAATCCACTTCCTTATGTCTCTGTCGCCATCCTGCTGTCCTTGGTGACTCCCTATTGGGACCTGTCAAACCTAACAGGAAACATCAGCATTAAAAGGATAACCAATATTTTTGTTCCTGCTCCAGGTTGAAGGCCACAGGAGATGATAGGACACTTGCTAACTTCTAGCCTCTGGTAAGTTACCTGTGTTCTTGATTAGAGAGGATATGGAGACCCAGAGATGGATTCCAAAGTCAGTGTATCTGCCACCGAAGAGTCATATCAGATGAAAATCAATCCTCTAGGCTTTCCAAAAGAGGCCACTTGGTCATCACAGCCTTGACTTATCCTAGCAGATGACAATGCTGAGAGTCATAGAACTGCTCACAGGTCCCTTAAAGTCTCTCCTACAGTGCCATTATTGACCTCCAAAATATATAGTTAATTCTGGCAGTCTGCATGGTCTTAATTACCCAGTAAGAAAAACATGACTACAAAATATTACAACATAAACAAAGGTTTGGACTAATAGGCTCCCCTGTCTGATGCTGGCTTACAATACTAAACTCTATCATGAACTCATGCCTTCTGCCTCTGCCTATTCCTGATTATTGTTCTCACTGGTTATGTTTACCTGATGGTCATTGATTTGTACTAGTCCAATATATCCTTAATACATCTTATTAAAGAAGGCATATCACTAAGGACAGATCTCAGACCCTCATCCTAACATGTAACATGTAAAAACAATTTAGAGTTCTAGCTTTTTGAACTTGCTGATGTGGGTGGTATTGATTGTTCTAAGGTGTCTCTTTGTTCAGATTTATAGAGATAAACAAGATTCTCCTGCCATTGATGGTGCTCCCTCAAAATTTGTAACACAAGGGGACCCACATACATTTAGGAAATTGGGCCCTTACCTATCAGCCAAGGGGTATAGATTCATCATAACAGAGTCAAGGGGAGTCCTCAGCTGATTGTGGCAGCTAACAGATTACCAGGAACCCAAATGGTCCCTTCCAGTCAAGCTCCAGAGGACAGTTGCCTGTGACAAGGAGGCTACAGCTCTGCTTTAGTCACTCCAGAAGCTGACTAATCTATGCATGGCAGAAGCTTGAGGAATTGAATGTAAGATATAAAAAAAAAAACAAAAAAACTGGACATAATGAATTGAATTTATTGTGCCTGATATCAAAAAAAAAAAAAAAAACTGGAGCACTAGGCAGAGCCCAGGATCCTACTGGTGTTTAGACTTGTGAATTCCAGGTCAGCCTGGACCAGAGTGAGACCCTACCTCGCAAAAACAAAAAAAATAAAATAAAATAAAATAAAATAAAATGTAAGAGATTATGACTGCAATGAGGAGGAAAATGTAATGGAAAAGCTGAAAGCTGGACAGATGCATGAAGTCACTGTAAGAGTTAACTGCTAAGGAGCTGAACTTATCTCTGTCAGTAGCTGAAGGGATACCAAAGAGAGAACTAGTTAAGGAGGACCCAGAAGGACAATAAAAGGGAAGAACGGTTTAGACTAAAATAAAATAAGATAGAGCTCATGCTTACAGCAACCCAACTACATGATTCATATGCATGTTGACTCACAGGTATGTTTTAAAAATTGTTTTGAATCATATAGACTATACAAGCTGTCATGCCCTGCTTCTGTAAACCAGCTGTCCCCTTGCTTGTATAAAAATTTGTTTTCTTGGTCACCTTGACTCACCACTCCAATTACTGACATCTCCTGACCCATAATTCTGTTACTTTTAGGATTAATTGTAGGCTCCTGCATTTTAAATGCTCTAATCATAGTTATCCAACAGAGAATTTCCTCAGTGAAACTAATTGTCATTAATCCCACTACCAGCTAGTTCCCATGGGAGAGTCAAGGGTTCGACTTGGTGTGCCAACTCAAGGGGGAATGTGATGGATAAAGGAATGAGGAATGTGATGGATAAGGGAATAAGGGAATGTGATTAAAAAGGAAATGTTCAAAGGAAATGTTACCTTGGTATGCAGGATGTAGTATCTTGCAAATGGTACCTTTGGTATGCCGGTTGATATCAGGCCATCTGCTTGAGTGAGATAACTGCTTTTTTCTTCTCTGCTTTTGTAACCAGGCTCAGCTTGTTAACAAATAGCAATGTGACTGTTGTCACATAGACTTGTTTAGCAATGTGACATAAACTTGTGGCTTTGTCTTTATAACCCCTGACCAGATGGAACTCGGGGCTGCACTCTTGAGTTCCTGGCTTGAAGTGTAGTCCTGGCCAGAAATAAATGCCTCTATTTTACCAATATCTTATTTGTCTCAAACTGATGAATCTCTGAGTGACCCATTACAAAACAAGTGTCTATTTGCCCCAGATAAGGGCACCAATGATAGACCTAAAAAGTAATTCCCAATTCCACCCAAGTCTAGCTTGGTAAACCAATTAGTTTAATTGGGGTAACTTAAGGCAGCTATACCAACAAACAGTCCCCTATCCAGCAATCACTGGCCACTTATATATACCAAGGGAGGGGCAGGGCCCCAAACACATGCTTTTGAGATGTTTGGGTGCCCCGGCCGGCGGGGGTTAAACAAAAGGCTCGAGGGGAGGCTAATCCTGGATGGGAGGCAAACAGACACAAAGAAGAAGGCCATGCCTCTGGTCAAGGCCTCAAGTTTATTATTATCCATACAGAGGCATATATAGGGGAGGCAGGAAGAAGGTATGTGGGCAAATGTAATTTATGGCTGCCAAATGGATTTTATGGCTACCAGATGTTTTGATTGATGAGGAGAGAGGGGCGGGGGTCTTTTGAGTGATGGGCCTCATGGATGTTTACAAGAATGTCTGTGTTGAGATCACAGGCAGGGCAGAGTTACATCAATCCTGTTTGCTAAGATACATATCTTTAGGTTACACCTTGTTCTTATCTACAGATCAAAGTAGTCTCTTTGGGAAGGCTTGGTAATTTTCACAGGAACTCAGGAAACTGAAATCTAACACAAAAAGTGGAGGCTTCTTCCTCCAAATGGCTGCAGTTTGGCTCAAGGTCCCCAACATTTGGGGGACACCTCCAGCCCCTCCTGCAATGCGTCATGAGTCTTCCTTGTCCTTCACAAGGGAATATAAGGTGGTTCAATATTGTGAGGGTAGCATGTGGTAATCACAAGTGCTTTAAATTCAAGACACAATTTCCATGCCATTCCTGAAGGATGGCATTCACAAGTGTAGGCTGTACTTCAGGGCCATGCATCTCTTACCAAGCACCCACCAAGGAACAGTGGCATGTCAGCTTTGCATTACCATGACTAAAATCAGCAAATAATCAATTTCAAAAGAGGAAAGGTTTACATTGGTTCACAATTTTGGAGATTTTGGTCTGTGTTCTATTGCTTTGAACCTATGTGTTCAAGAACACTGGGTACCTCGTGCCTGGGTGTTAATGACAGAGGAAGAAATCTGTTCTGGGTCACACAATTCTGCTGTGAGAACATTATCCCAGTGGTTTACCTCACAGAGCTCTTACCTCACAGAGACTCTATGCCATGACTGTCCCAAAGCACCAAGCTAAGGACCAAGCCTTTAGCAAATGGACCTTTGGACCTTTGGCATTTAAGATACAGACTATAGTACAGTGTCACAGTTGTACCCAACAGGAGCCAAACCTCTTGCAAGTTGGGCTTCCCCAATGTCCTTATTCTGTCTTGCCTAGCATTCACAAAAATTGTGATTGTGTATTTGTATGTGCTTATTTGTTAATATCTGCCATTCAGTCTAGATCCCGTGAGGGCAGGAATTGCATTGGATTTATGGTCCTAACTGGAACATACTAGATATGAAATAAACACCAAGCATAGCACAAGTGGATGACTGAATGAGTGAATGAATGAATGAATGAATGAATGTGTAGAAGCAGTATACTTAAGTTAACTAGATTCTCTGGATTCTGAGGGCACTATTGATGAGTGGTAAAGAATGTTTTCAAGAAAACTTAGAAAAGAGCTATCGGCATCACCAAAAGACCTGCATCTGCTTAAGGTACTCAGTATCACATGAATTTCCTAAATAGTTGTTGTCACCACAGTGTAAAGGACAGACTTCCTTTATTGGATCACCAGGACCCTCCCACCCCCAGTTACTGCCACAGGCATTCAGCAGGTACATGATAAATTTTTGCTAAATTAGTAACTGCTTCAAGTAAGTGTGGTTTCAAAACAGTAATATTTCTGGGGGTAAGCTAGAACCCTATTTCACGAATCAAATCTTACTTGGACAACCATATTCTGTGAAAACTAGGGAGCTCTCTGGAAAATGTGATTCTTACACAGGCCAGGGCCTAAGCAGTCAAAACTCAGACACTGAGTTAGGAGATATTGGTGTTGACACCTACTAACAAATAATAGTGAACAATGTACATCATAAATAACAAAACATTTCCCCAAGTCCAGTATTTGTCTTTAGAAGTGTCTTCCTGATAAGCATTCATTTATTCATCTATAAATATATGATTAGAACACCTCTGAGAACTGTGAGGACTAAGATATATATTGCCTGGCACATAATAAGTATCTATCATTACAGTTCCTTCAACAGAAAGCAGGATTGCAGAAGGAAATTGTTTGAAACTCTGAGCATATTTTTTAGGGGGATGTTCCTGGCATCATTCTATACATAGAAAAGTAGAGAAGTATATTTGAAATATGCTGTCTTAACGAGACACTTCCCTCCAAACCTCAATTCTACTGCAAACAAATATCCAGTTTGAGGTGGATTCTAATTGAAATTATTAGAAAAAAATGGCAACAAGAATGTATATTGCAAAACAAAACATGTTGCTTTTAAAGTGATTTTGGAGCCTCAGTAATTAGTCTAGCAAGTTCCAAATATACATTCTGTAGTCATCACTCAGTATTTGCTTCCTTTGCTAATCTGCTTTAAAAAAAATTAAAGGGGGAGGGGAAATGTATCCTGAAGCTTCCTGGGGCAAAAGCCCTCCCCACCCCAAGGCCTCTGCTGGCTCTGTGAGGAATTCCTGCTTCTGGGTCACTTCACAGCTCTGGGAGCTGCTGAAACAAGACAGATGCTGCTATACAAAATAATTCAAGAATGTACCAGAGCCTGTTGCTTTCAGCACTTGGAAATTTGACATTCAAATATGCAAATATTTTATGTCATGAAAAGAAAGAGTTGTAAAGTCACATTTTAAAATGAAACATAGTAGAGATGTAAACAAACTGGAATTTACACTTCTGGATTATAATTAAACCAGTGCTATTATCAGAGGAGAACATGGAACGGGCTATATTTTACTGCAGGGTCTCTCATTCCTGTGCAAATCATCAGACACATCATCCAGTCTTCAGTACCTGCTCAAGGACATAGGAGAGAGACATATTTGCAGCCTCGGGTGTGACCTTTGCTGTCAACCTGACCAAAGGCTCCTGTTCACACAGAGTGCAATAGAGGGAGTGCCTCAGAAAGCTGGAACACTCTCTTAAAGCCTTTTTCCTCAGTGCAATGCATACATTTCTTCAACTACCTGACTTCAGGTCTTGCCAAGCATCCACACTAAAACTAAACTTGAGTTTTCTTTCCTGGACCTGGGGAATAAGCCAAGACTCTCTTACTCTCTCAGATGTTGGTGTAAAAAGAATACACATTAGATGTTCAAAGTCTATCTGGGCCAGACAATTAATTGCTGCTATTATTCTTTTATTCTGTCAGTCACTTCACCTATCTCCCACATTAGTGAAGTTTGTCTGTTATAGTCCACATGAGAGAATTACAGATCTCCATGCTTTTGTAGCCAATTAAGAGTCCTTTTTATTAAGACAACAACTGAGAGGGGCTCACACCAGAAAATGCTCTCAGCAAAGAAGTTCAGGAGTACAGTGTTTGTAAAGACCATAAAAATAATGACATCACTGTCAATTGTAAGTCTGGGCAACATGGAAACTGCAGTTGTCTCACTCGGAGTTGTCTTTGACTGCAGTTGTTTCACTTATCCTGGAGCTATTTGTATAGGTTATGCATAACCAAAGACCACACAGGACCACTCTGAGGCAGAGAAAAAGCTGATTATTGGGGCCTGAGCTGCCCAGCTGTCTCATGAGAGGAGAGAGAGAGAACAGCCACCATGACTCTGGATAGTTTGGTTTTTTTATAGAGTTTTTCCTCTTGTGGGGGGATGCAGGGGGGGGATACAGAAGAAAAAGGACTGGGGACTGCAGGGAACAGCAGGGACCAAATGGAAAATCTAATTAGCCACAGGGATAGAGATCAAATGGAGAAGTAAGAGGTGTCATCAGGAAAGGAACCAGGTTGTCACTAAAATAAGATCAGCAGGAAACTATGGCCGAGCATTGTTAAGTCAGGGGAGTAGGGGTTAGGCAATATAAACATCTAAAGTTGTATCAAACAGGCTACTGTTGCTCTCTTCCTTCATTTCTACTCCGTCTTGGGACTCATGTGTCCTATCTAACATTCCAGCATTTTATTAAGGATAAGGGGGCATGGTCAGATCCCTCAGTGATGCTTCCTGCTGTGAGGGGGCATGGCCAGGTGTTTCAGGGGATGCTGGTGTTGGTGGCTGGCAAGTCCCCTCTGAGCAGGGCACAAGGAGCTGAATCTGAGGAAACTAAACTTGGTATTGAGAGGAAGAGAGATAGGTTAATGAACGTTGGTTGAATGATTGACATGTGAGATTAGGTACCTGGTTTTTTATGTATTTCCAAAAACAGGGGGTTATCAAGAGTAAAAGAAATATCCCCATTAATGGTCCATGTAATGGTAGTAGTCAAGGCCAAATAGTTCTAAAGATATCTCATAGTCCTGAAGACAGTAGGGCATCAGGATAGACTCTGTTGGCCAGGTCTTACAGCTTTTTAGCTCTAATTTTACATTACCTGATTGGTTTACATAATAACAATATTCCTTGTTTATGAAGAGACAGTTTCCTCCCTTCTCAGCTTTGATGAGGCTGAGGCCTTGACAGTTCTGAAGGACTACTGATGTCAGTGAGGTGAGCTGTTGCTGTACAGGTGAAGGGCTGTAGTAGAGTCTTTAGTGGCTGTACTCACTTCTGTGGAAACTGTTGATAAGAGATTAGCCTGTGTCCCAGCCCACCTGAAGCCAGTCCTGTAGCTGTTAAAGAGGAAGCAAGACTTATTTTTATTAGTATAGGTAAATGGATTCTGACAAGTTCAGCCTTTTGGGATGTGCTTCCCTTACATAAAGGGCCAGTCTCTATTATCTATTCATCTCAAACAATAGCATATCTTGTTATTAGGGATCCCTATGGGTGGTGGAAGAGCTTCCATCTTTATACCAAGCATGGTTAGGGTCAGGGAGGGGAAACAGTGAAATCCTGGGGTTATGGTAGATAAGCTCTTCTAAAGTCTCTAGACAGGAGTGTGTAAGTTGTTTGTGTAGAAGTAAAGGGGTAGCTGTGTTAGGTGAGGGCCAGGGTTGTCTAGAAAAGTAACACGAAAAAGTTGAAGTTTTCATGGGGTTAGGGTTTAAGTAGCCTTCATTCAAACCAGGGTTTTCATTAGCATTTTAGGCCTTGAAGGGTGATCCAGGGGACCCAGGTAGATGAAGTTGGATTATCACAGAAATATCTGAATATGGGCTAACTGTAGAGAGAGACTACAAGGTTAAGATTGTAGTTAAATACACAATCCCAAAATTACCAGACTTATTACCAGAGGTGACAGGCATGATCATCCTGAAAACCTAGAGATTTACAAAATGGTGTGGTTTATATCTGTTCTTGTTACAGTGAGCACATCGATCTAAAGTTACATTCTGGGCTGCGATGATTAAATCTTTTAAGATATACCTTACTTTTGGCTGTATTTTTCTATTGAATATTTAAGACCAAGTAAGTGGCTCAAATTTAGTTTTATATTGTAATTTTGAAGGTCAGTTGTGGATCTTTCAGGGATACTTATAGGCACCTGGGAGGAGCTCTATGGCTCTCTAAGCATTTGTGCCATCTGCTGGGATGAGTCAGAGCCATGCTGACCCTGTGGCTTCTCTTCTGTTGGAAGTATTAAGGGGTTTTCCCTCTGTTCTGACTCTCCTGCAGACTGGAGGGGCTGGGACAACATATTGGGTACCTTTTTAATCCCAAAGTCCTCATTGGTTCTGGCCACTACATCTGGTTGTCAAGTACCCAGGAGAAAAATGGGACTATAGAGTATATCTGTATATTTTGTCTTAACATTTAAGTTATGTTGTCTGATGACATGATAAGCCATATTTGAAAGATAAGAAATATATTGTGTAACATTTGTAAGTGCAGACAAATCATGTTAACAATCCTGGAGACAATTTTTATTAACAAAAATACAAATATTAACTCTGACTTTTATTCCTGGTGAGAGCCAGTTTTGTTTTTACATTGGAGGATCTGAACTTGAATATGAGACAAATCTATCAACAAACTCAAATCAAACAATTTGTCAGAAATTAAATTAAACTTTTATCTTTTAATTGAGTCTGTCAATCTAAAATTAGAGTTGAATTTTGGAATTTTTTGTACTTAAAAACCTCTGGCTATTGTTGTATCAGATATAAACAAGCCCTTGTGGTTTTAAAGGTGAAAACATAGAAGTCTATCTTTAGTAACTTATTATCACCTTTAAATATACCTATGTGCCTGTGGACATTCCAATGGCATTAATCTTTCTGTCTTCACTGTATTAGACTGATATCAACTTAACCCTGATAGAGAAATCTATAACAGTCAATCTGATGCACCTTGTTTAGGGTTAACTTGAACATAAACCAATTTTAATGTCTCATTATTCTTGTTACTCATGACTACTAAATGAAGTTTTGACCAGATATTTGATAGTTTGTTTAAGTTATATTGTTTGTAAATAACGGATTTTACCATTACAACTTATTTTGGCCCAAGAATTGTGAATGGAGCTCCTCAAAAGTTGAGAAAGTATACAGTTTATATAGTTATCAGAATTTGGGGAGACTCCCTTATCTCCCTAAGAACAAAAGTTATATTAATGAAGATAGATTATATCTTTTATAAAACTTGAGTTATAAACGCAATGACTATTTAATAGAATGTTTTATAAAGAAAAATCAGTAACTAATAAACATTAATCTCATTAAGAATTAATTTTTTGTAGTTAAAACTCTAACATAGGAGCATTATTAACTTAATGAAACATTTGAAGGCAATTTTTATAATTGTCACCATAAGCAATATAATATCAGTGAATCAAATTTTAGACTGGTTTTAAATGTGCTTGGGCTTTGAGTTAGGGAGGCCAACCCATTTCTCAGAATCCAATTTACCATGAATTTAAATAGCATATCACAATTAATATAATTTATATTACAGTGAAGTAGAAACAATCATTAACAAATACCTGTAAACATTGAGCAAACCTACCTGTTCCTAGGTGTCTGACTTTTAGCCTTTACCTAGCAGACTTTAGGATCTAACTTGTTTTTTGAGTCTATGTGTCTGGCTGTGGCATGGAGTTTCTGTCACCATCCTGTTGCTGTTTGCATTCTAGCATGAGTTACAACCTTGTTGTGTTTATGTATCCCATGCACAGCATATCTCCAGGTGTAGAGTCATGTTAGTGTGACTGCTCATGTTGTTTGAATCTATGTCTCAAAGCATTACTGCAGACACAAACCAGTACAGCCTCCTCTCCTAGTCACAGCACCAGATGTAAGGTTCATGAATGACCAAAGACCACACAGGGCCACTCTGAGCCAGAGAAAAAGCTGATTATTGGGGCCCAAGAAGCCCATCTGACTCAAGGGAGGAGAGAGAGAGAGAGAGAATAGGCAGCATGACTCTGGATAGTTTGGGTTTTTAAAGAGTTTTTCCTTTTGGGAGAGGGATACAAAAGACAAAGGACTGGGGACTGCAGGGAATAGCAGGGACCAAACAAAGAAGCTAATTAGTCAAAGGGATAGAGATCAAATGGAGGAAGAGGAGGTGCCCTCAGGAAAGGAGCCAGATTGACTCTAAAATAAAAGCAGGAAACTATGGCTGAGCATTAAGTCAGGGGAGTAAGGGTTAGGCAATATAAACATCTAAAGTTGGATCAATCAGGCTGTTGTTGTTCTCTTCCTTCATTCTGACTCCATCTTGGGACTCTTGTCCTACCTAACACTATTTTATTTTCATATCTGAGCCATGTTTGGGGACATAGGAATTTTAAAAGTGCTATCAATGCAGATGTGGCCCTCCTGGGGAGTTAGGGACTTTGCAACTGAAAGATGCCCTGGCAAGCAAAAGTGTCAGCTATTTTATTCCCCAAAAAATGGAGTCAGGACCTTCCAGATTTCAGAATTTATGAGTGATGGTTGTAAAAATTAGCATGAGACAAACCCTACTTGTATTATGGCTTCACTGCTTACTAGATTAGTTAACTTGGGAAACTTGTTTAATACCTTGGAGCCCTAGTGTCTCGTCTGTGAGACATGTTTAACAAGAAGAGCTCCTATCTCATAAAGTTACTGTAAAGTTTAAAGGCAAATATGCTAATTTGACATAGCGTAAATTCTAGCTTTATTTCTTCTTTTAATAATTTATCTCCTTTGTTATGAAGGTGCAGAATATAACTACATGAAGCACGTTGACAGAGTTAGTGGCCGAAGCAGAGGTCACATTAACCTCTCTGATGCTATATTCTAGCCCTGAGAAGCAACTCTGAATGTCTATATTCAAACCCATTAGTATATGTGGCTGGCCACTAAATTGAAAGGTACATTTTTGCTTGTATTCCACAATGCTCTACTATACTTCTCAGCATGGCTTGACATCAACCATCCTGTGTCATGCAAAGAGCCACTGAAAAGGCTTTGGATACCAAGAGGCAAGAAAATACTATAGGAGCATTATTGGAGACCAGGTACTGCACATATAATTGGACAAAAAGAGAATTAGACCACTGAGAAGTGACTGAGGAAGCAATTCTAACCAAAGACAAAGAGAAGAAGGAAGGAAGCCAAGATAACTCTCAGAGAAGAAGCAAAACTATCCAGTAAGTTTCAACTCAATTAGGAAGATGTACAGATGGTCTAAGCATGACTCCTCAGTGAATGAAGACAGGAGTAGTGAGGTCCTGGAAGGACTGATGCTTCTCATATGTACCTGGAGAGCTCAGGTATTTAAGCTTAGTCCCAAAATTCATAAACTAATGGAAAGATGTGGCTTTGGGGAGGCAAATAGGATTAGATGAGGTCATAAAAGTCAAGCCCTTATAATGGTATTAGGGGCTTTATAAGAAAAGGAAGAGGGCTAGAGAGATGGTTCAGTGGATAAAGCACTTGTCATGCAAGCATAAGTACCTAAGTTTTGATCCCAGAACACACCTAAAAAGCCAGACAGTGCAGAGGACAACTATAATCCTAGTGTGCCTAAGGCAAGAGTTTACAGGTGTTGTGCCCAGTTCACGGTGCCCCCAGTGACCACCAAGGAGGACCAGACATGTATGCAAAGGCAAAGAGCTTTATTGAAGGCTTAAGCTCAGACTCTTGACTTCACCAACACAGTGGATCAGTGCAAGAGCCCCAAGAAGCAGAACAGGCTTTTTATTGTGGGTTTTACAAGTTTAGGGGGTTTCCAGGTTGGCACACATTTGTTAGTTAATTTGAACAGTAAATGTACTTTGATTGGTCTTGGAGTTTAGGGCTAGATCTAGGGGATTTCTTAATGTGATTGACTAAGCAAGTAGCCGTTATATTTGAACATCTCATTGGGCCATCTGGCCCTGCACCACAAAAGTGCTGACCCATACAGATGCTGCTAGCTCATGATAGCAACTTTGAGCAACTTTGTGGTTTTTCCAGTAACTGTTTACCCTGTTTTAGATTCCAGGAACCTGAACCTGAGGACTTCAAGGTGACTGAGGCCTGTGATGGTGTCACTTTGGCTTTTGGGTCTTTCATTCCCCACCTTTTTATGTACCTAAGGGGAGCCAATCTTGGGTCCTAAAGGTTCTAGGGGAACATACTGACTTCTTCAAACCATTAATTGTACACTATTGATGTGCTCCCGGACAAAAGCAACTAGTCTATTGAGAATACAGGGTCCTATGGTTATTAGTAATAGAAATATAAACACAGGTCCCACCAAAACAGAGAGCAGGATAGTGAGCCATGGGGAATAATTAAACCATGATTCAAACCAGTTCTGATTATCCTGTCTTTCTATTGCTCTTTCTTCAAGTCTTTTGCAGACAATAGCTAGACTGTTTCTAATAACACCCGAGTTATTGACGTAGAAACAACATTGTTCTCCTAAGGCTTGACATAGTCCACCTTGTTTGAAGAAGAGTAAGTCTAAGTCTCTTCTATTTTGCAAGACTACCTTGGCCAACGAGTCTAGTGACCGTTCTAAATGGCATATAGATTTTTCTAATTGGACTAGGTCTTTGTCTATTAACTTAGTGAGGGCTTGGTAAGTTTTATCTGCTTTGATTAAGTCTGTAGTCCCTGTGCCAATCCTTGTGGCGATACCTGTTCCTACTAAAGTTGTGAGCAAAACAGCTGAAACTCCAAAGTCCCGTTTCTGCCTATGATAAGCATTATTAGAGAGATCTAAGTAATCAAGATAAGTATCAAATGGTAAATAATATACCTGGGGAAAAAGACTCACAAGAACACACAAGCTGGAATTTTGCAAAATCTGAGAATGAATGCAGGGTGTCGATTCTGTTGTACAAGCAAGCCATGTTCCGTTGGGGGTACCAGATAGGATGAATTGAAGGCATCACTGAAAAGGGTTTGGTTACAAAGATGCTTAAGGTAAGGGAAGTTATCTAGTTTTTCTTTGTTGTTTATGACACAGAGTCCTGACCCAGACACTGACTGTAGGGTCACGACAGGAGATTTTCCCCAGGAGCATTGGGGAGTGGCTTCTGTGGGTGCTGTAAGGTTTCCTAGTGTAGCCCCAACCTGTGTAGTATGGTGGTTTTGGGTCTAGGCAAAGCCAGCATTCTTGTTTTGTTAAGTTGGTGGCTGACTTAAGAAAGCTAGAGGTAAGGTTTAGTAACTCAAATTCATTAGGAATGTCTGGTGCTAAAGGGCATTTGGAGCTATTGTCTGGAAGTTAAACCAGGAGAGGAGGAGGTTGAGGAGCCCTAATTAATGGTGAATTTGGGCCTAAGGGTTGACCTGATGTGAGGGCCTGACTTAATAATTGAATTGTGAATCGGGCTTCTGAGCTGGAGACCTCTCCATGGTATAATCTTAATCCTCAAGACTTGCCTGTCATCCAATCTGTGGCCTGTTTGCCCTGGGGAGTAAATTGAATTTTTATTGGATTATACCAGGTTATTTTATCTTTTTGAAACAGGTAATTGGGGCAGGAAGGTTTAGCTCTACGTGTGATTTTTATGAAGTCACCAGTTTGGAGGGGAGTCCACCAAATGTCCCCTGTGGAAACACAGGACCATGTGGCACAAAAGAAAGATTCTGGACCTCCACAGGTCTGTCTTTGGGTTTTGGTTAAATCATGACCAGGACAAACATAAAAGTTCATCTCCTGTGTCCTATGTCCTCCTCCTTCCTGGCCTAGAAGCAAACCTAAGTCAAAGTATCGGTCTGGGAACCAAGTTCCACCGAGTGGGCCAACTTGGGATGTCTGGTTAAGGATGTCCCCGAGACAGTATTTGTAACTACCCATGTTAGGTTGAAGGGCAGGTGTGGATTAGGGTTAGTACATACAGATTGTAACGGGAAAATTATTAGGAGTGCTGAAGCTTAAGCTTGAGCTTGAGGGGAGATTTTGGGTTCTGTTGGACTTTCCATTCTGGTTGGTTGTCCTCAGGTTCAGCCAGTGGATCCGCCAGATGGATATGGGAGTGAATAATCCAGGTGGTGATCCCGTATACCTTAACAGCAGTGGGTGTCATCAGGATGATGACATAAGGTCCTTTCCACTGTCTCTCGACAGTGGCAGTGGATGAACACCCAATTTCCTGGCTGGTAGTCGTGTGTTGGCAGGGGAGGTCCAGTCTCATATATGGCCTTTAATCAGGGCCATACTTCCTTTTGAGTTCTAATTAAGGATTGGAAAGACTCATGTAAATGTTGGTTGTTAAATTCATCAAGTAATTCCTCCTTTAAGTCAGGCAGAATTGGAGGTGTCCTCCCAAATATGATTTCATATGGAGTTAATCCCATCATATAAGGAGTATTTCTTACCCTATAGAGGGCGAAGGGGAAGAGAGACACCTAGTCCCTGCCAGTTCCTATGGTTAATTTTGTAAGAGTCTCTTTTAGAGTCCTGTTCATACTCGCTACCTGCCCTGAACTTTGGTGTCTATAAGCACAATGTAATTTCCAGTTTGCCCCCAATATTTTGATTACTTCTTGTGTTACCTGAGAAATGAAAGCTGGTCCATTATCTGAGCTCAAAAGAACAGGCACCCCATACCTCGGTAGGATGTCTTCTAAGATCTTCTTTGTTACCACCTATGCTCTCTCATGTTTGTTAGGAAAAGCTTCTGTCCAACCTGAAAAAGTATCTACAAAAACTAAAATTTGGGCTGGAGAGATGGCTTAGCAGTTAAGGTGCCTGTCTCCTAAGCCTAAGAATGCTGGTTCCAATCTCCAGCGGTTCTAATCTTCAGGTCCCACGTTTAGCCAGATGCAAAGTGACGCAAGGGCACAATGCCACACTTGGCCACAAGGATCTGGATTTCGTTCGCAGCAGCTGAGAGGCTGCTGGCGCACCCATCTCTATCTGTCTTCCTCTCCCTCTCTCTCTGTCTCTCTCTGTGACTCTCTCCAAAAAAAAAAAAAATTACCATATTTACCAGGCTTTACCTCTGTAAAGTCTAATTCCCAATGTGTTCCAGGTTTGGAGCCTCTTAGATGACTTCCAAGTCCTTTAGAATGTTAATTGTCTGCATTTGTCACCTTGCAACTTAAACATTTATTGGCAATTTCTTTAATTTTAGACCTTAGATTGAGCACCTTGAGGTGACTATGCCTTATTAGTTCCTCAATCTGCTTTGTCCCCAAATGGCTAGCCTGATACAGGTGTTGTAGGAGCTGCTTAGCAAGGTGGGAAGGAAGAATTAATTTATCATCTCTGGCACAGATCCAGCCTCCGTCCTCTTCTTGAGTCATAGGAATTTTATTGATCAGTTTAAAGTCCTCTGTGGAATATCTGGGAGTGTCAGGTAGGATAGGAGGCCCTGGGTCTGGGAGTACAGTCAGTACTGTCTCAGTGTCCATTGCAATTTTCTTTGCAATCTCATCTGCTTTTTGATTTCCCCTGGCCACTGGAGTGTCAATTTTCTGGTGACCAGGACAGTGTAAAATAGCCAGCTTAGAAGGCAGCCATAAGGCTGCCAATAAGTTTAAGATCTGTTCTTTACTTTTAATAGTCCTTTCTTCTGCCATAAGAAGGCCTCTTTCTTGGTAAATGGCCCAATGTACATGAGCAGTCACAAAGGCATAGCGGCTGTCTGTATACACATTTAGCTTTTTGCTTCCACTCAGTTGCAAAGCCTTTGTCAGAGCAAAAAGTTCTGCCCATTGTGCAGAAGTTCCTCTAGGTAATGCTGCTGCCCAGACAGTTTCTGTTTCAGTCACCTCAGCCATCCCTGCGTACCTTTCTCCATCCTTCATGAAGCTGCTGCCACCCATGTACCAAGTGACCTCAGCATCTGGCAGAGGTTGATCAGTGAGGTCCTCTCTGATGTTGTAGACCCAGCTCAGGATGTCAGCACAGTTGTGGAGGGGTCCCTCCAAGTCAGGATCTGGTAACAAGGTAGCGGGGTTTAAGGCTGCGCTTGGGAAGAATTGTATCTGCGGCAGGTTTGAAAGTAGGCTTTGGTAATGAGTTATGCAGGCATTGCTCGTCCATCGATCAGACGGTTGCTTGAGGACCCCCTCTATAGCATGGGGGGGGGGTAATCACCTGACGTTCTTGTCCTAATGTGAACTTATTTGCATCTTTTACTAATTGGCCTGTTGCTGCTATTATTCTTAGACATGGTGGCCATCCAGCCACTACTGGATCTAAATTCTTTGATAGATAGGCAATTGGCTGGTTCCAAGGCCCCAAGGTCTGAGTTAGAACTCCTTTGCCTATTCCTTTCCTTTTGTCCACATAGAGGCAGAAGGGCTTGTTAATGTCAGGTGGCCCCAATGCTGGAGCAGTCAATAAAGCTTGTTTTATTTCATTGAATGCCTGATCCTGGATTGGGGACCATTGGAAGTAACTTCCTTCTTTGGTTAGTTCATATAGAGGCTTAACTTTTTCAGCAAACCTGGGGATCCACAAGCGGCAAAACCCGGTGGATACCAAGAACTCACGTACTGCTCTGCAAGTGGTGGGAGTTGGTATACTTAGCACAGTCTCTTTCCTAGCTTGAGATAGCCATCTCTGTCCATCCTTAAGAATATATCCCAGGTATGTTACTTCTCTTAAACAAATTTGGGCCTTTTTGGCAGAAGCATGGTACCTCAAGTCTCCCAAAGTTGTTAATAGGTCCTCTGTGCCTGTTTGACAAGCCTGCACTGTGTCTGAAGCTATTAATATATCATCAATATATTGTAACAAAGTCAACTGTGGGATTAGTTGACCTTACTCACCCAGATCTTCATGGAGGGCCTCATCAAACAGGGTAGGCGAGTTCTTGAATCCTTGGGGTAACCATGTCCTAGTCAATTATCCATTAAATCCTTGTTCTGGGTCATGCCATCCAAAGTCAAACAGTGGCTGGCTTTGTGCTGCCAGCAGCAGACTAAAGAAAGCATCTTTTAAGTCCAAAACTGTACACCAGACTCTAGATGGAGGCAGAGAACTCAAAAGAGTGTAAGGGTTTGGCACTGTCGAGTGGATGTCCATCACCCACTTATTTATTTCCCTTAGGTCCTGGACTGGTCAGTAATCTCCAGTATGTGGTTTCTTTACCAGCAGGAGCAGAGTGTTCCATGGGGAATGGCAGAGGACAAGTACCCCAATGTCTCGGAGTTGCCTGATATGGGGGGTTATTACTATATGGGCTTCTTGTGACATAGGGTATTGTCTCACCCTGATGGGGGTTGTCCCAGGCTTTAATTCCACCCAAACGGGTGGGTGATGTGAGGCCAGCCCCATGCCTCCAGTTTCTGCCCAGGCTCTGGGAAACTTTTGTAACCACTCAGCAATGTCCATCATTGGCCCTGATTGTTGATGGACTCTATATTCATCTTCTAATTGCATGGTTAGTATCTGTATTGTGTGTCCATCTTTATCAGTAAGATGAGGCCTATCTGGGTCAAAAGAGATTTGAGCTCCCATCTTGGTAAGTAAGTCTCTCCCCAAAAGGGGGTAGGAGCATTCAGGTATGACCATGAAGGAGTGGGATACCCAGCCCATGCCAAGGTCTACTGTTCTTTGGGTAGTCCATGAGTACTGATTCATACCTGTGGCCCTCTGTACCCAAGACTTTTTGTCTGAAAGTTTTTCTTGAGGTTTTGTTAGCACTGAATGTTGTGCTCGAGTATCCACCAGAAAATTAACTGGTGTCCCCTCCACTCTTAAGGTTACCCTGGGCTCAGAGAGGGGGTCTGAACCCCGTCCTCCCTATTCAGCAAAGTCCTCTAATTCCAGAACTCGTACTCACCAGTTCTGGTTGACTGCCTCTCTGAGGGGGCTTTTGGGGGCAGTTCTTGATCCAATGTCCTATTTCCTTGCAATAATCACATTGGTTGATTGGAGTTAGGGTTTGTCCCATGGAGGTCCCCTCTTACCTTGTTCCCCTGCTAGCTTCTTGTATTGTTGGCATTGAGTTTCAGGGGATTCTGTGATGGCTGCCAAAAGAATCCTGGCCAGACTGCAGGTATTCTTTTCATTGGCTGAAGCAATAGCTCTAGCTTGGCATTCTTCAGGGCTCTCTCTGTTGCTGTATACTCTCTCTGCCAATGCCACTAACTCCTGCAAGCTTTTATATGCTAATCTTTCTAGTTTTTGAATCTTTCTTCTAATGTCAGGGGCTGCCTGGTTAGCAAAACTAAGATTAACTCCTGTTTTATTCTCTGGGAGCTCTGGATCCATGGGAGTATATGTATGGTATGCTTCCATAAGTCTTTCTAAAAACGTGGCAGGGGTTTCATCCTTTCCCTGCTGAACATCACTAACCTTGGCCAAATTAGTAGGTCACCTAGTGGTGGCTCTGAGACACCCTGATGGTTTGATTCAGGTGTCCCCCATAAACTTAAGTGTTCTGAATGCTAGTCTTCCCAGCTGATGGCAATTGGAAATTAAAGCCTCCTGGAGGCAGTGTATTGTTGGGGGCGAGCTTATGGGCATTATAGACAGCTTTCCCTTGCCAGTGTTTGGCATACTCTCTGGTTGCTGTTGTCCACCTTATGTGGACCAGAGGGTGATGTCCACCCTCTGCTCATGCCATCATTGTTCCTGCCATCATGGAGCTTCCCCCTCGAGCCTGTAAGCCAAAATAAACCTCTTTTTTCCCACAATCTGCTTTTAGTTGGGTGATTTCTGCAACACCCCCCATTAGAGTCTGGTGGTAAACCTGGAGTCTCTCCTTACCTTCTGCTGTGTTGAAATCCCAATCAGATCTAATTAATGGGAAAAAGACATCAATGAGAGCCTGGTTGTTTGTAGGATTTCCGTCGGCGCCTGGGACCAATTTCTGGTCTTCTGTCAGGATTCTCTCTCTCTCCTCTGTAGTAAAGAGAATCTGCAAAAGCTGCTGACAATCATCCCAAGTTAGTAAGTGAGTGAAAATGATAGAATCTAAAAGATGATTAATCCCTGTGGTTTCTCAGAAAACTTAGGAGTTTGCATTTTCCAGTTATAGAGATCACTAGTGGCAAATGGCCAATAGTGGTGGGGCTTGTTGCCTGCTGGATCTGGGGGTCCTGTAACCCTGAGAGGGAGCACAATACTTTCTGGGTCTGGGGCCTTGTTCCTAGGGGCCCTGCTATGGGTATGAGGGAGACTCTGCAATGTAAGAGGCTGTGGTGCCAGCAGTGGACTCTGGGGATCTTGTCCAGCAGGATGTGGTAAATTTAAAGATGGAGGGGGATAAGGTGGGGGGGGGGGTATTTCTTCCTGTTGTGAATCTTGTAAGACAGGTTAGAGGGGAGCAGTAGGTAGGGAAGGGGATGGATTGGGGTCAGGAGGGGGTCCATCCTCTCACTTGACTGCCAGGATGGCTGTAGCCTCATGCTGTGGAGAAAGAAAAGGTTTTAGCCAGGTGGGGGGTCCTCGACTAGGTCACGCCAGACCAGAACATATGGTATGTGATCTGCATGCCCTTTTCCAGAGGAGGAGTTTTGGAAAATATTTTCCTGTACCCACCATATGATAGGCAGGTGAAAGGTCCCTTCAGGTGACCAGCCTACATTGAAAGTAGGCCATTCAGTCCTACAGAGAGTGATAAATCTGCCCTTCCTGACATCTACACTTAGGTTAGAAGCCCTTTCTTTAACATCTTTGAAACAGTCCATCAAAAGAGAGAGGAGTCTTCTGCATCTGCCCCATCTGTCCTGTCACACAGATAACAAGCCCAACAAAGAACAGGAGGAAAAGACAACAGACAAGTTCAGCTGGCCAGCAAATACAAAACTGAAAGTGGGACAGCAGAAAACTGCCGCTCCGTGGAAGCTACCCACGCTGTCCTTCCAAATCCAGGAGGGGAAGGGATTCCCCTCTAGGTGGGCCTGGGACACCCAAGACCCACCATCCAGGCAAAATGGTTGCCAGGGGCACATCCACCTAACCACAAACTGAATTCAGAATACTAAAGGGAATCTGAGAGACTGAGAGACAAAAGAAGACAACAATCAAACACTTACCAGCCTGTACTCTTAGCTCCACTTTTTGGTGGTCCTCGGGGGGGGGGGGTCTCTGAGGGGATCCCGGACAAGCCCCCAAATGATGTGCCCAGTTCACGGCACTGCCAGTGACCACCAAGGAGGACCAGACACGTATGCAAAGGCAAAGAGCTTTATTGCGGGCTTAAGCTCAGACTCTTGACTTCACCAACACAGTGGATCCATGCAAGAGCCCCAAGAAGCAGAAGAGCAGGCTTTTTATTGTGGGTTTTACAAGCTTAGGTGAATTCCAGGTTGGCACACATTTGATTGGTTAAATTGAACAGTTACTGTACTTTGATTGGTCTTAGAGTTTAGGTGGCTAGGTCTAGGGGAGTTCTTAATGTTATTGGCTAAGCAAGCAGCAGTTATATTTGAACATCTCATTGGGCCATCTGGCCCTGCACCACAAATGTACTGACCCATACAGATGCTGCTAGCTTGTGATAGCAACTTTGAGCAACTTTGTGGTTTTTCCAGTAACTGTTTACCCTGTTTTAGATTCCAGGAACCTGAACCTGAGGCCTGCAGAGTGACTGAGGCCTGTGATGGTGTCATTTTGGCTCTTGGGTCTTTCACAGGCAATCTAGCCTGGGGAGGAATGCTGCAGTGTGTAACAAGACACCCTGTGTTAAATAAACAAGGTGCAAAGTGAGGACTTACACCCCAAATTGAAATTTTCCTCTGACCTCCACATGTACACCCTGGCATGCACACATCTGCATGTGTTCACACACAGACACACACACACAGAGAGAGAGAGAGAAGAAAAATCCAAGCTGGCACACTTGTTCTATTACACCATGAAGACCTTCTGTCAGGTCATAATGCATCAAGAAGGTCTTCACCAGATGCCAAGCATAGGTGCCATGCTTTTGGACTTCTCAGTTTCTAGTATGATAAGCTAAATAAACCTCCATTCATGATGAACTATTTGGTATCAAGTATTTTGTTATACTAGCAGAAAATAGACCAAACCATCATATACAGGAGAGCAGAAAGCAGAGAGAAAAGGGAACTGACCAGGTCATGAACAGTTCAACCATCTTTAAGGCATCTTCCTCTGAAATTCAAGGATTAAAAAGAAGGTAGAATGGCATGGAGAAAGACAGGTGTCATCTTTTTGGGATTCTTTATGAGTTAAAGTGAACATTTCAAATCTTTTTAAATTTTTTATTATTGGGTGTGAATGATGCTCATCCTGACTGCCTGACCTGCAGACAGAGAGGCCTGATCCTGAACAGCACACAACAGGGTTTCCAGTGGCTGTGGCTTGAAGTCTAACCACTCTTGCAGCCTCCTTCCTGCAGACAGTAGCTTCACCTTCTACAGATGCCTTATGACCTGACCCACTGCTTTTATATTTCTGACCAAATGATTATGTTATGGAGAATGGGAGTCTGGGCCAGCATAAATAAATGACACCAAAAATAAGTAGATGAGAGAATCAAATGAAGATGAACATGAGAAATTCTGGTTCAATATGGTTTCCATATGGTAATGTTTTATAAGTAATTTTCCCCACTTGATTTGTCTTTTATAAAATCCCATAGAAAAGTGTTTATGATACAACCATTTAATATATGTAAAAACTGTAAAGAATATGTATAAATATTTTATATAAATATAAGAGCATGTAGGAGCCAACATATTAAAAAATTGTTTAAAAAACTAAAAAAAATTTTATTGACAACTTCCATAATTATAGACAATAAACCATGATAATTCCCAATCCTCCCTTCACAAGTCCACTCTCCATCATATATCCTCCCTGTATTAATCAGTCTCTATTTTATTTTGGTGTCATCATCTTTTCTTCCTATTATGAGGCTCTTGTGTAGGCAGTACCAAGCACTGCAAGGTCATGTGTATCCAGGCCATTTTGTGTCTAGAAGAGTGTGTTGTAAGGAGCCCTATCCTTCTTTTGGCTTTAACATTCTTCCCACCACCTCTTCTGCAATGGATCCTGAGCCTTGGAAGGTGTGATAGAGATGTTTCAGTGCTGAACGCTCCTCTGTCCCTTTTCCCAGTACTGTGGTTCCTTTTGAGTCATCCCAGAGGTCACTGCCATCTGAAAAGAGAAGTCTCTCTAACCAAGCATGAAAGTGGCATCAATATATTGGTATGAACATTAAGAAAAGTGCTTACAAGGCAGTATGGTGAATGTAATATATGCATTTAGCCAGACTCCAGCAGGAGTTACACCCCTAGGGCTCATGACTTCCCCCATTAAATGTCTTCAGTATCAGGCATATAGTCCCTCCCATGTAGTGGGCCTCCATTCCAATTAGAGAGCAGCTGGTTTCCCCTGTAACAGATATGCCTCTGTTGCACCCATTGGTTCATTTGACCTGGCTGGCCCAACTTAAGGCTTGCAGTGTCCACTGTTGTTTATCTCTACTGATGACTTCTCTCTCTCCCATGGAGCTGCATGCAGCATAACTTTTTCCAGATTTCTGTTAGCTGGTATGCAAGGAGGAGGTTTTCAGCTTAGCTCCAGCAAGATTTCTCATGACCTTGTGGCCCAAGCATGTGGAGTCTTCAGCAATAGGGTCTTACCATCTATTTCTGGTGGGAAACTAAGAGCCTTTGCAATGGCCTGTAATGTTTTGGTGTCATCAGGGACCTCCCTGGCCAACAACTCACTGGAAGGCATCACATCTCTGGCATTAGAATTTTTCTAATAACAATCTATGGCTCTGGGTGTGCCATTATCCAAAAAAATAGTTTTCCATATGACTTATTCATACCCTCTTAGATTTTTATTAACCCTCCCCCACCCTTCCTTTAATCAATCTCTTCCCCTGACCTTACTTAGGCCTTTCCACTCTGAGTAATCTGTTGTCTACTTACATATATATAATACCATCCCCTTAAGTCCTCCTCTCTCCTCCCTCCCCTATAGCCCCTTTCTAGCTTATTGTCCTCTGCTACTGAGTTTTATTCCAAGTTGCAGACAAATCCAAACACTTGTAGCTAGGAACCAGATATGAGAGAGAATATGTGGTGCTTGGCTTTCTGGACCTGGGTTACCTCACTAAATCCTTTCCAGGTCCATCCATCTCCCTGCAAGTTTTATAATTTCATTTCTCTTTACATCTGAATAGAACTCCATTGTATATTTCAACTCTTGCATTGAAACTAGCCTGTATTCCTTTCTTCTTTCTCTGCTTGGTGAACATTAAAGGCTCAAAAAGTTTTCTATTTTCATGTTATCTTAGAACAACCTCAAGAAACACACATTTGCAAGACCACTGAAAGCCTATATGTGGGGGTGGCTGGGATTTGTGTTTTACATGTTAGTAAGTTCTGCTACAGGTAAAATTTCAAAATAGAAAATGAGCCTCTAAGTCACTGTCCCAAGGCTCCTTGTGTATAACCAGCAGACATCTATGCTTTCCTAAGGCTTTGTTTCCTTGCCTGAGGAGAATCCCTGAGGCAGAACCTCTTGCCCACTACAAGCTGTTTACAAGTGTTGAGTGATGCCATAGACCTCTGCTCTAGTGAATATGGCACCATCTAGCCCTGTGAGCCGAGGTAATGATCCTTGGCTGCTCCTTAGAGGGGCTGAGCAGTAACAAAGCCCGTGCTATATGCTTCTCTCTTTTCCCCTTCCATGCCTGAACATTTGCAGATGGAAGAAGGAGAGAAAACCAGAGGAAAAATACATATTGCTGTGTTCTCTCCCTCAAAGCTGGTGGCACAGAGCTAGTATGGTCCTAAGGAACACTCAGCACTGCATTAAGGTGAGTTTGACCTGAGAAATACTGTTTACCAGGACTGATTGTCTCAGAATGACTTGGCTGTGACCTTCTAGGAAGAACACAGGACAAGAAACACTCCCCATGGGATAGAAGGACAACCTAACTCTTGATATCCAATGATATCACTTGACAAGAGGGCTGTGGGAAGCCAGACCTTAGGACCTATGGCTTCCATACTCTAGTATACAATATGTTGGAGTGTGGGCAAGGATTAAGCAAACCATGCCAAGGAGGCACATAATGCAAGCAACAGAACTTTCAAGGGTGTGTTGTTAGACAAATGCCAAGGGCAGGAGAGTAGCATTCCATTCCCCTGGACCCTAGGCTTGGATAAAAGACAGTTCACCTACCACATCAGCTAGGAGATGTAGAGTTTCCTGGAGAGGCCACAAACCCCTTGCCAATGACCCTGCCACTCTAGACTATTATTAGGAAACCTTTACTGAGAACTCATGGGGATCTTTACCCGTTGGGTCATTCCACTGTCATTGTAGCCTTAGTGGGAGAGACACACAGTTTGTGGGACTAAGAGAGCCAGCCAAAGCTGCTTCACACACATCCTGTCATGTCTGAATCCATGTCTTAGTCTGTGGTTGAGTCTTGTTGTCCCCAGTATGCATTCTTTTGCCCCCAGAAAGGAACCTGCATATCTTCCCATTAATGGGAAAGCAGAAGATTTGAGATCCCTAATCCATTCCCTAATGACCTATGACCTAGCAAAGTATTCCAACCCTGTTGAAGGGCTAGTCACATACATACACTTAGGAGAGTATATATTAAAGACTACATATTGAAAGAAAATATCTGGGTGTATATATTGTGCATATATATCTTAGAGAATTCAGAAAAACAGATATTTCAAAAGAAAAATGGATAACAAACTTGAATAAATAATTCACAGAAGAGAATATCTAAATTGCAGTAAGTACATGAAAATGTTTTATTGTTAAAGAAAATGCAAGTTAAAACTACAACGAGATATCATTATACACTCATCGGAGAAGTTAAAATTAAAATGACTAATAATGGAGCTGGAAAGATGTCTTAGTGCTTACGGTGCTTGCCTGAAAAGCCAAAGGACCCATGTTCTATTCTCCTGATCCCACATAAGCCAGACCACAAGGTGACACATGCACAAGGTTGCACCTGTGCACAATGCATCTGGAGTTCAACTTCAGTGTCTGGGGGCCCTGGTGTGCCATTTCTCTTTCTCTCTCTCTCTCTCTCTCTCTCTCTCTCTCTCTCAAAAAAAAAAAGCCTAAAAACAAAATTTTCACAAAGCTGTAGAGTAACAGGAACTCTACATCCTGCTGGTAGTTCTAAATGGTCGGCTCAGTATGCAAGACTTTTGGGCAGTACATACATACACACACACATATAATTTCTATATCCTCTATGACTCAGCAACCTCCCTGTTAAAATTCATACCAAGATTCACATTAGAATGCCAGATGTTAGGATGATTTGTAACAAAGACTGAAAACAAGCCAATGTCCATTACCAATGAAATGAATACATTGTTATGTTTTCATATAGTGAAAACTAATAAAGTATAGCTACATGGCACAAAATGGATGAACTCTCAACCATCCACCTTTAAGCATGATCTTTAACAAAAGAAAGTAAACACAAAAACATGTACCTGTGAAATTCCATTTATATAAAATTTACAAATGGACAAACTACTAGTCTTTGCAGATACACAATAAAGCTATTAGGGTTTTCAAAGAGAAATAATACTGATGACCTTGGAGGCAGTGGGTGAGGAGAAGGCATTGGAGCTCTTGCAAAAAGAGGAAGCTGGTATGGTATGTTAATGTTCTGTTTACTTGACTGGAGTTGGTAGACATAGAGGAGTTTGGTTTATGATTGTTCGTTGACCTATACACTTTTGCTCTCTGAATCATTCTATTAGTGTGTGTGTGTGTGTGTGTGTGTGTGTGTGTGTGTGTGTTAAAGAATAAAAACAGTGTTTTTATCTGACTGTGTGTGTACTGATCTCATTAGGATAGACTGGCTGTCCAGTGAAACCCAGTAATCCACCTGCCTCTGTCTCCCCCAAACTGGGATTGCAAGCATGTGCCACCAAATCTGGCTTTATGTGTTGGAGCGGGCAGGTTCTGGGAAGAAACTCAGGCCCTCATAATCAAAAGGAAAGAACATTGCTCTCTGAGCTATCTCCCCAGCCCAATGACAGTAACTTTTAAAAAGTGACCTTTACAGCCAAGTATGGTGGCACACGCTTTTAATCTCAGCACTCAGGAGACAGAGGTAGGAGGATCGCTGTGACTTAGAGGTCAACTTAGGACTACAGAGTGAGCTACAGTACTTTGAAGATTTAGCCTGAATGGACATCCGCAGGTCCTTCCTCATAGTAACCACTGGCTTTGGGCTGAGAACTCTCTTGGAGCTACTAACTCCTGCTGAATACCTACATTGGACCTGTACTTGGTTTGTCTCTCTTAGAGCATAGTGACCCTAGTGCTACAAAAGGGAATGTTCCAGGAGACAAAGATGAACCTGGCTTGCTTTTATTATCCAGCCCTGGAAATCATACCATAACATTTGGTCAAACTTGTCACCAATCTGCAAAGTGGCCTGCTCTGTGGGAGGGAGCACATTCCTAGTACTGAAAACCTTATCAAAAGCCTATGGCAGGGGAGATCATGAGCTTTAGTAGTTACATACATCAATTTCTCCCTAAATTAATAATGCTTATTCCATTTAAACTATGCTGACTTGATTCTCCATTGGAGAATCTGTTCTTTTTCAGAAGGCAGTGAGACCAGAGGAGATAAACTACCCCTCACACTTCAGTGAGATGAGCAAGGGTGCTGCTTCCATGCTGTACCTGATAATCTGCACCAGAGCGTAAGAGACAGACCCTGAGGATACTCAACACCTACCAAAGCAGAGATCTAGAGGCTCCTAAGAGTTCATCACTGAAGTAGACTTAAAACTCACCCACCGCAGCTCAGAGAATTATGCAGAAGAGGGAGCAGAAAGATTTTAAGAGCCACAGGTTGAGACATCATGCCCAGAGGCATTCCCTCCCTTAAAAAATAACTGACTACCTCTCCCACAGTGCATAAACCAAAACCCCACTGGTAATATCTGCAATCCCACTGAGGAGCATCCCCAACAGAATGGGTGCAGGGACAAGGAAAAAGAGGGTACCAACACATAATGTATCCATACAAAACATGCTCTCAATATTAATAATGATATAGTAAACATTAAAAAGATTCTAACCCAACAAATGTCAGTGAGGATGTGGGGTAAGAGGAACCCTCATCAACTGTTGGTGGGAATGTAAACTTGTACAACCACTATGGGAATCCATAAGAGATTCCTGAAAATGATGACTATAGAGGTACCAACAGACCCAGTTATTCCCTTACTGGGCATTTATCCTAAATGCTCCATGTTTCACTACAGAGATATTTGCTCAACCATGTTTATAGCTGCTCAATTCATTATAGCTAAGAACTGGAATCAGCCCAAGTGCCCATCATTGGATGAATGGATAATGAACTTGTGGTACATTTACACAATGGAATTCTACTCAGCAATAAGAAAAGATAATAAATTAAAATTTGTAGAAAAATGGACAGACTTGGAACAGATCATGCTCAGGGAACTCACACATGGTCTCATTTATCTGCAGTTCCTAACATGGACCAGCTTGGGTTGTTGTCATACCTAATAGACAACTCAAGGCCCAGACAATATGGATGGAAGGGTTTGAGGGGAGTGGAAAGTCAGGATGAGGAAAAACAAACACAAAACTGAATCCAAACTGAACTGGTACCATAGAAACATTTATCCTTGGAGATAAACTAAAAGATATAGCCCTCAACAGAAGTAAAGGGGAGCACCCAAAAAGAAGGGCCCTGGAGAAGGTGGAATGAAGCCTGAGCTTATTTTTGTCTCTGGCCTGTAACTCCAAGTACCAGAAATTGGTTGCCACCCAAAATGAGCTGTGGATCAGAGAGATTTATGAGGTCCCAAAAACAAGAAGGTTTTCTGTCAAAGCACTTGATTACCTGCCTGAGGCAAAAGGAGAGACCCTATTGCTGAAGACACAATATGCTGCTGACACAGAGCATGGAGAGACCCAAACAGCCTATCTAGTGCTGGAAAGTGCTACATGAGCTACTGGGGGAAAGTGGACAACAACAATCTGAGCAACTAGAGGTCTAAGCTACTCAGAAGCAAACACCATGACACAATGTAAACACCAGTGCAATAGTGGTATACAGGCTTGGTGGGTAACCAATAGCTTTCTGATTGGCTAAGGGATCCACTCAGTGCAAAGGAAGCCACATCTGGAATTGGGAACCAGAGAAGAATCCTCTAGAGACAAAGATTATGTTCTCCAGTGTGAAACTCTCACTAGTCTTTGGCTAAGAGCGGGGTTACATACATCAAATTCTCCTTAAATTAATAATTCTTATCCTATTTAAACTATGCTGACTTCACTCTCTGTTGGAGAATCTGTTCTTCTTTTTCACAAGGTAGCAAGACTTGAGGAGATAAATTACCCTTTGCACTTCAGCCAAGCACAGCTGAAACTCCAGAGGGATTGGGGAGACCAGCAGGAGTGATGCTGATAATCAGTGCTAGGGTAAAGGAGACAGACCCTGAGGACACTCAACACCTACCAAAGCAGAGGCTCCTAAGAGCTCATCACTGAAGTAGACTTAATACTTACCCACCAGGGCTCAGGGAATTTTGCAGAACAGGGGATGGAAGATTATAAGATACAAAGGTTGAGACATTATACCCAGAGGCATTCCCTGCCTCCCCCGCTGCCAAAAAAAAAAAAAAAAAAAAACTGCTGCTCCCACAATGCATAACCCATAAGGAATAACTGCAACCCCACTGAGGAGGGTCCCTAGCAGAATGGGGGCAGAGACAAGGAAAAGAGGGTACCAACACATGATGTATCCATATAAAATATGTTGTTAATAATAATAATGAAAATTTAAAAATTGAGGGCTCTTTGACTAAAGGGCTTAGGGTGTTGATGCAAGCATTTAGTGAGTGCCTAATATTTCATGGTGTTGTAGTGACCTTCTCACTGACAGGACAAAATACCTGATCAGAAGCAGTTTATGGAAGGAAAGGATTTATTCTGGCTTACAGTTCTGAGGGTAAGCTTCATCATGTCAGAGAAAGCATGGCAGGAACAGACAGCCAGACATCACATCTCCATAGCAAGGAGGAGGTAGAGAGTAAGCTGCTGAGTGGGGCAAGTAGGGCTGTGCTATAACCTCCAAGGCCCACCCCCAGCAGCACACCTCCTCCATCAAGGCTCCACCAGCTGGGTATTAAGTATGAGGCTTATGGTGGTTTGATTCAGATGTACCCCATAAACTTAGGTGTTCTGAATGCTAAGTTTCCAGCTGATGGAGATTTGGGATGTAACGCCTCTTGGAGGCAGTGTATTGTCTGGGGTGGGCTTATAGGTATTATAACCAGTTTCCCTTTGCCAGTGTTTAGCACACTCTCCTGTTGCTGTTGTCCACTTTATGTTTGGCTTGTAAGGACACCCAGCTTCAACAGACCATCCTGCTGTATCTGCAATATCCCTTTGGTTCTGGATGTTTCCAGCCCTGTCAAGTACTGTCTAGTGACTTGTTTTCTCACTGTGGCCACTTTGGCACAGTGACTTTCAACTGAGATTTCATTAGATTCTGTCCTCATGTACAATATGTTCATACTTGTACATCAGGAAACAATTTAGGATCCTGGTTACTGATGTGGGTAGAATGTGGATGGGCCAAAAGTTACTAGTGGGACTGGAGCACAAGTGGATTGAATGTGATGGTTCAGTACTGTGTTGATAGGAAATTAGACTGCCGAAGACATAGACCTCTTCCAAATTTGTAGAAAGCAGCAATGCCAGTATAGGAAGGAGAACTGACACATATGCCTAGTAAGGGAGGTGAAATAACATGGGACCCAGGGGCAATTTTAGGGATGCATGCCATTTTTAAAGTGATAAGTCTTACAGACAGAGTTTGGCTACACTCTCCCACTGTGGCTTTATGAACTCAATCCATGGACAAGTCCTTCAAACAAGAAGACAGCTTTGCTTCTCAAGTGGCCACTGAGCTCAGGGTTCTCGGTTCATTCTCTCATGGGAATTGGGTCCCCAAAGTAAACTTGAATGTCCATTTTTTTCATATGACAACCAATGCTATATATACAGGGTAGTTTCATAAGGTGCTCAAAATAAATCCCATACAATGGGTCAAAACTGAGCCAAATAAAACAGGTATTTAATTTTTTGACAAACTTATCAAAAATCCAGCAATAGCATTCAGTTCTCCTGAACCCACCTCATGACCTGTAGCTCAGTCCATCACTCACAAACCATAGTTGGCAGCAGAATTGCACAATAGGAAGGTCACATGGATCTGACATCTGTCCTTTAAAAGATACAGACCTTGGAAATAATTTAAAGTACAAAGGAGGAAGAGAGTCCTGAGGGAACAGCCAGGGACGTATTAATCAAATTACATCAAGGTGACAAACACATTTACCTTGATATATGCATAATATAAATGCACAATGCCTTATTTCACTTTTTGAACTTTGTTCACTGTGTCCTGTGGATGGTTGCTGATATCATCGTGCCTTTGACTTCATTCTTCAAAAACAGGACTCTGTCTCAAAAATGTTATTTAAAAACATAACCAAAATGAAATAAGACAGGTGATAGAATACAGGAACCTATGTGTTCTCACTCATATGGAAAAGCCAAAAACTGATATCTTGGAAGTACAATGTAGATTGGTGGTTACTAGAGACTTTGGGAGGTGTGGAAAAGAGAGAGAGAGAGAGAGGGGTGATTGGATATAAGAATACAATTAAGAGAAAGTTCTGGAGTACTGTAAACCAGTAGAGTGGATATAGTTAACAATAATTTATGGTAGTTTTCAAGATAGTAAAAAAAAAAGGATTTTGACCACTCCCAACACAAAACAATGATAAATATTTTAGAGAATGTACATGCTAATTACTTTGACTTGATCATAACATATTATGTAAAAGTACCAAAACCACACACTATGCCCCAGAAGTATATAAAGTATATTTATACAGCAATTAATTTTTAAAATTAACAAGGTGATTCTACCTGTTTTTTACCAACATGGAGAACATAAGTTTGGGCTCAGAAAAAAAGTAAGACTGACCCCTATTAACCACTCTTCTTTGTTCCTCAGTCAAAAGGCTCTTGAAGGGAGGCATATGAACTTTAGAAGCATTCTCTTTGAAGGTTAAAGGAAGTGGAATAGTCCTGGCTGGAATCCATGAGCATGTGTATTACTGGAAGTGCTGGCAGAGACCCTGTATCAGGGGAGGAAATCTCGTCATGGTAAGATGGTCCCAGCAATTAAGAACGAAAGGTTCATAACGGGAAGATTCAAGTTAAAGATAGTCTTTGTCAGGAACACCTGATTAAAGATTTGCAGAAGAAGGATTATAAAGCAGGGGTGGATAGAGAACAGGAAGCAGAGAAATCCTAGTTACTGTTGTAATATAGAGCAATGGGGAGCCAGCACAAGGCCAAAAGCTCACACAGAGGGATTTGGGGAGAAGCTAGTCAACGGATGTGAACTTTCACTTAGAGAAGAGGAAACATTTTGCCATCAGTTGTAAGACATGGTGACTGTGGTTACTGACAATTATATGCTTGCAAGTTGCTAAGATCACAGAGTTTAAGCATCCTCACCCTAGACAATAAATATGAGGCAATGCATATGTTAATTAGCTTGATTTAGCCATTCTAAAACATGTATCAAAACATACAGGCAGGGCTAAAGAAACGGCTTACCTGTTAAAAGCACTTGCTTGCAAAGCTTATTAACCTAGGTTTAATTTCCCAGGACCCACATACAAGGTGGCACATGAGTCTGGAGTTTATTTCCATCATCAAGAGGTCCTGGCATTCCTCTACTCCATACACACACACACCCCACAAGTCTAAGATATATAGTCCATCTTCCATACATGAATGCACACTTGCTTAAGCAGGTGTGTTCTCGCACTTGTATTTATTTTTTATTGCCAACTTCCTTAATTGTAGACAATATCCCATGGTACTTCCCTCCCCCCCCCACTTTCCCCTTTGAACTCCACTCTCCATCTTATCCCCTCCCCTCTCAATCAGTCTCTCTTTTATTTTGATGTCATGACCTTTTCCTCCTATTATAATGGTCTTGTGTAGGTAGTGTCAGGCACTGTAAGGTCATGGATATCCAGGCCATTTTGTGTCTGGAGGAGCACATTATATGGACTCCTACCTTTCCTTTGGCTCTTACATTCTTTCCACCCCCTCTTCTGCAATGGACCCTGAGCCTTGGAAGGTTTGTTAGAGATGTTTCAGTGTTGAGCACTCCTCTGTCCCTTCTTCTCAGCACCATGGTTCCTTCTGAGTCATCCCAAGGTCACCACCATCTGAAAAGAGAAGATTTTTTAACCAAAAGTGAGAGTAGTATTAATATATGGACATGGACCTTAGGAGAAGTGCTTACTGGGCAGTCACAGGCAGATGTTATACCCTTAGGGCTCATGACTATTGCTGTTTTAGGTTTTCAGTATCAGGGATGTATTCCCTCCCATGGAGCGGGCCTCCAGTCAAATTAGAGAGCGGTTGGTTTCCCCCATAACAGACATGCCACTATTGCACCCGTTGGCTCATTTGGCCTGGCTGGCCAAATTTAAAGCTTGCAATGTTCATTGTTGAGTACCTTCACTGGTGTTTTCTCTCTCCCATTGAACTGCACGCAGCGTAGCTGTTTTGGTCTTTCTGTCAGCTGGTCCACATGGAGGAGGCTTTCAGCTCAGCTCCAGCAGGATTTCTCAGTGACCTTGCAGCCCAAGTATGTGGAATCTTCAGCAATAGGATCTACCATCTATTCCTGTTGGGAAACCAAGGACCTTTGCAATAGCCTATAATGTTTTGGGGGTATCTGTGACCTCCCTGGCCAACAACTATCCCATCCCTCACACTGAAAGTTTTCTAGTAACAATCTATGGCTTCTGAGTGTTCCATTGTCCAGAAAAGCAGGTTTCCATATGACTTATTTATATCCTCTTAGATTTTGATTAGCCCTCCCTCCACCTTTCCTTTACTCAATCTCTTCACCTGACCTCACTTAGGCCTTTTTACCCCCATTAATCTGTTCTTCTACTTACATATATACAATACCATCCTATTAAGTCTCCCCTCCCCCCCCTTTCTATTCCCTTTATATCCCCTTTCTAGCTTACTGGCTTCTGTTACTGACTTTTATTCCTACTCACATAGAAGTCCAATCATTTGTAGCTAGATCCACATATGAGAGAGAACCAGTGACATTTGGCTTTCTGGGCCTGGGTTACCTCACTAAGTATAATCCTTTCCAGATCCATCCATTTTCCAGAAATTTTCACAACTTCATTTTTCTTTACCACTAAGTAGAACTCCATTGTGTAAATGTTGTACTTATATGCTTTTTTTGTTTTGTTTTTTCAAGGTAGGGTCTCACTCTAGCCCAGGCTGACCTGGAATTCCCTATATAGTCTCAGGGTGTCCTTGAACTCATGGTGATCCTCCTACCTCTGCTTCCTGAGTGCTGCGATTAAAGGTGTGTGTCACCACACCTGGCTGTACTTGTATTTTTAAGGCATGTGACAGGAAGTCATCAGCATGCATGCACACAAGTACAATTTTAAAAACATAGCATAAATAGAAATATATAAGTTGTATTTATCAATTTTAAAAATTTAGTAAATATTTTTTAAAGAAAAGAGTATTTAGAGAAGTGTTCATTCTTTGGGATTAGGGTTTTTTGTATGTATATGTGTATATATTGTGCACATGTGAATATGTGTATGTTTATAGGTATGTGTGTATAGATGTGTGTATGTTATGTAGATATAAGAGGCCAACATAGCAAGTCTTCCTCAGTCACTCTCCACCTTATTTTTTTAAAGATTTATTTATTTACTAATTAAAAAAACATTTTTATTTATTTTATTTGAGAGAGAGCGAGAGATTGTGTGTGAAAGAGGCAGATACACCTGGCTTATGTGGGTCCTGAGGAATTGAACCTGGGTCGTTTGGCTTGGCAGGCAAACACTTTAACTGCTAAGCCATCTCTCCAGCCCTTATTTACTAATTTTGAGAGAGAGAAAGAGAGAGAGAATGGGCACTCCGGGGTCTCCAACCACTGCAAATAAACTCCAGATGCATGCACCATCTTGTACAGCTGGCTTACATGGGTATTACGGAATCAAACCTTGGTCCTTAGGCTTTGCAGGCAAATGCCTTAACTGCTAAGCCATTTATCCAGCCCTCCACCTTATTTTTTGAGACAGGGTGTTTACTGATCCTAGAGCTCACCTATTCATCTACACTAGCTAGTCAGCAAGCCTTAAGGATCCTCCTTGTCTTTACCTTCCCAGGACTGGGGTTACTGGTACACATCACCATGTCCACCTTTTACATGGGTATTGAGGATCTGAACTTAAGTCTCCATGTTTGTGTGATTTAGCCATTTCCTCAACCATTTCCAAGGTAGATTTTAAAAAATTTTGTTATTTTTTTTGTTTATTTGTTTTTCTGAGAAAGGGTTTCACCATATAGCTTAGATTGGCCTCAAACTTGCAATATTCCTGCTTCTGCCTCTGAAGTGTGGAGACCACAGGCATGTGACTATATTCTACAAGCATTCAGGCTGGGGAGACTGCACAGCAGTTGAAGGCACTTCCTTGCAAAGCATGTTGGTCCCAGTTCAATTCCCCAGGACCCACGTAAAAACAGGTGCACAAAGTGGTGCAAGTATCTGGAGTTTATCTGTAGTGGCAAGAGACTGTGGTACACTCCTATATTTGGGTTCTTTTTCTCACTGTTAAACACACACACACACAAACACACACACACTGCGCATAAATAAACAAGAAATGTTTTTTAAAAGCAGTATTTAGTCTGAATGGTTAAATAACATTCAATAATACAAGAAATGGCATCTCACTAGTCTAAGATATATAGCTCATCTTCCATACGTGAATGCATTTGTATTTTTAAGGCATGTGACAGCAGGACATCAGATACACTTGATTGTATATTGCATAGACTGACTGAAATGTAAACCATCTAAATCCAGATACATCACTCCTCCTCAGCTCCACCCAGCTGATGATGCTATGTTGCCCAACACAGGAAGCTAAACTGGGCACCAAATCCTGCTCCTATGCTGAATCTCACACCCATTTCTGCATTTCTCCTTGCTCTAGGCTGTTCCATGAGCATTTTTAGCCTGACTTACTTGGCAGGTTTCTGAATGCTTTTCAAGATGCTAATGGAAGCATATTGAAGACTCCATGATATAAAATTTGGAGAGTTCCCCTGAAACCCACCCACTATACATTTATCCTCTAGCCCCCATATAGGAGAATCCCCATCATGCTCTGTATCTCACCTTTACTCTCTGAGGCATTTAAATGCCAGAAGCAGGCTCTGGACTAATAAATAAAACTAAAGTGTGGCATGAAATAAAAGAGAAGGCTTTTAAAGATACTATTATTTATTATTATTATTATTATTATTATTATTATTATTATTATTGTCACTAGGCAAAGAGTTCTCCAATCGACTGACCTTGATTTGACTTTGGGGCTTATGTGTCTTATGAGCCTGGGAGATATAATTTTTTTTCATATCAAGAGAAGGCTCAACTAGAGTGGGGGTGGCCATAGGGGAGGCATCAAGTTTGCCAGTTTGACATCTGTGGAAAAATATATATGAGTGGAGTCCCTTTCCTCTCTCTTTATTGAAAAAGTTTAATAGGGCAACAAGACACATCAGAGCTAGTTGCAGAAAAAAATCTTCCATGATGTTATAGTAACATGTCCTGCCTGAAGGAATTGATAGACACTTCAGCCACATTTCCCACAGTAAGCTTAAAGATGCTTTTCTTATAAGATGTTAAGAAAGAGAGGGCTGGGGCTGGAGAGAAGACTTAGTGGTTAAAGCACTTGCCTGCAAAGACAAAGGACCCAGGTTTGATTCCCCAGGACCCATGTAAACCAGATGCACAATGTGGGGCATGTATCTGGAGTTGGTCTGCAGTAGCTGGAGGCCCTGATGTGACATGCCCATTCTCTCTCTCCTTCTCCCTCTCTCTCTATCTGCTTCTTTCCATTTCTCTCTCTGTGTCTCTCAAATAAATAAATAATTTTTGTTTGTTTGTTTGTTTTTCGAGGTTGGGTCTCACTCTGGTCCAGGCTGATCTGGAATTCACTACGTAGTCTCAGGGTAGCCTCCAACTCATGGTGATCCTCCTACTTCTGCATCCCGAGTGCTGAGATTAAAGACTTGCGCCACCGTGCCCAACTTAATAATTTTTTTTTTTAAGTAGAGAGTTCTAATTCAAGAGAAACCAACCATACTTAAACATGAGGGTGGAGTGAACCACAGGTGAGTCAGAATCATGGATGTGACACTAAGAAAGGCATTACTGGAAGTGGAAAGTCATCCAACTCTCTGGACCTTCTGTTTCCTTTACTATGAAATAAGAATTTGCAGTGAAAATCTGTAAGAACCTTTCAGACTCTAACATTGTGTGATTACACAACTGAATTCCAATCACAAGTCCTTAAACTTGTAACTCTTGTTTATTACACCTCTAGTAACTGGTAATGCAATTTTTTCAGTTGCTACTGATGGAGTCTTGGACTCCTGTGTGTGACAAAATGTAGATAATCAGGCAAAATATGAGTTCACAGAAAACCCTTCTCTGAATTATATGGAGACCTTTTGACTTGGTGGGAGTCAGTAGAGAGGGTAGGACTGGAAAGAAGTAGGCAAGAAAATAAGACAGGAGGAATAAGATATTCATTGAGAAAGCTTTGCTGTTTGTGGGCTTGGTGGAAAGGAGAGAGGTCTTGGAAAATTTTGTCAGTCCAAGAAAGAGATTATTCATGTACCTAGGCAAGTACAAGGTTACCTGGAAGACAATAACCCTACTCCAATACTCATTCCTACCTGTTCAGTGTTGAGTTTAGATACAAGACAGATGACTGGGCAAGTAGACCACCTGCCCTCTCACAATGATAGATTTATGATGCAGTGTAGTGGTTGTTGCGGTGAGGCATGGTCTTATTGTGACAACCACCTGTTCAGCATTGTCCTCCTATATCTGCAAAGCTCACTACTGAGACCCCTGTCAGGTCTCTTGGCATTGGCTTGAGCAATGCAGTACTCAGAAGCACTGGGACTGATACCAAATGCTTACCTACTTGCCTTTGTTTGTGGAAACCTGACACTATTCTCACATACCAAATGATGAAAATATCCGCCTCATCTTGTAGGGAAACAGTAGGATCAAATATGTGTGTGTTTATGGGAAGTCTCAACAAGCATCAGACTCCATGATAACACAGGTACAGTCATCTCTGCCCTCTGTCAAGTACACAACTGTCATCCTTGACCTGTTGGTCACACAAAATATCCTTACCTCTCTCCACCTTGAGCAGGAATCTGCTCTGTTTTACTGGTGGATATTCCATTCACTTTCTTTTTAAAGAAATTTTTTTTTATTATTTGTAAGCACAGAGAGATAGAAAGGAGAAATAGACAGAGAGAATGGACATGCCAGGGCCTCCAGTGGTCACAAACGAACTCCATATGCATGTGACACTTTATGCATCTGGCTTTCCGTGGGCACTGGAGAATCAAACCCAGGTCATTCACAGGCAAACACCCTAACCACTGAACCACCTCTCCAGCCCCCCTTCCCTTTATTACTTTTTTTCTCTTTTTAACTTTTTGTTGACAACCTCCATACATATACACAATAAAGCCTGACGTAATACCTTCCCACCCATTTCCTTTGTCCCCCCTACCCTATCTTATCTCCACTGAACCACTGCTTCTTGCCAACTAGTCCACCTTCTATTTTTTTGTCACTTTTTTTTGTCCTCATATTATGCAGGTCTTGTGCAGGTAGCAGTGGCCACTGTGACGTCATGAATACAATAGCCACTTTTCATCCCAAAAGATAGCTTTCCAGAACAGTCCTCCTTGTCCTTTGGCTCTTACATTACTTCCACCACCTCTTCCTCAATGGTCCCTCAGCCTTGGAGGGAGGACACGATAGAGAGGTCTCAGTGCTGAACACTCCACTGTCACTTCTCAGCAGTTAGATGAGTTTTGAGCCTCTCCAGTCATCACTGCCATCCGACAGAAGATTCTCTGACCAAAAGTGAGAGTAGCATTAATATATGGGCATAAGCAGAAATATTTAGTGGGAACTTTGATAGGCATATACATTTAGCTAAACAACAGAAATAACCAAAGTATAAGCAAATATATCATAGGATAAAGTGGAAAATTCTCTTTTTACTTTTATTTATTTCTTGCAAGCAGAGAAAGAAAAAAGAGAGAGAGAAGATATGACAGAGAAAGAGAAGAGACATGCCAGGGTCTCTAGCCTGTGTAAATAAACTCCAGATGCATGCTCCACTTTGTGCATCTGGCTTTACCTGGGTACTTGGGACTCAACCTCTTGTCATTAGGCTTTCAGACAAGCATCTTAACCACTGAGCCATCTCTCGTACCCCAAAGTGGTAAATTCTTTTTCTATGTTATTATTATTAAACATATTTCATATGGATACATCATGTGTTGGTACCTTCTTTTTCCTTGTCCCTGTTCCCATTCCACTGGGAACTATCCTCAATGGGGTTGCAGGTATTCCCCATGGGGTTGTGGTTTATGGGTTGTGGGAGCAGCAGTCAGTTATATAGGGGAGAGGGAAAGCCTCTGAGCATGATGTCTCAATCTGTGGCTCTTAGAATCTTTCTTCTCCCTCCTCCACAAAATTCCCTGAGCTGTGGTGGGTGAGTTTTAAGTCTACTTCAGTGATGAGCTCTTAGAAGCCTCTGGATCTTTGAGTATCCTTGGGATCTGTCTCCTACACCCTGGCACTGATTATCAGGAACAGCATGGAAGCAGCACTCATGCTCATCTCCCAAGTTCCTCTGTGTTTTTAGCTGTGGCTTGGTTGAAGTGAGAAGGGTAGTTTATCTGGTTGGGTATCACTACATTCTGAAAAAGAAGAACAGATTTTTCAATGGAGAGTGATATCAGCATAGCTTAATGGGATAAGCATTATTAATTTGGAGGGAATTTAGTATATTCAACCCTTTTTAGCAAAGACTAATGAGAGCTTGGCAATGGACTCCATAGGATTCTGATCTGGTTCCTAGTTCCAGATATGGGTTCCTTTACACGGAGCAGATCTCTTAGCCAATCAGAAAGCTATTGGTTACCCACTGAGGCTGTGTGCCACTATTGTACTAATGTGTACATCCTGTCAGAAGGTTTGCTTCTGAGCAGCTTAGACCTCTGGTTGCTCAGACTGTTGTTGGCCAGTTCCCCCCAGTAGCTCATATAGTGATTTCTAGCACTAGAAAGTTATGTCTGGGGTCTGACTTCTGCATTCCAGCCAGGTCTCACTATGCTCTGCTTCAGCAGCAATATAGTGTCTTCAGCAATAGAGTCTTAGCTTTTGCCTCAGGCAGATAATCAAGTGCTTTGACAGAAAGCTGTCTTGATTTGGGGGCCTCACAGGACTCTCCGATCAACAGCTCAATGTGGGTAGCAAACAATATCTGGTACTGGGAGTTATAGGCCAGAGACAGAGAAAAAATTTTCTTTTAAGCTTAGGCTTCATCCCACCCTCTCCTTTTGTGAAGCTAGGCATGGTGGCACATGCCTGTAAGCCAGCACTAGCTAAGACAGAAGAGCTCAAGGCCAGCCTTGGTTACATAGCAAGTACTGGGCCAGTCACAGCTAAATAACAAAACCCTATCTCAAAAATCTGCTCCCACCCCTGCAAAAGAAAAGAAAAGAAAATTCTGTTTTCCCTTGCTGATCCTTTCTAATGCTACCTAATTTCCCTCTCCCATGACTGTTTATCCCAACAGCTCTGCTATTTAGCCCATGAGGTCATAGCAGGCACTTGGTGGAAAAGGGGTCATACATTGCACTGAAATCCAGGTCTGGCTTCCAGGCAGCTAGAAAGCCCTCCCAAATCTCGTCACAGTTTAATTGCCTTGCAGAGAGCCCCTTTGGTAAGAATAAAGGACATTTAATCCCATCACCTCCCTCACTCTTACACACGCAACACATGCCTCCCAGAGGGAATCCAGGGAACCTGAGCTGCCACAACACAGGCAGGCTGTGAGAATTCTTCCTGTTGGTGGAAGGAGATAGATGTGTGAACTTAGGATCACAGGTGTGCCTATGGGGCTCTGGAGCCCAGACCATCCCAGGTATCAACTGTCATGAATAGCTACCTGTACAGTTTGCAGACTTGTATGTATTATTTCAAGACATTTGAACTTGGTAAAAAAAAAAAAAAAAAGTATTTTTCTTGGAAGCTGAAAAGGGTGTGTAGGTTTTCTGGTAGGAATGAAGGTATTAGCTTGCTCATCAGAAGTAGAGATTCCATACCTGGCTCTGCCTCTTACCTGCTATGTCTCTTTGAGCAGTCCTCATCAGATCACAACAGAGTTCATAAACTGTTAAGAATCATTGCCTCCATCTACTCATCAAGAGAGATTATGATGTGTTTGACAGAAAGTGAGACTTGAAACCAGACTAGTTCTGTTACCTCTAACTATGTGACCCACAGACAGTTGCTTTATCCCTTTAGGCCTCAGTTTCCTCATCGTTAGAATGAGCACCAAATGATCAAAGATACAGATCTTCAATTCATATGCTTCCTTTAAATGAAGGATGTAAAACTGAATTCTGTGGACAAAACATTATAATTTAAGCCACGAGCAATTGTTGGTCATATTATGAGTGTTGGGATATTATGAGTGTTGATTTTTGTTTTGTTCATATAGGATTTTGCTATATACTCATAGCTGGTCTGGAACTCTGTGTAAATCAGGCTGGTCTCTTTCTGTCTCTGCCTCCCCAGTGTTGGGCTTACAGGCATGTGTCACCATTTTCAGCAACTCCTTATATTCCAGAAGCTTATGATTCTAATATTACTATTTATTCATAAATCCTGAAACTAGATGAAAGTCATCAGCAATTACAAAAATGATTACTTATTGAAAGCTTATTATTTACCAATCTATTCTTTCCCTTGATAGGCTTAAAATATAAATTATCTATAATTTTAATGACTAGAATATGCTCTAAATGAATGGCAAATGCTGAGATCAAATAAACAAAAGATCCTTCTGGATTCTGGGAGTGACCACTCCATGGTGACATAACAGGCACTGCCTATCATCCCATCTTCCACATGACTCAGAGCTTCCCTTAACCAAACCAATTTTCATTTCATTAAAAGAAACCAAGCAAAATGAGTTATTGAGAAAATTAAAAACACAAAGTATTTTCTTCTCAAAGGATGTAACAGGTTGTCTCAGGCCTTATCTGAACAAGGTGTTCATACCAGCCCTACAGTTTGGAAATGATGTCAACAGGAGCTCCTCATGAAGCAACTATTGGAGAGAGGCTCTGCTTGGGAGGTGTTCAGATGGTAGTGCCAGCACAGAGGAGGGCACCACTCTGACTTAACTAAGAATCTGGCCAGAATCCAAGTCTTTCTCTGGAGACCCAAGCAAGTTTCTTGCCATTTTAGAGATGAAAAGACTAAAGTTTCCAAGTAGACTATAAAGTTGTACTGAGGGGTTGGGAAGACAGCTCGGTAGTTAAAGGTGCTTGCTTGCAAAGCTTGCATCTCAGGTTCAAGTCCCCATTACCCAAGTAAAACCAGATACACAATGTGACACATGTGTTGTCTGGAGCTCAGCTGCAGCAGCAAGAGACCCTAGAGTGACCATTTCTCTCTCTCTCTCCTCCCCCCCCCAAAGTAAAATAAAATATTTTTTAGAAAAAAGAAGGTGACACTTTAAGCCTGAAGACCTGAAGACAAGGGCATACGACTGGGAGAAGCAGAGATCTCATTTATCCCGGGAGCCAGTTACTCTTGCCGTTGGGATTGTGCTTTTTGAAATAAATCATTTAGTATAATAATAGAACTGAAGGCCCTGGAGTGAAACATTGTGACAGTATGTTTGTACTGACCTCTGAAGCAGGGTTTTTTACTTTTCGTTTTGGGGGGATTTGGGACCCAAATGTTCTCTGCTCTTAGGCAAAAGGAGTCCTAACCCATTGAGGAGGAAGCATCTCTCCTTTCCCCTGAAGCTCCCACCACTTTCCAGGAGATGGTGTTTTCCATCACATTTCTTGACCCTGGGTCTAACTTGCAAGATCTTGTCAGTCTCTTCCCTTGGCATTTTCCAGATTGTGAGAGGAGTAGCCTTCCTTTGTGCCCTTCCCCCAGCTCTGTTCTCCACTTCACTGTTGTTTACTTTCTAGTGCTCCCTAACTGTCCTCTCCTCTGGCAGCTTCCTGTTGCTCAGGCTGTCCCTCCCTCTGGATCTTAAAACTCCAGTGCATGATGACCCTACATAGGGATAAATGTCCATTACACTGAAAGGAATCCATTGATCTGCCTGGCTACTTCCTCATTCAACAAAGTGCCCTGTGGAGGCAGAGACCTTGTTTTAGGTGGCAAGGCATCACAGCACCTGGCATACAGCATGTATCAATGAACTTGGTTGGATGGATACAGAATTGTTCACACTTCTAGTTCGTGTCTGGTCTACTGGGAGGAGTCAGTTTCACCTCTGGGCAACAGCAATGCTTCTGGTACAGCCTTCTCATGCTCTCCTCCAGCGTGGGGATAAGGATGCAACTCTGACAAGACAAGACCAGCTCTGTAGTGCCCAGAAAGCAGTGCCATGTGGAGTGGAGGCAGTGATTCGAGGGAGCACACCCAAGATCATTTGTAGGAGCAATGATGGTAAGTCCAGATATAAGGGAACGTTTAGCCCAGGAAAATCATGAGCAGGAGAAATCAAGGAAATAAAAATGAAATGAGTGGTTTGACTTTTGTGACTTCATTTAGAATCTTACTATAGGGGTGGCTGGTGCAGCCTAGGAAACAACCTGCACATCTCCAAGCTATACCACTGTGTCTTCAGCAGTGTTTCTGCTTGGGGGAGGCTCTGTCAACAATAGGAAGTGCTAAGAGTTTGATGACCTGGGTTTTACAAGAAGCAAGCTCTTTGAGAAATCATTTCATTTCATAAGCCTTTGGTTCACTTTTCTACAACCCCAAATGTGTATAGTAAGTCTTCTATGGTCACCTGCCCTTTAGCCTAAGTATGAGCTTTGTCCCAATCTGTTGTCCTGTGTTTCTATACCCAAGAACTACCTTTGCATCTTACCAGCAGATCGACAAAGCTCAGCAAAGATCTGGTTGCAGAAGAAATAGCAAGTGGGCAGATTCAAGATCAAGGTTCACAATCACCAACAGGATGTGCAGATGAAATCCCTTCAGGGCCATGGCTCAGCACATGCTCATTGATGCTTGGTCCACTTTAACTCTTGTTCTCCCTTTCCTTTCTGCTCCCGTGTGCAGAAGGGGTTGGGGGAGCACCCATAAAAACTCTTCCCCACCTCCTTTGCGTAGTAGCAGAGATAGTTAATCAGCCCCTCCTCTGAGAATCTAGAGACTTCTCAGAAGAGGACAACATGGCTCTGTAACATTTGTCTCTCCCTTATTGTTCTGCTCTTCTTATATTAGCAACTCAATCTACATGTTGATTGTTATTGTCCATGCATGAAGCAGCAAGAGGTTGCAGTCCTAGAATATTAAGTGAAGAGGAAACTTCACAGGTCAGAGATGTTTACTGCAGCTGGAAGTATATGAGGAACCAACTTTAAGATGAACAATTGGACTTCTCAGGTCCAAGCAGAATTCTCAAAGGCTCCCACCAAGACAGGCCTTCCTCCAGGTTAAAAGGAAGATGTGAGGCTTTGATCCTATTGATGTCTGTAGTGTAAGTCTTGGGTAGTTGGCTACTCTGCTATCTGTCTTCCTGACTGTGAGAGTTCTTATGCTCTATGTTCTGGATATTCTTTGCAGGAGAGAATTCTTATAGGTCTGACACTCAAAAGCCTACTGAGGAATGATCCTGAAATCCTGAAACCAGTGATCTTTGGCTCTCCTAATTTCATAGTAAATAGTGGGGAATGAAAGGGAAGCTCTGTATGATTATTTTGGACATGAAGAACAATAGGACAACTTAAGTCAATGGATCCTAGACCAGTCTGGTGGAACAGACAGTGGGACAAAAAAAGGGAGGTCAGGTAGTGGAGAAAGAGCAAATCAGGGTGAACCCTGCAAGATCCCATTACCGTAGGTAGGGTCACCATCAACAGTGATCTTCATGGGAGCTCTGGGCACCAGCAGCTGTGCTCTCGCAATATGTTATTGTGACTGATTATGTGTCTCTGGAGTAAGTAGCATCCCTAGCTTCTCATGCCTGTCATATCACTATTGCACTCTGGCAAGTGTTCAAAGTCATTCTTCTTGCTGATCAAGTTTCCTTCTCCCTTGAAGTAAAGAAAAGTTGAAAACAGTATAAGGCATGCACCGGTGCTGCTCTGGCCTGAGATGGAACACTAGATCTAAGATCTAGCCCTGACCCCATGATAACTGCCCACCAACCTCCATGAAGACCACTGGGAAGCCATCAGTGTAGAGCATCTTCACTGTTCCACATCCAGTGATTCCTGAATAGTCACTGCTTCCTGACTTCTCCTTTCTAAAAATGTCCCTCAAACAGGAAGTGTGGGTCTCCTTAAAAGCTACCTGAGGGCTGGAGAGATGGCTTTGTGGTTAAGGCGCCTGCCTCCTAAGCCCAAGACCCTGGTTCCAATCTCCAGCAGTTCCAATCTCCAGGTCACACTTTTAGCCAGATGCAGTGACAAAGGTGCAATGCCGCACTTGACCACAAGGGTGCGCACACATCTGGATTTCGTTTGCAGCAGCTGAGAGGCTGCTGGTGTGCCCATCTCTATCTGTCTTCCTCTCCCTCTCTCTCTCTCTGTGTCTCTCTCAAAAAAAAAAAAAAGCTACCTGGTACCACCTTCCCCAAGGTGGAAGGTTGGTTGTCAATGAGAAAATAATCTCTTCTGTTAAATATTTACTATATTTTTGAGACTTCCAACTGCACATTGTCCACTTTACTATTGTTCCATTGTGAAAAGCATACATAATCCCAGCCTAGTTCACTTTACTGGACTGGGTTTCTTGCTTCACTTTGGAATAGATAAGAGAGGAACTGAAGAAAAGTAATGCTGCCATCCTGCCCCAGACTTTACCCCAGTTATGCTGATAGCCTCACAGACAGCATGTCATGGAGTTCCTCCAGATAATGCCCTGTGAACCAGGCATTTCATCTCATTTTACAGACAGGTTGGGCTACTGATCAGGGCTGGTGGTTATCCACTTGTGATTGATATTCAAGAACCCTTAAGTAGCAAGCATTGGCATCTTTCTCATCTTCACTTCTGCTTTGCATGCCCATGGCCCTAGCAATTTCAGCCCATCCATCCCTTTCTCTTGCCCCCACATCTCAGAAAGACTCCCAACCTCCTTACATTACCCCTGGATAATTAAAGAAATAGTCTTTGGATTTTGTTGTGTTTTGTTTTGCACTGTTGGGGGAATAAAATTCATGGCCTTTTGTATGCTAAGCAAACACTATCACTGAGCTACATCCCCAGTTGAGAAAGAGTTGCTGATGAAAAGCCTCAGAAGTTTTTCGGGACAAGAAATGCTGCTTCTTTTAACTGCCTCTGAATCACTTCTTCTAGAGGCAGGTGAGGCAGGCAGGAAGAGGAGAGCAGCCAGCCCACTTCAGTACTGAGTCAGCCATGACTCCCAAGGCTGCTCCTCCACTAATTAATCACCTTCAACTACTGCTTTTGACTGGGCCTCCCCAGTCATTTGCAGCATTGCTTCCCTGGTCTGACCTCCACCTTCCTGCAAGCAGGCTGCCTGTTTGCACAAAGTACTAGCTGTGCGCTGTACTTCCCATAATCCCAAAAAGGAATGCCAGCACCCAGTGACTCAAGAATAAGGACCCACCCTCTTCCCTCTCACCATCTGCTCTTAACACCAGGAGTCTTCTGGGGGCAAAACAAAAAGGGAATGAAACCTCTCCCTTGTAGCATCCTCCCGAATACCACTAAGCTCTCTATTAGCCGACTGAGTAATACCTGTTGTGCTTCTCCTCGTTGGTGACTAATACAGCATGTTCTCAGTTCCACCAGTTACTCAGCCTCCTAGAGAAGGCTGCCACAGTCCCCAGTGTGGTCTATGATACCCCTTGGAAAGTGTCCCATGGCTTCACCCTACCCCCTTGTCCTTACTTCCCTTTTTGACCTCCCATTCACACCTGCCTGTCTTCAACTACTGCCAACAATGTTATGGGGCTCAGCTGCCTCCGTGGGATTCCTAAGTATCCTTACTTTGGCTTCGATCCCAGGCACATGGGAACCCAAATGCACCATGCCATCTGTCTACCTCAAAGATACCATGCTGGACTTCCTGGCCTGAGCTATCAAGAGAGGGGAGGGTACATGGTCCCATGGGGCATGAGTAAAGCTATCAGTACCCAAATATTAACAACATTTCTGTAGCATGGCACCATTGCCCAGGTGGACTTTTATTTGATCTCTGTCTAACCAATAGTGATTATTATACACCTGTCCTTTGAGAAATTTTGCTGGTTGTCATCATCCCTGCTTTTTGAACAGTGTGGATAATGCATAAAACACAGAGCTCAGGGCCTGGCACCAAGTGCATACTACTTGATATCACTATTAATTCATGTGAAAAGCTGTGGCAAGCAAAGGGGGCAAGGAAGACAACATTAATGAATGCTATGTTGGAGGAAGACTTCCCTTTCTCTCCACCCGCAGGTCCAAAGTGAGGCAATCACCAGATGATAGAGCAGCTGTAGTCTGGAGCAGCTTTCAGGCCAGTGTGCTGGTTGATGTGCCACAGGCTTTACCTTGAGTGTGCTGGTCCTACTCCTAAGCATTCCCCAAGCCTGCCTGTTCACCCAAGATCATTCTATTCTGAAAATCAAGTCACTGAAATTAAGGTTCTTACCTACTGGGTAAAGTATTTCATTGTCTAGGAAATTGTGAACAAAATTACAAACCATTTTCTTTTTTTAAATTTTTTTTATTTATTTGAGAGAAGAGCGAGGCAGAGAGACAGAGAGAAAGGGTGTGCCAGGACCTCTAGCCACTGCAAACAAACTCCAGATGCATGTGCCACCTTGTGCATCTAGCTTATGTGTGTACTGGGGAATTGAACCTGAGTCCTTAGGCTTGCAGGTAAGTACCTTAACCACTAAGCTATCTCTCCAGCCCCATTTTTCTTTCCTTCATTTTTTTTTTTTTTTTGGTGTACATGTGTGTATGTGAGTGGGTTTGCATGTGTGAATGTCAGAGAATAACTTCCAGGTGTTGATCCTTGCTTTCCACCTCATTTGAGGTAGAGTCTCTCGTTGTTCACTGCTTTGTTTGCCAGGCTAACTGGTCTGTGAGCTTCTAGAAAATTCTCCTGTCTTCTGCTCCAATCTTACTGTAGATGGGATTGCAGAAGCCCTAGCTCCAGACTTTTATTTGGAGTCTGTGGACCTGAACTCAAGTACTCAGGCTTACACGACAAGAGCTTTATCATTGAGCTATCTCCCCAGGTCTACAAGCCATTTTTCTAGAAAAAAATACACATATACTTATATATAAGCATAATTTTAGAAGTTCAGAATGATTACAGATCACAAGGAATCCATCTGAACCCAATAATCAGAAAACATCCTTATAATCTTGCTGTTGCTGCTAACGCTATCAGATCTTCTTTTTCCCTTTTCTCTCCAGCTTTGTACTTGGTGTGCGCACACACACACACACACACACAAGTATCCCTCTCCCATCTCCCTGCTCCACTTCTCTGGTCACTGCCCCTGGCCAGTACAGAAGCTGTGGTGCTCGTTGCGATGGTAATGAGAGTGGCTGTTGCTAAGAGAGCCAGGAGGGTGGGGGAAGAGAGTGGGCAGCCCAGCAGGGCACCCCCCCCCAACATGTCTGAGAGCCTTAGGCCCTGGAAACAGTGTTCCCAGCTGGCTGTCATGGCAACAGCAGGCTTGGGAAGCCATTCATCTGGACAGGTTCCCCATCCTGTACTTGTGCTTTCTTTCTCCTAAGTAGCTAATTGAGGTGTGAAAGGGTCTGCTGTGAGTGGGCAAAGGGGCACAAAGGAATGCTACTGAGCAGGCCCCCTGGGCAGCTGAGAGGACAGGAGTGGGGTCTGAACCAACTCCCCAGCAGAGGGTTGCAACTGCTGAGGAAGCAGCCCCAGACACAGTGATGCTCACTTACCTGCCAGAGATCTATGCCTGCGAGCTCTCTCTCCTTACCCAAGAGCCATCTAGAGAAGACCTCCTGGCTAGGTCTGAGGTAAGCATGCAAACAGGTGATTTCTAGCACTGCTACCAAAGATGCTATGGCTATGAATTTTTTCTCAGATGTAGAAGAGAGATTGTCAGGGCAAGAGTTAGGAATGAATGGCTGCTGGCTTTAAGGCAAATGAGGCCAAGGGGTAAATGAAGGGTGAGGCTACTGAAGCAGGTTAAAGCCTTAACACAATCCCAAGCTCACCACTTTACTGGACTGTACATAGAATTTAACATTACCATTCTCTAACAGCACTGCTCTTTAGGTCTTTATTGAGCAACAACTAAATATGGTGCCTATCTCCACTTCATCTTCAAAGCATACTTTATTGGAGGGGTGATGGGGATTGAACTCAGGGTCTTGGATCTACCAAGCATGTGCTTCGCTGCTGAGCTATACCCCAACCCCCAGAGCAAACCTTTCAGTGATGCATTGTCTTCTTTCTACAGATGAGAAAACTGAGACTCTGAGAGGTCAGTCACTCCCCCAGAATCATGCAGCCACAAAACAGTAAAGCAGATCTGGAGTTTGCTTACAAACCATTCTCTCTGATTAAAAATTCCACCTCTTACTAATGCACAGCAGACAACAGAGGGGCCTGAGGCCCAGTGGACATGATCTTTTCCCTCCCATGACTAGTGCAAGCACCAGAGTTTAAGGCTTCAGGGTTCAGGATCCAGGGGTTGAGTGCCCTCTTTTAACACACATCCTGCAACATCTGCCCTGAGAATAACAATCCAACTTCCACTAATCCAGGACCTATTGTGGTGTAGTATAGTCTTTGGGCCCTACTGGCTTGATGGTGACTAAGGAAACTACCACAGGAAAGTTCCCACAATGGAACGCACTGAACTCTCCATTGTCATAGCCAGGGGAACAGCTCCAGGAGGCTGTGTCCTTAGAAGCTCAGAGAGTCAGGTGAAGTAGCTGGGCCTGCCTGGGATTTCTGAAAAAGATGGAGCTGACATTTAGCAGTTCTAGTAATCCTAACGCTTTTATTTGCTTAACCTTCACAGTAACTTCCCAAGGTTGAAAATACTGTCACCCATTATTATGGAGTGAGAAACTGAAATCAGTAACTTGAATGTAGCCCCAAAGTATTTATGTCCAAACTTAACTGACTCTAGAGTGTGCACCATTTCTGTTCCATTCTCAGACCTCCCAGACACCGGCTACTCCTTGTGGCCTGTTAAAAATAGAAACCTTTAATTCAGCCTCATAGCTTGGAGTCCAAGCAGTGCACCTTTTTCCTAAGGCTTCCCTCACCTACACAGCAGATGGTATCTTTCATCCTCTGGCTATTTTTAATTCTTTTTTCCCATTATTCTTACCCTCCTGGTTCAGCCCAAACAGGAGAGCAGGAAACAGAACCAGAAGCCAAACCAGAACTCTCAGCCCATCTTTTTCTCTACCCATGATCAGAAGAAGAGACAGTAGGTCTTCCTCAGGCCAGGGTACCAACAAATTTTATTATGGCGGCCTAAATGTGGGAGCTCTGTCCCAAGCCTGGCATGAATGCAAGCTATGCCCACAAAGTTTCCTCCCTGATCTGTGCTTCCTTAAGGAACACACTCACGCCTGCAGCTCCTGATGGGATTACGGGGGAAAGGGATGAATAAGCCCCTATTATATGCCCCTTTCCTTCTCTGTTGTGGACTTGGTCTGCTCAGACTGGCCTTCTGTCTCCAAGAAGGGTGGGGACATGTCCCTCTTTGAGGTCAATCCACTGAAAGTCATTGAAAGAACTCAGGATTGGGGCTAGGAAGACTGTCTCTGAAGTTAAAGGTGCTTGCTTGCAAAGCCTGTTGGCAAAAATTAAATTCCCGAGCTATCCATGTAAGATGGACACAAAAAGTGGCACAAGCATATGGTGTTCGTTTTCAGCAGCAAGAAGCCTTGGCATTTGCGCACGCGCGCACACACACACACACACACACACACACACACAATTTTTTTAAAGAACTAACTCAGGATTGGATATCAAGACCCATATTTTGTTCCCAATTCTGCCACCAATAAATGGAGTGTTATTTAGAAAGTCACTTAATCTTTCTGGGCCTTAGTTTCCTCTTTTGTAACAACTGGACCAACATATTCCAATGCAATGTTTATAGTTGTTTCTCAGAGATATGCAACTCCTTAAATCTATTCCACATTTCCCTGCCCTTAGCCAAGTGTGCCTTCCACCCCCAACAGTTGGATGTTCCAATCCTCTGTAGACCCTGCCAAGATGGAAAGAGTACAAGGCAGTGGGTTTGTTGGTGTTATGACTTCTTTTCTTTTCCAGCAGGAAGTCAAATTTAAATTGTGCCCTGATTAGTACCAAAGCTCAGATGCTCAGGTCTCCTACACATGGATTACATAAAAACAGCTCACCTCTGATTTTCCTCTCCCTTTGTTCCTGCTCTTTTCCAATCACCCAGTCAAGTAATATGTGTTAAGTGAATGTATCTGAAAGGCACTTCACAAAAATGTAATCCAAAATGACAAGGTCCTTGTCCAAGAGGAACTTACAATCCCACGAGGAAGCAGCACAGTCAAGGCATTAAAGGCACCTGCTGCCCTCATACAGCAGGAGAGGATAAAAGAGTTTTAATGTCTTTAATGTGTCAGCTATTCTTTTACCCACACTGGCTGCTAATTGTAGAGTGATACCATGTTTTGGGTATCTGTCTTGTAGCCATGTTCTTGTCTTCTGTTCCCATGTATGGAGAAAGCCAGGCTGTTCTAGGACATTATCTTCTACTCTACAGACTCCGTCCATGCCCTGTCCTGCTGGGGATCATCATCTCACCCTGGCATGGCCACCTCATACCCTGTCTTCTAGTGATCACCTCCATACCCTGCCATGACAACCACATTCTACATCTCTGTAGCCCAAATGCAGGGACCTGGAGGCTATGATGCACTATTAGCACTATGCAAACAAATAATGGTGCTCTAAGCAGATGGGGGTTGTGGAGCCTTCCTCCTCTCCTGTTGACCTTGGGCTTCAAGAAGTCAAGGTATTCCTGAGTTCTTTCTCTTAATCTCTCATTAAGCCTTGTACAGGTAGGTGCTGTTATGCTGCCTTCTGTCTTCTTTTGGTCCTGATGTCTAAACACTGCACATCTGCTCCATCCGTAATAACGTTATAATGAGCTTGTTATAATGTGAGTAGCCCTCGTACTTAGTTTCTTTTCTAATCTGCTCAGTGATACTGTGGGATGGGGTTATTATGATCCTCAACACAGAAGAGCCAGAGAATCCCAGCATTTCTGTGAAGGTCTAAGACCTTAGAGCAGGACTAGCTGAGCTGAACTGGGACCTCCTGGGGCTCTTTTGGCCTCCACACACTAGTTTTGATGTCTTATGCACAATCCTCTACATAAAATTAGAGAGAGGCTCTGCTTCTTTCAGTGCATTTGCCACCACCACCCCCGTCCCCGATCCCTCAAGCTGGCAACCTGCAGAGTTCTGAGATGCTCCACCTCATGCTATCACTCAGTTTCCTTCTAAAGTTCACAATATAGCTAGGCACTGAAGTCCACACTTATAATCCTAAGACTTGGAAGGCAGAGACAGCAGGATCAGGAGTTCAAGGCTAGTCTCATCTCCATATGGAGTTCTAAGCCTGTCTGAGCTACATGAGACTCAAAAAACCTTAATTAATTAAGCTCACCAAGCCTAGAGTTTGGTGTGAGCTTTGGGTACCCTAAGAGCAGATAAAAAGTTCAAGAATGCTCTAGCAATTCCCCTACTCCCACTCATGCAAAGTGGCTCAGATGCATGTTGAGATCTTCTGCAGAACCACACACCAACACATAGTGTATTTTATTAGGGTTTTTATATGTTTTTCTGGATAGAAATAAAAACACAGATTTTCAGAAAAATAAGGTCATTGACCTGCAAACACCCTATGAAAACTCAGAAGTGGTGGTTGTGGAAGAAAAGTCAGGCAGGGTGACAGAAGGACTGACTAACCAGCTCTTTTTGGCCAAGAGAAGCCAGTGTGCATGTGGGGAGTGTCAGGAGTTCTCTCTGGAGAAAAGGAGGCCTATCAGCTCATCACCCCCAAGGGATCCCAGAAAGGGGTTGAATGAGTCTGAGCCCCTGGGAGGCAATCCTATCACAGTTATGAGCCCATGATCCAATATTGCTTATAAAAGAGAGGTGCAAGAGGGGTTCTGGGGGTGCCAAGCAGAGGGGAAAGCAGGTGGCAGCCAGCTCCAAGTCAGGTCTCAAGGCCCTGCTCTGGTCATCTCCCAGGCACCTGTAGCCTACAGCAACTCCTTTGGAGATGATACTGCCAGGCAGCTGGGCTTAGGAGGAGACAAACTGGGAGCAAGATGGATCGGCACAGGGATAGCAAGGTGGAAGGACATATAGCATACATGGGCAGAGACTGAAGGTGAGGAGAACAAGCAAAGCAGGACAAGGTCTAGGCAAAGAAAGGAGATGGAGAATCAAAAGGACCTAGGGCAGTGATATATGGTTGACTGGGTGTGAGGGAAAAAGGACCTGCTGGCTCTGTCCTTCCTGACACTATTGGTGGCTGGTGTAAATAAGCAGGAAATCAAGTCGCTGAGTCTGCCACTCAGACTGCCACCTCCTTCCTTTTCTCTTCCCTGTACTCTCCCTCCCCTAGGGGCTGAATCCAGTTCTGCTTGGGTTTTTGCCCTTTCTGAATCTTCCCGGGCTCCCTGTTCATTTGCCTGTTGCAGGCCAGGCTGATATTCCAGACACCAAAATTCTGATTATAGCTCTGCTTTTCTGGTGCTGGGAACATGGACCAAGTGACTTCCAGTCTGAAATCGCCATTTCTTCATTTATAAACTTCCCATGTGCTGTCAGAGGATAATAAGGGGAATGTGAAAGGACTGTAAATGGACCAAAGGATAAGAGACTTGCAATTCTAAATATACCCCCTTGGCTGACCTTCTTAGTTCCTTCAAGGTCAAATGCTCTACATCTCCACAATATCACCTGCCCAAGGTGCTAAAAAATGTCTGTGAGCCTCATTTGCCCAACACACCAGGACAGGCTGCCCTGTACACACCAAAAGAATGGGCTGTCCAGAGTGAGCTATGCTTGTGTGGAACATAGGTGGGCTCTCAGACATCAGAATGGCTTGGACTATGATCTGACATGGCTTCTTAGAGTTAGATTCAAAGAAGTTTGATTGCTGAAGCAGTTCTGGGCTCTTCATGTGTAGAATAATCTAAATGATTTTTCAAGAGTACAGTGGGAGAGAGAGAGAGAATATGAATATGAGGGAAAACTTAAAAGAATCAAAGGGGAAATGATGAATACAGACAATAACAAAAAGGAGACTAAGACCTCAAGAACAGAGACAGGGAGAAGGATGGACAGAAACATGTATCTGAGAGAAGATTCCAGGAGAGCAGAAAGGAGGCTGAGAGGAGCAGGCAGATGGAACAACAGACAGAGAGCGGAGCCACAGAGTGGGTACACAGTAAGGCCTGGCAGCCAAACTCTGTGGATTTCCATGTGAAGCAGATGCTTAGATGGGAGCAGCTGATGGTTCCAAGCATGAGTGTCCTTGTTGACACCAGGCCCAGTGCAGCCTCCTAGGAGCCGGCCTCAGGTGTGTCCTGAGTCCAAAGAGGCAGATGAGTAATAACCCTGTACTTAGTAGGGTGCCATTTCTTCTCTACCATCCTCCCCCATGCTCTGTTCACTCATCTGCATGCCCAGTTTTAGTGAACCTCAGAAAAGCTATGAGCTGTCATGAGATAACAGGAAGGTCATGGACTACATTACAGGGGTGAGTGTGATCCACAGCCTAGTTAGGCATGTTGGAGGGAAGGTTGGGGAGGAGTGAAGCAACTAGGTGTCCTGAGCTAGGAGCTGGTGCAAAAGGCAAGGTAGGTGGGGCGCTGCTACAGTGCTTTCCAACCCCTCCCTTCTCCTCAAAGTGCCCTAATGAGTGTCTGCAACCCCTTTACACCACCCAAGCCGCTAAACTGCCACAGCCTCTTCTGGCCCAAAAGGAGCTGAGATGGTTTGGGTTCCCTGACCTCTTCTCCTCAAGAGCTACTTATGCCACTTTCACAGGTACAGAGAGCAGCATTGGTAGGCTCTGGTGTGAGTGACACTTCACCCCAAGAATTCCCTGTGGTGAGAAGGCAGCTCAGAAGAGCTGGGAAATGGCAGGTTTCTATAAAGACTTAACCTTTTTCCCAGCACAAAGCCACTCTCATGATGCCCCTACTATCCACTTCAGCCCCCGCCCCCAGACAGCATCCTCAGAACACTGCAGTGACACTTATCCCAGGCTCTTTGGCTATGTCTGGAGTAGTCCTTCACTGGTCTACACCTAAGGTCAAAAGTTTTCACCAGTGACCCCCAAATAGACAAGAGTTCCCTAGATCTGGGAGGGAAGGCAGCAGAGAGAGGGAAGGGGGGGAAGGATGCAGTATCCAGTGCAGGCATAATACAAGTGAAAGACAGGTACCAGGAGCCAGATGGGCCAAGAAGAAACAGAAGTTAAGTAGGAAGAGACGGATAAACAGCAGACAGCAAGTAATCAGCCAAGCATATGCTTTGCAAGCAGGCAACACAAGCACCCAGTAGGGTTTGGAGTGGGGGGAGGGGATAGGGCCCACGGAAAGGGGGTACATGGGCTTTGCCATGGCTGACTGCTGCCTGGTCAGAATTAGTGATCTAATCCCTCTCCATGGAGTCTCCAAAAAATGAGGCTGCCGCTAGTGCTGGCAAGAAGAAGAGGCACTTGGCAGAATTGGGAGGAGTGCTTAGGCTGGTTGCCCACGGGATTGATCTGGGTGGAAGGAACAGTTCCTGACGTGGATTGTCTAGTGCCATCTCTAAGACCCCAGAGCAAAGACCCCTAAAGTCTGAACCAGTCCAGAAGGGAGGCAGAGGATTGCTGCGTGCATGCTGAGGACGTCCTGGAGCCCTGCAGGTGCCAACTCCCACTTCAAAGGCTGGAGCTCTCAGTCTGGGTGATGTCATCCCTTTGAGCTCCAGGCAGGGGAGGGGTGGAGCCAGGCTGCAGCCTTGCGGAATTTTCAGGCTCCACCTCCAGCCCAGTTTCTGCTTCTAGGCCCCCTTGGCTAGGTTTCCTGACCGGCCTTGCCAGCAGCACAGGAGGGATCACCAAGAGTCATCCCTGCAGAAAGCAGAGCTTTTTTTAACTTGGTCCTCGTCCACCCTTTCTATATTCATTTTTACATTCATATGGGGAAGCACAGAGGTTTTGCAGGAGCCCAGTTTCCCACTACCCAGCCTTATTCTCCCCACTCCACAGGATGTCCAGAAATACACCAGGGTGATGCCAAGTACTAGGTGTCCCACTGGAATTTCTTTTGTAAATAATGCTCCAAAAGAGTGACTGAAGGAGACCACCAGCAGTAGCCTGGTCTGACAGGAATAAGCCAAAAGAATAAAGACTGTCAGCTGAATCGAGCCTCTGCTAAGCCCTAAAGCCAGACAGCTAGAGCTCCAGAGAATATTCCCTTCACCTCGCACATGCTTGTACTGGACATAAGCCAGCCCTGTGCCAGCTGCTGGCATCTTTACAACGCTGACCTCGGCCCAGCTTTATGTCTCCCTTCCTCTTTCCCTACCCCAAACTAGCTACTGTGGTTTGGAGCATTCAGGTCTCTGAGCTCTGAAAAAAAAAATCTGTTTTCCATACCCATTCTAGGTGTCAAGATGCTGGGTGTGTGGGATATAGCTTGCCTCTGGCAGCATCCTACCTGCCTGGGGTAGCACAGATGCAAAGATCAGCCTGAATATGTCCTGGGAAACACCACACTACAGGGCCTCTTGTATGCACTCAGGCTGCTTGGCATAGACCCAGTACCCAGGAGCAGAGAGGAGCTTTCCCAGGTGCAAATCCTCAGCATTTCAGAGCCAGCCCCACATGCACCCATGTGCCCAGGGCAGATGCTCAGTTCATTGCCAAGGCATTCTTAGCCCCCTAACCACTGGCATGATGAAACCGTGAGTCCCTAACCACTGCCATTTGAAAGGCACTAGTGCCTAACCCCTGCCAAGGTAAAGTCATGAGTCCATAACGCCTGACATGTTAAAGCCATGAGACCCTAAACCCTGCTATGTTAAAGACAGAAGGCCCTAATGTCTACCATTTTAAATTCATGAGTGCCTAACCCTTGCCATGTTAAAGGCATGGGACCCTAATCCCTGCCATGTTAAATCATGAACTCCTAGTCCCTTCCAAGAGCCCAAAACCCCTGCTAAGTTAAAATCATGAGTACCTGACCCCTTTCCATGTTAAAGCCAAGAGTCCCTAACCCCCAACATATGGAAGCCATGAGTCCCAAACACCTGCCACATTGAAGCCATGAGACCCTAACCACTGCCATGATAAACACATGAGTTCCTAACCCCTGCCAGGTTAAAGCCATGATTCCCTAAACCCTGCCATGTAAATGTCATGAGTCCCTAGCCCCTGTCTTGATGAAGCCATGAGTCCCTAGCCACTGCCATTTGAAAAGTACAAGTGCCTAACGCCTGCCATGTTCAAGTCATGAGTCCCTAACTCCTGCAATGTTAAAGCCGCAAGTCCCTAACCTCTGCCATGTTAAAGCCAATAGCCCCTAAACTCTGCCATGATAAATGCATGAGTCCCTAACACCTGACATGTTAAAGCCATGAGTCCCGAAGCCCTGCTATGTTAAAGCCATGAGCTCCTAACTCCTGCCATGTAAAAGCCATGATCCCTTATCCCTTACCAATTTAAACTCCTGAGTCCCTATCTCTGCCATGTTAAGTCATAAGACCCTAACATCATGAGTCCCTAACCCCTGACATGTTAATGTCATTAGCCCCTAAGCCCTGCCATGTTAAAGACATGAACCTCTAACACCTGCCATGTTAAAGTCATGAGTCCCTAACATGTGCTAAAGTAAAGGCATAAGAGCCTAAAACCTGCAGTTTTAAAGCTATAACCCTCTAATCCCTTTATATTAAGATCATGAGTCCCTAACCCCTGCCATGTTATAGTCATGAGCCCCTAACCCCTGCCATGACAAAGCCATGATTCCCTGACCCTGGCCATGTGAAAGGCATAAGCCTCTAATCCCTGCCATGTAAAATTGATGAGTCCCTAACCTCTGTCACATTAAAACCTGAATCCCTAACCCCTGCAATGTTAAAGTCATGATTTCCTACCCTCTGCCATGTTCAATTCATGAGACCCTAACCTCTGTCATGGAAAAGACATGAACCCCTAACCTCTGCCATGGTAAAATCATAAGTCTGTAACTCTTACCACTTTAATATCATGAGTACCTAACCCCTGCCATGTTAAAGCCATGAGCCACTGACCCCTGGCATGTTAAAGTCATGAGCTACTAACAACTGCCATGTTGAAGTCATGAGACCCTAACCCTTGCAAGTTTAAAGCCATAAGTTCTTAATCCCTACTAAGTTAAAGCCATGAGCCCCTAACCCTGCCATGATAAAATCATGAGTCTCTAACCCATGCCCTGTTAATATCATTAGCCCCTAAACCCTGCCATTTTAAAGACATGAGTCCCAACACCTGCCAAGTTAAAGTCATAAGTCCCTAGCATGTGCCATGGTAAAGCCATAAGAACCTAGAATCTCCAATATAAAAAAATTTAAGTTAATTTAATTTAATAAAAAATTAAAACCATAACCCCAACCCCTGTCATGTTAAAGCCATGACACCCTAATCCCTTCCATATTAAAGCCATGACAACCTGATGCCTGAAATGCTGAAGCCATGTCCCCCTAAGTACTTCTTGTCAAAGTCATGGGTCCTTATCACTGCCATGTTAAAGTCATAAGTCCCTAAAGCCTGCCATGTAAAAACTCATGAGCCCTTAACCCCTGCCATGTAAAAGTCATGAGTCCCTCACCCCTGTCTGTTGAAGTCATGAGTCCCTAACCCTGCTGTTTTAAAGCCAAGAGCACCTAACTCCTGACAGGTTAAAGCCATGAGTCCCCAACCCCTGTTGTGTTAAAACCATGTGTCCCTAACACCTGCCATGTTAAAATCATGAATCCCTAATCCATGCCATATTAAACCCATGAGACCCTAACCCCTGCCATGTCAAAACCATGACTTTCTAAACCTTGCCATGTTAAAGCCATGAACCCCTAATGCCTGCCATGGTAAGTCATAAATCCTTAACTACTGGCATGTTAAAGCCAAGATCCACTAACGCATGCTAGTTTAGAGCCATGAGTCCCTAAACCCTACCATCTTAAAGTCACAAACCCCTAACCTGTGCCATGTTAAAGTCATGAGTCCCTAAGCCCTGCCATGTTAAATTCATGAGTCCCTAACATGTGCAATGGTAAATTCATAACAATCTAACAGGTGCATTGTTAAAGCCATAACCCTCTAATTCCTGCCATGTTAAAGCCATCAGTTCCTAACTTTGTCATGTTAAATTCATGAGTCCCTAACCCCTGCCATGTTAAAACCATGATCCCTGACCCCTGCCATGTTAAAATCATGAGTCTCTAACACCTACAATATTAAAGTCATGAATCCCTATCCCCTGCCATATTGAAGTCAAGAAACCCTAACCCCTGTCATGCTAAAGCCATGACCTGCTAACCCCTGCCATGTAAATGTAACGACTCCCTAACCCCTGCCATATAAAAGTAATGAGTCCCTAACTGCTGCCTTGTTAAATTCACAAGTGCCTAATCCTTCTGTGTTAAAGTCATGAGTCCCTAACCCCTGCCATGTTAAAACCACAAGTCCCTAACCCCTGTCATGTTAAAGCCATGAGTCCCTATCCCCTGCCATATTGAAGCCATGGAACTCTAACCCCTGCCATGTTAAAGCTATAACCCTCTAACCCTTGCCATGTTAAAATGCTGAACTCCTACCCACTGCCATGTTAAAATCCTGAGCCTTAACCCTTGTCATGTTAAATTCATAAGTCCCTAAAACTGTAATGTTAAAGTCCCTAACCCCTGCCATGTTAAAACCATGAGTTCTCAACACCTGCAATGTTAAAGTCATGAGTCTCTATCCCCTGCCATATTGAAGCCATGTTAAAACATGGCCCCCTATCCTCTGTCATGTTAAAGCCATGAGCCGCTAACCCTTGCAAAATTAAAATCATGAGCACCTAACCCCTGACATGTTAAACTCATGAGTCCTTAACCCCTGCCATGTTAAAACCACAAGCACCTAACGCATGCCATGTCAAAGCCATGAGTCCCTAAGTCCTGTTATGTTCAAATCATGAGTCCATTAACCCTGGTATTTTAAAGACATGAGCCCCTAATGCATCCATGTTAAACCCATGACCCCCTAACCCCTCCTATGTTAAAGCTGTAAGTCCCTAACCCTTGCCAAAGAAAAGTCCTGAGCCACTAATACATGCCATGTTAGAACCATGATCCCCTAACCCCTGCCATATTAAATCTATGAAACCCTTACCACTTCTATGTTGAAGCCATGACCACCTAATCTTTGCATGTTAAATTTATGAGTCCCTAACCTCTGCCATGTTAAATCATAAGTCCCTAAACCCTGTCATGTTATAGTCATGAGTCCATAAACAATTCCATGTAAAACTCATGAGTCCCTAACCCCTGTCATGTTACAATCATGAGTCCCTAACCCCTGCCATGTAAAAGTCATGAGACCCTAACCCATGCCTTGTTAAAATCATGAGTCCCTTAACCCTGCTAATTAAAAGTCACCTCTAATGTGTGCCATGTTAAATCTAAGAGTCCCTAACCCTTGCCATGTTAAAACCACAAGCCACTAACATGTGCTATGTTAGAGCCATAACCTCCTAATCTCTGCCATTTTAAAGCCATGTCACTCTGACATCTGCCATGTTGAAGCTATAACCCCTAACCTATGCATGTTAAATTCATGAGTCCTAACCTCTGCCATGTTAAGTGATAAGTCCCTAACCCCTGTCATGTTACAGTCATGAATCCCTAACCCATGCAAAGTTAAAGCTATGAGTCCCTAACCCATGCCATGATAGAGCCACAACCCTGCCATGTTGAAGCCATGATACTGTAACCCTGGCCATGTTATAGTAATGAGTCCCTAATACCTGTGATGTTAAAGCCATGAGACCCTAACCACTACCATATCAATGCAATGAGCTCATAAGCCCTGTCATGTTAATGTCATGGGCCACTAACCCCTGTCATGTTAAAGCCATGAGTCCCTAACCCCTGCCATCTGAAAACCATGACTTTGGGTGCCGGCCGTGGTAAAGCCACAACTACTAGCCCCTGTCATGTTAAAGCCATGATCCTTGCAAGTTCAAGTCATGAGTGGCTAACCCATGTGATGTTAAAGTCATGAGCCCATTACCAGTACAATGTTAAAGTCATGAGCTCCTAACAATTGCCATGTTAAACTCATGAGCCCCTAACCCCTGCGATTTTAATGGCATGGCCCCTAACCCCTGCCATGTTAAAGTCATGAGACCCAATCCCTGCCATGTTAAAAACATGAGTCCCTAACCCCTGCTAAGTTAAAATCATGAGTACAAACCCCAGTCATGTTAAAGCCAAGAGGACCTAACCCCACCATACTGTAGCCATGTGTCTCTAATCCCTGCCATTTTAAAGTCATAGTCTTAACCCTTGCTAGGTTAAACTCATGAGCCCCCAAACCCTGACATATTGAAGCCATGAGCCCCTAATCACTACCATGTGAAATACATGAATTCCTAACCCCTGCCATTTTAAAGACACGAGTCCCTAGCCACTGCCATGTTAAAGCCATGCACCCCTATACCCCTGCCATGTTAAAGTCATGAGTCCCTAACCCTTGTTAAAGTCATGAGCCTCTAACCCCTGCCAGCTTAAAGGCAAGAGCCCCTAACAAGTGCCATGTTAAAACCATGAGTTTCTAACCCCTGCCATGGTAAGTCATGAATACCTAACTACTGCCATGTTAAAGCCAAGAGCCAGTAATGTGTGCCATGTTAGAGACATGAGTCCCCAATTCTTGCCATGTTAAAGCCACAAGCCAGTAACCTGTGCCATGTTGAAACCATGAGCCCCTAATGCCTGCCATGTTAAAGCCATGATTCCCTGACCCTATTCATATGGAAGTAATGACACAATAACCTCTGCCATATTAAAGCCATGAGTCCCTGACCCCTGACATGTTACAGTCTTGTCATGTTAAAGTCATGAGCCCTAACCCCTGCCATTTTAAAGCACTGAGCCCTTAAATCCTGCTGTGTTTAAGTTATGAGTTCCTAATCCCTGCTATGTAAAAGTCATGAGCCCCTAACACCTATCATGTTAAAGACAGGAGTCCCTAAACTTTGCCATGTTAAATTCATGAGTCCCTCACCCTGCCATGGTAAAGCCATGAAACCCTAAAACCTGTCATGTGAAAGCCATGACCCATTAAACCCTGCCATGTTAACGTCATGACCCCCTTACCTCTGCCATGGTAAGTTATGAGTCCCTAACTACTGCCATGTTCAAGCCATGAGCCCCTGTCCCCTGCCATGTTAAAGACATAACTCCTTGACCACTGGAATAATGAAGCAATGACCTCCTAACCCCTGCCATGTAAAAGTCATGAACCCCTAAACCCTCCCATGTTCAAGTCATGAGCCCTAACCTCTGCCATCTTAAATCATTAAGTCCCTAACTCTTGCCATGTTAAAATCACAAGTCTCTAACCCCTGCTGTGGTGGTTTGATTCAGGTGGCCCCCATAAACTTAGGTGTTCTGAATGCTAGGTCCCCAGCTGATGAAGATTTGGGGATTAATGGCCACTGGAGGCAGTGTATTGTTGGAGGCGTGCTTATGGGTGTTATAGCCAGTTTCCCCTTGCCAGCGTTTGGCACACTCTTTTCTTCCTATTGTCCATCTGGTGTTGGCCATGGGATGATGTCCACCCTCTGTTCATGCCATTGTTTTCCACTCTCATCCTGGAGTGTCTCCTCGAGCCTGTAAACCAAAATGAACCCCTTTTTCCCAAACACTGCTCTTGGTCGGGTGATTTTTGCCAGCAATGTGAACCTGAATGCAGCACCTTCCATGTTAAAGCCATGAGCTCAAAGTTTTGCCATGTTGAAGTCATGAGCCCCTACCCCCTGCAATGTTAATGCCACAAGCTCCTAAACCCTGTCATATTAAATTCATGAGCCAATAACCCCAGTTATGTTAAACCCATGAGTCACTAACCCCTACCATGTTAAAGCCATGAGTTGCTAAACTATGCCATGTTTAAGCCATGATTCACTAACCCTTGGCATGTTAAAGCCATGGACCTATCCCTGCCATGTTAAACTCATGACTTCCATCTTAAAGCAATGACTCCCTGACCCTGGCCATGTTAAAGCATGTCATGACCCAAGAGTGCCTACCCCATGCCAAGTTGAAGCCATGACCTCCTAATCCCTGTCTTGTCAAAGACGTGAATTTCTAACCCTTGTTATATTAAAATCATGAGCTTCTAACCCTAGTGATGTTGAAGTCATGAGCCCCTAACTGCTGAGATGTTAAACTCATGAGTCCCTAACCTCTATTATGATAAAGCTATGCATCTCTAACCCCTGCCACTTGAAAATCATGAGTCCCTAACCCCTTCCATGTTAAAGTTGTGAATCCATATCCTCTGCCATATTGAAGCCATGAAACTCTAATCCCTGCCATGTTAAACCATGACCCCCTAATCCCTGTGAAGTTAAAGTCATGAGTCTATAACTTCTGACATGTAGAAATCATGAGGCCTTAACACCTGCTGTTTTAAATTCATGAGTCCCTAACCCCTGTCATGTTAAATTCATGAGTCCCTAATCCCTGCCATGTTAAAGACAAGAGATCCTAACCCCTGCCATGTGAAAGCCATGACTCCCTAACCTCTGCCATGGTAAGTCATGAGCTGCTAACTACTGCCATGTTCAAGTCCCTACTCCTTGTCATGTTAAAGACATAACTCTCTGACCCCAAAATATTTAAGCAAATGAACTTCTAACCCCTACCATGTAAGTCATGAGCCCCTAAAAAGTTGAGTCACAAAATACTGCCATATTAAAGTTATATTAAAGTCATGCCATATTAAAGTCCATAAGCCATGTCATGTTAAAATCATGAGTCTCTAACCACTGTCATGTTAAAGACATAACTCCTTGACCACTGGAATAATGAAGCAATGACCTCCTAACCCCTGCCATGTAAAAGTCATGAGCCCCTAACCACTGTCATGATAATGTCATAAGCCCATAACCTCTGACATATAAAACTCATGAGTACCTAACCCCTGCCATATACAATGTCATTAGTTCTTGAGTCCCTATGTCCTGCCATATTGAAGCTAGGAAACCCTAACTCTTTCTGTGTTAAAGCCATGACCTCCTAACCCCTGCCACGTTAAAGCCATTACCCCCTAACACCTGCAATGTTAAAGTCATGAGTCCCTAAGCACTACAATGTTAAAGTCATGAGACACTAACCCCTGGCATGTTTATAGCCATGACCCCCTAGCCCCTGCCATGTTAAATTCATGAGTCCCTAACCCCTGGCATGTTAAAGCCATGAGTCCCTGACCACTACCATGTTAAAATAAGCAACCCCTAACCATTGCCATGTTAAAATCAGGAGTCCATAAACCCTTCCATGTTAAATTCATGACCTCCAACCTCTGCCAAGTTAAAGCCATGAGGAGCTAAGCCCTGCCATGTTAAAGTCATAAGTGCCCAACTCCTGCCATGTTAAATTCATGAGTACCTAATCCCTAGCATGCTAAAGGCATCAGTCCCTAACCACTGTCATGTTAAAGCCATGAGCCCCTAAAACCTGCCATGTTAAATTTATGAGTCCCTAACCCCTGTTAAAGTCATTAGTCCCTAACACTTGCCATGTTAAACCCATGAGTCACTAACCCCTGCCATATTAAAGCCATGAGACATATAATCCCTGCCCTGTCAAAGTCATGACCCCCTAAACCCTGCCATGTTAAAGCCATACCCCCTAACCCCTGCCATGGTAAGTCATGAGTCCCTAACTACTGCCATGTTGAAGCCAAGAGCCACTAACCTGTGCCATGTTGAAGCCATGAACCCCTAAACCCTGTCTTGAGTAGCTAACCTTTGTTGTTAAAATCATGAGCCCTAACCCCTGCCAACTTAAAGCACTGAGCCCTCACATCATACCATATTTAAATTCTGAGCTTCTAACCCCTGCTATGTAAAAGTCATAAGCCCCTAACCCCTGCCATGTTAAACTTATAAGTCCCAAACCCTTGCCATGATAAATTAATGAGTCCCTAACCCATGCCTTGTTAGTCATGAGCCCCTAACCTATGAAATGTAAAAATCATGAGTCCCTAACTCCTGTCTTGTTAAAGTCATGTGCCCAAAGCTTTGCTATGTTAAAACAGTGAGACCCTAGCCCCTGCAATGTTAATGCCACAAGCTCCTAAACCCTGTCATATTAAATTCATGAGCAAATAACCCCTGTCATATTAAACCCATGAGTTCCTAATCCCTACTATGTTAAAGCCATGAGTCAATAAACCATGCCATGTTTAAATTATGACTCACTAACCCCTGTCATGTTAAAGCCATGACCCCTAAACCCTGCCATGTTAAACTCATGAGTCCCTAACCTCTGCCATCTTAAAGCAATGACCACAGCCATGTTAAAGCCATAATTCCCCAACCCCTGCCATGTTAAAGATATAGTCCCTAAACCCTGCTATGTTAAGATATAAGTCCCTAACCCTATTGTTTTAAAGCCAAGAGTGCCTAACCCATGCCAAGTTAAAGCTATGACCTCCTAATTCCTGCCATTTAAAGACATGAGTTTCTAACCATTGTTATATTAAAGGCATGAGCCTCTAACACCATCCATTTTAAAAACATGAGTTTCTGAAGGATTTATAGCTTTTTCTGAAAACCAGAGGGAACTAAAGAGTTAATAACTGCTGGGCTTGGTGGCGCATGCCTTTAAATCCCAGCACTTGAGAGGCAGAGGTAGGAAGATTGCCATGAGTTCGAGGCCACACTGAGACTATATAGTTAATTCCAGGCCAGCCTGGGCCAGAGTGAGACCCCACTTCAAAACACCAAAAAAAAAAAAAAAAAAAAAAAAAAAAAAGAGTTAATAACTATCCCTAAGGCTAGAAGGTCATAAAAGAAACAACAGAGGAGTTTAGTCTGGCTCCCCTGATTGATGTACTCTGTAGGTCCTCTCTGTTCCCGGGCGTCTTGGCCACCGATGTCCCAAACGCAGGAGTTGGGGGGAAGAAGCAGGGTCCTGGAGCAGGTGAGTGTGACCGGCAATGAACACCTGGAAGACCGTCTGATGGACAGCACTCATTTATTCAAAAGGGATCATAACCCCTTGAGAAAGGTTGAGATGGCACATACAGACTATATGGCGATTGGATACATAGTTTACGGGCTGCTATCTAATTGGTTGAAAGGCAGAAGTATAAGGAGATAGTGGTGGAAAAGCTACATGACTTCAGAACTGTGAGGGAGGAGCTGTGAGACAGATAACAGGAATGGCGGGAAAAGCTATGTGACTTCAGGCACATAAGGGTCTCTTGGGCAGCTAGCCGTAAGTCAGGAACTGTGGGGGGGTGGGGCAAAGCCTGACTTATGGAATGGTCAGAGCTTTTGGGATCCAGAGGGAGGGCCTCACCAGTTCTGCCCACTCTGGGCGATGACAGGGCACACTACAACCTTGCCCAAGGGTAGGGAAGGCCAGTCACTGTGCCAGGGTGGGTTCCCAATGATAAAGCCAGCTGCAACCCCCACAGCCCAAGGTCCCCAGCCATGTCCAACAGTTCAGGCCAGCCCATTTTTAGCAATGCCCAACAGTACTCCCCTTAGCTCAGATGGCCTTGAATGACCAGAAATCATCTGGGTATCCTCCCTTACACAATCCTGGCTGAAGAAGCCTATTCTGAACAAGGACACAAACAGCTACAATTTTCTTATCTACTGCACCTGGTACAGATTGTTTCTTAGGATACTCCTTATAGCATAAACCCCAGCCTGGCTCAAGGCTTCAGCCTTCATCCCATGGAAAGGCTGCTGCCCCTCACTGTTTCTCTCAATAAACTGTCTGTAGAGATCAAGTCCAGTGTTCTCTCTTGCTTTACTCTTACACTTTCCTTACAGTTTCTAACCCTTGTTATATTAAAGTCATGAGCTTCTAACCCTAGCCATGTTAAGTCCCTAACCACTGCCATGTTAAAGTTGTGAATCCCTATTGCCTGCCATATTGAAGCCATGAAACTCTAACCCCTACCATTTTAAACCCATGACCCCCTAACCCCTGCCATGTTAAAGTCATGAGCACCTAACCACTGCCATATTAAAGCCAAGAGCCCCAACCCCTCCCTTGTTAAATCCATGATCCCCTTACCTATGCCATGTTAAAGCATAAGTCCCTAAACCCTGCCAAGTTAAAATCATGAGTGCCTAAGCCTGTCATGTTAAAGCCATGAGCTCCTAGGTTGGAGAGATAGCTTAGCAGTTAATCACTTGCCTGTGAAGCCTAAGGACCCCAGTTCGAGGCTCAATTCCCCAGGACCCACATAAGCCAGATACATAAGGTGGAGCATGCATCTGGAGTTCGTTTGCAGTGGTTGGAGGCCCTGGTGTACCCATTCTCTCTCTCCCTCTCTCTTTCTCTGTCTATTTCTCTCTCTGTCTGTCTCTCTCAAGTAAATAAATAAAAATAAACATTTTTTAAAGCCATGAGCTCCTAACCCCTGTCCTGTTAAAGTCATGAGTCCCTAACCCCTGTCATATTAAAATTATCAGCACCATGTTAAAACAATGAGTCCCTACGTACTGCCATGTTAAAGCCATGAGTCCCTAACCCTTGTCATGTGAAATTCATGAGCCCCTAACCCCTTGCCATGTTACAGTCATGTCTGAGCCTAAAGGCTGGAGCTCTGGAAATAATGGGAGGAATGTTCCCATCCACATGCCTGACAGCCCCAATGAAAATAGCCTAGTGACTACAGAGCAGGCCAGCCACCTTTCCTGCCTTTCTCTGCCTCTCTAGAATTACCTCAATCAGAGAACCAGTGAGGCATGTCTCCTTAGAGCAGTGTGGCTCTTCCCAGACATGTGCCATATGTCATAGGAAAGCAGTTGCCCTTGCATGCCCAAACATCCTTCTAGCCAGTGCCCACAGAAGGCCATCTAGGGTCACCACAGGAATGCCCTACCTCTCCTCTGTCTCTGGCTATTTGGCTGTGCTGACCCTTCCTCTGTGGAACTGAAATTTATGAAGCTGGAACCTCTACTACATGCAAGGCAGCACCAGCTTTAAACACAGAATGGGGAACTAATTCCCTAAGTCCAGTAGCCTTTGGAGTCTTAGCCCCATCTTCCAAGGAAAGAGTGATCTGGAAGGAGGAAGGTAGAGGGTGGGGGTAGGCAAGAGCAGGCAGTGTGCCCTTTGAGGGCCGTGGAGAGTTCTATCCAGGACTGGAGTCCCTACCCCCAGAAGGGCTGCTCTACCTGAAGCTGAACTCGCTTTGTCCCATTCAGTGAAGACACACCTATATGACAATGTGGCAGAGCCTGGGGGACAGCAAAGCTGGAAAGAATTTCAGCTCTGCTTCAATGCCCCAGCCCCTTCCTCTGTTTTACAAACAAGAAGACTTAGACCTAAGGGAAGAGAATTAGCCAACATGCCAGAGCTCACTTGGTGCCACATTGTTTTAACTTTTTAGGAATATTATCATTTTTTCTGCAATTCTTTTATCATTTGGTAGTGTTTAGAAAATTTTCAGAAGGGGCTGGAGAAATAACTTGGTGGTTAAGGCGCCTGCCTGCCAAGCCTAAGAACACCGGTTCCAAGCTCCAGGTCCCACGTTTAGCCAGATGCAAAAAGTGGTGCAAGGGTGCAATGCCTCACTTGCCCACAAAGGGGCACACACGTCTGGAGTTTGTTCACAGCGGCTGAGAGGCTGCTGGCACACCCATTCTCTCTCCCTCTCTATATCTCTCTAGCTCTCTCTATATATCTCTCTCAAATAAAAATAAAAATAATTTTTTAAAAAAGAAATTTTTCAGATGATTCAGCAGTAGTCAGCTTCCCCTAATCTGCACTGGAAAAACACTCCTATTAAAATTCAGCTATATAGTTTTGCCAGGAAATGTAGTGATAGCACAAGTGCTTCCCATTTTGCAGCAAGGACTCACCCAGAGTCTGTACCTGAACTTTCTGGACCCTGTAATCCCTCATATTATAGGCAGCTTTTGGAGTGTCTGTGTACTGGGCGTTTTTCTGAAGAGGGGGGTGTGGTAGTTTGAATAGATGTCCCCCAATATATTCAGTGTTTATTAGTTTGTAGTTTGCACCTGCACCACCTGGCTGGAGGCAGTGTCACTGGGAAGATCTTAAGGTGTGGTGGTAGGTTTGAGCTTTCAGTCTAAAGACATGCAAAGTGTTGCCTAGCTGGAGTTCCTGAAGTGTGCTCTGCTGTGTAGCTTTTGGCTAGTGGTTTTTCTCTCTGTTTGATCCTGTGAAGGCAGGCCAGCTTCTTCTGCCATTATGGAACTTCCCCTGGATCTGTAAGCTTCAATAAATATCCCTTCCTCCATAACTGTGCATAGTCTGAAAGTTCATATCAGCGAACCTGAAGCTGTCTGCTTCAGCTGTCTGCTACAGGGGGTCACAGTTTTAAGTGATTCACAGAGAGATGCACCTCTTAGTCAAGGTTGAGAATCACTGTCTCAAAGCCTTAGGAGTCTATGATCCAGAGAAACCTGAACTTAGAGATCAAGAGGCTGGAAAGGTTTGGACTGATGTTCCCTACATTTATGAGTTTGTATTTTACAATATGAAAGAAAAAGAATTTATATACTCCCGAATATAAGTTCAAGGGTAGGGTTCTTGGCCATTTGTTTGCCTACCCACAGTATCTTGAAGCTTGGGCTGGTGCCTTGTCATAACATATGGAAATACGAATTTGATTTAATGGCATAGCACTTCTCTTGCCTGACTACTGCTGCTCAGTGTGCAATAATCATCCCTGATGCAAGAATTTGTGAAAATTATTTTGTAGTTGGATATTGTGCCTCAAGACCTTTTTGCTTATTGTTAAGGACCCACCACCATGGAGAAATCAAGGAGGTGCACTCAAACTCCAGGTTAAGGACCCACCACCATGGAGAAATCAAGGAAGTGCACTCAAACTCCAGGTCCAGATTTCATGCAGCTGCTGTAGAGGCAGAGAGCAGGCTCCTGGGGCCAGTGAAGATGTGTTCAGCTTACTTGGGATCCAGTGCCCCAAACAGATCAGGACTGAGTAGCTCAGGCTCTTGCAGCCTGCACCTTGGAAGAAAAGAGTTCTCAACCTGGTCAGGGTCACACTGGGCCAGGGCACTAGCTCTTAGACTTCTGTATAGATTGTATTTGCCTCTAGTCTCACTTTGTAGCCTTTCTAGGTCAACTACTAAGCCACTGGGCCCTAAGAAAAAAGGGGGTGTGAGAACAGGAGGCAACGCAGATAAGACAGAGAGAAGCTTGTCCTGGTACAAAAAGACCCCTTTGGGGAGCAGGAAGGGAAGAAGCCATGTGAGTTCTCAGGACCCATGCATCTTCCTTGTCTCAGTTTTACCAAGGTAGCTGGAACCTCCAGTGGAGAGATGAGCTCAGAGAAACAGTGGACAGCTGCTGCTTCTGTCTGGGTCTAAAAATAGCCTCCTCTCTCCATATCCAATTCTGACAGGAGCCTCTGAAGAAGGCTCAGGCAAGGGGGATCAGAGGATGACGGCAGAGACAAGTGCTTCTCCCCTACCCCGAGGTGGCAAAGACCCGGTAAGACAGGGACAGGGAAGGCCAAGTCTCAGAGCCTGCATATTTTTATCTGGACTTTTCAAAAACTCCATTAGGAAGGAAATGAGGTTTCTCCTCTCTGTACTTCAAAGGAGAAAAGAGGCATGGAAAGGTAGACCAGGTGGCCTAGACTGACTGGGTCCTAATATCCCACAGTGAGGTGGCACTAGACACACCAGGCACTGCTTAAAGATGTGGAAGGACCTTTGGGATATAGATGTTGGTATTCCCTCTGATGGTTAAAGAAAGCCTAGATATAGAGATATTAATTCACCAAACTCACAGAGCCAGAAATGGGGCCTGGATTTTGGCTCATGAAGCCTGAAGGCAAAACCACACAGTCCAACCACAGCCCAGACAGGCCACAAAGCTGAGATGGAAAGGGGAAATACAGTCTCAAAAATTTCATTCTGGTGGTGGAATCAAGTGAAATGGGTCTGTAGTCCTTAGGACCCACCTACTGGCAGAATCGACTATATTGCAGATACTATAGCACTCCCAGTTGTTAGGCAAATATACTCTACTTCCCCTCTCTGGCTTGACATGCCTATATCTTCTAACAAGGTACAGGGATATGATGCCCAACCAGGGGTGTAGGGCCCCCAATAACATTTAGCAGCACAGTCTTTCCAGGTTGTGAGGAAATGATAAGTTACTCAGTGAAGTAAAACAGATTTGAAGTTCATAAAGATACGATGAAGGTCAGTGACAGAGGTGGGTAGAGAGAGGGAGGAGGGAGAGAGAGGGGGATAAAAAGCATTCTCAGAGATGCCTGCCAACCTGGCCTTTCAACTAGCTCAATAAGTAGAACCGCCAAAGAGAAAAGGCTAGTCCTGCAAAGCTGAAATGAAGACAAAACTCACAGAGGCAGGGACTGAGTCAGCAAGCTGGCAGGGAAGGGAGTGAGGGATTATGACCCCAGGGTTACAAAATAGTGTGGAATGCTTATATACTCTGCTTTAGTCTTATTTCCTTTAGGATGCTTCCACTGGGTTTGCTTCATTTAACGCCAAAACACATATCCTCCAGCAGAGCCACTAAAGCAACTAACAAAACACATTGATGACTCTTGCATGGTGTCCGGAGCTGTCTCTTATCCCTAAGGACAGGGGCCAAAAGACCCAGAAAAAAAAAAATGAAACACAAATCAGAAGAGGCTGAGGAGAAAAGAGGTGAATTTGCACTTGGACTTGTGTTTGTAGGAGGCTGTCCAGACAGAATCACCTGTTAGAGAGTAATTTTCCTTAGGAGAATAGGGCACGAGAGAATGTGGGAGGTGAAGGCCATCCATATGGCAGGCAATGTGAGTGTAGCTTGGCAGCAGAATGATGTTTGTGTTTGTATATGTGTGTTTGTATATGTGCATGTGTGCAGTCTAGGAAGCTGATGACTCACGGAAATAGGGAGCTTTCTGATCTGAAAAGCTTGTATTCAGCTATTTTTATCTCCCTTTGTCTCTTGGCCCTTTTCCCCTCGTCTTTCTCAAATGTAAAATGAATTTGTGGTCAAGGAATGCTGTGTATACATGCTAATTCAAAGCTTGGGCCCATAGGTGGGTATTTCCTGAGGTGCAGAGATACATACACATGTCAAGACAATAAGTGCATAACAAGGACACACTGATACAAACATTAGACAAATCACCACAATCTGTGTATACCTGTCATACTGTGCACACGGGTAGGTATGGTGAGGCCAGAAATGTCTCTGGCAGTTTATAGTGTGTCACTTACTAAGCTCTCCTAGAGAAGGGAGATAGAGTACATAGCCATGTAATATGTGCCCTGTCACTCCTGTGTCTTCATGGATGTGTGCTCTATACACCTCACACCCACAGAGGTGGGCATATGCCAATAAACATGGTCCACATACACCCACCTCATACCAACCCTGGTGCCCATGCTTCCATGAACACAGCCTGTCCTAGGGAAGGGCCCCATTTTTTCCTTCATCTGCCCACCATCTTCTTCTTTGCTTAAAAGTTGTGACATCTTGTCACGTAAGCCTATCTCTGTGGGTGGTCAATAAAATAAGAACTGCCAGTGGCTATGTTGGGCTTCTCTTATGACTTATTCCCCCTTTTCCACAAACTAGCAACATCTGTCTGTGTAAGCAGGGATCCAATATGGCTCTCCTCCTACAAGTACCATTCCCCAAGCCCAAAATAATCAAAGATAAGAGAAAGCAAACACTGATGGCCAGTATGACTTCAAGTGAAGGGGTAGGCTAGATGCTACATTCTTTTGGGTTCTAAAATACCTAAATGCCTTGACTTTATGTTGACACGACCATATGAGCACCCTAGTGTCATAGCCTAGAAATGCACACAGCATATGATCAGCACTCTCAGTGCCACCTTGCCCATGGGGGGTTCACAGCTTCTCCATGGAGGCATGCATGTTGTACACTGGTCCTCAGTGGCACGCTCTTCCATGCATACATTCTTAGAAGACTGAGGACAGTGAGAGGTTAGGTAGGTCTGGAATTATAATGGGCACTAGAGCAAGTCTTGAACTTCATTGGTCTGTAGAGCCAACAGTTTAATTATAGTTCCAAAACCCTAGCTAAGTGACTGAACTCTAACTGTGCTGTTGCTTAAAGCTGTGTCCTCTGCTGAGTGACTGTGCCAACCCAGAGGAGGGCTCTGGTGTATCCTTTGTTGCTAAAGGCTCCTGGTGTCCACTAGGTGCTGAGCATCACCTCCTGGAGGAAACTGCCCATCTGCCCATCCAGTCACTTAATCTTCTCCGCAAACAGTAGGAGACTGCTTTGTGTGACTTACTCAGAGTGGTCAAGATAAAAAAGAGTAGGCCAGTTTCCCTGCCCCCAAATACTAGAAGGGAAGAAGATGCTGCACGGGAAGTGAAGACAGAATTGCCCCCTGGAGGTGTGTACTCAGGAGGAAGAATTCTTTTCCTATGGGGCCCAGGGCCTCCACAGAGATCAGGGCAGAGGTTTTGTCTGGGCTATGGATGCTGACTCAATCCTAGGTATAGAGGAACTTCTCCAGTGGAAGAGCTGGGCTGCCTGCAGAAATAGTACTGGGAAGTATAGACAGAGGCCAGGGTGAGAAATCCGAGCTTGCCAGCAGACACACCTACCCTCATCTTTCCTTGACCAGTCTCTGGCTTTATGACGGTTGTCACAAGAGGCTTTGAATTATCTGTCTTTCTTCTTACCCCACATAGAAAGACAAGGTCTGCCCTTCCTGGAAGGGCACTTCCTTCTAAAGGTCTGTAAAAAAGGAATATTAATGTGGCCTGTCCCAAAGAAATTCTGGAAATTAAATAAGAAACTTCATGAAAACTCTCAAAGCCAGGTGTGGTGCCACGTGCCTTTCATCCTAGCACTTGGGAAGCTGAAGTAGGAGCATTGACATGATTTCGAAGCCAGTCTAGACTACAGAGTGAGTTCCATGTTAGCCTGGGATAGAAGGAGACACTGTTTCAAGGAAGAAAAATGAAGCCACTAGCAAGAGTAAGTATGCACTGTTAGTAGTGGTTATTGCTAGCCTATTTCATGGGCTGTGCTAGTGATTCTCAACAGATTTCGCTGCCAAAGGACATTTGACAATGTCTGAGAGAAATGTTTGATCCTCACAACTGGTTGAGCTGGACAGAGCTGGATATAGTGGTGCAGGCCTGTAATCTCAAAACCAGGAAGGTAGAGGCAGAAGGATCAGGAGTTCAAGACCAGCCTGGACTACGTGAGACCCTGTCTTTAAAAAAAAAGCAGAAGTTGGAGGCAACCACAGCACCTGAGGGTGGAGGCTTACAATGCTACTGATCACACTCCAATGCACAGGACACCCCCAACCACATATAACCCACTCCAATGTGTAAATGGCATGAAGATTGAGAAATCTTGGATGGGGGAGTTGATGTCTTTTTGAAGACAATGAGGTGATGATGATTTTTAAGCAGGGAATAATAAAATCTAAATTTTACCAAGAAAACACCTTTACAACACCCTCCTGGGCCAACAGTTGCCCAATCATACCTACCACTTCTCTTAGCTTTCCCACACAGCTCTGCATTGGATTCATGACAGGTCTGAAGAAAGCCAAGCCTCCCAAAGACCCTGAGTAGACTTCACAGAGGTCAAAGCAGACCTCACTGAGCTCCTAATAGTCAGGATGTGTCACATCTTTCAAGGGATTATATTATCTGTGGCTGTCATGGGTAGAAAAGATGAACTCAGGAAGTCCAGGATAGACTTGATCAGCAGGAAGACTGAGCCTCTTCCAACACAATTGCCCCTGTGAACTGCGCTTGGAAGACAGATTAGAAGGACTGAAGGGAAACCCCAAACAGTCATCAGTAGGACAAGCAGTGATTATCCTGTCATGTGCTTATTGTTGAGGAAGACACTAGAGCAATTTGAACTGTTGATTCCTACCCTCTAAATTTAATTGGGAAAGCACAACTAACAGGTTGAAAACAATCAAAAGACAATTAAAGACAAGAGACAAAGAGGCCTCTGGGATGGTCTAAGGAGCACTGGATAGAATTTAGACCACTATCCAAGGGCCTTGGGCCTAATGCAAGTCCCTGTACCTCCAGAAGCTCCAACTACCTCCCACTCAGTCATACATAACTTCTTCCTATTCTGGATGGTGGATGGCCCTGATTGGTTGCTACTGCCTGGAGCCTTTGTTAAGAAGGATTCTGAGACAGCATGCAGCTTTATAGAAGTGATGCAATGTCTGATGATGTCTTTGCAAGTGCCACAGGGATGGCATAGCAACATGCATGCTGTTTATTAATCATTCTGATTAAGAACTGAATGGGGTAATTTCTAAGGACTCTTCCAGTTCTCAAAAATATGTAATTCTATGACCTAACTGTGAAATTTCCAGGCACTGGCTGGAAGCACAATGAGGCAGAGATCTGTGTGGGTTGGAATGATCAAGGAAGAAGGCTGCACTTCAGTGAGGCCGTGAGATGGGGGAGTGTGAGAGGCAGTTCGGGAGGTGGGAGGACATTTGTGTGCATGAAAATGGGGCCAAGCATAGGCTGTTCTTGGTAAAGAAATAAGGAGGCAGCATCACTGGGTGCATAGTCTGTCATTTGGGTGGATACAATTAGCCAAGTAAAGTTAGTTATGGATAGAAACAAGAACTAACATTTATAAAGAGTTCACCCATGTGGTACGCCACAAAACAAAGATGATATTCCATGCAGTAACTCTTCCAAGACTCACAACTCTTCCCCAAAGGAAGTGATTTCCCATCCTTCCCTGAGGTGGAAACTGCCATCCCACAACTTGCCAGGATCACACAACTATTAAGTAAAGAACCTAATGTTCAGCCCAGCTAAGGGCTATGCGTGGTGGCTCATGGTTGAAACTTTGTGCAAGCCCTGAAATAATCTATTGGAAGCCATGGGAAATGTCCCAGCACCATTAGGCAAGACAGAGGATATGGGAGGCACAAATCTCCAAGGACTTGGGGGCTCAGCCTGTGAGGGTAGAACCAGAGTACTATGGTCTTCCCACTAGCACAGAATCAGAAAGCCCGGACCTGAATAAAGATCTCACTACAGACAAAGCTTAGTGCTGCCTTTATGAAAGGCTGCTACTACAGGCCAGTTCAGTGCTGTCCCTTCCTGGCACCTGGTGGTGTGCTTGAGGAACTTCTGCCCTTTCTCTGTCTCCTGAGTGACAGCTCCAGCATCACCATTCAGAATGGACTCTCAGTTCAATGGAACTGTTGTATGTCACCAGGATCCTTAGCAGAGGAAGACGCTATGTCTTTTTTTTTTTTTTTTTTTTTTTTGCTTTGCTCACCCCCCACCCCATCCTTGTCTCTGTCCTCAGCAGTGCCCATGCCATGTCAGCATAGTTCAAAAACCTGCGGAGGGAAATAAAATCTGGGAATGGTCCAGTCTCACTTACAACCTTCCTTTCTGCTCTCAATTCTTGCTATCTTTCTTGACTGTCTTGCTCAATCTTTAGCCCACCTGGTGGTCCTCATTTCTGGCTTCTCTGTCTTACCCCGTATAAGTTCCTGGCTCTAAAAAATGGGCATGGTTGAATTTTGGGTTGGAACACCACAAAAAAAATCAGCTCTTCTCCTTTATCCTCTTGCTAAGTTCCCACTCCCTCTCCATATATGCTCATTGACATAGTTCCTGATTTGGTAACTTGGTCCAGGAATCCTTTCACCTTTCTAGGCCACTGGGCCAGAGCAGCCAACCTCAGTGCCAGGAAATTCATCTGTGTTTTTCAGGTTCATTTCTCAAATACATTATTCCTTCTGATTTCATGGAATAGTTGAACAAGCTGTTGCAATGACATAGTGCTCTGCCCTCAATAGAATTAATACCTTATTTTACTTTTTATCCAATATGGTCCCTACTTATTGGACCTGAAGAATAAGAAAAAGTCCTTTTTCCTGCATATTACATTGGAGGACAAGCCTGGGCTTATTCAGGGTGCTTTTGGCTACCTTGAAGGGCCCCCGTGGAAGGTCCTGGAACTCTCCACCAGCCATTGCCCTTTGTTGTTTCTTCCAGCAGACCCAGTGGCCAGGTGCCCTCAGCCATGTGGGTCTGTAGCAACCATGCTTCTAACAGACTGGATGACTCTCTTCATCTCATTTATTTCTCTATACACACCATCTCTCTCCTCTCTCTCAATCCCTGCCCTCCCCCCACAGCACACACACACAAACACCAGGCTACCAAAGCCCTATCTGGGGCTATCACTGACAAGTCAGGTTGTGATAGGAAAATTGGCTGGATTTCAGAGACAAGAAACCCAGTGTGCATCTCTGCCTAGAGAGTGAAGACAAGGAGATGGTGATGTCTATTGTGTGCCAGCAGCACTAGAGGGAGCTAAATCAGAGAGATGATCACCTGAAGTTTGGACCTGTACAAATCCAGGTGTAATGGGGAACTTACCTTGCTAGTATTGGGCATTAGGCTACCCCCCAGAGTTCAATCAGAGAACCTAAGCTTTCTTGTGGGAATAAAACATCTATGGTCTTTAGCCCTGCCCCACCCCCAAGTGCTACATCCTAAGGACAAGGCAAAGCTCCCCACTCTAGTTATTAGGAGAGGCTGGTGTCATAAGAGCCATTGTAGAATGACTGGAAGCTGTGCTGATGTCCCAGTGAAGTCCCAGTTACATAAAAGCTCCAGCTGACTTGGTATAAGATGTGACTAAGAAAACTTTCCAAACTTTCCTATGACAGTTGGTGATCCTCCACCCTCTGCCCATCAACTGGTGAGAACTACCCCCACAGAGAGGCAGGCAAAGAGGAAGGTTCTCAGCTCCTGGTGGCCCTGACTCATCATGCACATAAACACTCCCCAACATTTTTTCCCAAAACAGTTCCCCTCCCACCTATTCACCCTCCTACCAGGGCTAGGTGACAAAAAAATGAATACCCTAGAGATCTTGCCAAATCCTGGGCCAAGCTTAGCCCAGGAAACATGCAAGGAGCAGACTTCCCTGAGAAACAATCCAAGTCGATGTCCATCAAAGGCAAATCACCATTTGACCCTACCATGACCCCTAAATTGGTTTCCAAATTAGCTTAGAACACTTTCTTTTAAAAAGAACTCAGAAGGTGTGCATGGTGTCTCATGCCTATATTCCCAGCACTTGAGAGGAGAATTGCTGAGAGTTTGAGACCAGCCTGAGGGTAGAAACATAGGTTTGAGACCCTAGCTCAAATGATAACAACAACAAAAGCACTAGAATTGAGCCAGTAAAAGCCACAAAGGTAAAAGAAAGGAATGTCAAACCTGTAGGAAGAGAATCTGGGTCATCCTCATTTCTTTCCCCCTATTGGAGTCTTTGAATTCTCCACTTTGCTAGAAGCCAGGACTGTAAGGGGAGAATCTGGTTTTCCCTTATCTTTTTTTTTTTTTTCTTCCAAGAACAGAAAATTAAGAGATGGGATCATTCCCCCTCCTGAAAATCTGGTGGCACCTAGACACCTGGTTTCAAGGCTAGACTGACCAGTTTACCTCATCTAGTAAATTGTCAGAAAATATGCCAATCTGGATTTCTAAGTGGGATTTTGCATTTGCCAGCAATCCCTTTGTGGTAATTTGAATCTGATGTCCCCTATAGACTCATGTGTTTTGAATGCTTGGTCCCCACCTGGGGGCAGTTTGTAAGTTGGAGCCTTTCTGAAGGAGTTGTGTTGTTGGGGGCTGGCTGAAGAGTGTTATAGCCAGCTCCCCATTGCCAGTACTTGATTCACTCTCCTTCTGATGTTTTCCACCTGCTAAGACAGAGTGATGTCCAGCCTCTGCTCATGCCATGCTTTCCCCCTGCCAAAATGAAAGTTTCCCTCAAAACTAGAAGTAAAAATAAAGACTTTCTTCCCCTTAGCCACTTTTGGTCAGGTGCTTTGTCACAGCAATGAGAAGGTAACTATAACACCCCTCTTGTCTCCTCTTAGGGAAAGAGCTCTGCATTCTTCTTTTAAGCTCTGACTCTATAAGCTATATAATATTTTTTTTAAACTTTGATCTGTGGGTTTAATTTGTCAAATTCATAAGACAAGAATCTGGAGGCCACTAATTCAGTGGAAACTTTGTGTGTCTGTGAATGTCCAGCACCCTAGTTCCTAAGTTATTGCTCACTCAAGAGCCAAAAAAGGCTTCAGGCTCTCTATTCCTTTATTATATCTGATGCATTGACTGGGAAATTCAAAGGTAAATGTGCAGACCAATGCTCTTACTTCCTGCTTCCTAATTCCCTTTTTTCTCTGTGACTCTTCTTCTTGGGAACTGGGCATATGTAAAACTAAGTAGATAGCAAATTTAATAAATTTCAGCAGGAAGCCAGGTCTACTACCCTTGTCTTTCCTTTCCACCCACTTGTAAAGCCAGAAGCAGGATGTATATGTGCTTGTGCTCTGTGGAACATTGGCTGAATCTATGCATTGGTAAAAGGTGTCTGCAATGACCAATACTAAAATAACTCATCTTTGGAGTGAATATACCTGAAAGGCCCATGTAGATTTTTATAGATGCTCAAACCTGAGTTTGGGGAAAGCACAGATCCCATTTAGGATTGCTATACTGAGTTTTGCCTGGAAGGTGACTAGATAGAATTAGTGTTTGGATGATGGTGGTGACACCCAAACCTGGCACAGCACCCAGACCCCACACAGCAGCTAAACAAACCCCATATGTGACAACAACATTTTTTCCAGGGGTAGGGTAGCAGCTGCTACAGAGGCAACATGGATGGGAGTTAGGAACAGGTTCATCTGCTGGGTCCTAACATCTGCCATGTAGGGAGTAAGAGGATTGCTCAATGGTTATATATGCTTGCTAATAACAGCTATCTGCTTGATGTTTTCTTTTTTTTTTTTTTTTTTTTTTTTTTTTTTTTTGGTTTTGCAAGGTAGGGTCTCACTCTGGTCCAGGCTGACCTGGAATTAACTATGTAGTCTCAGGGTGGCCTTGAACTCATGGCGATCCTCCTACCTCTGCCTCCCGAGTGCTGGGATTAAAGGCATGCGCCACCACTCCCAGCTGCTTGATGTTTTCTTGTCTGCCTTTTGGTTTCATGTGAAATAAAATGTTTTGCCTATAGACACTTTTATTCGCTATGTTGCATATGGTAAGTTACAGAATGGCTTTTCTAATTCAGGCAGCCCAACAGATTTAAATGGGGAATTCACCCTGAGCACCATTATGTTTGCCTCCTATCTAGATCAAGGAATATAAGGCAGACCTATCATAAATCTAAAGAAAAGAGTCAAAAATGTTTTCATAAAATAGTAGAGGCTCAACTCATAAGAGTGTTGAGGCTTTCCCTGCCTCATGTGGTTATTAAAATTTATTTGGCTTCCCCTGACATATGTCTCAACATTTACTTCAGAGAGTTTTTTTTTTTCCAGTACTGTTTTAATGGTTGAGAGTTTTCGAGGCTAAATGTGTGGCTGAGACATGCTATAAAGATGGCTCCAATAGAAGTATACAAGAAACCTCCAGTGTAGGCAGCTGAACAATTTTGAAAGGGATCAGTCATGGTCCTGCACAGGCAGATTAAGATCTACTCGGCCAGATGCAAGAAGTCATCTAGATCACAGGATATTAATACGGAGTCACAATACACAGGGAACAGCTAAATCCATAGACTCTGATCTCCTTTGTTGTCACTAATGAAAGAAGACAGACTACAAGGAACCCTAGACTTCATTGGTAAAAAAGCAACTAACCCAAACAAGTCTAGATTTCTTTTTGAACACTCACAAAGAAAAAAGGGGAGAAATAATCTCTGCAGGATGTTCTAGAGAAGAAAACAAAGGACTTTTGGGAGATGTTCCAGCATATTGTCTTTTTTTTTTTTTTTTTTTTTTTTTTTTTTTTTTTTTTTTTTTTTTTGGAGAGAGAGGGGGGAGAGGAAGACAGATAGAGATGGGCGTGCCAGCAGCCTCTCAGCTGCTGAGAACAAAATCAAGATGCGTGCGCCCCCTTCTGGTCAAGTGCAGAATTGCACCCTTGCATCACTTTGCATTTGGCTAAACGTGGGACCTGGATATTGGAACCAGCGTTCTTAGGCTTAGGAGGCAGGCGCCTTAACTGGTAAGCCATCTCTCCAGCCCCATATTGTCTTTTATTTTATATGAGTCTTCAGCTTAGGCTTCCCTATACTATATCCTCACCCACTGAGATTAAGTACAATCAATAAAGTACCTTACGTTCAGGATTTCTTTGCTCTAAGATCCAGAAAATGCTATTCTACTTTTTATTCTTGGGTGCCATGGAACCATGAGCTCTGACCTCTGGCAGAGGGTATAAACCTGAGGTCCCCAGAGGCTCAGTTTTTTGTTTTTTAAAATATTTTATTTTTATTTATTTATTTGAGAGAGAATGGTGGGGGAGACTGGGCATGCCAGGGCCTCCAGCCACTGCAAACAACTCCAGATGCATATGCACCACCATGTGTATCTGGCTTAGGTGGGTTCTAAGGAGTCAAATCTTGGTCCTTAGGCTTCGCAGGCAAGTGTCTTAACTGCTAAGCAATCTCTCCAGCCCTAGTTGTCAGATTTCTATGAGACAGAAAAAATGTATGAAATAAGCGTGGTGGTGCACGTCTTTAATCCCAGCACTCGGGAGGCATAATTCTTGGGTCAAAGTAAATTAACCCCAAGTTATAACACTGGAAACTATTATTTGTAAACAATGCTGATAGTATTTAAACATAAACTCTTGAATATATTATCTATTTTAATGGTTATGGTTAACAAAATAATAAGGTGATGTTAATTTCTATATTTTTAGCATTTAAATAGAAAACACTTGTTCATGCTTGCTGCAATGATAGATGTTCTTAATGGTGAACAAAATCCTCAACTTCAAGTCTGCTTTTTAAATTGCCTTACAGATTCAATTAAAAGGTCAAAATTTAGGTAAGTTCTAAATCTTTAACAAATTACTTGATTTTGGTTTGTTGATAGAACAGAGCACTGTCAAAGTTTTTTCCCAGTGATTACAACTGTTAGTTATATAATATAAGTGATCTCTATGCTTCAAAATAATAAAGTTATAAATAAAGTTAATTAAAAGAAAGATAAATGGTTTTAGATAAGAAAGATAAAAGATTGTTCCAGGTAGAAGCAGAAATAAATGGTTAAGAAAGAGACATTTTTCAATGAAAAAAAGACTTTACTGTTTCAGGTAGAAGTAGAAATGAAAGGCTAAGGTATGCAGTAAAAAAAATATATGAGAATTGATGTAAAAAGGTTGTAAAAGTTACACTAAGGGGGGCTTGCTGACTAATCAAAAGTTACTGTTGTTTTCCCTATGGTCAACTTCAAGTCTTCCAATGTGTTAATGATACCCTCCTCTGTGCCCCCACAGAGAAGGATCCACAAAAGACTGATGAGACACTTCCCAATTTCCTGGCAGACAGAGTCTATACAGTTTCAAGGCCCAAGCCTCAACTGTGCCAAGATACTACAAAATATTTGAGATTGGTTTTGTCAGAATGGGGCATTAAGTGAAGAGGGATAAAACCAATTATCTCCTGCCCACTTCCTGGGAATCTCAAGCAGTTTGGAAAATTCCTAAGAATCAGAAGGTTCTGCTGGTTGTGATGGTGCTGACCAGTAGGAAATTTCTCAAGAGGCGGAGCAGAAAGATCTGGTGTTCAAAGCCAGCCTGCTTTTTTTTTTAATATATATTTTTTATTTATATTATTCTGATTTTACATTCATAGTATTGGTTCCATTGTCCTCCTCCCTGTCCTCCCACTTTCAAAGGGACCCTCATCAATGGGAAATGTGGGTCATGCATTGTGAGGTTAGTCAAGCATTCTGGGGGTTATGCCCCAGTCTCTGTGCATAAAGCCCCAACTTGTGACTCTAACAATCTTTCTGCCCCCTCTTCTGCGAGTTTCCCTGAGCCACATTGGGGTCAGTTCTTCCATGAAGGTTTGGTAGAATTCTGCTGAGAAACCATCTGGTCCTGGACTCTTCTTTTTGGGGAGGTGTTTGATTACCTCTTCTATCTCGAAGGGTGTGATGGGTTTGTTTAGGAGATTAATCTGCTCTGGGCTTAGCTTTGGTAGGTGGTATGTGTCTAGGAATTCATCCATTTCCTCCATATTCTCCTGTTTTATGGAGTAGAGGTTTTTGAAATAAGTCCTAATAACTCTTCCTATTTCGCTCATGTCTGTTGTGATCTCTCCCTTTTCATTTCTAATTTTGTTGATTTGAAGTGGTTTTTGTGTTTCAGCTTGTTTATGTGGTGTATTACATTGACAGATTTCCGTATGTTGAACCACCCCTGCTTTCCAGGGATGAAGCCTACTTGATCAAGGTGGATAATGCTTTTGATGTACTGTTGAATTCGGTTTGCAAGAATTTTGTTCAGGATCTTTGCGTCTATGTTCATCAGAGAAATGGACCTATAATTTTCCTTTCTTGTGGCATCTCTGCCTGGTTTTGGAATTAGGGTGATACTAGCTTCATAAAAGGAGTTAGGGATCTCTCCCTGTTCTCCTATTGTGTGGCACAGTTTGGAAGAATTGGTTTCAGTTCTTCCCTGAAGGTTTGGTAGAATTCTGCTGAGAAACCATCTGGTCCTGGACTCTTCTTTTTGGGGAGGTGTTTGATTACCTCTTCTATCTCCAAGGGTGTGATGGGTTTGTTTAGGAATTTAATCTCCTCTGGGCTTAGCTTTGGTAAGTGGTATATGTCTAGGAATTCATCCATTTCCTCCATATTTTCCTGTTCTATGGAGTAGAGGTTTTTAAAATAAGTCCTAATAACTCTTCCTATTTCACTCATGTCTGTTGTGATCTCTCCCTTTTCATTTCTAGTTTTGTTGATTTGAAGTGTTTCTTTTTTCTGCTTGATCAAATTGGCCAGGGGTGTATCAATCTTGTTAATTTTTTCAAAGAACCAGCTCTTTGTTTCGTCAATTTTCTTAATTGTCCTCTTAGTTTCCAATTCATTAATTTCTGCTCTGATCTTAATGATTTCTTTCTGACTGGGGCTTTTTGGGTTGGCTTCTTCTAGCTTTTCCAATGTCTTTAGGTGAATGGTTAGGTTATTGATTTGGGATCTCTCTGTTTTTGTTATGAGGGCATTTAGTGCTATGAATTTTTCCCCTAAGGACTGCCTTCATTGTGTCCCACAAGTTTTGGTATGATGTGTTCTAGTTGTCATTGAATTCTAGAAATTTTGCAATTTCATTCTTTATTTCATCCACAACCCATTTATTGTTTAAAAGTGTGTTGTTCAATTTCCAGGAGGTAGAGGGATTCCTGGTGTACTTTTTGTTGTTGATTTCTAGTATTACAGCATTGTGGTCTGATATCATGCAGGAAATTAAATCAATTTTCTTGAAAATATGGAGGCAGGCTTTGTGGCCCAGTACATGATCTATTTTATAGCAGGTTCCATGGGCTGCTGAGAAGAATGTGTAATCTGTAGATTTTGGGTGGAATGTTCTGAATATGTCTGTTAGGTCTAGTTGTTCTATGGTGTTGTTGAGCTCTCTTACTTCCCTATTAATTTTCTGTTTGGATGATCTATCCATTGTTGATAGTGGAGTATTGAAGTCCCCGACTATGATGGTGTTTGTATTTATTTCTGTTTTGTTGCCAAGTAGATTTTGCTTTATGAATTGTGGTGCACCTGTGTTTGGTGCATAAATATTGATAATTGTGATATCCTCTTGTTGGATCGTTCCCTTGATAAGTAAGAAGTGGCCTTCTTTGTCTTTTTTGGTTACTTTTGGTTTGAAGTCTATTTTATCCGATATAAGTATAGCTATGCCTGCTTTTTTATTGTTTGTGTTTGCTTGGAATATCATTTTCCACCCTTTCACCCTGAGGAGGTGTCTGTCTTTAGTGTTGAGGTGGGCTTCTTGAAGACAGCAGATTGAGGGGTCCAGTTTTCTGATCCACCCTGTTAGCTTATGTCTTTTGATGGGTGAATTATGGCCATTAATATCCAGAGATATTACTTTGAGTTTTGATTTAAGACCTGCCATATTGTGGTGGGTTGTGGTCTTTTGGGGTTCTTTTTTTTTGGGGGGGGTAATGTGGACTGCTTCTTGAGGGCCCTTGAGATTGGTTATTTGTTTCTTCTGTGTGGAGAATTCCCTAAAGTACTTTCTGTAGGTTTGGCTTTGTGTTCATATACTTGTAAAGATGAGTTTTATCATGGAAAGTTTTTCTTTCACCATCTATTATGAGGGATACTTTTGCTGGGTAGAGTAGTTGGGGCTGGAAACCATGGGTTCTTAGAGTTTGCAGTGTTCCATTCCAGGCCCTTCTGGCTTTTAGGATTTCCATTGAGAAGTCTGAGGTAATTCTAATGGGGTTCCCTTTATATGTAATGTGTTGTTTTTCCCTGGCTGCTTTTAGGATTTTCTCTTTGTGCTTGATGTTTAGAGTCTTAAAGATAATGTGTCTTGGAGAATTTCTCCTTTGGTCCAGTCTGTTTGGAGTTCTACTAGCTTCTCGTAATTTGATGGTATTTTCTTTTGAGAGAGCGGGAAAGTTTTCTTCAATTATTTTGTTGAATAAGCTTTCCATTCCTTTGGTCTGTGTTTCTTCCCCCTCTGGTATACCCATGATCCTAATGTTTGGACACTTAAGGGTGTCCCACATTTCCCTCATGTTCTGTTCACAGAAATTTTTGAACTTGTTGAAATTTTTGGACTCACTAACTGTTTCTTCTGTTCTGTCTTCCAGTTCTGAGTTTCGGTCTTCCACTTGACTTACTCTGTTCTTAAGAGCTTCTATAGAATTTTGGGCTTGTTCAATTTGGTTCATATTTTCTATGGTTTTTTTATGTATAGTTTCCATCCCTCTGTCTAGTCCCCTTTTTGTTTCATTTTCTGACTTTCTTAATGCTTCCTAGAGTTCATCCTTGCATTTCTTTATGTCTTCATTGAACTTAGCCAGCTGGTTATTGAGGTCCTCTTTTTTTTTCATTCTCCTTCAGATCATTTAACTGTCTTTGGAGCCCTTCCTGGTTCCTTTCTATTAGGTCTAATCTAGCAAGGATAGCATTCATACAATTGTTGGCTCTTTGTTGAGTTTCTGAGAGTTGTGCTATTTGCTTGGCCAGCATTGCATAGCTTATCTCTTCATTTTGGGGTTCTGATTCTATTGTCTCTTCTGTGCTTTGATTTGAGACATCCTTTGTAGGACTGGATAGTCTAGCTGAATTCACTTGCATCTGGTTTTTCATGCTATTCCTTTTTCGCTGTAGTGTGCCCATTGCAATAGTTCAGAAACCTTGTGTATGAAATGCTAGCCTGCTGCCCTGGGGTGGGGTGGGGCGCAGTGGTGATTGTCAGGGCAGTGGTCCCTGGAGTTCTGATAGGCTGGAGTGAGGGACACTGGCCTGCTGGCCTGTGTTCCTTATTGAGGTGGGAGGGGTAAGGGACCACAGCCACCCTAGTTGAGCTCAGGCAGTGTAGGGCGGGAACACTGGCCTACTTCCCTGGATCCATGATATGCCCTGGGAGGGGGAGTGGTGGCACCTGACTGATGGGGGTCAGGAAGGCTAGGGGGCACCTGATCAGTGATGGGGATCTGGCCAGTGAGGGAGGGGTCTGACTAGGGATGTGGGTCAGGCAGGCCCCCTGGGATCTGATGTGGCTCAGGAGGGCCTCCCCAGGACTGGCCAGGTGAGGGAGGGATGTGACCAGTCACTCAGACCGGCAGCATCCGTGGCTCCTCTGGGCAGGTCACCCCGGGCTCTGGCCAGTAACGGCAGGCATCTGAGCGGTCACTCAGACTGGCAGGGTCCACAGTGCCTGCGGGCGGGTGGCCCCTGGCTCTGCTGGTAATGGTGGGCGTCTGAGCGGTCACTCAGACTTGCAAGTTCCGCCACACCTCTGGGAGGGTTGCCCTGGGCTCTGGCCAATAATGGTAGGGGTCAGAGTTATCACTCAGACCAGCAAGTTCCACCGCGCCTCCGGGCGGGTCGCCCCGGGCTCTGCTGGTAATGGCGGGCTTCCAAGCGGTCACTCAGACTAGCAAGTTCTGCCAGGCTCTGGCCGGTAATGGCGGGCGTCTGGCTGGCAGTTTGGGTCACCCCCACCCAGGAGGACCTAACCTGCGGTGGCCCCTGGCCTAGAGCGTGGGAATCAGTGGATTCCCTATTTTTTCATCCACCCCCTCCCTCTGGCAGCATGCAAGGGCCAGCAAACCCTTTAAGAAATCTTTTATAAGCTTTAAAATCTTGCTTTTACTTCCCTGTAAGGTGAGGCGAGGTTACGCAGATGCCATCTTGACCAGACCTCGCCAGCCTGCTTTTGGGTAATGATAACAGGATCTGTTTTAATTTCCAAGGCTACCAAATTAATTTTGGAGAGTGACCAGGCTGTGTACATTCCTCATGATGTGTCAGGCTTGTTATCCTCTAAGGGAAATTTCTAGATAACTTATAATTGCCTCCTAGGATAGCAGCAGCACTCCTGGTTAAATAAAAAGACTAGACTTAACAAAACTGATGGATCTTATCAGGATACTAAAACTAAACAAAAAACAGAGAGTTAATATTTATACTGACTTTAAATATGCCTTCCTGATCATCCATGCTCTTGCCACTATTTAGAAAGAGAAACATTCTACAGACATTTCTCCTTCTGAAGTTACAGTAATGCATTGCAAAGAGCATCAGAGGGTAACAGATTGGCTGACCAGGCTACCAAAACCAACACAAAGAATCCCATTCCCTAAGAACTAATAAGGGCATCCCTAGTTTGAGAAGATGCTCTAGCAAGAATACATCCCCAATATTTCCAAGAGGCCTTTCACAGAGACATGCATTATAGCCCACAGGGTGGGATTCTACACAGAAAAAAGAGTTTTGCTCTAACCTAAGTCTAAACAATAGATGTCATAACTTTATTTTGCTTTAGTTGTTTTTTAACAAAAACTACTTCTAGGTGCTAATATGTTTTGGTTGTATGTATAAATGTTAAGTATTTGAAAGTAAAATATATGTTTTCTAGTTTTTAGGCGTGGCTTACAATGTCACAAAATGATTTAAGTTAGATGTTTTTTAAAAACAACATTTTGTTTTTATTTATTTCTTTGAGAGAAAGAGAGAGAGAAAAGAATGGGCACAACAGGGCCTTCAGCTACTGCAAACCAACTCCAGATGCATGTGCCACCTTGTGCATCTGGCTTATGTGGGCCCTGGGGAATTGAACCTGGGTCCTTTGGCTTTTCAGGCAAGCATCTTAACTGCTAAGCCTTCTCTCCAGCCCTTTATGTCATCATTTGTTTGTTTGTTTGTTTGTTTGTTTGTTTGTTTGTTTTTTTGTTTGTTTGTTTGTGAGAGACAGAGAAAATGGGCACGCATCAGCTGCTCAACGGCTGTGAATGAACTCCAGATGTGTTTGCCCCCTTGTGGCCATGCACAGCATTGCATGCTTGCATCACTTTTTGCGTCTGGCTAAACCTGGGACCTGAAGATGGAACAGGTGTTCTTAGGCTTGGCAGGCAGATGACTTAACCGCTAAGCCATCTCTCCAGCCTTATATCATCTTTTAACTGGACCTGTTTTGTTAAGTATAAAAGTTGATCACATATGGTTCCTTCAAGACTGGTATACCTGTTTGTAGTGGTTTGATGTCCCCTCATAGACTCTGGTGCTATTAAAATTGAGTTTGCAGCTTCTTCCCCTAGCAGGCAGACTCCAGCTACAGGGTGGTGGGGGCCATGAGACTGGGGTGATCTAAATTCCAGCCTAAGGTATGCAGTGTGATCTCTGTCTAAGCCAACTCTCCAGCCTGAAATTTAACATTTAAAGTTGAAAAATTCACACAAGTTTAAGATTTCTGGCACTGAAACTGGTTGCTGAACTTGCTATTTTTAAGGGGATATTATCATGATTAAGGATGGCCTAAAAGCTTCATATTGAAACAATGGAAAGGATGCCTGAGGAAAGACTGAATGGTAGAAATGCAAACTCTTATTTCTTCCCTGAATTAACAACATGGCTGGTATTGGTCATGGAGGGAGACCCAGAGGTTGGACTCTAACCTGTATTGTGGGGGTGTGTGGGGGTGTGAAAAGAGTATAACCAGAGAGTAAAGTATGCCTTAAAAGCTTTGGGTGACATTGACCAGGGAATTTCCATTCTTAATTCCAAAGGTCAAATGATGAGAGATAATTGTCTGAAAAAGTGTGGATTCAGATGTGCTCAAGGCAGCTCTGAATGGTACCTGTGCCATTATCAAGATTAAATGCTGGGTATATTCCTGATAATTCTACTAATGTTTCATTTGCTCTACAAGATTTTAAAGCTCAGATTCAGACCACCACTGTGCCACTTGGTAAACAACTTTAGAAATGGATTTCTGAATCTTTATGGTGAAAAAGAATTATGTCTATCATTTCTGATAGTAATGATTCAAGTTTTGTGCCTTGTGTGCTCAGCTGCTATTTTAACTTTATCTCCTCTTTATCTCATTTACAGTCAGTCCACACTCAGATGGTCCTGTGACAATCTAATTCCATCTACCTGGGTCCTCTCTATTGTCCTCCAAGGCCTGAAAGTCTACAATAATGGGAATCCTAAAGAGCACTAATTTGCTCAGCGCCCACCTCCCCCTGGTTTCTCTTGCTTTTATTCTTGCTCCCCAACATCTTTATCCAGGTCTGTCTTCCCACACTGATGACCCTACTCTGCTCATGAAGTCAGGTCAGTCATCACCCCAATTCCCTAATGGCATTTAGGGTTACTTCTTCAGAGGGAGAATTGAGACAGTTTAGGGCTGACAAAGCATTTGGTGAGGATGTTCTTGAACCTGTAAGGAGACAATCTGGGTTATCCTTATCTTCTTCCCCATAAAGGAATACTTGTAGTCTCCACTTTGCCAGAATCCAGGAACATAACAAGGGAGATTCTGGTCTTCCCTTATCTCTTTCTTTCCTAGAAGAAAAAATAAAGAGGTGAGATCATTCCTTTTCCTGAAAACCTGGTGGCACCAAGACACCTAGTGTGGTAGTTTGAATGAATGTCCCCAATAGATTCAGGAGTTTTATTCAAGCTTGTAACTTGGCTGAAGGAGGTGTTACAGGGGCAAATCTGGAATTCCAGTCTAAAGGTATGCAGAGTGCTTGAGCTCTGCCTGGAGTTTATGAAATGTGCTTGATTGGTGCCAATTGCTTTTCTCTCTCTGCATAGATCTGGTTTTAAAAGGGGGGGGGCAGTTTTTTTCACCATTATGGAACTTCCCCTGGATCTGTAAGCTTCAATAAATCTCTTCTTCCTCCCATAAACTGTGTCTGCTCTGGAGGTTCATCCTAGCAACATGAAGCTATCTACAACACTTGGCATCTGCTTTGGACTGTTAGAAAAAAAAAGTCTGGGTCTCTAAATTTTCCCATTTTCTGACAATCCCCTCTTGCCTCCTCTTTGGGCAAGAACTCTGCATTTCTTTCTTCTCTTAAAGTTTATCCCTATAAGCTATATAATAAAATCTTTCTAAACTTTATCCTTTGGTCTATGGATTTAATTTGTCAAAATTCATAAGATAAAAATCTGGAGGACACTAATTCAGCGAAAATTTTATGTGACCTTCAGTGTCCAACACCCTTACTCCTAAGTTATGGTCCACCCAAGAACTGAAAATGGCTCTGATACTCTCAATTCCCATATCAGGACCATTGGATCATAAAATATTACAACTTAAATATAATCTCAAAGTTCATCTTTAGCTCCTCTCTCCTTCCCTCTGTACATTCATCTATGCATTGATTCATGTGTATCTCTCCCCATTGAATAGCTATTTGCTGTCTATAATCCAGGTGTTTGAGACCTCACCATAGTCTGTTTCCTTACAGAGTTGTCATATACGGGAGGAAAGAAGCAAATGAAAAGTCAGCCACATTAAGTGTGATCAGCAGTGCAATGGGAAAAATATATGTCCTGCAATGACTGAGAAGATGTTCCAGCTAACTTGGGGCAGTGGAAGACATTCATAGAAGCTTCATGTTTAGGTGGAGCTCTAAGAAAGAGGGACATTCCCTTCATTCAATAAGAGGCTTGCTCAGCACTTACTATGGAAGAAGCACAGTATTCAAGGTGCTACATGAAGATGCATATATCCATACCCAAAAGTTCACACCTGACTAGAAACCTCAAACATATATTATGAGGCGTCCAAAACAATGCGTCCAAGAAAAGAGGACATGCAAAGTTTGAGGTGACTTTGAAGATAGAGGGGATTTAGAGGCATAGATCTGCTGGGAAGGCATTCCTAGCCAAAATAATGATCCTAGCAAAGTTAGAAGAAGTGAACTAAGTCCCACAGAGCCCCATGCTACAAAGCAAGCCAACTCCAGGTTAGTGACCCAGATTGCTCGATACTCTTCTGCATTTTTTTTTGAATAGTACATAAATCCTCTAAAGCACCTAACAGACTGATTTAAGTTCTCAATTGTCCTTGGTTCAGTTTGAAATATTTGGAATTCCTCTGGTTTTCTTTTTTTTACTCAAACACACTGATCTTTGGCATTGAGCATTAGCCCGCTGTTATTTCACATGCACACTTAGCTCTGGAATTATGTACATGTGGAATCTCTGTTAATGACTGCAAGCTCTTAAAATGCTGAAACACTTTACCCAGAACACCACATGACAAAGTATTTAAAGGGAGCTTTTGCCATTAAAGAGCAAGGGAAGGGACCAGGCAGGAAAGAAACTGTAATGGCGAGAATGTACCACAAGGTGGAGCAATGAAGCTGGGAACTGGAGCCCTGGGCAGTAAGCGGATTCCTCCCATCCCCCACTCCCACATGCACATCTGCAGCTACAGTGGCTCAGGCTGGCTAGCCCTCTCCTAGGAAGGTTCCATCCATTCCCATACATGATTCTGGAACCTGGGGAAAGACTTGAAAAAGCAGCTTTTGCTCTTCACTCTTCTCTCCTGTGTAAGCCCTCTGTGACCAGGAGAGGGACCAGGGCATCTACTAAGGAAAGGAAGCAGCCCCAGGCTCCAAGAACTGAGAGGTTCTGCTAACCACAAGAAATCTGTGCTTGTCCTTGAAGTTGGAGCAACTGGTGGACAAGGTCAAAGATGCTTTTTGTTAATCATTTAGTGACCTTCTTGGAAGCAAAGCAAGTTCATAAGGGAAGCGACACCAGGGATATATGTGTACACATATATGTAGCTGTTTATATACACACATATGCACATATGTGTGTGTGTGTTTTGTTTTTCTGAAAAAGGTTTTTAATATAGGCCAAACTAGACCTGGAACTCACTGTGTAGCCCAGGCTGGCTTTAGATATTTCTAGAAAGCACAAGGAAGCTTACTGTCTGTTCTTCACCCAAAACCAATCCTATACAAAGACCATGCAAATAAAAGTTTTCTCCCATTTCAGTTCTTATCTGTCATTGAATACACATTTCTGCACATGTTCTTTTCTAGACTTCTCCATTGCTCTCTGCAAAATGCCCATGAGAACCACACCAGTGCACAGATGCATCCATACCCATTTTCTCCAGTCACGCGTTCCACACACAGCCACCCATACTCTCTCTGGTTCTCATATGCAGATCCTGCCAAAAAAAATTAGAGTTGTGTGCACGTTTGTTTCATACAGAGAAACAGGCACTGTAATGCAGAGACAATGACCTTGGAGTAGGACATGTTTCCCTCTCATGCACACCAATTCTAAGGTCAGTGTGGAGAAATGGAAGAGGAGAGGGAACAGATTAAATGGAGGAGAGGCTCTAAAAATTCAAACTGTCATTTCTCCCCAGTGATAGAACAAAAAAATCCTAAGAGGAAGCCTTTGATTTGGAAGTTTCTGTGAAGTCAGTATGAGGAAAACACCCAGGAGAAACTCCTCTCAGTATGGAGCTGGGAAGAAATGCCACATGCCTTTGAGCTTGGCCTTCACAGGCAACCAGGGGTCATGGTGTTCGTTGATGGGAAAAAGAAAAGGTATGTGTGTGGGGTGGGAGGTCTATGTGTTTGAAGGCATGAGTGTAAAAATTAGTGAAGTACAAGCCAGACTTGGTGACTTATACCTGTAATCACAGCACTTGAGAGACTGAGGCAGGAGGATTGCTGTGAGTCCAGTGCCATCCTGGTCTACATAGTGACTTCCAAACCAAGTTGGGCTAGAGTGAGACCCTATCTCACAAATAAACTCAAGCAAAGTGCAAGGAGGAAGGGAAAAGCATGGAGAGGTGGATGGACATACAGGACGAGAAATTCAAGCAACAGGAAACAGAGAAGACCAAAGCAAAGGGTTGTGAGAGAGGAACACAAACAAGGAAAGTGGTTCAGTCAGTAGGGGAGCTGAGCCAGCCTGGTTGTGCTCTGGGCTGGCCTCTGTGAGCCTTAGCCAGCCACCCAGCTCATCTGATACTTACAAACACAAGCTCCCCCTCAATCCTGATTAACAGGAATTAACTGACATATGGTTAATCTTTCCTGCCATGGCTATTAATACTTTTCAGACAGTGTGCAAAGGAGCCAGGAAGCTTTCTTTTTTAAATTAAATCTCTTAAAAAGATATTTATTTATTAATGTATTTATTTGAGAGAGAGAAAGAAGCAGAGAGAGAGAGAGAATGGGCACGTCAGGGCTTCCAGCCACTGCAAATGAACTCCAGATGCATGCAACCTCTTGTGCATCTGGCTTACCTGGAGAATTGAACTGGGATCCTTAATCCAAATACTTAATCGCTAAGCCATCTCTCCAGCCCCAGGAAGCTTTCTTAATCAGCTCAGAGACTTCTCCCAGTCTTGCGTTGGTGAGGCCAGCTCTGGCCACCCACACCTGCTGTGGGAGGGATTCCAGCTAGGACTCCCCCAGTAGCAAGGCAGAAGTGGATTAAAAATTTACAGAATACATTTGTGTCTATTATTGCATTAAAATAGTCACAGAAAACTTTTGAGTGACAGGAATCTATGTCATCTTCCCCATTAAAAAACTAGGAAAATAGGGCTGGAGAAATGGCTTAGAGGTTAAAGGGCTTGCCTGCAAAGTCAAAGAACCACTGCTTGATTCCCCAGTACCCATGTAAGCCAGATGCACAAGATGGTACATACATCTGGAGTTCATTTGCAGTGGCTGGAGGACCTGGCGTGGCCATTATCTCATTCTTTCTATCACTATATGCCTTTCTCTCTCTAATAAATAAATAAATAAATTTTTTAAATTAGGAAAATAAATCTAAGAGAAGTAAAAGAATCTAACCAAACTCAACAGGAGGGCTTAGGTATCTTTGTGCCCAGCCTAGTATATAGAGAATGATGGCCAACTAATGCCATGTTAGTAGGGGAAAGCAAAAAAGAAAACAAAGTAAAGAAGGAAGAGGATAAGAAAGGGGAATTTCTTAGGTGGGCATGGTGGTGCACACCTTTAATCCCAGCACTGTGGAGGCAGAAGTAGGACGTTGGTGTGAGTTTGAGGCCAGACTGAGACTACATGGTGAATTCCAGGTCAGCCTGGGCTAGAGAAGACCCTACCTAGAGAAAGAAAGAAAGAAAGAAAGAAAGAAAGAAAGAAAGAAAGAAAGAAAGAAAGAAAGAGAGAGAGAGAGAGAGAGAAAGAAAGGGAGGGAGGAAAGAAGGAAGAAAGAAAGAAAGAAAGAAAGGGGGGGGGAGGAAGGAAGGAGGGAGGAAGGAAGGAAGGAAGGAAGAGAGAGAAAAGATGGGAAGAAAGAAAGTAAAAGAAAAAAGAGGGGGATTTCTGATAGGTAGCTATACTCTGAGCACCTCATGAATGTTTTGTAATAGACATTGATAAGCTTGTCTTACTTGAGATTCCAAGATGACTAGGAGATAAGAATTTGCAGGGAAGGGGCTGGAGAGATGGCTTATCAGTTAAGGTGCTTGCCTGCAAAGCCAAAGGACCCAGGTTTGATTCCCCAGGACCCATGCAAGCCAGATGCACAAGGGGCACATGCATCTGGAGTTTGTTTGCAGTGGCTGGAGGCCCTTAAGCACCCATTTTCTCTCTCTCTCTCTCTCTCTCTCTCTCCTCTCTCTCTGCCTATTTCTGTATCTCTCTCTCAAGTAAATAAATAAAAATGAAAAAGAATTTGCAGGGGAGAAAGTGCTTCTGTGAGAAAACCTCTGAGGAGGTGGGAAACAGGTCAGGGGAGAGAAAGAAGTCAATAAGCCTTCCCTTCAGAGCTTGGGGAGTTGGACGTGACTGCGAGTAACTGAGCTGCCAGGCACTTCCAATTTCTTGAGGATGGTGGACAAGTGGTTCCACACCCACACTCACCTCCAAAGAGACCTGTGGGTGCAAGCCATTGGAATAGAGCGCCCAGTGCTATTGTTTGTGGAATGTTCACCAGAATTTCATTTGATGAACAAGGCACTACTAAGAGATGGTAGAGCCCTTAGGTACCTGAGGGCATATCTACAAAGGGCATTGATCAACCCCAATTCATCCTCTCTCTCTTTACTTCCTGGCCATGACATGAGAGATCTGCTGTGCTATTCATTCCTTTCATGATGTTCTATCCTGACCAGAGGCCCAAATCAGTGAGGTTAATGGATCTTGGACTGGAACCTCCAAAACAGTGATCCAAAATAAACCTTTTCCTTTAATAAACTAATCAACTCAGGTATGTTGTTATAGTGACAGAGAACTGATTCAAACAACCAGACAGAAAACAAAGACTTACAGACCCTTCTCACTCTCCTGAGAGGTCATCTACTTAAAAGTTGCAAAGTGTTTCTTCTCTTTAGGAGTTCATAGCACATTGGAAAGGCAGTGGTATGCTAGACCCATATGTGAACAAGAATGTGTAAGATGATAGAGGCCACCTTCATACGGGGTCTGTAGGGAGTCCAGGAAAGTCCTTGAACCCCAAACCCTAAGTTTGTGTTTGTATTTAACCAAAGAATTGGGCAAACCAAACTTAGAAGGATACTTATTAACTTATATCTATTTAGAAAAGTACAAAACCAGCCAGACATGGTGGCACACACCTTTAATCTCAGCAGGGGTAGCTGGATCACTATGACTTCAAGGCCATCTTGAGACATCATAGTGAATTCCAGGTCAGCTGGGCTAGAGAGAGACTCTGCCTCGAGAGAAAGAAAAAGAAAGAAAGAAAGAAAGAAAGAAAGAAAGAAAGAAAGAAAGAAAGAAAGAAAAGAAAGAAAGAAAGAGAAAGAAAACCAAGAGAAAGAAAATTGACACACCAACATGGTCTAAGAGCCCATGTGGTGGGCCTGAAAGAAACATGAAAAGAGATTTGGGGAGAAAAGAAGGGAAAGTACAGAGAGCTCCTGCCATGTGGAGGACAGGAAGGGGTAGAGAAGAGGAGAGACTTACCAGAACCTGGAGGTTAAGGAGTAATGGTCAGGCAGCCAAGAGAGCTTGTTTTCCCCTGATAAACATATTTATAGCCTCTTAGTGGTGGGCCCTACCTTTCAGCTCAGGTGAGCCAGAGAGATAGCTGATTGGTCTGTCCTAGAGGCTGGCTCAGGAAGAGGCCAGCCATGACACCAAGTTCTGAGGTCTAAGCTTGACCAACCACAATGCGGGGATTAGATCTGAATTCTAGGAAAGGAGACCCTTTCACAGGGAGGAGCTCAGTATTGAAAAACAGGTATAGGGAACTTCTTTAGAAAAGAGATAAGGAGAAACGAGATTCATCTCTGATCTCTAGCAAAAGACAAAGACATTTCTGCTTTTAGTTTTGGGGCCCAGTCACCCTAAACTACCTAACAAAGCTGCACGATTCCCTCTCAATCTCACAGATACTTCCAAAAATACTTTGGAGCATGGTATGAATTAATTCTAGAGATTATTGAGTAGAATTATCTTTGATCCACTCCCTCCCCTATTAAAATCTTTGGATTCCTTTCCATCTCCTACACAGTCAATGACAAGTGACTCATGACTCAGGCTAACATTCCAGACCCTAGTCAAGATATCCATCTACCTACTTTCCTGCCTTGGAAGCCATGTATTTCATAATATATATATATATGGATTTTTGAGGTAGAGTCTTGCTGTAGCCCAGGAGGACCTGGAATTCAGTATGTAGTCTCAGGCTAGTCTTGAACTCACAGCAATCCTCCTACCTCAGCCCCCCAGCCCCACCCCCCCGAGACCTAGGATTAAAGGTGTGTACCACCATACCTGGCTTTCACTGTCTATTTTTAAGGACTACATTTAAATGTTTGAACTATATGGTTTAATTTTTTTCTTTTACTTTTTTTTTTCTTTTCTTTATGGTTTTTCAAGGTAAGGTCTTGCTGTAGCCCAGGCTGACCTGGAATTCACTATGTTGTCTCAGGGTGGCCTAGAACTCACTGTGACCCTCCTACCTCTGCTTCCTGACTGCTGGATTAAAGGCGTGCACCACCACTCCCCGCTCTAATTTCTTTTCTTTTCTTTTCTTTTCTTTTTTAAAAAATATTTTATTATTTATTTATTTGAGAGAGAGAGATACAGAAATAGGCAGGTAGAGAGAGAGAGAGAGAATGGGTGCTCCAGGGCCTCCAGCCACTGCAAAAGAACTCCAGATGCATGCACCCCCTTGTGCATCTGGCTTACGTGGGTCCTGGAGAATCAAGCCTCGAACCGGGGTCCTTAGGCTTCACAGGCAAGCGTTTAACCGCTAAGCCATCTCTCCAGCCCTCCTTTTTTTTTTTTTTTTTTTTTTTTTTTTTTTTTTGACAGGGTCTTACTCCTAGAACTGATTAGCCAGGAACTCACTCTGTAACCCTGCTTTTTCCTCAATGCTGGGGTGATAGGTGTGTGCCACCACACCTGGAAATTTGTCTTTAATCTTTGTATTAGTTACTTTTTTCAGTGTTGTAACAAGATATCTGACACAGTAACATAAGGCAGGAAGGTGTTATTTCAGCTTATAGTTCAAAGGAATATTCAGTCCATCATGGAGGGGAAGGCATTACAGCAGAAATGTGAGGCAGCTGGTTACATTGCATCCATAATCAGGAAGCAGAGAGGGGTGAATATAAGTACCAACTTACTTTTCTTTTCATTCAGTCTGGAGCCACAGACCTGGGGATGGTGCTGCCTTCGTTCAGGTGATTTTTCCCTCTTCATTTAGACCTCTCTGGAAATACCCTCAGAGATACACTCAGACTTGAATTTTCATAGTGATTCTTAAGGCTGTCAAGTTGACAGTGAAGATTAACTACCATACTCTTTAATTATAATTTATCCGGGCATAGAATCCTGAGCTTTCCCACATAACTCAGGTTTTCTCTTAGTCTTGGAGTTCTAGTATTTTGCTATTTATGTTTGAGAATGACCCACATGAAAAACACAATGGGATGTGTCTTTATCCTGGTGTAGAAGTTAAGGTTCTCCAGAAAGATAGGTGGATGGGACACTTATTGATATACAAGAGGTGATTTGCTAGGTAAATCAACTTACATGATTATGGGGTCTGAGAAGACCTATGGGCAGGCTCTCTATAAACTAGGGACATCAGGATGCTATTAGTGTGGCTCAGTTCAAATCCAAAGGCCATGAAAGCTGATGGCAGAATTCTCACCCCAAGGTCAAGAGCCTGAGAATCAAGGATTGGAGTAGGAGGCTACTGGTCTAAGTCCTGGAGCCCAAAAGCCAATAACTCTGGAATTCTGATATCCAAGGCAAAAGCAAAATATTTATCTCAGCTCTTGGTGAAGACACCAGTTCACCATCTGTATTTGTTATCTTTTGTATGACCAATTGCAAAATGCCTACCCACACTAAAGATGCTGTAACTGTCCTTTCAGGGGGGAAGGTATTCTAAAGGAAGACCCATGTATCCCTCTTTTTGGCTATCAGACAATTAAAACAATGAACCCCACAAATCAAAATTTCCCCAAGAACCTCATGCTTGGGGTTGTGAGGTGGCAGCCAGAGGAGGAACTTGATTCTCCCAGAAAGAGTTTTCACATAGTTCTGATAACTTATGGGACCACCTTGCAGAAGAGACTAGAGCCAAGACAATTATGAGCCAGTGATGGGTGGGACCATACCTTGACCGGGACTGCTTAGCTATGGATACCTCTTGCCCTCTGTTTAAAAACTAAGCCTCATGTCAGTACTCATAGGATGGTCTTGGGGACCATCGTTATTCATTCTTCTTCCCAATGTGACCACACTAAACAAATCTGTTTTCTCTTCTTTTCATAATTACTTGTTATTTAATTGGTGTATTAAGGACGAGAGGCCAAGTCTAGCTTGTTGGAACTACCAGAACCCAGGGTTTTATCCTAAAATGTCTGGTAACAAGAGGCTGGAGGTGGTCTGGAGAGATGGCTCAGCAGTTAAATGCTTATTTGCAAAGCCTGCTGCCCTTGGGTTTGATTCTCTACTACCCAGATAAAGTCAGATGCACAAAGTAGTGCATGCATCTGGAGTTCATTTGCAATGGCAAGAGTCTGTGGCATGCCCATACAATCCATGCTCTTCTTTTCTCTCTGTCTTTTTCTCAAATAAATAAATAAATAAAAATATTGTTTTAAAGAGTCTGGAGATGTAGCTCAGTTAGTAGAGTGATTGCCTAACATGCACAAAGCCCTGGGATTGATCCTCAGGACCACATAAAATGGAACATGGTAACTCATGCCTGTAATTCCAGCACTGAGAATGTGGAGGCCAGACAGTCAGTTCTGGACAGAGTCCCTGTTCCACAAACAAAAGAAAACAGAAAACTTCTAATAACAGAACTTCCCCACCTAGTCCACTCAAAGTCACACAGTAATCTTCACCCGAAATAATGCTTTGGCATGGTTTCTTGGTGTTTTTAATGCAGAAAAGTTGGCACCTACCATTGACTACCACGTCTGGACTGTCCTATCTTGGAGAGCTTCTTTAAAACAATGAGCCATGTCTATCAATTCTGGGAAATTTAGAGCTATTCCTTTACTACTGTCTTCAGTCATATCCTTGTTTCTTACATTGTTATGCTACAGTTCTTTGTACCACATGCTTCATCGACTTCATTGCATCCTCCCTGTGCTTCACGCTGGGTAATTTTGCAAGATGTATCTTTCCTTTCATTAGCTTTGTTTTTCAGTCTCCTGTTTAATTCCTCCCTGTGAGGCTTGTGATTTTCTGTACATGCTTCCTTACTAAAAGGTCTGTGTGACTCTTTTTGACATCTCCCTCCTCTGTCAGTGTTCTTTTCCTTCTCTGTGAGTTTTAGTCCTTCTATCTGTCAATACTTTGTAAGCCTATTTTGTTATCTATTTTGGATCACTTCATTATTTTAAAATTTGAACTGATTTCCATTCACTTCTGGGCTTCAGGACATGCAGGCCATCTTGGGACAGGAACAGCACACCCCACAAAGGCCTGTAACACAGACCTGGAAGCTTGAATTTCTGGTAAGAAATGGTTTGTGTCTTACCCAGAGCTTGAAGGCAGAAACTGATGAGGGTTTTCCTGATCATCTTCTTCTAAGGGAGCAAGATTTCAGTTCCAGATCCTGCCTGAAATAGACCCTGGGGGCTGTCCTTTTGCTCAGTGAGTACTACCACTCTCTTCTTCCTCATTTCCCTCTTCCCTACCCCTTTTCTTTCTATTATTGTGGCTCTGACTTGCAAACTTATTATTTTGGCTTCAAATTCCTTCCAGTTCCTGTCACTTGGGAATTTCTTTTTCTATTTCTGGCTCCGTGTGCACTTAATTTTTTTCCTTTTATACAGAATTTCTCTATGTACATGGAAAAAGCAATAGATAGCAACACTGACTCACTGAAAGGTTCTAGTCTTCCTAGACATAATTTTTACTTCTGTCTTTTCTGCTGGAACACAGGCTTCTTGAGGCAGAAAATTGTAATCTTTAATCCTCAGTTCTTAGTGCAGAACCAGGCTACACATAACACAATGGCTGTAAAATGACAGAAAGTGCCTGTTAGGATCAGGCTGTGCCCTGCTCTAAGTTACTCCATGTTGTGTAAAACAGTGGTTTTTTTTAGCCTGTTCCTTGCCCTGAGATATTCCATTATTTTATTTTTTATTAGTTATGGACACACTCAGTATGTAAACAACACATGTTGGTACCATCCTTTCCCCCTCTCCAAAGGGACCCTCCTTGTTGTGGATGCAAGTTAAACCAATGGGGATTGTGGGTCATGCATTGTGGGGGTAGCCATCAGTTGTGGGGAAAAGGCAATGTCTCTGTGCATAATTATCCAATTTATGGTTCTAACAATCTTTCTGCCCTCTCTTCTGAAAAATTCCCTGAGCCATGTTGGGTGGATTTTAGGCCTACTTCATTGATGGGCTCCTAGGAGCCTCTGGATGAGATACTCCATTTTACAAGCAGCATTTGATTCCATTTTGAGTGCAGAGAGTCAGGCTGACTACACCTTGGTGGGCATATAAACAACACCATCTGTCTGGTAACCACCCACAAGGCACAGACTGGTTAATAACTAAAAGTTTTAAAAGGTGCTATCAAATAAACTTATCAAAATAGATTGTGACCATGTGTGCCTGAGGCTATATTAAAGTCATATTAGCAAAACCAGGCCCACGAACTTATGGAACAGAATAGACTGAGGAAAGTGGGCAACACCCTCATCTGGAGCCCATAATGAGGACACCTAACAGTATGATGATGATGGCCTCCACCAACCTGTCATCTGACCACACAGCTTCTCCAGTTTGGCTCAGTCTCCACTGTTGATGGATCCTGCTCAAACTGCCACCTGTCTCTCCACCCATTTGTCTCCTTGGACCTGCCATCCATTCATTTGCCTGTTTGCCTATCTGGACCCATTCCAGCCTTTGTCTCTACAGCCTCCATGGCCTGTACCTTGCTCCTGCAGCTTGAGTAGACTAGCCCTGTGGCTCAACTCTGCAGCAGCACCTGACAGGTCTTATCCCACAGAGATTTTCTTTGCATCACTATCAGCTTTCTGTTTGCCTCCTGTTAGGCCTCGGAAACTCTTTGAAGTGGGTTGCAGCCTTTTTAACCCTTTGTAGCCATTCTGTAGGCTACACATATACACATATGTGCATTTATGGTGTGATAGGTAACATGTTGTAGCAGACAGCTTCAGGTTCGCTGAGATGAACTTCCAGACCAGGCACAGTTATGGAGGAAGGGATATTATTTATTGAAGCTTACAGATCCAGGGGAAGTTCCATAATGGCAGGAGAAGCAGCCTGCTCTCCACAGGGCCAAGCAGAGAGAGAAACCAACCAGCCACCACAGCACACAGAGCAAAACTACAGCCAAAAGGTCACACAGCACACTTCAGGAACTCCTGCTGGCACATTTGCATATCTTTACAATGGAATCTCAAACCAGACCAGCCCCCAGTGACATTGCCTCTAGCAAGGTGATTGCAGATGCAAACTATAACTAATAAAACACTGAATATATTGGGGGACATATATTCAAACTACCACACATGTGATCTTGAGAATTAATAGTAGTAGTTAAGATTAGAATAAAAGAATATGGGTCTAGGGAGATGGAGCAGCAGTTAAAGGCACTTGATTGCAAAGTCTTCTGGCCCAGATTCAATTTCCCAGACATCCACATAAAGCCAAACAGGCATTCTATTGCAGTGGCAAGAGACCCTGGCAATCCCAAGCACATGCGCTCCTATGCATTCATGTGCGTGTGCACACATGAGCGTGTGCGCACACACACACACATGTGTGTGTGCAAATAAATAAGTAAATAATTTTTATAAAAAATAAAAAAACTGGCTCTGGAGAGATGGCTTAGTGGTTAAGGCACTTGCCTGCAAAGCCAAAGGACTCAAGTCCAATTCTCCAGGACCCACATAAGCCAAATGTACAAGGTGGTGAATATGTTTGGAGTTTGTTTGCAGTGGCTGGAGACCCTAGAGAGCCCATTCTTTCTCTTATATGTGTCTCTCCTACTCTTTCTCTCTCAAATAAATAAATACAAATAAAATATTTTTTAAATAAATAAAAATAAAGTAATTTCTGTTTGCCTTGGCTAGCTATCAAGGGAAATTGGGCCTACTTGGCAAATTACTGCCAATGAAGCTGACATACTTATGTTTTATTGTTATTCAATACAGAATTCACATTCTGACATTATGGAAAGACACACCTGTGTTTGTGTTTCTGACATAGCATGCTCAAGACAGTGCCTAAAACAGTGACCCTCCAGTAATTTCTTCAGGAAGAAAATTTTCACTTTCACTGTAACCATGAAGATCTTCTTTTATTCTTCAAAATGCTTATAAGAAGTCTTTTTGACACCTATGTAATGTATTCACTTTACTTAATATGCTAATGTGCTTACATGAAGTAGGCCTGGGGTGGGGTGCATAAGACAAGGCTTGCACTGAGGAGATGATAAAGAAATCATAACTCTTACACTGTTGCCATAGAGAACATTGTTTGCTATAATTTTGTTCATTGAAAGGAAGGGGCATATTTGGAAGAAAATATTTAAATAGAACTGTTTGGGAGAGTAGCTAAGATTCTAGAAAATTTGAGAATGGAAAAAGCTTTTCTAAGGCTGGTAGGAGTAGCATTCTGCTGCTTGAGCTGGCAGGAGTTAGAGGAAGGAAGATGGCTAGAAACTGTGAGAAAACAGAGGCCTCATCTTTTATGCTATCCCCATGATGGTACAATCTTCTGGAACCTGTACAATACAGAATTAAAAATTATAATGAGATATTAAGAAATTTATAATTATGGTGTGATGTTTAGCAAAACCTTTCCAGAAATTGATAGCTGAAGGAAAAAATAATCCCATGAAGATAATGAAGTTTTGAGTAGCATAAGACATAAATTTAACTGAATTGATATATATTTGGAGACATATACCCAATCATTTGAGCTCTAGCCCAGCTTTACCTGAAATTCTCTATGTAGTCTCAGGCTGGCCTCAAACTCACAGCGATTCTCCTATCTCTGCCTCCTGATTATAAATGGCACATTGAAGGTTAATCAATAACCTTAAAGTACTAAGCAATACTATCATGGTCAACAAGTAGAGATGCATTGATTTTATTCAGACCCTAGTCTCTGACTGCTGAAGTGGGTGGTGGAAACAGCCTCAGGCTGTGTGTTCCATATACTGAAACCTTAATAAGGCCGGGAATGCAACTCAAAAGTAGGGTGATTGCCTAGCATGCACAAGACCCTGGGTTCTATTTCTAAGACCACAGGGTTTGGGAGGTTTGGCCTGGAGAAATGGCTTAGTGGTTAAAGGTGCTTGTCTGCAAAGCCCATGTTTGATTCCCCAGTATCCATATAAGCCAGATGCACAAGGTGCTGCATGCATCTGGAGTTTGTTTGCAGTGGCTAGAGCCTCTGGCATGTCCATTCTCTCTTTCTGTATCTGCCTCTTTCTATCTCTCCCTCTCTCAAATAAATAAAAAAATAAATAAATGTTTTCTTTTTTTAAAAAAAACAAAGCTGGACATGGTGGTGTATGCCTTTAATTCCAGCACTCGGGAGGCTAGGAGGATAGCTATGAGTTCAAGGCCAGCCTGAGACTACAAAGTAAATTCCAGGTCAGCCTGAGTGAGATGTTACCTTGAAAAAGAAAGAAAAGAAAAGTAAACTTCTAAATGAGGAATTATAAAATAGTGATCATAAAAGAAACCACAAAAAACATATGACCACATAACAGTGAAGTAAATCTGTCCTTAGAAAGTATTACAGTTGGGCTGGAGAGATGGCTTATCAGTTAAGGCACTTGCCTGCACAGCCAAAGGACCCAGGTTCAATTTCCCAGGACCCACATAAGCCACATGCACAAGGTAGCATATGCATCTGGAGTTTATTTCTAGTGGCTGGATGTCCTGGTGTGCCCATTCTCTCTCTCTCTCTCTCCTTTTTTCAAATAAATAAATAAAATTTAAATCTTAAAAAAGGAAAGTATTGCAGTCTCAGCTGGGCATGGTGGTACATGCCTTTAATTCCAACACTCAGGAGAAAGAGGTAAGAGTATCAACATGAGTTCAAGGCTAGCCTGGGCTACAGAATGAGCTTCATTTAGGTTAGCCTGGACTAGAGTGATACTCTGCCTCAAAAAAAAAAAAAAAGGAAAATTTTTACAGTCTGAAACACATATTAGTAAAGAACAAAGGTCAGAAACAGTATCAAAATCTAAAATAAAACTACAAAGAAAAAACAGCATTACAATGAAATACTCTATAATGTCAGATAGATGCTTAAAACAGAGGAAAGCCACTTAAATCATCTTAGAAGGGACAATGGAGCCAGAAAAATCTTACATGAAGACATGGTGTTGAAGTGGCTTCTAGACGTCATGGTGGTGTTAGAAAATAACCTGGCCAATTGGAAGAAAATGCAGACAGAAGAGAGTACATTGGCCATGTCAGCAGCCCATGCCTCTAGGAAATAAACACTCCATGGCACAATTTGTGCAAAATGAAAATTACCTCTAATTGAAGGGCTGGATAAAAATATCTCTAATGTGTAAACAAAGCTGTTGCAGCAAGCTGGAGATACAACTGCATCACAAAGTGCTACAGGTTAAGACTCCCCCTCCCCCAAACACACCACAACAGGACATGTTCCCTCCCCTCAGGACCTTTCCTTCAAGAAGCAGGGGTTGCTCCTAGGCTTTGCCCCAAGATAGCTCAAAGCAAACATGCCCTCAAGGCTCACCAGCTGCCCCAGCAATAAGAAGAAAACAATTTCTCACCCCTTGTTGATCCCTTCCAGTGGAACAACCTATCTGCTTTATCTAACACACACACACACACACACACACACACACACACACACACACGCAATCAGCCTCCTGTGAGTTTTAATAAATAAATATTGTTGTGTGACTAAAATTTAGCACCAGTATGTTTTTTTCCAACTGAATGACAAAAGGAGAGGAATATGCAAATTGATTGAATTGCAGCACATCTTATTGGAGGAGCTGCAGGATGAATCTATTATTTCATTAGCTGGGTGAAAATGGCATCTTCCTATCTGAGTAAAGTTAAAGAATTACTTTTAGCTGGGTGTGGTGGTGTATGCTTTTAATACCACCACTCAGGAGGTGGAGGTAGGAGGAATATCCTAAATTACAGACCAGTTTGGGGCTATAGAATGAATTCTAGGTCAGCCTGGGCTAGAGTGAAAAAAATAAAAAGAAAGAAAGAAAGAAAGAAAGAAAGAAAGAAAGAAAGAAAGAAAGAAAGAAAAAAAAATAAATTTAAGAATTAATTAAGACTTAATTTAAAGACAAAGAAGAGAAATAAGATAGTTGAGATAAAATATTGCAAATGTTATGGGTGAGAAATATTGCAAGGAGGGTGATGCTTTTGAAGTGCATGGCAAATAGAGCCAATAAATATAGGACCGGGCCCTGGAGAAGCTCTGTAGAAGAATATTTGGGGTCAGAGACTCCCATCAAACCAAGGATCACACTTCACTCAAGCTGGGAGGGCTGACTTCAGGTGATTGTTCTGGGTTTTAATGACATTGTGAAGAGAAAGAACTGCAATTGAATATAGTCACCACAAGAGAATGCGCACATATTGACAATAAAATTCCCTCTTTGCTTCTTATTCCCTTTAAACACACTGTCTCCCCAACTGCTCTCCCCTACTGGAGGTAGGAGATCCTTTCATTTATCGAGGCTCTTGAGGAACATTGGAACCACTTTGCTTGTTCTGAACCAAAATCGTGGAAAGGGAAGAAGCATGGGAAATAAATATTTATTGAATTACTACTATATATCAAGACTTTAATCATTTCACTGGGGTGAGTAGTGGTATCCATATTCTATAGACAAAGAATCCATGGCTTAAGAAAGTTCAATAACTTTCCCAAGGGTCCAGATCCTACATTGATCTTCTGCTCTGCTCAGAAGCAAGTCTCATTGGAAACACTCTTTGCTTCTTATTTATACTTTGTGTTTATACTGAACAGTATTGCAAAAAAACTTCTATGTTCATCACATGCATACTTCATCATTGGAGCTTTCCTTAGGAAGCCACACATTAGAAACAACCTGGGTGTGTAGTGCCAGTAGAGGCATAAAGAGGAACATTGCTTCTGGCCTCATTGACCTAGGATCCCTTGATGATCAGGGTCAGAGTTCTACAGAGAAAAATGAAACTGGTGTGTGAATGCTCCTCCAGAAATTGACCCAACACCAAATTGGGTAGAAAAGAGGACTTTATTCAAGTGCAGTCTGGATCCAGGATAGCTCCTGAAAGACTCCGGCCCTGAGCACCCACCATGTGTCCTTCCAATTTATAGTTTCAGCAAAAAGTGAAGCAAGCAAGCAAGTAAGCAGGCATTCCAGAAGCAAATATGTGGCAGTTAACAGCTGTAATTCACACAAGGAAGTCGGGATGGGATGTACAAAGGAGAAATTCCAAAGCTGAGTATGTGGCAATTGTGCAGTTTTATCTTTAGCAAGTAGGACTGACTGGCTCCATATCATTGGGCCTGAATTGGGGATTGGCTATGGGTCAGCAAGGCAGCCCCAGGCCTTCTTTCTTAGCAACTTTGTAATTTTCCATTGTTCCACCACATTCCCTCCTCTTCACCTATATAATTGTGTCTTTTACCTTATCTTGTGGGGACCCCAAGTACTCTTGGCATAACACCTGCAATTTTACTGTCTCTATCTGATTCTTGACAAACCTAGATAAAAGATAAGAATGCAGGGCACAAACAGCAGACCTAATTATATCATGGTTAGGGGCCCCACTAAGGGTGCAGGCCAGGGTCTCCATGTCATTTGAACAGCTTTCTATTGTGTAGGGGTTTTTTTTGTTTGTTTGTTTGTTTGTTCCTAGCCTTAATTTTCTAACAATTGTCTAGCATTTTTTCTTACTAACCTGTATTGATTGGCATAAAAGCAACAATCTTCACCAAGGATCACTCATATTCCCTCGTTTTCTGCAATAATCAGATCTAGTCCTCTCTGATTCTGTAGGACCATCACTGCCAGCAAGTCTGTTTGGTTCTGGAGAGTGACTCTGCTGTGTTGGACAATGGACAGCTTATCCCATATCTGGCTAGAGTGTTAACTACTCTGTACTTGTTGGAGGCCTACTACAGTGACACCAGTGGCTGCAGTTCCTCCAAGGACAAATCTTAACAAAATAGGCAAGAGCACTGGGCTTCTCCTCTGTCTTGCCTCTCTGGTTTGTAGGTAGTGACAGACTTATCACCTGGAAACACATCCAAGTTGAGGGCCAGAAATACTAGCTTATAATTTCCTCCTGGATAGCAAGAATGGATACTTTTGGGGCAGGCAAAATATGTTCTCTTTGAGGTCACCACCTTGGCAGCCAGCTTAATTCAGTTTTTTCCTGTTCCAACACCTTGAGCCTGTCCTATAGCTTGGATTGGTGGGCCAATTAAGCAAGCCTCTTCTGTTGTGTTAGCTAGGCTCTGGTTAGCTATACCCACCCCAGTGTAAGAGACCTGCCTGGCCCTAAGACATAGCCAACAGTCCTCACCCAGGGAGGGATTGGCTTGGCTAAGCAGTTCATGACTGGCATTTATTAGGGCTAGCAGGCTAGCATTTTAAGTAGGGGAGTGTCATATCAGGGTGAAATTGTCCTGGACCAGATAGAGTATTGGATCCTTACTTTGTTTTTGTGTGTGTGTGTGTGTGTGAGCTTTAGCCATAGGGGGTTTGAGGGTCTTCAACTATTGTCGAGGTCTGCTCTGAGCTGGGCCCCAGATAGCTTTTAAGAGCTGGAGGATTTGGTCACCCTTTTTGATTTCTTTGGTGCCTGAGGTGAGCAGACCCTTTTTCGTTATATGGCTTCATGAATATGTAGGATGGTGAAGGCATACCATGAGTCAATGTAAATGATGACTTGCTTTTCCTTTGTGAGGGAGAGTGTTCTTGTTTGTGCATGGAGCTCAGCCTTTTGGGAAGACCAGTGATTGGGCAGCCAACCCTTTTTTATGACTTGGTCTGTAGTGGTCACTGCAGACCCAGTGCAGGACTTCCCCTGTTGTAGGCTTTGGCTCCTCTCAGTAATGAGTTACATATCTGAGTTGGGGAGTGGCCTCTCCTTTAAGTCTGGTCAAGAGGAGAAGATCTTCCCCATGACCTCTTTACAAGTGTGGGGACTCTCCCTCCTCTTCTGGTAGGTATGTGGCTGGTTAGGGCTCAAGTGGCTTCCACCTGCACTTGGGAATTTTCTCCTAGTATGGCCTGATATTGAGCCACTTGCTCTCCAGTCATCCAGTGGCTGACTGTCCTGTTGAACAAAGAGGTGACTTGGTGCAGTACTTTGACAGTGATGTTCTGTCCCAAAGTTAGTTTATCTGCTTCTTGTACCAGTATTACTGTGGCTGCCAGGGCCCAGAGGCAAGGGGGGCATTCAGAAGTCACTGGGTCCAGTCTATTGGACAGGTATGTCACTAGTCTATTTCATGGTCCTAGTCACTGGGTTAGGACCCCCAACCCAATTCCACCTTTTTATGCATGTAGAGGGTAAAGGAGTGAGTGATGTCTGGGAGTGCCAATGCAGGAGCCTCACTTAGTCTTTTCTTGACACTTTAGTGGATGTGTTGAAAGCCCTTGGAGGGCACTGTGAAGAGAGTAAGCAATGGCAGAGAATTCTGGGATCCAGAATTGGCAGAACCCAGTTGCCCCCAGGAATACTTTCTGAGTTGTGTTTCTTAGTTTGGGGGTGGGGGTACTAGATGATCACTCATTTTCATCCTTCCCCTAGTCTCCTCTGTCTGTGGCTGAAGTGATGCCCCAAGTAAGTGACCTCCTTTTCACAGATGAGCTTTCTTCTTAGAGACCTTATATCCTGCCTCTTGTAAGAAACACAGCAGCTGTTCTGGGACTTTCTTGCAAACTTCTCTCATGGGAGCTGCTAGCAGCAGATTGTCAATATACTGCAAGATGGTGCACCCAGAAGGTCAATGGTTTTCTAAGTCCCTTGCCAGTGCCTCCACAAAAATAGTAGGGGAGATTTTGAACCCTTGGGGCAGCTGAGTCCATGTCAACTGCCACTTTGAACCAGTCTCTGGGTCTTCCCACTCAAAGACAAACTGGGCCTGGCTTATTTCTGTTACCCTAAGGCAGAAGAAGGCATCCAAGTCCAGGCACGTGAAGACAGTGGCCACTGGGAGTATCAGACTCAGCGAGGTGTACTGATTGGGGACTACAAAGTGCAGGGTCTCAACAGCATCATTGAAACTGTGGAGGTCTTAGACTAGCCGATAATCACTGGCCCTTGGCTTTTTCACTGGGAGCAAGAGGGTGTTTCATGGAGATTGGATTTCTTGTAGGAATTCCTCATCCTTGAGTCTTTTGATGTGGGGGGCTATCCCAGCTGGCTTCCAGGGAAATTGCACATTATTTCTGCCTCTCCAGAGTGGCACCTTGTTTTAGTGCCACCACCACTGGTGGGAGGCCCTTGGTAAGGCTAATCCCTCCTCATACCTCCCAGACCTAGTGAAACTGTCCCAAGTCTGGGACATATGAGTCAGCCCAAACAGCACCAGTCCAACTAACTACTTAACAGTCTCACAAGGATCTTTAAGTACAGGGGGCTGCTCCCCTGCCTCTGGCCAACTAAAATCAAGGGAAGAATCCATGCCTCTCTGCAGGAGATGCCAGGCCCTCCTTTCCTGTGAGATAACAGCGCATACATCACCCAGCCAGCAACTCTCATCTATCAGCCCTTCGCTTTCAGTCATTAATGGGTCATTAGTATTTGTGGCCTCCTGAGTCTTTTCCCTTGATGTCTCCTGCTGAAGCCTCCATTCCTCTTTTGGGTGGACTTCAGCGATAGTTCAGTCAGGGGGCCAGGGCTGGTTGTGGGACCCAAGTCCAGGGTCACTGTAGTGTCCAGTTTAGATAGTAAGTCTCTCCCTAGTAGAGGTCTCAGGGCCTCAGACACATATGGGAGTAAATAATGGACCCAGTGACCTCCTACTGAGCCCTTTTGTGGTTTGCAGAACCGATATTTCTTGGTGGTCCCCATTGTTCCTTCAATGGTGATGGAGTCTCTGTTGAGTCTTCTAGTGGTAGAGCTCAGAGTGGAGATGACTGTGCCAGTGTCCAAAATGAAGTCCATGGTTTGTCCCCCCAGATCATTTCTGACCATGGGTTCTTGGGGACCAATCGCAAGTGAGCCTGGTCATTCTCAGTCTGATTCAGAGTCCTAGTCAGGGCTCTGGTGTTAGGGGCCTGTGCCTGCCTGGAAGCTGTGACTACTGCAGGGAAGCTGTGACTACTGCAGGTTTGAAATGCATCTCATTCCTGGGGTCTTTTCCTGAGTACCCTCTCTCCTTTCTCCTGTTCTGAGCATTTGTTCTTCCAATGGCCTCTCTTCTTACAGTGAGAGCATTGATCTTTGTCTAAGTGGGGGTATCACCCTTTTCCTCTTTGTTTCTGCCCTGGACCTGCAGGAGTCCCTGGCTTCCTTCATGGCAACTGTGAGCACTGGAGCTCTCCTTTCTCTCGTCTGTCCTTTTCCTTCCTGGTGGCAGCCTCTCTGTTGGCAACTACTTTGGAAACAATTTCAAGAAGTTCACTTATGTTCCTTCCCACAAACCCTTCCAGGCACTGTATCTAGCATCTTACATCATAGACTAATTGGGTTATGAAGGCTGTGTTCACCATTGATCTGTTTTCTGGGCCTCTGGATCAAACAGGGTGTATATGCATCACAAAGTCTCTCATAAAACTGGCTAGGGGGCTCTCTTTCTCCCTGGATCACTTTATTCACTCATGTTGGGTTGTTGGCATTCCGTGTTCCTACTCTGGCCTCTTCAAAAAATAGCTTGTTTTGTCCAGTTGAGAGACTGGACCCCTGCGCCTGTACTTGGGTCCTAGTTCAGCTGGACACCTGGCAGAGCATTGTTTGCAAAGCCATCTGGATTCATTGTCCTAGCTGGAGCCTGTGTGGCTTAAAGAGCGTGGTGAGAAGCTGGCAGCATTTGACCCATGTTGGCCTGTGCATCCCCATACTGGAGGAGAGCAAGTCCATCGTGGCCTGGGGCTTTTCTGAGTAGGTTGGGTTGTGTTGCTGCTAGTTCAAGAGGTCAGTAATGGTGAAGGGCTGACAGATGAGAGTTGCTGGCCAGGTGACATATGCCCTGTTGTCTTGCAGGAGGGGAGGACCTGGCATCTTCCTCAGAGGGGCATGGATTCTTCCCTGGATTTTAGTTGGCCAGAGGCTGGGGAGCAGACCCATGTGGTTACCAATCCTGGTGGAACTGCTAAGTAGGGAGTTGGGACTGGTACTGTTGGGTCTAGTCCCATGTCATCAAGGAGGGAGACAAAAGGAACTGCCTGGTCAGTAGGAGGGGGCTGTTCAGAACAGGTCTGTGGAGCTGTAGCTGGTAGGGAGTTGGTGCAGTGCTGTCCTCTGTTGCAGCTGGGAGTGCTGGTTTCGATTTTATAGGCTCAGTTTTGGAGCTTCTTGAGGCCAAGATAGCTTGATGTGAGGGGTCTGAGGTCTGGTAACAGAGCCATCCAAGGGGATCCCTGGCCAGCATATACCATGAGTTGATATACAGGAAATTATCTGGATGATCTGGCATTCCCATGCAAATTTCTCCAACCCTACTAATGAGGGCCAGGGCCAAATTTTCATGTGATGGCCATCAGACATGGAATGTGGACCAGTCACTTTTGCAGAGTCCTCAGTTTAGGTTTCATCTTGATTCCATAGTCATCAGAAAAATCCCTGCTTGAAATTATCAAGCATTGTCTGCAGGACCAATGGGGGTGGGGGGAGTGACACGGGAGTATGTTGTTGAGCCCATGGTGGGATGAAGCAGGGGATTCCCTAAAGGGAATTTTTATATGTGCTTAGCCCTGTGTGGTGCATACAGTGGGGTGGGGTGGAGAGAATGAGTCTCTCCCTCAAGCAGATGCCTGGCTGGCCAGCCCCCCTAAGGGTATTTTAGGAAGCCTTACCATAGGGCCACACATATAAACCCCACACCTGGTCAACCCCTCTATTATGGAGGGGTGAGTGTCCACTGAGTTAAAATGGCTTCCAGCAGAACTGCAGGTTAGGGTCCAATCAGATCCCATAGCTGCAGGATCATGGGACCATTGCAACCATTCACATATTCACACATTTATTTACCATTCACTCACTATTCACTCAGAAGTTATACATTCCCATTTTAAATTCCTGTTCTAACTTGACATCATTACAGCTTGAGGCTTCCAACCTGACCGGCCAAGGAGACCAGTGCCACCTTGGTATAGTATTGAGGCTTGGGATGCAGTATCCTGCAGGGTGATCAAGCCCAGGTCAGTTCCCAATACCTAGTTACCCCTGGAGGTTCTTACCTTGTCTGGATGTTTGCCTTGGTCTCATTTTCCACCTAAAGCTCTGGTCCAGAGCCCCACAGTCCTCTTGGGCTGCCTGGAAAGGGACCTGAGAATATCGCTGTGGGAGTGCACTTCCCAGTTCCAAGGACCTCCGGTGGGCTTTGGAGTCTGGGAGTGGCAGCCCCTTGACCAATGGGGGGGGGTCTTCCTAGGGCCTCCAAATGATGCAGGAAATTACTTGCCAGAAATAGATCTAACACAAAATTGGGTGGAAGAGATTTATTCATGCATGGTCCAGAGCCAGGATATCTCCTGAAAGACTCCAGTCTAAGTACCACATGTACTTCCAATTTATAATTTCAGTGAAAAGCAGAAGTAAGCAAGCAAATGAACATTCCAGAAGCAGATACATGGCGGTTTCAGTAGCTGCAACTCCCACAAGGAAGTGGGGAGGGGTTTACAACTGAGTATGTGGCAATCATGCAGTTCTTATCTTTAGCAAGCAGGACTGACCAGCCGCATGTCCTTGGGCTGGAAGTGGGGAGTTGGCTATGGGCCTAGAGAGAACCCCAGGCCTTCTTTCTTAGCAACTTTGTAATTTTCCATTGTTCCACCACAAAAACTTAAGGAAGAACAGACTAATTCACAAACACATGTGTTCCCTTGAAATCTGCATTCCTCATTGTACTTCCATTCCAGGAGCATGTCTCATCAATCAGTGATGACATGCGAACTCCATCTGTGGAGGAAAGTCAGTGTTTTGCAGTGAAACACCTGCCACCATTTCTCCCAGGAAGTTCTGCCTCTGCTGGAATATTCCTGAAGTCTTTCCTTGTAACCTCTGTTTGAATTTCAAAAGTTTCACTAAAACAGAACAGCATTAATAGAAATAATCATTTCATAATACAAACACAGTAAATCCTGCTGGAGAAAATAGGCATGGGTTTCTGAACACTGTACTCTGTCCATCTGTACAGAAAACTGTACTCAGACACCATCTCATATTCTCCAAGTAACAAGAATGGTTTCTTCAGTTAGGTGTACATGGCTGACCATATGACCAGAGAGAAAAGCCAGAGCAGAGAAAAACATAATGGGCTTGAGCAAAATTTCACCCTACTTTTTTATATTTGATACATAAAAGGCCATCATGAGTTCTGGTCCAGATGGCATCCACCTAACATCGCCTCACCTCACAGGAAGGAAAGGCAAGACCCTTAAGATTCAAGGGATTTTTTTAGGGGGTTGCTGATTCTAGTAGGCTCCCAGTGAGAGGCTGTGGAGGAGCAAATTAGGGAATCTACTGATTCCCAAGCTCTGGGGTAGTCCATCAGTTCCCCAATTCCCTCAAGCAGCTGACCTAGCATGGGTCCCAGCTGGAAGTCCCTCTTGCACTAATCGCAAGCCAAGTGGACCCAACCAGCAGACTAAGACCTGTGCTCCAGGCTTTCCTGCCATGGAGCAGAGCTCCACTGGGGCTATCTCTGCTCCCAGCCTTTCTGAGACCCAAGTGTGACCCCAGTCCCACTCTGTGGTTCCACCCCTGAGCAGGGAGCCATGCCAGGAGGCCAATATCCCCACCCTAGCCTTTCTGAGTCCCCTGTGCATGACCACTCCCTGGTTCTGCCCCTGAGCAGGGATCCAGGCCAGCAGGCCAGTGTCCCTGCCCTAGCCTTTCTGAGCCCCGTGTGCTACCCCTGTCCCACTCCACAGTCCAGCCCTGAGCAGGGATCCAGGCCAGCAGGCCAGTGTCCCCACCCTACCCTATCTAAACCCCATGTGGGACTGCAGGTCCCACTACCTGGTCCAGCCCCAGATCAGGGACCCAGGCCAGCAGGCCAGTGTCCCCGCCCTAGCCTTTCTGAGCCCTGTGTGAGATTCTGGTCCCACTCCTGGGTCCTCACCCCAAGCAATGACCCAGGCCTGAAGGCCAATGTCCCTGCATTAGCCTTCCTGAGACCCATGTGAGTGATCGCAGCCAACTCTTCCCATCCATCAACAGAGACCCAGGCCAGCAGGCCAGTGTCACCGCCCTAGCCTTTTTGAGCCCCATACATATGTGCACGATTGCTCATACCTGCCACTGACTCCTCACACGCATGAACAGGGACTCAGGCCAGCAGGCCACTGTCCCCACCCTGGATTTTCTGAGCCCTGTGCGTGTGATCACCAGTACCTGCTCAGACTCTTCCCACCCACTAACAGGGACCCAGGCCAGCAGGCCACTGTCCCTGCCCTAGCCTTTCTAAGTCCCCCACACATGATTGCTGTTACCCGCCACCAACTCTTCCCACCCACTAACAGGGACCCAGGCTCCCACCCCAACCTCTCTGAAATCCTCAGGCAATAGTCCTCACACTCACTGCTACCCCTCCACCCTAGGCCAGCAGGCTAGCGTGCCACACCCTAGGCTTTCTGTACCATTGTAATGGGCAGACCACAGCGAAAAAGGAATAGCATAAAAAAATCAGATGCAAGTAAATCCAGCTAGATTGCCCAGTCCCACAATGGATGTTTCTAATGAAAACATAGAAGAGATAAAGGATCAGAACTGCAAAATGAAGAGATAAGCTATGCAACCCTGGCCAAGAAAATAGCAGAACTTGCAGAAACTCAACAAAGAGCCAATAATTGTATGAATGGTGTCCTTGCTAGATTAGACCTAATAGAAAAGAACCAGGAAGGGTTCCAAAGACAGTTAAATGATCTGAAAGAGAGAGAGAGAGAAAAAAAAAAGGACCTCATAACCAACTGGCTAAGCTCAATGGAGACATTAAAAAAAAATGCAGGGATGAACTCCAAGAAGCATAATAAAGTCAGAAAATGATGTGAAAAGATGGAAACTATATATACACAAGCAGTAGAAAATCTGAACCAAATTGAACAAGCCCAAAACTCTATAGAAGCTCTCAAGAATAGAGTCAGCCAAGTAGAAGATAGAAACTCAGAACTGGAAGACAAAACAGAAGAAATAGTTCATGAGTCCAAAAGTTTCAATAAGTTCAAAAATTTCTGTGAACAGAACATGAGTGAAATGTGGGATATCCTTAAGTGCCCAAACTTTCAAATCATGGGTATACCAGAAGGGGAAGAAACTAAGAGCAGAGGCATGGAAAACTTATTCAACAAAATTATCAAAGAAAATTTTCCTACTCTCTCAAAAAAAAGGCCCATCAAGACAAAAGAAGCTAGCAGAACTCCAAACAGACTTGACCAAAGGAGAAATTCTCCAAGACATATTATTCTTAAGACTCTAAACATCAAGCACAAAGAGAAAATCCTAAAAACAGGTAGGGAGAAACAACACATTATGTATAAAGGAAACACCATCAGAATTACTTCAGACTTCTTAATGGACACTCTAAAACCCAGAAGAGCCTGGAATGGAACACTGCAAACTCTAAGAACTTATGGCTTCCAACCCAAACTACCCTATCCAGCAAAAGTATCCCTCATAATAGATGGTAAAGAAAATCCTTACACGATAAAAGTTAGCTATACAACTAAATGAACACAAAGCCAAACCTACAGAAACTACTTCAGGGAATTCTGCACACAGAAGAATCAGATAACCAACCGCAAGTGTCCGTGAGAAGTAGATCACAATAACCAAACCATGAAAAGGCACAAAAACTAGAAAGACCAAGAAAACACCAAACAACATAAACTACCACAATATGGCAGGTATTAAATCAAACCTCACAGTTATTACCCTAAATATTAATGGCCTTAATTCACCCATCAAGAGACGTAAGCTAACATGGTTGATAAGAAAATTATACCCCTCAATCTGCTGTCTTCAAGAAACCCACCTCACCACTAAAGACAGACACCTCCTCAGGGTTAAAGGGTGGAAAATGATATTCCAAGCAAATGGAAACAAGAAACAAGCAAGTGTAGCTATGCTTATATTGGATAAAATACACTTCAAACCAAAAGTAATAAAAAAAAAAGACAAAGAAGGCCACTTCTTATTCATCAGTGGAATAATCCAATTAGAGGATATCACAATCATCACTCTTTATGCACCAAACACAGGTGTACCACAATTGATAAAACAAAACATACTTGACAACAAAACATAAATAACCACCAATACCATCACAGTTGGGGACTTCAATACTCCAGTATTAGTAATAGACAGATCATCCAAACAGAAAATTAACAGGGAAGTAAGAGAGCTCAACAACACCATAGATCAATTAGACCTAATGGACATCTATAGAACATTCTACCCCAAACCACAGATTACACATTCTTCTCAGCAGCCCATGGAACTGTCTCTAAAATAGATAATATACTGGGTCATAAAGCCTGCCTCCATATATTTAGGAGGATCAACATAATTTCCCGAATGATATCAGATCACAATGCTGTATTGCTAGAAATTAACAACAAAAGTTGCACCAGGAACCCAACCAGCTCCTGAAAACTGAACAACACACTATTAAACAATAAGTGGGTAGTGGATGAAATAAAAAAATGAAATTGCAAAATTTCTAGAAATGAATGAAAATGAGAACACAACATACCAAAACTTATGGGACACAATGAAGTTGGTCCTCAGGGGAAAATTCATTCCAATAAATGCCTTCATAACAAAGACAGAGAGATCCCAAATAAATAACCTATCCATCCACCTAAACGCATTGGAAAAACAAGAGGTATCCAACCCAAAAAGCTCCAGACAGAAAGAAATAATTAAGATTAGAGCAGAAATTAATGAACTGGAAACTATGAAGACAATTAAGAGAATTGATCAAAGAGCTGGTTCTTTGAAAAAAATAAACAAGATTGATAAACCCCTGGCCAATTTGATCAAGCAGAAATAAGAGACAACTCAAATTAACAAAATTAGAAATGAAAAACAAGAGATCACAACAGACATAAGTGAAATTGGGAGACTCATCAGGACTTACTTCAAAAACCTCTACTCCACAAAAATGGCTAATATGGAGGAAATGGATGAATTCCTGGACCCATACCATCTACCAAAGCTAAACTGAGAGCAGATTAATCTCCTAAACAAACCTATCACAACCATTGAGATTGGAAGGGTAATGAAAAACCTCCCTAAAAAGAAGAGTCCAGGACCAGATGGCTTCTTAGCTGAATTCTATCAAACCTTCATGGAAGAACTGAAACCAATTTTTCTCAAATTGTGCCACACAATCAGAGAACAGGGAAAGTTCCCCAACTCCTTCTATGAAGCTAGTATCACCCTAATACCAAAACCAGGCAGAGATGCCACAAGAAAAGAAAGTTACGGGCCTATTTCCCTGATGAACTAAGATGCAAAGATCCTGAACAAAATCCTTGCACACCAAATTCAACAGCACATCAAAACCATTATCCACCTGGATCAAGTACATTTCATCCCAGGAATGCAGGGGTGGTTCAACATAAGGAAATCTGTCAATGTAATAAACCACAAAAATAAGCTCAGACACAAAAACCACATGATCATTTCGATAGATGCAGAAAAGGCTTTTGACAAAATACAACATCATTTCATCATCAAAACATTGGAGAGACTAGGCATGGATGGTTTATATCTTAACACAATAAAGGCTTTATGTAAAGATCCTAAAGCCCAAATAATACTTAATGGGGAGAGGCTGAAGGAATTTCCTTTGAGATCAGGAACAAGACAGGGGAGTCCACTCTCACCTCTGCTCTTCAACATAGTACTGGAAGTCCTAGCTCAAACAATAAGACAGGAGAGAGAAATAAAAGGGATCCAAATTTGAAAGGAAGAAGTTAAGTTAGCCTTATTTGCAGATGACATGATTCTATACATAAGTGATCCAAGAACCTCCATCTCAAAACTCTTAAAAGTGATTAACTCCTTCAGAAAAGTAGCAGGATACAAAGTCAATGCACAAAAATCAGCAGCCTTTCTATACGCAAAAGACAAAGATACAGAGAAAGAAATAAGCAACATTGTCCCATTTTCAATAGCATAAAAAAAAATACCTTGGATTAACATTAACCAAGGAGGTGAAAGACCTTTACAATGAAAACATAAAAACACTCAAGAAAGATATTGAGGAGGACTTGAGAAAATGGAAAGACCTCTCATGCTCCTGGATAGGCAGAATTAACATTGTGAAAATGGCAATCTTACCAAAAGCAATATACAGATTTAATGCAATACCAATAAAAATCCCAACATCTTTCATAACAGAAATAGAAAAAAATTATCTCAAAATTCATATGGAATGGCAGAAGGCCTTGGATATCCAAGCATATCCTCAGCAAAAGAAATACCTCTGGAGAGACATCACCATACCTGATCTTAATCTATACTACAAAGCCACAGTAATAAAAACAACATGGTACTGGCATAAAAACAGGATGAAAGACCAATGAAACAGAATTGAAGATCTGGAATTTGGGTCAAATAACTACAGCTACTTGATATTTAACGAAGGCCCTAACAATGTAGACTGGAAAAAAATGACAAACTGGATAATCATATGCAGAACATGAAACATCTTCAACAAATGGTGCTGGACAAAAATGCTGCCTGTGATAATCATATTCTCCAGGACCCACAGGAACATGAAACTTGATCCACACATTTCACCATGCACAAAAATCAAGGCAAAATGGATCAAAGACATCATATAAGACTGGGAATGCTTCTAATATTGGAAGAAAAAGTAGGAGGAACTTTCCATGATATAGGAATGGGAAAAGACTTCCTGAACAAAACCCAAGTAGCTCAGGAGATTAAACAATCACTCAACCTTTGGGATCTCATGAAGATGAAAAGCAGAGCCAATAGATTACCCACAGAATGAGAGACAATTTTTGCTGGATACACATCAGACAGACACATAATATCTAAAATCTACAAAAAACTAAAAAACCTAAACAATAAAAAGTCAAACAACTCACTCACAAAATTGGGCAGAGAAGTGTACAGGGAGTTCTCAGAGGAAGAAATACAAATGGCAAACACACACTTTAAGAAAGTGTTCAACATCCCAAATCAGCTGGGAAATGCAAATGAAAACATCTATGAGATTCCAACTTACCCCAGTAAGGATAGCAAACATTAAAAACTCTAATGACAGGGCTGGAGAGATGGCTTAGTGGTTAAGGTGCCTGCCTCCTAAGCCTAAGAATGCAGCTTCCAATATCCAGTGGTTCCAATCTCCAGGTCCCACGTTTAGCCAGATGCAGTGACGCAAGGGCGCAATGCTGCACTTGGCCAGAAGGGGGCGCACGCATCTGGATTTGGTTCGCAGCAGCTGAGATGCAGCTGGTGTGCCCATCTCTATCTGTCTTCCTCTCCCTTTCTCTGTCTCTCTCTGTGTCTCTTTCCAAAAAAAAAAAAAAAAAAAAATCTAATGGCAACAAATGCTAGGGAGGGTGTGGAGAAATAGGAACCCTCATTCACTGTTGGTGGGAATGTAAGCTGGTACAACCACTATGGAAAGCAATATGGAGACTGCTAAAAAGGATGACTATAGAGGTACCAACAGACCCAGTTATCCTCTTACTGGGCATTTACCCTAAAAACTCCAAGCTTCAGTTCAGAGATATTTGCTCAACCATGTTTATAGCTGCTCAGTTCATAATAGCTAAGTGCTGGAATCAACCCAGATGTCCATCATTAGATGAATGGATAACTAAAATGTGGTATATCTACACAATGGCATTCTACACAGCAGTAAGGAAAAATGACACAAAGCAATTTGAAGAAAAATGGTCAAACTTGGAACAGATCTTTTCTTGGCAAACACCCAGTCACAGAAAGATAAGTGTCACATGGTCTCACTCATCTGTGGCTCCTAATTTTTATTCTCCTGAGGTGCTGACTGGACAATAGGGATGTTGGGTGGGAGGGCAGGGCAAAGGTGGGGGGGGACAAAAAACTGGACCCATGTGGAAATGGTACCATAAAATCCTATATCCTGAAAGACATACTAAAACGTTGAACCTGCATCAGGTGTTTAGACAGATCACCTGAATCACAGGGGCCTGGAGAGGGTATGATGAAGACTAACCTAAATCTTCTCCTGTTTCTCTCTCTATCACTCCCTCTTCGTTCTCTTCTCTCTTTCTCTTTTATATTACTTATATTTTTTCCTTCCTTCTTTTCCCTTGGTTCTGATCTGTAACTCCCAGTACCAGCATGTGATTAATATTCACAATGAGCTGTTGATCAATGAGACCTACAAGGTTTCCCAAAAGAAGATAGATTTCTGTCAGAGTACTTGATGACCGAAGATACCATATGCTGTTTGGACGGAACATGGAGAGACCTGTCTGGAATCTGGAAGAGAGTCACTCCCCAGACAGTTAGCTTGTCTAGTGCCACAAGGCACTACATAAGTGACAGGGGGAAAATGACCAACATCTCTCTAAGCAACTCATGGTCTAAGCTACTCAGCAGCAAACAACCTGACGTGATGCTCACACAAGTGCAGTAGTGGCACACAGCCATGGTGGGTTACCAACTGTTCTTGATTTGGCTAATGGATCCTCTCAGTGGAATGGAACCCATACTTGGAACCAGGAAACAAGTCAGAACCATATCCAAAAATGAGCCCGCTCTCCAATATCAAGCTCCCACCAATAGTGGGATACAAGAGGACCTGCACCTATTAAATTCTCTCTAAAATAATAATGGTTATCCATGTATCTTGCCCTGACCTCACTCTCCATGGGAGAATCTGTTTCTCTCTTAGATGGATGCAGAACCTGAGGAGAGAATCAGCCCATCACACCTCACCAGGGCACCAGCTGAAACCATAGAGTTATAGGGGAAATGACCAAGAGTGCTGCTTTATCAGTGAACCTGGTACCAGCACAAGGGTGAAGGATATAGACACAAAAAAACACTCAAATCCTACAAAATCAGATATCCAGAGACACAGAGACTCACAAAACCTCGTCACTGAAATAGACCTAAAATGAACCCAACATGGCTCAGGGAAATTCACGGAAGAGGGGATGGGAAGATTATTAGAGCCATGAGTTGGGTCATTATGCACAGAGTCATTGCATCTCTCACATAACTGATGGCTACCCCCATAAGGCAAGACCCACAATACCCATGGGGGGAGGACAGGGAGAAGGCTAATGATGGTACCATCATCACTGTATATACACTATATACATAACTAATTTTAAAAAGGCCATCACTCTAGAATAACTTTTTAATTCATTTTTTAATTATTTTTGGAGAGAGACAAACAGAGAGAGAGGGAGAGGGAGACAGATAGAGATGGGTGCGCCAGCAGTCTCTCAGCTGCTGTGAACGAAATCCAGATGCGTGCGCCCCCTTGTGGGCAAGTGTGGTATTGTGTCCTTGCATCACTTTGCATCTGGCTAAATGTGGGACCTGGAGATTGGAACCACTGGAGATCGGAACTGAGTTCTTAGGCTTAGCAGGCAGGTGCCTTAACTGCTAAGCCATCTCTCCAGCCCTAGAATAACTTTTATAGCTATTTACATGTGACTTAAGTACCTGAAATGGAAGAAAGGATTAGGAAAGAAACGACAAATAGAATCATAATGGTTATTGAGTCATCTTAAAAATTTATGCTGGGTTGGAGAGCTTGCTTAGTGGTTAAGGCACTTGCCTGCAAAGACTAAGGACCCAGATTCAATTCCCTAGAATCCTCTGTAAGCCTGATGCACAAGGTGGCACCTGCATCTGGAGTTCATCTGCAGTGGCTGGAGGCCCTGACACACCCATTCTCTCTTTATGTCTCTTTCTCACTCAAATACATAAATAAAAATTAAAAATTAAAAGTTAATAAAAAATTTAAAAAATTATCCTGTCTTTCTGAAAATTTGAGGGGGGTTGAGGGTAATCAATTAACACTTGCAAAGGTGTTTTGTGTTTGGGGGGTTACATATATAGGTGGAGTTATGTGCATGCATGCATAGGTTAGAGGACCTGAGGATGTCATTCCTCTCAAATATCACCCACATTTTTATTCTAAATTTGTGTCTATGTGTATGATATGTGTGTACATGTGCCACCACATGTGTGTGGAGCTCAGATAACAACTTTGTTTGAGGCAGGGTCTCTTTGTAGCTGTCTCTAGCATTTGCTGGCCCTGGAGCTTCTGCTCCTGTCTCTGCCTCTCATCTTACTGTAGGCATGCTGGGATTACAAACACTTTCTAAAGCATCTGGCTTCTACACAGGTGCTATGGATTCTAGCCCTCACACTTGCACCTTAGCCCCTGAGCTATCTTCCCAGCCCTACACCTTTTTTACTTTTTGGGACAGGGTCTCTCATTGACCTGGAACTCACTAAAGTAGATTAGACAGTTGGTCAGCAAGCCTGAGGGATCTGTCTGTCTCCATCTCCCCAGTTTTGGGATTACAAGCATGCAACACAATGCCCATTTTTTTTAAAAATCAACTTTTTAATTGACACTTTTCATAATTGATGTATTTGAATCATAATTCTCTCATTGCCTCATTTTGTCCCTCTCCCCTATCACTTTTCCACTAAACCTGTTCTTCTTTCCAACTAGCTCCTCTTTAATTTTGATATCTTTTTTTGTCCTCCTCCATCACCCATGATAACATGTTGATGGGCACAATATCGTACAGGTCTTGTACAGGTAATGGTAACCACTGTGAGATCATGAATGCAGTGGTCACTTCATTTCCAGCATACAGTGTTCTAAAGCCCTCCTCCCCATCATCTGGCTCTTACATTCTTTCATGTCCCTCTTCTGCAATGTTTCATGTGCCTTGGAGGGCAAGATAGAGATGTCTCATTTAGCTGAGCACTTATTCTCAACACTTTGACAAGTTTTTAATCTCCACAGTAGTCTCAGACATGTGCAAATGAAAGCTTCTCCAACCAAAGGTGAGAGTAGCACTAATTTATGAGCATAAACATAGATACTTATAGGGCAGTTTGATGGCTACAACATATCTCATTTAGCCAAACATCAGCAGTAGCTTTCCTCCTAGAGCTTATGACCTCCCCAGCCATAGGCTTTTGATTAGTGTGTCAGTACCAGACATAAAATTCCTCCTGTGTAGTAGGTCTCATATTTAGTCAGAGAGCAGTTGGTTACCGCTCCCTACCCACACATATAACAGTCATGCCACTATTGCACCAGTGGACACATGGACACATCTTGCTCACAGGGTCCACTGCTGCTTAATACTGGCCATAACTTTCTCCCCAGTATCTTGCATAGCTCTTTCTATCACTATGACATCTAGCTAGCAGGAAGCTTCAAACTCAGTTCCAGCTTGGTTTCTTAGTTAATAACTGAAGCTCATGGTGCTCTTTTAAAAAATGTTTATTTGCACATGTCTGTGTATGGGCACACCAGGATTTCTTTCCACTGCAAATGAATGCCCATCTGGCTTTATGTGGGTGGCTAAGGAATTGAACTCAGATCATCAGGCTTTGCATACAAGTGCCTTTAATCACTGAACCATCTCCCCAGCCTCCATGATTGGCTTTTAAAATGTGGGTTCTAAGGATTAAATTCAAGTTCTCATGATTGATTGCAGATAAACACTTTACCACCTAAGCCATCTCCCCAGGCTGAGTAGTTATAAAGACTTATAGCCATGGCAATGGACTGTTCAGTAGTAAATGGGACATCTCTATAACACCCTCCAAAGCTCGGGTTCCGTTGTGGAAGAGATCGTAAAAAGAATGTAAGAGCCAAAGGAAGGACTGCTTAAAATGCTGTCCTCCAGGCACAAAGTGGCCTTATTTTTCACGACCTTGCAGTGGCTAATGCTACCTACACAAGACCTTCATAATAGGAGGAAAAAATGATGACATCAAGATAGAAGAGAGACTTGCTGGAAATAAGGGATTCAGTGGAGGGGGGATTCAGGAGGGGAAAAGAGAGGTTGATTAGAGGGAACTATAATTATGATACATTGTCTATATGTATGAAAGTTGTCAATAAAAAAAGACAGATAGCAAAGAACATATAGGAATGGAAGTTGAGACATTCTTAGCAATGACCTTGATATTTCAAGTTTAAACACACACACACACACACACACACACACACACACACACACACGTTTCATTTAATGGTATTGGTTGTTAGACATTCTGGCATGTTTTACTAATAGTATACTCAGAATTCTATTTTCTCTATGTTCTTTCTGGGAGCATTAGGGTTGTTCTTTCTATATTGACACAATGCAAGCTTTTTTTTTTTTTTTTGCTAGTTTTTCCATGATATTTACTGACATTTCAAAACTTCCAGCCTCCTCTGTTCTAATTTCCAGTTCATGCTATCCTTCTCTTCAATTGTTTATCTGTGTAAAATCCTGTTGCATTTTTCTCTCCTATCCTTTCCATCTTCCAATATTCAGAACGCACAGCAAAGAATTCCTCTGCTATTGTGCAGGATGAACTATTGGGCAAGGCAGCATGCTTTAGCTCTGCCATAGAAATGAATTCTATTTATGTAGCCACATAATGCTTTTATGTACTGTGTATGCCTTGCTAATGTTTTAATCAGATTTCAGTGTTTTCTCCTTTCTTACGTTTGGCGTAAAGGGCCCTACAGATGTGAAGGCACTGTTTCCAAGATAACCAGGCTACATTTTTTATTTGTCAAATAAGACACTTGTTTCCTCAATTTTCATGGCATTTTATTTCTTAGACCTTAGGGATATACTCCAGTTGCTGAAACCTATCCGGTCTCCCTCCTAGACCCGCTTTGAAAATCTTCGTCCCTCTAAATTCATTAAAGCGATCCCACAGGCCAGGTCTAGAGAATCCTGGCATCCTTAGCAACCAGATTTCAGCTTCCAATGTTACCATGGTCCCAGCTCGTCCCGGCCTGGGAGTCGCTATGGCAACTGGAGGCGGGTCGCAGGGTCCGGTCGGGCTGTGCGCATGTGCGCAGGGCCGGGTCTCCGCGCCGCTTGTCCGCGGGCCGCTCGTCTCCCCTCGACATGGCGCTGAGGTGGCTGCTGCCCCTTGGGCTATGCGCCTGGCTGCCGGACTTCTTCCTGCTGCTGCTCTTCAGGGGTGAGTTGCCGCTTCTCCGCTCGGGGAGAGGCGGTTCTCGGGTGATGGAAGCGCTGGAGCGGCTCCAGCCGGAATAGCGGTCGCAGCTCCCGAGGCTGAGGTCCGGCCCAGGAGCGATGCGCACCCGGCGGCAGGGCTCGAACCCGGGCGGCTTCGGCCTCGGCGTCGCGTGCAGGGCGCGAGGCTCATCGGGGCGCCGCTCGGGGCGCGCGAACTTGCTCGAAAACACCGCGGAGTAGCGTGGTGACCCCGAGTCGTGGACGTCAGGGGCCAGGCAGCCCTCCGAGGCCTGTCCGGCGTCTTGGTCACGGACTCGGGGGATGTGCCAGCAACAAAGAAACTGAACTGGGCCAGCCCAGCCAGAGATGTGCGTCTAGATGAAGCCGCACTGGACGTGAAGAGTACCTTCTTTGTTGCAGCCTAGGGGAGGAGGAGACCCTACCCACACCCCCATCACGTGGGCCACAGCTAAACTTCAAAGTTTTGTTCATTTTCTTTCCACTGTTTGGAATTCCCGCGAGACAGTATTTCTTTGGTCAGTTGGAAACAGTATAAAAGCTGCCTTTACTGAGTGTCACACTCTCTATAAATAGCACAAGGCACTTTGAGGCCGTTATCTCATTCAGTCCTGAAAACAGTGTTGTGAAATAGGTTTTATGAACCCATTTGCAGAGGTTCATGTAGGTTTTTCCAAGAATGCATGGGGAATAGTGTCAAACTCACATTTTCTTAAAGCACTACCCCCTCTCCCATACTATGTGGCCCTACGGATAACCAAACCTGGACCACCTTCAGTTCATAGGTCATCTGTTCTTTGTGGTCATCCACGGGACTGTTTGGGGGAAGTTGGGGTGGACAGACTTGGGGAAACAAAGCATTTTTGTGTTTGATGCTTATTCTGGTGGGTAGCTCATTGTGGTGGTGGTAAACAGCGAGGGTTTGGCACAGAAGCCCTGGAACCAGGCCTCTGTAGATAACACTTAGCATCTAGTGGGTGGCCACATACTTTCCCTGAAAGTTATCTCCCAAACCAAATTCGTTTGGGAGATATAAATTACCAAAGACTAGCCAGAGGACAAGAGTGTAAGCAATGTCCAGCTCCCACTGTACTGGTCACACTGACACTGTCCTATTCACAGACCAAACAGCTCCCTATTGTTGAAGAGGTTTGTTCCTATGAAAGTTTGCAGTTTTTATTGCAGAAACATTTGGCAGTTTACTTCAGGGATGAGTTTCAACTTGGTGATCTGTTAATAAAACTTGAAGAACCTAAGAGCTTCTTATACCCTTTTCCTCTGATTTTGCCTTTCATGAGGAGCTAATTTTGGGGCTTTCTTTCTAGTAAAGGCTGAGCATGAGTAAAAATAACATTTTGTAAATCAGGACTAATGACAAAGATGCAAGAAGGTAGGATGTATTCATGTACTTTGAGAGCTGTAGCTTTCTTTTTCTTTTAAGTAGAGGTTTTCCCATTATTTGGGTTATAGCTTGAGCACGTCTTAAAACTGTTCTCCATAGGCCATTAAAACTCTAATTTTTAGGATTTTTCAATAGCTGTTATCATTCAGTATTGTAATTTTCTAGTTCCAGTTTGACATGGTGGCTCGCTCCTATCATCCCAACACTGGGGGAGGCTGAAGTAGGAGGATCCTGTGAGTTTGAGGTCAGTCTGGGCTAGAATGGGACCTTACCACAAAACAAAAAACAAAAGCAAAACCAAAAACAAATAAAAATCACTAATTCCAAGCTGGGCATGGTGGTACATGCCTGGAATCCTAGCACTCAAGAGGCAAAGGCAGTAGGCTTACTGTTCAAACCCACCTAAGTCACATACTTAGTAAGCCAGGGTAGCCATAAAGACCCTGTCTCACAAACTAAGACAGACAAGAAATTCCAGCCATAATAGCTAATATTTTTTTAGTAGTGACCCTTTACCAGGTCCTGTTAACAAGAATTTAGTTGGGATTAGTTCATTCAATTTTGATAACTCTTTAAGAGTCCCATTATCATTTTGCCCATTATCTGGATGAAGAAACAGAAGTATGGAGAGGTAAAGTAACTTGCTTGGGGTGAATTTTCAGTTTGTGTTAATCTAGTCTTTGGTTACTTATTTATTCCATCTGACAATGAAATTCTTACTGTGGGTCACTGTAACGAAATTGTTAAGTGTTCACAGCTGTGCTGTTTGACCAGCATTCCATTACTGAACTGCAGACAGGTGTGGTTCAGCCTTACAAATGTTACACCACATGTCCTTCTTGAATGATTATGTAACTACTGTTACATTTCCAAATCTTCCAATGTACTAGACTTCTGTCTTCATGTGTAATTAAAACAACTGTTTGGTGCTCGCTTCGGCAGCACATATACTAAAATTGGAACGAGGGCTGGAGAGATGGTTTAGCAGTTAAGGCACATGCCTGTGAAGCCTAAGGACCCGGGTTTGATTCTCCAGGTCCCACGTAAGCCAGATGCACAAGGGGGCGCATGCGTCTGGAGTTTGTTTGCAGTGGCTAGAGCCCCTGGCGTGCCCATTCTCACTCTCACTCTCCTTCTCCTTCTCCCTCTCTCTCTTTCCCTCTCTCTGTCTCAAATAAATAATAAATAAATAAAAATAAAATCTTAAAACAACTGTTTGTATTCTTCGAGTGAGGGAATGTGTATGCTAAAATGCAGCTAAATCTGAAACAGGAAAATTTTGAGAAAATATTCTAATTCTTCCATTTGTTTGGACTTCTGAGACATTTTCTAGAATGGCTTGTTTATTTGGGGAGGGGAACATATAGAAAGAGAATGGGCATGGGCCTCTAGCCATTGCAAACAAACTTCAGACTTACGTACAACCTTGTACATCTTGCCTTACGTGGGTACTGGGGAATTGAACTTAAGTCCTTAGGCTTTGCAGGTAAGTGCCTTTACCCTGGGCAATCTCTCCAGCCTTATTATTTATTTATTTTGGTACTGTGGTTTGCACTCAGGGCCTTGCACATGCTAGGCAAGCTCTCCACCACTGATGCTGATTCCCTGACGGTTAACAATTATTGTCAAACCTGTATGTGTGTTTTAAGAAAAACAAAGAATGCCAGGCCCTGAAGACAGTCAGCGCTTCAAATCTACTGCTTATTCCCTAATGACTTGTTCATAGCCATTTGTTATTGAGTGCTACAGGCCAGGGAGATGGGCTGGGTATCTGCTAGAGATCTTAGTTATTAAGTAATTGCAGTATTATACCCAGACAGAATTAACAGCCACCCAACAACTAAGCTCTATGGACCTTGCACTCAAGGCAGCCCCATCGGATAGGTTTATATCAATTCTCTTAAAAAATGTTTTATTTATTTATTAGAGATAGAGATAGAGATAGATAGAGAGAGAGAGAGAGAGAGAGAGAGAGAGATGGGCACGCCAAGGCCTCCAGCCACTGCAAGCGAACTCCAGATGCATGTGCCTCCTTGTGCATCTGGTTTATGTGGGTCCTGGGGAATCAAACCGGAATCTTTTGGCTTTGCAGGCAAATGCCTTAACCACTAAGCCATCTCTCCAGCCCATTTATCAGTTCTTTTGAAAGAATCCAGACTTTGGTGAAGCATGTTTGTTACACAATGTAACAGAAGAAGCTATGGATTTAGTATATTCTACTGGCAGCTGTTAGTGACATATGAACAAATTCCTTCTTTATACATTTTAAAAATTGTTTTGAAGCACAAGTGGAGTAAAAGAAAAAATCCACATGAGTTAGGATGTGCACTGTGCTGGTGTTCACCTTACTTTTGAAGTTGGTTTGTCTTTTAAGGTATGTTGAGAATCAGGTTGCTGTGGATGTGATGCTATTAGGGTTGAATACAGATTTTGATCTTTGAATGTACCCTTTGAATTCTAACAGGATATGCAGATATCTTCCCTAGAGTGTAAAGAGGTCCTGAAAGAGAGTTTGGATAAGCACATTCTTTTACACTTAGTTTAACAAAGACAGAACCGACTGTGGTGCTCTATATGGAGAGGGAAATCCTTCATTTACTGCCTCTTTGTTACTTATGGCACACAGAAATCTTACTGAGAATTGGCCCTACTTCTGATGGCGTGTTGTTTATATCGTTCTTTACTCGTAAATAGTCCCTGCTGTGTGTTATATATTTCAGTTCCCATGTGTAATTAATACGCACAGCAAGAATCATGGTGCTGCTTTTGTTAAAGTTTTAAACTATTTAGTAAAAGTAGGACTGTATAAACATTTTCCTTATGTCTCCTTTCATTTGCAGAATATTCCAAGACTTCTATGGTTTGCCTTCTTTCTGCAATTCTTGCCAAATCAATTTTTGTCAGTCTTCTTGTCTGCTGGGTCTCACAAGCTCAGCTCACAGTGGTCCTTCCTATTTCTAAATAAGCATATGTTTTAGTTTACAGTTCAGTTTAGCATAACAAGCATTTTGTAATATCTATGTTATATCAGATACTCTTGTCCATGCTGGAAGGACAAGATGAATAAAGCCAGTGTAGCTGAATGCCTACTGACACTAGGGCATTAGGCAGTGGGGTGTGAGTGCATCCTATCTTATCAGTGTTAAAACTGTCTTGGGAACAGAGGTTGATCATGAACTGAGATGACCCTAGCCTCTATCTTGGTTGCTTGAAAGCTAGTTACCAATTCTTAACCACTCCCTTATGTGCCTAGGCAATATTTGAAGTATATCTTAACTTTAAAAATGACTGTAGAAATGTTTGGAAAGTCAATTTTTTTTTTCTATAATAGTCGTGAAAGAAAGTGATATTTTCTTGACTTGGTTTAATTTAAAAAAAATTTGTGCCATCTATTTCCACGTAGATACAAGATTAAGAAGCATGGAGAAATGCTTATGATGTCATTTAAGTGACATAAGCCACAGGCACTACTAGTTTGTATTTTATGATTATAGTGTCACAAAATATAAGTGAAAATCCTGAAAGAAAATATGCCAATATGTTCATAGATTTTGTTTCTAAGTAGATCTCAAGGCTGATTGTTTTCTACATTTTTTGTCTTGTTTTTAAAGTTTCTTTAATGAGGTTTTTTTGGTATAATAAAAAAAGTTGTGTTCTGTTTTGTAAACTTGTAGATACAGAAGTCTGATTTTATTTTATTTTCATTGTATTTTTTTTTGTTTGTTTGAAGGAGGGTCCTACTCTAGCCCAGACTGATCTGGAACCTTGAACTCCCAGCATTCCTCCTACCTTAGCCTCTAGAGTGCTGGGATCAAATTCATATACCACCATACCTGGGATTTTTGATTTGATACTAGTAAAGGGAATACATTTTGTTTCATTAAAACCATGATAGATCTTCCTTGTTGGATGAAGAAGGAACATCCTTGAAGCTCAGTAGATGGTCATGTAGTTTTTGTTTAATTTTTAAAGTTTTATTTATTTGAGAGAGAGAGAGAGAGAGACAGAGAGAGAGAATGGGTGTGCCAGGGCCTCCAGCCACTGCAAACGAACTCCAGGTGCATGCGCTACCTTGTGCATCTGGCTTATGTGGGTCCTGGGGAATTGAACCAGGGTCCTTTGGCTTTGCCAGGAAACGCCTTAACCACTAAGCCATCCCTCCAGCCCAGATGGTCATGTATTCCTTGTGTCTTATTGAGAGATGAGTTGTTACAGGCTAACATCCTCAACAAATGGTTGATGGGAAATCTGGAAGAGCTGCTGCTAGTGTCTGCCCCACCCTCATTCATCATGAACAACAAAAAGTGTCTGAGTAATTGCTGTGGTCCACACCTCTTCAGAGTCACTTAAATTTGACTGAGCACTACTCTGGCCACACAACTCCTGGAGGATCTGAAGTTTGTTTCTCTCAGGAGATAAGAGGATTAGGTCAGATTAACTTCCATGGAAAGTAGACCCTAAACGAAGTTTCTTGGAGATGTTAACAATGCCCCCTCCATTCTCCCTGCCCAGTGTGGAATTCCCTATTGGATGACTTTCCTCAAGGAAAACCTTGTGATCGTCTACAGAAGGAGGGTGCAGCTGTCTGGAGGCTTACAGAAAATACAGCAAATCCAAAGACAGCTGCTTATCTCCTCTCCTTCTCTCTGACATAGCTTTTGCTAAAGTATTTCTGTTGGGATTCTCATTTTAAGGCAGGGTGGGTAAGACAGAGCTGTGTAACCCAGGCTGGCCTGGAACTTTTTTAAAAAATATTTTTAAAAATCTTTATTTTAGGGCCGGGCATGGTGGCGCATGCCTTTAATCCCAGCACTCGGGAGGCAGAGGTAGGAGGATCGCTGAGAGTTCGAGGCCACCCTGAGACTACATAGTTAATTCCAGGTCAGCCTGGACCAGAGTGAGACCCTACCTTGAAAAACCAAAAAAAAAAAAAAAAAAAAAAAAAAAAAAATCTTTATTTTAGAGGGAGAGAGAGAGAGAGAGAGACAGAGAGGAGGGAGGATGAATTGGTGCCAGGGCCTCAGCCACTGAAATCGAACTCCAGACGTTTGTGCCACCTAGTGGGCATATGTGACCTTGTGCTTGCCCCACCTTTGGGCATCTGGCTTAAGTGGGATCTGGAGAGATGAACGTGGGTCCTTAGGCAGGAAAGCACCTTAACCTCTAAGCCATCTCTCCAGCCCTGGCCCTTTTCCAGCCTGGAACTTTTTGATCTCTTGCCTCAGTCTCTTCTGTACTGGCCTTAACAGGTGTATACCTCCCACCTAAGATTTTTAAGGGATAATTTTGAATTATGTAAGGACAGATTTGGGTAAATAGAAATGAAAGAGAGGAAAGTAGAAGTAATAATATAAGCCAAAGAATGGACTTGAGAGTGCATGTGTTGTATGTTGGGACATGGGTTACTGTGATAAATAATAACAGCTAATGAAAGCATGTGTGCCAGGCTTTGTGCTGATTGCTTTACCTGGTATAGTCAACTCAAGATAATATAATACCTTAAACACATTTGTTTCTGACCATTCTAGAGTCTGGAATGTTCACGTTAAAGGCATTGACAAGTTTACTTCCTAGAGAAGCCCCTTCCTGGCTTGCATGTTTTTGGAAACATACGTGTTTTTACATGGTGGAAACTGCTTTTGATTTTATTTTATTTTGGTTTTTCGAGGTAGGGTTTTACTCTAGCCCAGGCTGACCTAGAACTCACTATGTCTTCTCAGGGTGCCTTGAACTCGTAGTGATCCTTCTACCTCTGTCTCCCAAATGTTGGGATTAAAGGCATGAACCACCACATACAGTTTATTTTTTGTTTTTATTTTCTTAAGTAGGGTCTAACTCTAGCCCAGACTGACTATGTAGTCTCAAGCTGGTCTTAAACTCACAATGATCCTCCTACCTCAGGCTTTTGAGTACTGGGATTAAAAGTATGTACCACCACGCCTAGTACTGGCATGTTTTCACATGGTGGGGAGAGAGAGAGCTCTAATACAAAGGCCATTAATCCTATGATGGGAGGCCCCAATCTTGTGACCTCATCTAAACCCAGTTACCTTTCAAAGACCATGCATCTTAATGCCATTGCATTAGGAGTTAGGGTTTCAGCATGCATTTTAGGAGAACATACTCATCCTTGTTACCTGAGCTATCTTAATTGGTCTTAGCAGTCAGTTTTAATTTGTAAATATTGAAACTGAGGCTTGGGAGGTAATTACCTGGCCCAACGTTCATCACAGAGAATATTAGCAAGTAATTAGATTATAATTTGATCTTAACTATACGAAGTATAGAAATTCATTTGTCAGTTGGAATTAGGAAGTCATGAAGACTAAGAGAGGAAATCCAGGAACCCATAGGAGCAGTTTTAGTTTTCATGGCATTCTATAGTGTCAAGTTCTCTTGATGCTGAACTTGGCTTTATTTAGGCACTAGCTGCCCCCCTTATCTATAGGAGATAAGGTTTGAGACCCCCCACTGGGTTCCTGAAACTGGATAGAACTAAACTCTGTATGTCTTGTTTATTTCCTGTACACATTATACTGTTCTGTTGCTGAAGGTTTTGCAGTTTGAGGGACAGAAAAATAGCATGATTTTCCTTTACAGTTTTATGGCCAGAACTTTCATTCTAATCATAAACCTTAGAAACCGCAAATGACTCTCCCTCCATCTTAATGCTGCTCCTACCCCCAGCTTTTCCACCCCAGGTAGGGTCTTACTCTACCTCAGACTGACCTGGAACTCATTCTTTTGCCCTAGGCTGGCCTTGAACTCAAGATGATTCTCCTACTTCATCCTCCAGAGTGCTGGGATTAGAGGTGTAAGCCATCATGTCCAGTTTACAAATGATCTTTTCTTTCTTTGCTTATTAGTCACAAAATTTCCCCATTTTTTTTGAGATAGGGTCTGTGTCAACTTGATCTGTTTAGGAATCCACAGATATTATCCATAAATAGGTCTCTGAGGTTGCTTTCAGGGAGGATTAAAATTCTTTCCCTAGGGTGAGCCCTTCCTCCAGAGTGGAAGGTCCCTCTCAGAGTGTGTGTGTGTGGGGTGGGGGGAGCTTTAATCTGAGGAAGCTCTGGGAAGGAAAGGATCCCCTCCTCCCACCTGGCTGCCAGTGCTGCTTGCTGCTTTCCAGTGTGTACTGAAGACCAGCATGGACTGAAGAGCAGCTGCTCTCCAGGACACCTCCAGGCCTTCAGTGCTTGATTGGGACTGCTGAGGCCTCTAGCCTCGTAGACTGAGCGGCTACCAGGTTCCTTGATCCTCAGGCCTGCAAATTGCTATTGTTGGACTACCATAAGCTAATTCAATAAATTCCTTTTAATACAATTCATTTTATGAGTTCTGTTCCTCTAGAAACCCTGACTATTACAGATTGTGGTGCCAGAAGTGGTTCTGGTGTAAGCCATCATGTCCAGCTTACAAGTGGCCTTTTCTTTCTTTGCTTATTAGTCACAAAATCCCACCCTCCTTTTTTTTTTTTTTTTTTTTTTTTTTTTTTTTTTTTTTGAGATAGGGTCTCACGCTAGCCCAGGCCACCCTAGAACTCATTGTATAGTGCCAGTCTGGCCTTGAATTCACAGCAATCCTCCACACCAATCTCTGTTTCCTGAGTGCTGGGGTTAAAGGCATGCACTACCTTGCCTGGCCCATTTTTCTTAAAGGTATCACTTCTTGGTTCCTCTGTGGCATGCCTGATTGGGCAGTGTTGCTGCTTTTGTATGTGGGTAGGGGGGCATTACTAAGTAAAGTAAAGGTTACTGGAACACAGTGCAATATTGTGACAGTTGGTCTAATAGCCAAGATGCATACTGAAGCGACCAGTGAGCAAGTTGCATGTGCAATAGAACTGTATTGGACAAAGAGGTGATTCATATCATGTGTTGGTCCTCAGAATGACATCAATTTCAAACTTAGGAAGTGCTGTTTCTGCAATTTTCTATTTAATATTTCAGACTGCAGTTGACCTTATGTAACTACAACTGTAGATGGGGGGGCTACTGTGTCTGAAAAATATGCCTATTTTAATCTTGTTCCTGAAATACTGGATATATAATTTTAGGTGGTCAGTTATTTTGTCTTAGAGTTTAGACTATATATATGATATATATGTGTGTGTGTGTGTGTGTGTGTGTGTGTGTGTGTGTGTGTTTTGGTTGGGAAGTGTGCAGTCATATCCTCAAACCTTTCTGGGTCACTTATCTTTCATTTCTCCAGCTATATTAAAGATCTATTTTCTTCAATTGAGGTGTTCTATGGTGAATTTTTTTTTTTTTCTATTCTTTTTTTTTGAGTTCTTTAAATTTTATATAACTTTTTTTATTGACAGCTTCTATACTTACAGACAACAAACAATGATATTTCCCTCCCCTCCCTCACTTTCCCCTTCAGAACTCCACTTTTCATCATATCACCTCCCCCTCTCCATTAGTCTCTCTTTTTTCATTTTTATTTTTTTCTAGTAACAATCTATGGCTTCTGGATGTGCCATTATTCAAAAAAGTAGGTTTTAATACGTTTTATTCAGAAGATCTTGAATGTTGATTGACCCCCCCCCCTTCTTTTACACATTTTGGTTTTTCGAGGTAGGAGAGTTTCACTCTAGCCCAGGCTGACCTGGAATTCACCATATATTCTCAGGTTGTCCTTGAACTCAGGGAGATCCTCCTACTTCTGCTCCCAAGTGCTGGGATTAAAGGTGTGTGCTACCACACCTGGCTAAAGAATTTGAATTTATTTATTCCCTTCCTTCCTTCCTTCCTTCCTTCCTTCCTTCCTTCCTTCCTTCCTTCCTCCTCCTTCCTTCCTTCCCCCTCTCTCCTTTCTTTCCTTTCCTCCCTCCCCCCTCCCTCCCTCCCTCCTCCTCCCTCCTTCCTCCTCTCTTCTTTCTTTCTCTCTTTCTTTTCTTTTCTCCCTTCCCTTCCTTCCTTCCTTTTTCTTTTTCTTTCCTCCTTCCTTCCTTCTTCTTCCTTCTTTCCTTTCTTTCTTTCTTTCTTTCTTTCTTTCTTTCTTTCTTTCTTTCTTTCTTTCTTTCTTTCTTTCTTTCTTTCTTTGAAGTAGGGTCTTGCTCTAGTCCAGGCTGATCTGGAATTCACTATGTAGTCTCAGGCTGGCTTTGAACTCATGGCCATCCTCCTACCTTTGCCTCCCAAGTGCTGGGATTAAAGGCATGTGCCACCAAGCCTGTGGTTTTCTATTCATTTATATGTTATAATTTGTATATCTGTGAATTTATTTTTTCCTCTGAATTCTTAAGGATTATCTGTTCAAATATTGTTCAGCATTTATTTTCTAAATTATTTTATTTTAGAGCTTTGACTAAATATATTCATTTACTTCCAAGACTGTTAATATTGTTGTCATAATTTTATATTCTTGCCTCTGTGAGCTTTTCTAGGTTCTTTAGTCATTGTTTTTACACACTACCTACTTCTGTTTCCAGCCATACTTAATATGTTATTGAACCAGTCAGTGAATTTTTGTTTTTTTGTTTTTTCAAGGAAGGGTCTCACTCTTAGCACAGACTGACCTGGAACTCACTCTGTAGTCCCAGGCTGCCCTCAAACTCATAGTGATCCTCCAGCCTCTGCCTGGCAAATGCTGGGATAAAGGGCATGTGCCAGAAATATAGAACCTTGTTCACTGATTATATTGTACATTTCTAAAGTCTTATTTGACTCTTCTTGGCACTTTTTGCCTTAAGTTTTGATTCCTTAGACAAAAAAACTAGGCTGGAGGCAGTGGCACAAACCTGTAATCCCAGCTCTCAGGAGGAAGCTGGCCTAGCTTGGGCTAAACAAAAGTATAAACATTTTATGTAATAGCTATTCTATATTCATATCTGATGCTTCAAATGTCTAAAGCCTTAGGCATCTAAATATACCATTTGATTTTTATGATTCTTATATATGGTGGTTTATTTCTTTGCTTATAAGCTCATAGCTGGTATATCATATAGCCTGTGAAAACTGAATCTAACTCATGGATGCCCTTTTTTTTTTTTTTTTTTTTTTTGATAGCATGCTTTGATAGCAGGCTGCCATCCTCTAGGATGACTGTAGTCCCTTGAAGGATCCCTAGTATAATTTGAAATTTTCAGGATTTACTTACTCCCTCTGGCCTAAGGGTTCTGCCTCCCTACTAAAATGTTAAAATGAACTTTTGCCCGTAGTCCCCTTCCCCAATCTTACTGTTCTCACTTAGTCCACACCATTTTGGCTTGTTCTTATACTATTCCTCCGCTTTTCTATGAGCCCAGAGAATACGGTTCATGCAGGATTTAGATGTTGGAGTACATTATATTTCTGGAAACAGGAATCCTGATTTTACTCAATGTTAGGGTTTCAGAGCCCTCTCTCCCCTTCCAACTGGCCAAAACTGAGGTATTCAAAGTTCTCACTTCTGCAAAGGCCTTCCTCAAGGGGGAATCTAGCCAGTCTGGTCCCTTCCCCAAGATTCCTCCCTTCCCAGGGCAGTTCCTTCACCCAAAGTGACAAATCTAAAGCCTCCTCAGATGCCCTTCTCTTTTCTTCTGGCTCTCTTTCCTGAAGTAAGGTGTATATTGCTCTATTTTTCTGTATCCCTGTACCATCTGCTTTCTTTCTACATACACACCATTTCTCTTTCCTCTCTTTTCTCTTTCTGTCTTTCCTGGCTTAGATACAGCCTCCCTATACCTATCTTTTCTTTTCTTTTTTTTCTATTATTTATTTGAGAGAGAGAGAAAGACAGACTGAGAGAAGGAAACAGACAGAAAGAGAGAGTGTATGAGCAAACCAGGGCCTCTAACCACTGCAAATGAACTCCAGATGCTTTCATCACTTTGTGGCATCTGGCTTTACATGGGTACTAGTGAATAGAACCCAAGCCATCAGGGTTTGCAAGCATATGCCCTTAACCACTGAGTAATCTCTCCAGCCCACCTGTCTTTTCTCCCCACTCCCATGCCTCACCATCTGTCTTTTCTTAATCCTGCTCCAGGTTTTGATAACATCCATGGGCACCTACAGGAATCAGCAGCTCACCGAGGCTTTTGAACACCTCTGAGCTCTTTTGGTTTCCTTCCTTTCCTAATCAGCATGGCCTTGGGAGCAGGCAGCCATGACCTTTCCTCTCCTGCCTTGTCCCTCCTGTATCTCCTCTTAAGTGCCACAACTCTAAGCCTATCATAACATATTCCTATACCTACATACTGATCTAAGAGCCTCTGTGTTGGAACCTTTCTCAACCTGTTTGCCTTTTGATTAAGGTAAGACCCACTGTGGTAGTTTGAATATATGTCCCCCAATATATTCAGTGTTTTATTGTTTTATAGTTTGCATCTGCAATCAGCTTGCTAGAGGCAAGGTCACTGGGGGCTGGTCTTAAGGTGTGGTGATGGTTTGAGAGTCCATTGTAAAGATATGCAAATGTGCCTAGCAGGAGTTCCTGAAGTGTGCTGTGTGACCTTTTGGCAGTAGTTTTGCTCTGTGTGCTGTGGTGGCTGGTTGGCTTTATCTCTCTCTGCCTGGCCCTGAGGAGAGCAGGCCACTTCTCTTGCCATTATGGAACTTCCCCTGGATCTGTAAGCTTCAATAAATAATATCCCTTCCTCCATAACTGTGCCTGGTTTGGAAGTTCATCTCAGCGAACCTGAAGCTGTCTGCAGCAGTAAAGTGGTACCGAGGAGTGTGGGGTGAGATGAACCTGACCGTGTGGATATTCTTTTTGGAACCTTTGTTTTGGAGGAATGGGAATGGACGTGGTGCTTGCAACTGAAGATGCCTTTTGGAGTGGTAAGCCAAGTTTTATGGACTATTCTGATGAGAGTTTGAGAATGCTAAGTGCAGACTGTATTGAACTTCGAGGCTTGGCTTATGAGCTTTCTAAGGGGAAGGAAAGACTGCAGAGGACTTTGTTGGAACTGGGATACTGGCATAAGGGATGGCTACGTTCGGCTATCCAGGCCCAGGAAGTTTGATCAAGGTTAAATTTGTAATGGACTGATGTGCTTGGCTAAAGATATCGGACTGAGATTTTAAGATTTTAAGTTGGAAAACCTCAAGCAAGTTAAAATTAGAGGCACTGAGACTGGTTTTAGGTTAGTGGAGCTGCTATTGTCAACACATTAGCAATCTTAAGGAAGGTGGAAGGAAGGTTGCCTGACTGATTTACATTAAAACAATGGAGAGGATGCCTGAGGAAAGACTGTTAAAAATGCAAATTCTTGGAAAGAGCTGACTGGAGAAGGAACCTGCTTTTCAAGGCTATGGTTTATTTTGTCCCTGGATTAAGAATATGGCTGTGTCCTGCACACCTGGTATTAGTTTTGGAAGCATGAAAAATGCATGGAGTGGTCATGAATTGCACATGGTTCCAGGAGCTACTGCTGAGATATGGCATGAGGTAGGGCATGAAGACCCTCAGGAATAGGCTGGAAGAGCCTTTGCAAGATGGACCGTGGTTTGCATGGAGACCTGAAGATGTTTTGGATATACCAGGACTGTGCAAAAGGGCTACCATGGAGTGCAGTGTTGGCATGGGATGAAAGTTTTCCCTGGCTACTCTGCCCAGCTGGAGGGGCGGAATTGGAAAACCTGGAGACTGTCAGTCTATGGTTATATTGAACTTGAACTGCAGAAGTTTGATGACTGATGGTGGTTAAGTTTGCATTATTCTAGTCTCTCCTTGCTATGCCTTATACCAGTTAAAATGTTTACTCTGTGCCTTTACATGTTGAAAGTATTTAACTTGTTTGATTTTACAGGACTCACTATCTTAAGTTGATCAAGACTGTGAGAACCTTTGAAATTGGACTGAGTACAATTTACAATGTGTGATAGCTAAATATATTGGGGGCCAGGGGCGGAATGTGGTAGTTTGAATATATGTCCCCCAATATATTCAGTGTTTTATTGTTTTATAGTTTGCATCTGCAATCAGCTTGCTAGAGGCAAGGTCACTGGGGGCTGGTCTTAAGGTGTGGTGATGGTTTGAGAGTCCATTGTAAAGATATGCAAATGTGCCTAGCAGGAGTTCTTGAAGTGTGCTGTGTGACCTTTTGGCAGTAGTTTTGCTCTGTGTGCTGTGGTGGCTGGTTGGCTTTTTCTCTCTCTGCTTGGCCCTGAGGAGAGCAGGCCACTTCTCTTGCCATTATGGAACTTCCCCTGGATCTGTAAGCTTCAATAAATAATATCCCTTCCTCCATAACTGTGCCTGGTCTGGAAGTTCATCTCAGCGAACCTGAAGCTGTCTGCAACACCCACTCATCCTTCTTTAAAAGTTTATGTTATAAAAGTAATGTTTTGTTTTTCCAGTATAATTTTTAAAATTATGCAGTACTTTGAGTATATACTCTCAGGAAGTTCTGAGATTCCTGGGGAGAGAGTGCATACAATCACTGCTTTGAGGTTGGGACCCTATTGTTTTAATGATACTCTCAGTCTTTCAGTTGTAATCTCTATCCTCCGTCTGTCACCTGAGAAACAACTTGAATTTGGTGTTACAGCTGTCCATACTAGTCAGTCACCTAAAGTAGCAGCTACTCTGCAATAGTAGTTCTTGGTGAGACATCCCGAAGCCAGGGACAATGGTAATCCTGAGCTTTCCAGCTGAAATCTGAGACTTTGTTTGTATAGAATGAAATGCTGGCTCTCTGAAAGGACAAAAGCCACCCACTATATCTCTGGAAGGCTCCATTGTTTGCACACAGATGCTTTTCCTGTGATGGATGGAGCACACATCATGGGTGTTAGACTTTCTGGAGTCTCTTTTCAGCTTTGCATGTGATTCACATTTTTGATCTCAGGGAAATAATACTAGTTTTAATCTAAATCATTTGACAGTAACTTAAACTCCACCTCTCTTATACTACCACCAACACATGTGTATTTCTTTCCCTTTGTTAAAAACTGTTTAAGTTTTAGATCCTCAGAAAGTGATTTTTATAGGAATGTCAGAGGATTTCTAATTAGCTAATTGAGCTACTTTATATTTTTCTTTACAATTACATTTGAGAGCTTTGAAAACCTTGTCAACTGAAAACTCTTCCTCCTCCACAATAGATGTATTCTGGAGCCAGGTAAACAATTAGAAGCCCTACTTTGACAGGTTGTTGGCAGGTTCACTCAGAGCCTCAGCATTCATTGTGTGTATGGACTGGTGCACCGTGGGGCATGTGGAGATCGGAAGACAGCCTCAAGGAGTTTTTTCTCCTTTTTTTTTTGGTTTTCTGAAGTAGGGTCTCACTCTAGCTCAGGCTAATCTGGAATTCACTGTGTAGTCTCAGGGTGGCCTCGAACTCTCGGTGATCCTCTTACCTCTGCTTCCTGAGTGCTGGGATTAAAGGCGTGCGCCACCACGCCCGACTTCTTTTTCTTTTTTTTTTTTTTTTTTGAGATAGGGTCTCACTCTAGCCCAGGCTGATCTGGAATTCACTATATAGTCTCAGGGTGACTTCAAATTCATGTTGATCCCCCTACCTCTGCCTCCTGAGTGCTGGGATTAAAGGCATGTGCTACCATGCCCAGTTTGGTTTCCCTTGTTTTTGCCATTGTGTGTGCACCAGTCTACATGGCCCGTGATATTCTGGATTCTCCTGGCTCTGCTCTGGGCCCATTAGGATCACAGATGCAAGTGTCACTTTGCCTTAGGCTTTGCGTGGGTGCTAAGGAATTAAACTCAAGCCAGCAGGCTTGCAAACAAATACCTTTAACCACTGAGCAATCTCCCTAGCTCTATTTTTTTTTTTTGTTTAAATCTCTATAGCCTTGCTGACTAGATCTGTTATTTCAAGAGTTGCTGTATTTACCATGACATTCTTTCTTTTTTTTTTGAAGGTAGGGACTCACTTTAGACCTGGCTGACCTGGAACTCTCTCTGTAGCCCCAGGCTGGCCTTGAACTCACAGGTCCTTCTATCTTAGTCTCCCAAATGCTTGGATTAATTAGATCTGATTCCTTAGTGTATTAGTCATCTGTTTGTGCTGTGACAATGCCTGAGAGAAGCAACTTAAAAAGATGAAAGATTGCCGGGCATGGTGGTGCACGCTTTTAATCCCAGCACTTGGGAGGCAGAGGTAGGAGGATTGCCATGAGTTTGAGGCCACCCTGAGACTTCATAGTTAATTTCAGATCAGCCTGGACCAGTGAGACCCTACCTCTAAAAACCAAAAAAAAAAAAAAAAAAAAAAAAAATGAAAAAGATTTATTTTGGCTCCTGGTTTTGGTTTTAGAAGTTTAGAAGTTTTCGAAGCATAGAAAAGGGGAGGACAGAAGAAAGGGGGAGAAAGAGAAGAGTGGAAGGGAAAGGGGAAGGTTGATTCTCTGGAAAAACCTCACCAGTAGACCCATGGGTGCACTTTATTAATGTCTTACCATCTGATAGGAAGTTTTACTTTTTCCATATTTAGTTTAGCTTTTAAGTCTATGAACTTAGAACTGTAGCTGTGAGTGTCTAGAGAAGTCTGTCAGAACAACTAGTTTAGTGTCTTAGAATTGCAAATGTTTTAGACCTTAAGGGTATATCAAATTGTGTTTTGAATACTTCACAGCAGACCAAAACTGTAGTCTTTCGTCTCAAAAAATACTTTTATGCACATACATGTTCATTTAAATTGAAAAACACATTATTCATGTAATTTTAGAGATGCTTAATTCAATAACTTTCTCTGTTTCATCATGTTTATACAGCTCCAGGAAATAAGCAGGGTGAAACCATCCAAGAAACAGAACAAAGTGAAAGGGTGAAATTTTGCTGGATTTTTTTTTTTTCATTTCTTATGTTCATTTATAACTGCCTTCTATCCCTCCCCTATTCATGTTGACAGGATGTTTCATAATGTGGATGAAGGATTTGGACCTCACTGAAGCCAGAACAAATAATTTCTTTACTATTAGCCAGAAGCTAGTATCTATATGCTGTTTGCAAATTATAGCAAGCTATTTCTCAGAGTGGGTTCAGAATCAGCAAATTTTAGAGGAGTGTGTTTTATGTTTTGTTCTCTCTGGAACTCACAGGTTTTACCTTTCGTGATTTTCTTCTCAAGTATGTTTGCTAGGTGCAAAGTAATCCAATTTGTTAAAACTTGGTTGCTTCTGTGTTTTGTGTGAACAACATGTTTCAGCTCACACTTTCTTTTTAATTTTTTTTTTTTTTTAATTTTAGAGAGAGCAAGCAAACGAGAGAGAGAGACAGAGAGGAGAGATAGAGAATTGATGCAGCAGGACCTCAGCCACTGTAATCAAACTCCAGACACATGCACCACCTAATGAGCACAGTGCCCCGCCTTTGTGTGTCTGGCTAATGTGGGATCTGGCAAGTAGAACATAGGTCCTTAGGCTTCACAGACAAACACCTTAAACTAAGCCATCTTTACAGTCCTTAGAAATATTTTTTTTATTATTTAATTATTTATTAGAGAGAAATAGAAAGATATAAAGAGAGAATGGGCACACCAGGGCCTCCAGCCATTGCAAACAAACTCCACATACACGCACCCCATTTGTGCACCTGGCTTAGGTAGGTCCTGGAGTATCAAACCTGGGTCCTTTGGCTTTGTAGGCAAGCGAAGCCATCTCTCCAGCCCTCACACTTTTTATTTATTTTTTAAAAATATTTAATTTATTTATTTTCGACAGAGAGAGAGAGAGAGAGAGAGAGAAAGAAAAGAAAGGGGGCATGCCGGGGTCTCTTGCCACTACAAATGGACTCCAGAGGTGTGTGCCATTTTTGTGCACCTGGCTTTATGTGATTACTAGGGAATTGACCCCCAACCATCAGGCTTTCTATGCAAATACCTTTAACTGCTAAGCCATGTCTCCAGCCTTCAGCTCACACTTTTTAAAGGTCTTCTAAAGAGTCTTTGAGAAAGAAAATTAGATGGTGTTAAGGTGAAAGTTTTAAGCCTTGTGACTTATCTCTTTCCTCATTCTCTTTCTTTCAATTTTCTCTCTTTCCCCCCTCTCTTTCTTTCTTTCTCTCTCATTTGTAGTAAAATGATGTGTTCTGCTTTGTTGTAAAGCCTTGATGTCCAACTGAAATCCCCTTCCCTACAAATGAAAAACCACTACACTGGTTTTCTGGATTCAGAGCTGTTTCCCTTCTTTGCATGTCTATCTCTACCCTTTCCAAAGAGAAGCTGGAAGATGGAGTTGTATTCTAGAGAAATGTTACTTTCCCTGTTCCTGTTACAAGTCTGTATCTATGTAATAAGGAGAAAATTGATCATAGAAATTTAATGATTGATTTTCTTTTTTTTTTTTCCTTTTTTTTTTTTTTTTTTTTGTTTTCGATGTAGGGTTTCACTCTAGTCCAGGCTGACCTGGAATTCACTATGTAGTCTAAGGGTGGCCTTGAACTCATGGTGATCCTCCTGCCTCTGCCTCCTGAATGCTAGGATTAAAGGCATGTGCCACCACACCCGGCTTTAATGATTGATTTTCAATTGGAGGATCACAATATGAGTGCATGGCTCTGTAGAACTGTTTCTTCCCTGTTTTCAGATGTCCCTGGGTGCCACCATTTCCCTCCTTTATCTACCACAACTGCAATATATCTCGCCTTCTCTTTCTGTTCTTTTCCAGCCCCATTCCCAATATCCAGCTTTGTGTACTTTTCTGAGAAAGTCTTCTAGGAAAGTAGAGCTTTAATCTAATGTAGTCTCTTCTTATGAATTGTTAGAGATCAGGAAGGAATGTGGGCTGGATGTGGGTTTGAATCTCACATCTGCTGCATGAATCATAAAAATCAATTTATTTTCCCAATTGGTGCACTGCCCTGGAATTATAGAAACTGGCTCTTGGATTTGCTTAAAAGGAAAATTGACCCTTGGAGTTGTTTAAACCAAGAGTGAACCCACTGCTTCTGTTGTTGATGCTACTGTGATGTTCCTGAAGTTGTTACTGGTGTGGACAGGCACTTGATGGTCTTTTCCTTGGACAGCAAAAAAGAGTAATGAGTGAGTGAGTTGAGCATTACATGGGCACAGGATAGGCAACACATGACTGAGGAGCAAGGAACTTAAAAAAATTTATTTGGGCTAAGAGGTTAAGGTGCTTGCCTGCAAAGGCTATTGATCTTAGTTCAATTCTGCAGTACCCACATAAAGCCAAATGCACTAAGAGACAAAAGTATCTGGAGTTCATTTGCAGTAGCTGGAGACCCTGGCATGCCCATGCTCATGTCTATCTCTCTCTGATTGCAAATAACTATGTAGTCTCAGGGTGGCCTCGAACTCTCAGCGATCCTCCTACCTCTGCCTCCCGAGTGCTGGGATTAAAGGCGTGCGCCACCACGCCCGGCTTCTGATTGCAAATAAATAAATAAAACAATATTCTAAAAATATTTACTTATTTATTTTCAAGCAGAGAGAGAGAGAAAAGGAAAGGGAGAATGGGCACACCAGGGCCACTAGCCACTGCAAAGACACTCCAGACACATGCACCACTTTTGCCTCTGGCTCTACACGCATTCTGGGAAATTGAACCTAGGTTATTAGGCTTAGCAGGCAAGCACCTTAACTGCTAAGCCATCTCTCCAGCCCCTATAAGGAACTTTTGACTGCAAAATATTCTTTAAACATTTGTTTAAAGAAAGGGGCTTGGGGAATGACCTGCTGGACTCTGCTGATCTAGAATGCACAGGGTTGTACACAAATGCAATCACCAGTAAACTTGCTTGTTGCTTTCAATGTTTCTGTGGGTAGTTTTTTACTTTTAGCATCCCTTGCTTTCAACATTAGCTGATGTATCTCACACATGCACACAGTGGTCTAGGTCAGGAGTATAATCAATCACTGAGGAAGTAGGGAAAAGATCATAGCTTGAAATTTAGTCAGTATCTCTTAATATTCCTTGTCTATGTTGGTCACCTATGCTTGTCAGGGCAAAGGTAAACTAAAACAGGAAACCTGGTTACATTGCTCTAAGCTGGCTGATTACATGATTGTAAGGTTAATTTCAGGGTCAATTATAAGACAGGAACTTAGCAGAAAAAGCATCTCACAGCAATATTCTCAGAAAAGTTGTTTGTAAGATCCATAAGAAGTATTTCCAAAGTTCATTCCCATAGTTAATTTCCATATTTCATTCTTACAGTTTGTTCTTATAGTTCATCCCCACATTATTTATCTAGAAGAGTATAATATATAACTTTGTAATGTTATCTTACAAAACACTATGCATAGCTCCCATCAAAGTTTTTAAATAGTACCAAACATAATAGTAAATAACACAGTAAAATTAAAATGAAATAATTCACTAAGCATGGTGGCTCCCATACCTGCAATCGCAGTACTCGGGAGGCTGAGGCACGAGGATCATAAGCTTGAAACTAGCCTGAGCTATATAGTAAGACTCTGTCTACAAAAAAGTCCCCATAAATAAACAAGCAGTTTATATGAAGTGTGCTCAGTAGAGTTCCTAGCATAACAGTGAGGTCTCTGTGATAGGTTCTGGTTTTCATTATAGAAGGCAGAGATTTACTAGTTGTTGCTGCTGCTGCTTCATCTGTTGCTGCTATGGTGCAATTCACTTGATGCTTAATGATCCAGAGTCAGAGTGATACCTGTCAGAAGTCATAGGGTGCATCATCTGTAGAAGAAACCCTTCTGAGACCCTATTTCATTCTAACAGTCTGTCCTGAATTTTGCAAAAGATGCCTTAGTTATAATCAAGATTTATTTTCTTCCACTCTGTCTTCCCTTCTGTTGTACTTTTCCTTATGTTGAGTGTTGTTGGAATGGCTATAGGCATTTTTCCAAACTAAGGGAAGTTGAATTCAAAGGTAGCAAATTTAAAAAATTGTTTTTCCTACCTTGGAAAAATATTCTATCAAAGTAGTTTATTGTTACAGATTTTTCTGTAGTTTTAAATTTCTTGGGTAAGGAAACATTTCTCTGACATTATTGGTTTTAAAAAAGTGGTTCTGTGATTATTTATAGAAAAGATTAGACCTCATATGCCCAGGAGAAATGTTCATGCCTGCACTAGCAAATATTGAATAACAGGAGGTCATATTGGAAATTCCAGCACATTTTAAAGTAAAACAGCTGCCATATAAACCATTGAGTTTACACTAAGAATAAACACATATTAAGAATGGATGTAGCTGGGTGTGGTGGTGCAAATTTGTAATCCTCAGGAAGCTGAGGCAGGACGATTCTATACCAGCCTAGCGAAGCTATCTCACTCAAAACTTGTCAAAAGGCTATGGATAAGTACTGTTCCGTGCTCAGCAGTAAATGAGACATCTTGATAACACCATCTAACATTCAGGGAACATTGTGGAGCAGAAAGAAAGTAAGAGAAAAGTGCTGTGGAATGTTGTCTTCTGGAGGACCTCACTGTTGGATGCACAAGGCCTGCACAATATTGAGCCCATTGACATTCCACCATGGATGATAGAGAAGGGCAAACCAAACCAAACATCAAAACCAAGTAGAGACTAGATGGAAAGAAGAGAGAGTTTGGTGGAAGGGGAAGCCCCTTATTGGATGAGACCTGCTTTGGGTGCTTTATTATTATTATTTTTTTTTGGTTTTATGAGGTAGGGTCTCACTGTGGCCCAGGCTGACTTGGAATGAACTATGTAGTCTCAGGGTGGCCTCGAACTCATGGTGATCCTCTTACCTCTGCCTCCTGAGTGCTGGGATTAAAGGCATGCGCCACCATGCCCGACACCCAAGGTGTTTTTAAAAAATGCTTTGTGGGGACTTCCGGGTAAGATGGCGGCATAGGAGCCACGCCAAACCAGATCAGGGAGGGATTTAAACAAAACTACACTCTTCTTCGGAAAAGATCAGAATATTTTTTTTCTGGAAACAGCGGAAATCTCACTTTGGGGGTTGTGGCCCGACACGCTTCACAGCGGCTGGAGCAGCTGCCCCAATCCGCGGTGCTAAGCTGCTGCTCAGATCAGCTGAGACTCGCTGAGCTTCCCCTGCAGCCGCTGCTGCTGCCGCTGCCGCCACCGCCGCTGCAGAAACAAACAACAACAACAACAAAAATAATAAATAAATGGGGAACTTTCCAACCTCATCAGTCTCCTCTCAGAGTCCAGAAAGTGAAGAAACGTCTGCTGAACTACTGAAAGAGCTACAGGAGAACACGGTGAGCCACTACAAGCTTCCTGAACTCGCCCATCCCCCAACCATCAGATCCCCAGCGAATTGGCAGAATTCAACCATGAGCAGCAGCCTGTACTACATCACCAACACCTGACCCAGCACAGCTAAGCCAAGCTCCACAGCTCAGGGAACGAGGTGGGCACTCAGCATTGGTGAGTTTGGAAGCCACACCAAAAGGTAACAAAGACCTGCATTGGAAGTGCTAACCTCCCTTTCCAGGTCAGGGCAGGTTATGGGTTACATATTGGTGGTTGGCCTTACCATTTTCAAATAAGCTGAATATGAGGTGTTGAATATTGCTGCCTGTAATACTTTTGGATTTAAAGGGTCTTTATCTTTTGCTTCTGTCACTATTGGGGGCAGGGTCTGATTCCTAGCTGACAAGATTAAAGGTGTGGAAGAAACACACCCTTAGGGATTTTGACATTATAAGACTCTTTGTTTCAATTCCCACACTTGTATACTCTGTGCTCATGTTAATTGAATGTGCATTTGGCTCAATTGAAGTTTAGAACTTGCTACTAAATTGTTCCAGCAGTCCACTACAATACTTGCTTACTAAGCAAAGTCAACATCTAGGATTACCTCTGAGGTGGACCTGGGTACAAGTGCTACACTTGGCACCTTAAACCCATATCCACACATAAGAACACTGCAGATAACTAGAAACCCTAAGCATTAAATCAATCCAGGATGCAAAAATCACTACATTATAATACAAGAAACACAAAGAATCAAGACAATGCAATCCCACCAAAAATTACAAATCCATCAGAATTGTTCACCAATGAAACAGTTTTAGATGAAATTCCTGACAAAGATTTCAAAGGAATGATGTTATCTATACTCAAAGAAATAAAAGAAGAAATGAAAGCAATCCGAGAAGAAAACAAAGGAATTAGAGAAGAAAACAAACTGTTGAAGGAGATTACAGAGAAACAGTTTAATGAAATGAAAAGGTCATTAGAGGACATGAATAAGGAAATAGAACTACTGAAGAAAAACCAGGCTGAAATCCTAGCTCTGAAGAACACAGTCGGTGAAATAAAAACTTCTGTGGAAAGTGTCACTAGTAGAATGGATGAAGGAGAGGACAGAATATCTAAACTAGAAGACCAGATGGCAGACCTATCACAGTCCAACAAAGAGAAAGACAAGCTAATAGAAAGGTATGAATGGGAACTCCAAGACATGCGGGACTCTATGAAAAGATCAAACATAAGAATTCAAGGTATAGCAGAAGGGGAAGAATTTCAATCCAGAGGCTTAGTAGGTGTTTTCCACAAAATCATAGAAGAAAATTTTCCCCAAATTGGGAAAGAAATGCCAATGCAGATACAGGAAGCATTTAGAACACCAAACAGACAAAACCTAGAAAGATCCTCTTCTCGCCATGTTATAATTAAACTACTAAATATGCAAACCAAAGAAAATATATTGAAAGAAGTTAGAAAAAGCAAATGACCTACAAGGGGAAATCCATCAGGGTCACAGCAGATTACTCAACACAAACTTTAAAAGCCAGACGGGCCTGGAGTGATGTATTCCAAGTCCTGAAAGATAAAAACTGCCAACCAAGATTACTTTATCCTGCAAAGCTTTCTATCCAAATTGATGGAGAAACAAGGACATTCCACAACAAAGACAGGCTAAAGGAATTTATGACAACTATACCAGCTCTACAGAAAATACTTGCAGAAATCATTCATGCTGAAGAAAAAGCAAAACACACACAGCAGGAAATAGGAAAAAAGAAATCATACTCAACAGTTAGAACAAGTGAGTAAAACGAAAACCAGGAAGAACTACAAAACAAGAAAAATGGAGAGATCAAATACATATCTTTCAATAATAACTCTCAATATCAATGGCCTCAATGCCCCAACCAAAAGACATAGACTGGCAGACTGGATTAGAAAGCAGGATCCTACCATCTGTTGCCTCCAGGAAACTCACCTCTCATTAAAATATAGAAACATTCTTAGGGTGAAAGGATGGAAAAAGACATATCAAGCAAATGGACCTAGAAAACAAGCAGGGGTTGCCATCCTAATTTCTGACAGGATAGACTTCAAACCAACATTGGTGAGGAAAGATAAAGCAGGTCACTTTATATTGATTAAAGGAACACTCCAACAGGAGGACATCACAATCATTTATGCTCCCAACACGGGGGCCCCCAATTACATCAAACAAACACTATCGGACTTAAGGTCAGAGATAACCCCTAACACAATAGTAGTGGGTGACTTCAATACCCCGCTCTCACCACTTGACAGGTCTACCCAACAAAAAATAAACAGAGAGACATCTGCATTAAATGATATCATGGAACAAATGGACCTAACAGATATATACAGAACATTCCATCCAAATGCTGCAGAATATACATTCTTCTCAGCAGCACATGGGACATTCTCTAAAATAGACCATATGATAGGGCACAAATCAAATCTTAACAAATACAGGAAAATTGAAATAATCCCTTGTATGCTATCTGACCACAACGGGATTAAACTGCAAATAAACAACAAGAAAAACTACAGAGCATACAGAAATTCATGGAGACTAAACAGTACATTATTGAACGATGTATGGGTCATTGAAGAAATTAAAAAGGAAATCAAGAAATTCATAGAATCAAATGATGATGAGAATGCAACATACCAAAACCTATGGGACACAATGAAGGCTGTCCTACGAGGGAAATTTATAGCTCTAAGTGCTTATATTAAGAAATCAGAGAGTTCACAACTAAACAATTTAATGCTCCACCTTAAGGCCTTGGAAAGAGAGGAACAAGACAAACCAAACATCAGTAGATGGGAAGAAATAATAAAGGTTAGGGCAGAAATTAATGAAATAGAAACCAAAAAAACAATCAAAAAAATCAATGAAACAAAAAGTTGGTTCTTTGAAAGGATAAACAAGATTGACAAACCCTTAGCAAATCTGACCAAAAGAAAGAAGAGACAAAAATTGATAAGATTAGAGATGAAAAAGGCAACATCACAACAGATACCAAAGAAATTCAGAAAATCATACGGACATACTTTAAGAATATATATGCCTCTAAGTTTGAAAACCTGAAAGAAATGGATGATTTCCTTGATTCATATGACCTACCAAAATTGAATCAAGATGAGATAAACCATTTAAATAGACCTATAACAACCACAGAGATCCAGGCAGTCATAAAGAGTCTCCCAACTAAAAAAAGCCCAGGCCCAGATGGATTCACTGCTGAATTTTACCAGACATTCCTGGAAGATCTAACACCAATTCTTCTCAAACTTTTCCAGAAAATAGAAAAGGAAGGAATTCTACCAAAATCCTTCTATGAAGCCAGCATCACCCTGATACCAAAACCGGATAAAGACAGATCAAAAAAAGAAAATTATAGACCAATCTCCCTCATGAACATAGATGCAAAAATTCTCAACAAAATACTGGCAAACAGAATACAAGAATATATCAGACAGATTATTCACCCTGACCAAGTAGGCTTTATCCCAGAGATGCAGGGATGGTTCAACATACGCAAGTCCATAAATGTAATACACCATATTAATGGTCTGAAGGACAAAAATCATATGGTCATCTCAATAGATGCAGAAAAGGCATTTGACAAAATCCAACACCCCTTTATGGTGAAAGTATTACAGAAACTGGGAATAGAAGGACCATATCTCAACATAATAAAAGCTATTTATGACAAACCTACAGTCAACATAATACTAAATGGGGAAAAACTTGAAGCTTTTCCTCTAAATTCAGGAACAAGACAAGGGTGTCCACTTTCCCACTACTATTTAATATAGTACTGGAAGTCTTAGCCATAGCAATAAGGCAAGAGACACTCATAAAGGGGATACAAATCGGAAGGGAAGAGATCAAATTATCATTATTTGCAGATGATATGATTCTATACATAACAGACCCTAAAGACTCTACCAGCAAACTGTTAGAGCTGATAAACACTTTTAGCAATGTAGCAGGATACAAAATAAACACACAGAAATCAGTAGCTTTTCTATACACTAACAACAAACATGCAGAGGATGAAATCAGGAAATCTCTCCCATTCACAATTGCCTCAAAAAAATAAAATACCTTGGAATAAACTTAACCAAGGAAGTGAAGGACCTCTACAATGAGAACTTTAAAAAACTCGAGCGACAAATTACAGAAGACACAAGGAAATGGAAAGACATTCCATGCTCCTGGATTGGAAGAATCAATATTGTGAAAATGTCAATCTTACCAAAAGCAATCTACACATTAAATGCAATCCCCATTAAAGTTCCAATAGCATTCTTCACAGGAATAGAAAAAACAATGCTAAAATTCATCTGGAAACACAAAAAACCTCGAATAGCCAAAACAATTTTGCGCAACAAAATCAGGCAGGGGGTATAACCATACCCGATTTCAAGTTATACTACAAAGCCATAGTAACAAAAACAGCATGGTACTGGCACAAGGACAGACAGGTAGATCAATGGAACAGAATAGAAGACCCAAATATTAATCCAAGCAGCTACAGATACCTGATCTTTGACAAAAATGCCAAAAATATTCATTGGAGAAAAGATAGCCTCTTTAACAAGTGGTGCTGGGAAAACTGGACATCTGTATGTAAAAGGATAAACATAGATCCTTGTCTCTCTCCATGCACAAGAGTCAAGTCCAAATGGATCAGAGACCTTAATATCAGACCTGAAACTCTGAAACTGCTAGAGGAAAAAGTAGGGGAAACTCTTCAACATATTGGAATAGGCAAAGACTTTCTGAATATAACTCCAATTGCTCAGGGAATAAAACCACTAATCAACCACTGGGACCTTATGAAATTACAAAGCTTTTGTACAGCAAAGGATACTGTGAATAGAGCAAAAAGACAACCTACAGAATGGGAGAAAATCTTTGCCAGCTATACCTCTGACAGAGGATTAATATCCAGAATATATAAAAACTCAAAAAACAGAATAATATGAATTCAAACAACCTAGTTAAAAAATGGGCTATGGAACTAAATAGAGAATTCACGGAAGATGAAATACAGATGGCATATAAACACCTAAAAAAATGTTCCACATCCTTAGCCATCAGGGAAATGCAAATTAAAACCACTTTGAGATTCCATTTCACTCCTGTCAGAATGGCTACCATCAAGAAAACAAATGACAATAAGTGTTGGCGTGGATGCGGAAAAACAGGAACACTTCTACACTGTTGGTGGGAATGTAAGCTGGTCCAGCCATTGTGGAAATCAGTGTGGAGGTTCTTGAGACAGCTAGAGATAGATTTACCATATGATCCAGCTATAGCACTCCTAGGCATATATCCAGAGGACTCTTCTCACTACCTTAGAGATACTTGCAAAACCATGTTTATTGCTGCTCTATTCACAATAGCTAGGAAATGGAATGAGCCTAGATGTCCCTCCACAGATGAGTGGATAATAAAGATGTGGTACATTTACACAATGGAGTTCTATTCAGCGGTAAAGAAAAACGAAATTATGCAATTTGCAGGGAAATGGATGGATCTGGAAAGGATTATACTAAGTGAGGTAACCCAGGCTCAGAAAGCCAAAAGTCACATGTTCTCTCTCATATGTGGATCCTAGCTACCAATGTATAGACTTGTGTGTGAACTGGAACCAAAAATAGGCACCAGAAACCAGTAAGCGGGTAAAAGGCTATAAGGGAGGGAGGAAAGGGAAGGACTTAAGTGTATGGTAATGCACATATGTAAGTAGAAGAACTGATTTCAGGGAGGGGAATGTCCTAAGTGAGGCCATGGGAAGAGAATGCATACAAGAAGGGCAGGGGGAGGATCAATCTAAACTCAAGATATTGTGAATAAGACATATGTAAATTTTTTTTTTTTGAATAAGGGCAGTTCTAGAAGCTGTAGAATGTTACTAGAAAATTTTCAGTACTTGGGATGGAATACCTTCCAGTGAGTTGTTGGCCAAGGAGATCCCGGTAGCCTCCAAAACATTAAAGGCTCTTGCCAAAGCCCTTGGTTTCCCTGGAGAAACAGATAGTAAGACCCTATTGCTGAAGACATCTCATGCCTGAGAAGCATGGTCACTGAGAAAGCAACCTGGTGTGGAGCAGAAAATCTTCTCCCTGTAGACCAGCCAACTGAAAGCTGGAAAAAGCTGCATTGCACGCAGTGTATGGGAGACAGAAGTCATCTACAGTGAAAACAGTGGATGTTGAATATTCAAGCTTGGCCAGACAGGCCCGATGACTGAACAGGTGCAATAGTGGCATGTCTAGTCTTGAGGTAACCAACTGCTCCATAATTGGACTGAAGGCCCTCTCTACGGGAGGGAATACATACCTGGTACTGAAAAACCTAAGTAAAAGTCTTTGGTAGGTGAGGTCATGAGCCTTAGGGGTATAAGCCTGCTCCCATCTGACTAAATGTATATATTATTCCCACCAAGCTGCCCTGAAAGCACTACACTTAATGTTCATAGTCACATATTAACGCTACTCTCACTTCTGGTTAGAGAAGCTTCTCTTTTCAGATGGTGATGACCACTGGGATGACCCAAAAGGCAACATAGTGCTGAGAAGAAGGGATGGAGGAGTGCCCAGCACTGAAACACCTCTGTCACACCCTCCAAGGCTCAGGGACCATTGCGGAAGAGGGGGCGGATAGAATGGAAGAGCCAAAGGAAGGGTATAACCTCTTACAATGCAACTGTCCAGACAGAAACTGGCCTCGATATCCATGACCTTGCAGTGCCTAGCAATACCTTTGCAAAACCCTCAAAATAGAAGAAAAAGATGATGACATCAAATTAAAAGAGAGACTAATGGAGAGAGGGAGGGGATATGATAGAGACTTGAGTTCTAAAGGGGAATGGGGGGAGGGAAGGGAAATATCACGTGGGTTTTTTCTTTGTATTTGAGTATAAAAGTCAATAAAAAACAATAAAAAAATAAAAATAAAAAACAATAAAAAAATAATTTCAGGAGTTAGTCTTTAACAGAGGTGTTGGAAAGTCTGGAGGAAAAGGGGTTAAAATTGGAGTTCCTCCTAGTCAGCTTAAAGGTAAACTAAACAATGAACAGTCAACTGTCTTATCAAACCCCTATACTTCAGCTGTAGCAACTGGTCCAGCAGCCAACTGTTTTGTTATTAGCTTCTGCCACTGCTATGAGAAACCACCCATCCCTGGAGGCTCATGCACAGTAACTCTCAGCTTTATTTAAGCAGTTCAGAGCTAAAGTATCATTAAAAGACATTTATAAGCTTTTGGCTATTAGTCAAAAGACTTGTCCTTGGTATCCAACTCATAGAACATCACATTTAGACTCAGAAAAAAAAACTGATCAATAGTACTGTTTAATGGGACTAATTAGGCTAAAATATTTAACTCTATAGAGTCAAATTTGGCTATCTTTACAAACATACAGAAACGGGTAGGAGAGAGCTGGAAAGATGGCTTAGTGGTTAAGGTGCCTGTCTGTGAAGCCTAAGAACGCCTGTTCAATTCTCCAGGTCCCACATTTAGCCAGACACAAAAGTGATGCGCAATGTTGCATATGCACACAAGGGGGTGCACGCGTCTGGAGTTCGTTCACAGCAGCTGAGAGACCGCTGGTGCGCCCATTCTCTAGCTTTCTCTCTGTGTCTCTCTCAAATTAAAAAAAAAGAAAAGAAAGAAAAGGGTAGGAGAGTCAGATGAGGAATCTAAAAAATAAAAAAGGAGAGATCTTAGGATGAACTTTGGCCACCTGTGCTTCTTTCTTTTGATCCTCATCCACTTAAAGAATTACAAAGCACCAAAGCATTTTTTTTTCTGGGGGTGGGGAGGTGATTCCAAGGTAGGGTCTCACCCTAGCCCAGGCTAACCTGGAATTCACTATGGAGTCTCAGGGTGACTTCAAACTCATGGCGATTCTCCTACCTCTGCCTCCCAAGTGCTGGGATTAAAGGCTTGCGCCACCACTCCCGGCAGGTTTGTGTTTTTATAGACAGTTTCCAAAGCTATGTGACAGGAGGCACATGTAGAAAATTCTTTGGTGATAAGCAAGCTTGCAGAAATGGGGAGGGAGCAGTGTTAGGGGAGTGTGTTGCCTGGATAATATAAGTAGGATGCAGCTATACAGATGGGGTGTGGGGGGGGAGTTCTAGAGTTATGTTATCTTCAGTATGAACTTGGACAATAGAAACTGTAAGTCAGGATGTGGCCCTGTCAGAATTTTTTTTTTCCCTTTTCTCATTACACCAGAACATACATACACTGTGTAATCACACTAACCCTACCTGTTGTCTTCAACAGATCTGTGGAAGTTTTGTGGGCAGTTTGCTATTGACCATGTTGTCTTCAGTAAGCTGGTTAGCTCTTCTCATGCAAGCACACTTGTTCTGGATCAAGAGTCTAACCAGGCCACTGTGGAAACTATTGAAAGAGCATAGTTTAAGATTAGTCAGCATCTGTAAACATTCCTTTTCAATATTGGTCATCTGTGCTGTTCAGACCAAAGGTACACCAAGTTGGAGGAAACTTGGTCATATTCTTTTACCAGATTACCTGGTTGTAAGATTACCTGGTTGTAAGATTAACTTCAGGATAAGTAACAACTAAGAAATTTAGTACAAATAAATGCATCTCCCAGCAGTATTCTCAGAAAAATTATTTGTAAGGTTCCTCAGAAATAATCCCAAAGTTTGTTCCCATATTTCATTCTTATAGTTCATTCCAACAGTTTATTCTTATAGTTCATGTGACTGAGTCTATGGTTAGAGCATCTTCCAGGGAAATCCTGATATGGCCATCCTTCCCTGTGTATAGTGTGATGTGCCTTCTTGTAGTGGCAGCAGTTATATGAATCTTGCTATGGGTAGTTAGATAATAAGTAAGGCTGAGCCATAGCAAGAAGAATGTCTGTGGAAGGAATCCCGGAGGGATGGCACACATTCTTGATGAGTAGAATCTGCCACAGGAGAACAGGGATGCCTGAAAAACAGTTAAAGGATTAGAGAATATGCTGAAATCCCTGAATATAGCACATAAGTGACTAAGGGACTAGAGTGTTGGAAAGCTGACTTGTAGGTGGCCTGGCCATTGTTAGGGGTAATAAAAAATGCATCTGAGGCTGATAACTCTGCACAGAGAGAACTTGGACTTGTAAAAAGAGAAATTGCTAAGGAAGAGGGAAATTCAGTCTTTGATTTGACAGATAAATGAGATAAAAGAGAGAATAAGGTAAAGGTGATTGAACTTTAATAGAGGGTAAGGGAAAAATCCATGTTTTGTTGTCTAGGGGATGGGTTTGTTTTGTCAGCCAACTAAAGAATTAAAAGGACTTCTGGGTAAGATGACGGCATAGTACCATGTCAAAGCAGCCTAGGGAGAGAAATAAGCAGAAAAACAAAAAAATACACTCTTCTACTGAAAAGTAAAGGTGTATAAAGGCATTATCAACCACAGCAAAGAGACTCAGATCATCTAGCAAGCAGGAAACCAGCCAGAATCCTGCTGAGATGCCAGTGATCCCAATCATCTAAGAATACCGCCAATAATCAGAAAACCCAAGTATCAGATTAACCCAAGATATATATATATATGATTTTCAAGGTAGGGTCTCACTCTGGCCCAGGCAGACCTGGAATTAACTATGTAGTCTCAGGGTGGCCTTGAACTCACGGCGATCCTCCTACCTCTGCCTCCCAAGTGCTGGGATTAAAGGCTTGCCCCACTACGCCTGGCTCAAAATCACTATGTATATATATTATTTTATTTATTTTTGGAGAGAGACACAGAGAGAGAGACAGACAGACAGAGAGGGAAAGGGAGACAGATAGAGATGGGCACGCCAGCAGTCTCTCAGCTGCTGTGAATGAAATCCAGATGTGTGCGCCCCCTTGTGGGCAAGTGCGGCATTGCGCCCTTGCGTCACTTTGCATCTGGCTAAACGTGGTACCTGGAGATTGGAACCGCTGGAGATTGGAACCAGCGTTCTTAGGCTTAGCAGGCAGGCGCCTTAGCTAAGCCATCTCTCCAGCCCCAAATAACTATATTTTATAAAAGAAACACACACACACACACACACACAAAGTTAAGGCCATACAATTCCACCAAAAATTATACATCCATCAAAACTCATCTCCAGTGAGACTGTTTTAGATGAAATGTCTGACAAAAATTTTAAAAAATGATTATATCTATGTTCAAAGAAATCAAAGAAGAGATTAAAAGAACCAAAGAAGAAAACAAACTACTGAAGGAGAAGAGAGGAAATCAATTTAATGAAATAAGGTGGTCAATATAAGACATGAGTAAGGAGCTAGAAATAATGAAAAAATGCCAATCAAAAATACTAGAAATGAAAAAGAGTAAGTCAAATAGAAAACTCTGTAGGAAGTCTCAACAGAATGGATCAAGGAGAGGACAGACTACCTAAACTAGAAGACCAGGTAATAGATATAATACAGTCCAACAAAGAGAAAGACAAACTACTAGGAAGCCATGAATGGGAATTTCAAGACATTCGGGACACTATGAAGAGATCAAACATAAGAATTCAGGGTATAGTAGAAGGAAAGGAATTTCACTCCAAAGGCATACTAGGTATTTTCAACAAAATCATAGAAGAAATTTTCCCTCAAATAGGGAAAGTGATGCCAATACAGATACAGGAAGCCTTTAGAACACCAAACAGACAAAATCAGGAAAGAACCTTTCACTGCCATATAATAATTAAACTACAAAACACAAAAACAAAAAAAAATATATTGAAAGTAGTTAGAGAGAAAAATCAAGTCACATATAAAGACAAGCCCACCAGAATAACAGAAGATAACACAAACTTTAAAAGTGAGAAGGGCTTGGAATGATGTATTCCAAGTTCTGAAAAATAACAACTGTCAACCAAGATTACTTTATCCTGCAAAGCTATCCATCCAAATAGATGGAGAAATAAGGACATTCCACAACAAAAGCAGGCTAAAGGAATGTATGACAACCAAACCATCTCTCCATGATCCTTCATGCTAAAGAAAAAGAAAAGCACACATAGAAGGAAACAGGAAAAAAATAAACCATACTCAAATAATAGTTAATACAAGAGAGTAAAGGAAAACAGGAAGAACTATGAAACAAGAAGAATGGCAAGAATAAATGCACACCTTTCAGTAATAACTCTTACTATCAACGGCCTCAATGTCCTGAACAAGAGACACAGGCTTGTAGACTGCATTATAAAACAGGATCCTAGCCGGGTGTGCCTTTAATCCTAGCACTCTGGTGCCAGAGGTAGGATCACTGTGAGTTCGAGGCCACCCTGAGAACACAGAGTGAATTCCAGGTCAGCCTGTGCTAGAGTGAGACCCTACCTTGAAAAACCAAAAAACAAACAAAAAAAAAAAAAGAAGAAAAAAAAGAAAGAAAGAAAAAAACCACCAAAATCCAAAATAAATAAAAATAAACAAACAAAAAAACAAACAGGATCCTTCTGTTTGTTGCCTCCAAGAAACTAATCTTTCCATAAAAGACAAATACTATCTTAAGGTGAAAGAATGGAAAATGGTATTTCAAGCAAGTGGGCCTAGAAAACAAGCAGGGGTTGCTATCCTAATATCTGACAAGATAGACTTCAAATCAATACTAGTTCGGAAAGATAAAGGAGGTCACTTTATATTGATATTCCAGCAGGAGGATATTACAATTGTAAACATATGCACCTAACATGGATGCTCCCAATTTCATCAAATATATTAGACTTAAGGTCACAGATAACACCAAGCATAATTATACTGGGTGACTTCAATATCACACTCACATCAATTGACAGGTCATCCCGGCAAAAAAATAAACATAGAAGCATCTGGATTAAATGAGCTCATACAGCAAATGGACCTGACAGTTATCTACAGATCATTCCATCCAAATGCTGAAGAATACACTTGATGGAACATTCTCTAAAATAGACCATATATTAGGACAGAAACCAAGTCTTTTTTTGTTTTGTTTTGTTTTTGTTTTTTCAAGGTAGGGTCTCACTCTAGCCCAGGCTGACCTGGAATTCACTATGTAATCTCAGGGTGGCCTCAAACTCATGGCGATCCTCCTATCTCTGCCTCCCAAGTGCTGGGATTAAAGGTATGTGCCACCACTCCTGGCTCCGAATCTTAACAAATACAGGAAAATTGAAATAATTTCTTGCATTCTACCAGATCCCAATGGCATATAACTACAAGTCAACAGCAAGAAAAGTGATACAGCATACACAAAATCATGGAAACGAAACAGTGCACTATTAAATGATGCATGGGTCAATGAAGAAATTATTATCATTTGATTCTATGAATTTTTTATATTCTTCTCAGCACTGTGATGCCTTTTGGGTTATCCCAGTGGAACCTGCTATCTGAAAAGAGAAGCTTCTCCATCCAGAAGTGAGAGTAGCATTAACTTATGGGTATGAACATTAAGTAAAGTGCTTACAAGGCAGTTTGGTGAGCATAATATATGCATTTAGCTAGACAAGAGCAGGTGTTACACTCTTGAGGGCCCCTAACCTCCCCCACCATAGGCTCCAGTGGGCCTATGGAAGCAGGCCTCCAGTCCAATTAGAGAGCAGTTGGTTTTCCCCATAATAGACATTCCACTTTATTGCACCTGTTCAGTCATTTGGCTCAGCTGGCCAAACTTAAGTCTTGCAGTGCCCACTGTTTTCAGCACTGATGACTTCTGTCTCCATAGGGCTGCATGCTTTCCCCAGCTTTCTGTCAGCATGTCTATAGGAAGGAGGTTTTCAGCTAGGTTCCAGCTTGATTTCTCAGTGACCTTGCAGCCCAAGCCTGTGGAGTCTTCAGCAATAGCGTCTTGCCATCTATTCCTGGTGGGAAACCAAGAGCGTTGACAATGGCCTGTAATGTTTTGGGGGCATCAGGGACCTCCCTGGCAAACAACTCTCTGGAAGGTATCCTATCCCTGGCTATGGAGATAGCTTAGTGGTCAAGGCACTTGTCTGCAAAGCCAAAGGACCTAGGTTTTATTCCCCAGGACACACGTAAGCCAGATGCACAAGGTGGCACATGCACCTGGAATTCATTTGCAGTGGCTGGAGGCCCTGTTGTACCTATTCTCTCTCTGTTCTCTCTCTCTCTCTCTCAAATAAATAAATAATTTAAAAAAGTATTTTTTAAAAAGTAGGTTTCCATATGGCTTATTCACAGCATCTTGAATTTTGATTAAACCTCTCCCACCCATTTACTCAGTCTCTTCCCATGACCTCATTTAGGCCATTGCACCCCCAGTAATCTGTTTATCTACTTACATATATTCAATACCATCTCCTTAAGTCCTCCCCTCTTCTCCCTCCCTTGAAGCCCTGTTCTAGCTTACTGACCTCTGCTACTGCTTTTTACTCTAATTCACATACAAGTCTGAACATTTGCAGCTAAGAGCCATATATGAGAGAGAATATGCAATGTTTGGCTTTCTGGGCCTGGGTTACCTCACTTAACATAATTCTTTCCAGATCCATCCATTTCCCTGCAGATTTCACAATTTCATTTTTCTTTACCACTAAATAGAACCCTATTATGTAAATGTACCACATCTTCATTATCCATTCATTAGTTGAGGGACATCTAGGCTGGTTCCATTTCCTAGATACTGTGAAAAGAGCAGCAATAAACATGGTTGAGCAAGTATCTCTAAGGTAGTAAGAGTCCTTAGGATATATGCCTAGGAGTAATATAGCTGGGTCATATGGTAGATCTATTTTTAGCTGTCTCAGGAACCTCCACACTGATTTCCACAGTGGCTATACCAGATTACCTACCCACCAAGGTGTTGAAGGGTTCCTTTTATTCCACATCCTCACCAGCATTTATTGTCATTTGTTTCCTTGGTAATAGCCATTCTGGCAGGAATGAAATGGAATCTCAAAGTAGTTTTGATTTGCATTTCCCTGATGGTTAAGGATGTAGAACTTTTTTTTTTGAGGTAGGGTCTCACTCTAGCCCAGGCTGACCTGGAATTCACTTGGTAGTCTCAGGGTAGCCTTGAACTCATGGCCATCCTCCTACTTCTGCCTCCCCAATGCTGGGATTAAAGGCATGTGCCACCATGCCCAGCTTAGAACATTTTTTAGATGTATATATGCCATCTGTATTTCTTCTTTTGAGAACTTGCTATTTAGTTCCATAGCCCATTTTTAAATTGGGTTGTTTGGTTTATTATTATTTAGTTTTCTGAGTTCTTTCTATATCCTAGATATTAATCAGTCAGATATTAATTAGTCAGATGTAAAGCTGGCAAAGATTTCTCTCCCATTCTTTAGATTGTCTGTTTGCTGTATTCACAGAGTCCTTTGCTGTACAAAAACTTTGTAATTTCACGAGGTCCCAGTGGTTGATTAGTGGTTTTATTTCCTGAGCAACTGGGGTTACACATTCAGAAAGTCACTGCCTATGGCAATATGGTGAAGGGTTTCCCCTACTTTTTCATCTAGCAGTTTCAGAGTTTCAGGTCTGATGTTAAGGTCTTTGATCCATTTGAACTTGATTGTTTTGCATAGAGAGAGATAAGGATCTATTTACATCCTTCTATGTATACATATCAAGTTTTCCCAGCACCACTTGTTAAAGAGGCTATATTTTCTCCAATGAGTATTTTTGCCATTTTTCTTGAAAATCAGATGGCTATAGCTGCCTGGATTTAAATCTGGGTCTTCTATTCTGTTCCTTTTGATCTATGTGTCTGTAATTGTGCCAGTACCATGCTGTTTTTGTTATTATGGCTCAGTAATATAGCTTAAAATTGGGTATGGTGATACTGCCAGCCTTATTTTTGTTGCTTAAAATTGTTTTGGTTGTTCAATGTTTTTTGTGCTTCCAAATCAATTTTAGGATTGCTTTTTTTATTTCTGTGAAGAATGCCTTTGGAATTTTGATGGGTATTGCATTAAATGTGTAGATTGCTTTTGGTAAGATTGACATTTTCACAATACTGATTCTTCCAATCCAAGAACATGGGATGTCTTTACATTTCCTAGTGTTGCCTATGCCAACATGGTGAAGGGGTTTCCCTACTTATAGTATATTACATTTATTGATTTGCATATGTTGAACCATCCCTCAATCTCTGAGATAAAGCCTTCTTGGTTTGGGTGAATGATCTTTTTGATACATTCTTGTATTCTGTTTGCCAATATTTTGTTGAGAACTTTTGCATATATGATCAGGAGGGAGATTGGTCTGTAATTTTTTTGTTGTTGTTGTTCTGTCTTTGTCTGGTTTGGTATCAGGGTAATGCTGGCTTCATCGAAGAAGTTTGGTAGAATTCCTTCCTTTTCTATTTTATGGAAAAATTTTAGAAGCATTGGTGTTCTTCCATGAAGGACTGGTAAATTTCACCAGTGAATCAATCTGGACCTGGACTTTTTTTAGTTGGGATTTTTTTTTTTTAACTGCTTGGCTATCCATACTTGTTATAGGTCTATTTAAATGGTTTATCTTCATCTTGGTGGATTATATGAATCTAAGAAATTACCCATTTCTTTCAGATTTTCAAGCATAGTGGATTATATGTTCTCAAATATGTCCTTATGATTTTCTAAATTTCTTTGCTATCTGTTTTAATGGTGCCTTTTTCATCTGTATAATTTTATTAATTTGTGTCTCTCTTTCTTTTGGTCAGATTTGCTAACAGTTTATCAATCTTATTTATAATTTCAAAGAACCAAGTCTTTGTTACATTGATTCTTTGTATTTTTTTATGGTTCTATTTCATTAATTTCTGTCCTAATCTTAATTACTTCTTCTCATCTACTGATTTTTGGTTTGCCTTGTTCTTCTTTTTCAAAGCCTTAAGGTGAAGCATTAAATTGTTTACTTGTGGCCTTTCTGATTTCTTAATATAGGCACTTAAAGCTATAAATTTCCCTCTTAAGACTTCCTTCATTGTGTTACGAAGGTTTTGATATGTTGTGCTATCATTATCATTTGATTCTATGAGTATATTGACTTCCTTTTTGATTTATTCAATGACCCATTCATCATTCAGTAGTGTACTGTTTAGTTTCCATGATTTTGTGTATGCTCTGTAGTTTTTTTTTTTGTTGTCGTTGCTGATTTGTGATTTGAGTTCTTTATCGATTCTGGATATTAGACTTCTGTGTATGACATCATTTAATTCAGATGTGTTTCTGTTTACTTTTTGCTGGATGATCTGTCAGCTGATGAGAGTGGGGTATTAAAGTCATCCACTACAATTGTGCTTGGAGTTATTTGTGATCTTAAGTCTAGTAGTGTTTGCTTGACAAAATCGGGAACACACATTTTAGTTGTGTATATGGGAGACCTGATAGAGTCATGAGGATTGATCATGGGTTGCAGTAGAGACCCAGTGGAGATGCTGGACCACAAGATGGCTGCTAAGGAGAACTGCTGGCCCTAGCTGGAGGGGCAGAATTGGAACTCCAGAGACTTGTTGCTGGTTAGAATTATTGGACTTGGAGACTTGTCACTAGCTAGATTTGCTAGACTTGGAACTGCAGAGTTTGATGTTTGCCCTGTTTAAATCTTGTATTGGTTGAATATGTCTTTGCTATACTCAATGCCATCTTTTGAAGTGTGAATATTTATTCTGTGCCACTATGGTTTTTTTTTTTTTTTTTTTTTTGTATTATGGCTCAGTTAAAAGCTATTGGACTATGGGGATGTATAAAGTCATTAGGATTGATAAAAAATATGGTGACTTTTAAAGTTGGATGAATGCATTACATTTTATATCATGTATGGTTATCAGTTATATGGGGCAGAACATGGTGGTTTGATTCATGTGTCCACCATAAACTTAGGTGTTCTGAATGCTAGGTTCCCAGCTGATAGAGATTTGAGAATTAACACCTCTTGGAGGCAGTGTATTGTTAGGGGCGGGCTTATGGGTATTTTAGCCAGTTTCCCCTTGTTAGTTTTTGGTACACTCTCCTGTTGCGCTTGTCCACCTTATGTTGGCCGGGGGGTGATGTCCACCCTATGCTCATGCCATCATTTTCTGCTGCCATCATGGAGCTTCCCCTCAAGTCTGTAAGCCAAAATAAACCCTTTATCCCCCAAAGCTGCTCTTGGTTGGATGATTTCTGCCAGTAATGCAAATCTGACTGCAACAACCATCTTCTATCCTTTCATCCTAAGACAGTGTCTATCTTTTATGGAGAGGTGAGTTTCTTGGAGGCAACAAATAGAAGGATCGTGTCTTTTAATCCAGTCTGCAAGTCTATGTCTTTTTGCTGAGTCATTGATGCCCTTGATATTAAGAGTTATTATTGAAAGCTATGTCTTTATTCTTACCATTCTTCTTGTTTTGAAGTACTTCCTGTTTTCCCTTTACTGTCTTGTATTAACTGTTATTCAAGCATGGTTTATTTTTTTTTCCTGTTTCCTCATGTGTGTGTTTTGCTTTCTTCAGCATGAAGGATCCTTTCAAGTATTTTCTGTAGAGGCGGCTTAGTGGTCATATATTCCTTTAGCCTGTTTTTGTTGTGGAATGTCCTTATTTCTCCATCAATTTGGATGGATAGCTTTTCTGGATCAAGCAGTCTTGGTTGACAGTATCTTTCCAAACTTGGAATGTATTATTCCCAGCCCTTCTGGCTTTTAAATTTTTTGTTGAGTAATTTGCTGTTATTCTTGTGGCCTTGCCTTTATAAGTGACTTCTTTTTTTCTCTAACTGCTTTCAATATATTTTCTTTGCTTTGCATGTGTAATACTTTAATATGGTGAGGAGACGTTCTTTCCAGGTTTTGTCTGCCTGTCTTCCTGTATCTACATTGGCATCTCTTTTACAACTTGGGGAAATTTTTCTTCTATGATTTTGTTGAAAACTCCTCCTATGCCTTTGGAGTGAAATTTCTCTCCTTCTACTATACCTGAATTCTTATGTTTGATTTTTTTTTTTATAGTTTCACAAATATCTTGAAATTCCCATTCATATCTAGCTACTAGCTTGTCTTTCTCTTTGATGGACTGTATTAGATCTGCCACCTGGTGTTCCAGTTTAATTATTCTGTTCTCTCCTTTATTCATTTCTATTGGTGAGAGTTTTATACAGAGCTTTTTATTTGACTTCTGTGTTTTTCAGTTCTATTATTTCTGATTGGTTTTTTTTTTTTTTTTCAGTATTTGTATTTACTTACTCATGTCTTCTCTTGACCTCCTCTTTCATTAAGTTGGTTTCCTGTGTTCTCCTTTATGAGTTTGTTTTCTTCTTTGATTTCTTTCTTTCTTCTTTCTCTTTCTTTCTCCCTTCCTTCCTTCCTTCCTTCCTTCCTTCCTTCCTTCCTTCCTTCCTTCCTTCCTTTTTTCTTTCTTTCTTTCTTTCTTTCTTTCTTTCTTTCTTTCTTTCTGGTTTTTCAAGGTAGGATTTCACTATAGTCAAGGCTGGCCTAGAATTCACTATGTAGTCTTAGGGTAGCCTCGAACTCACGGCAATTCTCTACATCTGCCTTCCTAGTGTTAGGATTAAAGGCATGCGCCACCACGCCCGGTTCTGTTTGTTTTTTAACTTTTATTTTATTTGCTTATTGATTTTTTTTATGAGAGATGAGAAGAAGAACAAGTGCAAGCAAGAGAGAATTGGTATGCCAGGCCTCCAGCCACTGCATCCAAACTCCAGATGCATGCACCATCTTGTGTGCATGTGTGACCTTGCATGCTTGCGTTACCTTTTGAGAAAGTCTTATGTGGGACCTGGGGAGTTGAACATGGCTCCTTAGGCTTCATAGGCAAACCTCTTAATTGCTAAGCCATCTCTCTAGCTGTTCTTTGCTTTCTTTGAGCATAGTTTTAATCATTCTTTTGAAATCTTTCTCAAGCATTTCATCTAAATCATTCTCACTGGAGGTCATTTTTGATAGATATATAATTTTTGGTGGAATTATATTATCTTGATGTTTTTGTGTTTTTTGTATTATAATGTAGAGATCTTTGCATCTTGGGTTAATTTGATGCTTAGATTTTTCTAATTATCTACAGTATTTTTAAATTGTAAATGTGACACTATATATCTTCAGGGTAGGATCTTAAGGTGCCAGGTGTGGCTGTCTTATTACTTCCAGAGTAACAGCAGAAGTGACCCTAGGTGTTGGGTTTGCCTGCTATGCAAGTATTCTAGTAGGCTCGGTGAAGCAAAATATAGACAAATTCTAAAATTCAACTGAACAATATACACATTCAATCAAAACCAGCATGGGGTATTTATATAAAGGTGGATATTAAAACAAACAGATAATCTAGCAAAGTCAAATTCCCTACACCCTTAATCCTGTCAACTGGGAAGCTCAGATTTCTGGTTCATAAAGGGTTCCAGGTCAGCCTGGAGCTGAGTGATACCCTGCCTCCACATATGACAGAAGAAGAAGAAAGAAGGAGAAGGAGAAGATGATGATAAAGGCACTATCAGGAAGCAACAAAGGACAACCCCAAAATACAGCTTACTAAAGAATGGCAAAGCCAACCATCAATCACATTTAACACATAACTTGTCTTGACATGGAAGGTGTGATTAGCATTTCTGATGCAGGCCTATATATCAGGCTGTGTGGCAGGTAATGACCTGGTGTAAGTAGGCCCTGGTACCTTTTGGGATGGCTTTGGTCTTAGATATGCTGTGTGCCCACTTGAGTCCCAGTTTACTGCGCTGTGGGTTTGGCTTAGGCTGGCTGGGTTGGTGGGTTTGCTGCTCTGGTTACCTGTGCTGGATGCTTTGTAGCTGATTTCCTTTCTACAGGTCTCCAGTGGTTGCCCGAGCTGGCTGTTGGGGGAGGGGAGGCTGTGCAGGAAGCTGTGTAGCTAGTCCCCACTATCCTTGTCCTAACAAGCTGCTCAGCTTGTCCCTGCTGTCTTCTTCAGGTTTCTTGTGTTTATAAGGAGGCTGGCATGAGTGCAGAATCGCTGAGCCTGGCAGTCATGTGGACCAATGCCACATGTTTTTCTGCTTATTTCCTCCCTAGGCTGCTCTGGCATGGCTGTTATGCTGCCATCTTACCCATAAGTCATGTATAAACATTTTTAATGTCATTATTTCCTAAGCAATATAGAATAACAACTATTTAAACAATTTTTACATTGTATTGTATATTATAAGACAGTTTCTAGTTTACTTGAGGATTATTTAGGTTAATTTTTTTTTTTTTTGGTTTTTTGAGGTAGGATCTTGCTCTAGCTCAGGGTGACCTGGAATTCACTATGCAGATTCAGGCTGGCCTCAAACAGCATTCCTCCTACCTTGGCCTCCCAGGTGCTGGGATTAAAGGTGCATACCACCATGCCTGTCTGGTGTCATTAAAAAAATATTTTATTTATTTGAGAGAGAAAGATATATATATATATATATATATATATATATATATATATATGTGTGTGTGTGTGTGTGTGTGTGTGTGAGAGAGAGAGAGAGAGAGATATTGAGCACACCAGGGCCTCCTGCCACTGCAAATGAACTCCAGATGCTTGTGCCACCTTCTGTATCTGGCTTTATGTGGGTACTGGGGAATTGAACCTGGTCCTTTGGTTTTGCTGGCAGGGGCCTTGACTCCTAGTCCATCTCTCCAGCTCCTGTGATGCCATTTTTTGTAAGACACTAGAAGTCCTAAAAACCAGTTCCCTACAGATACCAAGACACAACTGTTGTGAGTGTTTCAGAGTCTAAAAATAAACTATTTAAAGGAGATAATAACCATATTAAATGTGTTTCTTGGAGGCACTGCTGTTTGTGACAGTTGGAGTTCATGTTTACCTTGTTGGGTTTTAGGGTTGGAAGGTAGCTGTTGAAGATGTGGCTCAATCTGGTTCTCTTTATTGCTGTAGAATTAATAAGTAAACATAGAAACCTTACATTCTCTCCCTGATCCAAGATCAGGCAACCCTTAATACTGAAGCCTTTACATCAGAACTCTTTTATTTCATATTTTTTAAATAAATGTATTTATTTGGAGAGAAAAAGGAGAGAGAATAACAGGACCTCTTATCACTACAAACGAATTCCAGACACGACTGCTACTTTGTGCATCTGGCTTTATGTAGGGACTAGAGAATTGAATCCAGGCCTTCAGGCTTTGCAAGCAAGTGCCTTTAACTGCTGATCCATCTCTCCAGCCCTCATATTTTAAATATTTTTATATACTAATTTGCAAGAAAGAGAAAGGGAGTATAGAAAAGAGGGTGAGAATGGGTGTGCCAGGGCCTCTTTCCCACTGCAAACAAACTCCAGATTTAACAGATGTACCACTTTGTGCCTCTGGCTTTACATGGGTACTGGGGGATCGAACCCAGGCTTGCAGTCCTTGGAAGCAAGCACCTTTAACTGCTAAGCCATCTCCCCAGTCCCACATATTTTTAAAAATTAGGATTTTTTTTTTACAATTTCATTCATGTATATATTTTGATCATATTCAATCCCATTACACTCTTATCCTCTTTACCACTCCTGTTGAACCTTTTCTTTGTGACTCACTCCGTTTAATTATGTTTTGCCAGAAGTTCCTTTTCCTGTCTTAGTATATATGATCATGTGGCAAGTTAATGCGGTAGTGTATCTTTACATCTAGCTTTGATTTCTTATATTTTGAATATATCCTTAATTTTTTATTCCTTATATATGCTTTTCTTTGCACTGTGAGATTGGTACTTAATCTTGCCACTGTTAAATAAACTTTGAGGTTTTGAAAATTTAGTGTTTGTAAAATTGGGAGGACTATATTCATTTTTCCCTAATCATTTTTTCAGTCTGAAAAACAAACTATTTGTAGCACACAGGAAGCACTTCCTTTTCCACTTAGTTCCGCTAAAAATCTGGATTACATCCAGTCCCTGCACTGCTCAGTATTTAGGGGTCTTGCTGCACTCATAGGAACTTTGTGCCTGAATTTAACACAGGCTCTGCCCTCTAGAGGAAGAAGGGCTAGCTATGCTTTTTACTGTAGACTCACAATGTGTATCACTTGTATGTAGAAACCTTAGGAAAACTGAGACAATTCCAAGTTAACTGAAATCAACTTTGAGAGACATCTCTCAATGAAACAAAACTGCTAGCATTCAAATATATATTTTATGGAACCTAAAGCCTTAGTTCTAGACAAGAACTACCAATTATATCCCTTTGTCTCCTAAAAATTATACAGAATAAGTCCAAAGTCTCTCTCATTTTTTTCAAAAATATATTTATTTATTTGCAAGTAGGCAGAGAGAGAGAGAGAGAGAGAGAGAGAGAGAGAGAAAAAGTAGGTGATCCAGCCCTCTTGCCACTGCAAATGAACTCCAAATGCATGCTCTACTTTGTGCATCTGGCTTTACATGAGTATTGGGAAATTGAATCTGGGCTGGCAGGTTTTGAAAACAAGTACCTTTGACTGATGAGCCATCTCCACCCCCAAAGTCAAGTCTCTTTCTCTCTCTCCTTGCAAATAAATAAAATTAAAAAAATTTTAAATAGTAAAAAAGAAATGTTCTGGTATAGAACAAACACTCCAGGACATGTTAGGGGTTTGTGTGGGAGTGTGCATGTGTGTGCGAATGCATGCACATGCATAGGCACATTTTATAAGCATATGTAGTTGATACAGTGCACACACATCTAGTAATCTAGTAAATTGTCTGTCTTGAAACACATTTCCACTTTTTTTTTTTTTTTTTTTTTTTTTTTTTTTTTCAAGGTAGGGTTTCACTCTAGCCCAGGCTGACCTGGAATTTACTATGTCATCTCAGGGTGGCCTTGAACTCATGATAATCTTCCTACCTCTGCCTTCTGAGTGCTGGGATTGAAGGTGTATGCCACCATGCCTGGCTTTACACATTTCCACTTCTTATGCTAAAAATGTAGCTGTTTTTGCTTTTTTGCCTGTGTGTGCATGGATGTATCTTGCTATGTAGCCCAGGCTGGCCATAAATTCATGGCAACCCTCCTGTCTTAACCTCTTGAGTGCTGGGGTTATAGGCATGTATAACTATGCCCAATTTATGCAGCTCATTTTCATTTGTTTTCTTGTGATAAGATAATGCCATATGAGTTAGCTAATTGTCTCAAAGAAGTGATTTTTTTGTTTTTAGAGACCCACTGTCTTCCTTGGTCTAAAAATATCATTGGCTACTATACTGGTTATTTTCTTAGCTTGTTTACTCTTGTTCATTACTTTTCTTAGCTGTGGCTCTAATCTGACAGAAACCATGTAAAAGAGAAGATTTTATTTTGGCTTATGGTGTCAGAGGTTCAGTCCATTGTGACAGAGACAGTGTGGCTGGATAGCTCAGTCCATGGTGGTGTGGTGGTGGAAGCTGTTAATGTCATGGCAGACCTGGAAGACACTGAGCAGAATATAACCTTTAAAAGCCTATATCTAGTGATCTAGTTCCACAAGCAGTGCCTACTTCCTAAAGGTTCCACAGCTCAAGACAGTTCTATCAGCTGAGGGTGCAAGGGCTGAAAATGTGAGCCTGTGGGGACATTTCAGAATCAAGCCACAACTGATAGGGAGGTTATGGCAAGAGGGAGAAACTAGACCTGAGATTGTGGTGGTGACTGAGTACTGTGAGGCTAGTGATTTCCATTTTAATTCTGCTCCATTATAATTGGGTATCATTTGTTGTGTATCCTGAGGAGATTAAACAACCCAGGTTATCCTATTAATTTCTATATTTTCATTAGAAAGAAATGAAATCCATCTTCATTGAGAAAAATCATCTTCAAAGAACAAAACATCTCTCTCGATCTTCCACTTCCCTCTCTGCCTCTTCCTTTCTTTCTCCTCTCCTTCCTCCTGTTCCTCTTTTCAGATAGGGTTTTGTTGTAGAAGTCAACAGTTCTCCTGCCTCAACCTCCTGAGTGCTGGGATAAGAGACTTGCACTTTAGCTAAAACATTTTTTTTCTAAGTTTCACTTTAAATTGGGATTGTACCATTTTCTGGCTTTCTCATTCTTTTCCTGTTCATTCTAAAAATGTTAATTCTAGAGTGTTTGGAAGAGAGTCATTGCCTGATAGAAGAACTAGAGTTTCTTCCTTCCTTCCCCTCTTCCTTTTCACATGCCAGGGAGAAACCCAGGGCTTCATGCCTGATAAATATATTCTGTATCATAGAGAAATACCTACAAGCTCTTACCTTCTTTCTTTTTTATAATTAGATATGGACATATTTAGTATGCAAGCAACACATGTTGGTATCATCCTTTCCCTCCTCTTTGTCCCTTTTCTGAAGAGGCCTTCCTCATTGGGGATGCAGGTCACCCTATGGGGATTGTGTTTCATGCATTATGGGGGAGAGGCAATGGCACTGTGCAAAATGTCCCAACTTGTGGCTCCAACAATCTTTCTGCCTCCTCTTCCACAAAATTCCCTGAGCCATGCTGGGAGCATTTTAAGTCTGGTTCAGTGACAGGCACTTAGGAGCCTCTGGATCTCTGGTTTGGTAGGTGTTGAGTGTTCTCGGTGTCTGTCTCTGTCACCCTGTGCTGATATCAGATTCACCAAGCAAGCTGCACTCTTGCTTATTTCCCCAATTCCTCTGTGGTTTCAGCTGGGGCCAGGGTGGAGTGCACTGGGACATTTATCTCCTGAGGTCCAGCTCCTCTCTGAAAAAAAAGAAGCAGATTCTCCAACGGAGAATGAAGTCAGCACCAGTTAAATGGGTTAACCATTATTATTATTATTATTATTATTATTATTATTTTTTGGTTTTTCGAGGTAGGGTCTCACTCTAGTTCAGGCTGACCTGGAATTCACTATGTAGTCTCAGGGTGGCCTTGAACTCACGGCAATCCTCCTACCTCTGCTTCCCGAGTGCTGGGATTAAAGGCGTGAGCCACCACGCCCGGCTGGGTTAACCATTATTAATTTAGAGAGAATTTAAAGGGTGTAGACCCTGTTATAAACTGAGGATAGTGGGAGCTTGACAATGGAAAGCAGAATCTTATCTGGATATGATCCTGACTTGTTTCCCAGTTCCAGATATGGGTTCCTTTCCACTGAGCAGATCTGTTAGCCAATCCAAGAGCAGATGGTTACCCACCATGGCTGTGTGCCACTATTGCACTTGTGTGAGCATCACATCAGGTTTTCTGCTTCTGAGTCACTTAGACTTTGAGTTGCTCAGACAGATGTTGGCCACTTCCCCGGTAGCTCATGTAGCGCCTTCCAGCATTAGATGGGCTAATTGTCTGGGGACTGGCTCATCAATTTAAACTGTCACTACAATTTTAAGGAAAAAATATCCCTCTCCCTTTAATATTATATATGTTGCATGTCTGTCATTTGTCTAGTACTGGCCAGCCACTCGTCACACTGTCATATGTTCATATGTTTTATATAATCTGTCATTATGTACAACTAAACTTATGGTTATTAAGGGTTCCAAAGTACATAGATGTATTTTAAGTTGCTACAAACAGGTTTACAATATATTTAAAATAATTAACTTCTATGTTTTGGGAACATGGTTGTTCATGTTTAGCACAATAGGCATGTTTGTATACTAAATTTTAATCCTGTTTCTATAGAAAGAGACTTTTAAAAAAGTATTTTTATTTATTTATTTGAAACAGAGGGTGAGAGAGGGAGAGAGAGAGACAGAGAAAGAGAAAGCGAGAGAGAGAGAAAGAATGGGTGTTCCAGGGCCTCCAGCCACTGCAAATGAACTCCAGACACATGCACCACCTTGTGCATCTGGCTTACATGGGTTCTGGGGAATTGAATGTGGATCCTTTGGCTTTTCAGGCAAATGCCTAACAGCTAAGCAATTTCTCCAGTCCAGAGATATGTTTTTAGATCAGAAAAGACTTTATAAGGTAAAAGCTTGTTCTAAGATATGTTGTTAAAAGGGTATGGCTAAGATAAAAGACTATTCTAAGGTATGATGTTAAAAGGCCATGAAAGTAGATATAAAAAGGTAGTGCAACTTAAACTGAAAAAAAGTTTGAGTTGCCTGTGGTAAAGTGGGTTAACTTAAGTTATCATTCTCCATATTATCTCTCATGTTAATTGTTCATATAATTCAGGCTTTACTCTTTGTAATAAGTTGATAAGCTTATTTATATTGCTACATCACAAATTAAAGTTAAAATTGAGCTATACCTATATTTCCTACTGTTAAGCTCTGACTACGGAAAAAACTGTATGTTAACAAAATCAAGATTAATTTTTTTACAAGTTTTTTTTTTTTTTGTTTTTTTGAGGTAGGGTCTCACTCTGGTCCATGCTGACCTGGAATTAACTATGTAGTCTCAGGGTGACCTCGAACTCTCAGCGATCCTCCTACCTCTGCCTCCCAGTGCTGGGATTAAAGGCGTGTGCCACCACGCCCGGAAGTTTTTTTTTTTAAATTTTAACTTTAAATTATAACATAAAAGTTACAATATGAAATTAATATAACTGACCTTCTGGGTATTCAGCTAAAAATATGGGCCTAGGGACTGCTGACCCAGGGAAATAGGAACACAGTCCGAATTCAGACAGTCTATTTATAGTAAACAAAAAAAGACATGAAAGTAGACGTTAGGGAAAAAGTTATTAAGTTTCTGATTAAGATATATTTAAATACCACACAAAAAGGATGACCTAAGTATGTTACTAAATTTTTTTAAAAAAATCTTGACCCAGGCTTTTATTTGTTTTTTTTTGTTTTTTATTTATTTATTTATTTATTTATTTAAGGATTTTTAAACATGTTTATGAACAATTCTCATATGAGTACAATAGCTGTTTTTGCTTTTTGCCTGTGTGTGCATGGATGTATCTTGCTATGTAGCCCAGGCTGGCCATAAATTCATGGCAACCCTCCTGTCTTAACCTCTTGAGTGCTGGGGTTATAGGCATGTATAACTATGCCCAATTTATGCAGCTCATTTTCATTTGTTTTCTTGTGATAAGATAATGCCATATGAGTTCGCTAATTGTCTCAAAGAAGTGATTTTTTTGTTTTTAGAGACCCACTGTCTTCCTTGGTCTAAAAATATCATTGGCTACTATACTGGTTATTTTCTTAGCTTGTTTACTCTTGTTCATTACTTTTCTTAGCTGTGGCTCTAATCTGACAGAAACCATGTAAAAGAGAAGATTTTATTTTGGCTTATGGTGTCAGAGGTTCAGTCCATTGTGACAGAGACAGTGTGGCTGGATAGCTCAGTCCATGGTGGTGTGGTGGTGGAAGCTGTTAATGTCATGGCAGACCTGGAAGACACTGAGCAGAATATAACCTTTAAAAGCCTATATCTAGTGATCTAGTTCCACAAGCAGTGCCTACTTCCTAAAGGTTCCACAGCTCAAGACAGTTCTATCAGCTGAGGGTGCAAGGGCTGAAAATGTGAGCCTGTGGGGACATTTCAGAATCAAGCCACAACTGATAGGGAGGTTATGGCAAGAGGGAGAAACTAGACCTGAGATTGTGGTGGTGACTGAGTACTGTGAGGCTAATGATTTCCATTTTAATTCTGCTCCATTATAATTGGGTATCATTTGTTGTGTATCCTGAGGAGATTAAACAACCCAGGTTATCCTATTAATTTCTATATTTTCATTAGAAAGAAATGAAATCCATCTTCATTGAGAAAAATCATCTTCAAAGAACAAAACATCTCTCTCGATCTTCCACTTCCCTCTCTGCCTCTTCCCTTTCTTTCTCCTCTCCTTCCTCCTGTTCCTCTTTTCAGATAGGGTTTTGTTGTAGAAGTCAACAGTTCTCCTGCCTCAACCTCCTGAGTGCTGGGATAAGAGACTTGCACTTTAGCTAAAACATTTTTTTTCTAAGTTTCACTTTAAATTGGGATTGTACCATTTTCTGGCTTTCTCATTCTTTTCCTGTTCATTCTAAAAATGTTAATTCTAGAGTGTTTGGAAGAGAGTCATTGCCTGATAGAAGAACTAGAGTTTCTTCCTTCCTTCCCCTCTTCCTTTTCGTCATGCCAGGGAGAAACCCAGGGCTTCATGCCTGATAAATATATTCTCTATCATAGAGAAATACCTACAAGCTCTTACCTTCTTTCTTTTTTATAATTAGATATGGACATATTTAGTATGCAAGCAACACATGTTGGTATCATCCTTTCCCTCCTCTTTGTCCCTTTTCTGAAGAGGCCTTCCTCATTGGGGATGCAGGTCACCCTATGGGGATTGTGTTTCATGCATTATGGGGGAGAGGCAATGGCACTGTGCAAAATGTCCCAACTTGTGGCTCCAACAATCTTTCTGCCTCCTCTTCCACAAAATTCCCTGAGCCATGCTGGGAGCATTTTAAGTCTGGTTCAGTGACAGGCACTTAGGAGCCTCTGGATCTCTGGTTTGGTAGGTGTTGAGTGTTCTCGGTGTCTGTCTCTGTCACCCTGTGCTGATATCAGATTCACCAAGCAAGCTGCACTCTTGCTTATTTCCCCAATTCCTCTGTGGTTTCAGCTGGGGCCAGGGTGGAGTGCACTGGGACATTTATCTCCTGAGGTCCAGCTCCTCTCTGAAAAAAAAGAAGCAGATTCTCCAATGGAGAATGAAGTCAGCACCAGTTAAATGGGTTAACCATTATTATTATTATTTTTATTTGGTTTTTCGAGGTAGGGTCTCACTCTAGTTCAGGCTGACCTGGAATTCACTATGTAGTCTCAGGGTGGCCTTGAACTCACGGCAATCCTCCTACCTCTGCTTCCCGAGTGCTGGGATTAAAGGCGTGAGCCACCACGCCCGGCTGGGTTAACCATTATTAATTTAGAGAGAATTTAAAGGGTGTAGACCCTGTTATAAACTGAGGATAGTGGGAGCTTGACAATGGAAAGCAGAATCTTATCTGGATATGATCCTGACTTGTTTCCCAGTTCCAGATATGGGTTCCTTTCCACTGAGCAGATCTGTTAGCCAATCCAAGAGCAGATGGTTACCCACCATGGCTGTGTGCCACTATTGCACTTGTGTGAGCATCACATCAGGTTTTCTGCTTCTGAGTCACTTAGACTTTGAGTTGCTCAGACAGATGTTGGCCACTTCCCCGGTAGCTCATGTAGCGCCTTCCAGCATTAGATGGGCTAATTGTCTGGGGACTGGCTCATCAATTTAAACTGTCACTACAATTTTAAGGAAAAAATATCCCTCTCCCTTTAATATTATATATGTTGCATGTCTGTCATTTGTCTAGTACTGGCCAGCCACTTCGTCACACTGTCATATGTTCATATGTTTTATATAATCTGTCATTATGTACAACTAAACTTATGGTTATTAAGGGTTCCAAAGTACATAGATGTATTTTAAGTTGCTACAAACAGGTTTACAATATATTTAAAATAATTAACTTCTATGTTTTGGGAACATGGTTGTTCATGTTTAGCACAATAGGCATGTTTGTATACTAAATTTTAATCCTGTTTCTATAGAAAGAGACTTTTAAAAAAGTATTTTTATTTATTTATTTGAAACAGAGGGTGAGAGAGGGAGAGAGAGAGACAGAGAAAGAGAGAGCGAGAGACAGAGAAAGAATGGGTGTTCCAGGGCCTCCAGCCACTGCAAATGAACTCCAGACACATGCACCACCTTGTGCATCTGGCTTACATGGGTTCTGGGGAATTGAATGTGGATCCTTTGGCTTTTCAGGCAAATGCCTAACAGCTAAGCAATTTCTCCAGCCCAGAGATATGTTTTTAGATCAGAAAAGACTTTATAAGGTAAAAGCTTGTTCTAAGATATGTTGTTAAAAGGGTATGGCTAAGATAAAAGACTATTCTAAGGAATGATGTTAAAAGGCTATGAAAGTAGATATAAAAAGGTAGTGCAACTTAAACTGAAAAAAAGTTTGAGTTGCCTGTGGTAAAGTGGGTTAACTTAAGTTATCATTCTCCATATTATCTCTCATGTTAATTGTTCATATAATTCAGGCTTTACTCTTTGTAATAAGTTGATAAGCTTATTTATATTGCTACATCACAAATTAAAGTTAAAATTGAGCTATACCTATATATCCTACTGTTAAGCTCTGACTACGGAAAAAACTGAATGTTAACAAAATCAAGATTAATTTTTTTACAAGTTTTTTTTTTTATTTTGTTTTTTTGAGGTAGGGTCTCACTCTGGTCCATGCTGACCTGGAATTAACTATGTAGTCTCAGGGTGACCTCGAACTCTCGGCGATCCTCCTACCTCTGCCTCCCGAGTGCTGGGATTAAAGGCGTGTGCCACCACGCCCGGAAGTTTTTGTTTTTTTAAATTTTAACTTTAAATTATAACATAAAAGTTACAATATGAAATTAATATAACTGACCTTCTGGGTATTCAGCTAAAAATATGGGCCTAGGGGACTGCTGACCCAGGGAAATAGGAACACAGTCCGAATTCAGACAGTCTATTTATAGTTAACAAAAAAAAAAGACATGAAAGTAGACGTTAGGGAAAAAAGTTATTAAGTTTCTGATTAAGATATATTTAAATACCACACAAAAAGGATGACCTAAGTATGTTACTAAATTTTTTTAAAAAATCTTGGCCCAGGCTTTTATTTGTTTTTTTTTTTATTTATTTATTTATTTATTTATTTATTTAAGGATTTTTAAACATGTTTATGAACAATTCTCATATGAGTACAAAATGTATTTTGATCATAATCCCCTTGCATTATCTTCTTTTGGCCCCTTTCTCCATACCCCTTCTTTCCAATGAATCCCTCTTCTACATTGATATCTTTCTCTTCTTTCTTTCTTTCTTTCTTTCTTTCTTTCTTTCTTTCTTTCTTTCTTTCTTTCTTTTCTTTTCTTTTCTTTTCTTTTCTTTTCTTTCTTTTCTTTTCTTTTCTTTTCTTTTCTTTTCTTTTCTTTTCTTTTCTTTTCTTTTCTTTTCTTTTCTTTTCTTTTCTTTTCTTTTCTTTTCTTTTTTTTTTTTTTTCAAGGTAGGGTCTCACTCTGGCTCAGGCTGACCTGGAATTCACTATATAGTCTCAGGCTGGCCTTGAACTCTCAGTGATCCTCCTACCTCTGCCTCCGGAGTGCTGGGATTAAAGGTGTGCGCCACCACGCCCAGCTTTCTTCCTTTAAAAAAAATTTTTTTTATTGACAACTTCTATACTTACATACAAAAGATGCATGATATTTCTCTCCCCTCCCCCATTCCCCTTTAGAACTCCAATCCCCTCCTTCTCTCCGTTAGTATGTTACTAAATTTTTTTAAAGTTTTCACAGTTCAAAATTCAAGTTTTCTTAAATATGATTCTCCTCTTAGTAATGTTTACAAAATGCCTAATTGTTGATAACAATTGATCTCCTACATATTACTTTACTTTTATATTAATGTTCACAAAATAGTTTTCCAAATAAGAATTTTATGCTAAATGATATACTTAAAGCTTGTAGTTAAAAATACTAAATTTACATGTTTTCCAATGGATAAAGTCTTCATTTTGTTTGATAGAACATCTGCTTCTCTATTTACAGCAATAGGTATCTTACATATTCTGCTCTTATATGCCTTCCCATTGGAGAAAAATTTGATAAAATTTTACTCTAACAGATAATAATTGTGCCTAATTATATAAAATTTCATTACACTTATAAAATAAACAACTGATAATAGTACATTATCAAGATTAGTCAAAACTTTTAGCTTTCTCAGCTTGACATAATTTTTAAATTTATTTTTATTAGATATAGACATATTTAGTATGTAAACAACACATGTTGGTACCATCCTTTCCCTCCTCCCTGCCCACTTTCTGAAGAGGCTTTCCTCAATGAGGATGCAGGTCAATCCCATGGAGATTGTGGGTCATGCATCATAGAGGCAGCAGTCAGTTATGGGGAAGAGGCAATGAATGGCTCTGTGCAAAATGTCCCAACTTGTGGTTCTAACAATCTTTCCACCCCCTCTTCTGCAAAATTCCCTGAGCCATACTGGGAGCATTTTAAGTCAACTTCAGTGATGGGCATTTAAGAGCCTCTGGATCTCTGCTTTGGTAGGTGTTGAGTGTCCTCAGTGTCTGTCTCCTTCACCCTTGTGCTGATGTCAGGTTCACTGAGAAAACAGCATACTTGCTCATTTCCCCAATTCCTCTGTGGTTTCAGCTGGGGCTGGAGTGAAGTGCTCTGGGTCATTTATCTCCTCAGATCCCACTCCCATCTGAAAAAGAAAGCAAAATCTCCCAAGGGAGAGTGAAGTCAGCACCAGTTAAATGGGATAACCATTATTAATTTAGAGAGAATTTGAAGGGTGTAGATCTTCTTATATGCCAGTATTAGTAGTGGGAGTTTGACAATGGAAAGCAAAATAATTATCTGGATGTGATCCTGACTTGTTTCCCAGTTTCAGATATGGTTTCCTTTCCATTGAGTGGATCTGTTAGCCAATCCAAGAGCAGTTGGTTACCAACCATGGCTGTGTGCCACTATTGCACTTGTGTGAGCATCACATCAGGTTGTTTACTTCTGAGTTACTTAGACTTTGAGTTGCTTGGACAGATGTGGGACACTCCCCCCCCCCCACTCTCTGATAGCTCATGTAGCACCTTCCAGCACTAGATGGGCTAATTGTCTGGGGACTGGCTCTCCTTCAGATTCCAACCAGGTCTCTCCAATGTCTGTGCTGACAGCCTATGGAGTCTTTAGCAGTAGGGTCTTACCGTTAACCTCTGGTGGGTAATCAAGTGCTTTGACAGAAGTCTGTCTTGTTTGTTTTTGGAGATCTAGTAGATCTCTGTGATCAACAGCTCATTGTGGATGTAGACCACAACTGGTACAGGGAATTACAGGTGAACATCAAGGGAAAAGAAAAAAGAAAAAGAGAAGAAAGAGAAACAGGAGAAATTTAAGGTTAGGTTTCATCTAACCCTCTCCAGGGCACTTTGATTCAGGTTCTCCCCCTAAGTTCCTCTTGAGGGTTCCACCTTTTAGTCTGATTTCCAGGATATAGGATTCTGTGGTACCATTTTAATTTGGGTTTAGTTTTGTGTCCCCCCTCCCATCCTTCCCCTTCCCCCAAGTCCTACTGTCCCTCTTGTCTAAAGCCTTGAGATGCTATTCAGGTATGTCAGCAACTCTGGCTGATCCAGGTTAGGAACTGCAGATGAGTGAGACTATGTGATGGTTGTCTTTCAGTGATTGTGTGAGTTTGCTTAGAATGATCTGTTCCAAGTTAGACCATTTTTCTATAAATTTCAATGTGTCATTTTTTCTTACTGCTGAGTAGAATTCCATCATGTAGATATACCACATCTTGGTTATCCATTCATTCAATGGTGGGCACCTGGGTTGATTCCAGGTTTTAGCTATTTTGAATTGAGCAGCTTTAAACACGGTTGAGCAAGTATCTCTGAACTGAGATGTGGAGCATTTGGTGTAAATGCCCAGTAAGGGAACAACAGGGTCTGTTGGTAACTGTATATTCATCCTTTTCAGGAATCTTCACATTGATTTCCATAGTGGTTGTATGAGTTTACATTCCCACAAACAGTGAATGAGGTGTTCCTATTTCTCTACATCCTCACCAACATTTGTTTTCATTTGATATTTTAATGTTTGCTATCCTTACTGGGGTAAGGTGGAATCTCATAGTTGTTTTAGTTTGCATTTCCCTAATGATCAGGGATATTGAGCATTTTCTTAAGTGTGTGTTGGCCATTTATAATTCTTCCCCTGAGAACTCCCTATTTAGTTCTCTGCCCTACTTTTGGAGTGAGTTGTTTGATTTTTTTATTGTTTAGTTTTTTGAGTTCTTTGTAGATTCTAGATATTAGGCTTCTGTCAGTGGTATAGCTAGCAAAGATTCTCTCCCATTCAGTGGATAACCTATTGGCTCTGCTTATGGCATGTTTGTCTGTGCAAAAGCTTTTTAGCTTCATGAGATCCCATTGGTTAAGTGCTTGTTTAATTTCTTGGGCTACTGTATTTTTTGTTCAGAAAGTCTCTTCCCAGTCCTATATCGTGGAGAGTGCCTCCTATTTTTTCTTCCAGTTGAAGAGTTTCAGGTCTTATATTGAGGTTTTTAATCCATTTAGACTCAATTTTTATGTATGGTGAAATGAGTGGGTCTAATTTCATTTTTCTACATATGGTCATCCAATTTGTCCAACACCATTTGTTGAAGATGCTGTCTTTTCTCCAGTCTACATTATTGGCACCTTTGTCAACAATCAAGCAGCTACAGTTACTTGACCTAAGGTCTGGGTCTTCAATTCTGTTCCATTGGTCTATGTTTCTGTTTGTATTCCAGTACCATGCTGTTTTTGTCACTATGGATTTGTAATACAGCTTTAGATAGGGTATGGTGATACCACCAGAGGGTTTTTTTGTTTTTTTTTGTTTTTTTTTTTGCTGAGGATATGTTTGGATATCTGAGACCTTCTGCCATTCCATATGAATTTTAAGATCATTTTTTCAATGTCTGTGAAGAATGATGCTGGTATATTTATTGATATTGCATTTAATCTATATATTGCTTTTGGCAGACTTGTCATTTTCACAATATTAATTCTACCTATCCAGGAGCATGGGAGGACTTTCCATCTTCTCAAGTCCTCTTCTTGAGTGTTTCTATGTTTTTATTATATTGGTTTTTCACATCCTGGGTTAGTGTTATTCCAAGGTACTAATTTTTTTTGTTGCTATTGAAAATGGGACACCCTCACCCTCTTCCTCTGTATATTTGTCCTTTGCATATAGATAAGCTACTGATTCTTGTACATGATTTTTTATCCTGCCAATTTCACCTTTAGAAGTTTTGAGATAGAGACTTTTTGGGTCTCGTATATATAGGATCATGTCATCTGCAAATAGGGCTAACTTTACTTCTTCCTTTACAATTTGAATCCCTTTTATTTCTTTCTCCTGTCTTGTTGCTTGGGCTAGTATTTCTAGTACTATGTTGAAGAGCAGTGGTAAGAGTGGGCACCCCGGTCTTGTTCCTGATCTCATTGGGAACTGTTTGAATTTTTCCCCATTAAGTATTATTTGAGCTTTAGGAGCTTTATTGTGTTCAGATATAAACCCTCCATGCCTATTCTTTTTATTTATTTATTTTTTATTTTTATTTGAGAGAGAGAGAAAGAGAGAAAGAAAGAGGCTGATAGAGAGAAAAAGAGAATAGGCACGCCAGGGCTTCCAGCCACTGCAAATGAACTCCAGACACATGTGCCCCCTTTTATTTTTTATTTTTATTGACAACTTCTATACTTACAGACAATAAACCATGATATTTCCCTCCCATCCACCCTTTCCCCTTCACAACTCCACTCTTCATCAATCATACCCCTCCTCTCTCCATTAGTCTCTTTTTAAGGATTTTTTAAAATTTTTATTTATTTATTAGAGACAGAAAGGAGAGAGAGAGAGAGAGAGAGAGAGAGAGAGGGAGGGAGGGAGGGAGGGAGGGAGGGAGGGGAGGGGGAGAGAGGGAGAGAATGGGTGCACCAGGGCCTCTAGCCACTGCAAACGAACTCCAGACACATGTGCCACCATGTGCATCTGGTTTACAAGGGACCTGGAAAATTGAACCGGGATCCTTAGGCTTCACAGGCATGTGCCTTAACTGCTAAGCCATTTCTCTAGCTCTAGTCTCTCTTTTAATTTGATGTAATCTTTTTCTCCTATTATGAGGGAATTGTGAAGGTATTGCTAGGCACTGCGAGGTCATGGATTTCGAGGCCAATTTCTGTCTGGTCAGTTGCATTGTTTGGAGTTGCACGCTTCCTTTTGCTCCTACATTATTTCCGCCACCTCTTCCACAATGGACTCTGAGCCTTGCAGGGTGTGACAGAGATGTTCCAGTGATGGACAATGGGTTATGGAACCAGAAGCTGGGAAGCTGGGGAGTCAGGGGCAAGAGGCCAGCTCCCATAGTGGCCCATGTTCCATCTGGTTCAGGGGAACAGGGATCTGGGGACCCAAAGGCCGGTCAGTAAGGAAGCCAGAGCAAAAGGCCTGCTTCCACAGCACACAAGCAGGGTCCAGGCGGCTCCAAGCCAGGATCAGGGGTACTGGAACCAGGGAACTTGGGAGGTGGTGAACAAACCTGGAACTCTGGCCTGCTCACTGTGAATGCACCCTCTGGAGCAGGGGATCTGGGAGTTAGGGACTCAGGGGCCATCGATCAGGAAGGCAGAGCAAAGGGCTTGCTTCTGCAGTTAGCATGCAGGGTGTAGGTAGCCCCAAGCCAGCAGCAGGGGTATCAGGACCAGTGAACTGGGAGGTAGTGAACAAAGCAAGGACTCTGGCCTACTCTCTCTGCATTCACAACCTCCAGAGCAGGGGATCTGGGAATAGGGAACTCAGAGGCCATCAATCAGGAAGGTGGAGCAAAGGGCCTGCTTTTGCAGCACACATTCAGATTCCAGGCATCCAAGCCAGCAGCCTCTTTTGCCTTTTTTTTTTTTTTTTTTAAATTTTGAGGCAAACCTTTTTTTATTCTGTGAGAGAGTGAGAATAAGAGAAAGAGAATTGGCTTGCCAGGGCCTGCAGCATTTCAGTCAAACTCCATACTCGTGTACCACCTGTGTGCATGTGTGAACTTGTGTGCTTGCATCACACTGTACATCTGGCTTACATGGGACTTGGAGAGTTGAACATGGGTCCTTAGGCTTTGCAGGCAAGCATCTTAACTGCTAAGCCATCTATCCAGCCCTCTTTTACTTTTTTTGGGTCCCATCTGTTATTTGTTCTTTTTTCCTCTATACCTTCATTTTGGTTTAATTTATATTTTGTTTTTTCTCAGTTGTTACCCTATTAGCTGTAACCCATTGGCCTTAAGACCTTTTGTCGAATGTCCTCTTTCTCAGTTTGTGTGTTATTCTCTCCTGCTTGGCCTTGAGTCACATAGGACGGTAGGGAGATACTATAGAGGTACAGTGCGCATCTCCACATTACATTTTGATCTCTAGTTACTGACTGTCTTCATGCTTCTCGTTGTATAGGTGCTGTGTTCCCATTTCTCTTGCTATTTGCTAGAAATTCAGCTCACACTCAGGGGGAGAAACTTTTGCAGAAGTACGTTAAAACTGGGCTGGAGGGATGGCTTAGCAGTTAAGGCATTTGCCTACAAAGCTGAAGGACCCAGGTTCGATCCCCCAGGACCCATGTTACCCAGATCCACAAGGGGGCTCATGTGTCTGGAGTTTGTTTGCAGTGGCTGGAGGCCCTGGCGTGCCCATTCTTTTTCTTTCCGTCTCTCTCACTCTTTCTCTCTGTCAAATAAATAAAAAAAATATTTTTAAAAAGAAGTATATTAAAACTGTCATAGTAATTGACAAGTATTTTGGCAGATCAGATATCCAAATATTCTGTTTTTTTTTTTTTTTTAAGTTTTCCTACAAATTTTGTCAATCAGTGAATCTTGCCTACAGGAATTATGGTGATTTTTTTTTTTGTTTTTCTCATTCTTTCTATATCTACTGGTTATAACCCTTCCATGAAGGAAGTTTGTCCACCTCTCCCATGTCTGTTCATTCACTTATATTAGTGTGGACTCATGAATATTTATTCTTTGTGTTATAATTCAATATCATAATTCCTTTGGCTCAAAATCTCCCAGCTTTGGTTATTGGACTTCTACTAGATTTTCCAAGTTGGCTTCTGGTCCTTTGCTACTACTTTTGTTGTTTCCTTTTGGCACTTCCTTACCTTTTGGCATTACAAGACTTTCCAGACTAATCTTCTATTTTCTTGTCCTAGGATTAGCTATTTCTCCCATGTGTCTTGGTTGTTGTTATTGGAAAATGATATTTAGAAAACTAAGAGCTAGCTAGTGAGAGCACTGTATTGTTTTTTTTTATTAAGATGCTACTGCTTTAGGCTATATGTAGACTAGACTAGGATATTTATGCATTTATATTGACCTACATGAACTCCATGTCAAAGTTTATTTCTTCATGTGTCTATATTAAAACAAAATGTTATTTTTATTGGTATCTCTGACTCTAGTCCACCATAACAGGATTTATTCTAGCATTCTGCTCTCACATATTTATTACATCTTTGTTTGAAACTTGGTTCATTATTGGTAACATAGATATAGTTATTTGACTAATCCTTGTATATGTAAAGTTTTTCTAAGTTGCTAACTCATATTGCAGTGAGAAAAAAAATTATCAGCAGTGTTTTGTGTAAAAGGGCTTTATTTTCTTGGGAACCTTATAATATTCAGTCAAGGATTGGAGATATGGTTCAGAGACTTAGAGCCTTGCACACAAGGCCTGACAGCCTGGATTCAATTCACCAGCACCCAGGTAAAGCCAGATGCACAAAGTGGTACATGCATCTGGAGTTTTATTGGAGTGGCAGGAGGTCCTGTCCCCTCCTTGCAAATAATAAATATTTGAAAATAGCCAGTTAATGTACTCTTTTCCATAGTTAAAAATATCAGAGATCTTTGTATGTGATGTTACAGTATTTGTAATACAGATAGCTTTCTTTGCAGTCTGTTCCATTGTGGTTCTCTGAAAATCTGTTTCTGTTTTTCTTTTATTAACATTTTCATGCAATAAATTTTACTCTTTGTGACAATATAGTTCTAAGTCTCTTGACAAATGCTTAGTCATGTATTAAACGTTTCAACAACATTGTCATATGTTGTGGTCAGCTTTGTGTTGCTACGCAAACACCAGACCAGAAGCATCATATGGGAGGAAAGTGTTTATTTTGGCTTACAGACTGGAGGGGAAGCTCAAGTTGCAATTAGCTTTGCGTTGCTGGCACAAAAAAAAATTGTGGGAGGAAAGGGTTTATTTTGGTTTTTAAGATTCCTGGGGATGCTCCATCATGACAGGGGAAAATGATGGCATGAGCAGAGGCTAGATCTCAACTTTTGGCCAACATCATGTGGGCAATAGCAGAAGGAGAGTGTGCCAAACACTGGCAAGGTGACGCTAACTATAATACCCATAAGTTTGCCCCCGACAATACTCCTTTACGAGGCACCAGTTCCCAAATTACAATCAGTTGAGGATCAAGCATTCAGAAAACACGAGTTTGTAGGGGTCACCCATTTCAAACCACCACACCGTAGAAATTCCATTATGAAATCTCTCCTGCCATCTTTGTAACATGAAATCATTTGTTAAAATAAGTTATCTTTCATGGATACTTTTTGTATATTTTATTAAACCAAGCCAATAGAAAAAATGTTTAACATCATTTAAAAAAAATTATTTATTTATTTGCAAGCAGAGAGAGAGACAGAAGAGAGGAAGACAGAGAGAGAATGGGCACTCCAGGGCCTCTAGCTACTGCAAACGAACTCCAGATGCATGTGCCCCTTGTGCATCTGGCTTACTTGGGTCCTAGAGAATCCAACCGGGATCCTTCAGCTTCTCAGGCAGACACCTTAACCACTAAGCCATTTCTCCAGCCCTTAACATAATTTTTGTATAGTGGTTTTTATATGAAAATATCTAGATTACACAGGATTGGATTCACTGAGTTTTTGTTTTTTTGCAATGGCTATCTTCAACATGGCCTCCTAGAAAATAATTCCCCCTTATAATAGCATCCCAGTTTTCCTGTCTGTAGTAGAATCATATGAATGATAGTTAATTAGTTAAAGAAATAAAAGGTCACTTATTAGAATAACCGTCCAAAGCTTACCACTATTACTATTTGAAAATCCACTGTGATGGCCTTTGTTCTGTTTTCTTTCTACCTCTTTTTTATACTTCTGTCATTCTTTCCCTTTTTTATATTGATAATCATGTTCATTTATTCAGTGAAGTTTTCAGATTTAGCCCTGGGTGTGTATGTTGCATTAAAGTACAGACTTTACTCTTATATTGATTGGTCCATTTTCTTCTGTCTTCTTAAACTAGCTTGATATAAAACTAAAGTATTTATTTTGAAATATTAGTGGTATTTGTTGATTACATGTACTTAGTCTATTTTTGTATAATTTACATAGTGAATGTATATTTCTTATTTAAGGTTTTAATGTAAAATATAAATAGCTGCCATTTTTTTTCTGAAACTAGGTTTCACTGTAGCCCAGGCTGGCCTTAAACTCTGTGTAAACAAGATAGACTTTAAGCTCACTATTCTGCCTCAGTATCCTGAGTGCTTGAATTATAGGCATGTACCAGTACACCTGGCTGGTTTGACTATTTTTATTTCTCATTGACATAAGAAAAATACAGTTAAATTCTTTTTTTCTATAAGTGTTTATACGTCAGTGGTCATCAGTAGATAAAGGTTTTCCTACCCCGTGTAGAGAAATGCTTGTAGTTTATAATCTCATTCTACTTTCATACATCTGCAGAGAAACTAATACGAACAAAGATAACTTCTAACTTGTACATTATTGAGCCCATCAAGTTCAGGGCCAGATAAAGACATCAAAGTACAAGTGGAAGGGGTCGAGGGAGTGGGAACAAAAGAAGGTAATGGGATTGGACTTTAAAAAATAAAAGGGGCTGGGTAAGTAGCTCAGTGATAGAGTAATTGTCCAGCATGCACAAAGCCCCAAGTTCAATTCCCAGCACAGCAAAAAGAAAAAAAGAAAATTTAACTTTTATAAAGACTCTCCAGTTTCCTTACCCAACATATCAGTTTCTATTGAAAACATTTGTAATTTATTTATTTTCCTTTTAACCTTCTAACCTGAAAAGCCATGTAATTTTAATGTTTTTTCTTGCTATGTCAATAGATACAGCTCCCCTTTTGTCTGAATGGTCTTTGGTAGGTAAAATTTCCTTATAGTTTTAGTCTAAGGTACCTAAAGTGGCTCATCTATTTAGATTTTAAAGTATGATGATCTTCTTGCATATATGGTAGTAACAGCAAAGACTGTTTCTGTGTACCTCTTGAAAGGATGCAAAGACAGTGGTCCCTGAAGACACATAACAGATGGGAGACAATTGCAGTGTATCTGCTGTTGGAATACAGATACAACCTTGAATTACTCTCTGTAGCTGGTGAGAACACATATTCCTATCTTGTAATTCTGATACCAGAATTTGTAATCAAATGCAAACAGTGTTTTCAGAACTGGGTCCACTCAGAGAATAGCTTCATGTGAAGGCCTTGCCCTCAGGGAAGGTATCAGGGATGATATATTCACAGATGAGATGTCTCACAGTGTAAGAATATGCTTAGACACATGTTCTATGTTTAATTATAAACATTTAGCATGCCCAGACCCTCTGAGATGGGCCTTGTGAAAAGATAGGATTTTATGTGTTTCTATAATTTTTAGAGCTAAGAATATTTTACACTTGATCTGATTGGTATACTGTTGAAAAAACTAATAGTTCTAGGTTTGTATGAGCATGCTGACCCCCTTCCCTCCTGACCAAGCATATTATAGTCTAGTTCCTTATTTCTGTTCAAAACTAGGCGTGTAGTAAGTAAAGGGGGTGCCACTAATGTGCTATTTCTGTTGTCTAGACTTTGACTCATTTTAAAAAAATTGGGAAATCATTGCACTGTTACAGTAGAAGTGGGGTCATTATTTTGGATCATTCATTCCCTTTCTCTTCTTCTTCCCTTCTTTCTTTTCTTTACCTATAACCCCATTATTACTGTCTGCTCCTTCCTTGCAGGAGGGCCGGTGGTGTAGATGAAGTCCAAAGGCTAACCCCTGTCTTGAGATTTTTTTTTGAGTGTGTGTGATATGTTATGTGTTGTCTATGCATATGTATGTGCAGATGTGTTCATTGTGTGTATGCATCCAGAGGCCAAAAGAAAGCTTCAGGTGTCCTTCTGTATGTCTCATCTATGTATTTCCTTGAGACAGTGTTTCTGTGTCAACCTGAAGCTGTCCTATTTGATCAGTAGGGCCCTCATCTTTATATCCCCCTTCACTGGAGTTATAGATGTGGGTGACCATGCCAAGCTTTTTGCATGAGTTCTGGAGGAATCAAACTTGAGTGGTCTCGGGCCCTCCTAGACCTTCTTGCTAGAGTAGCAAGCACTCTTTTTTGTTGTTGTTGTTGTTGTTTTTGGAGGTAGGGTCTCACTCTAGCCCAGGCTGACCTGGAATTCATTATGTAGTCTCAGGGTGCCCTCAAACTCATGGAGATCCTCCTACTTCTGCCTCCCGAGTGCTGGCATTAAAGGCGTGTGCCACCATTGCTGGCTAACACTCTTAACCACTGAGCCATCTCCCTACCCAAGAATGTTTTATCCATGGTTTTACTTGGTAGTTTGGTGCTGAAAGAATGTAGACAACTCACCTGTCCCCTTATCTATTTTTGGGCTTCTTCCATAGTTTCTATTAACATAACAGTATCTTCTTCCCTATGCCAACCCCAAACCTTTTAAACTATATAAAGCTGTATTTTATAGGAGAGGGGAAGTATAATATTTTTTTCTAGAATAGTTATTAATTACCTTTGTCTAAGGTGGCTGCTAGATGTCATTTCATGTTGCCATGTTAATCATATTTATGCTTGGAAAATCTTTTGATAGCTCAAGTTGGAGGCTGTAGAGTCATATAGAAAACATATCATCTTAGGTCTTCCTGTTAACTTAACATTGAAATGTTATATGGTATTGCTCTTACTCTGCATTTACGGCTGCCTTTACTACTTCTTCATAGATCCTACTTACAGTGGAATCTCATGGACTTTTTTCTTTTGAGAATTAGTATGTCAGCATTCTCTAGAGAAGCACTACTAAAAGGAGGCACTTACTGTAAGCAGCTGTCTCGTGTGCTTATGGAGGCCGATGAGTTCAGAATTGGCAGTGTGGGACTGCAGCTTGGAGATCCAGGAATTGCTAGTGGTGCAGATTAAGTTCCAAGGCTCTTTGTTGAAGAATTCCCTTTCGTGTGGGGTTTTGTTTAGGCCTTCTGCTGATTTTAGGATATGACCCAATGACATTATATAAGTTCATCATTTAAATTCAGCAACTTAAATGATAATTTCATCTAAAATCACCCTCCAGGTTGACACACAAAATTAATTGCCTCAGCAGATCTGCTTGGAATTCTGTGCTATTTAACTGGGCCTTTTTGTACTTTTTTTTTTTTTTTTTTTTTGAGGCACAGTCTTGCTCTGTAGCCCAGGCTAGTCCAAACTTATGCTCTTCCTGCCTCTACTCAAGTGTAGAATTACAGGTATGGATCCCTGGCCTGGCTTATACTTTATTATTATTATTTTTGTTGTTGATTATACTTCTTTTTACTTTGGTTTAAATCACATGGGCAAGTGTAACCAGGGCTTTAGCTGGTGGTGGTAGAGTCAGTGCCTGAACTTGTGTGATTTAGAGGTGTATGTTGGAGAATGGGTGTAGAAAAGAATGTGTTCTTTCTCCCTCAATTCTTGCTCTCAGATTCCTTAAAAAATTGGTTTATAAGATATTTTTCTGTCAGGTGGATTTTGCTGGTGTGGTCTTTTGTGGAGAATAGGCACGTAGTCTCTACTAGAAGCCTGTCTGTTGAGAGTAAGCACATAGTGAGTCTCCAGGAGAAGCCTGCTCTATTACAGAGAGAAAGCATGTAGTCAGTCTCCAGGAGAAACCTGCTCTATTATAGAGAGTAAGCACGTAGTCAGTCTCCAGGAGAAGCCTGCTCTATTATAGAGAGTAAGCACGTAGTCAGTCTCCAGGAGAAGCCTGCTCTATTATAGAGAGTAAGCACGTCAGTCTCCAGGAGAAGCCTGCTCTATTATAGAGAGTAAGCACGTAGTCAGTCTCCAGGAGAAGCCTGCTCTATTATAGAGAGTAAGCACGTAGTCAGTCTCCAGGAGAAGCCTGCTCTATTATAGAGAGTAAGCACGTAGTCAGTCTCCAGGAGAAGCCTGCTCTATTATAGAGAGTAAGCATGTAGTCAGTCTCCAGGAGAAGCCTGCTCTATTATAGAGAGTAAGCACGTAGTCAGTCTCCAGGAGAAGCCTGCTCTATTATAGAGAGTAAGCACGTAGTCAGTCTCCAGGAGAAGCCTGCTCTATTATAGAGAGTAAGCACGTAGTCAGTCTCCAGGAGAAGCCTGCTCTGCCACTTTATATTTAGACTGAGCCCCAATGGACCTTGCAGTTCCCAGATGTGCTGGTGTGCTCCAGCTTGAGAACTGGTCAGGAAAAATTTTCTTTTGAGCAGGAAACAAACTGTATAGAATGCCAGAAGACTAAATATAAATCTAATGAGAGCCAGGCATACATACAGTAGTTGTTAGCAAATTGTGTATCTCAGAGTGAAAATATCTATTCAAATACTTTTGCAAGCAGAGAGAGAAGAAATAAATAGATAGACATGTTCATGCTAGGACCTCCTACCACTGCAAATGAATTCCAGATGCATGCGTCCCTTTGTGCATCTGGCTTTATATGGGTACTAGGGATTTGGACCCAGGCCATTAAACTTTGCAACGAGCCACTGAGCCATCTCTCTAGCCCAGAAGTATTTTTAAAGTAAATTTTCCATGTTGATTTACAGTTATGAGTATAAACCTCAGTTATTTAATTTTCTGTAAAACTAAGACTATTGATTGGTGCTGTACTATAGTATTTTATTCTTCAATCAGTAGATCTGGTCTACTACTCACACGACTATTTTGCATATTAAGATTTGTAACTATATGGATGTGGGTTGATTGGTGACCCTTGAAATTTTGTTTTCATGAGCCTTCAGGATGTTTGCAACAGTGTGCTCTACTCTAGCTTTTAGAAAAACCAGTCAAAATAAGTTAAGCTCTCCCACCTGGCCTTGTTTTGAACTGGAGCCTCTTACTCATTCTGGAGCTTGTGCAGCTCTAAGGATTCTCGTGTCTTTGCTCCCCTGTGGAACTAGGTTTACAGGTGCATGTGGCCATACTTGCCTGCTTACCTGGAGTCTAGAAATTCAAACTCTGGCATAGTAGGCCCTCATGCTTGCACTGGAAGTACACTTAATCACTGAGCCATCTTTCTAGCCCAGGAAACAGTATTTTAAACAAGTGACATTATCATTGTGTAACTTGCTTGTCATTCTTCCCAAGACCCTAGCAGAGTTTCTAGAAGATTTCTCAGAAGTGTAGGAGAAACCCGCAGTTGTTATTTACAGCTTCTAGAATTGTTCCAGTTTGGGGAAAGAGAAGAGGAAACAAAGAACAGATGGGAGAAGAATCTGAGAAACGGTGTGACATTGTGAATGTCAGAGCATCAGTGTTTCTTCTCCTGCTGTTCATATCTGCCTGTTCCCTGGACTCTCGTTTAACTTAATTCACTGGAGAGAAGAGATGCAGGGCAGTGCAGGGGGCTAGGGGAGGATCAGCTATCTAATAAGTAAAATAAAACACAAAGTGGCACATGCATCTGGAGTTCATTTGTAGCAGCTGGAGGCCCTGATGTGCCCATTTTCTCTCTCTCTGCCAAGCATAGTGGTGCACGCCTTTAATCTCAGCACTTGGGAGGCAGAGGTAGGAAGAACTCTGTGAGTTTGAGGCCAGCCTGAGACTACAGAGTGAATTCCAGGTCAGCCTGAACTAGAGCGAGACCCTACATCAAAAACAACAGCAGCAGCAGCAGCAGCAGCAACAACAACAACAACAAAAACCAAACAGGTGGGGATTAGGAATCAAAACTCCTGGCATTTTACTCTCAACTTTGCACTTGTAGCCACTAACCTCTCCCCACTCCAGCCTAGTAAATGCACACAGTAGTCCTTACTCATATTCAAGGTACACTGGGAGGCTAGGCCAGGATTTGGGATGTCTGTGAGTCAGCCCAGACACTGCTCAGAGGAACTCCCAATTCATTAAAGTCCTAGCAGCAGTATATGTTTGTCCCTTCGCTTCCCCTGCTTCATCTGCAGGTGGGAAGTGGTGTCTGTTTTGTCTTTTTTCCTGCAGGCTGGTTGACAAATCTCTTTAGCAGAATAGTCAACTGACCTACAAGAAGCAGCTGGCCACCATACTTCATGCCTATCAAAATATTGCGCTCTCAGAGTTTAGAGGTCTTATTTCTTGTGGTCTGCCCTCTCTACACAGTACTGACTAGCTCCTTATATGTGCAATTTTATACTCTCTATAGAAGACAGATTTTCCTGCCATTCCTCACCCTTGTCTTCCCAAGGTACACATGTTCTTTGTGGATGCAGTGTTCAGAAGGGTGGGATGTGGATATTTCTTGAGCTTAGTTTCTTATTCAAAGGATGTGGACACTTAGGAAATGACCCAGAATCCTCTGGTTCTTTCTGCCACATTTGCTTTGCTCACACTCCCCACCAAAGGAGGAAGAGGCTGCTGTTCAAAGGCTGTGACTCACCTGAAAGGTTCAGTGTGCTCCATCCCTGCCATCATCTCTTTTGCTGAGCCAGAGCTGGAGTTCCCTGCAGATTTCTTCACATGCAGTCATTGTCATCTTCTGAGAATTGAGAAGAAAACCTCCTTACTGGGAAGGACCTGTGGGCTTCATTTCTGGGAAGTCCATGTCTCTGCACATACTCAGGCAGGATTCATAGCTGGTTGGCTTATTTACTCAGTAGTGTGTCTTTCCTGAGTAGTGTGTCTTTTCCTTTAGTAGAATGGTTCAAATATGAACACACAGATGGGGTATATTGCTGGTAGGTCTGAGGACTGACAGATACATAGTAGAAACACAGAGAGAGTCCTGAAGCCAGTCTCCTAGTCAAGCTTTCTGCTATAGAAAACTCTAAAGCTAGATTCCACTCTGTTATGAAAGTGGAAAGAAGGCTATTGGGGCCGTGGGGTACAAGAAGTGGGACAAGGAGGTGTGGGGTATAGGGAGGAAGACCAAGTAAAACAAAGTGTATATGCAAATACAATAATAAAATCTGTTATTTTGTATGCTAATTTTGAAAAAAGGTAAGAAATTGAGCTTGGAAGATGGCTCAGTGGATAAAGATTTGCCACCAAGCATGACTCTCCAAGTTTGGACCCCCAGCACCCACGTAAAAAACTGGATATTGTGGCAGACATTTGTAATCCCAGCCATGCATTTGAGTGAGAAGGAGGTGAAGACAGGAAAATCTACTAGAAGCTCTGGGGCCAGCTAGCCTGCCACAAAGCAGTGGTGAACAATGTGAGACTCTTCCTCAAAGGAGGTGGCCCCAGGTGGCAAGGACCGACACCCAAAACTTGTCTTCTGAACTCCACATGCCTCTGGCATGTGCGTGCCTGCACATACATGTACACATCATAAACACATAATACACACATACACCCCAAAATGCTTAGAGATTGCTGTTCAAGATATATTTAAAATTAGGCAACAAATAAAACCGTAAAATAAAATTTTACCACCACTGTCAACAAGAAGATTCTATTATGCTAATGTGGGAGCAAATTTGTATTGTATATATTTTTCCTGAAGTCTCCTTCTGTTTCTTTCCCCCTGAATCCCACTGATTATACTTAGTTGTTTAATACCTAGTTTGAACTGTAAGGGTATCAATAACTTTCCTCTCATTTGTTCACTTGATCTCAATGTGCACAGATAAACTGGCCTTGAAATGTTCTAGGATACCTTTGCTTTTGGGGCATCATAGCATTTGGGAAATAATTGGTTAGATCATAGATGAGGAATTTTCAGATTTTTATTATACCTTTCTCCCTCTTCTTCCTCTTTTATGAGGCAGGGTCTCACTGTGTAGCCCCATCTGGCCTTAACTCTGTTATGTAAGCCAGGCTGGCCTCAAACTCCTGATCCTTCTGCCATAGCCTCCCTGTGTTGGGGTTGTAGACCTGTACTACCATGCTTCGTACCATAGTCCTTATGGAGCACACAGACATTGAAAACTAACCCAACATTTGATTTAAAGGCAGAACTGTAGCATGTAATGGGAAGCATACTGGACTCCAAGAACACAGCCTTCAAATATTAGATTTGTCACTTAGCTATATACTCAAAGCACTAGTCATTTGTAAATTAGAAATGATACTCCTTGCCCTGACTGTCTTGAAGAGTGACCCAAAGGACTGAGTCATCTTTCTTCATTCCCTGTTCCAGGAACTGTGACATCTCTGATGACCCTGGTATTAAAAGGGGAGGATAATATCATCGTAGTAAGCCATCTTAATGTGGGGAGATTAATACTATTGTAGCAAGCCATTTTAAAGCTCTGATGCCTCTGCAAATACAGACTTAGTTTAATATATTTCCAACAAATAGAGCCAATGGAGACTAGAGTGATAATGGCTGTTCATAGAATAACTTTAAAAAAGGCATCATGGATTAGAACCAAGAGAGTAAGAGAAGCTGGCTGGCATCAGCTCATCTTGCATCATTCCTGGGCTTTCCAGGCTTGCAGACTCTTTTCCACATCACATGTGTGAACTGACTTGACAAGTTTCTTGTTGGGGACCAGGTACCTCTGGACAGAAAGCACATACTGACTGCCATAGTGAATCAAATACTGGTGTTGTTTGTAAAAATAAAATTGTAGTATTTTGGATGAGAGACAAGATGAAACAGGTTAGCTGGAAAAGGTTTCTCTCTTTACTTTTAGCCTTGGCCCAAAGTTGGTGTTGTTTTATACAACTTTTGGGGGTGTAGGTGGTACTTTGGGTTAAACCTAGGAACTGGGCATGGCTTATCACCCCAGTTTATTAATTTGAGAACACAACCTGTTCTCAGATAGAGATGCTGTTAGTTCTTTGTGGTTTTGTCAGTTCTTTATTTCCACTCACTGGTAGAGAACTCCTGCTTGGGAGTGGATCCAGTTTCTGTATTCTCAGAACTCATCTTTCCCTAGGTGAGATTAAATGGCATTGAACACAAGACCAATGACCTTTCTGATCTCAGTTAAGCATATTTTGATGCTCAAATTTCTGAATTTGGTATAAATTTAAGAATTACCATTTTTATATTTTCACTAAATTTCCTCTGCCCATGTTCCTTCGTTATTCGTAAAATGGTGTTTCTTCCTTATGCTTAATAAAGAAACTAGTTAATTGATTGGAGCCCACCCTTATGTCCTTTTCTGGCTTGTTTACACCATTGATGACCTTTGTCCCCCAGTGCTTTCCAGCACTATGAGAGCTAGTCAGCAGGAAGTGGCTTCAGTCTTAGTTCCAGCATGATCTTTCAATGTCCTATGACTGAGGCCTGTGGTCTTCATCAAGAGGGTCAATTAGTTCTGCAGGTAACTAAGTGCTTTGGTAATGGTCTGCATTGGGGCCTCATGGACCTCTCTGACCAACACTGTGAGATGTAATCCAATCCTGTCACTGGGATTTACCAGCAACAGCCTCTGGTTTTAGGGTAAAGCTTTCTCTACCCCTACAGGGTGTTTCTGCACAATCTCAATCTCTTTCTCTCTCTCTGTTATCTTTTTAAGAGTGTTATTATCTTTTAGTTTCTAATCAAGAGGAAGGTTTCTATGGTACTGGTTCAATGCCCTCGTAAGTTGTGTGTCTCTCCCCCCTCCCCACTCTCTCTTACCCCACTGCCACTCAGACCCTTCTACCCTTAGTACTCTGTTCCTCTACTTGCCTGTCTAGTATCTGCTCCTGTCATCCCTCCCTGCTTCTCTTCACTTCAGGCCTCATTCTAGCTTCCTTACTAGTACTACTGATGTATACTAAAACTTATAAGCAAATTAAACTGTACCATGTTAGGATCTGCATATGAGAGCGAACATGTGGCATTTATATTTCTGAGCCTGTGTAACCTCATCTACTATGATTTTTTCCAGGTCCATAATTTTCCTGTAATTTTCATAATTTCATTTTTCCTTATCACTGAGTAGAATACCATTTTATATATGTAACATATCTTCATTATCTGATAAAGATCAGTTGATGACATCTGTGCTGATTACAATTTCTAGCTGTTGTGGATAGAGCAGTGACAAATATGGCTGAGCAACTATCTCTGTCGTGAAGAGGAGAGTCTTAAAGTTATATGGCCAGAAGTGACATAGCTGAATCAAATGGTAGATATGTTTTTTAGATTTTTGAGGAATCTCCATATTGATTTCCATAGTAGCTATACACTTTCATTAACTTTGCACTTTCATTAACAATAATTTCCTCTTTACCACACACCAGCAATTGTTGTCCTATGATTTTTCTTATGCTAGCCATTCTGACTAGAGTGAGATAAAATTTCCAGATAGTTTTAATTTTGCATTATCCTGGTGGCTATAGATGTTAAATATCCTTTTAGATGTTTATTGGCCATTTGTATATTTTCCTTTGAGAATTTTCTGTTCAGTTCTCTGCCAGTTTTTTTTTTAGTGGGTTAATTATTTATTTGCAAGCAGGGAGAGAGAGAATGAGTGAGAGAGAAGTAATGGATGTGCTAGGGCCTCTTGCCACTGCAAACAAACTCCAGAAGCATGCACCACTTTGCATCTGGTTTTACATGGGTACTGTGGAATGAACCCATGCCATCAGGCTTTGACTTTGCAAGCAAGTGCTATCTCTCTAGTCCTGATTGAATTTTTTTTATTGCTTAGTTTTGTTGTTGTTGTTGTTTTGAGATAGGGTCTCTCACTGAGGCCCAGGTTGATCTGTAACTCTGTAGTCCTAGGCTGGTCTTGAACTCATGGTGATCCTCCTACCCCTGCCTCCCAAGTGCTGGGACTAAAGGAAAGAGCAACCAAGCCATGCTTTATTGCTTAGTTTTTTTTTTTTTTTTGGTTTTGCAAGGTAGGGTCTCACTCTGGTCCAGGCTGACCTGGAATTAACTATGTAGTCTCAGGGTGGCCTTGAACTCTCGGCGATCCTCCTACCTCTGCCTCCCGAGTGCTGGGATTAAAGGCGTGCGCCACCACGCCCAGCTTTATTGCTTAGTTTTTTAAGGTCTTTTTATACTCTGGGTATTAAACCTCTGTCAGAATTATAGCTGACAAAGATTTTCTCCCATTCTGTAGGCTTTCTATTGACTATTGATCACTTGCTTAGCTGTACAATAGCTTCTTAGTTTCATGAGATCTTAATGGTTTTGTCCAATTCCTTGGGCTACTGGTATCTTATTCAGAAACTCTCCATACCTGTATCTTGGAGTGTTCTTCCTACTTTTTCCTCTAGTTGTTTAACAGTTTCAGGTCTTATGTTGAGGTTCTTGCTCCATGTAGTGTTGATTTTTTTTTTTTTTTTTTTTTTTTTTTTTGCAGGGTAAGAGAAAAGGGCCTAGATTATTCTTCCACATGTCATTATCCAGTTTCTCCAGGACTATATGTTGAAAATGCTGTCTTTTTTTTCCAGTATGCATTTTGGCCTCTGTCAAAAATCAGGTGGTTATAATTACCAAAACTTATATATGGATCTTGTGTTCTATTCCATTGATCTAGATGTCTGTTTTTGTGCCAGTACCATGCTGTTTTTATTACTATGGATTTGTAGTATGTCTTGAAATCATAGTATGATGATACCACAAGTAGTAGTCTTTTTCAGAGGACACTTTTGGTGTGAGGCGTTTTGTGCTTCTACATGAATTTTGAGACTATTTTTTCTATTTCTGTGAAAAATGGTACTAGAATTTTGATTGGAATTGCATTGAATCTGCATCTTGCTTTTTGGCTGGATTGCCATTTTCTTTTCTTTTCTTTATTGGATTTTCAAGGAAGTGTCTTGCTGTAGTCCAGGCTGACCTGAAATTCACTGTGTAGTCCCAGGGTGGCCTCAAATTCACAGTGATCTTTCTACCTTTGCCTCCTAAGTGCTGGGATTAAAGACATGCACAACCACACCTGGCTGCTATTTTCATATTAATGCTTCCAATCTATGAGCATGGGAAATCTTTCCATATTTTCATGTCATTCTTTCTCCAATGTTTTATTATTTTCATTGTAGAGGTCTTTCATTTACTTGGTTAGGGATTTTGTAAGATACTTGATTTTTTTGTGGCTATTGTAAATGGAACTGCTTCCCTGATTTTTTTTTTTTTTAGTATGCTTGTCATTGGTATATACAGAGGCTACCGATATCTGTGTGTTGGTTATATTTCATGCAACTTAGATGAAAGAGTTCATTAGCTCTGTGTTTTTTGATAGAGTCTTTTGAGTCTCTTAAGTGCAGAATCATACCATCTACAAATAAGGATAGTTTCCAATTTGTATCCATTTTATTTCTTTCCCTTGTTTTATTACTTGAGCTAAGACTTCAAGTGTTATGTTAAACAGTAGTGGGGCAAGTGGAAACCCCTTTCTTGTTCCAGAATTTAGTGAACATGCTTCACATTGTTCAGTATTTAGGGCCAATGTATTCATTCATTTATTCATTGTCTTGAGATATGATCCTTCCATCTCTAGTCTCGCCAGTGTTTTAATCATGAAGGGGTGTTGTATTTTGTCAAAGCCTTTTTTCTTTTTTTTGTTTCTCAAGGTAGGGTCTCACTCTAGCCCAGGCTGATCTGGAATTCACTATGTAGTCTCAGGTTGGCCTCTAACTCATGGTGATCCTCTTACCTCTGCCTCCTAAGTGCTGGGATTAAAGACATGCTCCACCACGCCCTGTCAAAGGCTTTTTCTCCATCTATTGAAATTGATCATGTGCTTTCTTCCTTAAGCCTATTTATATGATGTAATACATTTATCAATTTCCATATGTTGAATGAGCCCTGCATCCCTGGGATAAAGCTGACTTGATTGAAGTAGAAGATACTTTTGGTATATTCTTGGATTCAATTTGCAGGAATTTTATTGACAATTTTTGCACAGATTTTTTCCAGATTTTCCAATTGGATGGAATAATTGTTTTTGAAATAGGTCTTAATGATTCTCCAGTTTTCTTGTCCTCTGTTGTAATATGTGATTTTTGTCAACTCCAATCGTGTTGTTAGTCTTCTCTCTTTTTCTTTTGATTGGCTTTGCCAGGGGTGTCAATCTTGTTTATTTTTTTCAAAAGACTTCATTTCATCAATTTTTAAATTGTTTTTATTTCTAATCCATTGATTTCTGCCCTGATCTTGATTATTTCTTTCCATCTGGTACTTTAAAAAAAAAAAGATTTATTTATTTTTATTTATTTACTAGAGAGAGAGAGAGAGAGAGAGAGAGAGAGAGGGAGGCATGGGGAGGGAGAGAATGGCCATGCCAGGGCCTCTAGCCACTGCAAACAAACTCCAGACACATGTGTATCTGGCTTAGGTGGGACCTGGAAAATCGAACCCTGGGTCCTTAGGTTTCACAGGCATGTGCCTTAACCACTAAGCCATCTCTCCAGCCTCCATGTGGTACTTTTATGTTTGGATTGCTCTTGTTTGAACAAAGCCTTTAGATAGATGGTCCTTATGCTATTTATTTGAGATCTCTATTTTGATAATGTAAACATTTAGAAGTATAAACTTCCCTTTTAAAACTGTCTTCATTGTGTCCCACAAGTTTTGGCCTGTTTTATTTTCATTCTCATTCAATTCTAGGAGTTTTATAATCTCTTTGATTTCTTCACTGACCCACCAGTGTTCAATAGTGTGTTATTCACTCCCCAGGAACTTGTGTATTTTTTGTTGTTTCTCTTGTTTTTGATTTCTAGATTTATTATACTGTTATTCACTCTCTAGAAACTTGTGCATTTTCTGTTGTTTCTCTGGTTTTTGATTTCTAGATTTATTGTAATTGTGATCAGATATAATGCAGGGAGTTTGTCAATTTTCCAAAATTTGTGGAGACTTGTTTTATGTTCTCATATACAATCTCTTTTAGAGAAGGTGTCATGAGTTGCTGAGAATAATGTATATTCTATAGAGTTTAGGTAGAATATTTTGTAGATGTCTATTAAGTTCATTTGATCTTTGTGGGTATGCATATGAGAGTATAATATCTGAATCATTCAGAAATTCTATGTTTAACTTTCTGAAGGATTACCAAACTTTCCCACAGTGGCTATACTAATTTACAATCCCACTAGCCCTATGTAAAGGATCCATTTTCTTCACATATTTCACTGACTCCTTCCTTCCTTCCCTCCATCCTTCCTCTTATCCCATCCCCTCATGTTCTGAGTTTTCCCTTCAATTTCTTGATAGTATTTGTTGCTATATAATACTTAATTAAAAATATATTTTATTTACTTGAGAGAGAGAGAAGGAAAGAAGACAGAGAGAACAGGTGCACCAGGGCCTTCAGCCACTGCAAATAACTTCAGACACATGCACCACCTTGTGAATCTGGCTTTGTGTGGGTACTGGGGAACTGAACCTGGGTCCTTAGGCTTTGCAGGCAAGCACCTTAACTGATGAGCCATTTCTCCAGCCTTTAAAGTTTTTTTTAGTGTGCATGTATGTGTGTGCATGCGTGCATGTGAATGTTAATGTGTATGTGGGTATCTGTGCACATGTGTGTGTGGAGACAACCTCAGGTGTCATTTCTCATACACCTTATCTTTTTCTTTAAGTCAGCATTTGTCACTGGTGTGGAACTCTTAAGTACACTAGACCTGGTTAGTTAGCAATTCCCAGTGACCTGCCTGTCTCCACCACCCCAGTACTGGGATTATAACTGTGTGCTACCACAACCAGCTCTTTTATTCTTTATTTTTAATTTTTTTGACAACTTCCATAATTACAGACAATAAACTATGATAATTCCCTCCCCATCACTTTCCTGTTGGCAACTCCACTCTCTGTCATATCTCCTCTCTTTCTCAATTTGTCTTATTTTTATGTCATCATCTTTTCCTCCTATTATGAGGGTCTTGTGTAGGTAGTTGTTGGGGTTCCTCCTAGGGCCAGCCCAGGAGGAATGCCAGGGTATCTGCTGGGTAGGGGGTGAGAGGCGCGGAGTCACGACACAGACTTCAGGAGTTGGGTGGAAGCAGGCAGATGGCAAGTTGCTGCAAACTCATTTATTCAAGGAAATGTAGGGGGTTTAAAGGGTTTGGCTGGCCAATCATCTTATTGGGTGGTCCCCTTCTTGTGACCAATGACAGCCTGTCTCTGGGCAGATCATCTCGCAGCAGGTTTCTCGCAAACATGGGACTGTAGCTGTTGTCATGCCAGGCCTGTGCAGAATGCCACGTCCACTGAAGCCACTTCCTGGTTTCTTTTAGCATGCGGTCTGGCTAGGGCCCGACCGCATTGTGCCATACATATCCTCCTTTTTGTTTTTATTATTGGCAACCCTGGGAGGCATGGTTCTTTGCCAAGCCATTGTTGACCCCAGGCCCCAAGGGATCATCATATGTGACGGTGCCTGTCTTAGGTTGCCCCATCTCATGGGGTCTTACCCGTCATTGACTACCCACCATCCTGGTGAGAAAACCTGAGGGGTGTGACTGTCGCCTAGGAGGCATGGGAGGGCCAAGTGGTGGTGGCTCTGTGGCATGTGAATGGTCCCAGCGAGCGAGAATCAACTATAGAACCTGAAAAAGATTGGGGTAGGACAGGTTTACAAATGAGAAATGGCAGATAAGAAAGATATCATATGGTGATTCACAAGGGGTTGCCTCTTCTGATTGATAAATGGCTCCCTGTAGTAGAACCTAGTTTGTTTGAATGGTGGGGATGTACCGAGCAAAAGTTCTGAGACATCTGAAAAGGATCAGCATGATGATGAGATTAATTAGGATTCCCGCCAGGATAAGAAGGGAGAAAGGATTGAAGAAAGAAATGTAAAGTTATCATCGGGAGAAACAGCTGCAAAGCCAATGGGCACCTGTCTAACAATAACATGGAGGTCAGCATGAATAGTCATGCAAGGGCTCAGTCTACAACTAAGGAGGGAGCAGTTGAGAAAGCACCTGGAAAAGAGTAAAAAGGCAGAGGCATTGAGTGTTGGGACCAAGACAAAATAATAGGGGGTTTTAACATGAACAGGTTGTTGGGTGACTGTGGTGAGCTCACCCTTAGCACCATAAATAGCAGCATTGAGTGTCCCTAATGGTGGTAGATCAATGCAATCAAAGGAGTTGCAAAGGAATTTATGGCTGGTTGGAGGGTAGCATTACCATAAGAAGCATTGATAAGCATAAAAACACAAAGGTATGGCTAAGGAGAATACTTGCTTGAAGGGGGAGGAATACAGCAAAATAAAGTGGCTAAAATGAAGCCTAGGAAAAGCATGGGAATCTAGGCCCACCGCACAAAACAAGTATGGCCTAAGAAGAATGTCCAAAATGGTTTCTGGGAAGTGGTAGTAGGGAGAAAAGGAGATAAAAAGAGAAAGGGGGGAATAAGTTTACAGTCCCGAATCCAGACTGAGGGGTTTGGCATCATCCTCTTCATCAAGGTCGATCCCTGAGTCAGTGGCTGGGCAAATGTTTCTGGCAGGGATCCAGATCAGGATCTGTGAAGTTTCTGGAAAGACACAAGCATACCCTCAGCCCTGTGTTAAAAGAGGGTGGGGTCCCTTCCAGATATTAGTAAGAGGATCCTTCCAGCGGACTAAGGGTAAGGGCATTGTGGTTGGTTGGGATCTCCAATGTTTATAGGCTGGGGAGAGTCCTGTCTCGTTAAAGGTAAGAAAATTGAGGGTGAAGAGAGCCTCCACCAGGGCCAAGTGGGGATCCTTGGGCAACATAGTGGACTTTTGTTTTATAATTAGTTCCTTTAGGGTCTGATTAGTTCTCTCCACTATGGCTTGTCCTTGTGGGTTGTAGGGGATCCCAAAGGAGTGTTTTATTCCCCAAGATTCCATGAAGAATGTGAATTGGGCAAATGTGTATGCAGGGCCATTATCAGTTTTAATTGACCAGGTTATGCCCATGACCAACATGGCAGTTTTTGTCACCTTAATGACGTGAGATACCTTCTCCTCCGAGAGAGCAACAGCAAAAGTAAGCTTAGAGTAAGTGTCCACAATGACATGGACATATTTGAGGTTACCAAAGGAAGGTATGTGGATAACATCCATCTGCCAGATAGAATTTGGGATAAGGCCTCTAGGATTGACTCCTTGAGGCTGTAGGAGGCCCAAGGGGGCTAGGGGGCACATGCCTTACAGGTACGGGTTAAATGTCTGCATTGGCTAAGCGAGAGCTCGGGGTATAGGGTTCGTAGGTTAGTGGGGGATAGATGGAACCTTTGGTGTAAACATCTAGCTTTTTCTAAAGTTGGCAAGGATGAGACAGCAAATAAATTTGTCTACCTGCAAATTCCCATCAGCAATAAAGCAGGCTGACCAGTGTGTGAGTGAACGTGCTCAATAAGTCTGAAGGTGTATGGTAAGAGGACTTTTTCAAAGTAGGAGTCAACGCCAGATTCCTGGGCCACCTTGCAGATGAGAACCAGATCAGAGAGGGGGTGGGGTACCAGGGCCTGGCTATTGCATCTGGCCCTACGTTAACGGGGAAGGCAGCGAAGGGTGGGGCAATGGTGTGTGTCAGTGAACTGGCAGCTGCCTGGGTGTGTCCAAGACAGATTGGGCAGAGGTCCTTCCAAGGGTAAAGAGGGGGAGGGGTGGTTGTGAGTGTGGCTGCCGCAGGCGGTGGTTTGGGTGGTGTTCTTTTATCATTGAAAGGTTGGTCTTCCTCCTCATCATCGTAAGAGGCTGGGAGGGAAGAGGTTTTAAGAGCCAGTTTCGGTTCCTCCTTACAGCTTTCGTTATGGGCGGAAATGAATTCCTCCGTGGAGGAGCCTTTAAGGCTGGCAATTATGGCAAGAAGGATAGGAGTAATCCATGGGGCTAAAAACAGGAGTTTCATCCCAAAAGCCCTGGAGGTCCTTTTGTTTCACTTTTAAGCCACGTTGCAGGAGGAGGGTCTTAAGAGCCTACAATCGCAGCGTCTTTTGATGGGGAGGGAGGTTGCCCATTGTGGTGTGGTGGTGTTTGGTAGGGGAGGGCTAGGCTGGGACACTCCTGAATCAAAGAGACTGAGAAAATGATAACCCAGATCAAAAATGATAGCCCAAAGGATAATCTTTAAACCACAACACCTATTGCCCGGGCCAGCTGAGACATACGGATAGAATGTTTAAGACCCATGTGTCTTGTGCTTAGTGGGGGACTTCTGTGGGTCATTACTCCACGGCCATATGCCCACATGGTGTCTCCGGGGAAGCTCAGCCAATGGCCTTGCCTTGGTTCTGAAATTGGGTGGGTCACACCCTTATGTGATTTCGCCGGGATGAACCAAGAGTGGAGGGGCCGACAAGGACTTTGGGACCGTGCAGCGATGTGTGCCTTCCTGCCGCGGAAAAGGACGAACAAAAGGAAAAGGGGGGACGAGGGGGCTGCCTGCTCACCCTCGGGCAGCCGTCAGCACACAGATCAGCAAGGGGCCGACTCACTGACAATCAAGAAGGGGGTGTCTTGCCAATGCCAAGGGGGCTACTCACTGACGATCAAGGAGGGGGTGTCTTGCCAATGCCAAGGGGGCAGAGGGTCCCTGTTCAGGCATCAGATGTTGGGGTCCCTCCTAGCGCCAGCCCAGGAAGGATGTCAGGGTCTCTGCTGAGTTTGGGTGAGAGACGTGGAGTCACGACACAGACTCCAGGAGTTGGGTGGAAGCAGGCAGAGGGCAAGCTGCTGCAAACTCGTTTATTCAAGGAAGTGTAGGGGCTTTAAAGGGTTTGGCTGGCCAATCATTGTATGGGGTGGTCCTCCTCTTGTGACCAATGACAGCCTGTCTCTGGGCAGATCATCTTGCAGCAGGTTTCTTGCAAACATGGGACTGTAGCTGTTGTCATGCCAGGCCTGCACAGGATGCCACGTTCACAGAAGCCACTTCCTGGTTTCTTTTAGCATGCGGTCTGGCTAGGGCCCGACCTGCATTGTGCCATACAGGTAGTGCCAGGCACTGCAAGGTCATAGGTATCCAGACCATTTTGTGTCTGGAAGAGTGCATTGTAAGGAGTCCTAGCCTTCTTTTGGCTCTTACATTCTTTCTGCCACTTGTTCCACAACGGACCCTGAGCCTTGGAAGGTGTGATAGAGATGTTTCAGTGCTGAGCACTCCTTTGTCACTTCTTCCCAGCACTGTGATACCTTTTGAATCATCCCAGAGGTCACTGCCATCTGAAAAGAGAAGCCTCTCTATCCAACGGTGAGAATAGCATTAATACATAGGTATAAATATTAAGAGAAGTGTTTGGTGAGCATAATATATGCATTTAGTCAGACACCAGCGGGCATTACACCCCTAGGGTTCATGATCTTCCCTGTCATAGGTTTTCAGTATGAGGCATGTTTTCCCTCCCATGGAGTTGGTCTCCAGTCCAATTAGAGAGCACTTGGTTTCTTCCTGAACAGACGTGCCACTATTGTTCCCATTGGCTCATTTGGCCTGGCTGGCCAAACTTAAGGCTTGCAGTGTCCACTGTTGTTTATCTCCACTGATGACTTCTCTCTCTCCCATAGAGCTGCATGTGGTGTAGCTTTTTCTAGCTTTCTGTTAGCTGGTATACAGGGAGTAGATTTTCAGCTCAGCTCCGGCTTGATTTCTCCGTGACCTTACAGCCCAAGCCTGTTGAGTCTTCAGTAATAGCGTCTTACCATCTATTCCTGGTGGGAAACTAAGAGTCTTGGCAATGGTCTATAATGTTTTGGGAGCATCAGGAACCTCCCAGGCCACCCCTCGAATTGAAAAATTTCTAGTAACAATCTATGGCTTCTGGGTGTGCCATTGTCAAAGAAAGTAGGTTGCCATTCAGCTGGCTTATTCATATTTTGATTAGCCCTCCCCACACCCTTCCTTTACTCATTCTCTTCCCCTGACTTCACTCATGTCTCCATCCCCAGTAATCTGTTCTACTACTTACATATATATAATACCATCCCTTTAAGTCCTCCCCTCTCCTCCTTCCCTTATTGCCCCTTTCTAGCTTATTGGCCTCTGCTACCGAGTTTTATTCCAACTTATATACAAGTCCAAACATTTGTGGTTAGGTTCCATATGTGAGAGAGAACATGTGTTGCTTGGCTTTCTCACCCAGCCCTTTTTAAAACAAAAGTGGATTTGGGGATCAAACTTGGGTCCTCATGCCGAGAAAGCAAGCATTCCACTGAATAATTAGCCTAGTAACTACCCCTTAATTCTTAATGTTTTCATCATCTAATTTATAATTTTTTTTCTTGTTATATTTATTTTTGGAGTATAGCAAAGAAATCTGAGCCAAATCCAATATGATTTTTCTTTCTGTTTTCTTCTATGATTTTTATCTCTTATATTTAGGTTTTTGATCCATTTTTAGTTAACTTTTTAAATGGTATAAGATGTGAGCCAGATTCATCATGTTTTGCACGTGGGGACCCAGTTTTCCTAGTATCATTTGTCTTTTCTCCATTTGGTGATTTTGGCATTCTCAGTGAAAACCATTTAAAACTCACATGAAGGTTTATTTCTAGGTGTTCTTTTCTATTTTGGTCCATATATTTGCTTTATGATAGTTTTGTACTGGTTTGATTACCAGTGTTTTGTAATAAGTCTTATGACTAACTGTTCACTGAAGATAAAGATGAATGCATACATTCGTGTTTTTTTAAAAATATATGTAAGGTCTGTAATAACATAGATTTTAGCCTGTATATGCATGGCATCCCTGTCTAGATTAAGTTTCTGTTACATAACAGGTATTAAATAAAAAAAAAAATCTGAACAGAACAAGACAGATATGGGGCTAAATAGGTGCTACATGTGATAGCATAGCAGATCTTTAATTTTTTTTCCTTCCAGAAACCCTTTCTTCAGTCTTACATTATCACTTCCAGAGTGTTCTGATGGCACTGGAATTCAGTATGTGAACCCTAAACTTGAGCAGCCCAAACATCAAGCTGGCTCTGAGACCCTGTTTCCTAACTGATCATAGCTGAATTATATCCCTAGGCATCAGGCAGTATTCCAGATGAATCATACATGTTGTCTTCAAGTGTTTTAGATTCATGGCTTGTAATACTGCAGTCTAAACTTCTGCCAGTTCAGAATTATTATTCACATTTCTTTAGCTAGCACAGAACATCCACCTCTACAGCCATCAATAAGGGGTTTCTGTGTAAAGGCCTTCTTTGGAGATGGTAACTTTCTTAGAGGAAGATGCTGAAGGATGATAGTGTATGTGGTTGACGTACCTATTTGGTCATCTCTCAAACAGTTGAAAAATGTTGAAACTATGGAGGCAATATATCTGGACTTCATCAGTTCTACAAACTTAGCTTCATTTAAAAAAGCACAAAATTCCAAAGGCTGTGCGAATTTCTTCATGGACTGAAAATACCACACTAGATGAAATATACTGAGAGAGAGTTTTAGCTGGCTGATAAATTTCCAAGAGAGGGTCATGCCCTCATGAAGGGGAGATTCCAGGTCATGAATTTTGGCACTAAGATTACCTTTATAAGACTTGAAGCCTAGAAAACAGGAGAGGACCACACAGGCCTGGAGAAAAGGTGGCAAACACATTTATGATGACTGTGAGCAAGACACCAGTGCTTACAAAGGCTTTAGAGTTCCAAGGGGCTCTGTCTTGTCACTGAGTAGAGTGGGCTTACAAACTCTTTCTCTTCATTGCTTCCAGAAGTCATACTGACTGGGAAAGCAGTCAACTGCTATTTATGTTTTAGAGACTGTAATTTAGAGTGAAATTTCTTGTCATCTGTGCTTAGTGACTGTTATCTGTGCCTACATGGAAGGGAAATCTGTGGTTTTCATGGTATTATAGGGATGCAAAGGCTCTGATGTTACTTTTCTTTTTCTCTTCAGGCTGTTTGATTGAGGCAGTGAATCTCAAATCCAGCAACCGAAACCCAGTGGTACATGAATTTGAAAGTAAGTACAAGAATCAAGGTGGAATAGACCCCCTCTAGTGGATATTGGATAGCACTGCAGCCAGTTCAGTACCTGCTTCACTATCCACAATGGCCAAGGATGTTTAAGGGGCCTACTCTGCATCAGCAGGCCAGCGTTACACTTTTGTGATTGATAATGGATGCCCATTTGCATCCTTTCTGACTTTGTACTTATACAACAAAGAACTCTCTTACATAAAAGTTTAAGTGAGAGTGTATTCCATGTAGTGAAATCCTTAGCAATGTTTTCATTGTTTTTCTGGCAAAAATTGTTCTTGGGGATTCAGGAAGTCTAGGCTTATAACTTATGTGAAAGGTCTGTCTTGAACTAGAGGTGTCTGGCAGCGCTTGGTATTATACAAGGGAGCCTAGGAATACTCCCAGTTACCAAAAGTTCTTTTCTCCCATTGCTCATTAGGTGTGGAACTGTCTTGTATCATTACGGATTCACAAACAAATGATCCCAGGATTGAATGGAAGAAAATCCAAGATGATCAAACAACATATGTGTTTTTTGACAACAAGATTCAAGGTATGATCCCATCATCCTCTGTGTTTTTGTCCACAGGTTTGGGCCTGCAGTTACAGCCATAAATGTACCTCAGATTGCTAACCTATATCTATAGCCAAGACTGCTTAGATTTTTCTAAGTTTATTATTGGGGAAAATTTAATCATAACCAAAGATAATATGATATATTGAGCCCCCCCCCATATGTGTCACACAGCTTTAGCAAATAGCAATTCATTATTTAGGTCATGAATCTTCCGAGACAAGTTAGTGAATGTTTTCCTCAGCCATCTTCTTGTCGTGACCCATGACAGAATGATGCAGGTGAGCTCACCAGAAATATCACCACATCACCATGGAGGCCTGTTGAACCAGCACTGTCCATGGCTTGGTGCTAGGGAGGTCTAATAAGGAGACAGCTCCATGAAACAGGCTATAGAACATTATCTACAAGGAAATACTGCGGCTAGTGCAGGCTGCCATGGGATGGCACAAAGTAGGGGCAGAATGAGAGTCTAGAAAGGTGGCATTTAGGAAGTGGGGTGGGGAATGTCCCTTTAGCAAAAAAAAAAAAAATGGGGACTATGTGGAGAGAGGCATGGGGGCAGGAACAAAAGGCTGCATGTGGCTATGTAGAAGTCAGTTGTAGTGGTTTTAATTAGAGGTCTCCCATAAACTCATGTGTTTTGAATTCTTGGTTCCCAGCTGATGGCAGTTTGGGAGGTGGAGCCTTGCTGGAGGGGTGCTGTTGGGGATGGGCTTAGCCAGCTCCTCCTCTGCCAGAATTTGGTTCACTCTCATATTGCTGTTTTTCATCTGCTGTAGCAGAAGTGATGTCCAGCCTTCACTCATACCGTGCTATCCCTACCATCATGAAATTTCCCCTGAGACTGTAAGCCAAAGTAATGAACTTTTCTCCCATCAGCTGCTTTTGACTAGGTGCCAGAATGTGAAGGTAACTGCAACACCAAGCAAAGCTTGACTGATGGGAAGAGTGCACATTTCCCACCACAGCCATGGCCTGGTGGCAAGAGTGAAAAAAGATGCAGTGTACTGGGTTCCAGGCAAGCCTAGACATTATGTAGTGTACCCACCACAGAGATACTAGAGGAAATTGACATGTCATACCTATCCTTTTGAAGACTCAATGATCCCTTTGCTGAGAAGGGACAGAAAATGAGCACAGTTCAGAGCAGGGCCACTCAGAGTCTAGAGGATGGGCTTGCTTATGGTGGCCTGGGCTAAGCGGAGGTAGTGGAGATGTGAGCAGAGGATGTTCCTGTGCTTAGCAAGAGAGGGAAGGTGTTGCTGGCACAGAGTAGAAGATAACACTTTCTTTCAACATAAGGGAAAGAATAAAGAAGAGGTACCAGTGCAGGTATGTTCAGTCTGTGAGAGGTCAAGTTGAGAAAGAACTTATGGGAATAGCTTAAGCCATGATCTGTAATTTTAGTTCTCAGTATCATTCAGAGTTTGTTACATGCTCTTTCAAATAATTTTCTTAGGCCGGACATGGTGACTCATGCCTTTAATCCCAGCACTCTGGAGCAGAGGTGGGAGGCAAGGCCACCCTGAGATTATGTAGTGAATTTCAGGTCAGCCTCTGCTAGAGTGAGACCCTACCTTAAAACAACAACAAGAACAAAAACAAACAAACAAACAAACAAAATCAAATAGTTTTCTTGGTTGGGGTTGCACCTCACTGACACCCTAGCATGTGCAAGGCCCTGGATTCAATCTCCAGTTCCTACAATCTCCTCCCACTTCCCTCCCCCCACCAAAAAAGACAAAGAAAAAAAGAAGCAAAACAAGATCAAAACCAAGTTCAGGATGAAAACCAACTACTTGGTGTATAGCTCAGAAGAACTTGGCATGCATACATTATGTTTTGCTACTAACATGGGATCCTCCCTTGCCCCTTATTTTGGAAGAAATAAAAATATTCTCAGAAAAAAAAGTGTTTACTACTTAAGCTGACCTATCTGTGTATACTGTTAGGATCATCAGAGGAACCATGTGAAAAAAAATTTTAAGAGCTTATGTTCCTAAGGCTGGGGAGGTAGCATAGTGGAGCTTGATCTAGCACTCCTCAACATTGCACATAGTAGTCATTTCTCTATCTAGAAATTAATGATCTTAGTGTTAGCCACAGAAATATGGAATAGAAAGGAGAAGGTTGATAATGTATTCACATGTTTATGGAACTACTAGCACTGTCAAAGTCCAGAACATTTTTATCAGCCCAGAAAGAAGCCCCATAATTGCCCTCAACCTGCTTGTCTGTCTGTCTAGGTTTGCCTGTGCTGGAGGTTTCTTATAAATGGAATTTTATGTCCTTTGTGCCTAGCATCTTTCACTTAGCATAATATTTTCAAGGTTCATCCATGTGTAGCATTTAATCACACTTTGTTCCTTTCTGGCTGAGTAATACCGTATTGTAGGTATGCCACTTTATTTTCCCCATTCATCAGCTGATACATAATTGTTTTTTTTTCCCACTTTTTGGCTATCATTAATGTAACTATGAATTTTCATGTACATGTGTCTGTGTGAACCTACATTTTAACTTCTGTGGGATGAAAGCTAAAGTATACATAAAGTGGCTGGGTATTGTAGTTACCTTCTCGTTGCTGGGACAAATCACCCAAGCAGAAGCATCCGATGGGAGTAAAGAGTTTATTTTGTGTTAGAGTCTTGAGGGGAAGCTTTATGATAGCAAGTAGAAATGGCATAAGTAGAGGCTGGACATCACCTCTACCACAGCAAATGGAAAATTGCAGTAAGACAGTGAGCTGGGCTCTGGCAAGGAGGAAACTGAGCTATAACATCCCAATGCTTCAACAACACACCTCCTCCAGCAAGTCCCCACCTTGCTAATTGCTGCCACTTAGGGATCAAGCATTCAAAACACACATGATTATGAGACATCTGATTCAAACCACCACAGTGGGTCATATGGTAGTTGTATGCTTAGTTTTTGAAAAAACAAGATCGCTTTCCCAGGCGGTCTCATCATTTTACATGTCCCATACCCTTTTTTTTTTTTTAGGCAAGTCCAACAGACTGGACTTTTTTGAGGGGGTGGGGAGAATTGGCGCACCAGGGCCTCCAGCCACTGCAATTGAACTCCAAATGTGTGCATCCCCTTGTGCACATGTGCAACATTGTGTATTTGCATCACTGTGTGTGTGGCTTATGTGGGACTTGGAGATTTGAACATGAGTGCTTAGGCTTTGCAGGCAAGCGCCTGAACTGCTAAGTCATCTCTCCAGCCCCCATATCCTTATTTTTGACCCTAGTAGTCTCAGAGGGTTTACAGTGGTATCTTGGCGAAGTTCTGCTGTATATTTCCTTGACAACACATATGTGGCATGTCTGCTCATGTTCATATTAGGCAGCTGTAGATGCTCTTTAGAGAAATGTCTATTCACATCTTGTTTATTCTTGATCATCTGCATGTTTGTTTTTTTAGTTGTAAATTATTTATGCCATCCAGATGCTAGATGTTGTCTGATAAAGGAATAGTAGAGTGGAGAGATGGCTTAATGGTTCAGGCACTTGCCTGTGAAGCCAAAGAACCTAGGTTTGATTCCCCAGAACCCATGTAAGTCAGATGCAAAGGTGGCACATGCATCTGGAGTTCATTTGCAGTGGCTGGAGGCCCTGGTGCTCCCATTCTCTATCTGCCTCTCTCTCTGCTTCTTTCTTTCCCTCCCAATTAATAAAAAATAATAATAAAAATAAAAAGGAATTGGGGATATTTTGTCCAATTTTGTGAATTGTCCTTTCACCCACTTGTGTCCTTTGAATCACAAATATTTTTAATTTCGATGAAATCCAATATAACTCCACTTTCATGCTTAGTCTTTTGGTCTCATATCTAAGAAAATCTTTCCTAATCTGAAATCATGCAGATGATCCTTATTTTTTTTAACTTTTTCAGATAGTGATTTGCTAATGTAGCCTAGACTAGCCTTGAACTATATAGCTAAAGGTGGTCTCAACTCAAGATCCGCCAGTCTCAGCTTCCTGAGTGCTGGGATTAAAAGCCTGTACTACCATGCCCAACTCTACAGTGTTGACTCTTAAGTAGGTTTTTGATGAATATGGAGGGAGGCCAGGGTCCAACTTCCTTTTTTTAACCTGTGGATATCCATTGATTTGCAGTATCATTAGTAGAGTCAGGTTTAAATTTTTTTTGTTATTACTTTGTAAAGATAAAATTTATATGAGTGCATGCATGCATATGCCAGGGTCTCTTGCTACTGCAAATGCATGCCTGTCTGGCTTTACATGGGAGGCTAAAGAATTGAATCCATGTCAGCAGACTTAGCAAGCAAGCCTTGTTAACTTCAGCCCAGTCCCCATTTTTACTTTTATTGGGTAATACCTCCTGGGAATAAAGAAGAGATATGCTTCCAGACGTTAATAGCAGAGACATATGTGAATGCTATTTCTGATGGTCAGGTTGCAAATAAGATAGCCATGTCCTCAAGGTGTTTCTTTTGTAGACAGGACAGGAACAGAGATCAGTCTGTGGTCTTCCTACTGTGACATCAAATCAAGCCTCAGAAACTTCCCTCTTCAAGTGGCAACATCTCTTAAGAGGCTTTTTTTAGTGCTTTGTATCTTCTTTTCTATAGGGGACTTGGCAGGTCGTGCAGAACTGGTTGGAAAAACATCCTTGAAGATCTGGAATGTGACACGGATGGATTCAGCTCTTTATCGCTGTGAGGTTGTTGCTCGAAATGACCGTAAAGAAATTGACGAGATTGCCATTGAGTTAATTGTGCAAGGTAGGAACTCACGAATGGGAAGATTTTTATTGCATCAGGCCTTATGAGTCTTTTGCTCTAGAATAAGAGATCAGTTTACATTTTGATTTTGTTTGTTCTAGAGCTGGGTATCCATGTCTTGGGGAAGGGACCCTGCTGAGTGTGAGGCTGCCCGAGTCAAGGTGGGAGGATGTTGTAGGGCCCTGCCTTGGATTATTCTCCCCACCAGCTTGTACCAGAAGAAGAAATCAGAAACTGTGGGACTGAACATGAGCTGAGAGCCTGCAGGGTACAGGCAGCAGGCAGTCTGAGACTGACTGTGGTCTTTGGAGCTAATTATGCTTGATTTTGGTAAGGATAGAGCCACATGCTGAGGTTTTAAATACTGACCCATATTTTGTCTGCAGTGAAGCCAGTGACACCCATCTGCAGAGTACCGAAGGCTGTGCCTGTAGGCAAGACAGCGACACTGCAGTGCCAGGAGAGCGAGGGCTATCCCCGGCCTTACTACAACTGGTACCGCAATGATGTATCACTTCCCACAGATTCCAGAGCTGATCCAAGATTTCGTAATTCCTCTTTTCTCTTAAACTCTGAGACAGGCACTCTGGTAAGATCTCTTCTAAGAGGTGAGGATGGAGAGATGCCTTGTTTAGGACACAGGATACTTGTTAAGGATAGGCAGTGAAGCCAGAACTAAAATTGTGAATGTCAGAAATTCTACAATACATATCACTCTCCCTTTGTTTATAAACACTACTAACTGGGTAAACTACATGAATGAAAGGAAACATATTGGTTTAAAAGAGGCTGAGGGGATGTAGTAAACAAATGTAATTGGTAGATATTATCAGAATACTAGTTTGAATAATCACTATAAAAATCATGAGGTAGGAAAATGTGATTATTGGGTAAATATTTGATATTAAGCAGTTATTATGGTATTGTGATTATGGTTTTTAAAGGTCCTTATTGTCTAGAGATCATATTGAAGTATTTAGGAATAAAATATGGCTAATTTGCTTCAGAATAACCTAGTGATACTCGGAGGCCACATAGGGGAGGAATGGTCATGCACCAGAGTGTAAGTTGGCCTCATCTGTGAGCCACTTACTAGTCTTTTGGTCTGTGGAATACCCAACTGTATGTAATCAGCTGAATTATACAGAATCCTTAGTATTTGTGTTATTAGTGTTGCCTGAAGAACAGTCATTGTCAGAGTCCTTTTGGCAGCCTCTTGTGGTGTTTCTATCACCATAGCCAAAGGAAAGCTCCATGTTGCAAGCTTTGAGGCAGGAAGGAAGCTGGATGGTGCCTGAGAAGCCACAGGGATGCTAGAGCACATGAGCAGACACCACATTGTGGCCTCAGAGGGACCTTGGGTGGCAGCCTTTGACCCTTGTCCCTACAAGGTCTTCCATTGTGAGTAGTAATGCTTGTCACATTCTGAAATAGGTTTTCAGTGCTGTCCACAAGGAGGACTCTGGACAGTACTACTGCATTGCCACCAATGATGCAGGCTCGGCTGGGTGTGAAGAGCAGGAGATGGAAGTCTGTGAGTGACTTTTTGAAAAGATTTTTTTGGAAGACTTGAAATGAATAGAACATTCAAAGTTGAATATTGGGTATTAGTTTATATAACTGTTCTGCCATGCATTAGCTTTCTTCTGGAGCTTACAGGACCCACCAAAATCCACTGGAGAGGTTGAAGGGAAGGAAGGATAAAGCACTGAATCTAAATAAGTGAATCCCCAAAACAGGCCTCCTTGGGGATTTCTGTTTAGAAACAGGGCCAGTTAAGTAACTTTAGTAAGTGATAGGACCATCAAATCCCAGTTTGTAAGACATTTAGAAATCTATCCAGTTAGAGAACCCATTTTGTAGCAAACTGAGATGAAAGCTTTTTACCCTCTTCTGTCGTCATTGCTAGGGTTTTGCTGGGGAGATGTTGAAAGTAGTAAGTAGGATGTGCTGAGCCACTTAAGGAACTTCTTGAAGGCTTCCCTGTTGCTATACCCCCCAGAGCAGTTTTGTTCCAAAACTGCTTGGTAATAAGAACCATTTGGAGTGCTATTCCACACACAGATCCTAGGGCCACCTCAGATGCATGCTGGAAATGTCTGTCTACAGGCAGTATTCTGTCAAATCGGGGAAACTATCTTAGTCATTTCTTCTTCGAAGATTTCCTGCATTTTTCCATGTATTATTTGTATACAGGAAAACAGCTCTAGAACTCCCATATTGAAGATGGCCTACCAAGTGCCTTTGCCTGGTATACAGAGATGGAAAATGAGCTGGGTGTGGCCATGCATGCCAGTAGCCCCAGTGTGAGGGGGCAGGTTTGCTTAGGTGGCCACCATGTTAACTGGGACAGTGGGGTGGGGAACCATATGAGCCACAGGTTCAAGGAGAGATCCTGCCTCAAGGAAACAAGGTGGAAGAGCAATAGAGGACACTCTTTGTTCTCTAGCTTCTTCATACATATAGGGTAAATGCATGTGCACACACACACATATACACACACACAAAACAAGCAGCCAGTGGAGTGAAAGGCCAAGCTTTCACTTAAGATTTGAGTTGAAAATTTCCCCAAGTAACCTATAGCAAACATAGGCTTTGGAAATCAGGACCGTTTTTCTTCCTCAAGGGTCCTCACTCTTAATTCTACACATAACCATTTTCTTGATTGATAATTCTCAGGCATTTAACCAGAAGATTTTGAAACCTCTTATACAACATTAAGCCTTTCTTAATAGTTTTCAATGTAAATGTACGTGAACTGTATAAGTGTCAGTACTTTCTATACATGTCAGAGCATGATGTGCTTGCTGTATGTTCTAGGTTAGAAAGGTATTAAATGTTCCACTTGCTTTCTGGCTGAGGTAGGCATGAGGGGGCAGGGGAGTAAGTAGGGAGAAAGGAAGGAAGGTGGCTGTTGCAGTCGCTTTGCATAGTTGGCCCCAAGAACCTGACCAAAAGCAGCTTGTGGGAGGAAAGGGTTTATTTTGGCTTATAGACTTGAGAGGAAGCTCCATGATGGCAAGGGAAAGTGATGGCATGAGCAGAGGGTGGACATCCCCCCTGGTCAATATCAGTAAGAGAGTGCGCCAGACTGGCTTTAATGCTCACAAGTCTTCCTGCAGCAAATACATTGCCACTAGGAGGCTCCAAGTCTCAAATTGTCACCAGCTGGGGACCTAGCATTCAGAACACATAAGTTTATTGGGGACACCCGAATTTAACCATCAGTGGCCTAGCCATGTCAGGGTCATTTTAAAGAACAGATGGTTAGAAGATCCTTCTCCACAAACCTTTTTCTGCAGATGACCTGAACATTGCTGGGATTATTGGGGGCGTTCTGGTTGTCCTTGTTGTCCTGACCCTGATAACACTGGGCATCTGCTGTGCATACAGACGTGGCTGCTTCATCAATAAACAGGATGGAGAAGGGTAGGTCTACTGTCCCTAAAGGAGGAGGCAGCATTCAACCTGGCATCAATATAGTAACACCACTGAACTGCTCTCTTCTGTCCACAGGTACAAGAGCCCAGGGAAGCCTGATGGAGTTAACTACATTAGGACAGATGAGGAGGTAAGGAAGAACAGGAAATGAGTATAGGTATGCCCAGCCAGCTACCTCATGTTGTGCTTGGAAAACCCAGTGGGGCCTGCAGGAGTATCGGTTACCACCATACACTTGAGCTCCTTCGACCTTCATGATAACATGATTACATTAACAGGATCAAACTTTAATGCAAGAGTGTCCAACCTTTTGACATTATGACCTGATGTCACTTACAAATTCTTAAGTATCCTGGTATTTATACACCCTACAGGCTGGGGCTGCACACACCTGCATGTTGCTACTTTGGAATGATTGTTCATGTTTTTACTGTTGCCCCTAGTTTCTTCTTTGGGGACATGCTTAGTCACATTCAATTTGACTAGTGTGTTTCCTTTCCTACCACCCCCTTCTCCACTCCCGCCATTAGTTCTAACTTTGTACTTCTTTATAGGGTGACTTCAGACACAAATCGTCTTTTGTGATCTGAGACCTAGAAGTGTGACTGGGAGAACACACTCAAATACCTCGACTGGAAACTCACATCAAGGGCAACCGTGACCAGGGCATCTGGACAGAGCTAGACATGCATAAGCTTTTTATTTTGGCCAAAGTTGACTGCTACTCCTTTAACAAGCCACAAATAAAAGACTTTTTCCCAAGGTATAGTAACTCCTAGGAAAGGAAGTGGAAAGTTTGTCAAGTTGCATTCCCAGTCTGTGGCTGGACCAGTTACCATGTGGGTATGTATTAGGGTCATCTTCAAACTCTGACATCAGCTCTCCTCTGCTGGACACATTGGGACTGTTTTTGCTTGGGGCTGTTTACCAACCAGAACAACACTGGCCATGAGAAGATGAGGAGCTGGATGGTGGCCGCAGCAGCAGCATGGTTATGAAGCCTGTGGGAGTCTATCAGTGCCTTCCTTGTTCCTTGACCTACCATGTTGCCTCTTCTATGGCTCTGTTGATGGGCCAGTGTTGTCATGTTGGTTCAGAAGCATCTGGATCAGCATTTTCAGGAAGGTAAACTGCTTGCTAGAAGAGGGCTCTTCTTACCCAGGGAATCCTCTTTGCTCAAGAGGGTGTCAGAATTTAAGGAAAACCTTTGTCTTAAGCTAAGTCTGAAATGGTACTGAAATATGCTTTTCTAAAGGTCTTATTTTATAAAATTTTAACATTCTAAATTTTACTAAAGATGTATTTTGATTATTGAAGAGGAAGTTTATATAGAAATTGTAAATATATTGTCTTATAATATTCCAAAACCTATTTTTATATAAAAAAAGACTTCAACGTAAGGTAGAAGTTCAAATGGCTAAATTGAAAAATGCCAATAATTAAGAGCATTTTACTTAAGGAGGATTACCGGAACATTCCTTGGTCCATAGTGTATTCTCTCCTTTTACATAAGAAAACTCAGGCTGTCAGACCATTGTTAATTAGGAAGTCATTCAAGAATTCCAGTGTAATAATGTTGATATGTGCATCTCTCTACAAGAAACCTTGTCAACTCCCAGGTTAGCTTTGAGTGGGCTTTTCCTGTTGCCAGTCAGATTACCTACTCCTAAAGGCATCTGTGCAAAGAGCATGATGGCTGGCTCCTGGGGTTAATTCAAGCCAGTGCTCCAAGTTCAGTTTTGGCCACTAACTTGAAAGTGCTGGCCAGAATGCCCACGTAGCCTTGATCTCAGCTTTGTGCCCTGATTAACTGCAGTGATGGTACTCCAGGTTATGTGGCCCTTAGTGGCTTCTTAGTTGGGCACATCAGAAAAGCACCTCATCTCCTGGCTTCTTGTAACAAACTGTTAGGGATGGCTTGCAAAACAACGCCAGTGCTACTTGTTAAGTGTATTTTAAATACTGGTATAGTTCAATAATATAAGTGTGCCTAAAACTGAAGGCAATTCTGAAACCAAACTGGTCAACCACAATAGTATTTTTTTAATTCATTTATCTGAGAGAGGGAAAGAGGCGGAGGGAGAGAGGGAATGGGCGCGCCAGGGCTTCCAGCCACTGCAAACAAATTCCAGATGCATGTACCCCCTTGTACATCTGGCTTATGTGGGTACTGGGAGATCGAACCAAGGTCCTTTGGTTTTCCAGGCAAGCACCTTAACTGCTAAGCCATGTCTCCAACCCCCACAATAATATTTTTAACAAAAATTATCCCCATGCTCTCCTTTGCCATGAGGAAAGCACCTCAACACGTAACTCCATCTCTGTAACACATTGTGTGGTGACAGCTGGTCCAGTCCTTTGAAGAAAACCAAGAAGTACAAAGCCCAATGCTGAGGAGAGTAAAATGCCTGAACCAAAATTAGTTTTTAAAGTATTGATGTAAAATCTTTTTATCTACCCGAGATACCGCTCACTTTTATGGGGACATTAGAAATACCACTCAAAAGCCTTTGTTCTTCAAGAGCAGATGTTCTCTGCCTCAAACATATTACTGTGTTCTACTCATGATGTAAGGTAGTTTGAAGCCAAAAGCTTCTCAAAGGAGCACCTTGAGGAAGGTTAATGTAGAAGCTAGTCACTTTGTGATTCAACTTTGTGTCTTAATGTTTTTAGACTCCAATAGTTTTAACCCCCCTTTAAATACTGAGACATGCTGATTTTTTTTCATTCTAAAATCACATGAAATGCTGTGTGGTAAGATCCTGGCAGAAGCAGTAGGCTGGTTTTCTGTGCCTGCTCAGTTGTTCCTGACTTCTCTTGTATCTATATCTTGAATGTTTAGTTACGACTACCCTTCCTCTCCACCCCCTTTCTTGGTAGGGAACAACATACTGGGCTCCACTAAAGCCTCTGCCACAGTACCATGGAAATGGGTCTACAAAGCAGCACATGAACCTGGAAAGCAGTGGCCAGTGACTGTAAAGCCATGGAGAAACACAGTACTCATGCATTTTAGGATGTGAGTGTAACAAAAGCCTGAGGAGGCCCTAAATAGGCTGCTGTTCTGGCTTTAAAAAAATCCACATCACTTCACTCTATGCTTATATTAGGCTTACTCTTAGAATTTTGTCAGGCAGGCATTCTGAAAAGGTGTAGTTCCATAACCATCTGAGGGAACTCAGTGTCTGCTCTGGTGCCAAGTTTGTTCATTCAGAAACAGCTGCGTGGTCTACTCCGGTGACTGCTGAAAGTTTACTCATGGCAGAGCACAATGACTCTCCATCCTCAAACCCAACTACCAGGAGAGAGAAGACCATCAACTAAATCAAGCATATTGGTACACGCTCACAGTACCAACTATTCAGAAGGCTAAGGTAGGAGCTCAGGAATTCAATGTCTTGGGCAACACAATGAGATCCCTCATCTCCAAAAAAGTAAAATAAACACCCAACTTCATTTCTTTGGATTGGATATTCTTAGATAAACACAATGTTTAAAGTTCCTGTAACAGTATCAACAAAAGCAGCTCACATCATACTGCTATTGTGGAGCAGTCCACAGAAGAGCATCACAAACAGTACCAATGTCGCTTTGCATTCTTTCTGAAAGGAATCGTACCTCTGTACTAACAAAGTCTGTTAGAGGCAAAAAGTTTTCATATGGAAACAAAGGCAGGTGGGTAGGCAGATGAACTAACTCCAAGAACAACAGGGTCATCTTTTTCTAACAGGAAAATTTCTTAAATACATAATGCAGTTAAGATGAATACCAGTAAAAGCCTGTTGTAAAACAAAAATATTCTACTAAATGCTAGGAAACTGTGTCTATGCTTAACTTTTATTACTTTATTTTAGAAAAGCTGTACATTTTTTTAAAAATAAAATCTGTAATTATAAATAGAAAAAATATTTCAATCAAAATTTCATTAGTTACAGGAAAATATGTATGTACTATGAAGAATTTAAACAAGTTAATAGAACCTTGGGTTATACAAAGTAAGGCTAAGATTTTTAAATTGTGTTCTTTAAAGACCAGATTATAACTTAACACTTTTAGAATGAAGTCACAATTTTAGTTTAACTTTAAAATAAAAAGCAACCACCTAAATCATTTCTTCATTTCTGTACTTACGAAATTTCAACAGTGTCATAAAGAGAATTATGAGAGTCTGCTGAGAGAAGCAGGTAAAAGCTTTGGTATTACATAAGGGAGTGCCTTCTGAGGCCTAGAGATCGCTCTACCACTTCCCCAACACTGGCTAGACTGCACAGCTTCAGTTGGCTGTCTTCAGTGGGCTCTTTCGGAGAGACCTCCTCATGGGTCTTGGGTTGCTCTTATTCCTGGCTAAAGACTTCACATTCCACTGTGGAGACTGTGGAGGCCTGGAGAGAGAAATGCCATGGTTCATTAAAAGACCAAATTTTAACAAAAGTATTTACCTCAAAAGGAACCCTTCACAAAACTTACGATTTATCAGGCAGTGACAAACATAAAATATCATTTCCTTGACCCTGGGCTCCAGATTTCTCTGAAAGGCAGTCAAACAAACAAATTCAGGTTTCCTAGAACTTTTAAGATACTTGATGTATTGACAACAAAAAAAAACCAGAACTTGCCTTTGATGGAAAAAGGCGTCTGCGATGTCTCTATGTAACTGACCCCTGCTCCAAATGTAACATCATTGATGGACTCTGGGAAAAGGGGAAACATACTTTCATAAACATACTTTGATTAAAAAGCTGGCATTATACAGGCATCAAATGCAGGCACTGAAGCAAGTGAGCCATGGAGTACTGCTCTGGTTTTCATTTCCTGCCTCTACCTCATAATTCTCAGTTATGATCACCAGTCAAAAACCTCAGTTTGACTTCTTTCCAGGACTTTATACACTCTTGAAAGCTTTTTACCACAGAACACTCTTCAGTCTCTCCTGACTTCCTGTCTCCTCCACAGCTCTCCTCAGACTTCACTGAGACCCAAGCCTTAACTGTTCATATGTGTGGCTTCTCACTTATGCCCATGTCTTCAATAATTATGACTGCCTGTATGTCCAGTGACCCTCAACTCCACTCAGTATCTCTCTCCTGCATTCCCTGTACTGACATCAGAACTTGTTACTTCGACCTCAAGGCATTTCCTTTCTTTGTTCTTATACATAGAACAGACCAAGATGTGGTCCTCCCAAATGGAGCTGCCAGGCATCACTGGCTCCTCGCATAGAATCAGCCCTGTCCATTCTCAACCTGGTATCTTTCCTTCTGCCTCACTCTGAGTATGGTGCAGCCTCCCCCTTACTCTTGATCTTTCATGGTACTTCCCCCACTTACAGGGCCTCCCTATCCAGCTCACCCTTTAGAATGGGATGGCATTTTGCCTCTGTCTCACTAATAGAACCTCAAGTCTTTCCAGCTCTAAAATGGGGACAAAAATAAACCTGTCCCACAAGGATCAGGATTAAATAAGATTATATAAAATGCTTAACACAAAACCTGGTATAAATTAAGAGCCAAAATAAATAATTCATTATCTGTTATTCCCTGTCACTGGAGTCATGTTCAATTTAATAACTGTAAAGTTATTGCCTTGCTTAGGCTCTTTGATTGATCTGAATACCAAGGAAAACCTAAAATCCACCAGTCTGAGCTGATCCCAAGCCACCTTTACAAATTTCAAGCCACATGCATACCATATAATCAATCAGTCTGCAGTGACATGAATCAGGCACCCCCCCCCCAAAAAAAAAACCTCATGTTTGAATGCTAAGTCCCCAGATGATGGCAGTTTGGGAAATGGAGACTTGCTGGAGGAGTGTGTTGCTGCGGGTGTTCTAGCCAGTTTCCCTTTGGCCAGTGCTTGGCATACTTGTCCACCTGATGTTGGCCAGGAGGTGATGTCCAGTCTCTATTTATGTTACATTGTCCCCTGCCATCATGGAATTTCACTTCAAGTCTGTAAGCCAAAATAAACTCTTTCCTTCTACAAGCTGCTTTTGGTTGGGTACTTTGTGCCAGCAACATGAAAGATGCTGTCCTCATCTGTCCACAACACAACTCCCTGCCCTCTGTGTACTGTGTGTCTAAGCTGCTAATAGTGCTCTAAGGAAGCAGAGCCTAGGCTCACCTACTGCATGCTAAAGATAGCCCCAATGGCCATCCCCTCCTATAAGCACATTGCATCTCATCCCAGTCAGCAGGGTTATCATCAAGGAAACAACTATCAGTAAAGATGTGCAGTGGGAGCAGAGAAAAACCCTTATAAACTACTGATAGGAATGTCAACTAGTGTAATCACTCAGGAAGTCAGTATGGAGATCTCTCACAAAATAAAAATAGAATCACCATATAATCTAACCATTCCAACTCCTAGATATTATATACCTGAAGGAATCAAAGTCAGTGTATAATAGAGAACTAAATACCCACATTATCATGGCACTATTCAGACGTTGTGGAATCAAGGTGCTCATCACAAGATGAATGGATAAAGAAAATGTACTATATAAAAAATGGAGTTTTATTCAGCCATAAAATACCCACAATTATATGAATTTGCAGAAAATGGATAGAACTGAAGACTGTTAAAGTGATATCAGCCAGCCTCCTAAGATATGAAAGTAGAAGAGGGGCTATTTGGGAAGAAGAAGAGGAATAGGTAGTGAGGGACGGTGTTGAATATGTGTAGAAAATATTATATAAAGTCATTTTTCATAATTTTAATTGTTAATATATGCTAACAAAGTTTTTCTAAAATATCAAAGGCATTGTTACTACCTCAATTATAACTAGTGCTGAAAATTATTCCTTTCCATTTAGCAAAATTACTGTTCATCTGAATGCCACTGGTGGGCTACATTAGTGGATCCATCAGCCTTCTTTCCTATGGCTTTGCAGCAGAGACCCCCATGCTGACAGTCGCCCCAACTAAACTTAAAATCACCATAGGTATTTATAAACCAAGCTGAAAGCAACATTGCTTAAATGCTCTGTAATTCTCCCATGAAGGAGAACTAATGGGGGTGGGGGGGAACCCTTTCTGTAAGCATTCCTTCTTGCTTCAAAATTGAGATGGACTGAAGTCCCCTCAGCAAGAACATTATATTCTGCAGCTGGAGAAAGCACAAGTACTGTCCTGACCTAGTGGCACCTCTGTTTGATTTCCAGTCAAAGCTGAGCCCACACATGCAAATTAGAGCAGCTTTAGTGTACCATGCCAGATTTCACAGATAAACACATGCTGTCAGGAACCAAAGATTGAGATCACAGACTCATGGGATGAGCAAAAACCGAAATGAGAAAAATCTGCCCCAGTTCTTTAGCATATGGTAGCTACTTGCCAAAATAGAAGCACTTGGTTTCTTTGAGCCAGAAACACAGAGCACAAACTTTCCTCTTTCAAAGAGGTGAACAATTTTACATATATAATATCACATCTGTTGATGTATAAAATGCCAAAATTACTGCCTTTCATGACAAAAAACTGCCATGATCTAGTCACCTTAGGAGAGGTAGAGTAGGAATTCTGTTCATCCATAATACGCCATAAAGGGGAATTCTGCATAAGAATTACCCACAACTCCTTAAATACTCTTAAGATATCACAGGGCTGGCGAGATGGCTCAGCAGTTAAGGCACCTGCTTTCAAAGCTAAAGAGTGTGGGCTTGATTCCCTAGTACAAAGTGGCACTATGCCCGGGCATCCATTCATATTCTCTCTTTCTCTGCTTACAAATAGATAGACAGACAGATAAGACATCATAGCACTACAGGTTGACAGCAAGTAGCCAGAACCCAGGAGTGCTCCTTGAAAATGCACTGACAAGGGAGGAGTGCCTGCATGGCTGCTGGCATATTGCCCCATCACCACACAGAATAGTAGCTCTGTTCTGACCTCGTGGGGCATGGAACAGGACATAGGCTAGACTGAGAGCACAGAGACTGCAAACATCTGCTTCTGAACAGGTATGTCCCAGCCTCTGTGGTTGGCCCCATGGAGATAGAAGTAAACCAGCTTGCAACAAACAGCAAGGATAGACAGAATGAACATCAGCGTATGTGGTGCAGTGCTAAAGGTCACAGGCATCTTGTGGAGAGCCAAGGAAGGGGGTATTCTGGATAAGGACTTGGAGATTGAGGACCTGAGTTAGAGGAAAAGTGGCTTGACATTGGTATTCTAAAAATGAACAGTGGAGGCAGAGGGAAGGTACAGATGACACAACAGAAAAACCCTGGAAAACAATGGTATATGTGCTAGACAGTAACAATTTATAGTATATGTACATTCAGATTAAAGCACAAGTATTTAGATATTTTGAGTGCTGATGTGAAGTCACAGTAGAAAATTCTATGGTCTCATGATGGTGGTAGCTAAAACACAGGTGTACTAAATGTAATGTATAAAATTACCCTCAGGGCTGGGGAGATGGCGTGGTGGTTAAGGTGCTTGCCTGCAAAGCCAAAGGACCTAGGTTCTATTCCCCAGGACCCATTAAGTTAGATGCATAAAGTGGTGCATGCATCTGAAGTTTGTTTGCAGCAGCTAGAGGCCCCAGCGCACCCATTCTCTCTCTCATTTTTATTTGTTTGAGAGACAGAGGGAGAATGGGCATACCAGGGCCTCCAGCTTCTGCAAATGAACTCCAGATGCATGTGCCACCTTGTGCCTCTGGCTTATGTGGGTCCTGGGGAATCAAACCTGGGTCCTTTGGCTTTGCAGGCAAGTGCCTTAACTGCTAAGACATCTCTCCAGCCACCCATTATTTCTCTCTAGCTGCCTCTCTCTCATAAATAAATAATAAATAAATAAATAAATAAATAAATCTTTTAAAAGTACCATCAGGCTATGTATATAGGTGTGCTTGAGACATAAATGAAATTGTGTTTGACTTGGGTAAGATCCTAAAGGTATCTCATTAGGTATATGCAAATATTCCAAAATCTTAAAAAAAAAAAATTGGAATCTGAAACATTTCTAATCCCAAGCATTTTGATAAGATATTTCCAACACATATAATGGTTTTTATTGGATTTGAGATAAGAAGAAGCTAACTCTTCTAACTTGGAACATTAGGAAAACAACACCCAGTGGGAAGTGAGGAGATCTATTGGCTTCTGCATAGCAGGATATGAACCTGTTTTCTTGCTCTGCTCAAGGGCAGAGCTCCAGACTGCTACAAAGTAGTTGCAGTGCCAACCTCTGACATTCTCTAGGGCGTATCAGCTGAGCATAGCTCATGGCTGGTATTACTGCATGGGTTCTCGTGCTATCAAGTGAACTATGTCCCCAGCTCTTTAGTGCTAATGTGGCAGAGAGCTGCCTTCAGAACAGCACATCTGGGTGGTGACCTGACCTATCTGCCTCACACTGGTCACACAAAGATCCCTCCTAGGGTGCTGGGAGGTTTAGCTAAGTTAATGCATGCAAAGTACTGGGAAGAGTGCTTAACACTCAGTAAACTCTTAAGTAGTGATGAACACTGCAATAATCTAACAGCGATGCAGTGAGCATAGAAAGGCCCTTCATCTAATTATGAAAGAGTTTTACTAAAATTCCATTAAGTACACAGTGACTGTAAGGGAGAGTTAAGAGAAGCCAGTCTCTTTAAATGGGTACTTACTCTTTGGGGTGCTGATTGCCCGTTTAGTCATGTGGCTGGCAGCTTTAACAGACTCTTGCTCCAAGCTGTAGGAAGTTACTAGGATAGAATGGAAAAGTTTTTATCTCTCCAAAAAGCTCAAATCATATAGCAACGCAAAGAGAAAATGTAAGATTTATACAATGAAAGCTAAAACCAATGTTTGTAGGGTTCTAATAAGCAAGTCAGAAAACAATACAAATAATAAACCTGGGGGAAAATGTCCATACCATCTGTTGGCCTATAAAACCCACCAAAGAGCTGGGGACATAGTTCAGTTGACAGCATGAGAACCCATGCAAAATATGAGGCATGGGCTGTGGAGATGGCTCAATGGTTAAAAGCACTTCATGTGTAAGCATGGAGGTCTGAGAAGGCCTGAGTGTTCATGGACATGCACATATGGAACCCCAGTCCTATGAGGAACACAGACCTGAGAATCACAATGAAAAAAATGGCAAGCTCTGGGATCAGTGAGAAACTCTGGCTCAAGTGAGACTGGGTAGAGCAGGACATCTGAGGTTCCACTCTGACCACTTGCAGGCAGGCAAGAGCTTAAGACACTGCATGGTCAAATACATGTACATAATCACCTCCACCCCTAAGCAAAATAAATAAATAAATAAATAAATAAATAAATAAATAAATAAATAAATAAATATCAAAAAGCCAGATGTGGGCTATAATCTCAGTGCTGGGGAGGTGGAGGAGGATTCCTGAAGCTTGCTGTCCAGCCAGTCTAGGCTGATTCATGAGCTCCAGGCCAAAAATGATATGTCTCCTCAGAATGACATTAAGGTAGTCCCCTGGGCTCCACCCACATACCAAAACCAAGGTACACGAAAACCAAGGACAATAGAAAAAGTATAGAAACCAGCATTTCTGGCTCTACTAACAATTTGATAGTAATTGTCTATGTGCTTGTGCACAGAATATGAGTGCATGGAATAGCAGGACAACTTGAAGTGTTAGTTTGATTTTCGCCTTCTTGTTTGAGGGAAGATCTCTAGTTCACTGCCATATGTCAGGCTGGCTGACCCACAAACTTCGAGGAGATTCTCCTGTCTCCACCTCCATTTTTACTGTAGGTGTGCTGGTATTACAGATGCCTATACCATAGCGTCTGGCTTTATATGGTTTCTGGGGATCTGGACTCAGGTCCTCACCTGTGAATGGCAAATACCTTATCCACTGAGCCATCTCCCTAGCCCCTAAAGACTTATTTAAGTTTTACTTTCATATTTATTTTTATGGGGTTTTTGAGGGGAGGGAAGATAGGGTATCACTATCCAGGTAGGCATGGAACTTACTCTGTAGCCCAGGTTGTCTTGGAAGTTGCGACAATCCTCCTGCATCAGTCTCCAAAGTGCTGAGGTTAAAAATGTGAACCATGTCACCCAGCCTAAGGTTTTTAGATATTCATGGTCTTTGGCTACTAGTAATGATTACATAGGGTTATACTTACAAAGATATTTACTGTGACATTATTTATATCAAAAACTTGAAAATTGCTGGGTGTGGTGGTGCACACCTTTAATCCCAGCACTTGGGAGGCAGAGATAGGAGGATTGCCGAAAGTTCGAGGCCACCGTGAGACTACATAGTGAATTCCAGGTCAGCCTGGGCTAGAGTGAGACCCTACTTTGAAAAACTCGAGAAACTAAAAAAACTAAAAAAAAAAAAAAAATCCAAACAAACAAAAACTTGAAAATCAGTAACACTTTAAAGAATAGGGTAGTAATAAATTAGTACATATACAAGACGGAATGCTATAGAGCCACTGGGACAAAAGCTTTGAAACATTTATGGAAAAGTTTTTACTATGTGTCAGTAAAAGTATATACAGAGAAGCAGATAATAAAGCAGTGTGCACCTCAATAATTTATAAACAAAACCCAGCATGTAGGTATGGAGGACTGGAGGAATCAGCACCTGTGGGTGTTTTATATTTCACAACACTTACCATATATTTAAGGATAGACATGTCCTATTGTCTTACCTATAGTCTTCCATCCCCAATTAATGTTACTTGGTTTAAAGACAATATAAAGTGATTGTGTGCAAGCACAGACTGTGCTCACATTCAGAGACCAGAGGAAAATGTTGGGTGTTCTTTTTACTCATCTGCTTGTTTTCTTTGAGAATAGCCTTTTTTTTTTGGGGGGGGGGTCAGACTGGCTAACCAGCAATCCCCAGCAATTCTCTGGTCTCTGCTCCCCATGGGACTGGGGTTATAAGCATGAGTGGTCACACCCAGCTGTTATGTGGTGCTGGGGAATTGAACTCCTCAGGGAAAATCAGGCCCTCTCAGGCCCTCATGCTTGCGTGGCAAGTGCTCTTACCTACTGAGCCATCTCCCTAGCCCTAGAAAGCACTTTAAAAGGAATGGAAAGGCCGGGCATGGTGGTGCACGCCTTTAATCCCAGCACTTGGGAGGCAGAGGTAGGAGGATCGCCGAGAGTTCGAGGCCACCCTGAGACTACATAGTTAATTCCAGGTCAGCCTGGATCACAGTGAGACCCTACCTTGAAACTCCCCCCACCCCAAAAAAAAGGAATGAAAAGTAGACTTCTTTTAAAGCTGCAAACGCTCATCATGTCTGGTGTAAACTTTAAGGCTTACCATGGCTACTGGGTTTTTCTGAGCTTCCCGACTCCATAGTGAAAGGCAGCACTCCTAAACTCCGACTGTGAGGCCTACTCTTCGACTCCACAGCTTTCTTGACAGAATTCAGGATTGCAATAGTACTCAGAGACATGGGCCTGTGGGGACAAGATGACAGTGACTTTCTTGGTGCAGACCACTGTGGGCCAGATACCCCTACTCACTTTCTGATGCATCATCTAACCTCTTGTCTCTCAGGGAGCCATGTGTGTGAGGTGTCAGCACAGACACCTCTGATGAATACCACAGAGGTTTAGCTTGCTATTGCCTCAGGGGATTTCCTACCTGGCATTTGGCATTAACATCTTCAGAGGCCCAGTTTCTGGTGTAAGAGGCAACACCGGTGTGTAGCCAGTGCTGGATCTGGGTGCTGAAGGCTGGCTCACTGCTGGAGAGACAGTGGCATTTTCTTGGCCAGCAGAAGTTGGCATTACTTCTAAGCCTGGAACAACCTATTACAGAGGTCAAAAGAATTATATGTGCTCTGAATAAGTCCATAAATAATCTGTTTTAAAACATACCAGCCTTGGACCAGGAAATGTTCTTCAAAACTATCAGCAAACAACTACACACAGATATGGCAAATCTGTCCGTATCACGGTTTTTTTTTTTTTTTTTTTTTGCTTTTCCCGAGGTAGGGTCTCACTCTAGCTCAGGCTGACCTGGAATTCATGGTGTAGTCTCAGGGTGGCCTCGAACTCTCAGTAATCCTCCTACCTCTGCCTCCCGAGTGCTGGGATTAAAGGCATGCGCCACCACGCCCGGCTGTCTGTATCACTTTTTAATGTAACAGACCTGTTTGGATTCTTCAGGTAGAAGAATGTGAGCAATGGCCATAGCCAGAAATGCCCAAGACATTATGATCTAAAAGGGGCAGCTGAAAGGCAGACACAAACACACCAGGAGATGTAAGAGTAGGTTGCTATTGCTATCAATAAGTTCAGGTTCCCCAGGCAGTGGTCCTACTGGCTCACACACTGTTCCCAATTACTACTACAACTTTCCAGGCAAAGTTCTATGGCACCGCCTGGGGAAAGGAAGACCTGTGTGTCTATCACAAGTAACAAGGGAACACAATACTGGCCAGCAAGGGACAAGCTAGAGGTTCCACCTTTAGCAACCTCAAACTGCATGTAGATTTTGAAGACAGATGGCTGCAGACTGGATACCTGGTCAGTCTAAAGTGAGCCTTTTCCTACCTGCATGGCTTGTGCCCTGTCAGCTTCTCTGTTCCCACTTCCATGTTTTTCCAGCTCTTGCTCCTGGGCCAGCTGTTCGTTGTATTTCTTCATGTCATATTCAAGTTCAGATGCAAGTTGTTTGTCAACGGCAAAGAAATCCTTGATTTCATCTCGGTAATCCTGCATTACCTCCTAAAATAGACCCAGAGGCACCCTTTAGTGCTTGCTGAATAAAACAATAAGGTCTTCCTGTGTCTGGTGGTGTACATCCATAATCCCACCACTAAGGAGGCTGAGGCTGGAGGATCTTGACTTCTAGGCCAGCCTGGGGTACATAGCAAGACCTTATTTTAAATACCAAATCATCCAGAAATAAACTCAGCAATATCAATTCTATTACATCAACAGTTTATCATTAATGGCATTTTCTGAATAAACATCAATCATATCATATTGACTAAATAAGCAGGTGACTGTATCAGATATTAGCTAATAATTCTGATACCTGAAGAGGCTTCCTATCAGTGTCCTGATGGGAAAAAAATATGGTCATGGCTCAGACCTCTAACTAGGCTCAGATACAGGTGGAGTAGTCTGGACACTGCTAATCTATCTACATCAATTTTCCCCACAATGTCCAAGGAATTACATCTAAGTTTTAATTTCATTTCTGATTTCTGTTGCTTATACAGAAAGTCCTTTATCAAATCCAGGTAAGAACATTCTCAGGTCTTAAAGAGGGCTGATAAGAACAAGGCCTCTTGGTTACTAAAAAGAAACTTTCACCCAGCAGTATTACAGGAAGAAAAGGACGCACAGTAGCTCCAACTAAGAGGGAAGTCTCAACGAAAGAAGGAAACCCATCATCTGTAGCTGCCACTAAGTGGGATTTTCACAGGGCAGAGAGTCACTGCTGCTGCTGGGGATGCAATCTTGTGGGAGCCTCTGGGTCCAGCATCAGAAACAAGAGAAACACTTGTTTTTAAGTGCTTAAGTATCTTAGAATCTAAGTTCTTTTGTTTTCCCCTTTCTCTGAGATTTGAAACAGGACAATAAAAATTTGAGAATAATGGTGAATTCTCACTTGTTCCCATAAAGTGGGTTTATCTTTTTCACTTGATCTTTGATAAAGTTATGTGGAAAATTATATGTACTGTAATTCTGTTGTAGCCTTTTTAGGGGAATTCTTTAAAGATTATTTATTTGAGAAAAAGAGCAGGAAAGAGGTAGAGAAAAAGAGAGAATGGGTACACCAGGGCTTCCGGCTACTACAAACTCCAGATGCATGCATCACCTTGTGTATCTGCCTTACGTGGGTACTGGGGAATTGAACCTGGGTCCTTAAAGTTTCACAGGCAAACACCTTAACCGCTAAGCCATTGCTGCAGCACAGGAAAAATTTTTTTTTAACGAAGTAAAATATATAATGTAAACAGAAATAGTTGCCAAATGATTTTCGTCACAGGTCTGAGGCCTCACTGCAAATAAGCACATTCCAGTCTTGGTTGCCTACTTCACAGACAACCTCAGGATGGTAGCTGCCTCGGGATAACCTCCACCCTTCACACACCTCCCCGCCCCTGAGCCAGCATGCTGCCATAGCCCAGTTGACCTTCTGCCCACATCCAGGAAAAGCGCAAACACTCTGAAATTAAACATGATGACCACCTTCCACTTATCTCTTATCAGGATGAACTAATTACTTTGTCCTCAACTCCAGTATGGAAAATCTCTGAAATGGAATCTAATCCCAAACATATATGTATATATATATGCTCAGAGTCCTCAACAATTATTGGTATATTTGGAGCACATTGAGTTCCTATCACTCACTGTCAGTGGGGATAGGGAAGACAACCCCAAAGAGCAAACTCCTTATTTACCCTGAGATAGTTCATGAGTTCCCGCAAAGCAGGGATCTTATTTTTCTCCAGCACAGTCTTCAGGGAGATGATGATTGGAATAATATTTTCTATAAAATTCTTCTTCTGAACCTGTAGTAACACATGCAAAAGCATACTTTAGATTAATAAACTTTAGAAAAATAACAGGTTTTCTTTCTTTCTTTCTTTCTTTCTTTCTTTCTTTCTTTCTTTCTTTCTTTCTTTCTTTTTTTTTTTTTTTTTTTTTTTGAGGTAGGATTTCACTCTAGTCCAGGCTGACCTAGAACTCATGTAGTCTCAGGGTGGCCTTGATCTCACAGCGATCCTCCTACCTCTTGCTCCCGAGTGCTGGGATTAAAGGCGTGCACCACCACGCCCAGCTCCAGGTTTTCTTTTTTAAAAAATATTTAATTATTTATTTATTAGAGAGAGAATAAGCATGCCAGGGCCTCTAACCACTGCAAACTAACCGTGTCACCTTGTACAACTGACTTATGTGGGTACTGGAGAATTGAACCTGGGTCCTTAGGCTTCACAGGCAAGTGCCTTAATCGCTAAGCCATTTCTCCAACCCCCAGGTTTTCTTTTTTTGAAAAAATATTTTATTTGCAAGCAGAAAGAGACAGAGGGGAAATATGGACATACAGAATGTGCATGCCCGGGCCTCTAGCTGCTGCAACTGAACTCCAGATGTCTGGCTTTACATGGGTACTGAGGAATTGAACCCACGTCATTAGGCTTTGGAAGCAAGTGCCTTAACTGCTGAGCCATTTCCCCAGGCCCTAAAACATTTTCTTAGGTTCAGTACAGCAAATCCAGCATCCTCTAGACTATTTATCATGATACTAGGAATGGAGAGGACCAACAGCATTTCTTTTTTTTTTTTTTCCGAGGTAGGGTCTCACTCTAGCTCAGGCTGACCTAGAATTCTCAGGGTGGCCTCGAACTCAGTGATCCTCCTTCCTCTGCCTCCCTAGTGCTGGGATTAAAGGTGTGTGCCACCACGCCCGGCAACAGCATTTCTTCTAAAGACTTTGAACGAACTGTCACAGCACTCTCAGGTGTGTAAAGTAGGGTGAAAATAAACACTCCTCACATGTTCTAAAGAGAAACAGGAGTAAGATGTATTGAAGAACTTCACAAATGCTCTGAATGTCCACACAACTCTTTATGAACCCTTGGCTCTGCAGTTCTTCCATGCAACATACTTCTGTTTTGGAATACAAATCTACTCACTTTGGCTACCCATGTGACATTTTATAATCTGTGGATGAAATGGCAATGGTTGGCTAAAACATGGAGATGGCCAGCTTTATCTTTTTGCATGTGTGTAGGAGGTGTGGTGTGATGTGAGGGGTATGTGTAGTGTATACATGTATATGCATACACATGCCCTGTGAGTGTGCATAAAAAGTCCAGAGGAAGAACCATGGTGTCCTCTATTGATCACATGTTTCCTTGAGATAAATCTTTCCATAAACCTAGAGCTGTCATTTTTTTTTCAGCCACACTGGTTGATCAGCAAGCCCCAGTGATTCTCCAGTCTCTGCTTCCAACAGAACTGGGGATACAAGAATGCATGGCCATGCCCAGCTATTTATGTGAGCGCTACAGAATAAAACTTAGGGAAAATCAGGCACTCTCAGATCCTCATCCTCACTTGAATGGCAAGTGCTCTAACTTGCTGAACCATCTCTCTAGCCCCTTGCATATGTGTCTTTTCATACATACATAAAATTGCATACAATTTGAAAAATGCAATGAGCTGGGTAGGCTAGCATGGGCCTATAATCTCAGTACTCAGGGGGCTGAGGCAGGAAGATGAAGAGTTTGAGCCACACATGGTGGCACATGCCTTTAATCCCAGCACTCAGGTGGCAGAGGTAGGTGGATTGCCATGAATTTCAGGCCACCCTGAGACTGCATAATGAGTTTCAGGTCAGCCAGGGGTAGAGTGAGACCCTACCTCTAAAAACCAAACAAACAAAAAAATAAAAATAAAGAATTTGAGGCCAACTTGAGCTATGTCTCAAACACAAACAAAAAAGTGCTATATATTTATATACTATTTGGCTTAAATGATCAGTAATACAGATATTTTTGTATTCAATCCAATTTAAAGTTATTCATGTTACAGTATCCCACATATGTCAGATTTGTTTATCTTTCTGAACCTGAAATGTACTTTCTTCTTTTTCAAAACTAATAGTGTTTCTTGCTAAAAGGTCTTGTTAGAATCTCCAAAACAGAACAACAGGCATAAAACTACACAACGTAGGGCTGGAGAGATGGCTCAGCAGTTAAGGTGCTGGATTGCAATGCTTAATGACCTAGGTTTGATCCCCCAGTACTCACATAAAGCCAGAGGCACAAGGTGGCACATGTATCTGGAGTTCATTTGCAGGATTGGAGGCCCTGATGTCCCCATTCTCTCCCACCCTCTCTATGTTTGCAAATAAAGAATACAAGTATTTGAAACACTACACAATTTAATAAACATGTATCTAGGCATATGGAAAATCAAGAATCATTTTAGTAAGTGGCCTAAATGCAGTCGATAAGTATTAATAAGCACCTTCTCTATCCATACATAATAACCTCTATAAATACAGAAATAAAATCACGCACTCGTCTTCAAATTACTTCTAGATCAGTGTGAGCTGTGACAAATGACATGAGGTGATGGAGTTAGGGAAGGATGGAGATAAAGAGAAAGGTCTGTTAGAGGCTTCTCTGAGATATGATGTGTGAAATGTGTGGAGATTAGAAGGAATGAGATGCCTGGGGTCACTGAGACAGAGGAACCAATGCCAATGGTGTGGAGTGGGAGAATGCTTTGAATGTGAGGAGGGGAGGAAAGAAGTGGGGTGGAGACAAGCACAAAGCTTTCTATGTTTTAGAGGAGAATCAAGATTTTATTCAGAAGTTGGCAGGAGCTACCAACAGTTTTAAAGATAACACATGACATACCTTACAAAGATTCTCATAAACTTTGACAAAGGCATATACTATGTGACCAACTTCATAGTACTGAGTAGCCAATGTCACAATACTGACCCACACCACATGACTGGGAAACCAACACCTCAGTACTGAGTGACCACAGATTACCCACACACTATCATCCCAAAAGATCCCCTGCCATTCTCAGCATCACTCTGCCTTTAGTGTGTTTTACAGAGAACAAATTATCATTTATTCTTAAGAAAGATTGTTCTGGTAGCAGAATGGTGCATGGTCTATAAGAGTAAGCAACTAAAGGTAAAGGGGGGGCTTAATGGAAATGACAGTCTTAACAAAAGTTAGAACCAATGGTAAGGCTGATAAAATAGACATGATCCTAGCAATCTGGATGTTATCTAAATCTATTTCTTTGGGATTAAAAGCCTATAGGAAGCCGGGCGCCTTTAATCCCAGTACTGGGGAGGCAGAGGTAGGAGGATTGCCATGAGTTCAAGGTCATTCTGAGACTACATAGTGAATTCCAGGTCAGCCTGAGCTAGAGTGAAACCCTACCTTGAAAAACCAAAAAAAATAAATAAATAAAATAAATAAATAAATAAAAATAAAAAAAATAAAAGAATAATTTTTTTAAAAGCCTACAGGGATCGGGTGGAAATACAAATCAGTCATCTAACCAAGGCATAAGAACATCAGGTCTAGTGAGGACAATGGCAATAAGGCTTTCTTTCTTAGATACTATATTTCAAATTTGACACCTCTGGCCAAACCAAGTATGTGCCTAATATGCCATGTTCTGTGCTCTTCTGTAGCATAAATTATCTAAAAACCTTTGGGTACATACACCATTGTTATAAAATGGTTCCCTTCTTCACAACATATTGTGAGAAGGAAGAGACCAAGGGCAGAAATTATTAATTCAGTTCTGATAAAGTTTGGGACACTAACAGAACCCAGGCAGGCAGAAGTGCATTCAGATTCACAGGAGAAACTATAGCTAAAGGCAGAGACCTGAGAATCATCATCACCTGGGCAAGAGTTAAAGCCACTGAATGAGTGGTTCCAGGACCCAGGTATAAAACCTATACTTCAGAGAAGCACAGTGTGTGTACACACCTGTGAGATGAGCTTTATCTGAGCTTCCTGAATGACGACGTTTGCTAGGGCCACATCATCTTCTTCCATGAGGAGGTCCTTGTATGGTTTAGCTCTCATTGCCAAAAGCTTGATCTCTTTCGAGCTGAGTACGTCAAAGGTATCTGAGAGTAACTCATTGGCTTCCATGTCCAAGGGCAGGATGCCATCGGTGAAGCATGCTGAGAGAGAGCACAGGAGACCAGCTTCTGAGAAACACCTTAACCCAGAGGGAAGGGGAATTCACAGGACTGGGGCCTACAAAGGGAATAGAAATGGGGTACACATAGTGGCAAGAAGACAGAAAGACTGGTCTTCTTAGAGTACAAGGTCCTAACTGCTGGGCCACTATCAACATAGCATTTCAGTTTGAAACAAATATGTAGCATGAATACAACAAGCATACCCAAAATATTAAGGCAGACTTTAGAAGTGACATTGAATCGCTGCTCATCTGTGAAGTGCTCAAGAAGAAACTTGTAGATTCTCATCCGCTTCTCCTTGTTTGTCTTTCCCTTCAGTGAAAACAGCTGCTTCTCCCTGGCAGAACAGGACACTTATTGTACCATGTGGGACGGGTAACAAAGATTACATCATTCACCAGTGACATTCTAATGTCACCACAGGCCTCACCCTTAGGACTCTATTATCACAACTGAATTTTCTCATGTCATTTTGCCAGGTAAACAAATGACCACCACAATACCCAGGTCAGAGGTGGTATCCAACCTCTGCATTTGACGGCCAGCATCTCCCAATCTTCACTCTGGCTCTTACTGTGAGACAAGGAAACCACTCTAGCTGCTTCACTGACCTCTCTGATTGGAGGAATTTGTTATATTTCTCATGCTTCTCATAGTTGTTGAAGTGGAATATACATTCAATAAAATGCTGGAAGAACATGGTAGGATTCCTCTTCAGTAACAAGTGAGCCAGGCAAAACTCCCCGAGACTGCAAAGAAGGGAGAATCAAAGGAGACTATTTGCTATTCACAGACAGCCTAACAAACATACCAAAAACTCTGCAAAGCAGAGAAGCACAGTACTCGAAATCTGTCCCAATGAACAGCTTCATCAGATCAAAATCAAGGTACGAATTCTACTTCTGCTTGTTCTTACTCAATGGTTCCTTTTATGAGACTGATGTGCTACCTACTGTATTAACAAGGCTTCAGTGCTTCCTTTTAAATCCAAGGACAGTATAGATGCTTTCTTTACCAGGTTTCCTTTCAAAATGCCAGTAAGGTTTTTCCTCCAGCAATAAATACTTTCAGTGGAGAAACCAGCCAACTTTCCCAAAATTGTTTCAAGCAGAGACTAGTGGTCCTTAAAGACCTATATAAAACAACAGTCACCTCAAAATGAACAAACGGGCTTCAAGCCCCAATTTCAAGTTGTTGCCCACAGTAGTATATTACACAAAATACAATTTTAGTAAACTAAAACCATCCTTAAGAATAGAGCTAAGGGATGGAGATATGTATGGCTTAGTGGTTAAGGGATTTGCCTGTGAAGCCTAAGGACCCAGGTTCAATTCCCCAGTACCCATGTAAGCCAGATGCACAAGGTGGCACATACATTTGGAGTTTGCAGTGGCTGGAGGCCCTGGTGTGCCCACTCTCTCTCTTTCAAATAAATAAGAATAGAGCTAAGGGCTGGAGATATGTATGGCTCAGTGGCTAGAGGCCCTATTGCACCCATTCTCTCTACCTGCCTCTCTCTCAAAAATAAATAAAATACAAAGTATAAAAAAAAAGAGCTAAATATAAAAAGCTTCATGGATTGGGCCAGTAAGGCAAGTACTCTCCAGAGAATGACTGACTTTTCACTGAGCTTTGGAATTACCAACAAGTCTCAAGAGCTTTCCTTAAACCTATAGCTCCACACCTAGAAGACTGTCAACACAGCTGTACAATGCCACATGTTGAATATGCCACTGAGACTATACCAAAATGAAAGACAATATTATCATGATTTCTGATAGGTTCCAACGCCAAGTGTTCCCCTGTCAGCTTCCTGTTTCTGTGCTGCCTTAATAGAAGGAGAGAGAACTCTGAGTCACTGGTTTGCCAAAGGTCTAAGCTAAAGTGGTGCAGGGCTGGCTGTGACTTGCTCACTTTCAAGAATAGTTTAGTTTCACTTCATAGCTTAGATGTACCTGTAACCTGTTCAATGGAGAACAGTGACAAGACAGTCCACAGAGCTTCTACTGGCTTTGGAAGGGGGCATTTTGCTGGAAGCTGCCTTCTGTGTTCCTTAGGCCAAGAGTCAAGCCAGTTTCTAGCATACACATCAATTAACAGTAAGAAGAAGTTCAGAAACCTTGATTTAAAAAAGCCTAGTTAAAGGTCAGCCTTGAACTTGATACATGCTGAGAATGACCTTGAGCTCTGATCCTTCCGTTTCTATATTCTGGGTTCTAAACCACCACACCTAGCTCAGTATTACTTTTAAAAATTGTTTTGCTTAGAAAACTTAGTTTGAAAGGCCAAAAAACATCTGAATAAGGGTTACTTTCGCAAACCATCTGTGACCACAATGGGGACATTAAAAAATCAACCTTAAACAATCACCAAATGCCCCTAGGAAGTGAAGAATCAGAATTTATCTTCTATGGTTGTTTATATGGTTAATCTACTATGTCACAGGGTTTATACATCTATCTCAATCAACTTGCTCCTCAGACTTGAATTTAAAAACAGATTTCATTAAATCTTCAAGAAGAAAGGCTGCTATTATCTTTGACTTCAGGTCAAATGCTAATAGACTCAGAATTTAGGTAAAAAAACCCAGACCAGTATAGGTAAGACACTGTAGAGTCTGCACCCTGGTGGAAACTGTACAAATAAGTTCAACAGTAACATAAGCTATCCAACATTAGTATCGGGGGCAAAAGCTGAGTCACAGAAATCAGTCAGTGCCTAATATCTAACCTTGCTGCTCTATTTATTGGGATTCTACTAAATGGAAAGTTCAGTTTTCATTAGAAAGAATCCTATGAGTTTAATAAAAGAGAAAAGGGGCTATTTTGTTTGTTGCTGAAGTTAAGAGAAATTTAAATGTGGGGGAGGTGGCGACAAGGGAAGGGAGGACTCACTACTGGTTACAACAAATGGACCTGTGGCTGGTTCAGTGGGCTCTCATTTCTGCTATCTGCCTACTACTCTGCTTTCTGCTACTTGGCATTTGGATTCCTCTCCATACCAAATCAGCTAACATGACATGTGTTCAATACCCGTACACAGAACTCTATTGCCATCATAGGCTGCCATTTTCCAGACTTGATTGCCTCCAGAAACCCATTTATATTCCATGTCATCAGTAGACTTTGTCATTGCATTACACCATAAAGCTTACTTTCTCAACATCCTGCTTATCCTAACACCAGATGCCCCAGCATCCCCATCCCCTCCTCTTTGCTTAGAACTTCACTAAGATCTCTGTATAGCCAAGTACTTTCCTTTTTCTCCCAATCAAGCCACCGTGTCTATTGCTCTTTTTCTTTCTCAGAGGTACTTTGTATCAGTCACTTTTTTCTCTTTTGCCTTGGACCCATACCTTCTTGCACTTCCACGGTAATTGATTAAATAGTGTTTTTTTACTTGACTTATCCTATGATTGCTGAACCACAAGGCCATCTGGACAGAGAAAATACATCATACAATCTTGTAACCCCATTTTTTTTTTTGAGGTAGGGTCTCACTGTATCCCAGGCTGACCTGGAATTCACTCTGGATTCTCAGGGTGGTCTTGAACTCATAGCAATCCTCCTGCCTCTGCCTCCCGAATGCTGGGATTAAAGACATGCACTACTACAACCTGGCTGTAACCCCAAATTTTGACTTTATATGACCAATTAAAACTGTCACACATGCAGGTAAAATGGTTGCATAGGAGTCACACAAATCCAGCCTAGAGAGGAATTTGAGCAAAACCACCACAAAATACACTCTTTGTCTGAAAAGTGAAGGTGTATAGGTTCTTTTTTCCACCATAGCGGAGATGCAGGAGAGACTAAGATCTATCAAAAAGAAAGAAATTGGCCAGAATCCCACCAAGGAGCTTGAGGACCAGAGCCACGGGACCTGAGCGGATTCGCGTCCCCACTCGGCTGCAGGAGCAGAGACCAAACAAGGGGATTTTCCAACCTCATCAGCCTCCTTGCAAAGTCAAGAAATCTCAAGTGGAGACAGCTGGACACATGGCAGGATGACGAGCTGAGCATTCCAGTACAACTCCAGGCTTCGCAGTCTCCCATCCCCCAACCCTGGCAGCAGGGTATCCAGCACAGCTGAATAGAGTACCAGATTCACAGCACAACACAGAGGGAGGGATCGAGGTGGGCACTCAGCACTGGTGAGATTTGAAGCCACCCCAAAAGGTAACGATGCTGACTGACAAAAAGCCGGTACATCAGCCTGCACCGGAAGTGCTAATATCTCTTTCTATGTCAGGGCAGGTTGTGGGATAAATATTCTGGGTTGGATTTACCATTCTCAATTAAGCTGTATTTGGAGTTGACTACTGTCGCCTTAAATGCTTTCAGACTCTTAGGGTCTTTGTCTTTTGCTTCTGCATTATTGGGGGCAGGGTCTGATTCAGACCCAGCTGACCTGGAACTCATTTCAGAACAGAAATCTTAACCTCCCAGCCGACATGATTAAGTTATAGAGCAACACACACCCTTAGGATTTGTGGCTTTATGAGGTTATCTGTTTGACCTAGCCCACTAGGATACTTGAATAGCAGGCAAACTCAACACCAAGGATTACTTCTGTGGCTGGATTGGAGTACAAAAGCTACACTTGGCACCTCAAACTCCTACTCTGAAGGTACATAAAGTTGGACTTTCAAATCTAAAATCACCGCAGATTATTAAAAAACCCAAGCATCAAATTAACTCAGGATGCAAAAATCGCAACATTATACTATAAGAAACACAAAGAATCAAGATAATACAATCCCACCAAAAATTATAAATCCATCAGAAATGTCCCCCAATGAGTCTGTTTTAGATGAAATGGCTGACAAAGATTTTAAAAAAATGATTTAATCTATGCTCAAAGAACTCAAAGGAATCAAAGAAGAAAACAAAGGAATTAAAGAAGAAAACAAACTACTGAAGGAATTCAAAGGGACACAGGAAACCAGTTTAATGAAATAAGGAAGTCATTACAAGACATGAGTATGGAAATATAAATACTGAAGAAAAACCAGGCAAAAATTCTAGCTCTGCAAAGCACAGTGAGTCAAATAAAAAACTCTGTGGAAAGTCTTGTCAAAAGAGTGGATGAAGGACAGAACACAATATCTAAACTAGAAAAGCAGGTGGCAGACCTAATACAGTCCAACAAAGAGAAAGACAAGCTAATAGAAGGTATGAATGGGAATTTCAAGAACACTATGAAAAGATCAAACATAAGAATTCAGAGTATAGTAAAAGGAGAAGAATTTCAATCCAGAGGCTTAGTAGGTGTTTTCAACAAAATCACAGAAGAAAAATTTCCCCAAATTGGGAAAGAGATGCCAAACAAAACACCAAGCGACAAAACCTAGAAAGAACCTCTCCTTGCCATGTTATAATTAAACTACAAACACGCAAACCAAAGAAAACATCTAGTGAAAGCAGTTAGAAAAAGCAAGTCACCTACAAAGGCAAGCCCATCAGAATAAGAGCAGATTACTCAACACAAACTTGAAAAGCCAGAAGGGCTTGAAAGGATGTATTCCAAGTTCTGAAAGATAACAACTGTCAACCAAGGTTATTTTATCCTGCAAAGCTTTCTATCCAAACTGATGGAAAAATAAGGACATTCCACAACAAAAACAGGCTAAAGGAATTTATGACAACTAAGCCAGCTCTACAGAAAATACTTGAAGGAATCCTTCACACTGAAGAGAAAGAAAAACACACACAAGGAAATAGGAAAAAATAAAACATACTCAAATAACAGTTAAAACAAGCAAGTAAAGGGAAAACAGGAAGCACTACAAACCAAGAAGAATGGTGAGAATAAGTACATACCTTTCAATAATAACTCTTAATATCAATGGCCTCAATGCCCCAACCAAAAAACACAAATATAGTCATCAGCTTTTCTAAATGATGAAAATCTTGGCCTACATTTGAACCAAGGTTCAAACAAACCCAGAATACAAAGATCAAATTGGAAGACTTAAGGGTAGGTATTTAAGATGGTGGCTGATACTCTTACTATAGGTACAATATTATCAAACTTAGGGAATTTGTTTTAAACAAATTTCTTTCTGATTGCTGATCTGAGTACTAGCATTCACACCCTCTCAGCATTTTTTTTTAATATACTGGTCAATGTTCTTTTTATATTTTAAAATATTTATTTGAAAGAGAGGGAGAGAGAGAGAGACAGAGAGAGAGAATGGGTGTGCAAGGGCTTTCAGGCAAAGCAAATGAAATGCAGACACATGTGCCACTTTGTGCATCTGCCTTACATGGATACTAGGGAATTGAATGTAGATCCTTAGACTTTACAGGTAAGTCTCCTTAACCACTAAGCCATAATTCCAACTCCCAATACTCTTTTTAATAAATATATTCTTTTGACTTCCGGGTAAGATGGCAGCATAGTAGCCACACCAAAGCAGCCTAGGGAGGGAAATAAGCAAAAACACAGCAAAATACACTCTTCTCCAGAAAAGTGAAGGTGTGTAAGCTATTATTAACCACAATAAAGAAGCAGAAGACATTAAGATTTTCCAGAAAAAAGGAAACTGGCAAGAATCTCACTGAGGCAGCAGCAGCCCCAGTCCGATTGCCCATGCACCTGCCTGCCTTGCAGGCCAGCACGGAACTGCAGGAGCAAACAAGGTGAAGGGATTTTCCATTCATCAGCCTCCTTGCAAAATTAAGAAACCTGAAGCAGAAGACAGCAGGGACCTGCTGAACAGGCGCTGAAGGAGGATGCAAATGGGACCAGCTGAGCAGCCCCAGTATAACTCCAGTCACCTGTACAGCCTCCCATCCTCAAACCATTAGTGTCATGAACCTAATAAGAAGTCATTCACCCCCTGGCCACAGAGCATCCAGCACAGCTAATCGATCAGAACACTAGATCACAATGATACAGAGAGGGATCAAGGTCGGCACTTAGCATTGGTGAGATTGGAAACCAACCCAAAAGGTAATAGGGCCTACTTATACAAAGCCAGAAGGCAGGCCTGCAATGGAAGTGTAATCTCTCTGTCCATATCAAGAAAGGTTATGTATTACATTTGAATGATATATTCACGGTTGTCTTTGTCACTCTCAAATAAGCCATATTTAGGTGTTGACTATTGTTGCCTTTGATGTTTGCTGATGTTTAGGGCCTTAATCTTTTCTTCTATCATTATTGGGGGCAGGGTCTGACTCGGGCCAAGGCTGACATGGACACCATTTCAGACCAGAAATCTCAACCTCCTAGAGGATTAAGGGTGTGAGGCAACACATATTAGGGTCTTTGGCTTTACTAGATTATCTGTTTGTTTTAATCTTCATGCTTATATAAATGATCTGTGCTGGTTTTGACTGAAAGTCTATATTGCTCAGTTGAGCAATTTTGGAATTTGCTAATTTGCTCCACCCAGGATACTAGAATACTTGAATAGCAGGCAAACTCAACACCTAGGGTCACTTTTTCTGTTTCCCTTAGAGCTATACCTGGCACTTTAAACTCCTAAACTGAAGATATATGAAGTCGTATTGACAAGGCTAAATATACTAATTAGAAAACCCAAGCATCAAATTAACTCAAGATGCAAAAATCTCTATATTATAATACAAGAAACACAAAAAATCAAGAAAATACAATCCTACCAAAAATTATAAATCCATCAGAAATGACATCCAGTGAGACTGCTTTAGATGAAATGCTTGACAAAGATTCCAAAAAGAATGATTATATCTATGTTCAAAGAAATCAAAGGAATCAAATAAGAAAATGAACTCCTGAAGGAAAACACAGAAAAAAAATAATTTAATGAAAAACAGAGGTCATTACAAGACATGAGTAAGAAAACCAAAATAATGAAAAAATACCAATCAGAAATACTAGACATGAAAAACAGAGTAAGTAAAATATAAAACTATGTAGAAACTCACTAGTAGAATGGATCAAGGAGAGGACAGAATATCTAAACTAGAAGACTAAGTGGCAGATCTACTAGAGTCCAACAAAGAGGAAGAAAAACTAATAAGAAGTCATGAATGGGAATTTCAAGACATTTGGAACACTATGAAGAGATCAAACATAAGAATTTAGGGCAGAATAGAAGAAGAAGAATTTAACTCCAAAGGCATAACAGGTATTTTCAACAAAATCATAGCATAAAACTCCCCCAAGTAGGGAAGGGGATGCCAATACAGACACAGGAAGTCTATAAAATGCCAAACACACAAAATTAGGGAAGATCCTCTCACTGTCATATTATAATTAAGCTACAAAACACACAAACCAAAGAAAATATATTGAAAACAGTTAAACAAGTCAAGTCACATATAAAGGAAAGCCCATTAAGGATAGAAGCAGATTACTCAACCCAATCTTTAAAAGAAGGGCTTGGAATGATGTATTATAAGTTCTGACAATTGTCAACCAAAGTTACTTTATCCTGCAAAGCTATCCATCCAAATAGATGGAGAAGTAAGTCAATTGCACAACAAAAACAGTCTAAAGGAATATATAAACACTAAACCAGCTCCACAGAAAATACTTGAAAGGATTTTCCAAGTGGAAGAGAAAAAAAAGCACACACATAAGGAACCAGGAAAAGAAATAAACAATCCTCAAATACTAGTCAATACAAGAGAGTAAAGGAGCCGGGCGTAGTGGCGCATGCCTTTAATCCCAGCACTCCGGAGGCAGAGGTAGGAGGATCACCATGAGTTCAAGGCCACCCTGAGACTACATAGTGAATTCCAGGTCAGCCTGGGCCAGAGTGAGACCCTACCTCGAAAAAAAAAAAAAAAAAAAAAAAAAAAAGAGTAAAGGAAAAACTACAAAATAAGAAGACTGGCAAGAATAAATACCTTTCAATAATAACTCTTACTACCAACAGCCTCAATAACCAATCCAAAGGCACAGGTTTAAAAGCAGGACCCTTCTATTTGTTGGCTCCAAGAAACTCACCTTTCCACAAAAGATGGACACTATCCTACGGTTCGAAATCAGTGTTTTAAGTAAATGGGCCTAGAAAACAAGCAGGTGTCATTATCCTAATATCTGATGGGGTAGACTTCAAACCAACATTAGTTAGGAAAGAAAAAGGTCATTTTATACTGATTAAAGAAAATACTCCAACAGGAGGACATTATAATTCTAAACATATATGCACCTAACATGGGGGCTCCCAATTTCATCAAACAAATGCTATTAGAATTAAGGTCACAGATAACACCAAACACAGTTGTAGTGGGTGACTTCAATACCCCACTCTCATCTACTCACAGGTCATCCTGGCAAAAAATGAACAGAGATGCATCTGGATTAAATGAGGTCATAGAACAAATGGATCTAACAGATATCTACAGGACATTTCATCCAACTGCTGAAGAATCCACATTCTGAAAGGAACATTCTCTAAAACAGAACATATTTTAGGACACAAAGCAAATCTTAACAAATACAGAAAAACTGAAATAATTCCTTGCACTCTATCTGATCACAATGGGATTAAACTACAAATTAATACCAAGACAAGCTGTAGAACATACACAAAAACCTGGAAACTAAACAATACACTACTAAACGATGAATGGATCAATGAAGAAATCAACAAGGACATCAAAAAATTCATAGCATCAAATGATAATGACAACACAACATACCCAAACCATTGTGAGACAATGAAGGCAGTCCTAAGCTTTAAGGGACCATTGCGGAAGAGGGGGCGGATAGAATGGAAGAGCCAAAGGAAGGGTATGACTTCTCACAATGCAACTGCCCAGACAGAAATTGGCCCCGATATCCGTGACCTTGAAGTGCCTAGCAATACCTTCACAAGACCCTCAAAATAGAAGAAAAAGATGATGACATCAAATTAAAAGAGAGACTAATGGAGAGAGAGAGGAGATATGATGGAGAGTGGAGTTCTAAAGTGGAATAGGGGGAGGGGAGGGAAATATCGTGTGTTTTTTGTATGTAAGTATAGAAGTTGTCAATAAAAAATAATTAAAAAAAGAAATTAGAAAGGTTGCAAGTAAACAACATAATGCTTCAACTTAAGGCTTTGGAAAAAGAAGGAAAAGGCAAACCAAAAATCAGTAGATGTGAAGGGATAATTAAGATTAGGGCAAAAATTAATGAAATAGAAACAAAAGAAAAAAATCCAAAGAATCAATGAAAGAAAGAAAAACATGCACAAATTAATAAAATTAGAGATGAAAAAGGCACCGTTACAACAGATACCAGAGCAATTCAGAAAATCATAAGGACATACTTTAAGATTATACATACTTCTAAGTTTGAAAATCTGAAAGAAATGGATGATTTCCTTGATTCATATGACCTACCAAAATTATATCAAGATGAGGTTAATCAGTTAAGTGGTCCTATAACAAGTATGGAGATGCAAGCAGTTATAAAAAGTCTCCCAAGCCGGGTGTGGTGGCACACGCCTGTAATCCCAGCACTTCAGAGGCAAAGGAAGGAGAATCATTGTGAGTTTGAGACTACATAGTGAATTCCAGGTAAGCCTGGGCTAGAGTGAGAACCTAACTCAAAAAACAAAAACAAAAAACAAAAAAAATTCTCCCAACTACAAAAAGTCCAGACCCAAATGGATTCACCAGTAAATTTTACCAGACCGTCATGGAAGAACTAATACCAAAGGTTCTCAAACTTTTACATGAAATAGAAAAAGAAAGATACTACCAAACTCCTTTTGCGAAGCCAACATCACACTGATACCAAAACCAGACAAAGACAGAACAATAAAAGACAATTACAGACCAATCTATCTCATGAATATAGATGTAACAATTCTCAACAAAATACTGGTAAACAGAATACAAGTATATATTAGAAAGATCATTCACTCTGACCAAGTAGGCTTTATCCCAGAAATGCAGGGATGGTTCAACATAAGCAAATTGATAAATGTAGTACACATATGGACTGAGGGACAAAAATCACATGATCATCTCATTAGATGCAGAAAAGGCATTTGACAGATCCAACATCCCTTCATGTAAAAGTCCTACAGAGACTGGGAATAGAATGAACATAACTCAACATAATGAAGGCTATTTATGACAAACCTATAGTCAACATAATACTAAATGGAGAAAAAGTTGAAGCTTTTACACTAAAATCAGTAACAAGATAAGGGTGTCCACTCTCCCCACTTTTATTTAATATAGTACTGGAAGTCTTAGCCATAGCAATAAACCAAGAGACACATATCAAAGGGATACAAATTGGAAAGGAAGAGATCAAACTGTCATTATTTGCAGATCGTATAACTCTTTGCATAATGGACCCTACAGACTCTGCCAGCAAACTTTTGGTGCTGATAAACACATTTAGCAATGTAGCAGGATACAAAATAAACATACAGAAAACAGTAGCTTTCCTGTATACTAACAACAAACATGCTGCGTATGAAATCAGGAAATCACTTCCATTTATAACTGCCTCAAAAAAAAAAAAATCTTGGAATAAACCTAACCAAGGAAGTGAAGGATCTCTACAATGACAACTGTAAAACACTTAAGCAATTGCAAAAGACAGTAGGAAATGGAAAGATATCCTATGTTCTTGGACTGGAAGAAACAATATTGTGAAAATGTCAATCTTACACATTTAATGCAATCCCCATCAAAATTCCAATGGGATTCTTCATAGAAATATAAAAAATAATCATAAAATTCATTTGGAGACACAAACCTCAAATAGCCAATAAAATTTTGAGCAACAAAAATAAGGCTGGTGGTATCACCATACGTATTACAGAACCACAGTAACAAAAACAGCATGTTATTGGCACAAAAACAGACACAGACCAATGGAACAGTACAGAGGACCTAGATGTCCTCCACGGATAAATGGATAAGAAAGATGTGGTACATTTATACAATGGAGTTCTGTTCAGCAGTAAAGAAAAATGAAATTATGAAATTTGCAGGCAAAAAGATGGATCTGGAAAGGATTGTACTAAATGAGGTAACCCAGACCCAGAAAGCCAAACATCACATGTTCTCTCTAATATGTGGATCCTAGCTACAAATATATAGAATATTCAGCAGTAAAGAAAAGTGAAATTATAAAATTTGCAGGGAAATGTTAGCAGGGTAATCCAGACCCAGATAGCCAAGGGCCTCGTGTTCTCTTTTATATGTGGATCCTAGCTACAAATGTTTGTACTCGTATGTGAGTTGGAATAAAACTCAAGAAGCAGAGATCAGTAAGCTAAAAAAGGGATATAAGGGAGGGAGGAGATGAAGGGACTTAAGGGGATGCTATTGTATGTATGTAAGTAGAAGAACATAATACTGGGCATGGAAGGACCTAAGTGAGGTCAGTGGAAGAGACTGAGTAAAGGAAAGGTGGGGTGAGCACCATGATACCTTTTAAGTTATCCTAAGGTGACCTCCATCTGAAAAGAGAAGATTCACTAACCAAAAGTAAGAGGAGCATTAATATATGGGTATGAACATTAAAAGAAGTGCTAACTGGGCAGTTTGGTAGGAATAGTATATACATTTAGCCCGACACCAGCAGATATTACACCCCTAGGGCTCATGACTACCACTGTCACAGTTTTCATATCAGGCATGTATTCCTTCCATGGAGCAGGCCTCCAGTCCAGTTAGAGCACACTTAGTTTCCCCCATAACAGATGTGCCACTATTGCACCCGTTGGCTCATTTGGCCTAGCTGGCCAAATTTAAGGCTTGCAGTGTCCACTTTTGCTTATCTCCACTGTTGATTTCCCTCTCTCCCATGGAATTGCATGCAGCATAACTTTTTCCAGCTGCCAGCTGGTTTATACGGAGGAGGTTTTCAGCTCAGTTCCAGCAGGATTTCTCAGTGATCTTGCAGCCCAAGTATGTGGAGTCTTCAGTAATAGGGTCTTGCCATCTCTTCCTGGTGGGAAACCAAGAGCCTTGGCAATGCCTGTAATGTTCAAGGTATCAGGGACCTCCCTGGCCAACAACTTACTGGAAGGTGTTCCATTATCCAAAAGAGTAGGTTTCCAAATGACTTATTCATACCCTCTTAGATTTTGATTAGCCCTCCCCCCATTTTTCCTTTACACAGTCTCTTCCCCTGACTTCACTTAGGTCCTACTACCCCCATTAATCTGTTCTTCTACTTACATATATACAATACCATCCTATTAAGTCCCCCTCCTTTTCTATTCCATTTCTATCCCCTTTCTAGCTTAACTTGCCTCTACTACTAAGTATTTTTTTTAAGATTTTATTTTTATTTATTTATTTGAGACAGAGAGAGGGAGAGAGAGAGAGATAGAGAGAGTGAGAATGGGCACGCCAAGGCCTCTAGCCACTGCAAACAAACTCCAGATGCATGTGCCACCATGTGCATATGGCTTACGTAGGACCTGGAGAATTAAACCTGGGTCCTTAGGCTTCACAGGCATGTGCCTTATCTACTAAGCCATCTCTCCAGCCCCTACTACTGAGTTTTACTCCAATTCACATAGAAGTCCAATGATTTGTAAGTAGGATCCATGTATGAGAGAGAATATGTGGTATTTGGCTTTCTGGGCCTGGGTTACCTCACTAAGAATAATCCTCTCCAGATCCATCCATTTCCCTGCAAATTTCATAATTTCATTTTTCTTTACTGCTGAGTATAACTCCATTGTATAAATGTGATACATCTTCATTATCCACTCATCAGTAGACAGATATCTAGGCTGGTTCCATTTGCTAGCTATTGTAAATAGCCTGGCAATAAACAAGAAACCTACTTTTATCGACAGTGGCACACCCAGAACCCATGGATTGTAATTAGAAATTTTCAGTGCCAGGGATGGGATATCTTCCACTGACTTGTTGGCCAAGGAGGTCCCTGATGCCCCCCAAAACATTACAAGCCATTGTCGAGGCTCTTGGTTTCCCACAGGAATAGATGGTAAGACCCTACTGCTAAAGAATCCACATACTTGGGCTGCAAGGTCACTGGGAATTCCTGCTGGATCTGAGCTGAAACCTCCTTCAAGACCTGGTGGGATTCTGGAAGACAGCCAGTCCCCAGTTAGCTCGTCTATTGCCAGGAGGTGCTATATGAGCTACTGGGGGAAAATAGTCAATATCTGTCCAAGCAATTCATGGTCTAAGGTACTCAGCACCAAACAACTTGATATGATGCTCACCCAAGTGCAATAGTGGTACATAGCCATGGTGGGTAACCAACTGCTCTTGGATTGGCTAACAGATCTGCTCAGTGGAACAGAACCCATAGCTGGAACTGGGAAACAAGTCAGAATCATATCCAAAAAACAAGTTCACTCTCCAATATCAATCTCCCACCAATCTTCGGCTACAAGAGGGCCTACGCCTATGAAATTCTATCTAAAATAATAAGGGTTATCCCATTTATCTAGTGCTGACTTCATTCTCCATTGGATACAGAACCTGAGAAGAGAATCAACCCATTGCACCTCACCAGGGCCCCAGCTGAAACCATAGAGTAATTGGGGAAATGAGCAAGAGTGGTGCTTTCTTGGTGAACCTGGTATCAGCACAAGAGTGAAGGAGACAGACACAGAGAACACTCAACTCCTACCAAACCAGAGATTCAGAGACAGAGAGGCTCCCAAGATCTTTTCACTGAAGCAGACCTAAAACGAACCCAACATGACTCAGGGAAATTTACAGAAGAGGGGGTGGAAATATTTTTAGAGCCACAAGTTGGGACATTACACACAGAGACACTGCCTCTTCCCCATACCCTCACAATGCATGACCCAAAATCCCCATGGGCATAACTGGTATCCCCAATGAGGAAGGTCCCCTTCAGAGGAGAGGACAGGGACAAGGGTAAGGATGGTACCAACATGTGCTCTTTACATACTGAGTATGTACATAACTAATAAAAAATGGTAATAATAATAAAAAAATCTCCTCCATGTAGACCAGTTGACAGAAAGCTGGAAAAGCTAGGCTGCATGCTGTTCCATGGGAGAGAGAGAAATCACCAGTGGAGATAAATAGCCAACGTATACAATAGTGTCATGTCTGTTATGGGGGAAACCAACCACTCTCTAATTGGACTAGAGGCCCGTTTCATGGGAGGGAATACATGCCTGATACAGAAAACCTACAACAGAGGTAGTCATGAGCCCTAGGGATGTAACATCTGCTGGTGTCTGGCTAAATGTATATACTATGTACAGCAAGCTGCCCAGTAAGCACTTTTCTTAATGTTCATCCCCATATATTAATGCTACTCCCACTTTTGGTTAGAGAAGCTTCTCTTTTCAGATGGCAGTGACCTTGGAACAACTCAGAAGGCACCATAGTGCTGAGAAGAAGAGACAGAGGAGTGCTTAGCACTGAAACATCTCTATCACATCTTCCAAAGCTCAGGGTCCATTGTGGAAGAGGTGGAAGAATGTAAGAGCCAAAATAAGGGTAGGACTCCTTACAATGTGCTCCTCCAGACACAAAATGGCCTGGATATCCATGACCTCGAAGTGTGCAACACTACCTACACAAGACCACCATAATAGGAGGAAAAGATGATATTAAAATAAAAGAGAGATACATTGACAGGGGGAAAGCATATAATGGAGAGTTGCAAAGGAGAAAGTGGAGGAAGGGAGGGAATTACCATGGGTTATTGTCTATAGTTATGGAAGTTGTCAATGAAGTAAATAATAAAAATAAAACTATATTCTTTTCTATGGAATTTTTAAACAAATACATAAAAGATAAAAATTGTAAATATTTATATGGTATCATTAGATGTTTTATCTCATGTACATACTTATAAAATATACAAATCAGGTTAAACATATCTAATTGCCTTTTTAACATGCTTCTATAGGCGCTAACAAAAGATGGGTTAAATAGTGAATCCAGCATCCTAGGCTCATCATTTGGAAGCATTCCGAGCATTTTGCTCAGATGTGGAAAGCTGGCCATAAGAAACAGTGTTAGGGAGCACACTGAAGGAAGGAGGGAGTGGCATCATCCCTTCCCAATTATATAAAAAAGAAGAAAAACTGACAGCCCTAGCCTTTTGCTTCAGGCTCTAGACAATATTAATTACAATGTAACTTTCTACTATTTTATTATGTGAAATGTTCCTACATTGAAAATTACACCCAAAGGAAATAATCAGAAATTCTTCCAGTAGAACAGATTAAATTACTAGTGACCATATTTAGAACCAGAGGGTGCCATTATTATAGGCTATTTATAGTAAGTGATTTCTGTAATGACCTTTCCCCATGAATGCCATGGCATTCAACATTCTGTTTTCAAATGCAGACCTGCTTTAAATTACTCATACAACAAGATCTAGGGTAGCAAATTCTATCATTTCTCAACTCCTTAAAAGCACATCTGTACAAAATGATACAAAGATAGTTATTAACATGGTATAGGAATACCCTTCCCTTATTATTCTCAAAAATATTAATTTTCACAGAGCCATGTAATTGGCATATGGTATTTCACACTGCGGAATTCACTCTTAACTCTTAAACTTCCTCCCTGACACTTTCTGCACTTAAGAGAATTGGATCTTTATCGAAATTAACCTTTTGTTCTTTTAGAAATTAAGCAACATAGTTAAGAATGGCTTACATCGTATATGAGTGATGAATAACACATACTATTTGCTAGGAGGAGCAAACAATTAACAAAGGTACTCAACTGCTGAGATTATTTAGTGATGAATCTGGTCAGGATTGGTTATGTTTTGCTGTTAGCAAATGTACAGGAGACATTATGTGTAATTTAGTTAAACAATGTATAACTTTTCTGGTACTAACTAAGAGCTCACTAAATCCCAAGTAACTCAACTCTAGACCCATGTGAAAGAAAAAAGAAAGATAGTGCTTATCAGAAGTTCAGGAAACTGCTGGGCTGTCTGACGTGAGGGAAAGACTTACTTGGCAATGTCTGGATGTGGATCCACCAAAGTACCAACAAATCGAAAGAACAGAGAGCCCTTCCACTTCACAAACTCTTCCTGCACAGAAATAAACCAGCAGATTTCAGGATGAATTTTAATATACAAATATCTGATACACCTAATCATACTTGTTAATGTTCCTTTGTGACATCACACCTGCTAGCTACTGATCTGTTGGGACACATGAACTTATTTGGATTGCACTCACTTCCCAGCCTTCTTGAAAACAAACACCATTTGTTAGTTCAAAGGAATGTGAAAGAAAATGTGGGCAAAATATTACCAAGTCTTCTTCTATATAAGGAAAATGACACAAAGTATAAAGCTACTGGTGCCTCTGTCAAGTACATAGGCCATGAAAACAAGAGAATATGAACATTAGAACAGACTACTACTATTAAATATTAACTACTATTGGTAAATAATGAGGTATTATTTTTCTTATCATTAGCTAACCATATGCGCTCCATGTATATGAAAACATGATATACATAGCTCTACAGTTCACTATGTTCTTAATTGAAATAGCTCACTAGTCTCTCAGAGCAATATGTGAAACAGAACAAAACATACATTATGATCTACATTTACAAAAGGGAAGTCTAAGACTGTAAAACATGGACTTGTTTAAGTACAAGAATAATAATAGAACTAGAACTTGAACTACTTGTCACTGAAAGTATTTTTATCTACATGGTATCTATTTGTAAAAGTGGAACTCTGCAAAATTATTTATTCAGGATGTCTGAATCAACGTTCCATATAAATATTTGCAGTTGAAGATCTGTTAAAAGGCTGTAATGAATATTAGAAGAATGATACTCCAATTATTTTTGAATTCTAATATAAAGCAAGCACATTTCCTACTGCTAGCTGAATATTCCCTGAAACCAGAAGCTTAACAGAGAGGAAAAATGGTAGTTTAATTCTGTTACATACCTGCAAGAGGTTTGTAAGCAAGAGGAGTGTCTGCTTTCGGATAAATGGGTCTGAATCCTTCAGACAAATGGAGATATTTGGAACATACTTGTCCACCATGACAGTGTACCGGATACAAAGGTCACACATCACAATGATAACATTGTTGCGGACAGCCACATCTTCACAAACCTCGAGTTCTCGCACAAAAGCTGGGATGCTCTTCTTTGCAAGATCCTCATGCTGTAAACACAGTTTACCTGCCATAGAACAGTGGAAGATGCTTGGATTCTATTTTCTGGGTTTTATAAAAAGTTAAAATGTTGGGCTGGAGAGATGGCTTAGTGGTTAAGGCCCCTGCCTCCTAAGCCTAAGAACGTTGGTTCCAATCTCCAGAGGTTCCAATCTCCAGGTCCCACGTTTAGCCAGATGCAAAGTGACGCAAGGGCGCAATGCTGCACTTGACCACAAGGGGATGCACACATCTGGATTTCGTTTGCAGCAGCTGAGAGGCTGCTGGCACACCCATCTCTGTCTTCCTCCCCGTCTCTCTCTGTGTCTCTTGCCAAATAAATAAATAAATAAATAAATAAATAAATAAATAAATAAATAAAGTCAACATCTAAATTCTGTAGTCATCTGGAAAATGACCGATCAAACCAAACAGATGAAGCATTTGACTTCTGATTATACATATCCTAAATACCCTTTATCCAATTTGAAATATGAGCTATATATGTTACCTTGTTTATTTTCATGGCTAGAAGGAAGGCTGATGAACTTTATTCATTGTGTTTGCTTTGTGACCTCAGGAATATTTTTCTCTTATTTGAAATCCTTAGGTGTCTTGAAAATATTTTTTTATCTACTATAAAGTGTACCATTGCTTTAAAGAATAAAATCCAAAGCATATCCAGAGGTCAGTATTTTCAAGATTAATGATTGGAATTCATGGAGACATATCCTTATAGCTCCTCTGGAAAGCATTAAAATAAAAAAATCTCCTTTTATAAACTCAACTTCAAATTACTTTTTCCATTCCCAAAATTCTGTGTGGCATCTGGAATATAGTCCTTGATAAAGAGATTTCATGAAGCTATACTGTGAATATAAAAACTTAGAAGAATAGGTATCATTGTTATAAATTAGCATAACTCTACTGAAAACCAAATCTTCCCTATAGAGAGTTTGAGTCTCAGTCTTAGTGTGAAATGTCCCCACAGACTCATGGGATTAAACATTTGGTCCCAAGCTGATTGTGCTGTTTTAGGAGGCTGTAGAAACTATAGGGCTGGCTGGAGGCACTGCTGGTAGGCTATATTCTCTAAACCCTAAACCAAAAATAAAACCTCCCTCAAGTTACCTCAGTCAGGTATTTGATCAAAGTAATACACAAAGTTACATTCTCAAGGATGATTACATTAGAATTCTCTCTTATAATCACAAAAGTTGGAGTAGTGTCAGCCTCAGCACATTATTGTAGCTAAGATTACCTAAGACAAAAGCAACAGAGAATAGACTACATGAGCCACATTCACCACAGGGCATCCTTACCTAAGGTAATGATGGCATGTGCTCTAATCACAGAAGGCATAGCAGAGCCTCTGACTTGGGAGGGAAGCTGATTGACTGGGGCGTCAGTAGTCTCTTGAGATGATGGTACTGCAGGGATGAGAAAAGGGTTTATTGGCAGCACTTAGCAGTTAACTGAGCCTTAGGATAACATGGCAGAGGGTCTTCCAGGGTCTTACAGTGATCTCCGTCAGTAGAAGAAGCCAGAATGGACTGAATCAGAAGGAAGACTCGCTTCTCTACTATGGCTGGACACAGCTGGGCTATATCTCCTATGGTAAAAATGTACTTCACCTGCACAGAGAATTGGTTTTGCAGTAAAAATAAGACAGAAAGGAAAATTAACTCTAGATAGAATAATGACATAACATACCAAGAGAATAAGTCTGTTGTCTTATAAATTACAAAAACTGTACTATATTTTTCAGAAAAATGCATGGCCATTTTAATACCTCAGTTGCTACTAAATGAAATCAAACCAAAATTAGAATGGCCATATAATTTTATCATCTAAATCCAGACACTTTTGTGAATATCAGGGGCTGTTGTGACAGCCGATATAGACTAGGATAGTTGTGGGGAATCTAAATGTTGAATCATCTACATTGAATCTCACCATTAAAAAATATAACCATTTTTGCACACTTTCTTTTCACAGTATTCCTATAAGCACATGACTTTATTTTTGCTTCTCGTGTACACTTACCAAATATGCTACTGTGAAGCTCTTAGTTATTAAATATTAGGCATCCTCCGTATCAATTTATACAACAATGCATGTTTAATGACACCATATAAATGTGTTACCTAAAAGCTATGGGTTTTCTTCACAATTTTACTGACTATTACAAAACCAATGAACATTGACTTTACTTCTAACTGTACTGTTTACAAAAGATCTGGTGACTACCTTTATAATCTTGGATACAACTCTATTTTACTAGCAATGAAGACCAGGGATAAATAGGGAAGGGGTCAGAATCTAGCTCAGAGGTAGAAATCATTTGCCTAGCATAAGACAGTTAAGGCCTTTGGTTTGATCCCCAGCACTGCAAACTAATACTTTTAAAAAACATATTAAACATATTTTGCATTGTGAGGCATATTTCCAAATTGTCTCCAGATCAGTTTACTATTTAAACTCTTAACCCAGAACATACACAGGACCTGCTTTCTCACAGACTCACAGTCATTATGACCTACATTTTATAATGGCATTCAACATAATAAAAAATTTCTTTACCTCAAAAATGAAGAGTATCATAAAATAGCAAAATATCAAGTAAAAGCATACAAGGTACAGTTATACACATTTGTAGTCCCAGCTAATTTGGTGGCAGGGTGAGGCAAGAGGATCACACGGGCCCAGGAGTTCAAGACTAGCCTAAACAATATAGTAAGCCCCTGTCTCAAACAGACAAAACAAAAATACTTAATTCTATAGTAAGAGAGCCAATAGCAAATGTATTTGAGTTTTAAAAATCTTGTATATAAGGTATCTCTCAGTAGATTACAGAAATATTTAAACTCTACTTAATTAAGTGCAAATGAAACAGTATGTGTGGGGTAAAACTTTTCCATGTTTGTCTAAGGAAAGAGATTTTTGTGACATACTTAATAGGTGTAAAACAACAACAAAAAATACTAAGGGGAAAAACTCATGGACCATAGTAAGCATTTTTCTTAGTGAGGGCAGTGGCTTTGACCACACGATAAAGGATAAAAGCCAGATCCTGGGATGGTTAAGGTGTTTGCCTGCAAAGCTAAAGGACCTCGGTTTGATTCCCCAGGACCCACGTAAGCCAGATGCACAAGGAGGTGCATGCATCTAGAGTTCATTTGCAGTGACTGGAATAAATAAATAAATAAATAAAAATAAAAAATATTTTTTAAAAAGCTAGATCCTTTAAAGCCCTGGACCAAGTTCATACTGCATAGCCTCTAGATTCCTGTAATAATGTTCTTTGACCAAATGCGTGCATGGAGAACCTCAGACACAGTGGTTTCTCTTGTAAATCTAAGCCTGGTTTATAAGCACTAATAACTGAAACAGCCAAGCTGGCTGAGTAGAAACAGGGAAGTGCTTTACTACGTTAAACAGACGAAATGGCCAAATTTGGTTAAATGATGGCTTGTACTGAAGGGCATCAAAAGAGCAGAGGGAGCTGGAGAGATGGCTTACGGTTAAGGTGCTTTCCTGAGAAGCCTAAGGGCACATTTCAACTCTCCAGGCTCCTCATAAGCCAGATGCAAAAAGCAATACAAGTGTACAAGTTTGCACATGCCCACAAGGTGGTACATGCATCTGGAGTTCAACTGCAGTGGCTGGAAGCCCTGGCACACCAATTCTTTCTCTCATAAAAACAAAAAAGGCCAGTCTGTTGGGCTTGCTCAAAAAAAAAAAAAAAAAAAAAAAAAAAAAAAAGAGCAGATAACTATCTCCTTTATCAGTGTCAGATGCTACAATCAGAATTATCATTAATATGTTTGATCAACAGCCTAAGGTTCTACTTATCCTGGCTCACAGGGGTTTGTTTCTCATATACCATTTCTGAAGAAGTGGTGTTACATATGATAACCTGGCTCCTTTAAGAGCATTTGTGTTTGGAATTGTCAAATCTCTTTCATTTTACACATTACAACAGCTCAGTTCTATTGCTTGGTTCTACAGTCCAATGCCCAAAAAGTTCAGAAGACTTATTTTAAAAAGTCAAATCAAAGGACCTTTTAATTTCTAAGCTTGACTTTACCAATCTTATAACACATACTGTGTTTTTTCTGTTGGAATCTGATTTCTCAAAAGATAAAACTGGATAAAATATTCTACCATGTTTTCTCCCAGATAGAAAGTACATAAGACAAAAATGGATGAATTACCATTTAAAAAAAGTTCTTGGACTGGTGAGATGGTTACATTGGCCATGAGGACTTGAATCTGATCTCCAGAACCTACCTTAGAATGTCAGGTGTGGTGATGTGCACTGGATATCTCAGAGCTGCGGAGGTAGAGACAGGCACATCCCTGGGGCTCACTGGCCAATGAGTCTGGCCTAACTAGCAAGCTCTAGGCTAGTGAGAGAGCCTGTACCAAAATATTTGACAGCATTCCTGAAGAACCACCCAAAACTGTAAACTGTTCTCTGCCATCTACATGTGTGCGCTCACATACACATGCACACCCGCATGCATACACATACATGCTCACACACATACATCAAATATATGCATAAATATTCTTCTAAAGGGCTGAAGAGATGGAGTAGTGGTTAAGAGGCTTGCCTGCAAAGCCCAAGAATGCACGTTTGAATCTCCAGGTCCCACGCAGCCAGACACACAGTGACACAAGTGTGCAATATCGCACATGTGCACAAAGGGGCACACACATCTCTCTCTCCCCCATCCCTCTGCTTCTCTTTCAAAAATAAAATTAAAAAATTCTTCTAAAAAGTTAAGCTATGAGACTCCTATTTCTTGTTAATAGTATGTGAAGTACACATTATAATATCAACCTTTTAAAAAATCCCTGCTGCCAGGCATAGTGGCACAGACCTTTAGTCCCAGAACTCAGGAGGCCAAGGTAGGAGGATCATTGTGAGTTCTAGGCCAGCCTGAGACTAATTCAAGGTCACCATGTGCTATAGTAAGACCCTATCTTGGGGGAGGGGAAAAGAAAAACCCAAAAACTGCTATTGGGTTAGGGAGAAGGTTCAGGGAATAAAAACTCTTGCTGTGTGTGCATGAAGACCTGAGTTCAATTCCCAACACCCATGTTTTAAATAGCCAGGAGTGGATGCACATTGTTTTATCTCCAAGCACTAATAGAAATGGAGACAGATGGATCACTGGGGCTTGGTCAGCCAGGATAACTGAAAAATGATGTAGTTCCAGGTTCAGTGAGAGACCCTGATTAAAGGAGATAAGGTGGAAGAGCAAGAGGAAAACATCTGACAGCCTTTACTGGCCTATGTACATATGTGCAGGGGGCTTGCCCATCTATACACACATACATACACCCTCATACCTCTTTTAAAAAAAAAAATCCCTGTCGGGCATGGTGGCGCGCCTTAAAAAAAAGGAGGATTGCCTGAGACTATAGTTAATTCCAGGTCAGCCTGGACCAGAGTGAAACCCTACCTTGCAAAAAACCAAAAAAAAAAAAAAAAAAAAAAAAATCCCTGATATGTGATACTCTAAATCTGGACAAAAATGATGGCTGGGGAGGTCATATGCCCTAGTGAGGAAGCTACTGTTGTTGTTTTGTTAAATGAACATTATGTACTTATCAGAATGCCTTCTAAATAATTATGTTTATGCCCACAGATGACTGTTCGTATTAGTTTTGGTTAGAGAAGCTTCTTCTTCTTCTTTTTTTTTTTTTTTTTTTTTTTTTTTGCAGTGGTCAGTAGTGACTGCAGAGACTCCCTACTGGTAACAGTACTGAAAATGAGTTTCTGTTGAATGTACATCCCTAAATGGGACATTGGTATCATCCCCTTCAAGGTTCAAGGAACATCACGAACGAAAGAAAGAAAAAGAAAGAAAAAGAAAGAAAGAAAGAAAGAAAGAAAGAAGGAAGGAAGGAAGGAAGAAGCGAGCTAGAAGAAGAGAGTGGAGTGGTATGAAACACTGACTTCCAGGCTATTTCTTGCACTCTTAAAATCACAGCAGCTGTGATGACCTGTACAAGTTCTGCACAAAACTGGGCACCTCAACATCCTGTCATGGGAGGGGGAGGGTCTCATGGGAGCCCATCCCTATCGGAAGATTCATCCACAGTTAACTGTTGATGTAGAAGGGGGGAGACATTTTCTTCAGTGGTGGAGACACTGGTTAAATTGCCCAAGTGCCTGTAAACAACCCTATTGAAATTCATTGGATGACTTTAAGAAAAAAAAAGAAGAAGAACAAGAGGGCTGGAAAGATGGCTTAGTGGTTAAGGCACTTGCCTGTAAAGTCAAAGGACCCAGGTTCAACCTCCCAGGACTCACATAAGCCAGATGCACAAGGTGGTGCATGTGTCAGGAGTTTGTTACAGCTGTTGAAGGCCCTGGTGTGCCCATTCTCATTCTCAAATAAATAAATTAAAATTAAAAATATTTTTAAAAGAACAGGAATGTAGAAGGGGTGAGTTGGAAAAGGAAGGGAGTAAGTGGGAGCAGGACAAGAGGGTCAAGAATAGAGGTGAATATGATTCAAACACATCATGTACATGTATGAAAATGTCATAATGAAACACATTAATTTATACTAAGAAAATTTTTTTAAACTCTCATATGAAAAGGAAGAGGACAGAAGAGTAAGGAAAAGCAGATGCTCACCACCAGGTCTTCATCCATATTCCCTGCCCCATCCTCCTTCAGAAAGATGTTAGAGAGGTGCTGCTGGCAGGTAGAGAGCACATCCCCACACACCTGCTTCAGGAGTTCCTGCAGGAAGTGATAGGTGATTTCAGAAGGGTGTCATGCATCATACAGATGAGCCACTGACCCCATGTTCTTAAAACCTCTAGGATCTTCAAGGGCATGGAAAACCTGAGCCATCACACCTGCACATCTTGCTCATGATTAATCCAAAATCATAATGATAGACTTGTAAAAAGCTGACTAAGCAGAAGTTTCAAATAACAGGGTAAATATTATCTACCTTTCTGTGTTTGCCCTAGAAGAACAAAAGGCAAAAATAAAGGAATACCTGGTTCCCTAATTCATAAAATATCTACAACAGCAGTGTCCCTCCACAAAAGAAAAAAAATTTAATTCTCCTCAAAGATGCAGGTGGAGAGTTAGCAGTATAACAACACTCTACTTTAAAAAGACATTAAATAAGAACTTGTTGGGTTAGGCATGATGGGACATAACTATAATCCCAGCATTCAGAGGCAAGAGGATTCTGAGTTATAGCTCAGCCTGGATAAACAGCATTTTCAGGCCAGCCTGGTTGCATAGCTAGACACTGCCTCAAAAACAAAAACAGAAACAACAACAAAAACAAAAACAAAAAAAAGAAAAAAGAAAAAGAAAATCACATACATACACACACAATAGTTACTCTTTATTTTTTATATGTGTATGTATGTACTGTACATGTGTGCTTGTGTTTGTATGCACTAGGGGACAATGTGCGTGGGTATGTATGAATGAGTGCATGTGGAGGCCTGAGGTCAGCATTGGGTGCCTATCTCAACTGTATGTGCCACCATATGCATCTGGCTTACATGGGACCTGGAGAATTGAACCTGGGTCCTTAGATTTCACAGGCATGCACCTTAACTGCTAAGTCCTCTCTCCAGCCTATCCATCATATTTTTTTAAAATATTTTTATTTATTTGTATGCACATGTTCACCATCTTTTGTATCTGGCTTTATATGGGCACTGGAGAAATGAACCTAGGCGGACAGGTTTTGTAAGGAAGACCTTTAACCACTGAGCCATCTCCTCAGCCCCTTCTTAACATCATCATCATCATCGTTATTATTATTGAGACATAGTCTCTACATGAATCTGGAGCTCACCAATTTGACTAGACTAGCTAGCCACCAAGCCCAAGGAATCTAGAACACAGGAAACCAGGTTAATGAAATAAGGTCATTACAAGACATGAGTAAGGAAACAGAAATACTGAAGAAAATCCAGGCTGAAATTCTAGCTCTGAAGAACACAGTCAGTCAAATAAAAACACTCTGTGGAAAGTCTCACCACTAGAATGTATGAAGGAGAGAACAGAATATCTAAACTTGAAGACCAGGTGACAGACCTAATACAGTCCAACAAAGACAAAGGAAGAAATAGGAAGGCATGAATATGAATTTCAAGATATCCAGGACACTATGAAAAGATCAAACATAAGAATTTAGTGTTTAGTAAAAGGAGAAGAATTTCAATCCAGAGGCTTAGTAGGCATTTTCAACAAAATCATAGAAGAAAATTTTCTGCAAATTGGGAAAGAAATGCCAATGCAGATACAAGCAGCTTTTAGAACACCAAACAGACAAAACCAGGAAAGAACCTCTCCTGCCATGTTATAATTAAACTATTAAACATGCAAACCAAAAGAAAATATATTGAAAGCAGTTAGAGAGAAAAAGCAAGTCACCTACAAAGGCAAGCCCATCAGAATAAAAGCAGATTACTGTACAGCACAATGCAGGTCAGGCCAAGCCAGACCGAATGTCAGAAGAAACCAGGAAGTGGCTTCTGTGAACATGGCAGCCCCCTCCTCCCCCCTTTTCCTTTGTTTATCCTTTTCCCCGGCAGGAAGGCACACATTGCCGCACAATCTGGAAGCCTGTGTCGGCCCCTCCATTATTGGTTCGTCCTGGCGAAATCACATAAGGGTCTGATCCACCCGTATTTTGGAACCAAGATGAGGCCTTTGGCTGAGCTTCCCTGGAGACACCGTGTGGGCATACGGCCGTGGAGTAACGACCCACAGAAGTCCCCTACTAAGCACAAGACACATTGGGTCCTAAACAACCCACAAGGACAAGCCATAGTGGAGAGAACTAACCGGACCCTAAAGGACCTAATTATATGTCACCCAAGGACCCCCACTTGGCCCTAGTGGAAGCTCTCTTCACCCTCAATTTTCTCACCTTTGATGAGGCAGGCCTCTCCCCAGCCTACAAACATTGGAGATCCCAACCAACCACAACACCCTTACCCTTAGTCCGCTGGAAGGATCCTCTTACTAATATCTGGAAGGGACCCCATCCTCTTTTAACACAGGGCTGAGGGTATGCTTGTATCTTTCCAGAAACTTCACAGATCCTGATCTGGATCCCTGCCAGAAACATCTGTCCAGCCACTGACTCAGGGATCTACATTGAGGAAGAGGATGATGCCAAACCCCTCAGTCTGGATATGGGACTGTAACTTATTCCCCCTTTTTCTCCTTTTATCTCCTTTTCTCCCTACTACCACGTCCCAGAAACCATTTCAAACAATTCTTCTTAGGTCATACTTGTTTGGTGCGGTGGGCCTAGATTCCCATGCTTTTCCTAGGCTTTATTTTAGCCACTCTTTTTCGCTGTATTCCTCCCCCTTCAAGCACTTACTTCTCCTTAGCCACACCTTTGCCTTTTTTGCTTATTAATACCTCTTATGGTAAGGCTACCCTCCAAGCAGCCATAAATTCCTTTACAACTCCTTTGATTACATTGATCTGCTACCATTAAGGACACTCAATGCTACTAATTATAACGCTAAGGGTGAGCTCACGACAGTCACCCAGCAACCTGTCCTACCGCAGTCTTTTTCAGGTTCTATAGTTATTTCTTGCTCGCTGGGACAGTTCACACACTGGAGCCATCACCACTTGGCCCTCCCATGCCTCCTACGTGACAGTCACACCCCTTGGGTTTTCTCACTACATTGGCGGGAAGTCAATGATGGGCAAGACCCTAGGAGATGGGGCAGCCTAAGACAGACACTGTCACATGTGATGATCCCTTGGGGCCTGGGATCAACAATTTTAAGTTATATTACAAAGCCATAGGAACAAAAACAGCATTATACTGGCACAAAGACAGACATGTAGATTAATGGAACAGAATAGAGGACCTAGATGTTAATCCAGGCAGCTACTGCCGTCTGATTTTTGACAAAATGCAGAAAATATTTATTGGAGAAAAGATAGCCTCTTCAACAAGTGGTGCTGTGAAAACTATATGTACTATCTATATGTAGAAGGATGAAAATAGATCCTTGTCTTTCTCCAGGCACAAGAAACAAATCCAAGTTGACCAGGGACCTTAATATCAGACCTGAAACTCTGAAATTGCTAGAGGAAAAGGTAGGGGAAACCCTTCAACTTATTGACATAGGCAATGACTTTCTGAATATAACCCTAATTGCTCAGGAAATAAAACCACTAATCAAACACTGGGATCTCATGAAATTACAAAGCTTTTGTACAGCTAAGGACACTGTGAATAGAGCAAAGAGACAACCTATAGAATGGGAGAAAATCTTTGCCAGCTATACATCTGACAGAGAATTAATATCTAGAATATACAAAGAAATAAAAAAACAGAATAATAAGAAATCAAACAACCCAATTAAAAAATGGGCTATGGAACGAAATAGAGAGTTCTCATCAGAAGAAATACAGAAAAAAGGTATGCTACATCCTTAGCCAATTGGGGAAATGCATATTAAAACTATTTTGAGATTCCATTTCACTCCTGTCAGAATGGCTACCATCAAGAAAACAAATGACAATAAGTGTTGGCATGGATGCGGAAAAAAGGGAACTCTTCTACACTGTTGGTAGGAATGTAATCTGGTCCAGCCATTGTGGAAATCTGTGTGGAGGTTCTTGAGACAACTAAAAATAGATTTACCATATGATCCAGCTATAGCACTCCTAGGCATATATCCTAATGACTCTTCTCACTACCTTAGAGATAACTTGCACAACCATGTTTATTGCTGCTCTATTCACAATAGCTAGGAAATGGAACCAGCCTAGATGTCCCTCCACAGATGACTGGATAAGAAAGATGTGGTACATTTACACAATGGAGTTCTACGTAAAGAAAAATGAAATTATGAAATTTGCAGGGAAATGGATGGATCTGGAAAGGATTATACTAAGTGAGGTAACCCAGGCCTAGAAAGTCAAATGTCACATGTTCTCTCTCATATGTGGATCCTACTACAAATGTATAGACTTGTGTGTGAGCTGGAACCAAAATCAGTAGCAGAGGCCAGTAAGCTGGAAAAAGGCTATAAGGGAGAGAGGCGAGGGAAGGACTTAAGGGCATGGTATTGTACATATATAAGTAGAAAAACAGATTAGGGGGAGGGGAAAGGCCTAAGGGAGGCCAGGGGAAGAGACTGTGTAAAAGGGGGGGAGGGTCAATCAAAATTCAAGATATTCTGAATAAGACATATAAAAACCTACTTTAAAAAATAATAGCATATCCAGAAGCCACAGATTGTTACTAGAAAATTTTCAGTGCCAGTGATGGGATATCTTCCAGTGAGTTGTTAGCCAAGGACATCCCTGTTTCCTCCAAAACATTACAGGCTATTGCCAAGGTCCTTGGTTTCCCTTGAGAAACAGATGGTAAGACCCTATTGCTGAACACTTTACTTGCCTAAGTGGCAAGGTCACTGAGAAATCAAGCTGGTGCTGAGCAGAAAACCTTCTCCCTGTAGACCAGCCAACTGAAAGCTGGAAAAAGCTGCACTGCATGCAGCCGTATAGGAGACAGAAGTTATCAAGGTTGAAAATAGTGAACACTGGATGCCTCAAGTATGGCCAGACAGGCCAAATGACTGAATGAGTGCAAAAGTGGCATGTCTGCTCTTGGAGAAACCAACTGCTCTCTAATTAGACAGGAGGCCCTCTCTATGGGAGAGAATACATTCCTAGTACTGAAAACTTAATCAAAAGTCTATGGCAGGTGAAGTCATGAGCCTTAGGTGTATAAAGCCTGTTCTTGTCTGGCTAAATGTATATATTATTCCCACCACACTGCCCTGAAAGTACTACATTTAATGTTCTTATTTATTGTATTAACGCTACTCTCACCTCTGGTTAGAGAAGCTTCTCTTTTCAGATGGCGATAACCCAAAAGGCAACATAGTGCTGACAAGAAGGGAGGGAACAATGTCCAGTGCTGAAACATCTCTATCACACCCTCCAAGGCTCAGGGTCCATTGCGGAAGAGGTGGCAGAAAGAATGTAAGAGCCAAAGGAAGGGTAGGACTCCCTACAATGCAACTGTCCAGACAGAAATTAGCCTCGATATCCATGACCTTTCAGTGCCTAGCAATACCTTCACAAGACCCTCATAATAGGAGAAAAAGATGATGACATCAAATTAAAAGAGAGACTAATTGAGAAAGGGAGGGGATATGATGAAGAGTGGAGTTCTTAAAGGGAAAAGGGGAGGGGAGGGAAATATCATGGTTTATTGCCTGTAAATATAGAAGTTCTCAATAAAAAATAAAATATAATATTTTTAGTCTCATGTGTCCTAGAATTTTTCAAAACTATTGCTTTTTTAACTCAGAACCATATACTTTATCCTAAGAGGAGAGAAAGGCTAACTTAAGAGAAACTGGGTGGTCTGAAGTTAATAGCTCAGTACAGGATCCTGGAATTCTCTTTACATAGCAGCTCCTGTCAAGTTATGGTCCAGCTTCTTGTGAATACCTCCGATGACTGCGGACATGTACTGAGACATGTCTTTTATTTTACACATACCTCAGTAAGTTCCCTCTTCAGTTGGCCACAATCTGTCTCCTTATAATATCTACCCACAGGTATAAATGGAATGTCTGGGTATACCAAATAAATTGAACTTTTTTTCCCCCTGGAGGTAGGGTCTTGGTCTAGTCCAGGCTGTGTATCTATAAAGATACATGTAAAGATACACATGCACATGAACATGTACACACACATGCAAAAAAGCGTACAGTTCAATAGTATTAAGTATCTTTATAATGTTGTGCAATTATGACCATTGATTATTTCCAAAGCTGGATCATAAACCTGAAAATAAACTTCCCACTTGTGAATACTTTCGTTCTCACAACCCCAGCTCCTGTGGTCATTATTATACTTTCTGCCTATAGGAAACATAATCAATCAGTATACGTTCAGAGAGAGATGAGAGAAGTGTGTTTAGGGGAAACAAACAAAGCCATAAGGACTTTAAAACACTCTAAGATGCCAGAAAAATATCAGGGCCTTGTTCAACTACTGTCAGTTACCAAGGGAGAAGTGTTGGCAGAAATGAAATGTGACCACTTTCTACATAGTCCAGTTTTCTTCTTGCTCTGTTTCCAAATCCTTAGACAACCCTTTGTCTCCTAAATAAATCTCCTAACAATACCCACCACCCTAATGACCGTGGGTATTAGCAAGTATGGCCGACAGTAGAGATGGTTCTTTCTCCAGGCAGTGCTAATGGGAAGAACCAGGGAGAGATCAGGGACCTCTGCTATAATCCTAGCTCTGCCATCAGTACGTTGTGTGTGACTGCTTGTTATACTCTGCCATAGATTTACCCAAATCCTCTCCTATACTCAGCAGAGTACCAGCTATTTCTTTTTTTTTAAAAATTATTTATTTTTATTTATTTATTGAGAGTGACAGACAGAGAGAGAAAAAAGTAGAGAGAGAGAGAGAGAATGGGTGCACCAGGGCTTCCAGCCACTGCAAAAGAACTCCAGATGCATGCACCACCTTGTGCATCTGGCTTACGTGGGTACTGGGGAATTGAGCCTTGAACCGGGTCCTTAGACTTCACAGGCAAGTGCTTAACTGCTAAGGCATCTCTTCAGCCCCAGCTATTTCTTTTTTTTACTGTTTGATGCTACTCAAATATACTTCTTCAAATGTTTCTTATTTAAAAGTATTTCATATAATATCTTGGGTCTTGAAACAAAGGGTCAGAGGAATAATAAATCAAGCATCCCTTTTACTAATTTAAGTGCAAAAAGGTAGACTTGATGGAAATGGTCACCATTTCTATGAAATTAGCTTAAGCTTTTTTTTTTTTTTTTTTTTTTTTGGTTTGGTTTGGTTTTTCGAGGTGTAGGGTCTCACTCTGGCCCAGGTTAAGCTGTTTTTAAGGAAGTATATTCCAATGTGTCTTAATGTTGTAAGTCAAAAGGTCACAGCACATTGTTGTACTGTAAAGTTGTACTGAAAGTATCAAAGGACTTGCTTGAGGAAACTTACACAAGAAAAAGAGAAGGAAACTAGGTACAAAGATGAAGAAATTGTTTGTTTAATATTGGAAAACCTAAACACTCCCAGCTGTAAAGGTGTGTATTTCATGACAGAAGCAGAAGACAAGGTGATAAAATGATACGTTAGAAATACTGATACGGACACATTTCAGGGGGCGTCAATGTAACTCTCTGCCTCACATAACTCACGGATTTGGATTTGTGACCATATATTCACACAAAAAATTAGCAATAGGTTAGGCAACTTTGGAGACATGATACCAGCAAGTGATATCTGAGTAAAATAACATCATAAGAACAGCATGGGCATTTCCAGGATTCTGATGTATACAAGACTCCCTACTTAGGCAAAAAATAGTGTGTTAAAGATTCTTAGAATGACAGTCCAGGCTATGTCTTGCCAACAGATAATCTAACAGAATTCTCATCAGGAACCAAATGTCAATAAAGCAACCTAAAAGGTACTTGGTACCTACAGCCAAAGTGGGCACATCTCAGGGACATATATCTTTAGCAGTCAAATCTTGGGGGCTGTCATCTGCTAGACACAAAGTTGCTAACTTGTAGCAATAACTAATGAATTCTCTATTTATAGAGAACATTCCATAAACTCCACAACAGAGTAACATACTCAAGTACAAATAGGGTTAGAAACAAACTAAGACAGTATGTGGGCATACCTGTTCCTCCACCGGTGTCTGTACAGATGCTCGGCACAGCCTTTGCAAGGTGTCTACAGCTGAACTGATCAACTCAAGAGACCACTGAAATCCTTTCAGCTTACCTTTGACAATATCTAAGAAGAAAGTCAAAGCACTTGATGTTTAACTACTTAAAAAATACAGAGAAATATATAAAGCCTGACACATATGACAAGACCTTTCCAAGATAATTTTTAAGGCACTCACCAGTCACCTTCTCCTGGGTGCTTGTGGGAAGATACTTTGCAATATATCCAATGACACACAGCATATAGCCTAAGGTGTTTGGATTGGGATTCTGTTCACTAGAGAAAAGAAGAAAGAAATTCTAGGGTAGAACACCAGACTTAAAAAAGAAAGAAAGAAAGAAAGAAAGAAAGAAAGAAAGAAAGAAAGAAAGAAAGAAAGAAAGAAAGAGAGAGAGAAAGAAAGAAAGAAGGAAGGAGAGAGAGAGAGAGACCTTATCTTCTGAATTATTTGTATTGGAAGTAGAGTATCAGTGTGCTCTAATGGTTAGGCTGCTGTAACATTAAGGTGCTTAATGAACTTGGATAAAGGTAAATAGCTCACATGTGATTGACATTTTTCACATTTGTTTTTATGCCAAAATTTAAGGCAATAGACATGAAATAAGCCATCTCCTAAAGATAAAACTTAGGGTTTCATGAATTACTAGTGTCTTTCATGGGCCACTTTACAAGCAAACCTGCTGACTTTCTCCCAGGACTGTATTATTCTGGTGTAGTCCAGCTTGGGTGATGAGCAAGCAATCTTGGAGAGGAGCATCCAGGCTGGTGCAGAATGTTCCGTGCCAGTGTGGGATATCACACTGTTTATAAAAGTGGATGAGAATTTATCTTTCTTGGACCAGATATGAAAAGCCTTATTTAAATAGTGGCTAGAAAAAAAAAGATAGGAAAGCAGAATTTTAACTATTTATTATATGTACAAAACTGTTCCAATTAGTCCCTTGTTAAAAGGGTATTACATCTACAGCTTCAAGATTCCCTTGGCACATGAAACATCCATGCAGACTCTAGCTAGTGACTAGTTACCTTCTTCATTTCTCTTAATAAAAAATAAATTATCTTTATTTTGACTGTCACAAAATATTTACAGCAAAAAATAAAGTTTTCTAAGAATTTGAGACCCTTTTTATCCTCATATCTCCCAAAGTTACCCACAAACATATAGCATAGGTTAGCCTAACATATATGTCCTGAGCCAACAGGATCAAAGTGACAGAAAAGTAGAAATGCTTTTTCAATGAAGGAATGGAAAGGTCATCATAGCACTTAAATATGGTGATATTGAATGGGCTGAAGTCACTGTACTTTACTATAATATGCAGAAATAAAATGTATCAAAACAAATCAGATACTTCCTATCCAGGTATTAATCAGGCTTGACTCTATTTAGCTAAGATAGGGCATGCTCAGGGTGGTATAGCCATAAACAAAATGTTCCTAATGTAATGAAGTGTTCCTGACATTCTTGTTTTAAAATCATCTCTGATTTTCTTTCTTTTATATGTTTGTACATGCATGTGTATTTTTGTCTTTTGAGGTAGGGTCTCACTCTAGCTCAGAATGACCGGGAATTCACTACATAGTCTCAAGGTGGCCTCAAACTCATGGTGATACTCCTACCTCTGCCTTTCAAGTGCTGAGATTAAAGGTGTGCGCCACCACACCCAGCTCTGATTTTCTTTCTATAGCACTTATAAATAAGATCACATGACTCATGAAGCAATGCCATATATATTTAGGCAAAGACAAAAATACAGCTGTTTCTGGGGCTGAAGAGATGGCTTAGCAGTTAAAGCATTCCCATTCTCTCTCTCTCAAATAAATAAATAATTTTTTTAAAAATATAGCTGTTTCCCTAATTTTTCTTAGACTGTTGGGAATATGCACACTAACCTATTTAACTAGACTTTCTCACTAAATGTTTCCAAAAGGAGAATTCTTGGAGAATACAGAACAAAGGAACTTTAAAACAACAACCACATATTTATCATAAAGGCATGGCTTAGTAATCAACTAGCTAGTAATTAAAAATGTGCCCACAGGTCAAAGATGTTATTATAGTCAGTTCATATGACTAATATCTGACTTACACAAAAATACAACATACAGGCATCTAATATTTTAAAATCTATTTAAAGAATCACATAAAAGAAATCTTCAAACTTCTAGTTTTTAAGTCTCAAATTTGGCTCCATTCTGATGTCAGGTCCCTTCATGTCATATGAGAAATTCACAATGAACCCCCACTCCATTCCTTAGGGAGCTCCACTGTCCATCACAGACATTCTCTATAAGAATGACAGTCAACAACACTAACCAGAGCACTGCTGAACTAATACCAAAACCAAGGGCTAATCTTTAGACCCCACTTTATTTGACCTCAGCTAGAGGTGTGGACTATGTCACCCTTAAACTCTATTTGTTGGATCTCTTCCATTACCTTTCTCTGGTCTTTTTTCTTCTAATCACTTTATTTTTCTGGTCTTGAAAAAGCTCTATGCTTTGCTATCTTAGCCACAAGCTAAGTCATGAGCTCATCCATTCCCAAGAGTTCCCCACTCACATGTGACTAAGCACTCCAAGCACACCTTCAAAATTGGACTTGTTCCTCCAGAATCCCCAGTCCTCACCTGCCTGTCTGGCTTTCCACACATCAGACATTTGCCAGTGGGGCAGTCACATTCCTCAGACTTGGTGTCCCTTGCATTATAGCAGCTTGCTTGAGTTCTACACATTTCCCAAAGTGCAGCTCATGCCACCAATCCTGACAAGCCACCTGCTATGGTTTGATTGAAGTTTTGTGTGGAAGTGCTGAGGCAAGGTCTGGTGGTAGGTAGTTTAATTTTTTTTTTTTTTTTTTTTTTTTTGAGATAGGGTCTCATTCTAGCCCAGGCTGACCTGGAATTCACTCTGTAGTCTCAGGGTGGCCTCGAACTCACGGTGATCCTCCTACCTCTGCCTCCCAAGTGCTGGGATTAAAGGCGTGCGCCACCCCACCCGGCTTAGTTTAATGCTTTCTTAAGAGGTAGTTCTGAGCCAGGCGTGGTGGCGCACGCCTTTAATCCCAGCACTTGGGAGGCAGAGGTAGGAGGATTGCCGTGAGTTCGAGGCCACCCTGAGACTACAGAGTGAATTCCAGGTCAACCTGGACCAGAGTGAAACCCTACCTTGAAAAACCAAAAAAAAGAAAAAAGAGTTAGTTCTGGTGAGAACAAGTTTTAAAGTGAAAGTCTGGCTTCTTCTCTGGCTTACTATCTCCTAAGTGATGATTTCTCCTGAGTTCCGCCCACCTTGAGGCCTTCATCAGAGGCTGAATTGGATTTAGCGCTTCCTAAAGGGTGAGGTAAATAAACCTCTTTTCTTGAAATAAGATGGAGGCAGTGGAAACAAAAGGAGGTATCTTCACAGGTGTTGAACAAAAGCAGTTGGTGAAGACTGGGCTTAAGGGCAGAAGGAAACAGAAGAGGAGGCCTTTAATTACTACCCTCGCTCAGGCCTTTCCATGGTGACCCCAAATCTTTATACACAAAACCTCCACTTTACCTTCTTTCTAACTTTGGACAAATCATTCTGATGACTACTTCACTGGGGAAAGAAAGGCTCACATGCTTGTGTTCATATTATTTCTTCTGTTGTACTACTTGTTCCCTAGACCCTTAATCACATAAATTCACTCCACTTCATAAAATACAAACCTTCATATATCATTTTCTACCAGCTTCCTTCATTAAATATCACCATTTTTCATTCACCTTCACCTCTAACCTCAAACACAGGACAGAGGTAGATGCCTCCATATGAAGATGAAAACAAAGCTTATGAAGGATTCTGGGATGCTACTGAATTACAAGAAGTCCTCAATTTCAGAAGCAAACATGTCTTACAGACAGGGGAGTCAGGCAAGACCTTTTTTTTTTTTTTTTTTTTGGAGAGAGACAGAGAGGGAGAGGAAGACAGATAGAGATGGGAGTGCCAGCAGCCTCTCAGCTGCTGCGAATGAAATCCAGATGTGTGCACCCCCTTGTGGTCAAGTGTGTGTGTGTGTGTGTGTGTGTGTGTGTGCGCACACACACACACACACGCCCTTGTGGTCAAGTGCGGCATCGCACCCTTGTTTCACTGCATCTGGCTAAACGTGGGACCTGGAGATTGGAACCCCTGGAGATTGGAACCAGCGTTGTTAGGCTTAGGAGGCAGGCACCTTAACCGCTAAGCCATCTCTCCAGCCTGAGGCAAGACTTTCAGAGCCAAGTAAAGGAGACATCAAAGGACAAATAAAGTGAAAAAAATCAGAAAAGGCTTTTTTGTCATGGAGACAGAATGCCAAGCTCTCATGTGCAAGATAGCTTGAGATGAGGGAAGTGGGCTGGAATTGTCAAGACACAGAACGTACATGAAGAAATAAGCAGGAATAAACATCAAACACTAGAAGTGACATGATAGAGCATCTCCCTATGCATCCTGAAGAAATCATATATAGAAATGTCATTGGGTAACTGGATGACAGACCATATAACCCTGCTCAGGCTGGAAGATGTAGGGGAGAAAGGGACGTCCTGGGACACTAAGTGCTGCATCTTTTCTTGAGATATATTTGCTAGATTGTTTTCCACACCAATTTTGAAAATTTATACACTAATAAAGTATGCAAAAAATGTTCAATATTGGGCTGGAGAGATGGCTTAGCAGTTAAGGCATTTGCCTACAAAGCCAAAGAATCAGGGTTTGATTCTCCAGGACCCACGTAAGCCAGATGCACAAGAGGGGTGCTTACACCTGGAGTTTGCAGTGGCTGGAGGCCCTGGAGTGCCCATTCTCATTAAAAAAAAAAAAGCTAGGCATGATGGTGCATGCCTTTAATTCCAGCACTCGAGAGGCAGAGGTAGGAGGATCACTGTGAGTTCAAGGCCACACTGAGACTCCATAGTGAATTCTAGGTCAGCCTGGGCCAGAGTGAGACCCTACCTCAAAAAACCAAAATAAATAAATTAATTTAAAAAAATTAAAAAAATAAGAACTAAAGATCTTTGTTAAAAAAATAAATTAAATTTTTTTTTAAAAAAAGTCATTTTCTTGATTTTGCAATATGTACTTACAGTATAAGCTATCAAGTTTCAGTTTGACAAATTGAAATGTGTTGTTTTAATTCTTTCGGCTGTTAGAGAAGTTTAATATCATATTCAGTAACTCTATCTTTATTATTAAGCATTTCCATTCCTTTTTTAAATTTTAATTTAATTTTATTTATTTATTTGACAGAGAGTGAGAGAGAGGAAGAGGCAGATCGAGTGAAAGAGCCACTGCAAACGAACTCCAGATGCATGTGTCTCCTTGTGCATCTGGCTTGCGTGGGTACTGGGGAATTGAACTGGAGCCCTTAGGCTTCATAGACAAACACCTTAACCACTAAGCCATTTCCCCAGCCCTCCATTCCTTTGTTTTGGAGTGGGGGTTATTTCAAGGCAGGATCTCATGCTAGCCTGGGCTGACCTGGAACTCATTCTGTAGCTACAGACTGGCTTGGACTCTTGGCAATCCTATCTCAGCCTCTCGAGTGCAGAGATTAAAAGCATGCACAACCACGTCCAGTTTCATTTCACCTTTTGCAAACTGTTTTTTTATATAATCTACTTTCTGTCAAGGAGTTCTTTACTGATTTATAGGACCCATTAGTAAACACAGGATATCATCCTTTGTCATGTTCATTTTTCCAACTTTCTTGTGTTTTAATCTTATTTATGGTCTCACCTTAGCCCATTTGGTGAGCTGCCATAACATACCTGAGAATGTGTAATTTAAAACCAAAAAAAAAAAGAAAAGAAAAGAAAAGAAAAGAAAAGATCCTACTGCACTATGACTGCAGAAGAATGCAGAAAGCAGGGGGCTTGGGCTGAAGAGATGGCTTAGTGGTTAAGGCACTTGCCTGCGAAGTCTAAGGATCCCGGTTCAATTCTCCAGATCCCATGTAAGCCAGAAGCAAAAGCGGGCACATGTGTCTGGAGTTTGTGTGCAATGGCTAGAAGCCCTGGCATGTCCATTCTCACACTCCCTCTCTCTCTTTCCCTCTGTCTCTAATAAATAAATAAGTAAATAAATAAATAAATAAATAAATAAATAAATAAATAAAATCTTTAAAAGCAGGGGGCTAGAATGCTAAAGAGTGTCCTGCTTTATCCCTCCCCCTAAATTAATAAATTTGGTAGCTTACCTGGTACTATGGGAGTATAACAAATGCAGGAAAGAGAATCATTGGATTTGCAATGCAGTTTGTTTTTTGGAAATGGCCACTGGGTAATAGGCAGGATTGTTGGGAGTCCCTGTTTGGAGGACCAATGGATGGTGTCATGAGGATGAATAGTGGATTGCAGTGGAGACCCCAGGATTTCCTGACATGTCAGGACTGTGGTACAGCTAACAAGGAGAGCACTGGTTTGGGATGAAATTTTTCCCAGGGCTGTGGGCAGCCTAGCTGGAGGGGAGAAACTGGAACTCTGTAGCCTTCATTAATGGTTAGACATGAAGGATTTGGAGCTATAGGATGTAATGTTTGCTCTATTGTTTTAGATCTTGCATTGGCTTGATCATTCCTGGCAATACCATCTTTTGCAATGTGAATGTTTAGTCTGTGCTATTATGTGTTTTTGGTTTTACAGATTATCATATTTAGGAGACCTTGGACTATGGGGATATTTGAACAGTACTGAGAATGATAAAAATTTATGGGATAAAATGTGGTTTGAATTTGGTGTCCCTATAAATTCATGTGTTTTGAGTGCTTGGTTTCCAGCTGATGACAATTTGGGTGGTGGAGCTGGAGGAGTGTGTTGTTGTGAACGGGCTTAGGGGTGTCATAACCAACTCCCCTTTGTCAGAGTTCAACTCACTCTCTTGCTGCTATTTTTTACCTGTGTAGCAGAGATGATGTCCAGCTTTAGCTCATGCTATGCTTTCCCCTGCCATCATGAAATTTCTCCTAAGCCAAAATAAACTCTTTCTATCCATAAGCTGCTTTGGGTAGAGTATTTTATCCTAGCAACAAGAAGGTAACACAACACTTCATAAATTCATGAAGCCAGTGACAGGATAGCCAAAACATGCTGAGAAAAGACGGGTGACACAATGAAAAGAAGCCAAGTAAAACACAACTCCAGTCACAGGGCTCTCTGGCTGTCCAATGAACAACTACAAGTCAGGGAGCCCTTTATCATGCTATGGCCCCATGATGATTTGTGGACAGCAGGAAGGTCTGTTGCTAACAAGAGAAGAAATACAGTGCATGCTGTAAGAGGCTCACTCAGGCAAGAAAGTGCATAGAAAGGTGACCCCACACTAGGTGGCTGAGAGAATAGCATTGGCCTTTCAATCTCTGGAGCCATGTACCAGCAGTTCACTGCTACTGAGGCCAAGAACTCTGAAGTGTGTCCCTCAGGTAAAGTGATTCGTGCTTGGAAACTCTTGAAAGTACAAAGACCAGTCCTCAGCCTATACAGACCTCATTCCATGAATCACACAACAAAATCACCAGAAATACCAAAAAAAGACAATATTCCTCCAAAAAAATCATAACTCATTAGCCATTGAATTCAAAGATACTAAAATCAGTAAATACTAGATCAAGTTTTCAGAAGTTTAGTAGCAGAAATAATCAATGACCTCAAATAGGACACAAACAAACAGATGCACTCAATCCAGGACCTAAAAAGGAAAGTGAACAAAGTCAGCAAAATGGGTCAGAAAATCAGCAATATGGATGAAAAGGCAGCAACATGGAAGAAAAATTCAGCAAGGAAACATTTTTTTTAAAAAAATTATTTTTCCATGGGCTGGAGAGATGGTTTAGTGGTTAAACGCTTGCCTGTGAAGCCTAAGGATCCCAGTTCGAGGCTTGATTCTCCAGGACCCACGTAAGCCAGATGCATAAGGGGGCGCATGCATCTGGAGTTCGTTTGCAGTAGCTAGAGGCCCTGGTGCGCCCATTCTCTCTCTCTCTCTCTCTCTCTCTCTCTCTACCTGCCCATTTCTGTATCTCTCTCTCTCAAATTAATAAATAAATAAAAATAAAAATATTTAAAAAAATTATTTTTCTTTATTTGAGAGAGAGAGAGAGAGAGAGAGAGAGAGCAATAGGCAGGTAGAGAGAGAGAATGGGCATTCCAGGGCCTCCAGCCACTGCAAACAACTCCAGACGCGTGCGCCCCCTCATGCATCTGGCTTACATGGGTCCTGGAGAATCAATTCTGGATCCTTTGGCTTTGCAGGCACACGCCTTAATCACTAAGCCATCTGTCCAGCCCAAGGAAACGGATTTTTGAGGAAAAAAAAAATGTTGGAAATGACAAGTCAATGCCTAAGAAAACAGAGGAAAGCAGCACTGATGGTAGACAAAAAAAGGACAGAGTATCAGGGATGGAGGATGAAGTCAGAGCAATACTACACTCAAACAATAATAAAGAACAAAATAAACAAACATAGCCAGGTGGGGTGGCACACACCTTTAATCCCAGCACTTGGGAGGCAAAGGTAGGAGGATCGCCATGAGTTTGAGGCCACCCTGAGACAACATAGTGAATTCCAGGTCAGCCTGAGCTAGAGTGAGACCCTACCTTGAAAAACCAATAAAATAAAATAAAATAATAAACAAACATGATCAAAACATTCAAGAACTCTGGGATACAATTGATCAGGAAACCAAGTCTAAGAATCTATGGGGTAAAAACATGAGCTCAGATAAAAACTACAATCTATTTAATAGAATTATAGCAGCAATTTCCTCAAACCTCAAGAAATGAACATCTAAGCACAAGAGTCACTTAGAGTTCCAAACAGAAATGAGCACAAAAGACCCTCTCTGTGACACATTACCGTCAAAAATGTGGAACCAGGCTGGAGAGATGGCTTAGTGTTTAAGGGACTTGCCTGTGAAGCCAAAGTACTCAGGATAGATTCCCCAGGACCCACGTAAGTATATGCACAAGGTGATGCATGCGTCTGGAGTTCATTTACAGTGGTTGAAGGCCTGGGGGCACCCATTCTCTCTCTCTCTCTCTCTCTTTTTTGGAGAGAGACACAGAGAGAGAGAGAGAGAGAGAGAGAGAGCGAGAGGAAGACAGATAGAGATGGGCGCTCCAGCAGCCTCTCAGCTACTGCGAACGAAATCCAAATGCGTGCGCTCCCTTGTGGTCAAGTCTGGCATTGCACCCTTGCGTCACTCTGCATCTGGCTAAACATGGGACCTGGAGATTGAAACTGGCTTCTTAGGCTTAGGAGGCAGGCTCCTTAACCACTAAGCCATCTCTCCAGCCCTCTCTTTATTTCAAAAGAAACAAAAATATGAGCCAGGCATGGTGGCACATGCCTTTTATCCCGGGAGACAGAGGTAGGAGGATCGCCATGATTTCAAGGCCACCCTGAGACTACAGAGTGAATTCCAGGTCAGCCTGGGCTACAGCGAGACTCTACCTCGAAAAAAAAAAAAAAAAAAAAAAAAAAAAAAAAAAAAAGAAAACAAAGAAATAAAGAAAAAAGAAAAATATGAAACAAAGAAACAATATTCAAAGTGTTAACAGAAAAATACCAACTCACTTACAAAGGTAAGATAACAACAGATTTCTTTATCAGAAATTCTAAAAGCCTGGAAAACACTAAACAATGAATTTAACATTCTCAGTAAGTAACTTAAAAGAATATACACAGAAGAATCTAAGCCCTGAGAGCACTGAAAAGAAAAAATTTCCTAAGGAGAATTGATGAAGGTGAAGTAGAAAGGAATGTATCATGTCTAACAGTACAACAGCCAACTAATAAGGGAGAAAGTATAAATAATAATAATCAATCAATTTACAGAGATTGGTAAACAACTGTAAGAATAACCTTAAATGTAAACGGTCTCAATTTACCAATAAAGACACTCAGACTAGGAGACTGGATTAAAAACAAGATCTAACTGCATATTTTCTCCAAGAAACACATTTAATTGGTAAAGGCACCCAAAGATTGAGAGTTAAAGGATGAAAGTTAATTTATCAAGAAGACAAAAGCTGAAATACTCTAATATCTGATAAAGTACACTTGAAACCAAAATTAGAAGAGCTACAGAAGGTAACTACACATTAATTAAGTTAACAATCCATTAAGGGACATAACAATGATAAATATATATGCATCAAATGTTGGGGCTCCCAATTTAATAAAAATAAACACTAATGGCCATGAAAGGTCATATAGATCCTGGTACAATAATACCATATTCTTTTTTTTTTGTTTTATTTTTTATTTTATTTTTGGAGAGAGACACAGAGAAAGACAGAGAGAGAGGGATAGGGAGACAGATAAGAGATGGGTGCACCAGCAGCCTCTCAACTGCTGCGAACAAAATACAGATACATGTGCCCCCTTGTGGGCAAGTGTGGCATTGCACCCTTGCGTCACTTTGCATCTGGCTAAACATGGGACCTGGAGATTGGAACTGGGTTCTTAGGCTTAGGAGGCAGGCGCCTTAACCACTAAGCCATCTCTCCAGCCCCATATTCTTATCTTTTCAAGTTGAACCAAACTAAAAAGACAATAACTATACAAGTACTTGGGACAAAGAATACATTCCTTTTTTTTAAAAAAAATATTTTATTCTTATTAATTTATTTGACAGAGAAAGAGGGAGAGAGAGAAAGAATGGGCAGGCCAGGGCCTCCAGCCACTGCAAATGAACTCCAGACATGTATGCCCCCTTGTGCATCTGGCTAACGTAGGTCCTGGGGAACTGAACTGGGGTCCTTTGGCTTTGCAGACAGACACCTCAACTGCTAAGCCATTCCTCCAGCCCTAGAATACATTCTTAATGATTAGTGGGTCACTGAAGAAATCAGAGAGAAAATTTAAAAATTCCTAGAATCAAAAATGAAAGCACAACTTACTAGAGAACCTTTGGGATAGAGGTCAAGCAGTTCTAAAAGTATAGCTATGAGTACTTATTTAAAAAAATTAGCTGGGTGTGGTGCCACATGCCTTTAATCCCAGCACTTGGGAGGCAGAGGTAGGAGGATCACCATGAGTTCAAGGCCACACTGAGAATAGAGTGAATTCCAGATCAGCCTGGGCTAGAGTGGAGAATATCAAGAAAAAGAGATTAGAGTCTTCACACATACCAAGTAATTTGGACAACTGACTTCTCAATACCAATAAAATATTTAGTATTAATAAAAAACTCTATGGCATTCCATAAGAAATATAAGTCCTACTGTTAACATACCTCAGATCCTGGTTTTCTGTGGTAAGGAGAGCAAGCAGAGCCCAAGCAAGTACCTGACTGCTGTCCTCACTGTGCAATTTCTTGTGATGTTTAATGTTCTGCAACAGAAGCTGGTCCAGGCACTCCAGGGCCTTCTCTTGCACAGTGCTCTCAGAGTCCATCACTACTGGAATGACCCCCTTCAACCAGGCTTTTTGGATTGGGACACATTTAGGTTGGGCCTGAAGGGTGGAAATTTATTACATCAGAAGGTCTGACCTTATTACCAGTTTACATACAAACAGTGAAGTTTGTGATCACCATTTTGAGAGTTAAAAATAACCATACCCACAGGACTAAGGACACAGGTCATGGATAGGACATGTGATTTGTACGCATGAAGACTTTAATAAACCCCTCAGAAATTGTACCAAAAAAAGTATGTAAGCAAAGCTAGAATGGGACTAGGAAAGAGAAGAAAAAGGGAGAGAGGAGAGGAAAAGTTATTTGATAGGTTAGGGAAGGGACAGAATAAGCAGGTGGAAGGGGACTGAAGGGTTAGGGGATAGGGAGGATGGGGAGGGAATGACACAAAAGTTAAGACAAGGCCGGGCGTGGTGGCGCACGCCTTTAATCCCAGCACTCGGGAGGCAGAGGTAGGAGGATCGCTGAGGGTTCGAGGCCACCCTGAGACTACATAGTTAATTCCAGGTCAGCCTGGACCAGAGTTAGACCCTACCTCAAAAAACTAAAACTAAAAAAAAAAAAAAAAAAGTTAAGACAACATGTATCACTTCCACAGAAACCTTCCTTCTGGATAGCACTTTTATAAGCTGTAACAACCAATAAAGGAGAAAGTCCAGACAGAAGGTGGAAAAAGCTTAACTTTAAAACATGGATTCTAGCCAGTAAATCTCAGGCTCAGAATTGGGTTGCTCCCCGTCACCCCAACCACAGTGACCTGTTGGCCAGGAAGACTCCTGAGGTCCCCAAAACAATATAGGCCATTGCCAAAACACTTGATTACCTACTACTGTTAAAGACCACAGGCTGAGGTCACAGGACATCAGAATACTATGCTGAAACCAAAAGGAAAACTAGCTTCCTCCAAGTTAGTCCTCATAGTGCTGGAATGCCCAATAGCAGCCAGTAGAGAACAATGGTCACCAACAGCATAAATAAGCAATGGACCCTGCAGACTACAAAATCAACCAGCCAGACGAGAAGTACACACTTGTGCAATATTGCAATACAGCCTCTGCAGATAACCAACTGTCCTCCAACTGGGCATGAGGCCCACTCAGTGGGAAAGAACTCATATCTGCTACTAGAAACTAAGTCAAAATCCCATGGTTACAAAACACATAGACTTCAGAGAGAAGCCCTTTCTGCTCTCTGGAGAAGAAAAGTGGGCTTGCACACCAAAAAGTCTCTCAAATACCACCTTTAACTCAAGTTGCTCTCACTCTTGGTTGGAGAATATGTTTATTTTATATATGGCAGAGAAAATGGAGGTGAACCAAGATCCACTGGTAAGACATGGTAGTTGACTGCTTGCCATGAGACATGCCATCTCTACCACATTTGTGGGAACCTAGGAGAATTGTAGAGGAAATGGTGACATAAATACTGCTCTCACTACTAGCCTGACAACCAGCTCCAGGGTGATGAGGACACACCCAGTAATCAATCAAAACCCATCAAAGCAGAAATCTAGAGGCTACAGAGAACTCAACACTAAACCAGAGTGCCAACAGTCCTGCCATGTATCAAGGAACACTGCAGTAGAGGGGGCAGAAAGATATGTAAGAGCCACAGAGTAGGTCGGAATACCCTGAGGCACAATACCACTAGTACCTTACAAGAATTGACTGAGGCTTTCATGACCCCACAGTGATTACCATAATTCCACTGAGTTGGGACCCAGGGTAACAGGAACATAGGCAAGGGGATAGAGTATAACCTGTTATAATAAACATAAAGGCTGGAGAGATGGCTTAGTGGTTAAGGCACTTGCCTGTGACGCCTAAGGACCCAGGTTCAATCCCCTGGTACCCATATAAGATGCACAAGGTGGTGTATAGGTCTGAAGTTCGTTTGAAGTGGCTAGAGGTCCTGGTGTGCCCATTCACTCTCTAGCTGCCTCTTTCTCTCTCTCAAATAAATAAAAAAATATTTTAAAAATAAAAAATGAACATAAAATTAAATTAAATTGAAAAATAATAATGTACTTAAAACAAACTAACAAGGTATGAAAAATAAAATATTGTAATTACAACTGCAAATAGCCAATCAAATGGGAAAACGATTCAAGGCATTTCAAAACAAAATTCAACTCCAGCTTATTATAAACTAGAGTGTCCTGACATTTTGAACTTATATGCTAAAGCCATTATTTTATTATTAGTAATTCACTACTTTTTTATATCAAGGAAAAATTAGAATGCTGAAAGAGTCAAAATATGCATTGCTTAACACCTTCTCTCAAAAATAAAGACGTATGCTTTTAGAATTCTTCCACAGCTAATTAGTTGAGAAAAGTAAAATTATATATAGTGTTAGTGGGTCTGTTCTTTTGGCTATATCATCTACACATACCTTAACTGACAAAAATTAATTCAGGCTTTGAGCTTAACCAATCTGATTTTAAAGTTTTTTATTTTTAATTTGAGAAATAGGCAGGGGAGAGAGAGAGAAAGGGAGAGAGAGAGAGAGAGAATGGGTGCACCAGGGCCTCCAGCTGTGGCAAATGAACTCCAGATATGTGCGCTCCCTTGTACATCTGGCTTACGTGGGTCCTGGGGAATAAAACCTAGGTCCTTTGGCTTTGAAGGCAAGCGCCTTAACCCCTAAGCAATTTCTCCAGCCCTTATTTTTGTTTCTATCTGAGATTTAAGACGAAATGAACAAACAGCATTGCTTAGCATACTACATCTGGTGGTGGTTTGAATGAAGATGTATGTTCCCCATAGCCCAATATATTTTTTAAAAATTTTTATTTTTATTTATTTATTTGAGAGAGAGAGAGAGAGAGAGAGAGAGAGAGAGAGAGAGAGATACAGAAATAGGCAGGTACAGAGAAAGAGAGAATAGGTGCGCCAGGGCCTCCAGCCACTGCAAACGAACTCCAGATGTGTGCAACCCCTTGTGCATCTGGTTTATGTGGGTCCTGGGGAATTGAACCAAGGTCCTTTGGCTTTGCAGTCAAGTGCCTTAACTGCTAAATCACCTCTCCAAGATATTTTCCAAGTCCCCAAGATATTTTCATTTATTTATTTTTAATTTTTATTAAAAAATTTTTTTAATCATTTTATTTATTTTTGGAGAGAGACACAGAGAGAGACAGAGAGGGAGAGGGAGACAGATAGAGATGGGCGGCGCCAGCAGTCTCCCAGCTGCTGTGAATGAAATCCAGATGTGTGCGCCCCCTTGTGGTCAAGTGCGGCATTGCGCCCTTGTGTCACTTTGCATCTGGCTAAACGTTGGACCTGGAGATTGGAACCGGGTTCTTAGGCTTAGCAGGCAGATGCCTTAACCACTAAGCCATCTCTCCAGCCCCACCAAGATATTTTTGATTAAGACTGAGCTTCTGATTTGAATCTCAGGCAGGCGGAGCCCTGATGGGGAAGAGGTGTGGTGGATCTTGAATTCATCCCTACTATGTGTGTAGAGAGCCAGTTGGAGCTCTGACTGTTCCTGGTTGCTAATGTTGGTGCTTGCTGCAGTTGTAACTCTCTACTTTGGATAATCTATGGAAGTCAGCCAGCTTCTTTCACTATGATGATGCTTCCCCTGGATTCTGTAAGCGTGAAATAAACCTTTTCTCCCATAAGCTGCTTGGGTTGAGTGTCCTAGCAACAAGAAGGTAACTGTAATGTATCCTAATTATTATAATTATATGCTAATTATATTTAATACAAAATAGTCTACCATATGAAGTTGAAAGATAGCTCTTTACAATGTAGACTTGGTAGAGTTTCTAAATGTCTTACTTAACATTGGGTAACAGGTCATTACTATGCAGAAATACTTTTCTCCCCTTTTTGCTACTGGGCATTGAACCTGGGCACCTTGTTCATGCAAACCACATGTTTTACTACTGAGCTATACCTGAGCCCCAGAATTACTTTTTATTTTTTGACATGGTGTCTCACTTTCTCATTGTAGCCCAACCTGGTCTGGAACTCACTATGTAGCCTACCTGGCTTCAAACTCATAGCTATCTTCTTGCCTCAGCCTTCCCAGTGTTGAGATTTCAGGTGTAAGCCATCATACCCAGCTCACAATTACTTCATAATGTAAAATACCACACACCCAATACGTAATGTCTTACTGCTCACCATAACAAGTTCTGTAAGAGATTGTAAGGCTTGCTTCCGGACAGAGACTGCAGGGTCCCGACAATGGTCCTGCAGAATGAGAAGGTCCTCCTCCATGCCCAAGAGGTCACAGTGTTTCAAGATGCTGACTAATACCTGAAAGGCACAACATGAAATTATGACTCCATGTACAAGTATAGAAAGCCCAAAAGTAAATAAGGAGATACTTCAAGTTTCTAGTTCTTCACATTTTAGAAATCATGAATCCATCTTCTATCCTATAGTATTCCAGTATTTGGAATTTGATGAAAGGACTATCTCTGGAGAAAGTATTTTATATAAACAAATACAACAAAATTGACAAAACTATTCAAATACATCCATGACCTCCTATTTTAAACAAACTATGCATTAAAAAAATTGATTCTTTTTTTTCCAGTTTATTTCTTTTTCTTTTTGCTAGTAGCCCTGGCTGGCCAGGAACTCATGATGTAGACCAGGCTGACTTTACACTCCAATATGCTGATCTTTCTACTTCTACATCTCAAATCCTGACATGGCAGGCACATACCAGCATGCCCCACAAAAAGCTGTGATTCTTACAATGTCAGCAATTAAATAGGAAAGTTTAAAAATTGGAATTTGGGCTGGAGAGATGGCTTAGCAGTTAAGGCTCTTGCCTGCAAAGCCAAAGGACCCAGGTTCAACTCCCCAGGACCCATGTAAGCCAGATGCACAAGGGGGTGCACACATCTGGAGTTCATTTGCAATAGCTAGAGGCCCTGGCATGCCCATTCTCTCTCTGTCTACCTGCCTATTTCTGTATCTCTCTCTCTCTCTCTCAAATAAATAAATAAATAATTGGAATTTCTTTTGGTTCATCTACACAGTTTGAATATGACAGGACCAGGGTCACCTTGAAAAGCAAGTTAAATAATAAACATAATGAAAACTTCAAATATACTTCCTTGCACTGCTAAGTTTTTAGTGCTTAGAAAGACTACATTTAAATAAAAAGCTCCTACTTGGAGTGCAGACTTCCTGACATTGGTCTTCTCATCTCTGATTCTCCTTCTCAGCATCGCCAGGACGCACCTTTCTGCTGAGAAAACACCAAAGAATCAGAGTCTGGACGAGCAGACAATCCCTAACATGTCCCACACAAAACTGAGGAGATAAATTTTTTTAATGACACCATAATTATCTTGTTTAAAAGCCTAAGGAATGAGAATTTGAAAAGGTGTTAAAATAATTATTTAGTAAAAGTATTAATCTCTAGAATATTAGTAATTTGATTTTAAATTCTAGCTCTACCTCTAAAATTTTGAATGAATTATTGAACTCTTCTATTTCGTTTAGCTGCAAATAGGAATATTATAAACTCAGGATTTTAAAGATCTTATGAGGTAATATGACAACAGCTTTTAGTTTCCCACAGAGCCAGTATGGTGAACATACCATTAGTTAGTCCCAGCACTCAGGAAAATGAGGTAGGTGGTCAAGGGCAGCTTGGGGCTACACAATTCCAGGTCAGTTGAGGCTAGGGTGAAGCCCTATCTCAATTAATTAATTAATCCTACCAGAAAGGCTAATGAATTACTAAGCACCCAAAGAGCTTTGTTGTGTACATTATAACCTTCTATATGCATCAAAATTTTAAACAGAATTATAAAAACATTTAATAATTCATTTAAGAATATTTTTTATGAAAAACAACTATGCTTCCCAAAATATAACAAAATAAATGTACAGGCACTGTTTGACATTGGACACTCTGGTGCTCAGCTTAGGAAAAGCTGAATTTCCATATCCAGTAATTCCACACACTATGGGACCTCTGGAAATCCCAGCTCAGACTGTATGGAAATCAGGATATGGGAAATAAGTGATGTCTTGATAATAGCACAAACAGTATTCACATCAAAGACTCTTAAACATGGCCACAAGCTACACTTCAGGAATTGCTGATATGGAAGAAGAAACCTTAAAATAAAACATAAAACAACAACAAAAATTTTCAATGAAACCAAAGTAGGTTCTTTAAAAAATCCATAAAATTAACAAAATTTTAACCACATGACCAAGAAAATAAGATTCAAATTCAAATAAATGAAAGGGGATATTCTGCCAGCTTTATATAAATAAAATAGCTTGGATTACAAAAGTAGGAACACTTATGCAAACGAATTAAGTAATGTACATGAAATACACAAGTTTCTAGAAATAAACAAACTCAAAGCTGACTTTCAAAGACTGAAAATTTACTGTACCTACCACAAAAAGGAATCATATTGGTCATCAACAAACTTCAGATTATCTATACACAAAAGTCAAAGACCATATGATTTTATGAGAGAATTCTAACAGATAACGAAACAAAATGAACATGAATCCTCACCAACTCTTTCAAAAAGTAGAATATACTTCCTACTTCATAATATTAACCATGACAACAAAATTACAGTATAATGGCTATAATGCATTTGGGAGAATGAGGAGAATGTAGGAGAGTCCAATACCAGTCTTGGCTATCCCAAAACTGAAAATAAAAACAGAACAAGGGCTGGAGAGATGGCTTAGTGGTTAAAATGCCTGCCTCCTAAGCCTAAGAATGCCGGTTACAATCTCCAGATCCCACGTTTAGCAAGATGCAAAATGACACAAGGGTGCAACGCCACACTTGACCATAAGGGGGCGCACGCATCTGGATTTTGTTCACAGCAGGCTGCTGGCGGCGTGCCCATCTCTATCTGTCTTCCTCTCCCTCTCTCTCTCTCTCAAAAAAAAAAAAAAAAAAAAAAAAAAAAAAAGAACAAAAACATCACTGAAACAAAGACCTACACAAATAGACAACTGTCATTCATAGATTAGAAGGATTTACCACAATTAATATGGCAATATTTTCCAAACTGATCCTCAAAAATCAACCTTTATCAGAATGCAAGATGATGTCAGGCATGGTGACACATGCCCATAATATTATCACTGGGGAGACTGAGGCAGGAGGATCTTCAACTTAAGGCCAGCCAGGGCTACAGAGAGAAATCCTGTCTTGGGGAAAACACACACACGGGCGCGCACACACACACACACACACACACACAAAACAGATATGTAAGTAGAAGGGGGACTATTTGGAAAGAAGGAAGAGACCAGCAGGAGGAGGGAGGAGAGGCAAGAGTGGGTAATGATATACATACATGAAAAGGTCATAATGAAACACATCATTTTGGATAATGAATATGCTAATAAAGTTTAATTTCCAAAAATGAAAAGATATAATAGAAATTATTCTACCATGTATAAGAAAAAAAGTGTTTTAATTCTTAAGGGTAAACTAATCGGGAATAAAAGTCCAATGCTTATACTTTTCTTAACTGTTCTTATTGTTAACAAACCAGTAATATTCTGCTAGTGATAAAATCTGACATACCCCCAGATCCACCTCCTTCATGACTGTCATCTGTGTAGATCTCCGCTGAGGGCTTACAAGAGGCAAATGTCGAATCCCGGTAGGAAAACACTATTCAAAAGAAAATGAAGTAAATAGCACTGATTAAGGTAAAAATGTTACATTTTTAACAGTAAATGCATAGCAAATTACTTATTTAACTTATGAAATTACTAAAACCAAATTTCAGATTCTTAAGGAAGAAAAAGGCAACATTAAAACAGGTAAACATGGTCAGTGCCACCACATTGCTGCTGGTGAGGGCTTTCTCAAGGATGTCAATCCCGACCTCTGCCTACAATTTTCCTCTAGTCCTGCCATCTCACTGCTGGTAGGTGACTTGAATACACTACTCTCTATAATGGACAGGTCAACCAGAGCAAAAGAACAAACAGAGAAACCAAACAGATGTATACAGAACAGTCCACCCCAAAACTATAGAATATCCATTATTATTAGCAGTTCATGGAACTTATTCTAAAGAAGATCAGATTAGGACATAAATCAAATCTCAACCAATTCAGAAAAACTGAAACAACTTGTATTCTAATCTGACCACAATGCAATAAAATTAGACATTAACAACAACAAAAAAACCTACAGAAAATACACAACGCATTACTGAGTAACAAATGAGTCACTGAAGAATTCAATGAAAATGAGAACACATCATATCAAAACCTATGGGATACAATGAAGGTGGTCCTATGAGGGAAGTATGTAGTTCTAAGGGCCTACATTAAAAAACCAGAGCCATTTCAAATAAATAACTTAATTATGCACCTGACGATCTTGGAAAAACAAGAACAAACCAACTCAGAAACAGTAGACATCAAGAAATAGTTACTATAAGGCAGAAATTAATGAAACAGAAATGAAAAAAATAATTAATGAAACGAGTTGGTGCTTTGACAACTCCTGGGCCAATATAACCAAAAGAAAGATTAATAAAATCAAATTAATAAAATTAGAGCAGAAAAAAGAATCATTACAAAAAACACTAATGAAATTAAAAAACTCACAAGGACATTTTTAAAAACGCCACAAAATTGGGAAATCTGAAAGAAATGGATAAATTTCTTGATACACACATCATACTAAGATGAGATCAATAATATAAACAATAAGAGGAAACAGTAACAGTGAATAAGTAACAAGATTAAAGTAGTAACTAAATTCTCCCAAGTAAAAAAAGCCCACGTCCAGATAGATGCAAAGCAGAATTCTAACAGAAATCTAAAAAGCAACTAAAACCAATACTTCTCCAATTATTCCATAAAATAGAAAGGGAAGGAATAATTCCAAAGTCTTCCTTTGAAGCCAGTATTGCTCTAATATCAAAACCAGATAAAAAGCTGGGCGTGGTGGCACATGCCTTTAATCCCAGCACTTGGGAGGCAGAGGTAGGAGGATCGCTGTGAGTTCGAGGCCACCCTGAGACTACAAAGTTAATTCCAGGTTAGCCTGGGCCAGAGTGGTGAGACCCTACCTCAAAAAAAAAAAAAAAAAAAAAAAAAAAAAAAAACAACAACAAAAAAAAACAGATAAAGACAATCAAAATTAATCGATCCCCCTAAATTGTCACTAAGGTACTTAACAAGGCAATTTCAATAATACATCAAGAAGATCATTCACCATGATCAAGTGTCATTCCACAGATGTAGGGATGGTTGAACATATGCTAATAAATAAATATATTACATTGCATACATAAATAGACTCAAGCACAGAAATTACATGATCATCTCAAGTGATATAGAAAAGGTCCTTGACAAACTCCAACACCCCTTTGACACTTCAAAGACCTGGAGAAGATAGGAATGGAAGGAACTTATCTAAGCTTAATACAAGCACAAACCATAACCAACATCATGCTAAATGGAGAAGAGCTTGGTGTATTCCCATTAAGATCAGGAACAAGACAAGGGTGTCCAATCTGTCCAAATTAGTCTTAGCCAGAACAATAAGAAAAGCGAGGGAAATAAAAGGGATACAAATAAGATGAAGTTAAAGCATCCTTATTTTCAGATGATATGATTCTATACATAAGGACTCTAAAGACTCCACCAAAAAAAAAAAACAACAACAACAAAAAAAACTCCTAGATAAACACTTTAATCAAAGTAGCAGGATACAAAACTAACATACAAAAATTATTAGCTTTCTTATACACCAATAATAAACAAGATCAAAGTAGGATGGGGAGCTAATGGGAAGAAGGGTTTTAGCGAGAGGGGACAGGAAAAGTAAATGGAAATTTGGGTGATCAAAATGCACTGCATACAAGTATAAAGTTGTGAATAAAAAACAGGTAAATGAAGTGGAGGAAACATTTAAATTTTCAGCAAGTTGTTTTAAAGTCAATTATTTGGTGCTTGAAAATATATTGATCCATTACCTGGTGAATTTCTCAGTAAGGTACCACTATGTATTTCTGAAGCTAGAGGACATAAAAGTAAACAGAAGATAAAAGTGAGAAAGTCCCAATTAAATATCCAAACAAATCAAAATCAAGATAATCTAGCCGATTCTAAAGCAGATTCTAAACTGCTAACAAAATCACCCCATTTCAAAAAGGTCTTTCAAGTTTCCCTATTTAAAAAGTGATTTGAGGGCTGGAGAGATGGCTTAGTGGTTAAGGTGCCTGCCCGCTAAGTCTAAGAACGTCAGCTCCAATCTCCAGGTCCCACATTTAGCCAGATGCAAAGTGATGCAAGGGCGCAATGCTGCATTGGCCCACAAGGGGGCGCATGCAGTGGAGTTCGATCGCAGCGGCTGAGAGGCTGCTGGCACACCCATTCTCTATCTGTCTTCCTCTCCCTCTCTGTCTCTCTCCAAAAAAAAAAAAAAAAAAAAAAAAGTGATTTGAGGGCTGGAGAGATGGCTTAGCATTTAAGGTGCTTGTCTGTGAAGCCTAAGGACCTATGTTCTACTCTCCAGATCCAACATCAGCCAGACGCACAAAGGTGAGGCAGGTGCAAAGTCGCACATGCCTACTAGGTGGTGCAAGTGTCTGGAGTTTGATTGCAGTGGCTGAGGCCCTGGAGCACCAATTCTCTTTCTCCTGTCTCTAAATAAATAAATAGTGATTTGAAGCTGAGTTGAGTGATAGAGTATATGATCAGTATGTACAACATCCTAAGATTGATTCTTCATGGAGGCATGCACACAAATATACACACAGTGATCTGACAATGAAATCTAGAGAAAATGGCTTATGGGAATAAAAATTAGTCATTAATTAATCCTTACTCATTCTTTGCCATTACAAAAATTGATCCATTTGAAATTCACTTGACTATTTTATTCCCCACCCCTAAGGCCACTGTGGATATTGACCCAGTCTCTTATGTACTAGGAAAGGGACCACCGAGCTATGACCCTAGTCTCCCCTACTTACTGTTAATGAGGAACTCCAGGATAGTCTCTGATGTGTTAGTGGTTGACTCCAGACAATGTGCAAAGCTGGACAGTGCTTTGCTGCGGACAGTAGGTGCCTTATCTAAACAACGGTCAAACATAATTTCTTGAACCAAGAATTTATGCTTTAAGAAGTTTTGATGCTCCAAAGAAAGCGTACCATCCACCTCTCTTTCAGGTAGCTCTAAGAGAGCTAACACAACATCAAGAGTAAAAACCCGGTGTGAAATCTGGTAAGACACAGAAAAATCACCATCAGATGGGCATAAAAGCAAAGTAAAATTTCTCCTACACTCAGATCTGTCTGCCACTAGATGATGGCAGTTAGGACCCAGGATTCAGATATATCTCCTACCTTGGAACTTCGTGAGTATTTGTAAAGCCAGCCAATGAATGTAGCATATTCCCCACAAGGAAGTTTATTAAGAAGCTGAACCAGGGACTGAGCTGCAGAGGTCCGATACTCTGATTTATCAATCACCTGAAATTCAAAAGGAGACAATGACCAGCCATCTACCTGTAGGATGACTGAAACCCATATTAAAGTACAAGTGAGAGTAACTAGCTCAATGGTCATTAAATATGCCTAACAAATTTTAGGTTTCATACCCCTAAAGGGTTCTAACATAGAAAACTCTCTGCCGAAAATGAGCATACCATTTTAGAGACTATGCCTATCTAGAGTTCATAGGGTTCAAATTAATATTTGTCTAAACCATTATATAAATTTAAGATACCACTGAGACTACATAGTGGATTCCAGGTTAGCCTCAGCTAGACCAAAACCCTACCTCAAAAACAAAAAACAACAAAAAATTTAAGATACCTGTAAAGAAACTGAATTATGCAGGATATTTGATATTGTTTTAGTGTGCTAATTTTGTGATTCTGTTTTTAAAGATTTCTCATCCTTTATAGAGACAATTCTGAATTATTATGAATAAAAACATGATAGAATTTCCTTCAGAAGAACAAGCATATATGTGTTGAAGAGGAATACACAAATGAAATGAAATTCATGAACATGGGTGATAGGTATGTAGGAGTTTATAACCTGTTTCTGTGTAGGTTTAATATTTTCCAAAATAAGAATTTTGTGTTTTGAAGACTACTTTGTTAGCTGGGTGTGACAATGCCTGCCTATTAGCAGGCAAGAAGCTAAAAGCAAGACCATGAGTTTGAAGAGCAAGATCCCATCCAAAAATAGCACGTAAAGCAAAGAAACCACTTTCTTTAAGAGATTATTAAATAAAGGTATTTTAAGTAATGATACACATACATATACTTATACATGGAATGTACTTATATATTATCACGGAAGCAACTGTACCTTGGCACAGATGTGCTGCAACAGAATACGAAGGACTGGGAAAACACTGTCTTGCAGTTCATCCACAAGTGAGCTTTTTACAAGAAAAACACAAATCCACTGTTTATAACGTACCTAGTATAATTCAACAGCAATTTCCTTAATTCTAAGCTCAAAAAAACAGTACTCATGTATCTTAGAAATCTTAAATGTTAAAACCAACCTACTCTACATTAAAGCTGGTACTGGGAACTAAGTCAGAATCCTACAGAGATGATGGTCATAGACTCCAATGAGAAGCTACCACTAGGTCTTGCCAAAGAGAGGTTACACTTAACACAATCTCTCTTACTTAACTATGCTTATCACCTTTAGCCCATCCCGCTCTCATTCTCTATTGGAGAATCTGTTTTCTTCTTTATAGAAGGCAGCAAAAACTGAAACAACCAAAATCCATCAACATAACAAGGAAAGAGCTGACCCCTGCACATCAGCCAGTGTCCAGGTGATACCACAGAGGAAATGGCGAGTTAAACATGAGTGCTGTTCTCATGGTGAGCCTGACAAGCTGCACCAGGGTGATGGCGAGAGACACTAAGGACACTCAAAACATATCAAAACAGCCGGGCGTGGTGGCACACGCCTTTAATCCCAGCACTTGGGAGGCAGAGGTAGTAGGATTGCCGTGAGTTCAAGGCCACCCTGAGACTACATAGTGAATTCCAGGTCAGCCTGAGCTAGAGACCCTACCTCGAAAAATCAAAACAACAACAACAACAAAAAAAAAACATATCAAAACAGAAATCCAGAAGTTTCTAAGAGCTCAATACTAACACAGACTTATAACATACCCACTAAGGTTCAGGGAGCATTGTGGAAGAGGGGGCAAAAAGACTGTAAGAGCCACAGGGTGGGAAGGAGTATCCAGAGGCATTGCCCACCCACAATGATTGACTCCTCTCACAACTCATAACCTATAACCCCATGGTGAATACCAGTAATCCCACTTACTCCCCTCCATGGAATGGACGGGGAGAAGGGAATGGGACCAACACATGATTTGTCCATACAACAAAGTTTCTAATTAATAGAAATACTAATTAAAAAAAACAAAAGAGAGCCAGGTGTGGTGGCGCATGCCTTTAATCCCAGCATTTGGGAAGCAGAGGTAGGAGGATCACCATGAGTTCGAGGCCACCCTGAGACTACATAGTGAATTTTAGGTCAGCCTGAGCTAGAGTGAGACCCTACCTCAAAAAAAAAAAAATTATAAAGATATACTGGATCAAGTAAAGACATGCTTCAAAGCTGTCACTGAGAAGTTGTCAGGGAAAAATGCAATATTCATATGGCTCTATTAACTACTTATAAAATTTCATATTAAGATGTAAAATATATCCTTTTAGGTGGAATACAAAACACCTTAAGACATAGTGCCACCATGTGGTAGCTCAGTGAAATGTGGCTACTTTAACACCTTTATAACTTCTCTTAACACTAATCCAAAAGAATTTTTTTATTGACAACATCTATACTTATAGACAATAAACCATGATATCCCCCCCACTTTCCCCTTCACAACTCTGATCTCCATCATATCCCCTTCCTCTCTCCATTAGTCTCTCTTTTATTTTGATGCCATCATCTCCAAAAGAATTTTTCTGAGAGGAGAGAATGAGTGTATGGATGAACCAGGGCCTTTTGCCACTCTAAACCAATTCCAGACACATGCGCCACAGTGTGCATCTGGCTTGACAGCCCTTCAGGCATTCAAAGCAAGCATTTTAAACAACAGAACCATCTCTTCAGCCCTCCAGAAGTATTTTCTTTTTTTTTAAAGATATTTTATTTATTTGTTTATTTGAGAGAGAGAGAGAGGAAGAGGCAGAGAATGGGCATCCCAGGGCCTCCAACCACTGTAAACAAACTCCAGATGCATGTGTCCCTTGTACATCTAGCTGATGTGGGTCCTGGGGAATCAAACCAGGGTCCTTAGGCTTCACAGGCAAATGCCTTAACCGTTAAGCCATTTCCCCAGCCCCAGAAGTATTTTCTATGTAATGCCTGACTTGCTTTACTTTAGTGCGATTTGTATCATTACATGAATATTATTCAACAGACAATATGATGAACTCTTACGGGAAAACTAAGCTGAATGTTTCCACTTAAAATATCCTAGTTGTTTCTGCTTTTAAAAACTCTAGCCAGGAAGTTGTGACTCATACCTGTAACCTTAACACTTGAGAAGCTAAAGGAAGACTGCCACAAGGCAGAAGCCAGCCTGATCTACACAATGAGATCAAGATCAGCTTGGGTAAACCGGGCATGATGGCAAAATGCCTTTAATCCCAGCACTCGGGAGGCAGAGGTAGGAGGATCCCTGAGAGTTCAAGGCCATCCTTAAGACTACACAGTGAATTCCAAGGTCAGCCTGAGCTAAAGTGAGACTGACCCTACCTTGGAAAACAAACAAACAAACAAACAAAGATCAGCTTGGGTTACAGAGTGAAAAGATAAATAAACAAAACAGACAAATGAATATAATTGATAAATAATCCTTAGCAAGAAATATTTGCTCAGCAATCAGTTAACAAAACCCAGAGACAATATCTCCAACTACACCACATACTGAAAAAGTCTGCATGGAAGCACACACTCATACCTGCAGGCCAAATGATCAATAAAGAGAAAGAAAAGCCAAGGTACTGCAAGCATACCTTTCCCGTGGAGCTGAGTGATTTATGGTAGAAAAGGTAGTCTTTCCATTATTGCTAAGAAAGTAAAAGCAATTTACTTACCTTTTTCCCCTTTAACAAGTACTTTCTGTATGGGAAGAAGCAGAAAAATAAGAAACAAAAATGGGCAAGAAACAAAAACAAAGAGACATAAGGAGAGCGAAAGAAGAAAGAGGAAAGAGGAGACAGACTTCTTTCTGTTTTGGAGAGGTGAGCACTAAGCAGACAAAGCAAAGAGAAGAGGTAAGTGGCTTTCCTTAGTTCAATGCATTCATGGAGGGGGCCAAGCTGGAGGCTGACTCTGGCCCAAGAACTGCAGATTCTCTGTCTTGAACAATGCCCAACACAGAAGCTGACTGTTGTGACCCACACCACAGCAACCACATGGCTATGTAGTGTTTTATTCGGACCCAAAAAACCACCACTAGGGCAGACATTTCAGTATCACAGGCCTCAGAGATCTTGGTTACCGAGGAAATTCAAGATTTGTATGCTTCACCTGATAAACAGGACTGCTTGGTTTCTACGGTGGATGACTTGTGCAGTAATAGCAAGGGGAGCACAAAGGGATCTTTCCCTTACTTCTAACATCAGTATTACATTTAGCAGCTGATGGAAAATAGAACCAATAATCTGAAAGGAAAAAGAAAATTAAATTTAAGGTGTGATAGAGAATACAGTGGCCTCAACAGTTCTGATGCCTTAACATTACAGATGTGTTTCTTGGATAATTACCAGTTGCCCCTTATCCACAAAGCATATGTGGCAAGAGACCCCATCCCCAGTAAATGTCTGAAATAGTATTAGGATTTAGTACAAAATCCTAATACTATTTTTCCCTATACAGACATACCCATAATAGATTTATAAATTAGGCACACTAAAAGATTAACAAGGATAATAAAATAGAATAATTATGAAAATATACTATAAGATATTGAATGTGATTGGGCTCTTAGAATATCTCCACGCCCAGTATTCATCTCTTTTTAAGTTTTTTTTTTTTTTTAGTGAAAGTGAGAGACAGAGAGAGAACTAGCACACCAGGGCCTCAGCCACTGCAACTGAACACCAACCAGATGCTTGTGCCACCTAGTGGGCAGGTGTGTCTGGCCTACATGGGATCTGGAGAGTCAAATATGGGTTCTTAGACTTCACAGGTAAGCACCTAAACCACTAAGCTATCTCTTTAGCCCCCAGTATTCACCTCCTTTGCCCACAGATGACAGCAGGCAACTGAGATCTTGAAAGGAAAACCAGGATAAATGAGAATCATCATGTTCTTTTAACATCTTTTTACTGTGTGGTTTATCTACATTAAAAAAATATATTTAGGCTGGGCGTGATGGTGCACACCTTTAATCCCAGCACTCGGGAGATAGAGTTTCAGGACACCATGAGACCAAATAGTAAATTCCAGGTCAGCCTGAGCTAGGGTGAGACCCTACAACAAAAAAACAAAAAAATAAAAAAATTTTTTTTTTTTTTTACCGGAGCTGGAGGGATGGCTTAGTGGTTAAGGCACTTGCCTGCAAAATCTGCGGACCCAGGTTCAATTCCCCAGTACCCATGTAAGCCAGAGACACAAGATGGTGTATACATCTGGAGTTCGTTTGCAGTAGCTAGAGGTCCTGATACACCCATTCTCTGTCTCTTTCTCTCTCAAATAAATGAATCAAAATTTTAAAAATATTTATTTATGGGGGCTGGAGAAATGGCTTAGTGGTTAAGGCATTTGCCTGCGAAGCCAAAGGATCTCGGTTTGATTCTTCAGGACCCACATAAGCCAGATGCACGAGGGGCACATGCATCTGGAGTTCGTTTGCACTGGCTAGAGGCTCTGGCGTGCCCATTCTTTCTCTGTCTGCCTCTCTTCTCTCTCTCTCTTTCTCTCTCTCTCTGCTTGCAAATAAATAAATAAAAATTGAAAAAAATCTTTAAAAAATATTTATTTATTTGAGAGAGAGGAGGGATGAGTATGAGCATGTCAGGTACTCCTGCCAATACAAATGAACTCCAGATGCATGCACCACTTTATGTATCTGGCTTTAGGTGGGTACTGAGGAACTGAATCTGGGACATCAGGCTTTGCAAGTAAGTGCCTTTAACCACTGTGCAATCTCTTCAAACCCATGGTTTATCTGTTTTTAATTCACCCACTGATGGTATGAGATGTCTTCCCCCTACCTTATTTCCTTCTCCGTGAAGTGGGGAACACAGCAAGTACAGTCCATAGTAGGCCAGTTCTGATATGTGTTTTGCTTCGCTAACATTCCTAAAGAAGAAAGAAGAAATACTGGCTAATAGATATGATTTTACTAGGAATATTTCTTAACTCTAAAAGCATTACTACTTATTCATGATAAATTCTTTATCTTGGGATGCAGTTTCATTGTGTTGTCCAGGCTGTACTCAAACTCCTTCACTCAAGCTGTTCTCTTGCCTTAGCCTCCCAAACAGGTGATACTTGCAGGGGTGTGCCACACCAGCTAGCTTCTATAAGCCATATTTAAATGAGTAAATTCTACCTGCATGCCAATTAGAATAAAATGGTACTTACAGTTCTGAACCAAATATGATACTGAAAAATATTAATGGCTCACCTGGCTTGTGGAACAAAAAATTCACGAAGAATTGGCTCAATATTAGTTAATGCAATAAAAACCTGGAAGATAGATACCAAGAAAAGGTCTGAAAGATTTTTCTGAAATATTTTTATTCGATATGTATTGCCATATTCTAATATCCTTTGAAAGGTTTTTAGAACTTCTGCTTACCTCTATACAAGTCTGTATAGACTGTGGCTTTTCTTTGAGAGAAAATTTGGGCAGAAGCCTTAAAAAATTCCTTAAGAGGTACAATAAGCCATTTCGGATTTGAGAACGGTCCCGAGCAGAAAAAGAAATATGCTCTTCTTCTTCCTCCTCCTCTTCTTCTGTCAATTCATCTATCTGAATCAAGAATGTACAGGTGACTATGTCATGACTCAATTTACCCAAACCAAGTAAATGTCAGGTAGTCTGAGTTGCTCAGGATGAACCTAGCCTGGTCCTTTGGACCATTCTATGTCTCCAGGGCAAAAGGGGGAATTACCAGACTACATGACACTAGAATTTTCTGCTTTAGTATTTCTTTCAATAATAATTATTATATCTCTTAGAAAGTTTGCTCTCAGTAAACTACCAACCTACCTTGTCAAAGAAAAATTTGGAAATCATGCTTTTTATTATATTCTTATGGATATGAATTCTAAAACACTTTAACCACTCTTGCAAATGACAATGAGATAAACTAATACAGGTTTGGGCCAGAGATGTGGCTCGGTTAGCAAAGTGCTTGCCTAGCTTGCAATCTTGGTTTGATTCCCAGCACCATATAAAATAGGCATGGTGTAAATAAAATTAAACAAACAAATAAACAAAAACGGACACATGGGCTGGAGAGATGGCTTAGTGATTAAGACGTTTGCCTGCGAAGTCAAAGGACCCAGGTTCGATTCCCCACGTAAGCCAGATGCACAAGGGGCACATGTGTCTGGAATTTGTTTGCAGTGGCTAGAGGTCCTGGTGTGCCCATTCTCTCTCTCTCTTCTCTCTATCTCTTGCTCTGCTTGCAAATAAATAAATAAAATTAAACAAACAAAAAGCAGCATGGTGGCCTGGGACTGTAATCCATGCACTTGGGAGATAAGAGGCAGGAAGATCAGGAGTTCAAGATCAAACTTGGCCATACAACAATTTCAAAAGAGCCTTGGTGACATCAAGACCTTGTTTCAAAACAACAACAACAACAACAAAAGATAATGTGGCAAGCATACCAGTTAGCTCACTCGCCAAGCATACTTGAGAACAAACATCAGGAGAAATGACTGGGAAGGTAGAACAGTGGCAAGGCTGAAACATTCTCTCAGTAGAACATGAAGCCCAAGAGGCTATTTCAAATCTTATTGGCTGAAGGTGATACTTTACCACAGATGTAATCATGATGCCTGAAACCACATTTCACATGAATCCAATCCTTAAAATTAAAACCCCATGATCTTACAAATATGTTTTATTATGTCATCTACTTCTTACCTGATCCTCTTTCCTGGGTGGCTTTCCTCTTTTTCTACTTCTCCTTTGAGTATCCTGAGCACTCTTAGGCTGCTCTTTTTTTCTTTTCTGATTCAAGTTAGATTCTTGAGGCCAGCTCTTCTTTAGAATTTGAATGCACTTGTCAAACATCACTGGGTGGAACACTTGATTGGCTACACTGCCTAGTGATAAGGAATAGAAAATAGCCAGGTTAGATGTTTTTTTGTTGTTGTTGTTTTGTTTTTAATCTTGTCTTTTTTTCTCTTTTTTTGCTAGTTGCTCAAACTAACTTGAAACTTAGCTCCATAGCTCCTGCTTCATTCTGGTTTTGGGGCCCACACATCATTCGATTATTGTCTGTCCTTTGTCCATCTTTCATTTGTTCTTTTGTGTCTTGTCCTTCTGTTTAGTTTATTTTGTCCTTTGGTGCTTAACATTTTTGGATCCTCCTAGGAACTACATATCAAGTCACAGGTTGTCTTTGGGTGACCTGGACATGCTGATCACCCCATGTAAACTAAAAATTGGAAATTAAAAATTGGTATTGACTCTAATCAAGTTTTGATTTGGAAAGTCCTGAATATGAAATCTGAAATTATTCTCGAAGTAATTTCAAGGTTTGCGTTTGGTCTCCAGTTATAAATAGAATAGGAATTTAAAATGGGAATAAATGAATGAATGAATGTGTGTGGGGGGGAAATGTGTCTGGATTCTATATGAAAAGTACACTTGGAATGAATGTGTGTATATATATATGAATGCATGTGTAGCTCACAGCCCTAAGGCTGCAGAATGATAATAGGAAATTCATTGTGGGGATGTCTGTCACCAAGCCCACTGTCCTAGACTGTATAGCCAACTTTTACTGTAGAGTGTCCCTCAGAAGAAACACTGAGAATAATTAAAATAATAGACAGGGAAAAAAATACAAGATTCTCCTACTCTTAAAAAGTTATAAAATGGGGCTGGAAAGACGGCTTAGCAGTTAAGGCACTTGCTTGCAAAGCCAAAAGATCCAGGTTCCATTCCCCATGACCCATGTAAGCCAGATGCACAAGGTGGTATTCATTTGCTGGAGTTCATCTGCAGCAGGTGGAGGGCCTGGCATATCCATTTTCTCTCTCTCTTTCTCTCTCTGCCTCTTACTATCTCTCTCAACTAAATAAATTAATTCAATAAAAATATTTTTTTAAAAGTTATAAAATGACAGGATCAGAAAACAGCCTTATAGCTCTGAGGGAAGTCTAAAACTATCTCTGGAATATTACAGAAAAAAAAATGGGGGGGAGGGAGGGAGGAATTATGCTGTCCTGCTGTGTTCCCAAGGGGCAAAAAGTAGATCAAAAATAGTTACGTTCTGGGTCAATCCCAGGCAGATGCTAGAACCTGGGAAGACTGTCTTGCTCTCACATGCTGTAGCTGGGGCAGTTCTCCATAACAAAGATAAAAAAGTAGAGGACTACACATGAGCAGGCACCTGCAATGTGTCACCTAGTGCTTTCCCCTGGAGGGCTTGATCTGCAGATGGCCAGGTGGCCCTGGGAGTAAAAGGGGGAGCCTAAGGCACAAGGCTCACTGTTGGACAGAAAGACAAGACACAGATCTCTCTGGGGTTTATGCTGTTCCCAGGAGAATCCCTGATGGCTCTCAGCTTCCCTGCCTTGCACAGCCAGGGGGGCTGTGGACATGGGGAAATCTCAGGATCCTGGCCCTAGAATGATGATGGGTGAGTCCCAAATTGCTGCAAATAGATGGGGACTTCTTATAAGAAATGTATAACTGGGGCTGGATAGATGGCTTAGCGGTTAAGGTGCCTGCCTCCTAAGCCTAAGAACGCTGGTTCCAATCTCCAGAGGTTCCAATCTCCAGGTCCCATGTTTAGCCAGATGCAAAGTGACGCAAGGGCGCAATGCTGCACTTGACCACAAGGGGGCGCACACATCTGGATTTCGTTCGCAGCTGCTGAGAGCTGTTGGCATGCCCATCTCTATCTGTCTTCCTCTCTCTCTCTCTCTCTCTCTCTCTCAAAAAAAAAAAAAAAAAAGAAAAAAAAGAAATGTATAACTGTTTTTAAGTTTACTTTATCTCTCTATGCTTCTATGGGACTACTAACAGACAACAGCCTCAAGATTTAAGCTTAAATTTAGAAGTACTCAATAACGGTTTGTCAGAAAATTTCTAAAATTTCTAATAATGCTCAAATCTGCTTATATATATATTTTTTTAAAGTTTCAGGATATTCTGGGTAAATAATATAAATCAAATATGATCTACTCTTCTATAAAGAGCTAATTCAAAAAGCCTTTTGAAGAAAAAAAACCTTAAATGGTCATAATAAAAGTCTTATGGTAAGGACAGTAAAAGTTTTTGTTGGAGCTGGGCATGGTGGTGCACACCTTTAATCCCAGCACTTGGGAAAGAGGTAGGAGGATTGCCATGAGTTTGAGGCCACCCTGAGACTACATAGTGAATTCCAAGTCAGCCTGGACTAGTCCCTAGCCTGGAGAGATGGCTTAGTGGTTAAGTGCCTGTGAGACCCTTCAAGGCCTCAGGAAAACCAAAAACAAAAACTGTCAAAATAAATAAATAAATAAATAAATAAATAAATAAATATAAAAAAAAAAAAAAACAAAAACAAAAACAAAAAACAAAGTTTTGTTGGTAATTATAACATAAACTGACTAAAGAAAATAAACTGGAGAGAAAACTTTATAAATGTTGGACATTAAATGTTTAATGGAAAAGATTGTTACAGAGTGGTTACATATTGTAGAGTAAAAGTATGTAAGTGAAGGTATGAATAAGCTTAAACAGAAGATTAAAGACAAAGTTGATTAAATCTTAAAGTACTTGAACAGATTACAGAAATCTTGAGATATATGACTATTAACCTAGGGCTTATATCAGACACAAAGGATGGCCCGGGCTGGTGGCAAATTACTATGGTATTCAGGTTGTAAACTTAAACTCACTGATGTTAATCTGCTCATGATAATGGTTGTGAAAGGCTGACTTTACAGTACTCCAACCAAGTTAACTAGGTTCCTCTATTTGTCAACATTTTAACTAAATCTTAAGGTTAAATTCACCCATTAATATTTAATTCTCTTCTAAGGTTATTACATCTAAAATCTTGCCTCAAAAAAAATCTCAGAGAAATTATTCACTCTCTTTTCCTATTTTATAAGACAAATAGAGCACATTTGGAGACACCGAACAGCATTTATCTGCATACACTTGGGAACTATTCCTCAATTCTTCCAACAATCACAATCTTAATACTTTAGATTTAACTTATGGCATTATTGAGTAAGTTTACCAAAGTGCCACAGGCAAAATTATAGAGTTGGTTAATATTTAAATAGTTATAGATTGTTTCATGAAGTTTTGTGTATATTTGAATTCACTATACTTCTATAACATTAATTTAGAGGAGATTAAAAAATATTTCTTTCTGGCTCAACAGTCGAAGTTGCTCGTTTGCAAAGCCAGATACACATAGTACAGTATGATTTGGAGATTGTTTGTAATGACAAATGGCCCTGGCATGCTCATTCCTTCTCTTTTCCATGACACTTGTCTTCTTTTTCATTAGATCATCACAGTTTAGATTAGTCGCTCTATTCTTTGGTTATATTAAATATAGCTGAATTAACTTCAGAAATTGACTTATTGATTGGGTAGATATCTTATTTAGTTTTTAAAAGTGCTAAATCTCCTCCTAAATATATGTACATATATATATTTCATAAAGGTATTCTGATGAACTTTAAAAACCATAAAGTTTTTCATGTCTTCATATTTAAGACAAAAATGTTACTACATAATACAGATTACTTGTTTATTTTGATCTGCTAGCAGAATGTTTGTTCATAGTTTACTCTCTGTAGCCTCATGTGCCTTAAATATGTGAACTTTTTGTCAATATTGGATTTTTCCAGAATCAGAATATTGTAATCTGGTTTATACAAAGTCCATGATGTTTGGCTATCAATAAGCAAAACTATTTAGCTAAACCAATCAATAATAATAGAATATAAAAAATCAAAACTTTTAGCTCTTATGTTTCATTTGCTTAATGTTATTTTGGGCCAGTTAGATCATTAAAAAAAAAAAAAAAAAAAAAAAAAAAACCTTGAAAATTCTCTAAAGTTTTTCTTAATGTGTTTTTTCTCTTTAAAAAAATTAAACGCTAGGGTAATTTTTATTTATTTATTTATTTACTTTTTCAAGGTAGGGGTCTCACTATAGCTCAGGCTGACCTGGAACTCATTCTGTAGTCCCAGGCTGACCTCAAGCTCAGAGTGATCCTACCTGACCCCAAGTGCTGGCATTAAAAACATGCAGCACCATGCCTGCCTAAAACCCTGTAATTTTGAAATGATTCCTTTCTTGTCATTCTTGTTTTGCTGGATGATTTTGGTCATTGTGACTTTGTCCTTAGAATAACTAAGGAAGCTCCCCATGTCTTAGGGAAACCTACTTTACACAAACAATGTTAATATAATATAATATAATATAATATAATATAATATAATATAATATAATATAATGTTAATATAGTTTGTCTAAGCTTTACATAACACACATAGATATTTCTTTAATTAAGGCATCAAATTGTTCAATGGTAAAAGGTACTTATTTAAGAAATTACTTTCTGTCTGTAATAATGTCTCTAATGTATGTTCAAATCAGGCTAACTTAACTGAACAATGACCAGGTTTGACTTTATTCTTAAGCTTTGTATAATCAGCCTCAGTCAAGGTTTTAAGTAAGTTCATTGCTTATAGATGCCTTCTATGCCTTAATATATATATGCCTTATATGCCTTTAATCCCAGTACTTGGGAGGCAGTGATAGGAGGATTACTGTGAGTTCAAGGACAGACTAGGATAACAGAGTGAGTTCCAGGTCAGCCTGGGCTAGAGTCAGACCCTGCCTTGAAAAATAAAAATAATATAACAATGAAAGTATGAGAAGTGATGTACCAACCAACCAAGTCCAATTCATCTGGTAACCATATCTTCATTGCAGACAAGGAATATAACCAAACATAAAATAAAACCATCAATTAAAGAAGATATGACAATCATAAAAATGTTTGTATCTATCAGAATTTCATAGGCTAGGGAGATGGCTCAGCTGGGTAAGAGTGCTTGCTGTTCAAGCATGAGGACCCAAGTTCAATACGCAGCACCCTTGTTAAAAAAAAAAAAAAAAAAAAAGATCTGGGGATAGCAAAGATAGAAGAATCACTGGGGTTTGCAGATCAATCAGTATAACAACTTCCATAACTGAAAAACATTGTGAGTTCCAGATTCAAAATAATAAATAAGGTAGAAAAGTCCTCTAGCCTTTTAAGTGTGTATACATCTACACACACACATGCATATACATAAATATGACTTACACACATACACATAAAAAAAGAATTACAAACCAACATAATTAAAACTGTCATGGGGCTGGAGAGATGGCTTAGTGGTTAAGGGCCTGCGAAGCCTAAGAACACCTGTTCGAATCTCCAGGTCCCACGTTTAGCCAGACACAAAAGTGACACAAGCACACAATGTTGCACATACACACACAGGGGTGCACGCGTCTGGAGTTCATTCATAGTAGCTGAGAGGCCGCTGGCATGCCCATTCTCTCTTTGTCTCTCTCAAATTTAAAAAAAAAAAACTGTCATAAATTGGAGCTGGAGAGATAGTTAAGTTGGTAAAGTGCTTGCCTTGCAAGCATGAAGACCTAAATTCAATCACGAGTATCCACATAAAAATACCAGGAATTGGGGTTGGACAGATGGCTTAGCAGTTAAGACATTTGCTTGTGAAGCCAAAGGATTCCAGTTTGATTCTCCAGGACCCACGTAAGCTAGATGCATAAGGTGGCACATGCATCTGGAGTTCATTTGCAGTAGCTGGAGGACATGGCATGCCCATACTCTGTCTGCCTGTTTTTGCTCTCTCTCTGCTTGCAAATAAATAAATAAAAATTAAAAAAATATATCAGGAGTAACGGCGCAGTCTTGTCATTCCAGCTTGGGGGAGGGGGCGTAGAAAAAAGGATCTCTGGAGCTCACTGGCCAGCATAAGTAGCTTACTTGCCAAGTTCTAGGCTAATGAGAGGCCCTCTTCCAAAAAAAGTGAATAGTGTTCTTGAGGAACAATGCCCAAGGTGAAAATTCCCAGAAGAGGCTACACCTGGAATTCCAACACCTGAGAGACTGAGGAAGGATGAAATACTTAGGAATAAAACATAAGTCTAAGAGTTATATGCTGAAAATGATGCAACAAAACTATGAAACTTATTTTAAAAGACCTAATGGAAATATATCCTATGTTCACCAACTGGAAGATGGTACTAAGATGCCCAGAGATAAAATGGAGTCATTGTCAAGCCCCAGTTGCCTTACTTTACAGAAATTCACATCCAGATGTGGAAATTCAAGGAACCCAGAACTGCCAAGATAGTCTAGAAAACTGCAATGGAATATCACTATCAATAACAGGGCAAACATCATTCTGAAACATTTAAAAACAAAAATGTCAGTGCAAGGATTTACAATAACATCCAAGGTAGAGAAAGAAAAAAAGAAAAAGTTACATTTTCTGAATTAGAGCTCAGAGAAGCAGAAGGCTCCACAGTCAGGGTCTTTGGCAACTGCAGGCTATGCTTTTATATCATTGATATTTGTTTGTCCTATCAATTACTTACATAGGCATATTGAATTCTTCATATGTCGTCAGTTGATCTATCTTTTACAATCACATTCATCACTGTGTGAATGCACATGCATCAGGAGGCCAGAGGAAAACCTTGGATAACATTCCTTAGGAACACAATTTCACGCTGAATACTTAAAAAAAATTTTTTTTCAGGGGCTCAGGAGATGGCTTAGCAGTTAAGGTGCTTGCCTATGAAGCCTAAGGACCTAGGTTTGATTCCCTAGTGCCCACGTAAACCAAATGCACAAGGTGGCGTATGCATCTGGAGTTTGTTTGCAGTGAGTGACTAAAGGCCCTGCCATGCCCATGCTCTCACCCTATTTCTAAATAAATAAAAACATAAATATTTTTTTCAGAATAAGAATTTCACTAGGAGTGTTCTAGTACCATGTCAAAGTGGTATGGTGGGCTCTCAAAACCAAAAAGAGAGAAGGGCCCAGAAACTCAAGGAACAAAGGGAATTATCTTACTTAACAGTTATTTTGTTTGCTTTTGAGGGACTAGGAAAAGTTCTAAGTCTGCATGCTAGGAACCGAGGTGGCAATGCAGAGAAGGAAATAAAGGCCCCTGGTCCATCATAGTCCAAAGGACAAGAATACAGTTTTCTCAAAAACCTTTAAGTGGCTCATGCAATTTATAACAGCCACCTCCTTGCTCTGGCATAAATATTAATCTAATCAGAATAAAATACATGGAGAAGAGATGGCTTAGCAATTAGGGCACTTGCTTGCAAAGCCAAAGGATCCAGATTAAATTCTCTAGGACCCACATAAGCCAGATGCACAATGTAGCACATGAGTCTGGAGTTCGTTTGCAGTGGCTAGAGGCCCTGGCGCACCCATTCTCTATCTGCCTCTCTCTCTCAAATAAAAAAAAATAATAAAATATTTTTTAAAAAAAGAATAAAATACAGCTGGCAAGGAGAGAGGAATAAAATGATCTCCAAAACCACCAATTCCTGAGAGCCTAGTCACAGCTAAGATACTAAGACACTCAGTATCTGAAAGCCCAGTCACAACTATCATGCTAAGACACCATAGTATTTAAGTAGGTGGGTCTTTAGGAGATCACAGCAAAGTCATCATGGATGCATGACAGCCTTTTACCTAGTCCCAAACCACACAAAATACATATAGAAGTTACTATAAATGCACTTATATAAACAGTGACAAGCAGAACACTTGCTAATCTGTGACTTTCTTCTCTGCAAGAATTTTAGGTTTTCTGTTCTTTGGGTGTAGATGGAGATCTTTACTGCCCATAGGGGAGGAACAGCCACTTGAGTGCTCTGATAAACTTTCAGGAGGATAAGAAAAACATGTATAAACAGAGCACTTTTTGGTGTTTTCCCTTAAGTATCACTACCTGATCTCACATTTTCTTCATTAGAATGATTTTAACCTATTTTTGCAACACCTGTATAGGAAACATTTTACTAGAACACTCCACAGTCGTTTTTCTCAATGTGAATATGAAGTTAGAAGAGCGGGTAGTATCAGAATTTTATACTGAAGTTGGAGAGATTGAGAGTTAAGAGACACATGATCCCTTAGCCTGTCCCTTGTTGTAGATACGATCTCAGAAAACACCCAACCAAAAGCAGCTGATAGAAGGCAAGTTATTTATTTTGGCTTACAGCCTCAAGGGGAAGCTCCATGATGGCATAAGCATAGGCTGAACATCACTTCTGCCCCAGCAGGTGGCAAACAATGACAGGAGGGTGAGCCACACACTGGCAAAAGGAAATTGGCTATAACACTCATAAGCCTGCCGCCAACAACACACCTCCTCCAGCAAGGCTCCAACTGCCAAACTGTCATCAGCTAGGGATCAAGCATTCTGAATACATGAGTTTATAGGGGACACCTAATTCAAACACCACCATCCCTCTAGTGGAGGTTATCTTCATTAGATCATATACACAGTGTAATTTCAGAGAACAAACACATGTAATGAAAAAGGGAAAGACATCTTTCAAGCACCTATAATAATCCTCTGAACTCTTAGGGGATGACCACTCATTGCCTCATTTTATAAGTGAGAAAACAAAGCATAAGAATTAAAAGCTGGGTATGGAGGCACACACCTTTAATCCCAGCACTAGGGAGGCAGAGGTAGGAGGATCATGGTGAGTTCGAGGCCACCCAGAAACCCTACCTCGAAAAAAAAAAAAGAATTAAAAATGGGGGCTGGAGAAATGGCTCAGTGGTTAAGGTGCTTGCCTGCAAAGCCTAACAATCTGGGTACAGTTCCCCAGGACCCACATAAATCCAGATGCACAAAGTGGCACATACATATGGAGTTAGTATGCAATTGCTAGAGGTCCTGGTGTACCCATTCTCTGCCTGTCTCAGTCTCTCTTTGTATTGCCCTGCTTACAAATAAATAAATAAATAAAATACTTAAAAAAAATGAATTGAAAATGGGTTGCTTGTATGGCACACGCCTTTAATCCCAGCACTTGGGAGGATCACCATAAGTTCAAGGCCAGCCTGAGACTACATAATGAATTCCAGGTCAGTCTGGGCTAAAGTGACACTCTACCTTGAAAAACCAAAAGAAGCAAAAGAAAAAAAAAAAAAAAAGCATTGAAAATGGAAGCCGGGGAGCTGGCCCAACAGTTAAGAGTGCTTGCCTGAAGGCCTCTATGGCCAGAAATGGCCAAGTTCAATTACCTAGAATCCACATCCACATAAAAAAGTTGGGCATGGCCATGTAAGTCTCTAACTCCAGTCCATCACAAAGACAAGAGAATAACTGAGGATTGCTAACCAATGGCAGCTGAATGTTGAGGGAGAGACCGTATCTCCAGGAAACACTTGGTATACCAATAGAAAAGGGCACCCCAAGTTCTCCTCTGGCCTCCACATGCATACACATGGTACATGCATCTGTGTAAATACATGTGCATATACCCACATTAACACACACATTGAAATGAACATGGTTTGGAGTGATAGATCAGTCAGTAAACTGCCTGCTTTGCAAGCATGAAGAACTGAGTTCTATCTCCAGTATCATGTAAACTGCCAGGCATGGTAGTGTGTGCCTGTAATCGCAATGCTGGAGAGGTGGAAAGTATGATCCTTTGGACTTGCTGGCTAGATACTCTAGCCTAATTGGAAAGCTTCAGCCAATGAGAAAGTATCTCTCAAAGGTGTATGGCATTCCTGATGATGACACCCTGTGGTAGTTTGAATGTGATACTGTTAATGTATGGCCCCATAGACTCTGATATTTTATTAAAATTAAACTTATAACTAGGGTTTTTAGCCATCTAGCTGGAGGAGGTTTCACTGTGGGCAGATCCTGGAGTCCAGTCCTAAGGTGGGCTTGGGGTCAGATCTGCATTCCAGCCCAAAGGAGTGGAGAGCATTTTGAGCTCTGGTGGTTCATGTTTGTTATGGTGCTGGATGTTTAGTGGTTTTTCTCTGCTTGGATCTATGAAAGACAGCCAGCTTCTTCCACCATTGATGGAACTTCCCCTGGATCTATAAACCTGAAATAAACCCATTCCTCCCATAAACTGTGTCTGGCTAGAAATTCATCCCAGCAATGTGAAGCTGACAACAGCACACCCAATGTTGTCCTTTGACTCTCACACAGATGTGCACACTTGTGCATGTGCATGCCACATAAACAACAACAACAACACACACACACACACAGAGAGAGAGAGAGAGAGAGAGAGAGAAGAACTGAAAACAGGCAACAATGGTGCTACACACCAGAAGTGGTATAATTTGCAGCACTTTGTTGGTAGAAGCCAGAATATCAAAAGTCCAAGACCAACCTGAGCTACATAGAAGGTTGGAGGCCAGCTTAGACTATTCAACACCTTGTTAAAAAAAAAAAATGTATCAGGGCTGAAGAGATGGCTTAGCGGTTAAAGTCACATGCCTGCAAAGCCTAAGGACCACGGTTCAATTTTCCAGGTTCCACGTAAGCCAGATGCACAAGGGGGCGCATGCATTTGGAGTTCGTCTGCAGTAGCTAGAGGCCCTGGCATGCCCATTCTCACTCTCCCTCTCTTTCCCTCTTTCTGTCTCTAATAAATAAAAACAAAATTAAAAAAAATATGTATCAGCCAGGTGTGGTGGCACATGCCTTTAATTGCAGCACTCAGGTGGCAGAGGTAGGAGGATCACCATGAGTTCAAGGCCACCCTGAGACTACAGAGTGAATTCCAGGTCAGCCTGAGCTAGAGTGAGACCCTACCTCAAAAAATTAAAAAAATATATATAAAATTGATTGATCTATCTATCTATATCAAGCTGGGTGTGGTAGTGCAAGCCTTTAATCCCACCACTTGGGAGGCTGGCATACAGAGTGAGCCTGGGCTAAAATGAGACTCTTGCTTCAAAAAAAAAACAATTTTTTTTTTAAATAGAAAAAGAGTTGAGAACAATATAGAAAGACAAGATGACAAAAGACTGAAAGATTGGTCCTACCATATAAAGTCCAGTCATCCTTTATATAAATGGCTTACTATTTGCTTATAAGGTATATATATCTTACTGTATATTTTGAATCATCTCAGGATACCAAATACAGTATAAATGCTACATACTTGTTCTATTGTACTGTTTAGGAATAAGAAAAAAAAATGTTCCCAACAGATTTAATTATCACAGGTATATCAGAGCAATAATGAAAGATTTTTTTCAAATATTTTTCTGAAAGCACATATTTGGAACCCATAAATACAGAAGGCAAATGTATACATACCTGGTATTTCTAGTAGCAAAAAATAAAGACTAGCAGCATGAAGGCCGTATTCTCGATATTGCACATTGACATTTTTCTTATGGACTACTTGAACAAAGTGATAGAATAATGCCACCAGTGTACAGTGGGAAATATTATTCTCGGTGAAAAAGGTCCAAATGCTCTGAAAGGAGAGAGGAAAATCACAAAATCCCATCAATAACTAGAGAAATGGAAGTCTCTTGTTTGATTTTTACAAGCACTAAGTATCTTTTAAAATAGTGTAGTAAGAGCCAGGCGTAGTGGTATGCACCACTTTAATGCCACACTTGGGAGGCAGAAGTAGGAGGATCCCCATGAGTTCAAGGCCAGCCTGAGACTTCATAGTAAATTCCAGGTCAGTCTGGGCTACAGTGAGACCCTACTTAAAAAACAAAACAAACAAACAAAAAACAGGTTTGTAAACTAGAGTAGTAAGGACTGTGAATGTAGCTCTGTGAGTGCTTAGCATACACAATGCCCTGGGTTTGATCTGTAGCAACACACAAACACCTGAGTGCATGCATGCTCACAATAGTTATCGTTCAGTCTGGCTCCTAATGAAATTTGCCATCTTCAAGGAGACTGAAACAATGTATTAAAATTCAAAATTACAAAGATAAATAAGTTGTATGGTTGATTCTGAAATGCTCTACACAGGCTCATGTTTTTGAGTTTGTTACCAGCTAGTGTTATTTTGTGAAGCTATAGAACCTTTAGGAGGTGGGAGCTAACTGGCAAAAGTAGATCACAATGAGTGGCCTCTGATGGTTATATCCCAGACTATGTGCTGCAGCTGCGTGCGATTTTTTGGTTCATGATGAGAGAAGCGCCTACCATATGTCCTACCACCACGAACCCTGCACATTTTCCACTATGAAACCCCTGAAACTGTGAGACAAAATAAATCATTACACACTTCAATTTTATGTCACATACTGTGTCACAGCAAAGCAAAATAACTAATATAGACATTTAATAAAATTTTCAAAAACTTTTTAGTAAATTTGAAACATGTATTTCTAAAAATATAATAAAATAAAACCATGCTAAGGTATTCTGGAGACTCTATGTTAGTGAAAACTTAGATGTTAGCCCTCTATGTTAAGTGCATCCATCAGAAAAAAAAAAAAAGAAATTTACTTAAATTTATATGTTCCAGAGATTAAAAATAATACATTTTTTCCTCAATAGAGTGCAAAAGTAGCTTAGACAAGAAAGGAAAGAATCCGTAGAACAGAAGCCACAATCTTATTAATTTTATTACTGTCTAAAATTTCTCATTAAAGATATTAAGAAAAATGGGTATTTCTATATTCTAAACATAGTATAAGAAAACAAAAGTTTTTCATCCTTAAGGTTTATCTTTTAGGTTTTTTTTTTTTTTTTTTTGAGACAAAGTCCTGCGTAGCCTAAGCTAGCCTTAAAGTTGCAATCCTCCTGCCTTTGCCTGCAAGTACTGGGATTACAGACATGCACAGTCACATTAGGTGTTTAAAAAAAAATATATATATATATATATATATATATATATATATATATATATATATATAAATTTATTTATAGAAAAAGACATATCCAGATACAGAGAGAGACAGGGAATGGGTGCAACAGGGCCTCTAGCCACTGCAAAAGAACTCCAGATGCATGTACCACTTTGTACACTGGGCTTTACATGGGTACTGAGGAATCAAACTCAGGTTCTTAGGCTTTGCAGGCAAGCAGTTTAACCTTAGAGCCATCTCTCCAGCCCAACATTAGGCTCTTAAGTGTTTTAATAAAGTTTGATCTGTTTGATCTTAGCACTTGAAAATGTAAGGTAGGAAGAAATTGAGAATGAGGCCAACCTGCACAGTGAAGGAAGGAGAGGAAGAGGAGGAAAAAACAAGCTTCTGTCCTCTCCTTTTCTCCACAATGATCCTTCTAGGTAAAACCATATTCTAAGCTGGGCATGGTGGCACACGCCATTAATCCCAGCACTCGAGAGGCAGAGGTAGGAGGATCGCCATGAGTTCAAGACCACCCTGAGACTACATAGTGAATTCCAGGTCAGCCTGGGCTAGAGTGAGACCCTACCTCAAAAAACCTAAAAATAAAATAAAATAAACAAACAAAAAAAAACATGCTCTACCACTATAGCAAATACAATTTTCTCTACACATGTCATGTGCATCTGGTCCACTCTGCACTAACCATCATCAGAACTGCTCATGTCACTTCAGTAATACACAATCCCATGGCTACTGTCCAGTGTCCACCACATGCAGTGGCACTCTATATACCTAACTGGTCCTTCTCATTCCACCCTGTCCTCTTCACGCTCTAGCAGATACTGTGCATGTCTAAGCTTCTAACCATACCTTGATCCATAATATCCTGTTCTATCCTGTCTTTTGACCTACATTTCAAACTACCAGTTATCTCTCTCAATGATCTTCAGACATGTAGTTAACATCCTTCTCCTCCTAGTTTTAAAATCTTGGGACTCTTGACTTTTTCTTTCCTTATGCAGTCTTTTGCACTATGCCTCTGATATCAAGCAAAGGCTTCCTACGTCTCAAAGCTCTATTAATTCTCTCTCAAAAAGTTTTGCTAGTTTTTAGCCTTCTTTTTCAATTTTCATAACTAAAACTCCAAACCACACCATATTAGTAACTCCTTACAATAGTACTACTGTAACAATCTCCTAAGGGATCCCCCAGCTCAGTTTATTTCCACTCTAGCCTGCATACAGATCCATTCATGCTGCTTGGTTTACTCTTCACCACAATCTCTTCTACCAGGCCCACAATGGTCTAGAACTTACTATGCAGCCAGTAGGACTGGGCTCAAACTTGTAGTAATCCTCTTCTTCAGCCTCCCAAGTAATAGGATTACAGGTGTGAGCCACAATTTGAAAGAAAATTAATGACCGAAATATTAATAAGCACACGAGGAAGAACTTAATACTGAACAAACTCCTTGTGAATAAGCCAATTTGTAATGTTATGTAATCATTTCTAGTTAATAATAAGTTTCCTTACAGTTAAGGCATGCTTGGGTTATTTCCTTGGTCTTTTTTGGTTTTGTCTGGTTTACTTCACTTTTGTACTTTTATACTTTTTCTAATTTCTGTTATTTTAAAAAATGGTCATAGGTTGAAAATAAAATCACAACTAGTACTTCAAACCATTTGGAGGAAAGCTATTAGGACACTCCAATACATGAACCATGTTCTTTGTTACTCTTACTAAATTCCTTAACAACAACAACCCACAGACTATAATGCCTCTAATGTTTATTAACATCTAAAAATGGGTAGCTAGATTTTGTTTCCTTTTCTTTTCTTTTCTTTCTTTCTTTCTTTTTTTTTTTTTTTACCTCCAAAGATCCATGTTCTTCAGTAGCAAAGGGGAAAAGACTTTCATAGAGTTTTATGAATGCATTCAATCCAGTCTCTATGATCTCTGCCTCGATGCTGGGATCCAAAGGCTCAGTCTCTGTGAAGTCCAGTTCCCACACCGTGTCTACCCATTCTAAGGGAAAATGTAGCAAAATTAACATGTGCTTACAAACAAGAAAAAGCATAAAACATTACCTTTAGATGCCAGGTAAATTCTAAAGAAGCCACAACTCACATTTAACTACAGTCATACAGGAACACTGTGATTACAAGAAAGCAGCAAAGGTTAAGAAAATGGATATTTATTTTTAAGCCAGACATGGTGGCAGGTTGTAATCCCAGTACTTGAGAGGATGATGTAGAAAGACTGCTAAGAGTTCAAAGGCCAGCCTGGGCTACACAGTGCAGTACAGGCCAGATTGTGCTGCATGGTAGGACTTTGTCTCAAAACACCAAAATAGAAAAAAAAGAAAAATCTCTCCTTTTAATATCATAACTGACAACTGGCCTATTAGGTTAATCATTGAAAAATATCAAGAAAGGAAACACTTTTTACATGTAATAGCTTTGGGGAATGGTACTTGAACACATTCAGGAAGCAAGCTTTCCCATAAGTTCTACTGAGAAAAACTTGAGACCCATCGATTATGGCCACAAACATTCTTCTGTGACAATCTCATAAACAAAGGAAATAAACCCAAATAAAGCATGTGGTACTTTACTGGACTTATAGGCAATAATGTAGCATATTGAAGCATAGATATCATTTCTTCTAAGAAGGTTAAACTAGGAGACAAGCAAAGCTCATAAAAAAGTAATACTCAAACACAACAATGAAAAGAATCCATGCTGAGAAAATAACATAAATACAACCTTTCAGCTGTACTCCTCCTCGCCAGGCTATAACCAATTCACGCTTTTCTAACCAGCTATTGTTCTTTAGTGTTTTCATTTGTATTCCTCCACATATAAAATTAGGACTAGATTTATAATAAGTGGGGATACAGTTGGACATGGAAGAGCACGTGTTTAGTCCCAGTACTTGGGAGGCAGAAGTAGTGAGTTCAAGGCCACCCTGAAGTTACATAGTGAATTCCAGGTCAGCCTGGACTAGACTTAGAGCCTCACACAACAAACAAACAAACAAAAGTGGGGCTATCACAGGCAATAATCAATACGGGATTTCTACATATAATGTTATTTACAACCAATTTAGGAAATTGAACATGGAAAATGAATACCAAGTCAAAAACAAAACAACAGAGATGGGAAGCCTCTGCCTTTACTTCATGGTTCTCAGTATTACACTGTATTCAGCAAATGAAAAGTAACTCAATTAGCAAGATCCATCCTCCTTAGAATAAAATTTTCCTGTCATGCCTTGCCATGTGAGCTTGACCTTAAAAGAGATATTCATCATACATTACCTAAAAAAAAGACAACAAAGAACAAGGATGTAGCCCAACGGTAAGATTGGCCTAGGCCGGGCGTGGTGACACACGCCTTTAATCCCAGCACTTGGGAGGCTGAGGTAGGAGGATCGCCGTGAGTTCGAGGCCACCCTGAGATTACATAGAGAACCATGGCCTAGTGCAAGAACCTGGGTTTGAACTCCAGAAGAACTAAAAAGATTAACTGGAGGTGAAAGGATTTTCCATTCATATCAGCCTTCTTGCAAAGTCAAGAACCCTGAAGGAGAAGATAGCAGGGAACAGTAGACCAGCTGCTGAAGGAGAATATAGATGGGACCAGCCAAGCAACTCCAGCACAACTCCAAGCATCCTGTAAAGTCTCCCATATCCCAACCATCAGGACCCTGAACCTCCTGAGAACTCATTCACCCCAGGCCACCTGGCACCTAAAGGGATCAAGGTGGGCACTCAGCATTGGTGAGAATGGAAGCCATCTCAAAAGGCAATAGGGCCTACTTACACAGAGTCAGATGCATAGTCTGGCACTGGAAGTGCTAATCTCTCTTTCCATGTCAGGAAAGGTTGTGCATTACAATTGAATGATATATTCTTGGTTGGCTTTACCATTCTCAAGTAAGCTGTATTTTGGTGTTGACTAGTATTGCCTTTGATGTTTCCTGATGTTTAGGGCATTTGTCTTTTTCTTCTGTCATTGTAGGGGGCAGGTTCTGACTGGCCACAGACTGACTTAGAACCCATTTCACACCAGAAATCTCAACCTCCTAGTGAACAGGATTAAGGGTGTGAGGCAAGACACACCCTTAGGAATGCTAGCATTATTAGATTATCTGATTATTTTAATACCTGCCCTTGTATAAATACTCTGTGCTGGTTTTGATTAAACGTGTATATTGTTCAGTTGAATTTTAGAATTTGCCAGTAATTTGCTCCATCCAGTATACTATAACATCTGAATAGCCGGCTACTACAATACTTGAATAGCAGATAAACTCAACAAGTAGGGTCACTTCGGCTGTTTCTCTTAGAATATACTAGCTATGCCTGGCACCTTAAACTCCTACACTGAAGATATATAAAGTCGGATTTATATGGGTAAGGTCACTGCAGATAATTAGAAAACCCAAGCATGCAAAAAACTCTACATTATAATAAAAGAAACACAAAAAAATTGAGACAATATAATCCCACCAAAAATTATAAATCCATCAGAAATAACCTTCAGTGAGAATGCTTTAGATGAAATGCTTGACAAAGATTTCAAAAAGAATGATTGTATCTATGTTCAAAGGAATCAAAGAAGAAAAACAAACTCCAGAAGGACTCCCAGGGGAACACAGGAAACCACCTTAATGAAATCAGGAGGTCAATACAAGAATAGAAATAATAAATAGAAATAATAATAATAAATAGAAATAATAAATAGAAATAATTTTAAAATACCAATCAGAAATACAAGAAATAGGCCAGGCATGGTGGTGCACACCTTTAATCCCAGCATTTGGGAGGCAGAGGTATGAGGATTACTGTGAGTTCAAGACAACCTGAGAATACAGAGTGAATTCCAGGTCAGCCTGGGCTAGAGTGAAACCCTACCTCACCTACCGAAAGAAGAAAAGAAAAGAAAAGAAAAGAAAGAGGGAGGGAGGGAAAAAGAAAAGAAAAAATACAAGAAATGAAAAACAGAATGAGTCAAACAGAAAACTCTGTATAAAGTCTCACCAGTAAAATAGATCAAGGAGAGGACAGAGATCTAAACTAGATGACCAGGTGGAAGATCTAATACAGTCCAACAAAGAGAAAGACAAGATAATAGGAAGGCACGAATGGGAATTTCAAGACATTCAGGACACTATGAACATATTAAACATAATAATTCAGGGCACAGTAGAAAGAGAACAATTTCACTCCAAAGGCATAACAGGTATTTTCAAGAAAATCATAGAAGGAAACTTCCAAGTAGGGAAAGTGATGGCAATGCAGACACAGGAAGCCTACAGAATACCAAACAGACAAAATGAGGAAAGAATCTCTCACCTTCATATTATAATTAAACTACAAAACACATAAACCAAAGAAAATATACTGAAAGCAGCTAGAGAGAAAAATCAAGTCACATATAAAGGCAAGCCCATCAGGCTAACAGCAAATCACTCCATACAAAACTAAAAGCCAGAAGGGCTTGTAATGATGTATTCCAAGTTCTGAAAGATAATAACTGTCAACCAAGATTACTTTATCTTCCAAAGCTATCCTTGCAAATAGATAGAGAAATAAGGACATTCCGCAACAAAACCAGGGTAAGGAAATATATGAAGACTAAACCAGCTCTATGAAAAATACTTGAAAGTATCCTCCATGCTCAAGAGAAAGAAAAGCATACACATAAGGAACCTGGAAAAAAACAAACCATACTCCAATACTAGTTAATACAAGAGAGTAAAGGAAAAACTGGAAGAACTACAAAACAAAAAGAATGGCAAGAATAAATACACACCAATCAATAAAAACTCTTAATTTCTTTCTTTCTTTTTATTCATTTACTTATTTATTTGAGAGAGAGAGAATGGGCACACTAGGACCTCCAGCTACTGCAAACTCCAGACACATACCCCATCGTGTATCTGGTTTACATGGGTCCTGGGAAATCAAATCAGGATCCTTAGGCTTCATAGGCAAATGCCTTAACTGCTAAGCCATCTCTCCAGCCCCAAAACTCTTAATTTCAATGGCTTCAATGCCCCAAACTAAAGACACAAGTTCGCAGACTAGGTTAAAAAGCAGGACCCCAGGCAGGCATGGTGGTCTGCAGTAATTACGCCAGACCCCTGGTTCCGGGCTCCTCCCACATCCCCAGTCTGGGTTGCCTGTGCAGTTTGTGGGTGGGTGTGCCGGTCTGAGGTGACTCGGCCAGACCCCTGTTATCTGGCTCCTCCAACCTTCACAGTCTGGGTTTCCTGTGCTGGTCTGTGTGTGGTCAGGTGGTTTGAGTGTGGGAGGGTATATATATCAAGATATGGTATATATACATGATGGAAGAGAAATGATACATTGAAATTTGTAGAAAAATGGTCAAACTTAGAACAGATCATTATAAGTGAACTTACACAATAACAGAAAGACAACCGTCCCATGACATCACTCACTTGCAGTTCCTAACTTGGACCAGCCCAAGTTGTTAACATTCCTGAATAGCATCTCAAGGCTTGGACAATAGGGATGGAAGGGCTTGGGGAAAGGGAAAGGGTGGGGGGAGGGGCACAAAACTGAACCCTAGTAGAACTGGTACGAAAGAATCCTATATTCTAGAAGGCAGACTAAAAGGTGGAACTCTCAAGAGGACCTTAGGGGGAGCACCTGACTCGAAGGGCCTTGGAGAAGCTGAGGAAAACCTAACCTCAAATTTCTCCTGTTTCTCTTTCTTCTCGTTTTCTTCTTTCTTTTCCCTTGGCTCTGGCCTATAATTCCCTGTATCAGGATGTGGTCTACATCCACAATGAGCTGTTGATCAGACAGGCCTACTAAATCTCCAAAAATTAACAAGACAGACTTCTGTCAGAGCACCTGATTACCCACTAGAGGTGAATGGTAAGACCCTACTGCCGAAGACACCATATGCTGTTGGCACAGACCATGGAGAGACCTGGGTGGAATCTGGAGGAGTGCCAGTCCCCAGACAATTAGCCCATCTAATGCTGGAAGGTGCTACATGAGCTACCGGGGAAGTGGCCAATATCTGTCTAAGCAACTCAAAGTCTAAGTGACTCAGAAGCAGAAAACCTGATGTGATGCTCACACAAGTGCAATAGTGGCACACAGTCATGGTGGGTAACCAACTGCTCTTGGATTGGCTAACAGATCTGCTCAGTGGAAAGGAACCCATATCTGGAACTGGGAAACAAATCAGGATCATATCCAGATAATGATTCTGCTTTCCATTGTCAAGCTCCCACTATCCTCAGTTTATAACAGGGTCTACACCCTTTAAATTCTCTCTAAATTAATAATGGTTAACCCATTTAACTGGTGCTGACTTCATTCTCCATTGGAGAATCTGCTTCTTTTTTTCAGAGGGGAACTGGACCTCAGGAGATAAATGACCCAGTGCACTCCACCCTGGCCCCAGCTGAAACCACACAGGAACTGGGGAAATAAGCAAGAGTGTGGCTTTCTTGGTGAATCTGATATCAGCACAAGGGTGACGGAGACAGACACCAAGAACACTCAACACCTACCAAACCAGAGATCCAGAGGCTCCTAAGTGCCTGTCACTGAAGCAGACTTAAAATGCTCCCAGCATGGCTCAGGGAATTTTGTGGAAGAGGGGGCAGAAAGATTGTTAGAGCCACAAATAGGGACATTTCGTACAGAGACATTGCCTGCCCACCCCCATAATGTATGACCCACATTCCCATGGAGTTGACCTGCATCACAAATGAGGAAGGCCTCTTCAGAAAAGGGGCAGGGAGGAGGGAGAGGATGGAACCAACATGTGTTGTTTACATATGTTCATATCTAATAAAAAATAAAATAAAAAGATGAATGCTAGAGGTTCTTGGTCTCAACATCCCACACAACATACCATTAAAAAAAAAAAAAAAAAAAAAAAAAAAAAAACAGAGCTGGAGAGATGGCTTAGTGGTTAAGGCATTTGTCTGTAAAACCAAAGGATCCCAGTCTGACTCTCCAGGACCCAGGTAAACCAGATGCAAAAGGGGGCACATGCATCTGGAGTTTGTTTGCAGTGGCTGGAGGACCTGGTGTGCCCATTCTCTCTCTTTCTCTCTCTCTACCTCTTTCTCTCTCAAATAAATTAAAATAAAATAAAAATAAAATTTACAAAAAACCCGACAGCAGAAAAAAGATCACCAGGTATTGATCCACATTTGCTACCCTGAAAACGTATACAATTAATCTATTCACCATTGGAATTGCATGCTTTTGTGAGAGACAATGGAGCATAAAAGATTAAAAACTGTATTAGGCCCATAAGACACACATTGAATAATAACTATTATGTTTACAATGAATAATGTTAGCTGTGATAGACACATAAAGTGCATAATACTGGAAAGTAAACAGGAAATTGTACTGTGAATGAAGGGACAGAGATATAAGTAGGATGACTTCTCAATTGGGACTCAAAGATACCAAGGAAAGAAATGCAAGGACAGAAAGCTTAAGATAGGGCTTAAAAGATGGTCAGCAGTTAAGGTGCTTCCCTGCAAAGCCTAACAGCCTGGGTTTGATTCCCAGTACCCAGGTAAAGCCAGATGCACAAAGTGGTACATACATCTGGAGTTCATTTGCAGTGGCTGGAGACCCAGGTGTGCCCATATCTATACATCTATCGATTGATCTGTCTGTATATCTCTCTCTCTGTTAGCAAATAAATAAAAATGTTTTTTAACAAAGAAAGCTTACAATAACACAGTACAAGGGGAAAGTATAAAGTGTTTAGAAACAACATAAAGTTTGAGTTAGAATTATTTATTTATTCAGCAGTTAAAAAATTCCAGGTTCAGCCTTGGTGAGAAAATATCTGACAGAAAATAAAATTGAGGCTTTGTGTGATGATACAAAGAATGATACCAAGTAGGAGCTACAAGTACCTCTGACTCCAAAGATAAAGATTTCATCATCACAAGAATAGTGGCTCTGTTGAGTGGAGCGGCTGATAGGTAGAAAGAATTTTCTTTGGCTAAAGGTCATGAGGTGAGCTCCATGATGGTCGGGAAAAGGAGTGTAATAAGCAGAGGCTGTACATAACCTCTGCCACAGCAGGTGAAAAACAGCAGCAGGATAGTGAGAAGAATTCTGGCAAGGGGGAGCTGGCTATAACACCCCTACGCAGGCCCCTAACAACACACCTCCTCCAGCAAGACTCCATCTCCCAAACTGCCATCAGCTGGGAAACAAGCATTCAAAACACATGAGTTTATGGGACACTTATTCAAACCAACACAGGCTCTTTCGTTTTGAACATCTTATCACCCATACTAACTGCCACTACAACAAAGGGGACACCATACCAATCCACATCACATGACAGACAATGTACCATCAGATGACTCAGCTTCAGTTTATATACATATATATGTATGTATAGACCCTCACTCTCCTTCTATGAGGGAATATTAATAGGCTGGGTCTTGTGATGGTATCCTATGCATAATCACTGCTGTTCTGATTTCAGATGTCATAAGCCATGTCATGCCTTGAGGACTGAATTCCACAACTCTTACATGGTAAGCCAATGATCTATCTGGGAAAGATCTGAATTTGATGGACTTAAAGTTACCAACAAAAGTAGCACTGTAGAGTGTAGAGGGTGGCAGGAACAGTTAGCATCAGAAAGCAGCTAAGTTGGGGCTGGAGAGATGGCTAAACAGTTCAAGACACTTGCTTGCAAAGTCTGCTGGCCCAGGTTCAACTCTGAAACCACTGTCACAAAAAGTGGCATGTTTGGGCTGGAGAGTGGGCTTAGCAGTTAAGGTGCTTGCCTGCGAGGCCTAAGGACACAGGCTGGATTCCCCAGTACCCAGCTTAAGCCAGATACACAAAGTGGCACATGTGTCTACAGTTCCTTTGCAGTGACGACAGGCCCTGGCACACCCATTCTCTTCCACCCTCTCACATCTGCATGTTTCTCTCTCAAATAAATAAATAAATAATTTTTAAAGTGGCATGCTTGTTTGCAGTGCAATGGCAAGGAACTCTGGTGTGCGCACACACGTGTGTGCAAATTAATTGAAATATATTTTAAAAAGAAAAGAGCTAAAATATTTCTGCAATTGTCTTAACTGACTATGAAGACTTGGGCCTGGATAGCAGTAACAGTACTGCAGCCTGGATGCTATACAGCAGGTGGTAGTGGGCATGGGACAGAAACTCCCAGATGTGTGGTTTGGCTGGTGCAACTAGCTTGCTTTAGGGAATCCTGGTTTCATTCAGACGTCTAGCTGAAGTTTCAACTATGAATTCCAAGATGTACATCTGAAGAAACAGATTTTTGCTATTTAAACCCACCAGAAGACACGGGAAGACAGAAGACCAAGAAGACTTATCACAGTTTAAAAGGGTAGGCAGAGAAAACTGCAACTAGCACCTTTAAAGAGGTCAACGACTAGCTTGTTTTGTTCTTTTGGGACAAGATCTCTCTCTCAGTAAGCCAGTCTGGCCTGAATTCACCACGGAGTGCAGGTTAGTTCGAACTCATGCCAATCTTGGCGGCTTAGCATTTTTTTTTTAAAGTTACTCGTCTGGACTGGGCCCCCATCGACCACGACCTGGGAATGGCACAGGCCTAGTGAGTAGCAGACAGTGCAGACACCTTAGAGGTCCCAAACCCCACCCCCAACCGTGCGGGATGAGGGACAGTGGGCCGCACAAAGCACCCCCAGCCCTGCCCCCCAGATCTCGCGGCTGCTTTCCTCACCAAGGCGGAGATCTACCGGGCACCAGGGTTGCAGGCCGCTCTCCAAATCCCGCAGCGCCATCACAACCAAGGAGGCACCCGCCGGCCCCCGCAGAGCTCAACTTTTGAAGCTCGCTTCTGCGCGCGCTCCGAGACGTTCCTTCACACCAATCACAATGGAGCAGATTCACAACTGACCAATCAGCATGCTGGAGAAGGTTCACAGCATGAACCAAGCAGCTGGGTCGTCCTCAGCATGCGCAGTAGGGGGAGCGCGGGCTCATTCTTCAGGGTGCATTTATATTAGCTTTCTTGTTCAGGAAGTGGCAGGAACTAAGTTAAAACCTAGTTGCTCCATTTCCTCTAGGTCTTACGTGGTAGGCAACCTGCAGGCAAAAATGAGACCTGGTACTTCTGAAGTAACTGTTACCTTTGCCCCTGTCAGTGACATTTAGCGTGCGTGTGAGCACGCTCTCATCACCCAGTCAGAACTCGAGCGTTGCACACATCCGGATGCGAAAGGCAGCCCAAAGGTTATCAGGCAAGACAGTAAGGGAAGTCAACCGAAAGCTCTGAGAGAAGACACCTGCACCTAGGACTTTTACAGAATGTTTGTGCCAGAATCCTATGGGAAAGAAGCTAGGACTGCCATGTTAATTAAGGGAACGTCAAGTCGGCCTCGTTACTGCGCGTGCGCAGTTGAGCGCACCTCCGGCTTCCCAGAGACTAGACTGAGAAGAGGGCTTGCGCATGCGTGTGCCTTCTCCTACGCATCCAGACCGAAGCTAGCCTTCCCCCCCAACCCCGCCCCGAGCCGCCGAAGCACCTCGGTGCGTTGCTCAGTGCGAGTCTGGGCAGCTGGCTACGCTGCTAAGTGCTGAACCCCACCCGGTGGGCAGCGGAGCACGCATACGCGGCTGCGGGTCTTAGCCCTGCGCCGCCTGCCTCGACTGCTCGCCGCCCGCGGCTTCTCGCACTTGCTGGAGCTGACGAGGTGCCGGCCGCGCCCGGTCGCTCCGGGCGCTGCAGCCGGCCACGGGCCTCGCCGGGCCAGCCCACCCCGGTGGAGCTCCGAGCCTCGCAGCCGGCCTTTTCGGCCCTATCCCCGCGCAGCAGGCCCTCCTCGATCCTCGCCCACCGCCCAGCGAGGCTGCGGAGAGGCCGGCCGTCGCTCCCGCAGCAGCCCCGCGCCGGGCAGCAAGAAGCAGTCTTGACCCAGACCCGTCTGGCCCGGCGCTGCCATGAGCTTCTTCGGCTTCGGGCAGAGCGTGGAGGTGGAAATCCTGCTGAACGATGCGGAGAGTAGGAAGCGAGCGGAGCACAAGACCGAGGACGGGAAGAAGGAGAAATATTTCCTCTTCTACGATGGGGAGACTGTCTCTGGGAAGGTGAGCCTTTCGCTGAAGAACCCCAACAAGCGACTGGAGCACCAGGGCATCAAGATCGAGTTCATTGGGCAGATTGGTGAGTCGATCCCTGAGGTCTCCCTACTCCCGTGCTAGCAGTCGGGCCCAGACGCTGAGTGGGTGCAGAGGGAGCAGGGTTTCTCGGGGCCCAGTTCCTGCGAGGCCTGTCACAGGCTCTTGTCAACCGCAGTCTAAAGCCCGAGATACAGCCAAAGTACCGCCTGTGGGCGACTCCCCCTTTATTACCGTCTTGCCAAAAGTGGCAGCGTAATGCCAGGGAACTCGGGACAGCCAAGGATGGGAGGAAGCGTTCTGCTGTGTGGCCCGACGCATACCTGGCCCCTGCGCCCACCCCACCCCACCCAGTTGCCTCTTAGGCATGCTCTCAGCTTTGCTTCTTGCCCCCAGGATGTCAGACTGAGGTGCTCAGGGCATATCCTATGTCTTGCAGTTGGGTTTGTTATGGAGAATCCGCTCTTCCCATAGACTAGATGGCTACTCTAGCAAAGATAAGCTGTGCTTCACCCACCCACTCCGATTTTCCTCATTAAATATGATTTGGGAGACAGGGCTCATCAGCTGTCTTATCTCGCCTTCACCCAGAACTGCCTATCCTGGGCATGTTTCGAAGAAGACCTATAACCTGCCTCAATCTGACTGCCTGTATTTCTCAACTCCTTATTCAAATGGTAGCCTTCAGTCGTCTAATCTTTAAAAAAAATAATAATAATTTTAAGCCCACAATTAAATGATCAAATTTTCTCAATGCTCAGTAGCATTTACTAGAACTAGACAGCAAAAGGTAATAACAATGATTTGGAGAGCTGCCTATCAAGACTAGGTTGTCTCCAATTCTATTGGGTCTCGTGCATTATTAAATTGTTCAGGTACTTCAAAAAATTAACCATTGTTGGGGGCTGGAGAGATGGTTTAGCGGTTGGGTGCTTGCTTGTGAAGCCTAAGGACCTCGTTCGAGGCTCGATTCCCCAGAACCCATCTAAGCCAGATGCACAAGGTGGCACATGCATCTGGAGTTCGTTTGCAGTGGCTGGAGGCCCTAGTGCGCCCATTCTCTCCCCCACCCTCTCTGTCTGTCGCTCTCAAATGAATAACTAAAAACAAACAAAAATTTTAAAAAAATAAACCATTGTTGTTGTGAGGTCAGGAGTAGTTTTGCAGAAGTACTGGCAATTTGTGAACACCTCTGGCAGAAAACACCTGCCCTGTACCCTATATTGCATATACAACACTGCTTTTTACAGACTTCCTTAGGAAAGTGTGCTAAACATCCTGAGAGTTCCACTAAGCATTTACTTTTTAAATAACAAAGGGTGTGCTGGAGAGATGGCTCCGCAGTTAAAGGTGCTTGCTTGCAAGCCCTGCTGGCCCAAATTACATTCCCCATGTTAAGCCAAACCCAAAAAAATGGCATGCATCTGGAGTTCATTTGCAGTGGCACGAGAAGGAGAGAGAGTGAGCATGGCAGAGCCTTGCTACTACAGAGGAACTTCAGTTGCATGCACAACTTTGTGCATCTGACTTTATGTAGGTACTGAGGAATCAAATCTGGGCCACCAGGCTTTATAAGCAAGCACCTTTTAACCACTGAGCCGTCTTTCCAGCCCTCTCTCTTTTGGTTGTTTTTAAAGCCAGGATGTGAGAGTCATCTTACGGTCCCAGAGAAGGTTATGTAGAATAGCTTTCCTGCTTTCTGCTTTCCTGCTTCTGACTTGAGTGGCAGTGTTTCTCAAGGATGGCACTGTTGACATTTGGGCCTTTGAAGATTTGTTGTCCCAGTATGTTTATCTGCATCCCCAGCCTGTCCTGACCTGATAATACTGCTGGCATCTGCTGTTTGTGACAAAACCATGTTGATAATGTTGTTATAGGTCCCATGGAAAATACAATTGTCCCAAGTAAACAGCCTCGGAGTAAACTGGATAAATGGAATTAAGCATGATATATAAAATAGTTCAACTCTTGCCTTCTGAGAATTCTTAGTTTTTAAGTAGGAGTTTTAAAGATACTCCATTAATTCTTATGCTCCATAATGCCACTATAAATATCTGTATCTATACCATTGTTCTTAGGAATGTGAAAGATAACTCAGGATGTTCCCTGCCACAGACAATATGTAATGAGCTATTCTAGAAGAAATTAACAGTGTCAGAGTCTCCCTGTGTGATTGTCTCAATGAAAGGTAGCTGAAGAGGCTATTTGTTTTAACTGCTCCACTTGCTCCCTTGTCTAACTCCTTCATTCTGGGATAGCGTCCTTACTGAATTTTCTGGGTTTTTCTGGTAACTCTTTCTGGGCACTGGGCTGAGTAGGCCATGGGCCTTTGAGCAAGTTAGGGTCTCAGTTTTCTGGCTATAAAAGATAATAACATCACCTGGTCATTATGTTGAGCTATTTGGGAGATTTTGTCTCATGCCCCGTGTAGAAAGTTCCTTACAAAAGGGATAGTAGTCAGTGCTGTGATGTTTCCACTTCACAGTTACAGTTACTGAGATACAGCTTTCCACTAAACCTCTTATATCTGCCACAGTAAGCCTGCCTTATCAACTTTACAGGGAGAACATAGTTCAACCCTTGGCCTTAAAGCTCTTGCTTCTATCACATGGAACAGCTGGTGTTGGGTATGAAGCCATTTCCCGCTGTGTACTTAAAATATATACTTCTCCCTCAATTTTCCATGATTACACAAAGTATAGTTATCGCATAATGGTGGACAGTGAGTGTGTGGCTTGATCAAAAGCAAGACTTCAGAAAACTTTCTAGTGAGCATGGTGGCATGCATCTGCAATCCTACACCCAATCTCAAAACAAAACAAAGAAATAAAAGAAAAACCTCTCTAGTTTTATAGTTTCTGTTCCGTCTTTCTTGGTGTCAATATTATTTAAATTGGTTCATATTAAATGTGTATTAGCTGATTCAGAGGCTTAAAGTATTTTTCTTAGACTATTGCACTCCTTTTTTATGCTTCTAGCTGTCCTAAAGAAGCATGTGAGTGATTGTGCCACGTATTGAAGGCAGTCATTATGAACTGACTTTAGGGCATCAGAGCAAGGATGGTGGGTAACTTAGTTGAAGTTGCGGTCCTGTGGTTTTCTCCTTCATTGCACTCTTTGACTATGTATCAAGTGGGTGGAACTTACATCAGGTTCCAAGGTCTGGCTGTGCCAATGACAGCAGAGGGCTAAGAAAGTTACTGTCACTGAATTCTGTCCCCCTTCCTCACTATTTTTATTCAGAAGTTTTGAAGGGGGTGGAACTTTGTCCCTTATTCCCTAATTTGCTCTGGAGATCTCTTTATGTAACCTTGACTTCAGTGTCATCTTATATGGGTGGGTGTTTGGGTGTATGTTTTGCTGGTAATCCAACCAGGTCCTGACTGGACCTCTCTTCTAAGTTTCACACTTATTTCAAGCTTCCTACTGGACCTGTTCTCCATAGTTCCCCTGAGATGTATCACCTAGCCCCAGCTTGTTTTCTCCATCTTGGTCTCTATCACCTAGGTCTACTTAGCCACAGAAATCTAGGAATCATCTCAAGGCCTGCACTTCCCCTCCTTCAACCCAGCTCTCTAATCATGATGTCCTATAGATTGTCTGTGCCTGCTCTCATCTTCCATGTTACTGCCATTTTACCACATAGACTCATATCCAGCCTTCCTTCCTTTTTTGTTTTCCTTTCTTTCTAATTACCTACAAGAATGAACATCCTAAAAAGGCAATTCTAACATTAAGAAGTTAAAAAGTTTTTACCAATTTTTACTCTTAAAACGTTTTTACCAATCCCTGCTGGTTAAAGGGGAACATTGTATCTACATCCTCCCTAAACTTGACCCTGCCTTTTTTTGATTCATCTCTTCTTAAACCTTTACCCTTATTTCTTATAGCTTTCTCAAAATAATCCTTTTCAAGATGGGCAGGATTGTACACATCTGTGACCCCAGCACTTGGGAGACTGAAGCATTATGAGTTCCAGCTCGTATTGAGACCTTATCTCAAGAAAGCAACAACAACCAAAAAAATATTCTGTATATTAACATTTTTCTACACAGTTTGGACTTGCACCTAAGCTGTTACTTGTTTTTCAAAGGTCAGGAAGTTCACATCCATTAGGAAACTTCCCTGGCTGCCCTAGGCTGATCAAAGCACTTACTTCCTCCACTATTCTTCCAAGCCAGTCAGTGCTTCTTTTCAAGCAGGAAGTGATTTTGATGTTTATTTTGTTGTTTGTTTTAAATTGTCTGTCTTCCTCCCCTGAAAGCCAGGGGTTGCTTTTAGACTACCATTAGTCCAGGGGCTAACCTGTAGGCTCAGTGGTTATGTGCTAGTAGTGAAATATTTGTTATTAGTAAATATTTGTTAACTAGATACACTAGTCAGAGCTAGGATTTTACAGAAAATTGTTTTCCCTATGTTTTCTTAGAGAATCCCCTTTTTGCAGTGCTAGAGAATCAACCTAGGACCAGGGGCATACCTAGAAAGTGCTCTCATAACCAACCTACATTCCTCTCCCATCAGAGTTACTTTACTGAAAGAAAGGGAGAACCCAGAAGTGCTTTGCTGGCTGCCATCAAGCCCTGCTTCCTGAGCATGTTTGTGTGGGAGAAAATCAGTTCACCTGCTTTTGTATCTTTTTTTTTCTATCACATACCTATGCCAAGTTGAGATTGACTTCTTGTGTGAGGAAAAAAGGAGTTGTCAGATATGGCCTATTTGCTCCTGCAGTCACACCTCAGATGTACAATTTCAATATTGCCCAAGAGTATAGTAAGTGCCTATCTCTTCATTTATGTCCTGCTTGTTTTCCTTATTGCCTTTCTTCTTTCTTTAAGCTTTTCAGCTGTATTGATATCCTCCCTGTACCTAGCATGCTGTTTCTGATGGCCTGATCTCTGATGTAACAAAGCCAATAAGAGAAGTCTTCTAGGTTACACTCATGTGGAAGAAAGGCCTAAGACCCCATTTTAGAAAGTAATAGTACACAAAGAGTGCTGTGGGAGCTAATGTACTGTTGCAGAAGAAAAGACCATTTTTCAGCTGGAATCTATTAAGGAACTCTAGCAAAGGATGTGGGCAACCTTGGAGACTAATGGGGTTGAATAAACTAAATATAATTAGATGGTCAAGCCGACAGAGACAGACACACATAAATAACCTATGTATTGCACAGCCAAATAGATATTATCTAGATTTTATAGTACCAATATGCCTGTACTTTCAAAAACTCCAGAGACATTCTTTTTTAGTTTGTTAACTCTTAAAATATTAAGTAAAAATGCATTTTGAAGTTAACTGTGTTGATTCTGATATATTTGCTATGTTTTCAATAGAGCTGAGTTTGGGCAGCCCAGAGGTATAATTGCTCCCATGGGTTTGCTGGGGGCCAGAGGCTCTGGGTGGGCTGTGGCAAGTACCACTCTTGGCCAATGCAGTCAGAACATAGAAGCTGGGAAAATTAGATGAAGAAGAGACTCTTGCTGATTTGTATTTCTTGTAAGACCCACATGAAGCCTACACTGTACATGGTCCTAGCCCAGCACCAAATCCTGGGCTGTCTGTCACAGGAACAGCTATGATGCAAAACTGGCTCAGCTTCCTTTCATAGTGTAAATTCACTTCTTTTTTACCATGAAAATGTCCTGAATACAAAAAGTATTTCCTCTTCTTAGATGGGGAAAGAAAGTAATTACAGAAGTTACCTTAAAAAACAAAACAAGGGCCGGGCATGGTGGTGTACGCCTTTAAACCTTTAATCCCAGCACTGGGAAGCACAGGTAAGAGGATCACTGAGTTTGAAGCCACCCAGAGGCTACATAGTGAATTGCAGGTCAGCCTGAGCCAGACTAAGACCCTACCTCGAAAAACCAAAAAAAGAAAAAAAGAAAAAAGAGCTAGAGAGATGGCTTATTGGTGTTAAGGTGCTTGCCTGCAAAGCCAAAGGTCCCAGGTTCAATTCCCCAGGACCCACGTAAGACAGATGCACAAGGTGGTGCACACATCTGGAGTTTGTTTGCAGTGGCTAGAGACCCTGGCGTGCCCCTTCTCTCTGTGTGTCTGTCTCCTCTCTCTCTCTCTCTCTCTCTCTCTTCTTGCAAAGAAAAACAAAATTCCCTAGTTGCCCAGTGTGGTGACATATACCTTTAAAAAAAAAACAAAAGAAAAAGTAGGGTGAGTGATTTAATTTTGATTTCTAGCCTGAAAAACGAAGGCTTTGAGGATTGTAGTGGTTGAGAGGACTTACAGTTGCTTCTCTGGAATAGGGTAGAGGCAGTTTGCAGTCTCTTTAGAGCCCAAGCCTCTTGCTAGAACAGATTTTCTTTTCTAATTTATACAAGATGAAACCAGTTTTCCTGACAGATAGCAGAGTGAGGCTACTCTTTCTGCCTCTTTGGTCTGTATAATTTGCAAATCATTCCAAGTGGCTTATAAAAATTATAAACCAAAAAGGCAATTCCATGCTAGGTATTATGGCACATGACAGTAATCCCAGTACTAGGAAGTCTAAGAATAGCCATGAGTTCAAGTCCAATCTGGACTAAATAGCAAGCTCAAAGCCAGCCTCATTACATAGCAAGCTTAAGACCATTTTGGACTACATAGTAAGACCCTGCCTCAAAAACAAAATAGGATGAATGAAGAAACATAAGAAAAACCATTCCAGCCCTTTTAGACCATACTGCTTTCCTATGGCATTTCACATAGGAGTTGATATTAATGTGTTATGGGAGGGAAAGAACTGGGGAAAATGTGATGCTGTACAGGAAAAAGGACTTCTGCCCAAGTGTCCTGCTGGGCCAGGCAGTGTGGTGCTACATTGTTGCTGGGATCTGCATATGCTGTAAACTGAGTGTGCTCTGAACCTTCTCTGGTTTATTTATCATGTTGTCTTTGGACTATGTGACCACTTTTTATTATTTTCCATCCTTCTCTTCCCATCTTCCTCTTCACTCTGAGCTTTCCCATTTAAAGTTCATGGACATTGGAGCCTTACTCCGCCTATTTCTGTACCCTAGACCTAGAGCCAGAATCCAGTGCTTGGGAGCTAAGGTACAGGGTTCCAAATTTAAGGTTCAGTTATTACATACGCAGTAGCATCCATCAAGGCCAAGGAAGCAAGAAGCTAGAGTGAGTGGAAAATTGCCTGTCACTGGGGCTGGCCAAGGCTTGGTTTCTTCCCTACCCCTGCATGGCCTTACTTTTACTGGGGCCACAGTTAGATTGCTCTTTCTTCCCCACATAGTTTGGAAATGTTATCTTCCTTTAATGGATGTGTGAACTATCATTCACTACCTATAATGCTACCTACTGCTGCGACTACTAGTATTTGGAAGAGAAGATGGGTTATTTGTAATAAAAGACTGAAGAGAGCTAGAGAGATGGTTCAGTGGTCAAGGCTCTTGCCTGCAAAGCTTAACAACCAGAGTTTGATTACTAGTACCCACATAAAGCCAGATGCACAAAGTGGTGCATGCACCTGGAGTTCGTTTGCAACAGCTGGAGGTCCTGGTGCACCCATTCTCTCTGTCTCTATTCTCTGTATCTCTCTCTGCTTGAAATAAATAAAAAATAGAGCTGGGCATGGTGGTGCACGCCTTTAATCCCAGCACTTGGGAGGCAGAGGTAGGAGGATTGCCAGGAGTTCGAGGCTACTCTAGACTACATTGTGAATTCTAGGTCAGCATGGGGTAGAGTAAGACTCTACCTTGAAAAACCAAGATAAATAAATAAATGGAAAATTTCAAAAGACTGATGAAAATGTAAATACATAAGAAATCAGCCACATGAATTTAACTACAGAAAACAGTGAATTCACATGGATAAGGTATCACTAGTTTGGAATTATCCTCACTGTTACCACTTTCATGAGTTGGATAAACGCTTAAAGGGTTTTTGCTTGCTTGTCTGTTTTTGCTTTTTGTTTGTTGAAATGCCGGCATCAAACCTAGGACCTCTTTGTGTATGCCAGGCAAGAGCTCTACCACAGAACTACACACCCCAGCCCAAGCTGGGTAAAACTTATGACAGAGCAGGGCATGGTGGCTCATGCTGTTATTCCCAGCACTTGGGAGGCAGACATAGGGGATTGCCACAAGTTCAAGGCCACCCTGAGACTACATAGTGAGTTTCAGGTCAGCCTGGGCTACAGTGAGACCCTACCTTGAAAACAAAAACAAAAAAAAGAAAGAGAGAGAGAGAGAGAGAGAAAGAAAGAAAGAAAGAAAGAAAGAAAGAAAAAAGAAAGAAAGAGTCCACTCTTCTTCCAAATGCCCCTAGTCTAGGGGAAAAGCTCTTTGTAGAATGAGCATGTCAGGGAAAGCTCCCATGGTAGCCATGGCTAGGAGGGATAACATTTTGCTTTCAGGCTGAAGAGTATCAGCTAAAATTATTTCTATTGGGGGGGGGTGTATTAGTCAGGGTTCTCTAGAGGAACAAAACCGATAGAATGAATTGTATTAAAAGGGAATTTAGGGCTGGAGAGATGGCTTAGTCTTTAATTTATTTGCCTGCAAAGCCAAAGAACCCAATTCAACTCCTCAGAACCCACGTAAGCCAGATGTACAAGGGGTGCTTGCATCTAGATACTTGTTTGCACTGACTAGAGGCCCTGAGCGCCCATTCTCTGTCTGACTCTTTCTTTTTCCTTCTCTCTCCTTCTCTCTCAAATAAATAAATAAAAATAAATATATTTTTAAAAAATAAGAAAAGGGAATTTATTGATTAGCCTAGGGCAGACCAACAATCACAGTTAGCAGGCCTGAGAGTCAAGGAACCCATAGCTGCTCAGTCCACAAGGCTGGATGTCTCAGCAGTCCCACTCCAGCTCGGAAGGCCTGGAGGCTTCCTGGAGAGCCACTCTTCTTCAGTCCATGCTAGTCTTCAGTCCACAGTAGAAATCAGCAAGCAGTGAGCAGCCAGGTGGGAGGAGGGGATCCTTTCCTTCCCCCACCACCAGCTTCCTTAGATAAAGCCCCTCCCCCTCTGAGAGGGAAGGGCTCACCCTGGGGAAAGGATTCCTCCTTTAGTTAATCCTCCCTGGAAGCAACCTTAGAGACCCACTTGTGGATAATGTCTGTGGATTCCTAAACAGATCAAGTTGGTACAAAACTTAACCATCACATGTCCACCCCTTGTCAACTTGACACCAAACCATATCTCCTTATATCATACTTAATTTCCAAATGAAGACAGTAACAAAGTTATAATTCTGCCTAACATGATATAACTATCTCAAGAACAACCGGAAACACACAATCTTCCCTCCAACACAAACGAAAGGTTCCTTGAGGAATGCTAAGCCTCTAATATAATAAGTCAAATATAAACAGCAGTTAACTAGCAACATGATCTTAATCAGTATTGATTAATTAGTAGAGAAATAGAAGAAAAACAAAAGCATCTTAATATTGGTGTGTATATATACAAACACTCTTTTAACAAGGTAAGACAGAAACACTCATGGCAATTACAGTACTCATTTTTGTAACTGGTCACATGGCCTTAGCTGGTATTTGTAACTACCTTCTTCTACTACCCATTCTGTATTTCCTCCACCTTCAGCAAGCACCTCAGCAGGTCTTGGTTCTTTACCTTGAGGGGTGACTCATACCTTCATTTCTGAAGAATCTGGGCCATTTATCACACTGCCTTGATTGGATTGTTGCAATTGTCCATTGACTTTGATAACAGGTCATGGTAACACCAAGAGACGCCCTAAAGGAACTCCTGCACTCTAGACATACTCTTCCTTACCTCCATTGTGAAGGAGCAGTCCAATTTCCCCCTGGTAATCTGGATCAATCACCCCTGCTAACACTGTAACTCCTTTCTCAGCCTGTGCACTCAAGGGCATCAGGATCTCAAAGTTGCCAGGGGGAAGTCTTAGCTTCCAGTTCAATGGAATGTCCTTCATGTATCCTGGCAAAAGTACTTTCCCCTCTGGAACCAAGACGTGTAGGCCAGCAGAGCATAAGGATGCAGGAACAGGAAGCAAAAATTTGGCAATGTGTCACTTGGGGGGATGGTAAGCAGGACCATTCCACACCTTTTCCACACCTTCATTCCTGGACCCATGAATCCTAGGAGAAACAGCATCATATATAGGATGCTGATTCAGAACATATACAGCCTGCTAGAGGACACTCTCCGAGGCCTCCAAGCTATTGCCACCTAGTTGGCACTATAGCTGTTTTTTTTTTTTTATTTTGTATATTTGCAAGCAGATAGAGATAGAAGGAAAGAAAGATAGAGAATGGGCACACCAGGGCCTGTAGCCACTGTAAACAAATTCAAGACCATGTTCCCCTAGTGCATCTGGCTTATGTGGGTCCTGCGGAATCAAACCTGGGACCTTTGGCTTCACAGGCAAATGTATTAATCACTAAGCCATCTCTCCAGCTCTGTAGCTGATTCTTTAAAAGGCCATTCCACTGTTCTATTAAACCAACTGCTTCAGGGTGGTGGGGCACATGGTAAGACCAGTGAATTTCCATGATCATGAACCCATTGCCATACTTCCTTGGCTGTGATGAGTTCCTTGGTCAGAAGCAATGCTGTGTGGAATACCATGGTGGTGGATAAGGCATTCTATATGCCCACGGATGGTAGTTTTGGCAGAAGCACTCCATGCAGGAAAAGCAAATGCATACCCAGAATAAGTATCTATTCCAGTAAGAACAAAATGTTGCCCATTCCAGGATGGAAGTGGTCCAAAGTAGTCAACCTGCCACCATGTTGCTGGCTGATCACCCCGAGGAATGCTGCCATATTGGGGGCTCAGAGTTGGTCTCTGCTGCTGGCAGATTTGGCACGCAGCAGCAGCCATAGCCAGGTCAGCCTTAGTTAATAGAAGTGCATGTTGTTGGACCCATGCGTAACCTGCATCCCTGCCACCATGAGTACTTTGTCCATGGGCCCACTGGGCAATGACAGGGGTGACTGAGGAAAGAGGTAAGTCATCCTCTTCTGATAAGCATTAACATGTGACACAAGTATCTTTATATCCTTTGCCCATTCAGACAGTTCTATCCACATACTCCAGAAGTCCTCACCAATATTCCAGTTGTGCTCCTTCCAAGTCCCAGACCATCCAGCAAAACCATTGGCCACAGCCCATGAATCAGTGTATAACCACACATCTGGCCATTTTCCTTCCAAGCAAATTGCACAACCATATGCACTGCCCAAAGTTCTGCCCATTGTGAAGACTTCCCTTCACCACAGTCCTTCAGAATTGTCCTAGAAAGGGGTTGTAATGTTGCAGCTGTCCACTTCTGGGAGGTGCCTGCATAATGTGCTGAGCCATCTGTAAACCATGCCCTAGTCCTCTCCTCCTCAGTCAATTGATCATAGGGTGTTGGGCATTGCTAAAAATGGGCTGGGACTATGAGGAAGCTGGCCTGAACTGTTGGACATGGCCAGGGACCTTGGGCTATGGGGGTTTCAGCTGGCCTTATCATCGGGAACCCACCCTGGCAACAGTGACTGGCCTTCCCTACCCTTGGACAAGGTTGTAGTGTGCCCTGTCATTGCCCAGAGTGGGCAGAACTAGCGAGGCCCTCCCCCCTTGATCCCAAAGCACCTGACCATCCCATAAGTCAGGCTTTGCCCTTCCCCCACAGCCCAAGGTTTAGCTGCCCAAGAGACCCTTATGTGGCTGAAGTCACATAGCTTTTCCCACCATTCCTGTTATCTCTATCACAGCTCCTCCCTCACAACTCTGAAGTCACATAGCTTTTCCCGCCACTATCTCCCTTACACTTCTACCTTTCAACCAATTAGATAGCAAAGCAACCTGTAAACTATGTATCCAATCGCCATTTAGTGTGTATGTGCCGTCTCAACATTTCTCAAGTGTTTATAAACTCACTCCCCTGTTGAATAAACGAGAGTGTGCTGTCCATCAGACTGCCTCCCGGGTGTTCATTGCCCGTCGCACTCACCCGCTCTAGGACCCTGCTTCTTCCCCCCAACTCCTCCTGTGCCCCGGATGTTGGTGGCCAGTGACCCCCGGGAACTGCGGGGAACCACAATAGAGCACACCCCATGATGCCATAAGGGACAGAAGGCATTGTAACACAAGTAGAAACCATGGGCATTTGGGCAACTTCCTCATGTAACTTATTTGTGCCTTCAGGGTCTGCTCAAGCCCAGTCACATATATGCCACTTCCACTTGATGATGGACTGCTGCTGTGCACGTCCAACTTTATAGCCTGGTGGATCAGATAACACCCAGGTCATAATGGGCAGCTCAGGTCACATAGTAACTTGATGGCCCATTATCAAGCATTCAGTTTCTACTAAGGCCGAATTGCAGGCCAAAAGCTCTCTCAAATGGAGGATAATTGTCTGCAGATGATGGCAGGGCCTTGCTCCAGAATCCCAAGGGCTTCTGCTATGATTCACCTATGAGGGCCTGCCAAAGGCTCCAAATGGCATCCCTATCTGCCACTGACACCTCAAGTACCATTGGACTTGCTGGATCATATGGCCCAAGTGGCAGAGTAGCCTGAAAGCAGGCAGAAACTGTTGAAGAGCCTTCTCTTGTTCCGGGCCCCACTGAAAACTCCTAGCTTTCCGAGTTACTTGGTATATGGGATGGAGTACCAAACCCAACTAAGAAATGTGCTGTTTTCAAAATCCAAATAGGCCCACTAGCTGTGCTTCTAAGTGGTAGGAAGGACCAGGTACAATAACTTATCCTTCACCTTAGAAGGAATATCCCCGCATGCCCCACACCAATGAATTCCTAGAAATTTCACTGAGGTCCTTGAATTTTGGAGGGATTTATTTCCCATCTCCTGATATGCCTATGCTGTACCAGCAACTCCAGAGTGGATGCCTCCTCCTGCTCATTTGCTACAATCAACATAATGTCATCGATATAATGGACCAATGTGACACCTTGTGGAAGGGACAGGCGATCAAGATCCCTGCAAACTAAGCTGTGACACAGGGCTGGAGAGTTAATATAACCTTGAGGTACATGGTAAATGTGTACTGCTCACCTTGCCAGCTGAAGGCAAATTGTTTTTGGTGGTCCTTATGAACTGGTATGGAGAAGAAAGCATTCGCAAGATCAATAGCTGCATACCAGGTACCAGAAAATGTGTGAATCTGCTCAAGTAAAGAAACCACATCTGGTATAGCAGCTGCAATTGGAGTCATCACTTGATTAGGTTTCTGATAATCCACTGTCATTCTCCAGGATCCATCTGTCTTCTGAACAGGCCAAATAGGAGAGGTAAAGGCAGATGTGGTGGGAACCGCCACCCCTGCATCCTTCAAGTTGTTTATAGTGGCATTAATTTCTGCAATCCCTCCAGGGATTTTTGGATCATTATTTTCCCTGGTGGAATGAGCTCCAGTGGCTTCCATTTGGCCTTTCCAGCCATAATAGCCCTCACTCCACAAGTCAGGGAACCAATGTGGGGGTTCTACCAACTCCTAAGTATATCTATCCCAATTATGCATTCTGGGACTAGGGAAATAACCACAGGATGAGTCTGGGGACCCACTGTCAGTCTAACATTTGCCAAAACTCCATTGATCACTTGACCTCTGTAAGCACCTACTTTAACTGGGGGGCCATGGTGCTATTTGGGGTCTCCTGGGATCAATGTCAATTCAGAGCCAGTGACCAGTAAGTCCTGAAAGGGCAGATTATTTCCTTTTCCCCGGTGTACAATTATCCTAACAAAAGGCCATAGGTCCCTCTGAGGAAGGATAGGACTAAGCTTAATATTGAAACCTTTGGAGATTGTGGGAGGGTCCTTTCTCCAGGGTACCTGGCCACCCCTTCAACCAAGGGGCTTGGAATCTTTTAACTGCCTCAAGACTGGAAACTGGTTAAAAGGCCTTGATTCTCTGTTGCTACAATTCAAAGTGGCCTTTTGTTCCTTTGCTCTGGAACTCTTCTGCTTATACAGATCAGGCAGGAACTTAGTAGGCTTCTTATTAACTTCACTTTTGGGACTACCATGATTAATCAGCCAGTACCAAAGGCCTACATGAGTCATACCATTATGAGCATTGTTTTGCCTATGTTGTCCATTAAACATGTTCACCTTGCCTTTGGCAATTCTGTCCTGCCACTTGGCTCTTGTTACCCCAAGTTCCAGTTAGATCCATTGCATCTAAGTCACCTAATGCAGCACTGTGATGTCTTCTTTACATATTATGGCAACTACTGGCAACCTAGGTCTCCCTTCACAAATCTCTTTCTTATAGTCTTAATGAAGGGCACATCTTTTGGACGGTCCCATTGTGGGAGCAAAGATGAGTATACATAGCAAATCCACTCCAGCATTCCAAGTTCTCTGAGCCTTTTAATCACTTCATCAACATTAATCCAAAGGATATCAGGCAGCTCAAGTTCACTCACAGTAGGCCATCTTCAGATCCATTCAGCCAACCAATCAAATAAACTCTTGGCACCTCTTCCAGCTGCAGGAACTGCAGTATTAAATCTAAAATCTCTGCTCAATGGGCCCATTTCAATAAATTCAGGCTGATCTAATCTTATATTACTTCCTCCATCATCCCACACTCTTAAAATCCATTCCCACACATATCCCCCATGCTTCTGCTGTACAAGTTAGAAAACTCCTAGCCAGGCCTGGTGGCACACGCCTTTAATCCCAGCACTCAGGAGGCAGATGTAGGAGGATTACCAAGAGTTCAAGGCCACACTGAGACTACATAGTTAATTCCAGGTCAGCCTTGACCAGAGTGAGACCCTACCTTGAAAAACCAGAAAAAAGAAAAGAAAAGAAAACTCCTGAAGTTCTTTAGGGGTGTACCTCACCTCCTCTTGAGTCATACTTTCTATCTCACCTTTAGGGGCCCGTCTAGCCTTATGTCTGGTTATAGGCCTAGAGGTGAAGAAGGGTGGGCACTGAGGAGCATCAGCACCCCCAGCTGATTCCTCAAAGAAGGATTAATTCCCTCAGGCAGGGATGGAAAGAGCAATATTTTAGGGCGCGGGGATGCAAGTGCTGCTAAGGCAGAGGTCATATTTTCATGCAAAACAACTTCTTAAGAGTGTTCAACATCCCCTGATTCTTCAGGGTCTTCCCACATGATGTCCCCATCCCAAGTCATAGGATGCCACTCTTTTCCAATCAGTGCCCTTACTTTAACTTCTGATAGCCTGTGAGGCTGGGATTTGAGTTTACATTGCAAGTTATCCAATGTTACAGTGAGAGCTTGGGTTTGGTTTTCTGCAGTTTGAGCCCTGTTCTGGCTAGAGAGGAGACTGTCCTCCAGGGCATCCTTAGAAACCTGCCGATCATGTATATGGGTCTTAAGCATCATCATTCATCTTACTTTTCCACAAATACTCAAAAGTTTTAGATACAGAGTCACTAAATTCCTTGCTCTTCACAATATATGACTCAAGATCACCCAATACATATATCTCATGGAGTTCTTTAAATAGTTCACACCACGGATTATTAGTGCCCTCCTTATTACCAGTAAAAGTGCTTTCCTTATTACCAGTAGAGCCTTTAGTGGTACTGAAGTTGGAGAGCCAATACCAGAGAGCAACAAGCCCACGAGGGAAATCCATCCTCATAATTCTGTTTTTCTAGAACCACTCATGGTACCACAATCTTTATTAGGGTTCTCTAGAGGAACAAAACCAATAGAATGAATTGTATTAAAAGAGAATTTAGCCAGGCATGGTGGTACACGCCTTTAATCCCAACACTTGGGAGGCAGAAGTAGGAGGATTGCTATGAGTTCAAGGCCACCCTGAGATTACCTAGTGAATTCCAGGTCAGCCTGAGCTAAAGTGAGACCCTCAGAAAAAAAAAAAAAAAAAAAAAAAAAAAAAAAAAGTTGAGATCAACTAGGAGCTACTGAAAGAGATACAGGGGGACAGTGTGAGCAACTCCAGGCTTCCTGACCTCTCCCATCCCCCAACCATCAGAACCATGAAACTTCAGCATTCAGCCCCCAGTGGCAGTGCATCCAGCATAGCTAAATACAGCTCCAGTTCCACTTCACAACACAGAGGTGGGCACTCATTTATGAGATTGGAAGCCACACCAAAAAGTAACCAGGCCAACTGACTAGAAAAAAAAAAGGTACATAGGCCTGCATTGGAAGTGCTAATCTCTCTTTCCATGTCAGGGCAGGTTATGGGTTACATTTTTTTGGTTGGCTTTACCATTTCCAAATAAGCTGTACATGGGGTATTGAATATTGCTGCCTTTACTGCTTATAGATTTACAGGGCCTTTGTCTTTTCCTTCTGTCATTATTGGGGGCAGGGTCTGATAGAGATCCAGGCTCTGGAATCCAATTCAGAACAGAATTCTCTACCTCCTAGCTGACAGGATTAAGGGTGTAGAGCAACACACACTCTTAGGGATTTTGGCGTTATAAGACTATCTGTTTGTTTTAATCCCCACACTTGTATACTCTGTGCTGGTTTTTATTGAATATGTATATTGCTCAGTTGAAGTTTAGAATTTGCCAATATATTGTTCCACCCAGTCCACTACAATACTTGCTTAGCAAGCAAACTCAACACCTAGGATTACTTCTGCGGTTGAAATAGGGTACAAGAGCTATACTTGGCACCTTAAACTCATATCCTCAAAGTATATAAAGGTGGATCACCACACCTAAGAACACTGCAGATAAGTAGAAAACCCGAGCATCAAATCAATTCAGGATGCAAAAGTCACTACATTATAATACAAGAAACACAAAGAATCAAGACAATGCAATCCCACCAAAAACTATAAATCCATCAGAAATGATCACCAATGAGACTGTGTTAGATGAAGTACCTGACAAAAATTTCAAAAGAATGATTCTATCTATAGTCAAAGAAATGAAAGGATTCAAAGAAGAAAACAAATTCCTGAAAGAAAGCATAGGAAACCAGCTTAATGAAATAAAAAGGTCATTACAGGACATGAGTAAGGAAATAGAAATACTGAAGAAAAACCAGGCTGAAATCCTAGCTCTGAAGAACACAGTCAGTGAAATAAAAGCTGTGGGAAGTCTCACCAGTAGAATGGATGAAGGAGAGAACAGAATATATTAAACTAGAAGACCAGGTGGCAGACCTAATCCAGTGTAACAACGAGAAAGACAAGCTAATAGAAAGGTATGAATGGGAATTCCATGATATCTGGGACACTATGAAAAGATCAAACATAAGAATTCAGGGTATAGTAGAAGGAGAAGAATTTCAATCCAGAGGCTTAGTAGGCAATTTTGAAAAAATCATAGAAGAAAACTTTTCCGAAATTGGGAAAGAAATGCCAGTGTAGATACAAGAAGCTTTTAGAACACCAAACAGACAAAACCTAGAAAGAACCTCTCCTCACCATGTTATAGTTAAACTACTAAACACACAAACAAAAGAAAATGTATTGTACTTTCACCAGCCTTCCAAGGGATTCTGATGCACATGGAGATTTGAGAACTACTAACTTGTATGATAGAAATAACATTAGAATTTCTGTGTTAGATGGACATATCCTTGCCTTTCTGAATGACAGTTTCCTTTACTATTTGCTGCCCACTAGATCCAGTTCTGAATCCTTTACCTGCATTACCTTCTGAACCATGTGAAGTAGCTTGTGTTACTGCACACACCATAGCAGATCATAGAAGTACAGTTTAGATGGAGGGCTGCTTTAATCTCAACGCTGCTGCCTACTTTTTGGCTCTAAGCCAGTTTTACAGGCATCTTTGTCTCGGATTCTTTCTGTTGAATGATAAAGGCTTGAGCTACCCATTTTGCAAGATTATGGTAAGGATGATATGAATAAATCAGTGCTTTTTATATTGGCTCCCTTAATAAATGTCAAAATGCTGCACACAGGGGCTAGCTGAGACTGACTAACCTAGCCCAATACCTCCTTTTCTTTTCTTTTTTTTTTTTTTTTTTTTTTTTTTTTTTTTTTGGTTTTTCGAGGTAGGGTCTCACTCTGGTCCAGGCTGACCTGGAATTAGCTATGTAGTCTCAGGGTGGCCTCGAACTCACAGCAATCCTCCTACCTCTGCCTCCCGAGTGCTGGGATTAAAGGTGTGCGCCACCACGCCCGGCTCTCAATACTTCCTTTTCTTTTGGGGGGTGCATAATTAGTAGATTGCTAATGGGAGCAATGCCTTGGAGCAGAATCATGTTTGGTTCTTTTGTATCAAGGCCTCTACTGTGTAAAACAGAGGAACCAGCCATGTATGGTTGGTGCACAGCTATCATCTCAGATTTTTAGGAGACAGGGGCAGGAGAGCTTGAGCCCAAGAGTTAGTGGCCAGACCGTGGCCAGCTAGGGCAACAAGGCAAGATAGAAGGGTGGAGGAGTGTTTTGAAAATGAACAGGAAGGGAGACCAGTTAACAGGGAATTCAGGGGAGGGGCTGAGGTCAAAGAGAAGGAACCCCAAAACATGGTTAGAAGGAACTGGTTGGGGGGGACAGTTTTCAGAAGAATAGTATCTACAGCCTGGAGTACTTCATTAGGCCAGGTGCAGCTCAGTTCTGATGGAGGAGTTTTGCTCTCTCTCTCTCTCTCTCTCTCTCTCTCTCTCTAGAACTCTACTATGACCGTGGGAACCACCATGAGTTTGTATCTCTGGTAAAGGACTTGGCTCGGCCAGGAGAGATCACCCAGTCACAGGCCTTTGACTTTGAGTTTACTCATGTGGAAAAGCCGTACGAGTCCTACACTGGGCAGAATGTAAAGCTACGGTAAGTGGTCCTGTTACTTTCTCATCCTATCCCAGAACTAAGGCTTCCTGTCTTCTGAAAGTCTTGATATTGCTGTTAAAAAGGAGGAGCAGCCAAGCATGGTGGTGCACGCCTTTAATCCCAGCACTCAGAAGGCAGAGGTAGGAGGATTCCTATGTGTTCGAGGCCACCCTGAGATTACATAGTGAATTCCAGGCTACAGCAAGACCCTACCTCAAAAAAAAAAAAAAAGCATACAATCAATGGTGTGTGAGTACCTACCTGAGCTCTTTGTGGGGAAAGGCTCTTAGATTAGAGTTCCCACTGTGGCCAGCTTCCAGTTACTATCCTGATGTCCCTAAATGCAGAGATGGGAAGAGAAATACAGTCAACATTTTTACACAGTGTTATTGTCACCAAGAGTCCCTGGTGTATGGAGTGTAGGAAAATAGGAAACAATGAAATGTTAATACGTTGCCCTTATTTTTAATATAATTCATTTAATTGTAAGTTTCTGTATTTAAACTTTAAGTTTTCAACTGTTTATAAAAATTCTTGGAAATTCAGTAACTGGTTTTCATTATTGAGCTGGTCTAAGACACTTCAGTTTGGTTTCTCGAATACTGCCCCCCCAGCTCTGCCACATAACAGCTGTGTCCTTTTCAGCTCTAACTCAGTCTTGTCATTAGTAAATGGGTTCTAGATTTGGATTCTAATTCTAGATCTGTCCTCTCCATCTTTTAGAGGCGATCAGAAAACAAAATATAACATAGCATAATGAGGTCGTTAAAAATTGATAAATATAGGACTGAGGAGGGTGCTCAGAAGTGGAGCTTTTGATTGGCATGGCAAGGACCTGGGTTCTATCTCAGCACCACACACAGAAAAAGTTAACAAACATAGTTTCTACTGTCCCAGTCCAGGAAACTCCAAGACTAGAGACTGATGCCAGGGCCTATGGAGTGAAAAAAGTCTCCCAGCAGTTCTAGACTCTTAGTGATGATGAGATAATGTAACATCACTGGATAAAGTCACCCTAAACACCTGGTCCCAGATTTTGTTCCAAGTCTATACAATCAACTTGTTTTCATCACCTGTGGGTTAGGGTTTAGAATAGTTAATAAGGCTACAGCAAGACCAGTATCACCCCTGTCTTCTGGTTTCCCTTCTTTCATCAGAAAAGTTTGTTAAATCTTTGCCCAGGGACTGGAGAGATTGCTTAGTGGTTAAAGCACTTGCTGCAAAGTCCATTCCCCAGGACCCACGGAAGCCACATGCACAAGGTGGCCCATGTGTCTGGAGTTTGTTTGCAGTGGCTAGAGGCCCTGATGCACCTATTCTCATTCATTCTCTCTCTCCCCCCCCGTTTCTCGCAAATAAATAAATAAATATAAAACTTTTAAAAAAAATCTTTGCCCAAAAGTCTAACATCACCACTAAAGACAGGTATGCATGTCACACAGAGAAGAAACTAGTGGTGGGGACTTCCTAGAACTTACTTAATAGGACTTTGTTTTTCTTACAACAGGGTCTTGTTATGTAGTCCAAGCTGGCTTCACACTTGTAATTATCCTGCCTTGGCCTCTTGAAGTCCTGGGATTGAAGATGTGTTTCCACCATGCCTGGCTAACAATTTTCTTTTCCTTTCTTTCTGTTCTTTCTTTCTCTTCTGTCTTTTTCTTTCTTTCTTTTGTTCTTTCTTTCTTTCTTTCTTTCTGTCTGTCTTTTTTTTTTTTTTTTGCATTGGATATATCTTGGTATGTTTATGTCAGAAAGAAAAGTATTGGAAACAATAGAGTGGCTCCTCAAATTAAACACAGAGCTATAAGCATAGCTCAGTGGTAGAACAAAGATACATATTTATAATGTGCAAGGCCTTGGTTCAAATCCTGTATGACAGGCAGACACACACACACACACACACACACACACAATTAAATGGAATTACCATGTGATACAATAATTCAATTTCTGGTTATAGATCAAAAAAGATGGATACGGGGTCTGGAATAGATATTTGTATCCTTGTGTTGTTCACAATGACTAAAAAGTAAAAGCAACCCAGCTTTCTGTTGGAAAGTGAATGGATAAACAGAATGTGGTATAAAACAGGACATTCTCTCATCTGTAAAAATTTGGATGAGTTAGCCAAGTGAAATAAGCCAGTCACAAAAGACAAATACTATACGATTCCACGAATGAGAACCAATAACAGTCAAATTCTAGAGACAAAAGTAGAATGCCAGAACATAAAAGGATAGGGAAATGAGGAAGCTACTGTTTAACAGGGATAGAGTTTTACTCAGAGAAGATGGAAAAGTTCTAGAGATGGACTGTGTACTTAAAATGAATAAAATGAGGGCCAGGTGGCACATGCCTGTAATCTCAGCACTCAGGAGGCTGACACAGGAGGATCACAAGTTATAGATCATCATGGGCTACAGAGCAAGACCCTATCTCAAAAAAAAAAAAAAAAACCTAACTAAAAGGTTAAAATGGTAAATTTCATGTTATATGTATTTTAGCAAATAAAAAAAGAGGAAAGGTGTCATATCCAAACTAAAAAAGAATTTAGGATTCATGAATGCATGTTGAGAGGAGGTAAGGATGAGAACAATTTATAAAATGTGTAGATTTCAGATTAATAGTTTATGTCTTACACAGGAAGAGGAACAAGGAAAAGATTGTAATGGATTCTTCTGTCTTTAGGCAGAGGACTGTTTCTTTTATCAAAGTCAGTAGCATTTGATAAAATCTAGGAGTTGAACAGAACCAGAGGAGTTTACTAAGAGGAAAGGTTTGCAGCAGTGGAGATGAAGACTGGACCATCAGAAGGGATGATGTGGATATAAAGATATTTTATCCAATTCTAGAGAGGAGTTTCAAGTACTGGCAATTTGTGAAGGTATAAAAAATTTACCGGTCAACAGCCAGGTGTGATGGCACATGCCTTTAATCCCAGCACTCGGGAGTCAGAGGTAGGAGGATTGCAGTGAGTTTGAGACCAGCCTGAGACTACATAGTGAATTCCATGTCAGTCTAGACTAGAGACCCTACCTTGAAAAAAAATTTTTGCCTAAAAGCATTCATTGCTACACACAATAGTAGCCTAAATGTGTAGCTGATGTGGCAACTTTTTCCAGTAATGCTCAACAGACAATAAGGATTATTGAAGTGCCATTTAGAAGAAATTTTAACTGTAAAGAAGTGTTTTCCCTCTCATTGGATGCTAGCATAATGTTAGATCCCTGAGATGGGATGCTGGGAGAGGCAGTGCTGTGTAAATAGCCACTGAGCTTAGGTTTGTTAAACCTTTTAGAGGCATCATTTCTAAAAACCTCTCCCCTACCATGCGGCTTCCTCCTCAAGGTTGAACCAGAGATTTCGTTGCTATTTGATCCTCTATCGCTCTCCGTGAAGATTTGCTCTTCTTAGAGTATGTAGTATCTGAATTATACTTGCCCTATGTTCTGATTTTTCTCTTTGTTTGCTCAGCTTCCTCGGTGGGCTATAAGCTTCCCGGAAAAGTATTCTTATACATCCTGTGTCTAACATAGGGCTTGGTAAAACAGATTTGCTGACTGAATAGCCAGCTTGATTTCCCTATTCCTAGAACCCTTTTTGACTATGAATGACTAAAAAAAATGTTAATCAAATATTGTTTAGTGAACAGGCATGAAAATATGAGAGTGTGGGACAGATTGCTATGCTGAAAAGGCCAGGAGTTAAGTGATGAGTCCTGAACACATGTACATGGTACAGAGTGGGTAGAGCCATGAAAAGCCTTTAAAAAGCAAGAACAGAGCAGGGAAATCACTTTTACTTAGAAAATGAAAGGCCTTTAAAAATGAGGAAACAGCTGGAGAGCTGACTTAGCAGTTGAGGCACTTGCCTGCTAAGCTTAAGGACCAAGGTTCGATTCCCCAATACCCACATAAGCCAGATGCACAAGGTGGCACATGCATCTGGAGTTTGCAGTGGCTAGAGGCCTTGGAGTGCCCATTCTCTATCTCTCTCTCTCTCTCTCATAAATAAATAAATAAATTTTCTTTAAAAAATTAGGGACAGCCGGGCGTAGTGGCGCACACCTTTAATCCCAGCACTCGGGAGGCAGAGGTAGGAGGATTGCCATGAGTTCGAGGCCACCCTGAGATTACATAGCTGATTCCAGGTCAGCCTGGACCACAGTGAGACCCTACCTTGAAAAAAAAAAAAAAAAAAATTAGGGACAGAGCACAGAAATTACTTCTACTTAGAGAAGGGTTCTTAACCCAAGAGGCATGGGCTCCAAAAGAAATTTGAGAGGAAGGCTTTGCTCTCCCTAGAATTAAAGCTGAAGAATTTTGTGTGCACTTCTTTTTAGGGAGAAAGATCCATAATTCTTAAAGGGATACAAGGCACCATAAAAGGGGTTCTTTCAAGTGGAACATTTTGGTACCTATACCTAGGCAGTATCTGGATACTAGGAGTGTTCATTCCTGACAGCTCTATCTCTTAATAGATATTTCCTTCGAGCCACCATCAGCCGCCGCCTCAATGATGTCGTCAAAGAAATGGACATTGTAGTTCACACACTCAGCACATACCCAGAGCTGAATTCATCCATCAAGATGGAAGTTGGGATTGAGGACTGCCTACACATTGAGTTTGAGTATAATAAATCCAAGTAAGTGTCTCAGACTCCAAGTTTGTAGAGTAATTATTTAGAGAGGTTAAAACAGATCTTGATCTGAATACACCAATGCTTCATGATGACATGCTGCTGGGAAAGACCACAAAAATAATACTGCCAATTATGGATTAGTTACAGATGCATGGACTGGGAGATAGAAACTTCATTGTCCACAGTATTAAATTGAGATGGTATCATTACACACAATAAGTAGCCTTTCAAAGACAACTGAATGTTGTTAGGTTATTTGTTGTGGATCCTAAGTACAGATCTTTCCTTTTATGGATGAGAACAGTTACAGAACACAATTCCATTATCATTTATTTCTTCCATGTCTTTAGAAATCAACATGAGGAAACCAAACATAGGCAGCGAAAGCTGTTGCTTTCTTTCTGAACTAAAATGAATTCTAGCAAAGAATGCCTGACACATTTTTTTAAAGGTCTTAAAATAATCTTAGCTGGCAAGTTAGGAAGCTGCTTATAGTTAGGACATCAAAATATTTAACTGCTTACAAATCAAAATTTTCTGGCAGTCTTCTCAATTTCAAAATCATATTTTGGACCGGGGAAATGGCTTAGTGATTAAAGGCACAAAATTGCAAAGCGCACTGGCCCAGGTTCAATTTCCCAGCACCCACATAAAGCCAGATTCACAAAGTGCCACATGTGTCTGGAGCTCATTTGCAGCAGCAAAAGGCCCTGACATGCCCTACTTTCTCTGTCTCTCCTCTCTCTCTCTCTCTCTTTCTCAGATAAATAAATATGTTCCTTTCTTTTGTTTAATATTTTATTTATTTGAGAGAGAAAAAGAGGTAAAGAATGACCCCCTACACACACACCCAGGCCTACATAGCCACTGCAAATGAACTCCAGACGCATGCACCACCTTATGCATCTGGTTTTGTGTGGGTCCTTTGACTTTGCAGGCAAGTGCCTTAACCACTGAGCCATCTCTCTAGCCCAAAAATATGCTTTTTAAAAACAACTTTAATTTGAATATATTCCTGAAACTATTTGGAGATAAAATACTCAAAAGTAAAAAGATGTGCTCTTCACAGTAGACTGTATGCAGCATGGGAAACAATGGGAAGCATGGAAGACGTGTAAAGGGTCTGGGGTCACTCAGAGATTCACCAGTCCAACATGAATATGATATTAATAAATAGAGGCATTTATTTCTGGCCAGGAATACACTTTGAGCCGGGAACTCAAGAGTGCAGACCCCAGTTACAACTGGTCAGGGTTTATAAGGACAAATTGCCAAAAAGTCTACATGGCAACAGTAACAAGCCTAGTTACAAAGGCAAAGAAAAAAAGGTTAGTGGTTATCTCATTCAAGCAGATGGCCTGGTATTCTGCATATCAAAGATAACATTTACAAGGTACCACATCCTGCATACCGCAGGTAACATTTCCTTATCCATCACAGACTGAGAACCAGGAACTTGGCTTCATCTTCTGTCTGCCCCCTCTCACACCCTGGGCAAATGATATCTTTTCTTCTAAATTCCTTTTAGTTTTTTCATGTATCATATAAGGAGGGTAAATTCTGAAGTCTCTGCCAGGGTTCATGTGCCATGAGTCTGGGCTTCAGATTAGAAATTTTCTTTGTGTCTCATTGGCTGACCCAGAGAAAATATCTTGAAGTGTTAGAAGTGTTATACAATGTGGTTAACTTTCTAACAGCTCATGGAATACAAGCAGAACAGAGAGAAGGCACTGTTCATGCTACTGTTCCTGCTTAGCCTGACCAGCTCATAGCAAATGAAGTGTTTGCTATGAAATATTGAGGCCCAATTCCCAAAAGATATTGTGTTGTCAACAGAGAGGAAGGGGGGGGCGGGGTCATTCCTGTATTTGTAGCACAGGCCTCATGCATTTGAAAACACATATATTTAATAACTATAAATATGTGTGGCATGATGGTACATGCCTTTAATCCCAGCACTTAGGAGGCCGAGGTAGGATCGCTGAGTTCAAGGCCAGTCTGAGACTATTATAGTGAATACCAGGTCAGACTGGACTAGAGTGAGACACTCAAAAAACACAAACCAAAAAAAATGATAATTAAATTATAAAATAGGGGCTGCAGAGATGGCTCAGTAGTAAAGCCATTTGACTGCAAAACCCAATAACCCAAGTTTGATTCCCCAGCACCCACATAAAAAGCCAGATGCACAAAAGCACATGTGTCTGGAGTTTGTTTGTTATGGCTGGAGGCCCTGGCATGCCCATTCTCTGTCTCTGTCCTCTCTCTATGCTTGCAAACAAATAAAAAACAAAATAAAATAAAAAAATAAAACCCACAAATACCAAAGCTACACACCAAGGAAACAGAGCAGATCAACAAATATGAATGGGTGAAGTATTGTGCAAGACAGATATCCTTCAAGCAGAATGTGACTTCCAGATTTGGTGAAGGATATTAGAAAACCATTCTGCCGTAACAGTGAGGGTGAGTTTGCACTTCAACTAGACCTTCAACCAACCATGCACATGTGCAGTGTATTATCTACTGAAACAAAAGGGGGTAGGCTACCAAACCTCCATCTTCCTCTTTCTCTTCCTCAGATACCACCTGAAAGATGTCATTGTAGGGAAGATATACTTCTTGCTTGTGAGAATCAAAATCAAGCACATGGAGATAGATATCATCAAACGGGAAACAACAGGCACAGGTCCCAATGTATACCATGAGAATGACACAATAGCCAAATATGAGATCATGGACGGAGCACCAGTGAGAGGTGAGCCTCTTGACCTAGAGCCTCAGCTACCACTCTTTTGCTTCCAGGCTCTGTTCAGAATTTGGATAATGCTTGAGAGATTACACTCTTTTTCTTTTTTATCCTTTGAGATAGTCTTATTATGTATCCCTGGCTGGTCTGGAACTGTTTACCAGTCAAAACTTGCAATAATTGTTCTTCATCTGCCTTCTAATTGAGCACCCAGCTGTGAGCTGTCCTATTAATCTGTGATTTCCTAGTCTCAAAATGGATGAATACCATGGGTTCTAGTATGGAAGAAAAGAAGGTTTGGAGATGTAATTCAGTAGAGCATGATGCCTTGATCAGGATATCTGGGTTCCAAACCCTCTCCCCTGCCAAGGGTCTGGCATAGTGAACAATTAAGAATCTTGCCAGGCATGGTGGCACATGCCTTTAATCCCAGCACTTGGGAGGCAGAGGTAGGAGGGATTGCCATGAGTTCAAGGCCACCCTGCAACTACATAGTGAATTCCAGGTCAGCCTGGGCTAGAGTGAGACCCTACCTCGAACAAAACCAAACAAACAAACAAAAAAATCTTGCCAGGCATGGTAGCACACGCCTTTAATCCCTGCACTTGGGAGGCAGAGGTAGGAGGGTCATGAGTTTGAGCCCAGCCTAAGTTTACATAGTGAATTCCAGGTCAGCCTGGGCTATAACAATACTCTATCTCAAACAAAACAAAACAAAAAAAGAATCTGTGGTATCTCAGTGTTGGCCATTGAATGTGTGACATCCTCCTTCTACATGAAACATATTGTGAGCATATGCAAAGCTAGAGAAGGAAAGGGAAAGAAAAAACTTCAACTTCTTGTCCTGTCTTCATTCACAACAGTTTTGTATTGACCTTGCTTATCTATTTGATTTGTGCTTAATATTTAATCTCAGTCAAGTATGGTTGGGCACGCCTGTAGAAATGGCTTTTGGGAGGTGGAAGCAGGAAGATCAGGAGTTCAAGGTCATGCTCGGCTACAAAGTAAGTTAGAAGCCAACATGTGCTATGTGAGACCCTGTTCAAAAATACAAAAAGAAATGTTTAAAAACTACTGTTTGAACCTCTCACTGCTCTTCTGACACATTTTGCTGCTCAGGGAACCAATGGAAATGGTCCTCTCTCAGCCCACAGAGTTGATACCACACCTGAGCTAAGTGAGATTGAGAGCTCTGGCTTAGCTACATTTACATTCTTCATTGGTTCTGTAGCACTTGAGGATGTCACATTGAACAGCCGTTAACAGTGGGATGCCAGATTCTTAATTGACCACTGTGCCAGACCCTTGGTGGAAGAGGGCTTTTGGGACCCAGCTTTCCTGACTTTCTCTGATGTGCCATGTTTTGATCAGTGGTGCAAGTAGAACCAACTGTCATTTTCTCCTATACAAGTGAAATGGGGCACTGAAAACAGCACAGAATGGCAGATAATTAAGAGAACACTTATATTTAGCCTTAGATTACATTAGAGGTTTGGCCTTTCTCAGTAATTATTGCCCTGATTTTGTTCCTCTTATACCAAGAAAAGCAGAGTTAGGTTAATAATGCAGATAATGCAGAGTTAGATTCTCTAATTTTCCCCATGAAAGCAACAAATTTGTTGTTGGTGGGGGGTGGGGGGTTGGTTTGTTTATTTGCTTTTTTTTTGTTGTTTGGGGTTTTTATTTTTGGTTTTTCAAGGTAGGGTCTTGCTCTAGCCCAGGCTGACCTGGAATTAACTATGTAGTCTCAGGGTAGCCTTGAACTAATGGTAATCCTCCTACCTCTGCCTCCCGAGTGCTGGGATTAAAGGCGTGCGCCACCATGCCTGGTTTACTGAAAGCAACAGTTTTATTCAAAAGCCTAACTGGCTAGTGGAGAGGGGTCTCATGAGACTTTCCAGACCACCACGCCCCACTGAAGTTAGTATTGAAGTGGGGATGTATTCTGGGGCATACACTGCCTAGCTGGAGGGAAGTGGCATCACAACTGCTGGGTGAATGGCAAAATGACAGTTTGATAACTGCTTCTTGAATACCCAGTAACTTACCATGCATGTTGGCTCATGCTTGTAAACCTGACACTTGGGAGGCTGAGGCAGGAGGATTGCTATGAGTTAACAGCCAGCCACAACTACATAGCGAGTCTCTGTCCCAATAAAAAACAAAAGAGGAAAAAAGAGGGTACTCCGCCATGGAATTACGGTGAGGGAGGATGGGCAAAAGAAGGTAATGGGCAGGGCGTGGTGGCGCACGCCTTTAATCCCAGCACTCGGGAGGCAGAGGTAGGAGGATCGCCGAGAGTTCGAGGCCACCCTGAGACTACATAGTTAATTCCAGGTCAGCCTGGACCAGAGAGAGACCCTACCTTGCAAAACCAAAAAAAAAAAAAAAAAAAAAAAAAAAAAGGTAATGGGATGAAATTACAGTATATGCACATATTAAAATTCTCAATAAAAAATACTTTAAAAAAAACAGTAACTAGCCAGGCATGGTGGCGCACACCTAGAATCCCAGCACTTGGGAAGCAGAGGTAGGAGGGTCGCCATGAGTTCGAGGCTACCCTGAGACTACATAGTGAATTCCAGGTCAGCCTGGGCTAGAGTGAGACCCTACCTCGAAAAACAAAAACAAAACAAAACAAAACAACCAGTAACTAGTAACTAGGCACACTGCACACAACCCAATGATGTCTAACAGTAGTTTTCTTGGGCCACACTCAGCTGTCCTTCACTGCCATAGTATAACATAGTAGGGATGGTGATAGGATATTCAGCAGTCACAAGACTAGAATGGAGTTGGAGAGTACATCACCCCAAAATGCAGAGGACAAACACCTTTGCTTAGTGCTCTATGCCTTGCTTAGCTGTAGTCTCACTTGTGGTCAGAAAGGGACTTAGTATATAACAATGCCATTTTTTCCTTTGCCCTGATTTTTGCCTCACCCCTTACAGGAGAGTCCATCCCGATCCGGCTCTTCCTAGCAGGGTATGAGCTCACACCCACCATGCGGGACATCAACAAGAAGTTCTCTGTGCGCTATTACCTCAACCTGGTGCTTATAGATGAGGAGGAACGGCGCTACTTCAAGCAGCAGGTGAGCTCCTCCTCCTGTATCCTGGTGACAGAACAGAGACCATCGTTCCCACAGAGGGCCAGGCTCCATCTTGACACATCAGCAAAGTGGGAGTAGGGAAAGAGTGGTCAGGTCTCTGTACCACTTTTTATTTTATAAGAAGTGGAAACGTGAGGTTGCACAGAATCCCATAGCAGGAATAAGGATTTCCACTTGATACCCTGGGGCTGCCTTCTTAGGCTAAACTCCTGCAAACAACCGGCCTTTGTGGTCATGGCTATGGTGAGAGATTCCCCAGGACCACAGAGGGAGCCCTTGAGAAAGTCATCCTTGAGCTTCCCTTTCAGGTATCATGTTGCCCCTTCTTTCATTTCTGTAGGAAGTGGTATTGTGGCGGAAAGGTGACATCGTACGGAAGAGTATGTCCCATCAGGCAGCCATCGCTTCACAGCGCTTCGAAGGCACAGCCTCCCTGGGTGAGGTGCGGACACCGAGCCAGCTGTCTGACAACAACAGCAGGCAGTAGGCCCCTGGGCCAAGAAGTTGCTGGGCTTCCACCCCAGCACCCTGTCTACCAAACACCAGAGGCTGGGGAAGGGGGCTACAGTGTGACGCTCAGCTAACCATTACTTGCAACCTTGACAACAAATCATGTTTGTTACTTAAATTCTTTTCACTGAAGAACATAAGGGGTTTGGGTTGGGCAGCAGTCTCCTTGGGATTCTACAGCCAAGATGGGAATAGGGAATCATCTTGGAAGTTATATTCTTCCTTGGGAATCAGAGCTGTCTGTCAAGTCTGTCTCAAACCTCAGAGGAGAGCCAAGAGTACACATTCTTGGCTCTTGCATCTCTGGGTTCCTGATAATAGAAGCTGAGCATGTTCTGGGTAGTCACATCTTATACTCTCCTTGACTGTCCCTGAGGTAGTGGCAGAAATTGCTGGGCCTCTCTCATGCTAAACTGGGGGATCAAGATCAGGAAGCTATCTCTATGGGAGTCTAGGATGCGGTGCTTTGAAATTTCCATAGCCACTTCTAGTCTCTCACTGTTGAGACAAGACATGTCCCGTAATCATCATCTCCAGCTTGTCAGGAAAGTTCTGGTGTAGAAAGGACTGAAGGCTGAGTATATCTGCACTCATGAGAAATATGTGGGCACCAAGAAGTTCTGGGGCTAGTGTCACACGTGGATGGCCAGGGGGCTGAGCCAACTGCATTGAAGCAGAAAGATCAGGCAAGAAACTATCTCCTTCACATTACTCCACTTGGCAACCCTGAAGTCTGGATTGTTCTGGGGAATTGATGTAAGTGCCCCAGTAAGCCCTGAGCAAGAGAGTCCGTTTCCTTTAGCATATGCCCTGGGAAGGGGCTAGAAATTTTTAGCCTCCCCAGTAGTGGTCCCTCATCACTCCTTGCTTCAGATCCTTGGAAGTTTGTTTTTGGCTTCCACCGAGCCCCTTTGCCCTTGGATGTACAAGCTAAGGGAGGGAGAAGGGGCCCTGCAGCAGTTTCTCCTATCACAGCTTCAGAGTATCTGCTTGCCCAATTGTCATCAGTTCATTTGCCCAAGTTTAGAATAACTGGTATTTTTTGTTTAAAAAATGCAAATAGGAAAACACTTGTGGATGCTGTTCCTCTAGAGAAGAGGGGGTTCTCCCTCTTGCTCTGTGCTTGGCCTGCAGTAGTAAATGTGTTTACTGTCTTTTCTGCCTCATCTGGGAATGACCAGGACCTCTTTCAATGACCTTGGCCTCTCCCTCCTTTATAGAAAGACCAAGCAGGCCCTACATCCAACAAGTACTATATCTGCTGGTCTGAATTCTTGGTAATTTGGAAAATAGAGTATATGTTTCTTGTGTCACCTTTCTTTTAGTCTAGAAATTGGGACTATTCCTCAGAAATCAATGTAGTCATGGGCTTGACTGGGCAGAGCTGATGGAGCAGAGGTGATGGAAGAGGTTGGAAGGGGGCAGCAGAACCAAGGAAGGTAAATTTATTTCTCCCATGCCAGATTCCAAGTCGTGTGACATATAATTCCCATGGGAACAAGCTTACCCCCAGCTGCACTTACATCATAAAGGCAGGCTCTGCATAAAAAGGGAGGCTTTTGCCTTTTTCAGGGTGTGAAGATAGTTCTGGTGTGCCTCCTTTTAATAGCTAATAAAAGCATTTGTCAATTTCTCTGCCTCTCACGTGACCATACAAATTCATTTTCCAACTTTGCTAACATCTTAAGCCTTTTTTTCCTGGGAGAACTAGAAGGTCAGATTTGCTTACTTTCTCCCGGGAGCTGTACATAAGTCAGGTCTTTTTCTTCTTCTTCTTCTTTTCTTTTTTTTTTTTCTGACTCTTCCCTCATTCTCTATTCTCTGCCAACTGTGAAAGTGTGGAGAAGCTTCCATTCCCCCTTCTGTAAGGTCCCCAAACCTGGAGTGCATAGGTACTAAACCAAGCAGTGCAACTTGTAATTAAGAAGCTGCAGTGTTTATATGTTTCTTAATGTGTTGTCTTTTCAATGGCTGTATTTTAAAAGAACTTTTGTTTTAATGGTCTCTCTAATTAAAGGAAGCCCCTGTGGCTTTGGAGATACTGTATCCATGGTCCACCAACAGATTCTGTGGTCTCATCCTTCTTATACAGTCCCCAGCTCTGTCACTCTAGGAAAAGAGATTTCCAGCGTGACTCTTAACACTTGCCTGCTTTCTCAGTGGATAGCCCCTTGGAAACAATAATGAAGGTTTTATTAGCCACCTTTCTTAGACAAATTTATGACTAAGAAGGGAAATCAGGTTTCATTCCTGCCTGGTAATTTTCCAATAACTCATGCTTTAAATGTCTATGGGACCTATAAGACTTAAAGGGCAGAAGAGAAGACCAAAACTGGTACAAAAAGATGAAAAGTTAGGGTCAGTGGGTGTTCAGAGATCCAGGGACTCAGACCTGAATTCTGTTATTGGTAGTTACAACCAGTGCCAATAGAAGCAGATGGCCTTCATCTCCCAGTTAATCAGCCCAGTGTATGACACATTTAGTGGTGGTATCAACACAACCAACACAGATTTAGAAGAAAAGCTTTCAACTTTGACATTGTTTTATTTTAAAAAACGTGTAATAAACCACCTATGTACATGATCTCAGGTGAATATATCAAACTTTTTCACACCTTTTGTCTCATAAAACTTGATTTTTTTTTTTTTTTTGAAGTAATGGCTTGTCCAGTCTTTCAAGATCCTTGGTTAACTTGGTTCCATTTCTTCCAGGCTTAAAATAAAATCAAACTCTTCTACCAAAAAGGAGAAAAGGGAAAAATTAGGTGTTATATCTCTTCCTGGACAGAGAAGTTAATGCAAGACTGGTAGGTATTTCAAAAGTTCCTGAAGCAGACAGTCCATTAAAAAAAAAAAAAAAAAAATGGAATGTGGCAAGGCGTGGTGGCACATGCCTTTAATTCCAGAACTTGGGAGGCAGAGGTAGGAGAATCACTGAGTTTGAGGCCAGCCTGGAGTTACAGAGTTCCAGGTCAGCCTGGGCTAGAGTGAGACCCTGCCTCAAAAAAAAATTATAGAATGTCTTAGGGTACTGGGTACATAGTAATGGACATCTCAGTACATATTCCCTTCCTCATGGGTGCAACACATGAGAACACTGACTCAGGTTTAACACTGTTCCTAAGTTTAATCTATAAATGTGGATTCTGGTGGTCTTACCTTGGGTCAAAGGCTGAACTGAAAGCCTCTGACGAGTGAAGAGAGCCATGTTCTTTAAGGGGCCTCCAGCAGCTCTGTGGGCTTGGTGATAGGCTTTGAGTTCAGCCAGGGGGATGAAGCGCTTCATCATTCGAACAAACTGTACATCCACCTGTGGGACATAATTGAAGGGACAAAAAGATGCTAGCTCCTCTGTTTACTAGCTCCTCTATTTTCTGTATTGTTTTCCATCTTAAGAGATGGAGCTCAGTATGATGCTTAGCCTGGCCTCGAATGCCTTAGCTCAAGCAATTTTCTTGTCTCAGCCTCCTGAGTAGCTAAACTACAAGCATTTGTTTCTGTGCCCCCCCCAGGTTTGTGTGTGTGTGTGTGTGTGTGTGTGCATGTGCACACTTGAGTGCAGTGTGTATGTATGTTTATGTGGTATGCATATGTACATATATGTGTTCATGTGTAGGAGTGTACCTGTTTGCACTCTTGCCTGTGGAAGCCAAAGGTTCATGTTAGGTGTCTTCTTTAATAAGGTGGTGACTTTATTCTTTGAGACCAGCTAACCAGTGATCCTTACCTGTCTACCTCCCTGGAACTGGGATTGTACCACTATACCCAGCATGTGACATGATTGCTGAGGATCCCAGCTTAGGTCTTCATACTAACGAAGCAAGCATTTACCCACTGAACCATCTCCCCAGGACTTTTATTGCTTGCACAAGGATCCCAGTGTTCTAACATTCCAAATCAACAAAACTTCATCTCTGTGAGAGCTGGGCTGGTCTTGGACCTAACACCACTCTGCACTCTCCTCCTCCTTTGCCTATCCTTCCTCTCTCATGAAATAGGAAGAAGCAGTCATTACCATGGACCATTTGGGGTTATCTTCTTTGCTGGAGGGGTCATAATGTGGATTATTTTTCTCAAACTGTGTGTAGTCTGGATAAGCCTCCTTTACAATCTGAAAACAAATTGAAAGCCTCCAGTCATTTTAGCTTTCTGGCCAAATCTTAATATGCATCAAACTTTCCTTTCTTATCCTATATATTTTTTACCCATTTCTCTTACTACAGAAATAGTGAGTGCGGGCCAGGTGTGGTGGCACATGCCTTTAATCCCAGCACTCAGGAGGCAGAAGTAGGAGGATCACCATGAGTTCAAGGCCACCCTGAGACTACAAAGTGAATTCCAAGTCAGCCTGGGCTACAGTGAGACCCTACCTCAAAAAACCAAAAAAAAAAAAAAAAAAAGAAGAAAGAAAGAAAGAAAGAAAGAAAGAAAGAAAAAAAAAAAAAAAGAAAGAAAAAAGAAAGAAAAAGAAAGTGCTCACATAGCTGGAAATAATATATGATCTAAGATAAGTACAGTTAGGAAACCAATCCTGATCTTACAAACTCTTTTATTTTTTATTTATTTATTTAGAGAGAGAGAGAGAAGTAGCACGCTAGGGCCTCAACCACTGCAATCGAACTCCAGACTCTTGTGCCACCTAGTAGGCTTATGCGATTTTGTGCTTGCCTCACCTTTGTGCATCTGGCTAATGTGGGATGTAGAGAGTCGAACATGGGTCCTTATGCTTCACAGGCAAGTGCCTTAACCACTAAGCCATCTCTCCAACGCTTTTTTTTGTGTGTGTGGGGGGTGGTTTTTCAAGAGTCTCACTCTAGCCCAAGATGACCTGGAATTCACTGTAGTCTCAAGAGTGGCCTGATATTCAGTAATCCTCCTACTCTGCCTCTGAGTGCTGGGATTAAAGGTGTGCACCACCATGCCCAACTTGATTTTATAAATTCTTTTTCTTTTTTTAAATTTATTTTAATTAATTAATTAATTTTGGGGGGGTGGTTTTGAGGTAGGGTCTTACTCTGGGCCAAGCTGACCTGGAATTAACTATGTGATCTCAGGGTGGCCTCGAACTCCCAGCGATCCTCCTACCTCTGCCTCCCGAGTGCTGGGATTAAAGGCGTGCTCCACCACACCTAGCTTGAACTTAGAAACTCTTATAAGCATGTGCTAAAACTAAATGGTAGCAGTTACTATTAGAACCAGTTGTTGTTGTTGTTGTTTTAATTTATCATTTCTATTTATTTGAGACAGAGGGAGAGAGAGACAGAGAGTGAATGGGCGCACCAGGGCCTCTAGCCACTGCAAACAAACTCCAGAGGCATGTGACATGATGTGCATCTGGCTAACATGGGACCTGGAGAATTGAACCTGGGTCCTTAAGGCTTCACAGGCAAGTGCTTTAACCACTAAGTCATCTCTCCAGCCCTAGAACCAGTTTTTTCCTAAATATACACGTATAGCTTTATCCTGCAATTTTTAGCTAGCTACCTTCATGCCTATTTTTTTTTTCTTTTCACTTTTTGCATCTACTTTTATGAGAGTGCTAGGGAATTGAACCCAGGATGGTAGGCTTTGCAATCAGGTGCCTTTACCAACTGAGCCGTCTCCCCAGCCCCTTCATACCTACTTTTGATTGAGAGACTGAGACCTCAGACAGAGAGAAATATGAGCTAGTAAGGCCTGCCTTACACTAATCTTTATCACATAAGGAAGGGGTCAGGAAAGTCTTGTGACATGGGTGTGAGGAGAAGGATACCTATTTAAATCTATTTAGTTAAATAGTTACCTATTTAAACTATATCCCTCCCCCTCACTGGGGAGGAATCCAAACCAAAACTTGTCCACCTAACCTTTATAAGTCCCACAATGCCTGGCTGCTTGCAGTTGCTATGGTAAAAGAAGGCTTCCTCTTCCAACTTCATGGTCCTAAGGAAGTTCCGAGCCTATGCCAGGAGACAAGATACAAGGATTACTCTATCAACAGCTTGGAAACACTAGCCTTGAACAAAATTCAAGTGTGTTTTTATTATTTAGGTGTTCTGTTTTCTATCTTCTTTTAGTTCTTAATGGGACTATCCCAGGAAACTGGTCAGAACCAGGCCACTTAAAGATTTCATGCTATCAGAATCATTATAGTATATCTGACATTTTCAGGGTAGGCTTTTGAGAAAAGCAACAAACACTGGCCAAGAGGTTCTGTTACTGAATAAGCCATATCCCCTTACCTGATAGTTACGGACACCATCCCAGCATGCTGTCTGCTTGGGCTCTGCTTTTAGATCCTCAATGCTGAACTAGGCAAGAAGAAAAGCCATTCACTGAACAGCCCTTGGCCATTGGTAAGCTTATATAGAAACAGTTTTTCCTTGACATTAAGAAGTGCTACAGGCTATAAAGGCAATAGGTATTTACTGGGAATTAGTTACACAAAGCTTGTATTATCTTGTGATCTTTGCTAATATGATTACTTGAATGGATAATCAGGACTTTGAAGTAATCTGCTGGCTTCCTGCATATCACCTATTAAAGGATTATGTAAATCTTCTCTAATACTTCTTATATATTTACTGTTGCAGTCAGCCCTTTGTTGTTGGGACACACATCCAACCAAACTCAGCTTATAGGACAAAGGGGTTTATTTCAGGCTAACAAAATCCAGAGGAAACCCCATCAGTGGTGGAAGAAGCTGCTTACTTCCATAGATCCAAGCAGAAACAATGGCAGTAAGCAAACACCAACACCAGCAAGCACAAACTGCCAGAGCTCCAATCTGCTCTGAACACACCTAGTAGGGCTAGACTCAGATCTGCCCCTTAACACACTTTAGGACTGGATCCAAGATCCACACCCTTCCCCACAGTAACATGCCTCCTGTAGCAGGGATTTGTCTGCTAGGTACTGAAGTTGCCTGCTAGGTCCTTAAAAATTATCACATTCAAACCACCACAATTCCCCATAATATTACTAAAATTATTTCCTATTCATAATATGTACCAACTGTATGGGAAATCCTTTGAGACATGGCAAGTAAGTGGTAAGAGAAAAATTAAGCTGCTAACAAGTAATCCCAGCAATAGAGGCTGAGGCAGGAGGATTCTGAATTTAAGGATCAGCTGGGCTACATAGGAAAACCTTGTTTCAAAAGAATAAGGACAAAAAAAGCTAAGATTGAGGGTGTCAAGTTACAGCCTTTATGGGCTGTCTATGGTCATTTTCTTGCTACAGGTTCAGAGTTGAAGTATAAATCATAAAATATTTTGTAAGCATTTTGTAGAAGTCATCTGCAAACTTCTACCTAGAGAGAAGATTCACAAAACATAGAAGGCTGAACATGCCTAATCTGAATATCTGGATTCCAAAATTCTCTGAACTATAACAACATTCAAAAAGTTTGTATTTTAGGGGCTGGTGAGATGGCTTAGTGGTTAAGGCGCCTGCCTCCTAAGCCTAAGAACGCTGGTTCCAATCTCAGTGGGTTCCAATCTCCAGGTCCCAGGTTTAGCCAGATGGAAAGGGATGCAAGGGCGCAATGCCGCACTTGACCACGGGGGGCACACGCATCTGGATTTCGTTCACAGCAGCTGAGAGACTGCTGGCGCGCCCATCTCTATCTGTCTTCCTCTCCCTCTCTCCAAAAAAAAAAATAAAAAAAAGAAGGCTTAGCGGTAATGTCGGCTAAGCCTAAGAACATCAGTTCCAATCTCCAGGTCCCACGATTAGCCAGATGCAAAGTGATGCAAGGGCACAATGCCACACTTGCCCGCAAGGGGACACACACATCTGGAGTTCATTCACAGCAGCTGAGAGGCTGCTGGCGCTCCCATTCTCTGTCTTCCACTCCCTCTCTCTGTCTCCAAAAAAAAAAAAAAAAAAAAAAAAAAAGTTTGTATTTTAGAGTATTTGAGATTTCAGAATTTTTGGACTTGGCAATATTTAACCTTAAGGACTATGCAAATATTCCATAAAATAAAAAAAATACCATTTCTGAAACATCTCTGGCCCCAAGAACTTTGGGTAACTCAACCTTTAGTTATTGGTATAAGTCCTGCTAATTTTATTCATTTTTAATTTTTCCTTACCCTTCAAAGATGAGAAGCTGATAACAGAATCCTATGGTATCCCATATTCACCTTTCTTTTTTTTTTTAATAGAAAATAGGGTTAGACATAGGCCAAGACTCACCTTCACATCTACACCTTTCTCCAGCCGACTCTCTGGCTCCGACTTCATCAGCCAGTAATTTAAATTCTTCCCATTGTTTTTAAAGGCTGAAGTCTTTTGAGAACTGGATTTCTCCACTTTCACTAAGGCCTCACCCAAGTTCTCAGTTTTAGGACATTTTCCTGATGCTCTCTTGTCTGCAATAGGGAAAAGATTTGTCACCCTGCTGGGAAACAGTGCAGAAAAAGATGACTGCCCTTCAGTGTCCAACCTGGCTTCAAGTCCTGGATCCTGGAAGTACTAACTGTAGCACCACAGTCAGACAGAAGTAACACTTTCTCTGTAAAACTTAGACAAGAATTCCTGACCTTTCAGAGTATTTTCTAGATTATATATGAATACATGATAGAATCAATGAGAGAAAAACACCCTGTAGAGCTGAGATCAAAGAGTGCTAGTAATCAGTAAATGTTTCCTTTCCCGCACTTCTCTTCTGTGCCTTTCCCCTCCATCTTTATCTGTCAAGTTTATACCCTGAGTCCTTTCCATTTGTTTTAAGAAACAGCTGTTAAACCCTAAGGACACTTGCAACATAGAGTAGCAGGTGGTGGATCTCACCTGTAATCCCAATACTTGGGAAGTCAAGGCAGGAGGATTGCCTTGGGACCAGCCTGAATATAGGATGCCTTAAGCAAGTAAATTCAGGCCCCAACCCTAATTCAGCTAATCGTTGCCTATGAGATGTTTTGTCGACTGGACAATGTGCCCAGATAGGATCAAAATATGAATTTCAACTGGACCTGGTGGCACCGCCTTTAATCCCAGATCTCAGGAGGCAAAGGTAAGAGGATCACTATGAGTTTGAGACTAGCCTGTGAGTTCCAGGTCAGCTTGGACTAGAGTGAGGCCTTACCTCGCAATAAAAAAACAAAAAATATGAATTTCAGTCAGGTCTGTCACTTGAGTCTGTCTGAACCTGAATTTACTGCACTACTTCAGAATTAGTATAAATTTGTACAACAGTCTTCATTAAATGTCATTCATGGATGCCTGATAATCTGAATTTAGCATACCTTAACACAATTTCCCAGTTGTCCCTTAAAAATAGGCACACTGCAAACACCATTTTGTTTAATAACTACAATGGTGAGTTGTAGTTAGTCTGAAACTTTTTTCCTAAGAGTTGCTTTTTATGAACTATAAAAATGGCATGTTTTCTGAGTATTATAATTTTGCTGGTGGAAAGCCTTCTTACTCTTTAAGGATGAGCTCAAATTATACTTCCTTCTCAAGACCCTGTCAAGAGGGTTGACTCCAGTATCCAGGCTCACCTTGAATTCACCATGTAGAATAGGATCACCTTGAACTTCCAATCTTCCTGCTTTCACATCCAAAATGCTGGATAATAGGCGTATGCCACAACACCTGGTTTTGTGCCAAGAAAAGAAGCTATGGCTTCCTATATGCTAGGCAAACACTCTGTCAATTGAGCTTCATTGCCAGGCAGAGAGCTATCATTAACTTATGGTGAAAACATTAAAAGTTCCTTCTCCTTGCTTTTTGAAATGTATAATACATCGTCTTTATCTGTTGTCACCCTATTGTGCCAGTGACAGCTGAACTGCAGCAAGCTTCTGGGTCTGATAGCCTGGGATCAACTCAGGTAAAGCTGGGATTCTTGACCTACACCAGAAAACAATTTCAGGGCTAGTAGGCTAAGTTAGGGGTTTAAAATTTTAAAACTAGTTTTCTTTTGATTTATGTATGTATTTAGGGGGTAAGCAGTATCTTTCTGTGCAGCCCTGGCTGGCATAATATACTAACCACGATATAGCCGCCCAGACTTAAGGCAATCCTGTCTCAGGCCCGCGGTGCTGGATTTGCAGACTGGCGACACCACACCTCCCTCAGTACATGTCAATCTGTATTGTAAATAGTCTTAGTTGATTGTTTGTTTGACTCTAGCCCAGGCTGACCTGGTACTCTCAGAGTGGCCTCGAACTCACATTAATCCTGCTACCTCTGTCGCCCTGGTGCTGGGATTAAAGGCGTGTGCAACCCCCCCTTAGCCCCCACCCCAATAGCTGTTTCCTAAGCAAACAAGTGGAAGGGTGCCAGGATAGCTTGGCAGGAAGGGTAAAGATGGAGAGTGATGTTGAAGTACAGTTCTCAAAGGTCTTCCTCCACAAACGAAAATGAACACGGCAGGCCCTAGAAAAATGTTCTTCACGAACTGCTTTTTGTAGCCTTGGCCCAGCTTACCTGGGTCAGCAGCCCCAGCCAGCCTCTTCCGGGGTTTCGGCATGGTCTCTCCGCAAGGGGCTGAAGCGATCAACCCCGGGATCCGAGAAGCAACACTCCTTTCCTCCAAAACCCGCACACAGCAATATGGAGGGATGAGAGGACGCCTAAAAAGCCTCAGACTAGCGAAAGGCAACTTTGCTCAAGCCCTCCGTTATCTGCGCCCTTTCCATCTCCAATAATCTACCTCTAAAAGCTCTTCAGTTCTTTTCCTTTTTTATATCGCCACCCTTCTCAGAGCACACCACCTACTCTAGGAACAACCAGGGGCTCTCCCCAGGTGTCCAAAGGCGACAGCGCGCCCACGCGGAAGACGCCTCTAGGGGCCGCTGGCCCGGGGATTTCTGGGAGTTGTAGTCCTAGTGCCCCAGAAGCTGACCTGGAGTCTGGACAGGGAGGGCTCGATGGACTCTAACTCCCAGAGTGCAGTTGGGGAGGGTCACAGACTGTAGGTCTTGTCCTGTGCACGTTCTGAGGGGTCAAAGGACCTCCGGCTGTGCCTGGGAGCTGCTTTGAAGGAAGATGTTGCGGTCCGGCTACCTTCTCCTCAGTTTCCTACGCAGGACTATTTGGGCTCCCATCCAAACTGGTCCTCGGAGTTTGACCTCGTGCATAGACCGTAAGGCTCGTCTGGGCTTGGAAAGAGCGAGACATCGGAGTTTGGGACCTAGGCGGGCATCTGTGAAGGGACTCGGTATCTGGCTACATGCTCCGTTCCCTTCCTTAGACCCACTTTCCCATCTGTCCGGTTCCCTACACCTGCTCCGTGCCCTGCTGGGTCCCCCGGACCCTCTCCCTGCTGTCAGGTCCCCTCCACCTTCTCCCTGTTCTGTCGGGTCCCCCAGACCTGCCCCTGGCCCTGCTGGTTCCCTGGACTCCGCTGTGCTTGGCCCTCCCCACCTCTGTACTTGGTCCACTCCCCAGATGCTTGTTCAGGTAACGGAACTTGAGGCTTTGCTTTTGATTGAAATCATAACAGTAAATTCTAAAGTAATGAAGCTGTGGTTGGTGCCTGTTGCAGTGATTTTAAAACCCTTAGATAACACACAAGATGATTAATCTGCTCAAATACATGACATTTCATAACACCAGAGAACATAAAATGCTTATACTGTTGAAACTCCTTCAGGAAAAATAAGTATAACTGCAGTTGAAACCCTACCAGAGATTACAAACCTGATTGTCTTTGGGAACCTGGCAGGTAATTTGAATGCAACCACTACTATTTGCCAACTATACTGATTAAGGGATACTAAGCTAGTTTGTGAGTCCTTTGTCAATCATCTAGTTACTTTTCTTCTAAAATAATTTATTTTTGAGTTCGAGGCCACCCTGAGAGTACATAGTGAATTCCAGGTCAGCTCTCTACCTTGGAAAAAAAGAACCAATTAAAAAAAAAAAAAAACCTGATCATTAATACCTATATCCACATTGTTTAATTGGTTTTGTTTATCAATTCTTTTAGACAGCGTTTCACTTTGTAGTCCAGCCTGGACTTACTACATAGTCCAGGGTAGCCTCAAACTTGAAGTGATTCTTCTGCCTCAGCTTCCTGAGTGCTGTGATTTATAGGTGTGAGTCATCATGCCCATCTAAGTCATTGAATGTTTTAAAGTTAAATAATTTTAAGAGAATTAGGACTTATGATAATGCATATAGTTATATATAATTTATTTCATAGGAGAGGGAATTTATTCTGGGTCTAATGTACCTTCTTCATTTTATGTTGGGCTAACAGTAAATTTACAAAGGTTTCTGATTTACTGAAAATTACACAATTATTTCAAAACCAGAGCTCAAAGGCTTGCTTCCTTGTCCACTGGGATTGTTTCACTAGAATTTGCTGTACTTATTGGGCACTCAAAACCGTTAGTTGGCTAGTAAGCCTTTTTTCGTTGAAAGATTTAAATATATTGGGGTTGGAGAGATGACTTAGTGGAGTAGTGCTTGCTGCTCAAGTTGGAGTGCTCAAGTTTGACCCCCAGACTCCACATAACAAGACTTCTATATATTTCTGGCGTGCTAACACTGATTTTTGAATATTATTTAAATTTGGGGGGGTTACCCTTTGCTAATAGACTTTTCTCAGCTCTCTTTGTCAGGTTTTTTTTCGTGTGTGTGTGGGATTTTTATTGTTTGTTTGCCTGTGAAATAGTATCTCCCTATGTAGCTGAAGCTAGCCTGGAATTGCCATCCTCCTGTCTCACCTGTGGAGTGTTCAGTTACAGGTGTGGGCCACCACTTCCAGCTGGTCTGTTTTTCTAGGTATCCTTACCTTTTGTATGTGTGCTGATGTTTTGAACTCTGCTGGTAACTGGCACTATGAAGCCTATTGTTTGTTTTGTTTATATAGTACTGGGCTTTGTTTTTGTTTTTTGATGTTGGTTTTTCAAGACAGGGACTGATGTAGATGTAGCACCAGGCTGGCCTCAAACTCATGGCGATTCTTCTACCTCAGAATCCCAATGGCTGGGACTAAAGACATATGACACCACTCCAGGCTGCAGTGTATTTTTTTTTTCTAAGAATTTAGGCATTTTTGCTTATTCACTAGGCTTTTCTGTATATAATTTTATTGTTGTGTTTTGCTTTTTTGAAACGGGTGTCACCTCATAGCACAAGCTATCCCTGAATTTGCTGTGTAGCTCAGGCTGGCCTTGAATTCATGGTCCTCCAGTCTCAGCCTCCTCAGTGCTAGGGCTAGAATTATAAGTGCTTGCCACCATGCTTGACTTAAATTTACTTTTAACTTACCATTTCTACTTTGCTTCTCCAAAATAATGCTTTTCTTTTGTTGCTCATTTTCTTTTCTAAAGAACAACTGAATTTGTTATCTAAAAAGAATATGTAAATACAGTGTGTATGTGACTTACATAAAACTATCCATTTTATGTAATTAGAATGTACATTCTAATCTTCAAATCTAAACCTTTGGTTGCTTAAATTACTTGTCTTAGGAAGTAGTTATTTACTCTGTCAAATAACATGTAGAAATTTTATTAACATTAAAACCAGGTATAATGGTTAATGCTTATAATCCCAGCACTCAAGAGGCTGAGGCAGGAGGAATAGCTCAAGTTTCAGGCCACCCTGGATCACATAGTAAGTCCCAGGGCTACAAAATGGAACCTGCCTTGTTCCTAATTCCTTTCATTACTAGGAGTAAAATTTTACAGAACTTCTCTTTTTCCATAAGGTATTTGTTTACATTATTACCAGTTATGTAATCCCTTTTGAGAATGAACCATATTTATCTTTGCAACTTCAGCATTGCTACATTGTGTTAGGGATTTTCTGGGTTGGAGTTGATTGTCTCACAAACACAAAGAATGATGAACACAAACAGAAGGACAAGCAAGCCAAGTTTTATTGTAAAGTAAAATGCTCCCTGCAGTAGGAAGGTGTCCCAAAGAAGTTGCCATTGTAGCACACTTACTGGAGGTTTTAATGCACTGAAAAGGAGCCCAATTGGTTTGACCCATATGGGAATTAGGCAACAAGTTGAGATTAGTCTGATAGGTTAATCTAAGTGAAGATGGGATAGGTTAAGAAAAAGATTAAGAGGGGCTGGAAAGATGGCTTAGCAGTTAAGGTGTTTGCCTGTAAAGCCAAAGGACCTTGGTTTGATTTCCCAGGACCCACATAAGCCAGATGCATAAAGTAGCGCATGCATCTGCAATTCATCTGCATTCAGTGGCTGGAGGCCCTGACACTCCCATTCTCTAGCCCCCGCCTCTTTCCCTCTCTCACTCTCTGAAATAAATAAATCAATTAAATATTTTTAAAAATTAATTTAAAAAAGAGTAAGAGAAAGCCTAACAAAACTTCCAAGGAAGAGGAAGAACCAAGAGTTCGTGTTCAGCTGAAATCTTGAGTCAGAGTTCTGGGAATTTTAGTTCCTGAATTCGTGACTCCTTTATAGGTCTATATCCTAACTAGCTCCGTGAAACTAAGGCTAACTTGCTCTTAATCTCTATCATTAGTAGATATTTAGTACATGTTCTTTGTGAGGTGGGTAGCTGGGAATCAAGTTTAGGGCCTTGTGCATGCTAGGCAAGTATTCTACCACTAATCTATATCCCTGGCCCTGTTTATTTCTTTTCTTTTCCAGAAATTAATTCTTTTTTCAGTGCTGTAGATTGAATCCAAGCCTCATGCATGCTGAGCAAGCACTCTACTGAAGAGCTACATTTCTCACCCCAATAAATACTCTTTTGTAGCCAAGCGTGGTGGGATACAACTTTAATCCAAACACCTAGGAGGCCTTGAACTCATAGTGATCCTCTGCCTCCTGAGTGCTGGGACTAAACATGTGCTTCACCACACCTGGCCTTTTAATTAAATAAGTAGATAATAGGTGTAAGGCTTGAGAACAACAATACCACACAAGATCACTCTGAGGCAGGGAAAAGAGCTTTATTGAAGCACAAGCTCCACACTGTCATCTTTGATGACCTGAAGAGTTCCCCTAGACTTCTAGGGATCTCAACTCAGTTTGTATCTAGGATTCAGAATTTTAGCAAGAGCCAGTATGAAACAGAGTTGAAAATTTATACAAACTTAAGCATGAGAGTTAGGCAAAGGAGAGAGGATGCTAAGTTGTAGAGTGAAAGCATACCTGAGAACATGGGTGTAGACTCATTTTAGGAAGAATGTGGTGGTTTGATTCAGGTGTCTTCCATAAACTTAGACATTCTGAGTGCTGGGTTCCTATCCTGGGTTCCCAGCTGATGGAGATTTGGGAACTAACACCTCCTGGAGGCAGTGTATTGTTAGGAACAGGCTTATGGGTGTTATAGTCAGTTTCCCCTTGCCAGTGTTTGGCACACTCTCCTGTTCCTGTTGGCCAGGAGGTGATGTCCACCCTCTGCTCATGCCATCATTTCCCCCTGCCATCATGGAGCTTCTCCTGGCGTCTGTAAGCCAAAATAAACCCTTTTTTCCCACAAGCTGCTCTTTGTCGGGTGTTCTTTTTCAGCAATGCAAACCTGACTGCAACAGAGTATCTTTACAAATGAAGATTTTAATCTAGCATGGAATTCTCTAGGTTTTATTTTACAGCAAGTAACAATCTTTCCTTTGAAATGGGATTTTGTTCTGCTTAGAGACAGCTGGAAAAGACAAGGTCAGTGAAAAGATAGAGGAAATGAGGATAGTTAAGATTCTGCACAATTTATCTTTAGATCAGATATAATCTCTCAAAACAATTTTGAATATCTCCTTTTAACTTGTAGGTTCTAGAACTCTTATTGATTAGTTTGTAAATTACAAGTTTAAACATTTCTTAGATGTTTTAAAATTCTAATTGAAGCAGGCTGCCCATTATGATTTTCTTTCTAGAATTAAAAAAATATTATTGCCTAGGACTTTAGTATTTCAAAAAAGTAAAAAGAGGGCTGGAGAGATGGCTTAGCGGTTAAGGTGCCTGCCTCCTAAGGCTAAGAACCCGGTTCCAATCTCCAGGTCCCACGTTTAGCCAGATGCAAAGTGACGCAAGGGCGCAATGCCGCACTTGCCCACAAGGGGGCGCACACATCTGGATTTCGTTCACTGCAGCTGAGAGACTGCAGGAGCCCCCATTCTCTATCTGTCTCCCTCTCCCTCTCTCTCTGTCTGTCTCTATCTGTGTCTCTCTCTAAAAATAAAAATATTTTTTAAAAAAGTAAAAAGAAAATGGACCCCAATTTAGGATTAAATATTCCATTGTGGGAAATGTAAACCCAATTTATTTTTAGTTAGGTTTCCCTGTTTTTTCCCCATATTTTTAATAATTGTAAGTTACATTAATGCAATGTTCATATTAGCTGGAGTATCAAATAGCAGTTTTTCCCCAAACATTTCCTTCTTTGGAGGAATGGTAAGAGAAAAAAGTGCTTAATGCTAGCAGAGGCAAACAACATTCAGTCAGAAACCAAAATGCTTTCAAAGATCTGCATGCAACAACAAACTGAAAAGTCAAAACCAATATGCTTTCAAAGCAAACAAACAAAAAAACATTTTGAGAGCATATAACAAACATTTTGAGAGCAAACCAAAAAATGTACCCACCCCCCCAAAAAAAAGCCAGGATCCTAAAACCAGCTCAGAATAAACAAGTGGACCATAGACCAAATCAAGGGAGTTCTGAGCCCCAGAATGAACTCAGCAACCTTCTTTTAAGGAGACAACATTGGATGGTTGGGCACAAGGGGCCCATACTGGTAACTGGCTCCAACTGTGTGCATCCTAAGTGGAAGTGGCTTGACCTAGGGGCCCCATGTGATATATCTGTCACCTCAAAGGCAGTAAGACAGTTTATTCTGGAGCCAAATATGATGGCCCAGGAACACAGATTTAGGTTACCCCAAATTCCATGTTTTCCATTTCTTGTTCAGGAAGAGACAGGTTTCTCCCTTTTCAGCTGTGATACGGTTGAGGGCTCGACAGTTCCGAAAGACTTCTGATACCAGTGAGGTGAGCTGTTGCTGTAGCAGGTAAAGGGCTATAGCAGAACTCTTACAGCTATACTCAGTTCTTTTGGAAAGCTGTTGATAAGAGATTAGGCTATGTCCCAGCACCCCCTGCAGCCAGCCCTGTAACTGCTTTAGAGGAGGCAAGGCTTATTCCTATTAGTATAAATATATGGACTGCTCTCTCAATGTGATAGCTGGGATGTTGAATGTGTTTGAGGAAAAAGCAGAATAGTTTGCCCTCCGTATAGAGGGTAGCAAGGTGACAGGGATACAGGGGCCTGTATGTTTTACAGGGAAGATGAACGTGTACAGGGCAGAATCATACCTGTCAGTAGAATGTGATTCTTCTTAGAGATGTTTTTGAATGTCCCTGGCCAGCACTTAGAAGTGTCTTTAAGAACTGGGCGTGGTGGTGCACACCTTTAATCCCAGCACTCGGGAGGCAGAGGTAAGAGGATCGCAGTGAGTTCGAGGCCACCCAGAGACTACATAGTGAATTTCAGGTCAGCCTGAGCTAGAGTGAGACCCTACCTCGAAAAACCAAAAAAAAAAAAAAAAAAAAAGTGTCTTTATACCAGCAGTTAAGAAGGCCTGAAGAGGAAAGAGGAATGGAAAAAGAAGAGATGGGTTCCCAGGGACAAGAAGAGCCTAAAGTGGAGATGACGTTGAATAGGGGTATTTTAGAAGAGAGGCCCAAAGAAAACAGGCAGTATGGTTTGTTGAATTGAGCTGGTTGTGTATGAAGAGTGAGGAATTTAGGATAGATATCCAAGGTGGGGTGGAAAAGAAAAGGTCATGAGGTTATGCTGAAGATCATCATGAGCCTGTTGTATAACTTGGACTGCATTTATGATGAAATTTTGGGCCACCATTGGTGCTTTTCAGAGTGGACTGAAAATCTTTATTTTTCCTCCACAAAAAAAGACTGTGTCCCAAATGTGTCTACTGTATAGGCCACTCCCTTTCTTCCCTCTGCCCATTTTTGATTCCAGGGATCATTAATTGTAAAAGTAATGTTTCTTCCTTGTTTGAGTTGTGAAGTGATGCCATAGCCTTACAAGAATAATGACAACTACAACTCCATTGGGACACCCTTGCCACTGGATACTTTTCCTGCAGTTGTGGTTAGTCTGGCCCTGAATCGGGCAAATATATTTGGGCTGTGATGGGTCAAGGTTACAGGAGATGAAAAAAACATCAGGGATGAAGAAGGAAAGGGAATTGGGTGCGGTGCATCCTGAGATGGGAAAAGAGGTAGACATAAGGAGTTCATCATTTTTGTCCATGGCTAAGACATCAAAATGCCACACGCAAGGTGGGGATGAATATTCAGAGGGCAGGGAGAAAGAGTACATCATAAGAAAAGCTAGACAGGGAGTTATTAGTGCCCCTATGGAAAGTATTTTGATATGGCGGGGTGTGTTCCCACACGGAAGATTTTGAGTTTAAGGGGACCAATAAAGGTAGAAGAGTACATATCCCTTGTTGGCCCAGAGTCAGGCAGTGGTGTCTTGACCCATTTGAGTTGGGATAGATGGATCCAGTTGGCTATACCCTTTAGCTTCGCTGCTGTAGGAGTGGTGAGAATAACCAGGTGAGGTCTGGTCCAGTGAGGCTCCTGGGGCAAAATTGTTTAAAGATATACCTGATCACTGGGGTTAAGGGGGAGAGTAGTAGGTTTTTTCATGGCTATGGTAGAAGGCAGTCAGCATGTTCTTGGAGGAGATGTCCAACGAAAGTGAATGCTAGTAAGTACCCATGGAGAAGAGTATCTATGAGGGGTGGAAGGTTTCCCAGGAAGAAAAGACAGCCATACATGAGTTCAAAAGGGCTGAGAAAAGAGGGAGCTCAAGGGATAGATTTCATTTGTGCAAGGGCAAGTGGGAGGAGATGGGTGAGTGGAGTTCTGAGGTTAACTTTGAAAGGTGGGTTTTAAGGATGGCATTTGTCCTTTCTGCCTTGCCCAAAGGTTGGGGTCTATATGGGATATGGAGTTGCCAATCTTTTCCCAGGACTGTGGACTTCCTGTGTTACCTTAGAGATAGAGGCTGGTCCATCATCAGATTGTATAGTAAGAGGAAGTGAGGTAGAATGGACTCGAGAAGGTGGGAGGCAACTATGTTTGCAGTTTACCCAGTTGTTGGGAAAGCTTCAACCCAACCCCCCAGAAAAGAGTTTACCATAGTGAGAAGGTATTTAGTCTTTTTGTGAGGAGGCATGTGAGTGAAATCTATTTGCCAATCAACTCCAGGGAGAGAACCCCAGTGTTGGTGAAGTTTGAAGGAAGAGGGGGGTTGGGTTCCACCTTGTGGAGAGGCTTTGGCACAGAGAAAGCAGGCTTGAGTCACAGAGGAAATCAGTGAGAAGAGGTGAAGGTGGGAAAACAAGTGGAGTCAGTAATGTTTGCAGGAAGCGAGCACCAATAAGGAAAAGATTATTTAAGTGAGTTAATATGGTAGTAGCCTGAGGATCAGGTAGGAATAGGGGTCTCCCAAGAGTAACCAGCCTCTGGGCCCAAAATAGTGCCCTGTTTAGTAAGAGTCTGATAGAGTTCAAGGGTATATGAAGGTGTAAAGGAGGCTGGGGCAAGCAAAAGAGCTGAGGATATGTCTATACTTTGAAGACTAGATTCCCTGGCAACTCAGTCTGCAAATGAGATTCCCCGGGGCCATAGGTGAAGTTAGAGGCTGGTGTTTCCTGCAGTGGATGATGGCTGCTTTGCTAGGGAGGTAGGAGGTCTCCAATAGCTTAAGAATAAGTTAGGGTTCCCTTTGTTGAGAGAAAATCTCTCTTCTTCCAGGTTGCAGCTTGGTAATTTAAAATATGTAAGGCATATTTAGAGTCAGTATATATGTTAACTGTCTTTCCTTGGGCTGAAGTCAGAGCTTTGGTGAGAGCAACGAGCTCCAACTTCTGGGATATACTTCCCTTAGGCAGTGGGCCCAGCTCTATTATCTGGTCCTGTTAGACAATTGCATATCCTGCTATTTGGAATTCCTGTGGGGTAGCAGAAGAGCTTCCATGTGGTCAGGGTCAGGGAGGGCAGACAGTGAAATTCTGGAGTTGTGATAGATGAGTTCTTCTAGTGACTCTAGGTGCAGTGTGGGTGTGTAAGTTGCTTAGGTAGAGGCGCAAGGGTAGCTGGGTTAAGTGGGGGGCAGGAATCTAAAGTAATGTTTGGGTTGTTTAGAAAGGAAACATGAAAAAGTTGAAGTTTGGATGGGGTTAGGGTTGACAGGCATGAGTTAGAGAGGAGATCTTTGAGTCTATGGGGTGTAAGGACTGTGAGCTTTTGGCCAAAGGTGAGTTTTTGTGCTTCCTGGACCAAGAGTGCTGCTGAGGCTAAGGCATGTAGGCAAGGTTGCCAGCCCCAGACAGAAGTTTCTAATTGTTGGAGAGGTAGGCCACCAGGGCAAAAGAGGGGCCTTTCATGTGTCCCAGAACTCCCAGTGCCATTCCTCCCTTTTCAGTGCAATAGTGAAGAAATGCCTGTTGGAGATGGGGGAGAGCCAGGGCTGACGTTGTTAGGAGGGTGTCTCATAAGTGAGAAAGCAGCGTCTATCTCGGTCTTAGGATCAAGTGGTTCATGCAGGTCCCCCTTAGCTTTGTCATAGAGGGATTTTGCCAGGAGGGCGAAATTGGGAATCCATGTTCTGAGAAACCCAGTGAAACCAAGAAAAGACAGGGTTTCTTTCTTAGAGGTAGGAGGGGAGAGAGAGCAAAGATGCTGTTTGAGGTCTAGGGTCAGTTGTGAGGTGGGGGTTAGGAGGAAACCAAGGTACTTAATGTGGGTTAGAGAGAGTTGAGCCTTAGTGAGGGAAACTCAGTAACCCTGGTAGAAAGTTGAGAAGTTTGTTCATGTGTCATCTGGAGTCTGGAAGAGAGGGTGAGCAGAGCAGAAGGTCATCAACATACTGTAAAAGCGTGCTAGGTGATAGGTTGAGGTACAGGAGGTCAGTGTACAGAGTTTGACCAAACAGGTGAGGGCTGTCTCTCAACCCTTGGGGGAGGACAGTCCAGGTTGTTTGAGTTGCAGTGTGGGTGTCAGGCTGTGCCCAGGTGAAAGCAAAGAGATCATAGGACTCATGGTAGAGGGGTATAGGGAAGAAAGCATCCTTGAGGCCAAGCACTGAGAAATGAGTGGTAGAAGAAGAAGTGTGGAAGAGAGGGTATGTGGGTTAGGCATTACTGAGTGAATAGGCAAGACAGCAGCATTGACTAGGCGAAGATCTTGGACTAATTGGTAGGTTCCATCAGGCTTAATGATGGGCAGCATGAGTGGATAATGTGAGGCCAGAACACTGGGGGATCAGACAGGGAGCTGGGGTAAGAGTGAAGATGGTGGATGAGTAGGAGGTTAAGGAGAGGGAGAGTGTTTGCATAAAGTATTGGCCCAGAAGTGGGGCAGGGCATGAGGGCATTACAAGAAAGGAGTGGGAAAGTGGATTGTCCAAACATTGCAGGCTAGAGATGCCGTAATGTAAGGGGAATGGAGTTGGCCATCTACCCCACCATGAAGATCTGTGAGGGAAAAGTCGGGCCAGAATAGGATGGCAGAACAGACCCAAGTGGCATTTGTATCCAGTATAAACAAGACAGGCCTACCTACCTGGACTGTTACCCTGGGCTCCTCCACTGTGATGTGAAGAATCTTGTCAGAAGCTGAGATCCCAGGGCACTGTCAGTTTTTGGCTGCCAAAGAGATTGGCTGAGTGCTCCTGCCAGGGCTGAAGGGAAGGGGCTAGCCTGCCTTGGCAAGGGAGGGAGAGTCAACCTTCCAGTGTCCCCAGAATCCCCAGTGAGGGCAGGTTCCTGGTGGCGCGTATGACTTGGGACAAGCTCTGGCCCAGTGCCCAGTGTTGCCACCTTTAAAGCAGGGTCCTGGTGAGGATCATTGATACCCCAATGTCTTCTTTGGAGGATCCTGAAGAGTCGTAGCCAGGAGCTAGTATTTTTGTTTTTCTCTGGCCAGCCTTGTTGGCCAGTCTGGTCCATTCCTTGTTGTCTTGACTGTTATAAATCTTAAAGGCTATTTTAAGCAGATCTCCCTGTGGGTTTGAGGGCCCTTTTCAAGGTATTTGAGTTTTTTCCTAGTATCAGGGCAGATTGGGCTAGGAAATGGGTGTTAACTACTATGGTGCCCTCCTATGAATTGGAATCTAAGCTGGTATACTGGATAAGTGCCTTGGTTAAACAACCCATTAATTACGCTGGATTCTCATCAAAGCTTATCAAAATTAACAACCTTATGGGAGGACTTTTGAAAACCAGCCAAGAGACAAAAATATCATCTTGTCTCGGGTCACCCTCCCTGCAGGAGCAGGGGCTTGGTAATCCCAGTTGGGTTTTTTTTTCTTGGGACTGCTACTGTGCCTACGGGTTCGGTAGGGTCGGTTACATGTATCTCCTCAACATGAACTTGGGCAGCCACCCAAAGAAGTTCCCATTCATCAGGGGTGAGGGTAGTAGACAGATGACATAGACATCATGTCAGGTAAGAGGATCATAGGCCTGGGTAAGTTAGCAAAATTCTTTAGTATACCAGGCAGCATCAGAAGAAAAGGATCTTAGGCACATTTCAGTTTGAGACAGGTCAGACAGAGAAAATGGAACATGCATGTGTACAGTTCCTTCCGTTCCCACCCCCCTCATCTCTTGTAGAGGAAAAAATCCATCTGTGTGTGAGCAGGTACATTGAGCAGGGGGGGAAGGAGAGGGTGGAGGTGGTAAGGATGGATCAAATGGAGGTAGGTTGGGGAGTTAAGGAGGAGCAGTAGGGGGCAGATCATCAATGGCATCAGGAACCAAAGCTGAAGGTAGGGTAGAATAAGGAAGGGGTGTTGAATTTGGGTTTGTTCCCAGGGCCTTGGCCAAAAGAATTTGGTAAGTAGGGCAAGTAGAACAGAGAAAAGGAGGGGCATATAGAGCAAAAAAAATGCTTGAATATAGGGTATCTTAGACCACTTACCTGTGCAGTGGCAGAATTATCAAGGTCAGTAACAATTTGTATATCAAAAGTACCATTTTCAGGCCATATGGACTTGTCAAATTTATATTGAGGCCAGGCTGTGTTATTATAAAAAATTAGAGCTGTGCATGGTGGTATACACCTTTCATCCAGCACTCTGGAAGCTGAGGTAGGAGGACCGCTATGAGTTCAAGGCCATCTTGAGACTACATAGTGAATTCCACGTCAGCCTAGACTAGAGTGAAACCTTACCTCAAAACAAAAAAAATTAAATGGTGAGACTTGATATCATCTTGGAGTCCTAATTTCTTTAAGTTTCATAGAATACAAACTAGAGGGGAGTAGGAACAGTTTGGAAGCCTGATTTTCCATTTCAGATGAGAGGGAGGAGAGGGTGTAGGGGGCAGACTCTTGTAAGAAGGAGGAAAGGAAGGAAATGAGAATGAGAAGAAAGAACTAGAGCTCAAGCTGGATTTGCATGGAAGAACACCATTATGACCCCCTAGCCCATGAGGGTGAACAGGGCCTAAACTTTCCGTGTAGTCAAAAGCCATATAGGTTGAACTGATGGCTGTTTAACCCTTTAGTGGGCAAGATGGGTGTCCATCCTCCTGAAGGAATGAGCAACTGGTGGTGAAAGATGAGGTCTCAGGAGGAGTAGGGAGAGAAGGAAGGTTGTGGGCTCCTTGTGGCCTTGGTGGTAGCAACACAGGCCTATGGAGCAGTTGGGCGTGCAGCCCTGGTGGCTTCCCTCCAAGGGTGGCTGAGGAAGCTCAGCAGGGAGAAGGAGGGGGAGGAGGAAGGAGAAGAGTGTCTGGAAGCTGGCAAACTGAGCCAAAAGGTGACCCTTAGGGTTCAGTGGTCCAGAGATGTGGAGAGTGTGTCTTTCTCGGAGACCTGGGGTACCCAGAAGTGGGTGATGGCATGCAGACATGGCTTATACGAGAAGGGGATAAACCCAAGAACAGGCCAACACTTGAGGGACACTTACCTAGAAGGAGGAAAGGAGGAGTGAAGCCGAATTGTGGTGAGTGGGAAAGCCAGCAGCAGGCAAATGGTGTGAGGCCTTCAGAGGTTCAGTGGCAGCTGGGTGGTCTGGTCAGGGAAAGGAGGGCCAGCAACTAGGGAGGGCAACTGGGAGCCTCCTGTTCATGTCACTGCACCAGATATAAGGTTCGTGGATGACCAAGACCACACAAGACCACTCTGAGGCAGGGAAAGAGCTTTATTGAGGTAGGAGCTGCTGGCTGTCTCACAGAAGGAGAGAGAGCCTTGAGTCTGAATGGTTTATGGGTTGGTTGGTTGGTTGGTTTGTTTGTTTGTTTGTTTGTTTGTTTGTTTGTTTGTTTTTCTCTGAGGTTGGGTCTTGCTGTAGCTCAGGCTGACCTGGAATTCATATGTGGTCTCAGGGTGGCCTCGAACTCTTGGCCATCCGCCTACCTCTGCCTCCCAAGTGCTGGGATTAAAGGTGTGCGCCACTACATCCAGCTTGGTTTATGTTTTTATAGAGTGGTTTTTTGGGAGGGGGGGAAATAAGGGACTAAAGGACTAAAAAACTAATCAGGGCTGGAGAAATGGCTTAGCACTTAAGACATTTGCCTGCGAATCCAAAGGATCCCAGTTTGATTCTCCATGACCCACATAAACCAGATACACAAGGGGCACATGCATCTGGAGTTCATTTGCAGTGGCTAGAGGCCCTGGCATGCCCATTCTCTCTCTGTTTGCCTCTGCCCTTCCCCCTCTCTCTCTCCTTGCAAATAAATAAATAAAAGTTAAAAAAAAAAAAAAAAAAAATCAGGAGGGAACATGAGACAAAAGGACTGAAGAACTAATCAATCAAAAAATGGATTACTATCAGAACAGAGGCCCAGATGGTTTCTAAGATAAGATTGGCAACAAACTGTGACCAAGGGCATTGTTACGTAAGGGGAGTTAGGGTTAGGCAGGGTAACCAGCTAAAGTTGCATCAGTCAAGCTGCTGTTGTTTTCTTCCTTCATCCTGGCTCCAGCCTGGGACTCTTGTCCTACCTAACAATAGGTAAATAAAGTCAGCTGGCATTAAAGGAAGGAGACTGCTGATGATTGTTTTTGATAGAAATGGTTCAATGATTAGTATCTTTATCCATCATGCTCTCCCCACTAGGACCCTTGTTATATCTCAGTTCCAGCCCTGTGCTTTGGCTGAGGCTCCTACATGTTTAATTCTTCAATCATATCTCACTAAATGGTTGAAAAGTCTGGGAAGTTGCTGTGTACAAACCTAGTTTGATGTGAGTAAGTGTTAGAGCTGCCTCCTCTCCACTGGAAAAAATGATGATCCCAGAATTTGGGAGGCTAGAACAGGAGGACCACGGATGACTTCAAAGCCAGCCTGAGCTAAGGTAATGAGACCCTATCTAGCAAGAAAAGAGGGAGGGAGGAAGGGAGGAAGGAATGAGAGAACACATGTCATCATTCTCTTGCTGTTAAGTGCGTCTAGGGAATGCCACAGTAGGACCACTCTTGGTTTTGAGGAACTCCTTGGTGGTATTCTATCACCTCCATTCTAGAATTGAGTATGCCTAATCCTGTCCACAGCATCCATAGGACTAAATGAGGAACAAAAAGAATTTCAGAAAGTGGCTTTTGATTTTGCTGCCCGGGAAATGGCTCCAAATATGGCAGAGTGGGACCAGAAGGTAAGAGGCTTCTTGTGGCCAGGTACTGCAACAAGTGCTTCATGTAGTGACTCGTCTTTACCTCATCCTAAGTGTTCAGTCTGCTCTCTACTCACTAGTTCTTAAAACAAGTAAGGAGACTGATGATGGCTGATTCCTTTCATAGAAGGCATCCCAGACATCTTCTGATATCTATTTTCCTTTTTTTAATTGAAAAAGATTTATACATAGCTAAGCCAAGGTAGTTCTATAAAGAATTCTTAACACATGTTAACTGATGTCACTATAAGTGGCAGGCTTGGGGATATGGCTCAGTGAAGAAAGTGCTTGCCAAGCAAGCATGGGGACCAGTATTCGGATCCCCAGTACCCATATAAATGTAGAGTGAGTGTGACAGCCTGCCTGTAATTCCAGTGCATGGGAGACAGGGATGGGATCCCCATGGCAAGGTGTCTTGCTAGACTAGCCCTATCAGTGAGCTCTGGGTTCAAGTGAGAGACCCTGCTTCAATAAATAATGTGGAAAGCAATCTAGGAAGACATCTAAGGTCTACCTCTGGCCTCCACACACACAGGCATGCATGTGCAGCTGCACACATACGCAGCCACCCATACAAACATTCATACACTTGCACACCACACATGCAAGTATCCTAATCTGTTAATTGTCCTTCTAAAGGAGGGTGTCCCTGAATCAGTCTCTGATAACCCTGCTCTCTGATATAGGAGCTGTTTCCTGTGGATGTGATGCGGAAGGCAGCACAGCTGGGCTTTGGAGGGATCTACGTCCGGACAGATGTTGGTGGGTCTGGATTATCACGGCTGGATACCTCTGTCATCTTTGAAGCCTTGGCTACTGGCTGCACTAGCACGACTGCCTACATAAGCATCCACAAGTGAGCATCCACCCCTAAAAGTGTAGTGAAACACTCTCATGGGCTAGCCAGGAATTTCAGATTCATGAGAAAAAGATGCATCACGTTAGGTGGATCATCCTTGAAAAACCAAACAGTTGATAGTACACAGTAGGCCTTGTGCTGCCTGGTGGATTTGATCTTGTTTTCTTGTACATTGCTCAGAGAACCAGACCTGCAGGCCTTTTCCCAAATCTTGGACTTCACCGGTACCAACAGATTTCTAGTTTTTCTCAGTCCACAGATAAAGAGCCAAGTAATTTGAGGAAGTAATAGGAAGTGCATGTATCTTTGATTGGTAAGGGCTCATTTAATCTGATTAGAAGTAGTATGAACATGGGCTGGAAAGATGACTTAGTGGTTAAGGCCCTTGACTGTAAAGCCAAAGGACCCAGGTTCAATTCCCCAGGACCCATATAAGTTAGATGCACAAGGTGGGACATGCATCTGGAGTTTGCTTGCATTGGCCAAAGGCCCTGGTATGCCCATTCTCTCTCTCTCTCTCCATCTTTCTTTCAAACAAATAAACAAAACACTTTTTTAAAAAGTAGTATAAATATCCTGGTGAGAAATATTTGAGCCCTAGTTATCTCTGGATAATACATAGTCCAGGAATGTGTTTTAAACCAATCCTCTCCATTCAAGTTGAGTTGTTTCATTTGTGATTTCCCTTCTCACTCTGTTTTCTGCTTTGTGACCCTTTATTTGTTCTTCCTCCCCCCCCCATATCCTTTTCTGTCTATATCTGTCAATATCTTTTCTTCTTGGTATACCAATCAGCATGTGTGCCTGGATGATTGATAGCTTTGGAAATGAAGAACAGAGACTCAGATTTTGCCCACCACTTTGCACCATGGAGAAGTTTGCCTCCTACTGCCTCACAGAACCAGGTGGGTTTGCCCTCATAACAGGTGAGAACTGGCAGGGAAAGAGAACCTGTGTGATCACTGAGCTCTTCTCACCTGTTACACACATACACAGAGCTCATGAATAGAAGTCCTATATCCTGATGTCACAAGTCCCAGAGGAGTTTAGATCAGAGTTCCTTCCAGCTTCAGGCCACTGCTAGGTGATGTGTTGAGGAAAGGGGGGAGGTGTTTTTTAGGTGCAAGTAGTTTTCAACAAGTATAAAGAATTCCCTTGATTTTGTGGATTTTAAAGCAATGCATGCTAATCTCCCAGGAAGGCGTCATAGGGTGTGGTACTGGGCTGGACTGAACTCCCAGGAAGATTTCCTAGGCTATGGGATTGTTCTGGGCTGAACTCCCAGGAAGATTTTCTAGGGTATGGGACTGTGCTGGGCTGAACTCCCAGGAAGACTGTCTAGGGTGTGGGACTGTATGGGGCTCTCTGGATTTCACTGACTTCCTTGCCCCTCTACACCATTTTGATCCCTGCTTCAGGAAGTGGGAGTGATGCCGCATCCCTTTTGACTTCAGCTAAGCAGCAAGGAGATCATTACATCCTCAATGGCTCCAAGGTACCAGCATACAATCCTCTCAGAGCAACTAAGAGATTGTTCCCACATTCTTCCTGACCTTTCCTGATTCCTTGAGTCTATGATTTAATCTTCCCCATAGTTATATGTTAGGAAGAAAGTCTCTGATTCCTTTCTCTTTATTCACCTTCACTGTTTATTTCTTATGATCTGATCCAACATAATCACATTCATTTTGTATTAATTTTTATTTTATATTAATTATAACAAGTTATTCTCTTTTTCCCCCTTGCCCCAGCTCCCATTACCTTGGAGATCCTCCTCAGTGGGGTTATGGTATTCAATGTCAGGTCATGAAAGCCTCAGTCAGTCCCTGTGGGGTAGCAGGGGACCATGCCTCGGGGTATTCCTACCCACTCTAAGGCTCTTTACAATCTTTCCACCCCCTCTTCCACAACATTCCCTGAGCCATAGCAGGCCTGTTGGCAGTTTTAATTTAGTGTTGAGCTCTCTGTAACCTCTGGATTTCTATTTTTATAGGCTTTGATTGATCACCTGTTTGTCACCATCAGTCTAGGACTATTGTCAGTGTAGCAGTGAGAGCAGTGTTCATGTTATCACTTGCCCTGCAATTTCTTCTGGGCCTTGGCAGATGTGGTAGAGGTGGCACATCTCATGGTGGGCAGTTGGCTAACTTCTTGTCTTATTGATGGATCTTGGTTCCCCTCCATTTTCTCTGCCATCTGTAAAATAAAGCAGATTCTCCAATCAAGAGTGAGAGCAATTTGAGTTTAAAGGGGCATGCAAATTTGAGAGGTTTATTTATTTATTATTATTTTGATGCACAAGCCCATTCTTTTCCAGAGAGCAGTGGGGGCTTCTCTCTAGAGTCTGTGAGTTTCCTGACAATGGGATTCTGACTTGGTTTCCAGTACCAGATATGGGTTCTCTCCCCCTGAGCAGGCCTTATGTCCAATCATAGAATAGTTGGTCACCCGCAGAGGCATGCCACTATTGCACAAGTGTGTATTTCTTGACCAGTTGGTTGATTGTTCATTCTGTTGGTGACCATTTTCTTCCAGCGGCTCCCATAGGACTTTCCAGCACTATGAGGGCTAGCCAGGTGGGAGGTAGTTTCTCTTTCCATTCCAGAATAATGTTCCATTGTCCTGTGACCACAGCCAGAGGTGTCCTCAGCAATAAGGTTTTACTTTTTAGCTCTGTCAGGTAGTCAAGTGTTTTGGCAATAGCCTGCATTGTTTTGGGGACCTCATGGGTATCCCTGGCCAATAGCTCACTGAATGACATTCATTTCTGCCTCCCCTTTTATAGTCTTAACAACTAAATCCCTGGTTATCCTTTCCCTGTTGGCACCATTTACCTTTTACTTCTCAGTTTCTGTCATTATACCTTTGTTCTATAGTTGAGAGGACTCTATTGATTTTCCCAGTTGTCAGGTTCAGAACTCATGCATTTTCAACTCCCATGCACCCCCTCTCCAACCCTACAGGCCTTCATCAGTGGAGGTGGTGAATCAGACATCTATGTAGTCATGTGCCGAACCGGAGAATCAGGCCCCAAAGGCATCTCATGTATCATTGTTGAGAAGGGAACCCCTGGCCTTAACTTTGGCAAGAAGGAAAAAAAGGTGAGTAGCTATTGGACTGTGAGCAACTCAAGTTATTCTGGAGGTATGGAAGTGAGAACTCTTATAAGAGTATTTCAAGATAATATGCAGAAGAAACCAGAAAAGGCAGGGCTTCCAAAAGGTAGAGGGTCACGTTTGCCCTCCCTGGCTGCAGCCCTCCAGAGGATTTCATTGGGTTGGAAAAAGAATATTGGGGCTGGAGAGATGGCTCACCAGTTAAGGCACTTGCCTGAAAAGCCTCAGTTTGGTTCCCCAATGCCCATGTAAGGCCAGATGTACAAAGTGGCGTGCGCATCTGGAGTCCATTTGCTGCAGCTGGAGGCTCTTGTGCACCCATTCTCTCTGTCTTTCTGTTTTCTATCTCTCTGCTTGCAAATAAATAATATTTTTTAAAAAATTAAATAAAAGGAATATTGATCCCTGGGGCTCACTGGTCAGCCAGCCTAGCTGGAAAAATGACAAGATCCAGGGTCAGGGAGAAACCCTATCAAGGAAATGGGACAGAAGAGCAAGAGGACAACCAATGTCCTCTGACCTCTGCATGGGTGTGTGTCTGCATATACATGTGCACATACACATATGAGGAATTTTGTGTAGGGGAACAAGGTAAATATATTTTACAGTATGTAGCAGCTATTTGTAATTTGGTTCTTTACTGATTAGACTTTTTTTTTTTGAGGGGGGGAGAGGCAGAGAGAGAATGGGCATGCCAGAGCCTTTTCAGCCACTGTGAATGAACTCCAGATGCATGCACCCCCTTGTGCGCATGTGCAGCATTGTGCATTTGTGTCACTTTTGCATCTGACTAAATGTGGGAACTGGAGGTTTGAACAAGCATTCTTAGGCTTCACAGGCAGGTGCCTTAACCTCTAAGCCATCTCTCCAGCCCTGATTAGACATTTTTTAAGTCAGAACTTCCTGATACATTATTTCCTTAAATGTCTATATTAAATTTAGACAGATAAGCCGGGCGTGGTGGCGCACGCCTTTAATCCTAGCACTGGGGAGGCAGAGGTAGGAGGATTGCCATGAGTGCGAGGCCACCCTGAGACTACATAGTGAATTCCAGGTCAGCCTGGGCTAGAGTGAGACCCTACCTCAGAAAACCAAAAAAAAGAAAAAATTTAGACAGATGAAAGTACTGAAACAGCCTTCACACAGAATAGTACTGGGAAATTTCAGACTTGTGGTTAAGACTATAGTAGCCTAAAGGGGAGCAAATTCAATGGTGCCTATGTGTCTGGGAGTTCTCAGAAGGCTTTATTTAGATGAAAGTTGAAGATGAGAAATCCTAATGGTGCAAGCTGAGTCGATGGCTCTGAAAGCCCAGAGGCACTGTGTGTAAAGGAGCTTTCTGGAGAGAGATAAAAGAAGGCTGCAGCCAAATGTTAAAAGACTTTATAAGGCCTTCCAAGGAGGGATTTATCTTACAAATTGAAGAGTTGTTGAACATTTGTTTGTTTTGCCCTCTTGGTATGTTAGCCTGATGCTATACTTCTTAACTGTGTTTCCATTCTAAACTATATCTCCAGCACTGTTAAATGTTTTGGGGTTTTTTTTTTTTTTGCGGGGGGGGGGTGCTTTGGTTTGGATTGGTTTTTTTTTTTAAGATAGGATCTCATGGTAGCCCAGGCTGACCTCAAACTATGTAGCCAAGGATCACATTGAATTAGAGGTGATTCTCCTGCCTCCATCTGGTATTGCCACACCTGGCTAAATGTTTTTATAAGTGGAAATAATGTAAAGACAATAGTGAATGAGGTTTATTTGAAGTAATTCTACTAGTCTGACTCCTGTACTTTATAAAGAGAAAAGAAAAACTACTAAGGAATCAAGTGATTTGTCCAAAAATGCAAACTGTAGAGTATATTTCAAGACTGCCATGCCCCAGTGATGAGCTTTCTGGGAAAACAAAACAAAACCTCATATTTGTGGTTTTTGCCAGTTTCATGGCTGATTTCAAGCCACCATTGTATCACAGAACGCCACATTAGGAAACACAATACCCCTTTGATGGCTCTCATGAGCTGGTGGTGCAAGCACATCCTACTGCAGCTAAGACTAGGTCAGGCACGATGTATATCATTTGCCCTGTTTAATTAAAGCACCTTTTAGGTACACTAAGCCTCTGAAAACAGCCATGTAAAGAAGTAAACTAAACTCCAAATAACTCCCATGTTGGCTCTGTTCTTTTAAAAGTGTATTCACAGAATCATCAAAAATGAGGAACAGGCCTGTCCCACTCTTACCAGAAGATTATGAGAAGTAGTTGTAGATGAGGTACACAAAGTAGACTTTCCTTCCTGCAATCCTAGCACTCAGTAGGCTTAGGCAGCAGTAGTGCTGCAAGTACAAGATGAGCTTGGGCTACATAGTGATTTCCAGGCCAGTCTGGGCTATGGATAAGCTCTGTCTTAAAAACAAACACAAATAAAATGTTTAGCTGAGAGGCTGGAGAGATGGCTTAGCGGTTAAGGCGTTTGCCTGCAAAGCCAAAGGATCCTGGTTCAATTCTCCATGACCAACATAAACCAGATGCACAAGGGGTCACATGTATCTGCAGTTTGTTTGCAGTGGCTGGAGACCCTGGCATGACCATTCATTCTCTCTCTCTCTCTCTCTCTCTCTCTCTGCCTCTTTTTCTCTCTCAAATAAATAAAATATATTTTTTAAAAAGTTTAGCTGAATAAAATTCTTTCTGGGTTGGTAAATCTTGACTTTCAATCTGGACTCTTTTTCTTTTCCTTCTTTTATATTCTTGTGGGTCTAAATCCCTAACTGCTGGACCTCAAACTATACAGGTGTCTGCCCACTGGGAAGGGCACCCTGCATGGGGGATTGTTGGGTAGCCACTGTAGCAGCCAGCTTCAGGTTCGCTGAGATGAACTTCCAGACCAGGCAAAGTTATGGAGGAAAGGATATTTATTGAAGCTTACAGATCCAGGGGAAGTTCCATAATGGCAGAAGAATCTGGCCTGCTTTCACAGGCCCAAACACAGAGAGAGAGAAGCCAAAAGCCACAGAGTACAGCATACTTCAGGAACTCCAGCTAGGAATACTTTGCATATCACTTTAAAAAAATTTTTTTGTTTATTTTTTATTTATTTATTTGAGAGCAATAGAGAAAGAGGCATATATAGAGAGAGAGAATAGGCATGCCAAGGCCTCCAGCCACTGCAAATGAACTCCAGATGCATGTGCCATTTTGTGCATCTGGTTTAATGTGGGTCCTGGGGAATCAAGCCTCGAACCAGGGTCCTTAGGCTTCACAGGCAGGCGCTTAACCATGAAGCCATCTCTTCAAGCCCTAGTTTGCATATCTTTAGATTGGAATCTCAAACCCACCACCACACCTTAAGATCCACCCAATGACATTGCCTCCAGCCAAGTGGCTGCATATGCAAAGTACAAACTAATAAAACACTGAATCTATTGGGAGCCATCTATTCAAACTACAATATTCCACCCCTGGCCCCCAATAGATTTAGAACCATCACACATTGTGTAAATTGTATTCAGTCCAATTTCAAAGTCTTGACTAAAGATAGTGAGTCCTATAAAATCAAACAAGTTAAATACTTTCAACATATAAAGGCACAGAGTAAACATTTTCAACTGCTATAAGGCATAGCAAGGAGACCTAAATGATGCAAACTCAACCAACATAAAATAAACATCACACTTATGCAGTTCAAGTTCAGTATAACCAGAGATTGACAGTCTCCAGATTTTCCAATTCTGCCCCTCCAGCTGGGCAGCATTGCCAGGGAAAACTTCCATCCCAAGCCAACAGTGCACTCCATGGTAGCCCTTGCACAGTCCTGGTATATCTAAAATGTCTTCATGTCTCCATGCAAACCATGGTCCATCTTCCAAAGGCTGTTCCAACCTATCAAGATCATCACACCATGCCTCATGCCGCATCTCAGCAGCAGCTCCTGGAACCATGTGCAATTCATGACCACTCCACACATTTTTCATGCTTCTGAAACCAATACCAGGTGTGCAGGGCACAGCCATATTCTTAATTCAGGGACGAAATAAATTGTAATATTGAAAAGCAGGTTCCTTATCCAGTCAACTCTTTCCAAAGGAGTTTACATTTCTATCACAGTCTTTCCTCAGGCATCTTCTCCATTGTTTTAATGTAAAGCAGTTGGGCCATCTTCTTTAAGATTGTTAATGTGTTTTATAATAGCAGCTTCAGTAAGCTAAAACCAGTCTCAGTGCCTCCAATTTTAACTTGCTTTCGGTTTTCCAACTTAAAATCTTAAATCTTTCAGTCCAATATCCTTAGCCAGTCACATCAGTCCATTACAAATTTAACCTTGGTCAAACTCTCTGGGCTTGGGTTGCAGGACACAGCCATCCCTTGTGCCAGTAGCACAGTTTCAATAAAGTCCTCTGCAGTCTTTCCTTCCCCTTAGAAAGCTCATAAGCCAAGCCTCGAAGTTCAATACTGTCTGCACTTAGCATTCTCAAACTCTCATCAGAATAGTCCATAAAACTTGGCTTATCACTCCAGAAGGCATCTTCAGTTGCAAGCACCAAGTCAATGACTATTCCTCCAAAACAAAGGTTTCAAAAGACCAAAATCCATATGATCAGGTTCATCTCACCCCACATTCTGGTACGAATTTCTGTAGCAGACAGCTTCAGGTTTGCTGTGATGAACTTCCAGACCAGACAAAGTTATAGAGGAAGGGATATTTATTGAACCTTACAGACCCAGGGGAAGTTCCATAATGGCAGAAGAAGCTGGCCTGCTTTCACAGGACCAAACACAGAGAAAAGCCAAAAGCCACACAACACAGCACACTTTAGGAACTCCAGCTATATCTTTGCATATCTTTAGATTGAAATCCTAAACCCACCACCACACCTTAAGATCCACCCAGTGACACTGCCTCCAGCCAGGTAGCTGCAGATGCAAACTACAAAGTAATAAAATATTGAATATATTGGGAGCCATCTGTTCAAACTACCATAGCCACCTAGTCCCTGATTTTTGCCAGGTGGGGTGGAACTCCCAGCCAACCCGAGCCGTGATCTTTGAAGACTGTGCAGTCCCTGTGGCCAACAGAATTGGGAATGAGGGGCAGGGCTTTCTCATTGCCATGAAAGGACTGAACGGCGGGAGAATCAATGTTGGTGAGCCAGGATGGTGTGGGTCACGGAGGGCATGGGCTGAGGCCAGCATCTGTCCTTGAGCCTCAGCTGAAGGCTCTGCTCTTCTTCTGCAGCATCCTGCTCTCTGGGGGCTGCTCATGCTTCAGTTACTCTGGCCCTAGACCACCTCAAGGTCCGGAAACAGTTTGGAGCTCCTCTGGCTAGTAACCAGGTAAGGTTTCAGGTGTCTCTGCATTTGTGTACCATTTGATAGACTTGCTTTAGGGTCCACATTCTGTAGGAGGAGGGGTGGCCATGATAATCCTTAAGAAGCTTTCCACCACCTTTGTCAGAACCTGTGCCTTGTCTACCAGTGGACCAGTGTTCAGGAGGCCATAATACCAAGTGCAGGACAAGCAAAGGGTGCTTCTTTAGACCAGGGTGCCATAATACTTCTTTGTGGAGGAGGCAGGAGACCTTCAAGCACTGGGTCACATAGAAAAGGCACCTCATTGGCAATGCTTTAACAGTGGTCCCTGTTCAGTGCGTGTCTAAGCCTTTGTTATATCTGGTTCTCTTCTCCCATGTGGCTACAGTACCTGCAATTCCAGTTGGCAGATATGGCCACAAGGTTAGTTGCCTCCCGGCTGATGGTCCGCACTGCAGCAATAGCTCTGCAGGAGGAGCGTGAAGATGCTGTAGCCCTATGCTCCATGGCCAAGCTCTTTGTTACAGATGAATGCTTTGCCGTAAGTGATCTGTGTGGCTCTCCCGAGACAGGTAGCAGCTTCTAGGCCCAGTAGTGTTGAGAGACATCAGTCAACTCTGGAACTCTACCCACCAGAGCACTGAAGGGATCTTGGGAGTTCTCTTGGCTGCTGCATGCTGTTAAACACCTCAGTATGGCTGTCTTTCAGATATGTCCTAGATGAGGCACATATTTGCAAGGCCAGAGCAACTTACTATTGCTGGCCCAAATTCAGCACTAATTTCTCTGTTTACTTTGTCAGAGGCACAGCATTTCCACATTGAGATTGCATTAACTCCAGATGGAATAAATGAGAAAAACAGAGATTGGTGCCTTGTTTGACTGGCAGGATCTAACAAGTTCAATAGATGGACTTCCTTTGTGTTGACCATGTAATCTGGCACTCCTCTTTGGGCTTGTTCTTCCTCATTCATTTCCAGAAGGCTACCAGGCTCAGGAATGAGGTGTGGAGAAAGGTCATGTACTCTATTGTCTTCCTGGGATCAAAGACATCCAATCCCTGTCTCCCAGCAGATCTGCAACCAGGCTTTGCAGATGCATGGGGGCTACGGCTACCTGAAGGATTATGCTGTTCAGCAGTATATGCGGGACTCCAGGGTTCACCAAATCCTAGAAGGTAAAAGTTACCAGAGGTTATTCTCTTCAATTTGGAACAGTTTCTCATTGCCTCTATGCTGGCTAATCCTCAGGATCCTACCAAGTGCTATCTTTTCCTACTTTATCTACCCTGCTCTAGAAATAGCCTGTTGTTACATTAGAAAGAACATCAGGTGGGCCAGGCGTGGTGGTGTATGCCTTTAATCCCAGCACTTGGGAGGCAGAGGTAGGAGGATTGCCATGAGTTCAAGGCCACCCTGAGACTACATAGTGAATTCCAGGTCAGCCTGGGCCAGAGTGAGACCCTACCTAGGAAGAACACCAGGCTAGGAGTAAGGAGACTGCTTTGTCCTCATGAGGCATCAAAATCACTCCACTCTTCTTTTTCTTTCTTTTATATTTATTGATTAAAATTTTGGTTTTTCAAGGTAGAGTCTCACTCTGGCTCAGGCTGACCTGGAATTCACTGTATAGTCTCAGGGCAGCCATGAACTCATGGCGATCCTCCTACCTCTGCCTCCCAAATGCTAGGATTAAAGGTGTGCACCACCACACCTGGCACCCTTCTTTTTCTTTGTAGATTTCAGAGGTGTCTTAAACTGGGACATTCTTTTAAAAAGCCAGTAGCTTTTCATTGCTAATATAACATCTTCAGAGTTCTCAGAACATAATGGATAAAGCAAATAAAAGGTAGCATGATCACCCACACCTCTGTAAATTGATTTTCATCCACATTGTCTAAAATCTATCTGTATCAATATTGCCAGTGTCAATGGCTTTTTTTCTTAATTTTTTTTATATTTTATTTATTTATTTGAGAAAGAGAGGGAGAGAGAAAGAGGTGGATAGAGAAAGAATGGACATGCCAGGTCTCTAGCCACTGCAAATGAACTTCAGACCCAAGTGCCACCTTGTGCATTTGGCTTACATGGGTACTGGCAAATCAAACCTGGATCCTAAGGCTTCACAGACAAGAGCCTTAATGACTAAACCATCTCTCCAGCCCCAGATATATATTTTTTGGTTTTTTGAGGTAGGATTTCACTGTGGTCCAGGCTGACCTGGAATTAACTATGTAGTCTCAGGCTGGCCTCAAACTCACAGTGATCCTCCTACCTCTGTCTCCCAAGTGCTGGGATTAAAGGTGTGCACCACCGGCTCAGCCCCAGAATTTTGTTTAAATAAAATAGATAGTATGTGGATTTCTTCTGAAGCCACGAACATTCTGTAAGGGAACTGTGTGAGCTGTCAGTCAGGCTCAGAGTGTGACTCCACAATGCAACCAGTGCAAAACTCTAGAAAAGACACTCTTTTCAGCCAGTGTAGGCAGCTAGGGCTGTCACACTGCAAGTGGACTACATGGGACAAAGGCTTCCCTGAGTGCGTTTTCAAAGACAGAATGTAGGGCTGCTTTAATGGGATCATAAAAGCCTTTGAATATGTGCTTCCCTGACTCTAAAGGATCTGTGTTGTGCCTGAGTAGATGCCAGAAACCTCCAGAAGACTTCTCCACCCCCAGTGTTTCTCTGTTGGGCTAAGAGAAGGCTGAATCAATCATATTTTTAAGGTGTTTTGCTACTTTGTATTATATCCTAGTTCTGATGTATTTATTGAGCTCAGTCCTTAAGTGAAATTCAGCACTAATTGCTCTGTTTGCTTTGTCAGAAGTACCAACGTTCCAGACTGAGACTGTATTACCACCAGGTGGCACCTGGCTCCATAGAATCCAGTCTAGAGAGCTTTATGAGTGAGAAACACCATCTTTCTGCTAAAGAACCTTTCTTTTAAAAGTGCTATATTAAAGTTGGAAAAGCCAAGGTCATTTACTTCAGGTGACAGTATTGCAGATTTTCATAATGGTATAAAGATGATGAGGCATGAGTAAAGCAAAGGAGAGTTACTGAGAATATGAAATAGCCCCATACTATCAGGAGAAGCTTGGATTTCCAAAGATGAGAAAGGGCGGGGGGGGGGGAGTGTCACGCTTTGTGAATTAGAGCTCAGAAAAGGAGGCAGGCTCAGCAGTGAAGGTCTGTGTGTGAAGACAGACTTCTGGAGGTTTAAGTACATTATCTCATTAAGGGAATAGTCCTCCCACCGCCTTAGCATGTCCTTAGGTGAGAGATGGTCTCTTGATAGGTGATCCACAGGCTCAGTTGAATGAACTCATAAGGAAGTGGGGTATAATCTTATATTTTGGGTAGTCAGAGTGTCATGTCCCTACTCTGGACCAGAAGTAAAATTCAAATTAGCTTTCTCTCAACAAAAATCCTGATGTTTCATTCTCCTTCCTTTTATATGATATTTTAAATCCTATGGAGGAGCAATTGTAATGGTTCCCTGGAAACCAGAGTTGGTTGGGTCTGTCCTTCAATGACATCCAAGCCTAATGTCTACTTGTTTAAAATAAAGTTTAAAAAGCAGGGCTTGTTGGTCACTTTTTCTCTGTTTCATCAGAGACTATTGGATAAATACAAAATTTTAGAGTTGGCTTTGAGATTGTGTGATTATTCATTCCTCAAAAGGTTCACTGTACATTTCTTGTTTCACTAACAGCCATTGTTACAAATGAAACAAGCAGTGGATCCTTTTCTTTCAGGAAATGTTTGCTTTTATACTTTTGTTTGCTGATTACTAAAGAAATACATACTGTTGAAAATTTGTGAAATACATGAAAAGTAAAAGGAAAAATCATGTTTCTGTTTCCAGGTTTACTATTTTTTTTTTATTCCTCTTTGGACTTTCTTTTTGCAGGTACATTTTTTTAAGAAATAGAGTTATGTTGTTTTTATTCTACCTTTTTAATTTAATACAAGGATTTGTACCATCAGAAACAGGTCTTTAAAATATAATTATTACCAGGTGTGGTGGCACATGCCTGTAATCCCAGAACTGAGGAGGAAGAAGCAGGAAGAGCAGAAGTTCAAGGTCACTCTAAGCTACATAATAGTTTGTGGCTAGTCAGGCTTATATAAGAGACCCTATCTCAAACAAAACAAAAATGTTAATATTAGGCTGGGCGTGGTGGCGCACACCTTTAATCCCAGCACTTGGGAAGCAGAGGTAGGAGGATCGCCATGAGTTTCTAGGCCATCTTGAGACTACATAGTGAATTCCAGATTAGCTTGGGCTAGAGTGAGACCCTACCTTGGAAAAAAAAAAAAAAAAAAAAAAAAGTTAATATTATTTCTCATCTTCTTTCATTTTTCTGTGTGTTAAAGAAAAGAATAAAAGCAACACTTCTACTTTAAATCCAGGATTACTACATTCCTTCGTAATCCATCCTTGTCCCTTTTGCAGGTAGCAATGAAGTAATGAAGATGCTGGTCTCTCGAAGCCTGCTTCATGAGTAGCATACACATGGAATATTCTGCCCTGGCATTCTGTGTGTGGCTACAATCAGTGTTGAGTGCTCCCTGTAGGCTGTTCAGTAACAAATGGATGATGGAATAGATAAAAGGGCTGAGCTCTTCAAAGGTGGGACCTGAACTTTCTGTTGATAGTGTTGGCTATGAAACAGGAGCAGAGTGCTCAGTACAGCTGGACGAGCTGCCCTGATAAGGCATGTCGCAAGAGGACCCATCACCTTGTTTTCTAGTGCCAGAAAGACAACCAGTGGATATTTAGTAGCAAAATCGTGGCTTAAATACACATTATCTGTGTTTTGTTGGTCGTCTTCTTGGGGCCTAAGGACTTGGCAGAGGCTTTCCTAATTGTAAAGCCAAGGTGTGGGAAGGGGAGGGTAGTGGCCAGCCTGTGTTCTGTGTTCTGTGTTCTGCAGTAGCCATATCTCAGGACAGCACTCCTGTGAATGAATGTAAATCATGACAACATGAATATTTGAGAAACTACTGTTCAGCTGTGATGTAGGGAGTGTCTCAACTTCTCAACCTCCCAGATAAAAGGCTGAGATTATTTGGATTTTTATCTTGGAGTCGCTTCTCTTTTTAAATAATTTTAATCACTACATTAGTAAGTAAAGTATACCCTTCTCTGTGCTATCTCTACTGCTAGTTTTTTTTTTTTTGTCATGTCTTTTAAAAAAATACTTTAATTTTATTTATTTGTGAGAGAGAGGAGAGAAAGAGTGTGCCTGGGCTTCTTGTTGCTGCCACTTTGTGCATCTGGCTTTACATGGGTACTAGAGAATCAAACCTGGACTGGCATGTTTTGCAAGTAAGTACCTTTTAACCACTGAGCCATCTCCCCAGCTCCTAGCTTGTCTTTTAAATAAGGCTTTACAACTTTAAGATTTTTGTTATATTTTATCAAACAAACTGAATTTTGTAGTGAAAAAACCTATCCTAGACCAATTTTAGTTTTTTTTTCTAAAGTTTGACTGGAAGCCAAGTATGTTGCCACACACTTGCACTGAGGAGGCAGAGGTAGGGGTATTGCTGTGAGTTCGAGGCCAACCTGTGACTACAGAGTAAGTTCCAGGTCAGCTTGGGCTAGAGTGAAACTCTGCCTCAGAAAAAGAAAAGAAGAAAAAAAAAAGTTTGGCTAGAGAGATGGCTTCGCAGTTAGATGTACTTGCTGAGCAAGTATGGGTGCCTGAGAATATCTTAGTTCAAATCTCTGCATCCCATGTCAAACAACTGGGTATGGCCACACACAGTTGTAATCCCAGTCCCATAAGGGAGCAGAAACCTGAGAATCTTAGAGCCCCACAGCTCTGGAAACATAAAAGAAACTTTGACTCAAAAGCAAGACAAGGTGGATGAGCAACAGAGTGGGATGCCCCATGTTACATACAAAGGAAGGCTATCTTGCTCCTGTTTTCTATCACTATTATAGATGATTATTTTTACTATAACCTCTGATCCTTATAAAAGAAAATAAGATATTTTTATTAATCACAAGTCAGTGATTATAAAAAAGGTAAATAGCTGTGACATATTTTTTCTTTTTTCTTTTTTTTTTATAATTTGTTTATTTGCAAGCAGAGAGAGAGAGAGAGAAGAAAGACAGAGAGAGAATGGGCACTCCAGGGCCTCTGACCACTGTAAATGAACTTCAGATGCATGTACCCCTTGTGTATCTGGCTTACATGGATCCTGGGGAATCAATCCTGGGTCCTTTGGCTTTGCATGCAAACACCTTAACTGCTAAGCCATTTCTCCAGCCCCCCCTTTTTTTCTTTTTTTTTGAGGTAGAGTCTCACTTGAGACCAGGCTGACCTGGACTATGTCATCTCTGGCTGGCCTCAAACTCATGGCAGTCCTCCTACCTGACACTCAAGTGCTGGGATTAAAGGCATGTACCACCACACCCAGCTTAGATATTTTCTTTTTTAATATTTAATTTATTCATTTATTTATTTGAGTGAAAGAGCTACAGAGAGAGAGAGATAGGGAGGGAGAGAGAATGGGCATGTCAGGGTCTTCAGCCACTGCAAACGAACTCCAGATGCATACACCACCTTGTACATCGGGCTTACATGGGTCCTGGGCACTCAAACCTGGGTCCACTGGCTTTGCAGGCAAGCATCTTAACCCCTAAGCCATCTTTCCAGCCTAGATATTTTCTTTTCTGAATGCATATTCTATATCTGAAACTGTATTCTGCACTTCAGAGAATGAATACACTTCAAACTTGTTTGTTATTTTAGTGGCACTTGGAATTGAACGTAGAGTTTCAAACATGCGAGGCAAGCATTCTACCACTGAGCTGCATCCCTAGCTCATTTCAGAGTTTAAACTGTGATGTCACACCTGTATTTTACAGGAACTGATGCAGTTCTGCATGATAATACTGTCAGAGAAAGATTAAGAAGTCAAACTTGCAGAAGTGATAATGTAGGAGGAGATTCATAGAGAAGGTAATAATTTAAGCTTTTCTGAAAATAGATATTTAAAGTCAAAGTCAGCTTCAGAGAGGAACAAGCCAGGAACAGGAAAATTATAGGATTTGTGTGGGAGATGTTGACAATTTTGTTACAGTTTGGTTGTGTATTTGGTTGACATGAAACAGAAAGAAAATATAAGTTAAATTTGAATGGAAAATGAAGAATGCCAAGAGTGAGGTTCTATTTGGTAAACAAGAGAGGCATAGAAGGCTGTTACTGAAGAAGATATGATGAAATCATTCTGCTCATAAGAACATTCTGGAGTTCATATAGGATGAATATGAATGGGGAAAAAATGCAAGGTATACCCAGAACAATAAGGTTTCATTTTTAACATGAACTGGTTTTCTTCCTCTGTTTTAAAAATTTATTTATTTATTTATTTATTTATTTATTTATTTATTTATTTATTTATGTATGTATTTGAGAGAGAGGGAGAGAAAAAGAGAGAATGGGTGCATCAGGGCCTCTAGCCACTACAAACGAACTCCAGACGCATACACCACCTAGTGTATCTGGCTTGCATGGGCATTGGGGAATTGAGCCTGGGTCCTTAGGCTTTATAGGCAAGCAACTTAACCACTAAACATCTCTCCAGCCCACAATAAGATTTTTGTTTTCTTTTTGGTTTTTAGATGTAGGGCCTTGCTGTATGTAGCCCGAGGTTAACCTGGAATTCACTATGTAGTCTCAGGGTGGCCTTGAACTTATGACAATCCACCTACCTCTGCTTCCTGAGTGTTGGGGTTAAAGGTGTGCACCACCATGCCTGGCTTCCACGAGTTTTTAAAACAGTAAAAGTATGAGGAAATTTGAGCCTGTATTTGGAAGCAAAAAGGAACATAATAGATGTCAGCAGTACTTAATACTAAAATATTAAAGTACTAATGTAAGCAGTACTTAGAATGTCCTCTGTGAAACTTGAAGGCCTCCCTAGTAAGCAGGCTATTTTCTGTTGTTCCATTTCTGAGGCTCCTGTTATGACTCAAAGCAAAACAGTGCTATGGTGATATCTTTCTGTTGGTAGCCTTGTAACATTTTGATGAACACAAGGTGGGAATGATGGCCCACTCCTCTAATCACTCACAAGGCTAGGGCAGGGGGATTTTCATGAGTTTGACTTTGCCTGGGCCAGGTAAGACTTGCCATCTTGGACTATACATGGAATGAGTCCATGTCTCAAACCAAAAGAAAAATTTTGTCAGAGCTGTTGCTGCGGTTCTGTGAAAAAACACTTTTCTAGCATGCAGGAGGCCCTGGGGTTCTACACCCAACACTGCCCAAAACAAACAAAAAAAATCTTAATGGCACCTTCAGATATTTCTCAAAGATTTCAGATTCCCAATCACCTGACAAGGGATTTGACACCTATTAACAAGTAAACAGTGACCTTTAAGCTAATTTCCATCATTGTTCGACTATTTCATAATTAAAAGCAAAAAAACAGCAACATTTACTGTTGCTTTGAGAGGCAAGCCTATGCTAACACCTGGTATGTAGTAAAACATTCTTGTTCAAAGTGTACAAAAATGCATCATTGAAGGAATCGGGGTGGTATGGGTTGAATTGTGTCCCCAAATAATACCAAGCATCTGGGAATGTAATGTAATTTGGCAGGTATAATTAGTCAAGATGAGGTGATGCTTGAGTAAGTAAGCCTTTCATCCAATATACATAGGAAGATCACCCTATGAAGATATAGGCACAAGAAGAGCAATACTAAGTAAAGGTGGAAGAAGGGATTGAAATGATGTATTTACAAGTATAGATATACCAAGGCCTGGCTGCTGTCATAAGAAGATAGTAGAGAGGCCTGAAACAGATTCTCCCTCACAGCCCTCAGAAGGAAACCACCCACCTAGAACTATAAGAAATGTCTGTGTTTAAGCGAACAGCCTGTGTTGCTTTGTTATGTTTGTGGTTAAACCATCAGGCCTTTGTTACTTTGTTGTGGCATCCCTAGAAGCGTAATGTAGTCAGTCTCCTTATAACCTTGTAAAGCAATAATGGGAAGAAGTGATTTCCCAAGATCAGAATAAGGCTAGGATGTAGCTCAGTGGCACAGTGCTTCCCTGCCATGTGATTGGTTCCAAACACACCACACACAGACAAAATGTTTTTTTAATCAGAATTTATTTCCTGTCTGAGGAGATAAGTCAGTGATTACAGGTGCTTGTTAGCAAAGTCTATTGCCCCGTCTATTCCCTAGTGTGGGAGACAGCTCCACAAACCTGGGATGAACATGCAACCAAACACAGTTTTATGAGTGGAAAGATTTCAAGCTTACAGATCTAGGGAAAGTTTCATGAATGGCTGAAGAAGCTGGCTCCCATTCATAAATCCAAGCAGAAAGAGAAACTGCTGAGCCAGCAAACACAAAAGTAGCTAGTACAGACTGCACTATATACCTTTGGGCTGGAATTCAGATCCCCCTGTAGCAGGAGTCTGCCTTCTAGGGGCTGAAGCTGCAAACTCAATCTAAAAAAAACACCTGAAGCCGGGCGTGGTGGCGCACGCCTTTAATCCCAGCACTTGGGAGGCAGAGATAGGAGGATCGCTGTGAGTTTGAGGCCACTCTGAGACTATGTAGTGAATTCCAGGTCAACCTGAGCTAGAGTGAGACCCTACCTCAAAAAACAAACAAACAAAAAAGAAACCTGAGTCTATGGGGCCATACTTTCTCTTTCTCCTCTTTTTTCTCTTTTCTCTCATAAACAAAAAAAGCATTTTTTTAGAGAGACACAGAGAGAGAGGGAGAGGAAGACAGATAGAGATGGGCGTGCCAGCAGCCTCTCAGCTGCTGCAAATGAAATCCAGATGTGTGCACCCCCTTGTGGTCAAGTGTGGCATTGCGCCCTTGCGTCACTGCATTTGGCTAAACGTGGGACCTGGAGATTGGAACCAGCGTTCTTAGGCTTAGGAGGCAGGCGCTTTAACCACTAAGCCATCTCTCCAACCCAAAAAATGCATTTTTTTAAAAAGAATATATTTTAAAATACTAGCAGTAAGCAATTGGGAAATGAAGTTGTAAAATATCACATTAGTACCCCAAAACATTTACATTCATGTATAAATTCAAAAAAGGTGTACAGGACCTGAAAATCATAAGATATTTTTGTCAAAAATAAATGGAAAGCTGTACCAGAATCATAAACAGCTCAGTGGATAAACATTAAGTTGTTCTAATTAACCTACAAAATCAGAATCAAGGTAATGCGAATAAGATCCCAGCAGTATATTTTTGGCTGAGAGTAGTATTCAACAAGCTCATTCTAAAAGCATATAAATGGGCTAAGATATGGCTCATTAGAGGGGCAGAGTGCTTACCTAGTATACCATGTACAAAGCACTGAGTTTGATCTCCAGCACCATTGCAAACCAATCATAGTGGCACATGCTTATAATCCTGGCACTCAGGAAGTGGAGATAGAAAGGTCAGAAGTGCAAGGTCATCCTTGACTACATAGCATGAGACCCTGTCTCATAAAAATGCATATTTACAGGGGCTGGAGAGATGGCTTAATGGTTAAGGTACTTGCCTGCAAAGCCCAAGGATAGGACCCAGGTTCAATTCCCCAGGACCCACATAAGCCAGAGGCAACAAGGTGGCACAAGCATCAAGTTCATTTGTATGTATTTGGTTGCAAGCAGAGAGAGAAAATGAGAATGAATATGGCCACACCAGGGCCTCTTGCCACTGGAAATGAATCCCAGATACATACACCACTTTGTGCATCTGGCTTTATGTGAGTACTGTGGAATCAAACCCAGGCCATCAGGCTTTGCAAACAAGCACTTTTAACCACTGAACCACCTCTCCAGCCCCATCTCTCACATTTTCTACCTCACTGTAATTCAAATTATATTAATAAATCAAATGCTGTTTAAATCATGGTACTCTGGATTCTGAGGAAAGGTTGGCACCGCCAATCTCAGACCCCAATCAGATTTAAACCATGTGCCCTCCAGAGCTTGTACTGAGAGGCTTGGCTACCTGTCTTGGTGACAGGGAAAAGAACAAACAACATAATGAGAATTCTAACTCTCTATATATTTTCTCTCCTGCCTTTGGCAGCTCTCTGGTTAAGGGAAGTTATAGCCAGCTGCCCCTTGCTAGAACTTACTCTCCTGCTGCTATTTTCTACCTGCTTACCAGAAGTGATGTCGAGCCTCTGCTCATGCCATGCTTGCCTCTGCCTTCATGAAACTTCCCCTCAAGGCTGTAAGTCAAAATAAAAACGTTCCTTCCATCAGCTGGCTTTGGTTGGTTGTTTTATCCCAGCAACAAGAAGGTAACTATAACAAATATTTTCTGTTTAAAAAAAATACCTTCATTATAAAATAAAAGAAAGCCAGCCATGATGGTACATGCCTTTAATCCCAGCACTCCAAAGGCCAAGGTAGGAGGATTGCTATGCATTCATGGCCAGCCTGAGACTCCATAGTGAATTCCAGGTCAGCCTGGCTTAGAGCAAGACCTACATTGTAAAACCAAAATGTAAAAGGAAAATAGGGAAGGGCAGTGGGCAATACAGTGGGGAAATTCTATATTTAATGGAAATCAAGGAGTTTACATCGTTGGTAATGGACAAGACTTAAAGCAGGAAAAGAAATTTATGGCAATGCATTAGCAGGAATTCAGATTAGGACAAATAGTTGTCCAATTGTTCGACATAAAAAAAAATTCATGATGGACATGGTGGGATTTATGTGCATGAAAAAGGACAAGGCATAATAGAAGAGGACGAAACTTATAGCAATACTCTATCTGGGATCTGGGTAACAACTGGCAGCACTCCAGTGCTGAGAAGAAACCAGATTCACAGTGGCAAAGCAGGTTGGTGTTTATTTTTACGACAATGGACATGGAGTGTGCTAGACTATGATATCTGAAGTCATGTATTCAGGGGTTCAAATAAGGATGGGAAGCATCCCCAAAATTAGATGCCATAAAATTTAGGAAGGACAGAACAGTAGAATTCTAGTTATAATTCTGGCTTAGGCTGTATAGAAGATAATGAAATATTTGACAATGCAATGGCTAGAGTCTGGTTTAAGACAGACAGCAATCATACACCAAGAAGAAATAAAATCCATGATGGAGGGCCAGGTGTGGTGGTGCATGCCTTTAATCCCAGGACTCAGGAGGTAGAGGTAGGAAGATCACCATGAGTTCAAAGCCACCCTGAGACTACATAGTGAGTTCCAGGTCAGCCTGGACTAGAGTGAAACCCTACCTTGAACCCCTCCCCCCCCCAAAAAAAAAATCATGATGGAAGAGATGGTAGCATATAAATATTTGATGCTGGTCATCCTTGAAGAAAATGGTATTTTCAGGAAAGCTCAAGCAAGTTTTCTAATCAGTACTAATAGCCATCCAGTCTTAAGGAAAAATAGAATATTTGATGGATTTGCTGCAGGTATTGAAATTATAAAGCATGCAATGGCAACCCTAGAAGGCAATCAGATTTTTGTTTTGTTTTGTTTTTTGAGGTAAGGTTTCACTGTAGTCCAGGCTGACCTGGAATTCACTCTGTAGTCTCAGGGTGGCCTCGAACTCATGGAGATCCTCCTACCTCTGCCCCCCGAGTGCTGGGATTAAAGGCATGTGCCACCATGCCTGGCTGGCAATCAGATTTTTAATAAACAATTTGGAGGCTTATTTTTAGCATATAGTGTTAATGTGACAAGGAAAGATAAAATAATGAACAATCAAGATGCCTTAGAAGAGTGTGTTAGTAGAGGCCAATGTTCATGTAAAATATCAAGTTATACTAGCTATCCCATGCATGGTTTCTACAGTTCAAAATGCCATATATGGGCTAGAGAGATGGCTCAGTGGTTAAGTGCTTGCCTGTGAAGCCTAAGGACCCTGGTTCAAGGCTCAATTTCCCAGTACCCATGTAAGCCAGATGCACAAGGTGGCACATGCATATAGAGTTCATGTGCAGTGGCTGGAGGCCCTGGTAGGCCCATTCTCTCTCTCTCCCTCTCTCTCTCCCTCTCTCTCTCTCTCCCTCTTTTTCTCTGTCTGTCACTCTCAAATAAATAAATAAAAATAAATAATTTTAAAAAATGAACTGCATTAAGAAGTGCCATCAGGGCCAGACATGGACATGCAAACCTTTAATCTCAGCACTCAGGAGGCAGAAGTAAGAGGACTGATGTGAGTTCAAGGCCACCCTGAAACTACAAAGTAGGTTCCAAGTCAGCCTCAGCTAGAGCAAAACCCTACCTCAAAAAATCAAAAAACCAAAAAAGAAAAAGTGCCATCAGGGACATTATGTAGAATGTATTAGACACAATTGTTTTTTCTGTGACTGGTGCTGGAACACTGCCTAATCCTTGTACGTTAGCTGGTGAGCCTACATGTGATATAGACACGCTATATGACTCTGTTCTGCCTATAGAATCTAATACGTGGTAGCACAACTGAATTCCTTCTCTAAAGAAAAAGTCCTGCCATTCTAATAGCATAACTAAAACATAAAATAAGCTACAATTTTGTACAGATACCAACTTCTGAAAAGATGGTGTTTCTACAACTAGTATTGAATGAGGTCCACTTTGTAGTCATAATCTTCAGTAGACAAGCAGCTTTGTTGCTGTCTTTTTGGACATGGGTACCAGTTGCTTGTGTAATATGGTAAAAAAGTGAGCTAGTACTTCTACATATCTTTTCATTTAAAAAAATTTTTTATTTACTTATTTTGAGAAAGAGAATGGGCAAACCAGTGCAAACAAATGTCAGATGCTGAACCACTTTGTGTATCTGGCTTATGTGGATACCAGGGAATCGAGCCTGGGTCCTTAGGCTTCGCAGGCAAGCACCTTAACTACTAAGCCATCTCTCTAGCCCTCTTTTCATTCGTTCGTTTGTTTGTGTTTGAGGTAGGGTCTCGCTGTAGCCCAGGCTGAACTGGAATTCACTATGTAGTCTCAGGGTGGCCTTGAACTCACAGCAATCCTCCTAACTCTGCCTCCCGAGTACTGGGATTAAAGGTATGCACCATCACACCCGGCTCAATATAGGACTTTTTTTGAAGAAACTTTCTAAAGTGTACTTTAAAATAGTAGTTTTTACCTTTTACAAAACTGACTTACAAGAATATTTTTGTTTTACAGTGTATCCCTTCCTAGGATGCCTCATTTAAACACTCACTTTTTCTAGGGATCATTTTAAATGCTGCACAGAGAATGTAAGGAAATAATAGTCTTAACTTTTCTTAAAGGATAGCAGAAACTTTGCTGGATACTCTCTCTCTCTCTCTCTCTCAATAATAATAGAAAAATAAATAATAGTAATAAATATACAAAGTAGGTAATGTTAGGTCAGGACAGGCTCCCAAAATGGAGTCACCAAGGACAGAGAATGGCAACAGAAACATAAATAAGTGGATTATCCACATTCCTCAATAATCCACTGCCTAACAATGTCCCCAGGTCATGGTTTCCTGCCCTCTTATCTCGTAAGTCACCTGGTCACTGTTCTGGTGTCACACCCTGGCTATCTTAGATCTCCTCTAAAGGAATCTTTCTTATTCAGTTTTTTCCCTTCCTCACCTTTCCCCAACTGAAGAAGCCCTATAAAGCCCACTATCTGAAAATTCAGGTTGTCTGTGCTCCTTTCGAGAATCAGCCCTGGCAGCTCAAACCTTACATCTGGTGCCCTGACTTGGATAGGAGGCTTCCAGTTGCCCTCCTTTCCCCTGACCAGACCACCAAGCTGCCATTGACCGTCTGAAGGCTTCAGACCATCTCTGCCTGGTACCAGCTTTCACACCCACCACAATTCGGCCTCACTCTTCTTCCCTTTGTCTCCTCGCTCCTCCCCAGTAAGTGTCCCTCTCGGGTTGGCATGCTCTCGGGCTTAATCCCTCCTCATGGAAGCCATGCTGGCACACCAGGCTACACTGGTGTATGTAGATGAAGGTATGAGTAAGCTTAAACAGAAGGTTAAAGACAAAGTGTTTGATCAGATTACAGACTTTTGAGATATAAAATGACTATTTAGCCTAGGATTTACATCAGACTAACAAAGGAAGGCTCTGGCTGATAACAGGTTACTATGGTATTCAGGCTGTAAACTTAAAATTTGAATTTATTGCTGTTAATCTGGTCATGACAATGGTTATGAAACACTGAATTTAGAGTTCCCAACCAAGTTAGCTAAGTTCCCCTATTTGTCAACCTTTTAACTAAATCTTAAGGTTAACATTGGCTCATTAATATTTAATTATCTCCTGAGGTTATGATACCTAAAACCCTGCCCCCCAAAAAAAAATCTCAGTGGAATTATCTACTCTTTTTTCCCCTATTTTATAAGGTAAATAGGCTACATTTGGACACATTGAACAGCATTTATCTGTCATACATTTGGAAACTATTTGCTTCATGGTAAGTAGTAAAAAAAAAATTCTAAACAAAATTATATTGTGATTTAAGATGTAATTCCTCAATTCCTCCAGCAATCACAATCGTCATTATTGAGCAAATTCACAAGTTTACTGGAGTGCCACAGACGGAATTATAGAGTTGATTAAGGCTTGAGTTGCTATAGATTGTATAATGGAATTTTGTGTATGTATGATTTGTGTGTTATTTGGAGAAGATTGAAAATATTTTTTTCTGGCTCAGCAGTTAAATGTGCTTGTTTACAAAGCCAGATGCACATAGTAGAGCATGCATTTAAAGATTGTTTGCAGTGGCAAGTGGCCCTGGCATGCCCATCCCCTCCCCTTTCCATGAGACTTGTCTCCTTTTTCATTATATCATGGCAGTTTAGTCCAGTTCCTCTATTCTTTGGGTATATTAGATATAGCTGAATTAATTTCAGAAACTGGCTTATATATTGCATGGACATCTTATTTAGCTCTAAATCTCTTCATAAAAAATATATATAAGAAAATTTTATTTAAAGGTATCTCAATTCTGATGAGCTTTAAAAATTGCTAAATTTTTCATGTCTTCATATTTAAGCCAAAAATGTTGCTACATAATATAGATTTCTTGTTTATTTTGAATTCTGTTAACAGATCTTTTGTTCATAGTTTACTCTCGGTAGCCTTATGTGCCTTAAATATGTGAAATCTACTTTTTGTTAATATCAGACTTTTCTAGATATCAAAATATTATAATTTGGTTTATACAAAGGCCATGATGTTTGACTATCAATAAGCATGCATCAACATGCCTGGCTAAACCTCTGTAATTTTAAGATGGTTCTTATCTTGTTCATGCTTGTTTTGCTGAGTGATTATCACTGAAGTTATAATTTAAGTCTTATAAAAAATGACTTATTGTGATTTTATTCTTAGGAAAACTGAAAAAACTCCTGATGTCTTGGGGAAATACACTGTATACAAACAATGTTAATATATCTTGTCTAAGCTTCCTATAACAGTCATAAATATTTCTTTAGTTAACCCTTAAAATTGTTCAATGGTAAAAGATACTTATCTTAAAAATTACTTTGTGTCTGTCATATTGTCTCTAATGTATGTTAAAAGTGAGTTTACTTAACAATGACTAGTTTTTATTTTATTCTTAAGCTATGTATAATCAGTCTCAGTCAAGATTTCACTTAATTGTCTCATTTCTGATATCTTAAGTTCGTTGGAAATAGAGATATTGATACTTAAGATATGTTTCCTGCCCTAAAAAATAATCCTAAATTGCTGTTCTGCTTCCAGTTTGGGGGGTAATTGATACTTGCATTGGTATACAGACAAGCCAAAGTTGTTTTCAAACACAGATGCTGTTTTTATACTGTCTTGTCTTTTCCTGACATACAATTTCTAGATTAAATAAATTGGCTTAAAGTTACTGACAAAATAAGTGATAAAAATATTGTTTTCAGGGGTACCAAAATGTCCTGCCTATACTTATAACTGACAGATACCTAAAAGATAGACTGTGTATGCTTTCTATGTTGCAGATATAGCTTACACTGTCACCTCACAACTAAACTTATTCTTTTTTTTTTTTTTTTTTTTTGAGGTAGGGTCTCATTCTAGCCCAGGCTGACCTGGAATTCACTATGTAGTCTCAGGGTGGCCTTGAACTCATGATGATCCTCCTGAGTGCTGGGATTAAAGGCATGTGGCACCATGCCCACCTTAAACTTAAATATTAATCAGAATGATTTTAAACTATTGTATCATTCTCTAACCAGATCTGCTTTGCTATCCAGATATGTTCCGTACCTTTTTAATTAATCTGTTTTGCTAATCAGATATGTACAGTTTCTCTGAGTGATTAATAACCATATATAGAAGCCAAAATTAATTGGAAACATTGAAGTTAAAAGGATAACCAATATTTTGGTTCCTGCTCCATGTCAGAAGGCCACAGGAGATGATGGGACACTTGCTAACTTCTAGCCTCTGGTAAGTTACTATCTTCTTGATCAGAGAGGATATGGACACCTGAAGATAAACTCCAAATCAGTGTATCTACAATAGGAGAGTCTGGCTGACTGGTAAAAACCCCACCATCACCCACCAGAGCCTGGCGCGACCCGCCTAAGGCACGGCGGACCCTGCCAGCCTGACTGACTGTTAAAACCCTCACCATCACCAGCCCGCTGCAACCCGCCTAAGGAAAATAAGTCCTTCAGGCTTCCCAAAAGAGGGAGGGCCAATTGGTCAGGATGGCCTTGACTTATCCTAGCAGATGACAATGCTGAGAGTCATAGAACTCCTCACAGGTCCCTAAAAGTCTCTCCTATAGCACCATTGTTGGCCTCCAAACTTTACAGTTAATTCTGGCAGCCTACATGGTCTTAATCACCCAGTGGGAAATATATAACTACAAAATATAATTAGAATATAAACAAAAATTCAGACTAATAGGCTTCTCTGTCTGATGCTGGCTTACAATACTCATGCCTTCTGCTTCTGCCTGTCCCTGATGAGTCAGCCACTCATAATAACAGTTATATAAACTGGCTTTAAAATGTTTAATCAAGTTAACTATATTTATATATAAAATTTTAAACTATTATAAAAATTGTCTTAAAATTTTTGTCAATTCTGACCGGTCAGATGCCTGCCATCACCCAGCACGTGACCCACCTAAGGCGCGCGAACCCTTCTGGCCTGACTAACCAGCCAGACGCCCGCCATCACTGGCCAGAGCCCAGTGCAACCCACCAGAGGTGCGGTGGACCTTGCCAGCCTGGCTGACTGGTAAAACCCCCACCATCACCCACCAGAGCCTGGCGCGACCCGCCTAAGGCACGGCGGACCCTGCCAGCCTGACTGACTGTTAAAACCCTCACCATCACCAGCCCGCTGCAACCCGCCTAAGGCGCAGTGGCCCTGCCAGCCTGACTGACCAGTCAGACCTCCACCATCACCGGCCAGAGTCCGACACAACCCAACCAAGGTACGGCAGACCCTGCCAGCCTGACTGACCAGTCAGATCCCTCTCTCACCTGGCCAGAGCCTGGGGAAGCCCTCCTGAGCCATATCAGATCCCAGGGGGCCTGCCTGACCCTCATCCCTAGTCAGACCCCTCCCTCACTGGCCACATCCCATCACTGGTCAGGTGCCCCCCTAGCCTTCCTGAGTCCCATCGGCAGTCCACTGCCACCACTCCTCCTCCCAGGGCAGATCAGGGATTCACGGAAATAGGTCAGTGTTCCCGCCCTACCCTGCCTTAGCTCAACTAGAGTGGTTGTGGTCCCCTACCCCTCCCACCTCCATAGGGGCACAGGACAGCAGGCCAGTGTCCCTCACCCCAGCCTATCAGGACTCCAGGGACCACTGCCCTGACAATCATCACTGCACCCCACCCCAGGGCAGTGGGCTAGCATTTCATACACAAGGTTTCTGAACCATTGTGATGGGCAGACTACAGCAAAAAAGGAATAGCATGAAAAACCAGATGCAAGTGAATCCATCTAGACTATCCAGTCCTACAATGGATGTCTCAAATCAAAGCATAGAAGAGACAATAGAATCAGAACCCCAAAATGAAGAGACAAGCTATGCAACCCTGGCCAAGCAAATAACACAACTCTCAGAAACTCAACAAAGAGCCAACAATTGTATGAATGTCATCCTTGCTAGATTAGACCTAATAGAAAAGAACCAGGAAGGGCTCCAAAGACATTTAATGATTTGAAGGAGAATGAAAAAAAAGAGGTCCTCAATAACCAGCTGGCTAAGTTCAATGAATACATAAAAAAATGCAAGGATGAACTCCAAGAAGCATTAAGAAAGTCAGAAAATGATACAAAAAGGGAACTAGACAGAGGGATGGAAACTATACATAAAAAAAAAAAAAATAGAAAATGTGAACCAAATTGAACAAGCCCAAAACTCTATAGGAGCTCTTAAGAACAGAGTAAGTCAAGTGGAAAATAGAAACTCAGAACTGGAAGACAAAAACAGAAGAAACAGTTCATGAGTCCAAAAATTTCAATAAGTTCAAAAATTTCTGTGAACACAACATAAGGGAAATGTGGGACACCCTTAAGCGTCCAAACATTAGGATCATGGGTGTACCAGAGGGGGAAGAAACACAGACCAAAGGAATGGGAAGCTTATTCAACAAAATAATTGAAGAAAACTTTCCCGCTCTCTCAAAAGAAAATGCCATCAAATTACAAAAAGCTAGCAGAACTCCAAACAGACTGGACCAAAGGAGAAATTCTCCAAGACACATTATCTTTAAGACTCTAAACACCAAGCAGCCAGGGAAAAATAACACATTACATATAAAGGGAACCCCATTAGAATTACCTCAGACTTAATGGAAACCCTAAAAGTCAGAAGGGCCTGGAATGGAACACTGCAAACTCTAAGAACCGATGGTTTCCAGCCCCAGCTATTCTACCCAGCAAAAGTATCCCTCATAATAGACAGTGAAAGAAAAACTTTCCACGATAAAACTCATCTTTAAAAGTATATGAACACAAAGCCAAACCTACAGAAAGTATTTCAGGGAATTCTCCACACAGAAGAAACAAATAACCAATCTCAAGAGCCCTCAAGAAGCAGTCCACATTAAAAAAAAAAGAAAAAGAAAAAACACAAAGACCATAATCCACCACAATATGGCAGGTATTAAATCAAACCTCACAGTTATATCTCTGAATATTAATGGCCTTAATTCACCCATCAAAAGACATAAGCTAACAGGGTGGATCAGAAAACTGGTCCCCTCAATCTGCTATCTTCAAGAAACCTGCCTCACCACTAAAGACAGACACCTCCTCAGGGTGAAAGGGTAGAAAATGATATTCCAAGCAAACACAAGAAAAAAGCAGGTGTAGCTATACTTCTATCAGATAAAATAGACTTCAAACCAAAAGTAACCAAAAAAGACAAAGAAAACCACTTCTTACTTATCAAGGGAACAATCCAACAATAGGATATCACAATCATCAATATTTATGCACCAAACACAGGTGCACCACAATTCATAAAGCAAAATCTATGTGGCAACAAAACAGAAATAACCAACAACACCATCATAGTCGGGGACTTCAATAGTCCATTATCAACAATGGATAGGTCATCCAAACAGAAAATTAATAGGGAAGTAAGAGAGCTCAACAACACCATAGAGCAACTAGACCTAACAGACATATGCAGAACATTCTACCCAAAATCTACAGATTACACATTCTTCTCAGCAGCCCATGGAACCGTCTCAAAAATAGATCATATACAGGGCCACAAAGCCTGCCTCCATATTTTCAAGAAAATTGAAGTAATTTCCTGCATGATATCAGACCACAATGCTGTAATGCTAGAAATCAACAATAAAAAGTACAGGAATCCCTCTACCTCCTGGAAATTGAACAACACACTTTTAAACAATAAATGGGTTGTGGATGAAATAAAGAATGAAATTGCACATCACACCAAAACTTATGAGACACAATGAAGGCAGTCCTTAGGGGGAAAATCATAGCACTAAATTCCCTCATAACAAAAACAGATTTCCCAATTCAATAACCTAACCATCCACCTAAAGGCATTGGAAAAGCAAGAAGAAGCCAACCCGTAAAGCTCCAGACGGGAAGAAATAATTAAGATCAGAGCAGTAATTAATGAATTGGAAACTAAGATGACCATTAAAAAAATTGATGAAACAAAGACCTGGTTCTTTGAAAAAATTAACAAGATTGATACACCCCTGGCCAATTTGATCAAGCAAAAAAAAAAGAAACACTTCAAATCAACAAAATTAGAAACGAAAAAGGAGAGATCACAACAGACATGAGTGAAATAGGAAGAATTAATAGGACTTATTTCAAAGACCTCTACTCCATAAAACAGAAGAATATGGCCGGGTGTGGTGACACATGCCTTTAATCCCAGCACTTGGGAGGCACAAGTAGGAGGATCACCATGAGTTCAAGGCCACCCTGAAACTACATAGTTAATTCCAGGTCAGCCTAGACCAGAGTGAAACCCTACCTCGAAAAACAAACAACAACAACAACAACAACAAAAAAAAAAAAAACAGAAGAATATGGAGGAAATGGATGAATTCCTAGACACATACCACCTACCAAAGCTAAGCCCAGAGCAGATTAATTTCCTAAACAAACCCATCACACCCTTCGAGATTGAAGAGGTAATCAAACACATCCCCAAAAAGAAGAGTCCAGGTCCAGACAGTTTCTCAGTGGAATTCTACCAAACCTTCATGGAAGAACTGAAACCAATTCTTTTTAAGGAGAGATCCCCAACTCCTTCTATGAAGCTAGTGTCACCCTAATTCCAAAACCAGAACAGGATGCCACAAGAAAGGAAAAGTATAGGCCCATTTCTCTGATGAACGTAGACCCAAAGATCCTGAACAAAATTCTTGCAAACCGAATTCAACAGTACATCAAAGCATTATCCACCTTGATCAAGTAGGCTTCATCCCTGGAACACAGGGGTGGTTCAACATACAGAAATCTGTCAATGTAATACACCACATAAACAAGCTTAAACACAAAAACCACACGATCATTTCGATAGATGCAGAAAAGGCCTTTGACAAAATACAACATCACTTCATGATCAAAACATTGGAGAGAATAGGCATAAACAGCCCATATCGCAATATAATAAAGGCTATATATAAACCACCTAAAGCCCAAGTAATTCTCTTTTTGTTTGTTTGTTTTGTTTTTTTGAGGTAGAGTCTCACTCTAGCTCAGGCTGACCAGGAATTCACTATATATTCTCAGGGTGGCCTCGAATTCACAGCAATCCTCCTACCTCTGCCTCCCAAGTGCTGGGATTAAAGGTGTGTGCCACCACGCCCGGCTTGCCAGGTAATTCTTAATGGGGTGAAACTGAAGGAATTCCCATTGTGATCAGGAACAAGGCAGGGGTGTCCACTCTCTTCTCTGCTTTTCAACATAGTGCTAGAAGTATTAGCTGAAGCAATAAGACAGAAGAAAGAAATCAAAGGGATACAAATTGGAAAGGAAGAAGTTAAGTTAGCCCTATTTGCAGATGACATGATTCTATACATAAGTGACCCGAGAACTTCCATCTCAAAACTCTTAAAGCTGATTAGCACCTTCAGCAAAGTAGCAGGATACAAAATCATTGCACAGAAATCAGTAGCCTTTCTGTATGCCAAGGACAAAGAGATAGAAAAAGAAATAACTAACATCATCCCACTTTCAATTGCAACAAAGAAAATAAAATACCTTGGAATAATATTAACTAAGGAAGTGAAAGACCTATACAATGAAAATATAAAAACATTCAAGAAATTGAGGAAGTCCTACAAAAATGGAAAGACCTCCCATGCTCCTGGATAGGTAGAATTAACATTGTGAAAATGGCAATTTTACCAAAAGCACTTTATAGATTCAATGCAATGCCGATAAAAATCCCAACTTCCTTCTTCAATGAGATAGATAAAACTATCTCAAAATTCATATGGAAAGGCAGAAGGCCTCGGATAGCCAAGCTCATACTCAGCAAAAGAAACACCTCTGGAGGCATTACCATACCTGATCTAAAGCTATACTACAAAGCCATTGTAATAAAAACAACATGGTACTGGCATAAAAACAGGAATATAGACCAATGGAACAGAATTGAAGACCCAGACTTTGGGCCAAGTAACTACAGCTACTTGATATTTGACAAAGGCCCTACTAGCGCAGAATGGAGAAAAGACAGCATCTTCAACAAATGGTGCTGGACAAATTGAACAACCATATGTAGGACAAGGAAACTCGACCCACACATCTCTCCATGCACAAAAAATCAAGTCCAAATGGATCAAAAACCTTAATATAAAACCAGAAACTGCTACTACTGGAAGAAAAAATAGGAGGAACCTTCCACGACATAGGAGTGGGAAAAGATTTCCTGAACAAAACCCCAGCAGCTCAGGAAATTAAACAATCACTCAACCATTGGGATCTCATGAAGCTGAAAAGCTTTTTCACTGACAAATATACTATAACCAAAGCCAGCAGATTACCAACACAATGGGAGAAAATTTTCACCAGCTATACAACTGACAGAGGTCTATTTTCTAGAATCTACAAAGAACTCCAAAACCTAAACAATAAATCACCAAACAACCCACTCACAAAGTGGGGCAGAGAACTGCACAGGGAGTTCTCAGAGGAAGAAATACAAATGGCAGACACACACTTAAGAAAATGTTCAACATCCCTAGTCATCAGGGAAATGCAAATTAAAACAACTGATATTCCACCTTACCCCAGTAAGGATGGCTAACATTAAAAAAAAAGAAAGAAAGAAAACAAATGCTGGCGAAGCTGTGGAGAAATAGGAACAAGTTTTCACTGCTGGTGGGAATGTAACCATTATGGACAGCTATATGGAGACTCCTGAAAAGGATGACCATAGATGTACCAATGGATCCAGTTATTCCCTTACTGGGCATTTACCCTAAAGGCTCCAAGCCTCAGATCAGAGACATTTGCTGAACTATGTTCATAGCTGCTCAATTCATAATAGCAAAGAGCTGGAAACAACCCAGGTGTCCATCACTAGATGAATGGATAACAAAGATGTGGTATATCTATACTATGGAATTCTACGTAGCAGTAAGGAAAGTTGAAAAAAAAAATGGTCAAACATGGAACAGATCATCCACAGTGAGTTCACCCAAGCACAAAAAGATAATCATCGCATGGTCTCATTTATCTGTCTCTCCTAACCTGAATCCACCTGACATGCTGCCAAACCTAATATACACTCTGAGGACCAGACAAGAGGGAGAGTGGGATGGAGGAAGGGTAAGGGTGGGAGGGAATGAGAGGGTGGGAGGGAGGACAAGGAGGGGATACAAATTGGGACCCAAAAGGAAAAGATACTATAAAACCCTTTACTCTGAACAATAGGCTAAAACTTTGATCCTTCAGCAGGCCTGCAGAGGGAACACCCGAACCACAGGAAACTGGAGATAGCATCATGAAGAACAACCTTAATCTTGTCCTGCTTCTCTTTCTCTTCTCCTTCCTCCTCCTCCTCCTCTCCTTTCTATACTCACTTTCTCTTTTATATTATCTATCTTTTTCCTCCCTCACCTTCCTAGGTGCAGACTTATAACTCCCAGTGCCAGCACGGGGTTAACTTCCACAATGAGCTGTTGATCTGAGACACCTACAAGGTTTCCCAAAAAAGACAGACTTCTGTTAGAGTTCTTGATGACCCACGAAAGGTTAATGGTAAGACCCTACTGTCGAAGACAGCATACGTGTGTGAGACCAAACATGGAGAGACCTGGCCAGAATCTGGAAGAAGGTCAGTCCCCAGACAGTTAGCTAGTCTCGTACCAGAGGGTGCTACATGAGCAGTTGGGGGAAAAGGTCCAACATCAGTCCAAACAACTTGCAGTCTTTTATACCCAGCAGGAAACAACCTGATGTAATGCTCAAACAAGTGGAGTAGTGGCAAACAGCCATGGTGGGTAACCAACTGCTCTTGATTTGGCTAATAGATCCACTCAGTGGAATGGAACTCATTGCTGGAACTGGGAAATAAGTCAAAACCAGGTGCAAAAAAATGAGCTCAGTCTCCAAGATAAAGATACCACCAAATGTGGGCTAGAAGAGAGCCAATGCATATAAAATTCCAAAACATCTATAGTCATCCCTTCTATCTAGTACTAACTTCTCTCTCCATTGGAGAATTGTGCTTATCTTTTTTCAGATGGACAACGAACCTGAAGGGAGGATCAGCTAATCACACCTCACCAGGGCCCCAGCTGAAACCATAGAACAACGCAGGGGAAGGGCAAGAATACAGCGTTCTTGGGGATCACGACACCAGAAAAAGGCTGAAGGAGATAAACACAGAGAACATCCAACTCCAACTAAGCCAGATATCCAGAGACACAGAGGCTCCCAAAACCTCATCATTGAAGCAGAACTAAAATGACCCCAATGTGGCTCAGGGAAGTTCGTGGAAGAGGAGGTGGAAAGATTGTTAGAGTCACAAGTTGGGGCATTATGCACAGAGACTGGGGCCTATCCACCAGAACTCTTGGGTACCCCCACAATGCATGACCCACATTCCCCATTGATGAGGGTCCCTTTTGAAGAGGGAGGACAGGGAGGAGGACAATGGAACCAATACTATGAATGTAAAATCAAAATTATATATGTATATATATATCGTCAATTGCTGATTTTTATTTTTTCTTTTTTGGTTTTTCAAAGTAGGGTTTCACTCTAGCCCAGGCTGACCTGGAATTCACTATGTAGTCTCAGGTTGGCCTCAAACTCACAGTGATACTCCTACCTCTGCCTCTGGAGTGCTGGATTAAAAGTATGCACCACCACGCCCAGCTCTGGTTTTTCTTTTATAAAGCTACAGTTAAATATCATAACTAAAAATGCCATTATACATATCCTATTTCCATATACTCTCTACTATTTGGTTTTCTTTTTAAGCTTACTTGTCAGCTACCTTATCAGAAAGTATCACTCTGCCACCTCTGCAAAAAGTACCAGCAAAATTCTTTTCTAATTCCTTCCTGTCTTCTCTCTAGACAGGATAATTTCAATACTCTCTTTCAAGTGTAAGCTTCTTTGATAATTTGCCTTTATTAACTACTAAGCCATCCCCCTAGCTCCAGATGTACTCTCTTTAAGTTCTTTAATTAGTTAACTACTATTTGAACTTTTTACCTATAATCTTGAGAATAAGCAGTTATTCTTTCTCTAGTAAAAGATAAGCTCAGGCTGGAGAGATGACTTAGTGATTAAGGTATTTGTGTGAAAAGCCAATGCACCCAGATTCAATTCCACAGGACCCAGATGGACAAAGTGGCACATACATCTGGAGTTTGTTTGCAGTATCTGGAGGCCTTGGTGTACCCATTCTCTCCCTCCCTCCCTCTCTCTCTCTCTCTCTCTCTCTCTCTCTCTCTCTCTCTCTGTTTCTGTTTCTCTCTCTTCCCACACACATACACACACAAATAAATAAAAATAAAATAAAAAAGATAAGCTCCCTTTTCAGCTATGTACTTCCCTAATTGGAGTTCGCCCTATGCTATTGTGCAATTGCAAACTCTGTCTGAAACTGGGGGGGGGGGGTTGAGATTGTGTTTTATGACTCTGTCCCATAAATCACTCCCAAGTAAACACCAGAAGTCCCTCATTGATAGAAATGTGGCACATATACACAGTGGAATTCAACTATAAGAAATGTCCTCTTTTTTTCCATTTACCTTTAGGGCTTTATTTACATGTAGGCCTACCTAAAAAGTGTGCCTCCTCCTCCCTAGAACTGGGATTATAGATATGCACCACCATGCCTGGCACAAGGGAATTAATTCAACTTTTAGATAATAGAGATGTTGCTGCTTGCAACAACACAGACAAGCCTGGAGGCAATAATAATAATTTAAATGAACCAGACAGAAAGGGAAATGCTACATGATCTCATCTACATGGAAAATCTTTTCTAATCCACAGAGAGCAGACTGGTTACCAGAGGTAAGGAGGGGGGAAAGTGCAGAAATGGAGGTCAATTGTGTAGTATGAATAACTTTAGAGAGCTAGTATACAGCAGCAGGACTCTGGTTAATAATACTGTATTGGAGGCTGGAGAGATTGCTTAGTGTTTAAGGTGCTTGCCTATGAAGCCTAAGGACTCACATTCAATTCCCCACATAAGCCAGATGCATAAGATGGTGCATGCATCTGGAGTTCTTTATAGTGGCACGCTCTCTCTCAAATAAATAAATAAAATAGTTTAATAATATTACTGTATTGTATATTAGAGTTCACACTCAGCATGCCTGAACACATCTGCACAAGTTATTCCAGCCAATCTGTCTGGGCTCAGAGGAGGAATCCACTCACACCTGGGCAGAAATCTGATTGGGTGAAACAAACACTGAATCCCCCGTAGCAAGCAGGAAGAGATGAGATAGGAGAGGCCAGCAAGGGTAGGTGTGGGAAGGGTGTGATGTAAAAGTCATCCAAAGATCCCTCCCTTAAGGGCCATCCTGGTCCTGCCTAGCCAGAAACTATCTGCTGACTCTGGAACCCCCACAAACCATCACTGAACCTCTTTGTTTCTCTTCCCAACATGAGCCACATTGAATAAATCTTTGTTGACTTTCACTGTTACTTTGTTTCTTTGATTGTTTTATTCAAGATGTGTGGTTGATCCTGTTTTATTAAGGGCTGTCGTGTTAAGGCTCTGATGTTAACAATTCCCAAAGAAGGTGTTATAAAAATGCAATATGAGAAATCCTTGGGAATGGGAATGCTCTGAACCTTCACTATATCAAATAACTTCTCTATATCAAGGTCAGTATCCTTTGTACAGTATCTTAATATCATTTTGTAAGATGTTAATTACAATTGGGAGAAACTAGGTAAGAGGTTTAAGGAGTTCTATGTAATTGCTTACAACTGCATGTCAATCTACAATTATCTCATTGTCTCTATATTCTGCCTGTGTCCTAAGAACATGAATAAGGTTGAATTTAAAGGAAATGGATTAATTTGCTTAGTGGAGGAAATTTCAAAATAGGTTAGCACTTAGCATTTGCTAAAAAGCATTGATTTTTCTCATGGGCCCACAAGAACAAAGCCTCACATCTCTGCCTTTGTTTTGTGTCTCTTACCTTTACTATGGGTAAGACTCCTGCTTCACTGTTGAGTAGAGTCAAGGAGTGTTTGTCTGTCTAACCTATTTCATTCCACTTCAAGGCTGAAGGCCCAGAAATAAACCAGATTCCAGAAACAACAACAATGCCTTGCAAGACAGGTCAGTCACCCCTCCATGAGGGTCAGGCTGCACCTTGCAGCATGTGTCATCATCTTCTGACAGACCGCCTCCCCCACACACACAATAACTACTTTGAACCACCTTGCAGGACCAGAAAGAGTTGATGTAATGATCATGTGAAATAGTGCTTGACCAGGCCTGCCTAGTTATGTATATCCCTGGCCTCAGAGCCTCCTCCACTTAAATTTAATCCTAAATCTCACATTAGTACCCCAAAGGTGGGACAGGGGGGTCACTGGACTCCTTGTGTTGTTGTTGTTTCTTTGTTTGTTTTTTGAGGTAAAGTCTCACTCTAGCCCAGGCTGACCTGGAATTCACTATGTAGTCTCAGGGTGGCCTTGAACTCATGGCAATCCACCTACCTCCACCTTGTGAGTGCTGGGATTAAATGCGTGAAGCACCCATTCCTGGCTTTAAAGATTTATTTTTATTTATTTGACAGAGACAGACAGAATGGGTGCACCAGGGCCTCTTGCCACTGCAAACAAACTCCAGACTCATGTGCCACCATGTGCATCTGGCTTATGTGGGACCTGGAGAAATGAACCTGGGTCCTTCAGCTTCACAAGCAAGCACCTTAACTGCTAAGCCATCTCTCCAGGACTCCTTATTTCTCTTCCCAATGTGTTGATTAAATCTCCTGTCTCTACTTTTCCCCATTACTTGTCTCTTTAATTGGTGTACTGGGATTGGTGGTTTATTCTAGCCAGTTGGGGCTGCTGGAGCCAGGTTTTCTTTTGTCTTAAAGCTGCTTATAATCATACAAAATTTAATTAGGAAAAAAAAAGCATTTTAAGCTGGAGATGTAGCTCAGTGCTAGAGTCACTGTCACAGCAGAAAATAGAACTCAATGTTGGAGCAGTGCACACTGGGGAGTCTATTCAGGTTCCCACTGGCCTTTGATGTCCCCCACAGAAGAGTATTTCAGGATGAGTCAGCATGAAGCAAAGTGAGTGAGTTTATTGATTAAATAGAAAAAACAAGATGCAACTGAGAGTCCGGTATGGATGTTAGAAGAGAAATACATCTAAGTGCCTCAGCAATAGCTATATGTGAAATTTTGAAGCTTTGAAGACATTTAATCTGAAATTAAGTTTAGCTATTACTGAAAGTATGTGTTGCTATAGTCTTATCTACTGAATTCTGTCCTTGAAGAAAACTGCCCCCACACACACACACACTACATAGGCTTACAACTGGAAAAGGGAGAACTGGGAGAGAAAAAACAGTAAACAAAGGGATCCATACTGTCTCACTAGGAATGATAGTCACAAGGTGAAGGTGCAATTCTCAAAGTATTTACCAGACCACAACAAATAAAGAAAATCTTTACTAAGGAAAATGCACTAAAGAAAGTATGCTGTGGGCAAATTTTCTAAGAAAATTGACTGACCTGAGATGGAATAGGATTTAAACAGTTAAGGGAATTTACTTGGTTTTATGTGCCATTTGTGTGGGATTCATATCTGGATGGATAATAGTGTGGTTTAAATGTGAAATGTACCCCAAGTGTGTAAACACTTGTCCCTGACTGGTGACACTGTTTGGGAAGGATGTGGAACCTTAAGGGTGTGGAGCCTGACAATATAGAGGCACTGTGACCACACATTTTGGAAATAGGGAGTTTATTAATGGCTCAGAGCAGGAGTTTTAGGCAAAGAGGTGAAATGGGGTGTTTGGGGTTCAGGAAAGTCCTTGAACCTAAACCTAGGTTCATGTCTACTTTTAACCAAAAAATTGAATAAAATAAGACTAAAAAGGATAATTATTAAATTGTTGTATTTACTGAGGGAAGTACAGAACCAAGGGAAGGAAAATGAATACACCCACATGGCATGAGAGCCCATGTGGTAGGACTAGAAAAACTGTAGAGAGGACAGAAAAAGTACAAAGAGCTCCTGCCATGTGGAAGGCAGGAGTGGGCAATGAGCCCATGTGGAAAATAAGGGTTAGAGGATTCTCTCCTCATCTTGGCCCAGCTGGGTTTAGATGAAGGGGAAACTCACTAGAAGTGATGAATGGACACCAAAGGAAAAAAAAGCTTGTCCCCCTTCCATACATCTAGTTATAACCTATTGTGGTGGGCCCTACCTTCTGGCTCAGGTGATCCAGAAACATAGCAATTGGTCTGGGCTAGGGTCTGTCTCAAGAAGAAGCTAGCCATGACACCAACTTCTGGGGGCTGAACTTGACCAACCACAATGTTAGGACTAGAATTAAATCTGAGGAAAGGCCTCCCTCCCAGGAGGGACCCAGGTTGTTTGTGGAAAAATGGATCTAGGGAAGAGATGATAAGCCAGATCATACTTTGATCTCTGGCAAAGTGGAGACTGCAGGAAAAGGCCCAAAGACATTTCTGCTTCTTACTTTCAGGATCCCAGTCACCCTAACTGCCTAAGAAAGCCACTGATGTAGTATTTGGGGGTTCAGAAGGGATCTCCCAGAATTTATGAACCCCAGGTTTTGTCACAAGTGTTAAAAAATAGTTGCACATAAGGTACCATTGTTTTCTCTTCTCTTCTACAGAAGTCAGGTACTGTGGTGGACAGTTTTCTCTATTTTCTAGGGAGTACTATAGCAAAGTTCTTGACAGAAAAAAAGCTAAAGCCAAGCTGAATGTTGTGGTACACACTTTTAGTCCCAGCACTCAAGAAACAGAGGTAGGATGATCACCATGAGTTAGAGGCCAGCCAGAGACTACATAGTGAATTACAGGTCAGCCTGACCTACAGTGAGACCCTACCTCATAAAACAAAACAAAACAAAACAACAAAGAAGAAAGAGAGAGAAAGAGAGAGAGAAGCTAAAGCCCTTTTCTGAAGCTTGTTGGTTCTAAATGACCCCAGTTTTAAGGATATCAGCTAGTAGTGACTTTGGAGATATCTTGGAGACAGACTGTACCACTTTAAGAGAAATGGAGGAAGGGTTTTTGTCAGGGTTTTCACCCAATTCCCTACCTGGAAGAGACTGGGACCAGGGTTCCCTGTTGCCAAGTTGTCAGGGTTTGTTCCCAACTCCCCACCTTCGGGAGACTGGGACCAACTTGTCAGGGTTTTAGGATGGGTGTAAGCCTCTGTTCCCTCAAGGTTTGCTGAGCTAAGGGAAGTTTAGTTTATCATTTGGGAGTAGACAGGCCTGTCAAGGCCATGCTTCTGAAGTTGTATGGCTTGTTGGTCTTAGGGATAGCCATTAACTCTTTAGTTCCCTCTAGTTTTCAGGGAAGTCTTTTAACCCTTCAGTCCAGACTCCATAAAGACACAAAAGATTGGGGAGAATTGGGAATATGGGGGGCATTTAGGGGAGGACTGCATGGGTGGGGCCAAGGGTGGCAACTCAGACTCCAACTACTTCAAGCTGTGGGGGGGGGGCAGTAGATCTCTCAAGGTGTCCCATACAGTCCAGTGGAGGTTGGAGGCTCAGCGGCTAATATTCAGTGGCCATGAGTAACTAAGTGACTTTGTGAAGTGAAGGAATATATTCTATTTTGGAGGAATTCAGTGAGGCATTTGAGTATGCAAGGACAAAAAAGAGAGGTGAACATTATCATAATCAGTGGAATAAAGTACATGTCAGAGACAGGATAGGTTTAACTTGAAGGGAGTAGAGCTGTGAGATTTCTTAACTTATAGCAATAGAGATGTCAGGTCACATGTAGAGAAATAATACTGACCATTAAAATGACCAATACAGCCCAAAATATTATTGGCTCTGGATTGGTAACATTTACCTCTCCACAATCATTGTAGTCCATCATTGAAGTCTCAGTCATACAGGTATGGATTTTGGCAGTTTTAAGCCTTTAGTTTTTCCTTTGTCAAACTTTATCTTGCAGTTTGTGTACATACTAGGCTTTTATCCCACATCGATCTTATGAACAGGCAAGGAGGCAACTCTTCAGGAGAGTGATAGTTATCAGAGCCATTAGGAAAGAAATGCCTAGATCATGTCAAATCTATTAGCCATTATGATCTGGTTATTATCCATATATGAGTTTTCTTGCATGTAACATGACATTTACAGGTGACATGAACATTATATTTAAGGTAGAAAATTAATAATAATATAGAAGTTGGGTGAAGAAGAGGAGTTGTTAACTTAGATGGGAGGTTAATTGGAATCTGTGGAAATATGAAGATTTTCTTTAAAATATCTGAAGTTATTTTAAATTTAGATATGATAGATATTAAGAAATTAATTAATTCTGACTTCTGGGTAAGATGGCAGCATAGGAGACATGCCAAACCCAGCCCAGGGAGGGATTTAGGCAAAATCACAGTGAAATACACTCTTTTGAAAAATGCAGGACTATAGGTTTTTCTTAGACACAGCAGAGAAGCAGGAGGAGACCAAGATCCACCAGAAAGGAGGAAAACGGCCATAATCCAACTGAGGAGCTTGCAGCTCCAATAACAGCAGCCACGATTCTAATGCCCCACACCACCCATCAGGCATGCTAAGCAGCAGAGACCAAACAGGAGGACTTTACAACCTCATCAGCCTCCTTGCAGAGTCAAGAAATGTAAAGGAAAGTCAGCTGAGATCAACTAAGGAGATATTGAAAGAGATACAGGTGGGACTGTGTGAGCAACTCCAGGCTTTCTAAATGCTTCCATTCCCCAACCATCAGAACCACAAACCTCTGGCATTCAGCCCCTGAGGGCAGCACATCCAGCACAGCTGAGCTGAGCTCCAGCTCCACATCACAACATGGAGGGATGGAGGTGGGCACTCAGCATCAGTGAGATTGGAAGGCACACCAAAAGGTAATGAGGCTGAATGACAAAAAAAACAGGTACGTAGGCCTGCATTGGAAGTGCTAATCTCTCTGTCCATGTCAGGGAAGGTTATAGGTTACATATTTTTGGTTGGCTTTACCATTTTCAAATAAGCTGTACTTGGGGTTAAATATTGCTGCCTTTAATGTTTTCAGATTTATAGGGCCTTTGTCTTTTCATCTGGTCATTTTGGGGGGCAAGGTCTGATCCAGATCCATGCTGACCTGGAACCCAATTTAGAACAGATTCTCTACCTCCTACATGACAGGATTAAGGGTGTGTGTTGCCACACACACCCTGAGGGATTTTGGCCTTATAAGACTATGTGTTTGTTTTAATCCCCACACTTGTATACTCTGTGCTGGTTTTTATTGAATGTGTATATTGCTCAATTAAAGTTTAGAATTTGCAAGTAAATTGTTCTACCCAGTCCACTAGAATACTTGCTTAGCAAGCAAAGACAACACCTAGGACTACTTCTGCAGTTGAATTGGGGTACAAGAGCTACACTTGGCACCTTAAACTCGTATACTGAAGGTATATAAAAGTGGATCACCACATCTAAGAACACTGCAGGTAAGTAGAAAACCCAAGCATCAAATCAATCCAGGATGCAAAAGTCACTACATTACAATATAAGAAACACAAAGATTCAATGCAATCCCACCAAAAATTACAAATCCATCAGAAATGATCACCAATGAGACTGTTTTAGATGAAGTGCCTGACAAACATTTCAAAAGAATGGTGTTATCTATACTCAAAGAAATGAAAGAAGAATTAAAAGGAATCAGAGATGAAAACAAAGGAATTAAAGAAAAAACAAACTCCTGAAAAAGAACACAGGAACCCATCTTAATGGAATAAAAAGGTCATTACTGGACATGAGTAAGGAAATAGAAATACTGAAGAAAAACCAGGCTGAAATCCTAGCTCTGAAGAATGCAGTCAGTGAAATAAAAAACTCTGTGGAAAGTCTCACCAGCAGAATGGATGAAGGAGAGAACAGAATATCTAAACTAGAAGATCAGGTGGCAGACCTAATACAGTCCAACAAAGAGAAAGAGAAGCTAATAGGAAGATATGTTTAGGAATTCCATGATATCCGGGACACTATGAAAAGATCAAACATAAGAATTCAGGCTATAGCAGAAGGAGAAGAATTTCAATCCAGAGGCTTAGTAGGCATTTTCAACAAAATCATAGAAGGAAAATTTCCCCAAATGGGGAAAGAAATGCCAATGCAGATACCAAACAGACAAAACCTAGAGAGAACCTCTCCTCACCATGTTATAATTAAACTACTAAACAAGCAAACCAAAGAAAATGTATTGAAAGCAGTTAGAAAAAGCAAGTGACCTTCAAAGGCAAGCCCATCAGGATCACAGCAGATTACTCAACACAAACTTTAAAAGCCAGAAGTGCTTGGAATGATGTATTCCAAGTTCTGAAAGATAAAAACTGTCAACTAAGATTACTTTATCCTCCAAAGCTATCTATCCAAAAGGATGGAGAAATAAGGACATACCACAATAAAAACAGGCTAAAGGAATTTATAACACCTAAACCAGCTCTACAGATAATACTTGAAAGAATCATTCATACTGAAGAGACAGCAAAACACACACAGGAGGAAATGGGAAAAAAGAAACCATACTCAAAAAAAAAAAAAAAAAAACAGTTAAAACAAGTGAGTAAAGGGAAAACAGGAAGCACTACAAAACAAGAAGAATGGCAAGAATAAATACATATCTTTCAATAATAATTCTTAATATCAAAGTCCTCAATGCCCCAACCAAAAGACACAGGCTTGCTGACTTAATCAAAGGCAGGATCCTGCCATTTGTTGCTGCCAGGAAACTCATTTCTCAATAAAAGATAGAAACTTTATGGTGAAAGGATGGAAAATGGTATTTTAAGCAAATGGGTGTAGGAAACAAGCAGGGGTTACTATCCTAATTTCTGACAGGATAGACTTCAAACCAACATTAGTGAGGAAAGATAAAGAAGATCATTTTATACTGATTAAAAGAACACTCCCAACAGGAGGACATTACAATCCTAAATGTATATGCACCTAACATGGGGGCTCCCAATTTCATCAAACAAACACTATTAGACTTAAAGTCAGAGATAACACCAAACACAATAGTAGTGGGTGACTTCAATACCCTACTCTCATCACTTGACAGGTCATCCCAGCAAAAAATAAACAAGAGAGACATCTGGATTAAATGGTGTCTTGGGACAAATGGACCTAATAGATATATACAGAACATATCATCCAAATGCTGCAGAATATACATTTTTCTCAGCAGCACATGGGACATTCTCTAAAATACACAATATATTAAGACACAAAACAAATCTTAACAAATAATCCTTTGTGCTCTGACCACAATGGGATTGAACTGCAAATCAGCAACAAGAAAAACTAAAGAACATACAGAAATTCATGGAGACTAAACAGTACACTATTGAATGATGAATAGGTCATTGAAGAAATCAAAAAGGAAATCAATAAATTCATAGAATCAAATGATGATGAGAATACAACATACCAAAAACTTTGGGATACAATGAAGGCAGCCCTAAGAGGAAAATTTATAGCTCTAAGTGCCTATATTAAGAAATTAGAGAGTTCACAAGTAAACAATTTAATGTTTCACCTTAAGGCCTTGGAAAGAGAAGAACAAGGCAAACCAAAAATCAGTAGATGGGAAGAAATAATGAAGATTAGGGCAGAGATTAATGAAATGAAAACCAAAAAAATCCAAAGAACCAATGAAACATGGAGTAGGTGCCTTGAAAGGATAAATAAGATAGATAAACCATTAACAAATCTGACCAGAAAAAAGAGAGAAGAGATAAAAATTAATAAAATTAGAGATGAAGAAGGCACCATTACAACAAATACCAAAGAAATTCAGATAATCATGTGGACATACTTTAAGAATATATGTGGGGTAAGATGGTGGCATAGGAGCCACGCCAAACCAGATCAGGGAGGGATTTAAGCAAAACTATAGCAAAATACACTCTTCTTCTGAAAATTGCAGAATATTTTTTCCAGTGAAACAGCAGAAAAGCAGGAGATGGCCAAAATCCCACTGTGGAGCTTGTGGCCTGATCTGCTGCAGCCCCACCTGCCAGGCGTGACAAGCAGCAGCAATAGAGACCAAACAAGGGGGCTTTCCAACCTCATCAGTCTCCTTTCAGAGACCAGAAATCTAAAAACTCTGCTGAGCTACTGAAAGAGATACAGGGGAACAGTGCAAGCAACTATAGGCTTCCTGAACTCGCCCATCTGCCAACCATCAGAACCATGAACTGCCAGCATTCAGTTCCCAGCAGCAGCACATCCAGCACAGCAGAGCCAAGCTCAAGCTCCACAGCACAACACCAGCAGCACATCCAGCACAACTGATCCCAGCATAACTGAACCCAGAACATCCAGCACAAATGAGTGGAACTCCAGGTCCACAGCACAACACCAGCAGTGCATCCAGCACAGCTGAGCCAAACTCAAGCTCCACAGCTCAGGGAATGAGGTGGGCACTCAGCATTGGTGAGTTTGGAAGCCACACCAAAAGGTAACAAGGCCAGCTGACAAAAAAAAAAAAGGTAGATAGGCCTTCATTGGAAGTGCTAATTTCTCTTTCCAGATCAGGGCAGGTTATGGGTTACATATTTGTGGTTGGCTTTACCATTTTTCAAATAAGCTGAACATGGGGTGTTGAATATTGCTGCCTTTCATACTTTTAGATTTATAGGGCCTCTATCTTTTGCTTTTGTCATATTGGGGGCAGGATCTGATCCAGATCCAGGCTGACCTGGAACCCAATTCAGAACAGAAGCCTCTACCTCCTAGCTGACAGGATTAAGGGTGCTGAGCAACACACACTCTTAGGAATTTTGGCCTAATAAGACTGTTTGTTTTAATCCCCATACTTGTATGCTCTGTGCTTGTTTTAATTGAATTTGTATTTTGCTCAGTTGAAGTTTAGCACTTGCCAGTAAATTGATCCACCCAGTCCACTACAATGCTTGCTTAACAACCAAACTCAACACATAGGATTACTTCTGAGGGGGTATTTGGGTACAATGTGCTACACTTGGCACCTTAAACTCAATCCTGAAAGAATATAAAGGTGGATCACCACATGTAAGAACACTGCAGATAAATAGAAAACCTAAGCATCAAATCAATAAAGGATGCAAAAGTCACTACATTATAATACAAGAAACACAAAGAATCAAGACAATGAAATTGCACCAAAAATTAAAAATCCATCAGAATTGTTCACCAATGAGACTGTTTTAGATAAAGTTCCTGACAAATATTTCAAAAGAATGATGCTACCTATACTCAAAGAAATGAAAAAAAAATAAACAAATCAGAAAAGAAAACAAAGGAATTAAAAAAGAAAACAAACTCCTGAAAAAGAACACAGGAACCCAGCTTAATGAAATAAAAAGGTCATGACAGGACATGAGTAAGAAAATAGGAAAAACCAGGCTGAAATCCTAGCTCTGAAGAACACAGTCAGTGAAATAAAAAACTCTGTGGAAAGTCTCACCAGTAGAATGGATGAAGGAGAGGACAGAATGACCAGATGTCCTAATACAGTCCAACAAAGAGAAAGACAAGCTAATAGAAAGGTATTGTAGCAGATAGCTTCAGGTTCGCAAACTAGAAGACCAGGCAGTTATGAAGGAAGGGATATTATTTATTGAAGCTTACAGATCCAGGGGAAGTTCCATAAAGGCAAGAGAAGCAGCCTGCTCTCCACAGGGCCAAGCAGAGAGAGAGAGAAACCAACCAGCCACCACAGCACACACAGAGCAAAAAACTACAGCCAAAGGTCACAGAGCACACTTCAGGAACTCCTGCTAGGCACATCTGCATATCTTTACAATGGAATCTCAAACCCAGACCTTAAGACCAGCCCCCAGTGACATTGCCTCTAGCAAGGTGATTGCAGATGCAAACTATAACTAATAAAACACTGAATATATTGGGAGACATATATTCAAACTACCACATTCTGCCCCTGGCCCCCAATACATTTAGCTCCTGGCCCCCAATGGATTTATAACTATCACACATTGTAAATTGTACTCAGTCCAATTTCAAAGGTTCTCACAGTTTTGATCAGGTTTTCCAATTCTGCCCCTCCAGCTGGGCAGAATCGCCAGGGAAAACTTTCATCCCATGCCAACACTGCACTCCATGGTAGCCCTTTTGCACAGTCCTGGTATATCCAAAACATCTTCAGGTCTCCATGCAAACCACGGTCCATCTTCCAAAGGCTCTTCCAGCCTATTCCTGAGGGTCTTCATGCCCTGCCTCATGCCGCATCTCAGCAGTGGCTCCTGGAACCGTGTGCAATTCATGACCATTCCACGCATTTTTTATGCTTCCAAAACTAATACCAGGTGTGCAGGACACAGCCATATTCTTAATCCAGGGACAAAATAAATCATAGCCTTGAAAAGCAGGTTCCTTCTCCAGTGAGCTCTTCCCAAGAGAGTTTGCATTTTTAACAGTCTTTCCTCAGGCATCCTCTCCATTGTTTTAATGTAAATCAGGCCACCTTCTTTCCACCTTCCTTAAGATTGCTAATGTGTTGACAATAGCTGCTAAACCAATCTCAATGCAGGTTTTCCAGCTTAAAATCTTAAAATCTCAGTCCGATATCTTTAGCCAAGCACATCAGTCCATTACAAATTTAAGTTTGATCAAACACTCTGGGCCTGGATAGTGTAACGTAGCCATCCATTATGCCAGTAGCCCAGTTCCAACAAAATCCTCTGCACTCTTTCCTTCCCCTTAGAAAGCTCATAAGCCAAGCCTCGAAGTTCAATACTGTTTGCACTTAGCATTCTCAAACTCTCATCAGAATAGCCCATAAAACTGGGCTTACCACTCCAGAAGGCATCTTCAGTTGCAAGCACCAAGTCCATGCCCATTCCTCCAAAACAAAGGTTGCAAAAGACGAACATCTACGTGGTAAGGTTCATCTCACCCCACACTCCTCGGTACCACTTTACTGTAGCAGATAGCTTCAGGTTCACTGAGATGAACTTCCAGACCAGGCACAGTTATGAAGGAAGGGATATTATTTATTGAAGCTTATAGATCCAGGGGAAGTTCCATAAAGGCAAGAGCAAAAAACTACAGCCAAAAGGTCACACAGCACACTTCAGGAACTCCTTCTAGGCACATTTGCATACCTTTACAATGGAATCTCAAACCCACACCTTAAGACCAGCCCCCAGTGACATTGCCTCTAGCAAGGTGATTGCAGACGCAAACTATAACTAATAAAACACTGAATATATTGGGGGACATATATTCAAACTACCACAGGTATGAATGGGAATTCCAAGACATCTGGGACACTATGAAAAGATCAAACTTAAGAATTCAAGGTATAGCAGAAGGGGAAGAATTTCAATCCAGAGGCTTAGTAGGTGTTTTCCACAAAATCATAGAAGAAAATTTTCTCCAAATTGGGAAAGAAATGCCATTGCAGATACAAGAAGCTTTTAGAACACCAAACAGACAAAACCTAGAAAGATCCTCTCCTCACCATGTTATAATTAAATTACTAAACACGCAAAACAAAGAAAATATAGTGAAAGCAGTTAGAGAGAAAAAGCAAGTGACCTTCAAAGGGAAACCCATCAGGATCACAGGAGATTACTCAATGCAAACTTTAAAAGCCAGCAGGACTTGAAATGATGTATTCCAAGTTCTGAAAGATAAAAACTGTCAACCAAGATTACTTTATCCTGCAAAGCTATCTATCCAAATTGATGGAGAAATAAGGATATTCCACAACAAAAACAGGCTAAAGGAATTTATGGCAACTAAACCAGCTCTACATAAAATACTTGCAGGAATCATTCATGCTGAAGAGAAAGCAAAACACACACAGCAGGAAATACTAAAAAATAAACCATACTCAAATAACAGTTAAAACAAGGGAGTAAAGGGAAAACAGGAAGAACTGCAAAACAAGAAGAATGGTGAGAATAAATACATATCTTTCAATAATAACTCTTAATATCAATGGCCTCGATGTCCCAACCAAATGGCACAGGCTTGCAGACTGGATTAAAAAGCAGGATCCTACCATCTGTTGTCTCCAGGAAACTCACCTCTCAGTAAAAGATAGAAATCTTCCTTAGGGTGAAAGATTGGAAAAAGGTATTTCAAGCAAATGGGCCTAGGAAACAAGCAGGGGTTGCTATCCTAATTTCTGACAGGATAGGCTTCAAACCAACATTAGTGAGGAAAGATAAAGAAGGTCACTTTCTACTGATTAAAAGAACACTCCAACAGGAGGACATTATAATCCTAAACATATATGTTCCTAAAATAGGGGCTTCCAATTTCATCAAACAAACACTATTAGACTTAAGGTCAGAGAAAACTCCAAACACAATAGTAGTGGGTGACTTCAGTACCCCACTCTTATCAGTTAACAGGTCATCCCAGCAAGAAAATAAACAGAGAGACATCTGCATTAAATGATGTCATGGAACAAATGGACCTAACAGATATATACAGAACATTCCATCCAAATGCTGCAGAATATACATTTTTCTTAGCAGCACAAGGAATATTCTCTAAAATAGACCATATAATAGGACACAAATCAAATCTTAACAAATACAAGAAAATTGAAATAATCCCGTGTATGCTATCTGACCACAATGGGATTAAACTGCAAATCAGCAACAAGAAAAACTACAGCTCATACAGAAATTCATGGAGACTAAACAGTACACTATTGAGCGATGTATGAGTCATTGAAGAAATTAAAAAGGAAATCAAGAAATTCATAGAATCAAATGATGATGAGAATACAACATACCAAAATCTTTGGGACATAATAAAGACAGTCCTCAGAGGTGAATTTATAGCTTTAAGTGCCTATATTAAGAAATTAGAGAGTTCACAAGTAAACAATTTAATGCTTCACTTTAAGGCTTTGGAAATAGAAGAACAAGGCAAACCAAAAATCAGTAGAATGGAGGAAATAATAAATATTAGGGCAGAAATTCATGAAATGGAAATCAAAAAAATATAAAAAATCAATGAAACAAAGAGTTGGTTCTTTGAAAGGATAAATAAGATTGATAAACCCTTAGCAAATCTGACCAAAAGAAAGAGAGAAGAGACAAAAATAATAAAATTAGAGATGAAAAAGGCAACATCACAACAGATACCAAAGAAATTCAGAAAATCATATGGACATACTTTATGAATATATATGCCTCTAAGTTTGAAAACCTGACAGAAATGGATGATTTCCTTGATTCATATGACCTACCAAATTTAAATCAAGATGAGATAAACCATTTAAATAGACCTATAACAACAACAGAGATCCAAGCAGTTATAAAATATCTCCCAACTAAAAAAAGGCCAAGATGGATTCACTGCTGAATTTTACCAGACATTCCTGGAAGAACTAACACCAATGCTTCTCAAACTTTTCCATAAAATAGAAAAGGAAGGAATTCTACCGAAATCCTTCTATGAAGCCAGCATCACCCTGATACCAAAACTGGACAAAGACAGATCAAAGAAAGAAAATTACAGACCAATCTCCCTCTGTCCCTTCTTCTCAGCACCATGGTGCCTTCTGAGTCATTCCACAGTCGCCACCATCTGAAAAGAGAAGCTTCTCTAACCAAAAGTGAAAGTAGCATTAATATATGCGTGTGGACATTAAGAGAAGTGCTTACTGGGCAGTTTGGTGAGCAAATTATATACATTTAGTCAGACACCAGCAGACATTACACCCCTAGGGCTCATGACTACCCTGTCATAGGTTTTCAGTATCAGGGAGGTATTCCCTCCCATGGAGTGGGCCTCCAGTCCAATTAGAGAGTGGTTAGTTTCCCCCATAACAGACATGCCACTATTGTACCCATTGGCTCATTTGGCCTGGCTGGCCAACTTTAAGGCTTACAATGTTCACTGTTGAGTATCTTCACTGGTGTTTTCTCTGTCCTATTGAACTATATGCAGTGTAGCTTTTTCCAGCTTTCTGTCAGCTTGCGGGAATGTAATTTTTTTAAATGACAACTTCTATACTTATATACAAAAAATGTATGATATTTTCCCCCTGCCCCCATACCCCTTTAGAACTCCAATCTCCATCATATCCCTTCCCTCTCTCCATTAGTCTCTCTTTTAATTTGATGTCATCATCTTTTTCTTCTATTATGAGGGTCTTGCGAGGTATTGTTGGGTACTGCAAGGTCATGGATATCAAGGCCAATTTCTGTCTGGACATAATACTAAATGGGGAAAAACTTGAAGCTTTTCCACTTTCCCCACTTCTATTTAATATAGTACTGGAAGTCTTAGCTATAGCAATAAGGTAAGAGACACTCATAAAAGGGATACAAATTGGAAGGGAAGAGATCAAGTTATCATTATTTGAAGATGATATGATTCTGTACATAAAAGACCATAAAGACTCTACCAGCAAACTGTTAGAGCTGATAAACACTTTTAGCAATGTAGCAGGATACAAAATAAACACACAGAAATCAGTAGCTTTTCTATACACTAATAACAAACATGCTGAGGATGAAATCAGGGAATCTCTCCCATTCACAATTGTCTCAAAAATAAAACACCTTGGAATAAACTTAACCAAGGAATTGAAAGATCTCTACAATGAAAACTTTAAAAACTCAAGTGAGAAATTGCAGAAGACACGAGGAAATGGAAAGACATCCCTTATTCTTGGATTGGAATAATCAATATTGTGAAAATGTCAATCTTACCAAAAGCAATCTACACATTTAATGCAATCCCCATTAAAATCCCAATAGCATTATTCACAGAAATAGAAAAAAATCCTAAAATTCATCTGTAAACACAAAAACCCTCAATAGCCAAAACAATTTTGTGCAACAAAAATCAGGCTGGTGGTATTACCATACCTGATTTTAAGTTATATTACAAAGCCATCATACCAAAAACAGCATGGTACTGGCACAAGGACAGACAGGTAGATCAATGGAACAGAAGAGAAGACCCAAATATTAATCCATATTAATATAATATATATTCTATATATTCATATATATACATATATATATATATATATATTCATATATAATCTATATCCCCCTGATTTTTTTGATTTTTAAAACTTTTTAATAAATACTTGCTATAAAGCCATATCTTAAAATATAAATCAATTGTTCAGAGTTAACAATTAGATTTACAAAACATTTTAACTTCCTAAGAAAATTTTATTTTATTCATTATATAGCAGTTAAGAATAAACCTGCCTTTAAGATTTCAAATTTGACAAACATGTGGCATGTTTTATAAAGTACCCAACAAAGATATAATTTTACATATAAGATGCTTATTACATAACCTGAAGCTATTTATCATAAAACTTTCACATTGTTATTTACTCACTTCTGCCTCTAAAGTAAGCCCTGACCATAGAACAGTGGTTCTCTACTAGGGGTGACTTTGTCCCCTAGGGGACATTTGGTAAGGTTACAATTTTGGTTGTCATAACAGAAAGGGGCGCTAAATGGCATTTAATGTATAGAGGGCAGATGCTATCAAATATTCAACTTAGAATCCAGACCAAATGCTGATAGAGTCAAATGTTTTAAATTCTGTAGAACACTGAATCCCATCTTATGAGTAGGATCTCTCCCACTGTACTTCTGAAAAGAGTTGGCTGCTACATGGCAAATAGAATTTAAAAGTTAACTAATTATCATTACCAAAAGTAACTGTTAACTTTATGTAGCAAAATGATTCTCAGGATAGTTAAAGCACAAAAACAATTCAGAATGACAGAAAGGAGGGTATGTAGTTGGCCCTCCACATTTAAGAGTTCAGTCAACATGTATTGAAAATATTTTAAAAATTTTGCATTTGTACTCTATACACGTGTACACTTTTTTCTTGCCCTTATCTCCTAAACAGCACAGGATAACAACTATTTACACTGTTTAGGTTTTATAAGTAATCTAGAGAAGATAGAAAGTATAAGGAAGGATGTGTGAAGTTATATGCAAATACTGTCATAGTATAGAAGAAATTGGAGAATCCAGATTTTTTTGTTTGTTTGTTATGTAGGGACTCCTGAAATAATCAGGTATGAAGACTGAAGGCTGCTGACTGGATACGACTTACTTTCCTTTGAACTTGCTCTGCATTTTTTCCTTCTTTCAGGAACGTGGGGACACTAGGGGCCTTCAGCAACCCATAGCCTCATGCCTGCTGGGCAATCACACTATCACCAAGCTGCCTCTATAGCCCTCCTCTGCCAGTTTAATTGGAGAATGAGGACTGTATTGAAGTAGCTATGTAAACCATTTCCTTTGCTCATTTTTCTAGGCTATGATAAAATTTAATAATATATAAAGCACCTGGGAAATGGCAAAATGTCAAGCTTGTCATACCCATTAATTTTCTACTTAAATTGTCTTATTTTCTATATCCATTTTACAATAGCCTCTCATAATGTTTTATAAATAGCAGAGCACATATAAGAGTTAGTAGAAAATTATAAGGCAGTTTTTTTTTTCTAACCCACACAAATTCTGGTTAAAAAGTAACTATCATAAGAGGGAGCCCAATTTAAAACAAACAAACAAACAAACAAACAAACAAACAAACAAAAATCCCATTCTTACTAGGTAAAGAAATTGTTCAGTAATCATTCACTTATGCACTCACATCCTATGTATTTTCTCATGGTCAACAAACTGATTTAAATGGTTCAAGTTATCCCGCCATTTAAAGAGAAAATTATCTACAATAATTTTAAACCATGGAGTTAACTTAATTTCACCATTGGCTGCTTTTTTCATAATTTCTTTCAGTTCTTCCTTTGACACATAGCAATAGCTTTTGATCTCATTGGGATCTGGATTCAAGGTTACATTCTTCCTCAAAAATAAAATATAATCAATTTCATGTTCACCCCAGATACCATCTGATTGTGCCTTATAGTAAATTCGAGTTAAATACTTCATTTCATCTGGATGAACCTCTTCCAAGGGTATTCCCAGTTCAGCTTTTATACGCCTCTGTGCTGCTCATCTTACACCAATGGCATTATTTTCTTCAAGCTTGCCTGGATTACTTAATGGATGACTACAGCAACTGTTGGTAAAACAACCTGGAAAGGTAATTTTAGCATCTGGTCTCTGCTGTAGCAAAAGCTTATTTTCAATGTTAAATAAAAAGACACTAAAAGCTCAATGCAATAATCCTTTGTCAATGTTTTCATTTAGGTGACAATTCTTCTTGGTGTCAGCCCCAATTTTATTGTCATTTTCATCAATAAGAATACATATCTCTGCCAGAAGTTGAACTTGTTGCTCATCAAGATGGTTGATATTTATTTCAGGCACTGTGACAAAATGTCTGATCTGTCCTAGAATACTCACACGTTCTGCTCGGAACCGGGTCCACTCATTCCATCCCTGGAGCTCCCGGAAGCAGTTTACCGCAAGTCAGGCGCCAGACACGGGTGTGCTGGAGAGCGCCCCATACTTGAGCAAGGTCTGCCCTGAGCCCCGCCTCCCAGGCCCCCAACCCCCTGATTTTTGACAAAAATGCCAAAAATATTCATTGGAGAAAAGATAGCCTCTTCAACAAGTGGTGCTGGGAAAACTAGATATCTGTATGTAAAAGGATAAAAATAGATCATTGTCTATCTCCAAGCACAAGAGCCAAGTCCAAACAGATCAGGGACCTTAATATCAGACCTGAACCTCTGAAACTGCTAGAGGAAAAGGTAGGGGAAACCCTTCAACATATTGGCATAGGCAAGGACTTTCTGAGTATAACCCCAATTGCTCAAGGAATAAAACCACTAATCAACCACTGGGACCTCATGAAATTACAAGTTTTTGTACAGCAAAGGACACTGTGAATAGAGCAAAGAGACAACCTACAGAATGGGAGAAAATCTTTGCCAGCTATACATCTGACAGAGGATTAATATCCAGAATATACAAAGAACTCAAAAAACAGAACAATAAAAAAATCAAACAACCCAGTTAAAAAATGGGCTGTGGAACTAAATAGAGAGTTCTCAGAAGAATAAATACAGGTGGCATATAAACATCTAAAAAGTGTTCTACACCCTTAGCCAATAGGGAAATGCAAACTAAAACTACTTTGACATTCCATTTCTCTCCTGTCAGAATGGCTACCATCAAGAAAACAAATGACATTAAGTGTTGGTGAGGATGCAGAAAAAGAGGAACACTTCTACATTGTTGGTGGGAATGTAATCTGGTCCAGCCATTGTTGAAATCAATGTGGAGGTTCTTGAGACAGCTAAAAATAGATTTACCATATGATCCAGCTATAGCACTCCTAGGCATATATCCAGAGGACTCTTCTCACTACCTTAGAGATACTTGCACAACCATGTTTATCGCTGCTCCATTCACAATAGGTAGGAAATGGAACCAGGCTAGATGTCCCTCCACATATGAATGGATAATAAAGATGTGGTACATTTACACAATGGAGTTCTATTCAGTGGTAAAGAAAAATGAAATTATGAAATTTTCTGGGAAATGGAGGATCTGGAAAGGATTATACTAAGTAAGGTCACCCAGGCTCAGAAAGCCAAATGTCACATGTTCTCTCTTATATGTGGATCCTAGTTACATATGTATAGTCTGGTAGCAGAGGCCAGTAAGCTACAAAAAGCTTATAAGGAAGGGAGGAGAAGGAAGGATTTAAGGGTATGGTATTTTATATATGAAACAGAAGAACAGATTATAGGCAGGAGAAAGGCCTAAACTAGGCCAGGGGAAGAGAAATGTGTAAAAGAAGGGTGCTGGGGGAGAGGGTCAATCAAAATTCAAGGTATTCTGAATAAGACTTATATAAACCTACTTTTTTGAATAATGGCGCTTCTAGAAGCTATAATTTGTTACTAGAAAATTTTCAGTGCCTGGGATGGAGTACCTTCCAGTGAGTTGTTGGCCAGGGAGGTCCCTATTGCCTCCAAAATATTACAGGCTGTTGCCAAGGCCCCTGGTTTCCCTTGAGAAACAGATGGTAAAACCCTGTTGCTGAAGACCTCACTTGCCTGAGCAGCAAGATCACTGAGAAATCAAGCTGATGCTAAGCATAAAACCTTCTCCCTGTAGACCAGCCAACTGAAAGCTGGAAAAAGCTGCACTGCATGCAGCCATATGGGAGACAGAAATCATCAGCAGTGAAAACAGTGGACACTGGAAAATTCAAGTTTGGCCAGACAGGTCAAATGACTAAACTGGTACAATAGTGGCATGTCTGCTCTTGAGAAAACCAACTGCTCCCTAATTGGATTGAAGTCCTGCTCTATGGGATGGAATACATGCCTGGTACTGAAAAAACTAAGCAAAAGTCTATGGCTGGGGAGGTCATGAGCCTTAGTAGTATGAAGCGTGCTCTTATCTGGCTAAATGTATATATTATTCTCACAAAACTGCCCTGAAAGCACTACACTTAATGTTCATATTCATATATTAATGCTACTCTCACTTCTGGTTAGAGAAGCTTCTCTTTTCAGATGGCAATGATCACTGGTATGACCCAAAAGGCACCACAGTACTGAGAAGGGACAGAAGAGTGTCCAGTACTGAAACATCTGCATCACACCTTCCAAGGCTCAGGGTTCATTGCAGAAGAGGGGGCGGAAAGAACGTAAGAGCAAAGGAAGGGTATCACTCCTTACAATGCAACTGTCCAGACAGAAATTGGCCTTGATATCCATGACCTTGCAGTGCCTAGCGATACCTTCATAAGACTCTCATGATAGGAATAAAAGATGATGACATCAAATTAAAAGAGAGACTAATGGAGAGAGGGAGGGGATATGATGGAGAGTGGAGTTCTGATAGGTAATGGGGAGGGGAGAGAAATATGGTTTATTATCTGTAAGTATAGAAGTTGTCAATAAAAAAATTTTTTTAAAAGAAAATTAATTCTGAAATTTAGGTTTAAAGATTTCTTTTTGTGTTAAGTCTTTAATACAAAAGATTCATGGTCTTTACTTTCTTGGTCCAAGATCTAAAAGTCTTATATTTAGGAGAATTAATGAAAGTATGTTAATCTGATAGGCTAAACCTTTGATTAATCTTGATAATTGTTATTATCAGTTGTTTATTTTATAAACATAATGAAATTCTGTTTTATAGAGTTATATTGGTTATACAATACAATGAAATATATTTTATATAATTATACCTTGTTTTATTTGTTAGAATAAGTTTATGGTGAATAAAGTCTTACCCAATAGGAAAACATATAAGAGTAGAACATTTAAGAAACCTATAGTTGTAAAAAGGTGTCCTATGTAACAAAATAAAGGCTTAGTTTTTATTCTTATGTCACATTCATATAGAGTTTAAATAAATACACAAAACTAGTTCAAAAATCTTGTTAACCTTGATATTGATATTAGAAATTAAGGCTTACAGAATGGGCCTCAGAGATAAAGTGGAGAGCCAGCCTATTTTTTTAATAAAAACATTTATTTTTTATTTTATACAGAACATCCTGAAGTCTATATCATGACTTAACAATTACCCAGGGGTTTACAGTGTGTCCATTTCAACATCATCTGGGGTTTGGGTTCCACACAAATATAGGCAAGACTTTTTGGAGGAGGGGCACAGCAGGGGTGTATTTCAATCCTTTCTTAAAGAAAAGGTAGTAGAACATTCTGAGTCACTGAAAATCTGTGCAAATTGGGTTGCTAAAATAAACACTGTACTGTGACCTCTTATAGAAGGGGCAAGAGGAAGACATCGGTAAATAAGAGCTTTTTTTTTTTTTTTGGTGTGAGATGAGAATGAGAGATTTACTATTTTGAATGTCCCCAGCCCTAGGACCATATCCAATTTTGAATCATTTCTCTGTTCAAAAGGAAATGCTAGAACCCCTGGGACCAGAGCATGAAGGGGCTGGTTATTCATGAGCCCCTGTCCTATGTGCCACAGCATAGTAACAGAGGAGAAAACAAGGTCAAGGTAGTGGCTTATGTTCCATGGAAAGAAAAGGCCTAGTTCACATTAAGTACTGATAAAGCCAAATGACTGGGAAGACCACAGGTCACACATACCTGCTGAAAGAGGACCCAACAGAGACCAACAGGGTGAGACCCAGAGCATCTCAGCTTGAGGCACAGCAGGCATAAAGTCTGGAGGTTTTAATACAGTTGGAAACAGAACACTTTAATTTTAATGGGAGAATTTTTTTAAAAAAAAAAATCTAATGCCAGTCACAATAAATTCCATGCCTTTGTGGCAACGTGGTAGCATAAAAAAAATTGCCAAAGCATGCCCAGCTAACCAACAGGTCTTGCCAGGAGGTGCTTCTGTGCATGTTCGAGGGCTGTGGGGACTGGCAGAACTGACAACCCAACATGACTGCTATGGGAACAAGGGGCACAGTCCTGGTGTATTGCTCTGGAGGGACGTGCAGAGTGGAAGCAGAAGGTTCAGCATGACTACAGCGTCTCGAACCTGCTTGGACTTAAGGACAGAGGAGGCAGACTCACTCTAGAGGTGGGGTGGCCAAATCTAACCCATACCACATGCACTAGTCCTGTTCATCCTACAGCTCATACCAGGCAGGGAAAGGGGAGCTGGTTAGGGAAGGGGGGGGGTCACTTCATCTTTGAAAGTCTTAATTTATATTTTAACTTCAAACATTTTCAGTTTCCTCTTTTTCTTGTAGTTGGTTCCCCCCCCCAAAAAAAAAAATCCCATTCTACCCTGACTTAAAGTCCACAAACTTCTTCAGACCATCTATGCTCATGGACTTGGGCCTTTCTAGAGGGAAGCCCAGGGCTCAGCTCCAGATGAGTTGTGCCAGCACACCCAGTGCCCGGGACACCCCAAACAAGACTGTGTAGTAATTCATCTCTGTCATGCCATAGTACTGGAGCAGTATTCCACTGTGAGCATCTGCATTGGGCCAAGGATTCTTAGCCTTTCCTTGCTCTAATAAGATATTGGGCACAATCTTGTAAAGTTGAGCAACCAGTTTAAGCAGGGGGTCATTAGGCAGGTGTTTCAGAGCGAACTCCTGCTGACATGAATACCGTGGATCTGTCTTCCTTAGTACTGCATGGCCATAGAGTGGGGACAAACCCGTCCTGAGTTAAGTGTATATTTTTGTAATTCTGGCCTTCTCTTTATGTATCATTATGCTGGAAATTCCTAGAGACACATCTTGTTTTTTTTTAAATGTGTAATAGTTGTAAGTACAGGCAGAACATGTCAAGTAAGACAGCATAAAGATTTGGCATTTGTATCCAGATATTGTCTCTTAACATTTCATCTGACACATCTTGACCAACTTCCTTCTGTAGTTGTGTTAGCCAGACAAGTACTTCCTGATTTGCAAGTTCATGTAGAGGGCCTGCTAAGTCATTCATAGCTGCTGCAAGGGACTTCAAATCACTTTCTTAGAGCGGGATGAAGGCTGAAGAATCATCTTAAATTTACAGCTGTTTGTTTGTTTGTTTTTAGATATAATAATCTTATTCAAGGCAAATGGACTTTGACCACCATTATCATGACCAGATTAATACCAATGAGTTAAAGTTTTTAAATTTACCATCTGAATACCATAACATCCTGCTACCAGCCAGGGACATCCTTTGTTAGTCTGATATAAGGGTCATTTTATATCTCAAGGAGTCTCAATCTGATCAAAACACTAACAACATGCTTTTACAGGTACCAACAAAAACTTTCTTACTATAAGACTTTTAATATGACAATTTAAGTTTTTCTAACTTAAGTTTTTTTAACTTCTGCTTGTATGTGTTTTCCCCTATGGTTAATTATAAAAGACTGTCCGGATTCTGAACCCTGGGTCAAATTTCACCTAGGTTCCTTTTTTTAAATATATATTTAGAAGGTGAGTTATATTAATTTATATTTTTGATTTTTATATTTACATTTGGATGAGGTTAAATAAACAAACTCATTAAAAATGAATCTTGTTTTGTTAAACATTTCAGTAGTCAGAGTTTTAACAGTAGGAAATATAGGTATAGCTCAATTTAACATTGATTTGATTTGAAAATATGACAATTTAAGTTTTTTCTAACAAGTTTTTAACTTCTGCTTGTATGTGTTTTCCCCCTATGGTTATTATAAATAGACTGTCCGGATTCTGATGTCTGTCTTCCAATTTCCCTGGGTCAGCAGTCACCCTAGGTTCCCTTTTTTAAATATATATTTAGAAGGTGAGTTATATTAATTTATATTTTGATTTTTATGTTACATTTGGATGAGGTTTAAATAAACAAGCTCATTAAAAATGAATCTTGTTTTGTTAAACATTTCAAGTCAGAGTTTAAACAGTAGGAAATATAGGTATAGGGATCCTAAAAAATTTATCACTACCAGCTGCAGGTCCAAGAGAAGTAGATAAAAACTTTTACTGTAGTTCTTTGTGTCCCGTTTTCAGTTTAAGTCTTAGAATAAGCTTTTCTAACATGCCAAATTGTCTAGGGAGGATAACCCACCAGTTTCTGTTCCCTCAAGGTTTTCTGAGCTAAGGGAAGTTTAGTTTATCATTTGGGACTAGACAGGCCTGTCAAGGCCATGCTTCTGAAGGTTTATGGCTTGTTGGTCTTAGGGATAGCCATTAACTCTTTAGTTCCCTCAAGTTTTCGGAGGGAAGTCTATTAACCTTCATACTTAAAAAAATGACAACCAGACTTGATTTATAATAATTTGGTAGTTTATACATGAAAGTTATATTACTTGTTGGTTTGAGAACAAATCTTGTTGAGATTAAAGGTTTGTGTTGCCACTACACATGGGTGCTGGGATTAAAGGTGAACACTCCCAGGTCAGAGTGTAGGATTAAAAGCATACACTGCCAAACTGGGTGCTGGGGTTAATGGTGAGCTCTACTACACCCAGATCAAATCCTACATTGGAAAAAATCAAAATACATTAGAACATTTTTATTTCTAAATACTAGGGCATGATCTAAGGGTCGTATTTAAGGATGGCAAATTAACATGAAACATTTCTTGTAATCTATTATAAAAACATAAAACAGGTTAATATCAACAATATATAAATGAGTATTTAAGTCTTAGATATCTAGAGAAAGACAGAAACCTAAACTTATTCTTATAGTAGAAAGGCACCAGTTTTAGATTTAGAAGGAAACAAACTTGTAGCTGGGTGAAAGTGTAAAGTGATCACAGGTTCAAGAACCTAGCAGGTAGGTTAGCATGTGAATTGGTACTGGCCACAGGCCATTTTAGCTTGGGCCTGATTACTCTTAGTATTTGAAAGACATGAAAACACCCTTTTGCTCTTTTTGTCCACGATTTGCCTGAGGAAAGAGCAAAAATAGTAATAATGATTTCATCATTGTTCCTTCTTATATAGTACCTTTGTGGTCACCAAATATGATGCAGGATTTTTTTTTTTTTGCGTTCAGGAGGGGTCTACCAGAATTTATGAACCCCAAGTTTTGGGTTCTGTCCTACCTTTAACAAAGAATTGATAAAGATGGACTCAAGAAGGATAAATTATTTTATTATTAAGTTTATTGAGGGGAAATCACAAATTGTAGGTTTATTTAAGGGAGAAATCACAAATTGTGGGGGTTTAGGAAACATGCTCTCATGTAGAAACACTGCATAGTTTATAAGGTTTGTTTAAGAGAAATTGAGGGTTTTTTTTGGGGGGGGGACTGGATTAGAGCCACAAGTATATGAACTTAAGAGAAACTGAGGCTTTTAAAGAGAAATTAGAGTAAAACTGCTGGCACACTGGAAAGTAAAATCTAGGAGCTTGTGTAGGGAAACTTGGGAAGAACCCGCACATGGTAGATTTAGAAACCAGAGGAAAATCATGCATATAGTCAAAGTGATAAGGCCCCAAACTATAAAGCAGACAAAATCAGAAAAGCCATCCAAACCAAGAAACAGCTTTATGCTGACTACCGCCTACCCCCACCCCCTCCCGTCTTCAAGGAAGTCAGACTCACATGGATCCTTGTGGCCTTAACTGAAGAGAGGTAGGCAGGCAGGCAGGAAGAGCAGAGAAATAGAGCTGAGATGAGCTGACCAGTGCAGGGCAGAGTCAGGACAGGAGGAAGACAGGAACCTTTATAGGCAAGGGGAAGACCCAATTGGTTGGTAGATTGAGGGCGGATCTCTGAACGAACCCATCAAGAGGATGTATGTCTAGATAGTGTGCTCAACTGGACAGCAGGGGGCGCTGTAGATCAGTCTCAATCAGAGTTCTGATCTTGTGCCAGGGTGGGCACTTTCTGGTTCTCTTTGAGCCTCAATCCCTAACTGAAACTGCCTAAATAAAAGCTAGCTTTCTCCTATCCTCCTTCACTATCTGACGACCTCGCAGAGGGAGTGGTGAGAAGCTGGTGAGTTGCCACAGTCTAGCCCAGAAGCAATAGCTGCAGTGTAGTGAGTTACAGTGAGTATCAGGAGGAGGGGAGCCAGGAGTTAGGAGGGATGTGGGAGGGGAGGAAGAGGGAGAGGTGTGTATGTAGAAAGCAGATGAGAGGCAGAGAAAATACCCACCTTGCTTCAAGAAAGAAACCAGAAGAGACAGAGGTTGAATGGCAGTTGGCCTTTCATGTCCACGTCTTTGGGGGCAAGGAGGCTTGCCCACTGGGAGTATGGGCCAGTACTCAGAGAAGGAGGCAGGCTTGCTAGATCCTGCACAGCCCTTTGGGGAAATGAGACCTTTGAAGCTTGGTTTGGGCCAGTTTGAGGGAAAGGGGGCTCTGAGGCGCTAACAGAGCCTTGTTGGACAAAGAAAGGGTGGGGGTATGGGCATGAGATTTTATATCCCTGGGCCCACTTCCTGTTTGTCCTCTGCTTCTGGAATCTGGCTACAATGTGATGAGCTAATCTGCTTTGCTTCCTCACCATGATGGCCTACATTGCCTTAAAACATAAACCCAAATAAACTTTTTCCTTCCCTTAAGTTATTTCTGATCAAGTATATGTTCACAGTAATTAGTAACCAATACGCACAATTGATACTGAGAATTGGGCCTGTCACTATTATAAACGTGATCATGCGGTTTGTGGAACAGATTTGCAGGAGGAATGTGGACGAGGTCGGAACTTTGTGCTAGAAAAACCCTAGAACTTTGTAATCAAAGGTTAGTGGGCCATTATGTGGTGAGTCTGGAAAACTAGAAGGCAGAGAGAAATGGGGACTGTGGAAGCTATGCTCATAAGGTTCCAGAGGAGAAAAAGAACTCTGTTGAGAACTGAGCTACAGGCAGTTATTTGATATTCAGGCAAAAAATCTGGCTGAACTCTATTTGTGTCCCAAGAACATGAGTAAGGAAATGGACTTATTTGTTTGGTGGAGGAAGTTTCAAAATAGCCTAGCATTCCAGGCAGCATGGCTTCTGTTGAATGCTCTTACACAGATTTGCAAAGATAAAAAGATTTTTTTAAAGTAAAATTTGGCAAGAAATGTGAGAAAATTTTAATTTACAAACAAAGAAACTACAGCTGATAAAGCAGCTGTAATAAATAAAGAAATTAGTTCCATTAAAGAAGAGCACTGGGGGCTGGAGAGATGGCTTAGCAATTAAGACACTTGCCTATGAAACCTGAGGACCCAGGTTTGATTCCCAGTTCCTCATAAGCCAGATGCACAAGGTGGTGCATGTGTCTGGAGGCCCTGATGTACCCATTCCTCTCTCTCTCTTTCTCTCTCTCTCTCTCTCTCTAATAAATCTCTCTCTCTCTCACACACACACACACACACACACAAAAAAAAATTAGGACAATAGGAAAGATGCTCCCAGGGCATATTCTGACCCAATGAAGACTTTAGCTCATGAGAATGCAAATTCTTTTGAAAGGAGAAGGCCTGAAGCAAAAAAGACAAAGAAGGGGTTCCCTGTAGGAAAATGTTTTGCCAAGGTCAACATGAAAGACATATAGAGGCTGCTACAACTATGAGTCAAAGAGGCCAGGCTCCATCCTAAACTGGCAGTAGAACATAGCAGCATTGCCCAGGTGGTACTGTTTTTACAGATATGAAAAATACAATATTGAGGGGGTCCTGAAGTATTTATCCTAGTTCTAGAGACCCAATGAATTAGGTAATGTGTGACAAGACCATATTCCTTGAAAGGTGGTCCTGAAATACCTTTGTGTGATGGGTAATCCTAAATTGCAATGGAGACCAGATGATGCTGGAGATGCCAAGACCATATCCAAATACAACAACTACTACCACCAAAAAGCTATAGGTTTAGAGTGCATCTAACCCCAGAGAGAAACTGCATGTACAACAGACAGCAGAACTACACAGGCAGTTTCATGATGAGTCCCAGATACCAGACAGGAGCTGTAAGATTTGGTGTTCGCCCTGCCAGATTTTGGTGTTGCTTCTGTCCAATCTTTCCTTGCTATGCCCCCATTCCTCCCTTTTTGAATGGGAATGTTTACTCTGTGCCATTATATGTTGGAAATATGTAATTTTTTTTTATTTTATAGAGGGTCCCAATTGAAAGATTACTTGCAACCCTAATTAAACTCAGTGTGTCACACACACACACACACACACACACACACACACACAAGGGGAAAAAAGGACATCAAAATAGAAGAGAAATTAGTTGAGAAGAAGAGATTCAGTGGAAGAGGGATGGGGAGGAGGTGAAAAAAGAAGGTAATAAAAAGGGATTATGATGAAAAAGCATTGTATATATGCATAGAAATTTTGAATAAAAAAATAACTGAACCAAAGATTGCTTTGAGACTCAGAAGAGACTTTGTAGTTTTACGTAGTGTTGGAACTATTAAAGACTATGGAGACTCTTGAAATTAAACTAAATGCATTTTGTATCATGAAATGACCATAAGGCTGTAAGGTAGGGATGATGTAGTGGTTTGATTCAGGTGACCCCATAAACTTTGGAGTTCTGAATGCTAGGTCCCCAGCTGATGGAAATTGGAACATTAAAGCCTCGGAGGCAGTGTATTGTTGGGGGTGGGATATTATAGCCAGCATCCTCTTGCCAGTGTTTGTCATTCTCTAATGGTGCTGTGGTCCATCTGATGTTGGCCAGGAGGTGATATCCACCCTCTGTTCATGCTATCATTTCCTCTGCCATCATGGAGGTTCCCTTTGAGTCTGTAAGCCAAAATAAACCCTTTTTTTTCTCATAAACTGCTCTTGGTCAGTTGTTTTCTGACAGCAATGCAAACCTGACTACAATAGGAAAATGTGGTTTGAATGTAAAATGTCCCCCCATAGACTTATGTGTTTGAACACTTGGTCCCCAGTTGGTGGTGCTATTTGGAAAGGTTCTGGAACCTTTAGGAAGTGGAGATTTTCGAGAGGAAATGGGACACTCTGGGCAGGCCACACAGTTTTATAGCTTGGGCCTTCTTTTTTTTTTTTTTTTTTTTTTTTTTTTTTTTTGAGGTAGAGTCTCACTCTAGCTCAGGCTGACCTGGAATTCACTCTGTATTCTCAGGGTGGCCTTGAGCTCATGGCAGTCTTACTACCTCTACCTCCCAAGTGCTGGGATTAAAGGCGTGCGCCACCACGCCCGGCTTGGGCCTTCTTATTTGTCATTGGTGGCTAGACTCTTGCTGCAGTGTGCAAGCCAGCCTGCTTCGTCTTCTCTATTGTGATAAACTCAAACCAAAATAAACCCTTTCCTTCCCTCAGTTATTTTTGTTCATAACAATGAGAAAATAACTAATAGAAGGACCTTCTCACTATTTTGCTAAGTAATAAATTTCACAGAAACAGTTGTCTCTTGATACTGGCCATTTGCCAGTAATATCAACATGAGTCAGTAGGAGTTAGGCTCCAAATATTTGTATAAGGTATCAACAAGTCATTGGAAGTTAGGCTTTAAGTAGTCAAAAGTCTGTTAAAATAGGGAAATTTTACTTATTTATTCATTTATTTAAGAGAAAGAGTCAGATATAGAGAGAGGCAGATAGAGAGAGACAAAATGGGCACCCAGGGTCTCTAGCCACTGCAAACAAACTCCAGACACATTTTTCTTGTGTGTGTATCTGGTTTACCTGGGTCCTGGGGAATCAAACCAAGGTCCTTAGGTGCTATTTAAAGATTAAATGCCATACAGGTGTCAGGATGAGGGTGTGGGGACTGCAGAAGTAGACATTTATAAGCATCAGGCTTCCCAGAAAGATACTTCAAGACCCCAGAAGATCCTTTGTTTTGTACTGAAAGCCCTTTGCAGGGTCTAAGGCCCTTGGATAAGAAGGCTGTCCTTACAGTGGACATGGCCATTCACTTCTGAGGCAAGTCAGCTATTCAGAGCAAAGGGCAATGGAGTATGGATAGGAAACAACAAAGATCCGTCCTGCTCCTTTCAGTAGAATTCCCCATGAAAGCAGCAGAAAGGACCTTCGCTGTACTGGGGCTGAGCCTGAGAAGGAGCTGGTAGGTCAACACTGAGATTCACATGTACCCTTCCAAAACCATGACCATACCTTCCTCTCCTAAGGCCTAGCCAGAATTTCAGGTGGTCCCAGAAGACTGCACTTTTATCATTAGAATGAAAGGGTGATGGCTGGGTTTGAGAATCCTGAATGGAGGCTCCCTCTCACATACTGTAAAGGCAGGAGAGGGAAGGATATTGCTCTTATTTGAGGTAAGGGATATTCTTTCTGTCTTGACAATCCATCTGTAAGTAGTTCCAGTCATCCACTTCCTCCAGGAATCCCAGAAGCTAAGAAGACAAACACGTGCATGCCTGGCCCAGGGATCCACATAATTCTCAATTGATCAGGAACCTAGGACCTGAGCCTGTCTCTGTCTGGAAGGGACACCAAAAAAAATCACAGGGGAGCTAGTTCCAGGGATAGAGCATGGAGCTGATTGGTGCTCACAGCTTACCCAGGTAGGCCACAGTGTGCATTGTGTAGCCTAAAAGGAAGATGAGGAAGTGCATCCAGATGATTAAAGGATCATGTCCCAGGAAAAAATGAGGCTCAGCAAGAGGAAGGGTAGACAGTCTCCATGTTGTAAGTAGTCATAATTCATAATTGGACAAATGCTGAGAATAAGTGACATTTGAGAGCCAAGCCCTAAACTGACATTGATATCAATCTCCACAAGGCTCAAGGAACATTGTGGAAAAGGATGCAGAAAGAATATAACAGCTGGAGCATGGAGAAGAGTGTTGTGGAATGCTGTCTTCAGGACATGCTATGGCCATTGCACTCGTGTACTCACACCAGATGTGGTTACCTGCATAAGACCTGTACAAGATTTGCCTGTCAATATGCTGTCAAAGATTGAGGAGAGGTTCATGAGACCCCACCCCTTTCTGGAAAGCTATTTGCAATTGATAGTTGCTGGGGGAGGGTCTCACTTTCTTTGGTGGTAGGCTGTTCATGCTCTGAGAAATAAACCCCAACCTATGCTCATTCAAGCAGCCCTAATTAAATTCAGTGGGACATACATGCACACACAAGACATGGAAGTAGAAGAGGGACTAATTGGGAAAATTAAGGGATTTAGTAGGAGTTGAAGGGGGGCAAGAGAAGGTTAATAGGGTGAATGTGACCAAAATACATTATGTATACATGTGCATAAATACATGTATAAATGATATCAAAGCAAGACAAGGTCAGTAATGCTAATATTGAGTACTTGCATGGCTAATGTGGAAATCTCTTGCTTAAAGCTTACTTGCCTTGAAGTCATGCTTGCCTGCTTTATGAATTAAAACAAGTAGGTGAAGGATTGGGGCAATAGCTCAGAGGGTAAAAGCATTTGCTCCTTAAGCATGAGGGCCTGAGATTACCCAAAAGTTTGATTTCCCAATATCCACACTGACTAAAAAAGATAGCTCAGGATGGAGGGAGAGACTCTGCTTCAAGAAAATATGTGGATGAGCAATAAAGGCGAGCACCTAACATTCCGCTTTGACCTCCTCATGTGCACACACAGGGCCATGAATCCACATGTATGCCACACATAGTATATCACAAGCCAAATGTTGTAAGAAAATTGTGACTGTATTTTATCAATAGACAATGTTTTCACAGAGGAAATAAAAGTGTTTCTACATTCTGTTCACTTCTCTGAACAGTATCATAGATTAAACTAACAGAATGTGATGCTGAGGACAAAAGAAGCAGCCCCACTGTGTAACATGTTAAACTAGCTCTGAGATGGGGCCATGGAAATGGACCAAGTATGGGGCTGGAAAAATGGCTTAGTGGTTAAGGTGAAGCCAAAGGATCCCAGTTCGATTCTCCAGAACCCACGTAAGCCAGATGCACAAGGGGCACATGCATCTGGAGTTCGTTTGCAGTGGCTTGAGGCCCTGGCATGCCCATTCTCTCTGTGTCTGTCTCTCTTCTATCTCTCTCTCTCTGTTTGCAAATAAATAAATAAAAATTTTAAAAAAAAAAAATAGACCAAGTAGCAGTTTGGGTTATCTTTGTATAAAAGGAAATACCGAGCATTACAAGTATAGTTCTGAGTTATATCCCCAGCATCCAAATGTGTTCTTTTATGTGGCTTTGAGGACTCCATCCTTACTGTTTATTCCCTATTTTATGGATTCTGTTTCTCAATTTCACTTACTGGTTTTGCTTCTTTGTTTATTTTATTTATTTATTTTGCTGGGAGATATGGGAGAGGGATTGAGAGAGACAGGGTCTCACTATTAGCTCAGGCTGGCCCAAAATTTTGGTAATTCTCCTGCCTTAGCACTTCAAGTGCTGGAGTTATAGGAATGACACACCATACCCAGCCCTTGCTGTTTTTTCCTCATCCACTTTGCCTTCCAGGGTTCAATCTTTGGACCTGAAGTTTTCTCCATCTTTACTTACCCTTAGACAGTCTTAAGCTTATCAATACCATTTCTATGCTTAAGACGTACAACTTCAAGTCCCAGCCTTACTCACATAAGCCTACTGCACATCTCTTCTGTGTCTTCTAAACATGTTTAACTTTACTTTGGTCTGTCAAGTCCCTGTAACCTTTCCTATTTAATTAATGACAACCCCACTCTTCAATTTCTCTCAAGAAAAAAATATGTTGAGGTTCATTCTTTGACTTCACACTCTACATCTAATTAATGAGTAAATCCCTGTGAGTATACCTTTAAATGTGTCTATCCACTTCATGCTTTCCACCCTTGTCCAACCACCATGAACTCTCAACTCATTTCAACAAAATGCTGCTTCCTTCTTATCCCTGGCATTTGAACCATATTGATATGCAACTCAGATCATGCCATTCCTTGATTCACAACACTCCACTGGTTTCCCAGCTCAGAGCAAACATTAAAGCCCTTCCTCTGATCTCCAAGTTCCTGCATGATTTAGCCTCCCTCATTAACCTCTTTGATCTGTCAGCCTCTTGTCCCATACTTGAACTAACTTTTATTTCCTTAGGCTAATCTGGCTTCCCTCAAACTTGCCCAAATGTTCCTGCCTCAGGGTCTCTGTACTTTATGGTTCTGCCTGAGAAGGTTTCACCATGTGCATTTTGTTTTAAAATGTTCCCTTATTCCTACATGCATATTATATATTAGTGTTCTCTTAAGTTCTCAGTATTATTTTTTAGAATGATGGGTGTGCCTTTCTCCCTGTTCTTTCTGCTAATCCAGACCCCAAACTCAAAGTCCTCCTCTTCACTCTCAAGGAAGTTACATATAGCTCTCTTGTGAGGCTTTCCTCTACATAAAATAGAGGGTCTTATAGACTTCTTTTCCTTCTTTTATTGTTTTCCCCTAAAGTACCTATTACCAAGTAATACTGTGTAAACTTTATGTATTTATCCTGTTAACTGTCTAGCATACTGGAATGTAAACTCCAAAAGCACAATTTTTGTCAGCCTTTCCTCCTTTTGTTGCATTAGCAACATCCAGAACAGTGCTTAGAAAGGTATGTTCTTAATAAATATGCATTAACTTAATTATCGCATAAAAATGTCATGAGAGCACCCACTAAATCATGTTGAATGTATGAGTTCAGAACTGTATCTGACAAGGGTAAACTCTCAAGGCATCATAGATCTAGCATACAGATAACAATGGAATCAAATTCAGAATCAAGAAACAGACACAAATAGAATTGGTAATTTAGTATATGAGAAAGCTTTCCTTTAGAATTATGAGAGAAGAAATAAATTTGAGACCAGTCTACTAATAATTTGTAAAATAAATGTAAGGTTCATCCCTATTGCATACTTGTATTAAAATAAGCTTGTGATGAGTCAAAGATTTAAATGAAAAGCTATGGAGATATTAAAAGAAGACATAGGTACTATGGGGACTAGGCCACTACAGAATTACTGACACAATAAATAGCTAGACTATAATAGGATTTACAATCAATATTATTTGTACAAATAGTGAATATTCCCAGATAAGCAGCAATACATGTTTTGCTGGAGCACCTACAAATCAAAGGAGCACATTGTAATGATTAACCATGGAGAGAGGAAGAAAATTCAAGTACAGAGTGGGGGTGCTGAAATTATATAAAAAAATAAATGGAAACTAGAAATGACTAATAATATAAAATCACTTTATTGCAGCTAAAATTTTACTTAAATTTTAAAAGTTTTCTTATCTTTTAGTAATATTTTTGTTATCTGTTTATTTATTTTTGGTTTCTTGAAATGAAACACCTGGCTTATCAATATTTTTAAAATCAAATTATTTGTAATTCTGGTATGCACTGTCAGTCCATTTTTCAATGTAAATAATCAGTGTGACCTTTTATATATGGCTAGATCCAGAAATATTCAAATATAAGAGTAATGTGATGCTGGGATATTGGTGCAAGCCTATAATTCTAGCACTTGAGAGACTAATCATAAATTCAAGACCAACTAGAGCTACACAGAGAAATCCTGACTCAAATAATGATGAGACCAATAACAAAAATGTGAATTGAGCCAGGTGTGGTGGCTCATGCCTTTAATCCCAGCACTTGAGAGGTTGAGGTAGGAGAATCTTCACAAGTTCAAGGCCAACCTGGACTACAACCAGGTCAGCCTGGGCTAGTGTGAGACCCTGCCTCAAAAAATGTGAATTGGGGTCTGGAGAGATGGCTTAGCGATTAAGGAACTTGCCTCCAAAGCCTAAGGACCCAGGTTCAATCCCCAGAATCCATGTAAGCCAGATGCACAAGGTAGCGCATGCATCTGGAGTTCATTTGAGTGGCTGGAGCCCCTGGCACACCCATTCTCTCCATCTATCTGCCTCTTTCTCTCTGTCTCTCTCTCAAATAAACAAATAAAATATATTTTTAATGTGAATTGGGGGGCTAAAGAGATGGCTTAGTGGTTAAGCCGCTTGCCTGTGAGGCCTAAGGATCCAGGTTTGAGTCCCCAGTATCCACATAAGCCAGATAGACAAGGTGGTGCCTATGTCTGGAATTCATTTGTAGTGGCTAGAGGCCCTGGCATACCCATTTGCTCAATCTTTCTTCTGCCCTTTTCTCTCTTTCACTTTCAAGTAAATAAATAAAATATTTTAAAAATAAAAATTATAAAACATGCAAATTGTTTAATATTATAAAACTTAAGGAATGATGAAAATAAGCCTGGTAGATAAGAAGTAGCAGTCAGGAGCCTTTATCTTAAATATGGCCTATTTCTTATTGCTAGTAATTTAGTAGATGAGGCAGTATAAGAAGATCTCTGGCATTTAAAGGGCCACTGTCCTGGATGGTTATGTCAAAGATAACACCAGACAATAGGAGACAATTTGCTGAGAGACTCTTTAAAAAAATTATTTATGGAGCCGGGCGTGGTGGTGCACGCCTTTAATCCCAGCACTCGGGAGGCAGAGGTAGGAGGATCACCGTGAGTTCGAGGCCACCCTGAGAATACATAGTGAATTCCAGGTCAGCCTGGGCTAAAGCAAGACCCTACCTTGAAAAACAAAAACAAACAAACAAACAAACAAAAATTATTTATGCCAGGTATGGTGGTGCACACCTTTAATTCCAGCACTTGGGAGGCAGAGGTAGGAGGATGGTTGTGAGTTTGAGGCCACCCTGAGACTACAGAGTGAATTTCAGGTCAGCTTGGGCTAGAGTGAGACCCTACCTCAAAGAACAAAACAAAAAAAGTTTGTTTGTTTATTTATTTATTTGAGAGAGAGAGAGAGAGAGAGAAAAGAATAGTCACATCAGGGCCTCTGGCCACTGCAGATGAACTCCAGACGCAAGCACCACCTAGTGCATCCGGTTTTATGTGGGTACTGGGGAATCGAACCTGGATTCTTAGGTTTTGCAGACAAGTACTTTAACTGCTGAGCCATTTCTCCAACCCCTGAGAGAGTCTCTTGAGGCAGTATCCTTGTCTGTGTATTTCCAGATGCATGGGGTCATTTATTATGGACCTCAGTTAGATGAAAAAAAGTCAGATTACCAGTAAAAGTGAAAGTATAGAACATAAAAATTATAAACAATGGGAAGTAGGAAAGCATTTAGAGCAATAGTGAAGTAAAAACACAACTATAAGAAAATGGTCAAAAAGATATAATCCTGACTAGAGTAGGTCTTACAAGGTGGTTTTCTTCTGTTGTATATCAGGAGCAGCACCAAGAGTAGAAAGAGGGTCTTAAAAACAAGGAGAAGAGAAAGGCGATATTAAAAAGTGCAATTCTGCAATTAGGGAAAGCAATATGGATGAGAAATGATTCATGTTAGGTTCTCCAATGTCAAACTCAGTTGCTTAGTAGCAGAGTGAAGAAATGTAAAATTCACAACCAGGATGCAATCAGTAAGTGACCAAACTGCAGCCTCATCCAGAATGGAGGTCAGGATGAGCAAGTCAGCCTGCTGGTGGTTGGAGCTCTCAGGCTACTTTATTTTTTGTTTTGTTTTTCGAGGTAGGGTTTCACTCTAGCCCAGGCTGACCTGGAATTCATTATGTAGTCTGAGGCTGGCCTTGAACTCACAGTGATCCTCCTACTTCCGTTTACCAAGTGCTAAGATTAAATGAATGCGCCACAATGCCCAGCTAGGAGTTTAATTTTCTTTGGATCCTGGAATGTATTCAGCCCGGATAATTTGAAATCCTGGAGGGAGCTTTCATCCGCTCCCCTACCTCACACACCAAGACCCAAAGCGTGTGAACCAGGAAAGTTAGAAGCCCCTGCACCTCATCCTTCACCCTGGAGGGGTAACAGAGACTGCAGACCCGTTGTTTCCCAGTGCACACTGGCTTCTTGAGGGGCGGGCGTGTGTGGGAACCCGGGAGACCGGCTCCACCCCCAGGAGTCAGGGACGCGCATGTGGAGCGATTTTGAGAAGCTCGCGATTACAGTGACCAGCGACTATCTTCAGGGCAGGTCTTCCTGGAGGTCAGCTGGAGTTGTAAAGCTCCGAGGAAGCCACGTCCTGGTGTCACTGTGTCCTTACTGGCCTGCGCCAGACAGCTGCAGCGGGCGGCAGAGTGCGTACAGATGAGGGAGGGAGGACGGTCGTGGGAGCTCAGGGTCTGACCTGCCTGGGAGATCCCGGTACCAGGCCACGGAGGATGCAGTGGGTTGCCTCAGGGAGCACGCGATGGACGCCTAGTACGAGGATACTCTGGGTCAGAGCGCCAGGTGGGCCTAAGAGCCCACAACGCATCCTCCTTGGGTGCGCGTGGCAGGGCGGCTAGGGGTCGTCAAATCCTGCCCCAGGTTCCCCCGGCGCACTGCCTCACAGTCTACTCTGTGTTTTTTAACCTTGGATGCCCTTCCGTTTTTCTTGTGACCTCTGCAACTTTTACCCATCCCAACTCTGCTCAGACCCAGATGTTTTTAGTAGTGCTGACAACTCTTTTATTTATTTAGAAATCCTGGGAAAAGCAAACTTCGGACCTGATTGTAAAGAGTGATTTCTAGAGGTTGAGAAGAGGTGGGTGGGTAAAATGTTACATTCAGGTCATTTGAATTTGACTAGTGAACACAATGCCTATATGAAATATTCTGAACTGCCTTAGTAATAGGTGCATTAAACACGTTAACCAAGTTAAAAAAAAAAAAAAACTGAAAAATCAGCCATTTTAAAGAAGGCTTGTTGAGCATCTACTATGTACTGCCCAGGTACTGTTGTGGGTGCGCCATTCCTCTCTCTTCTTGGAAGCTGGACGCAGACTGTACAGAGCCATTTCAGTTTACATTCCAAGTTTGTGACGCATTTGTCCCAGAGGGAGTGGTATAAAGAAAGCAACAGGCCACACAAATGATACCATGTGCCCTGGCAATCCATGGGGGGTACGCCTCCTACAGGAGCAGGGAAATGAAAAATTGAATTGAAGACAACAGCTTATGTTCACTCTGGCAGAATTCTTTCTATATCCTGGTTGATGTCCTCTGTTAAGGATGTCATTAGAGTTCATTCTGTGCCATTTGAACATTTGGGACAACAGGTTATTCTCCTTTGTATACTAACATCATTTTCTCTAAAATGTGTCTGATGCCTGAAAACCCAACTATATAGCAGATAACTCTGTTGGGCAGCTGTTCTCTCTCCTGTCTGCATTCATGGCTTGGGGATGCTGGCAGAGCTCCAGATGGCATAAAGTTCAGGAACAAATTCTACCTTTTCAGTGGGGTCACCCTCCCCACGAGCCCCCAAGGAAGGCATCTCTCAGCTCACAGCTACCTGCCTCTGCATCTCTCTGACCCATGTTCTGTCCTATTTTTTTTTTAGCATGTGGACTTTCCTGGTGAGACATGAATGTATTTTGTGTCTCTCTTCAGTCTTATTAGTGATGGCTCAGCATAATCTTATCCAGTCACCCAGGTATGTTGAAGAAGGAAAGGAGGAGGAGGTTTCTCTTTCTACTAGAGGTATGCCAATACTCCCACCATTGAAGGAAGGAGAGACTTTAAAAAATCATTTAATAATAATAATTATAATTAGTTTTAGACAAAATTGGATATGTAGTCCAGGCTGACTTTGAACTCTGCAGTTTTCTGCTTCTCTAGTGCTGGTAGGAAAGGCTGCTTGATCATCCAACCTTTGTATCTAAGGGCTCAATGTACTTTGTCCTTTCAGGATTAATCAAACTCACTTGACCCCCAACAACCTGGTGACACGCAAGGTGGGTCTGAGAGTTGAAGGCTCACAGTTTACACTGGAAGGCTTCCCATTCCTGATCCTGGCTGGCACTATGCACTACTTCCGGGTGCCCAGAAAGTACTGGGGCAATCGCTTGAGGAAGCTAAAGGCCTGTGGCTTCAACACCCTTACCACGTGAGTTCTTGCCTCTGATTCTTTTAAAAAATATTATGAGAAGGTGTGGGGGAGAGCGTATGGGTGTCTCAGGGCCTCTTGCCTGTACAAACAGACCCCAGACACATGCATGCATTGCTTTGTGCATCTGGCTTTATGTGAGTACTAGGAACTTGAACCTTTGCAAACAAGTGCCTTTCAACATGGAGCCATCTCCCCAGCTATGACTTTTTCCTTTTAAATAAAGAAAGATATTTGTTAGCCTAGTGTGGTAGTGAATTTGGGTGTTCAGAAAGGGTCCTAAGTTTATGAACCCCAATTTTCAATCATGTTCTATTTTTTTATTGTTTTGAGGTAAGCCTTTTGTTTTAATTTTTGTCTTTTGTTTTTTGAGGTAGGGTCTTGCTGTAGCTCAGGGGGGCCTTGAACCCATGACAGTCTGGCCTTCTTCTTCTTCTTCTTCTTCTTCTTCTTCTTTTTTAATGTGAGAGACTAAGAGTGTGTGTGAGAGAAAGAGAATTGGTGCTCCAGGGCATCCAGCTACTGAAATCAAACTCCACATGCACCCCCTTGTGCATATGTGTGACCTTACGCACTTGCATCACTTTGTGCTTCTGGCTTATGTGGGATCTGGAGAGTCGAACATGGGTCCTTAGGCTTGTCAGGCAAGCGCCTTAACCAATAATCCATCTCTCCAGCCCTCATGTTCTATTTTTTGTTTGTTTTGTTTTTCAAGGTAGGGTCTTGTTCAAGTCCAGGCTGACCTGGTATTCACTATGTAGTCTCAGAGTGGCCTCAAACTCATGGTGATCATCCTGCCTTTGCCTTTCAAGTGCTGGGATTAAAGGTGTGTGCCACCATGCTGGGCTCATGTTCTATTTTTAACAAAGAATTGAATAAAATGAACTGAAGAAGGATAAATCATAAATTATAAAGTTTATTTAGGGAGAAATCACAAATTGTGGGGTTTATTTAAGAGAAATTGGGATCTAGAAAGAAGGCTAGAGCAGAGTCATAAACATGTAGGAAATAGGAAACATGCACTGAGGTGGAAACACTGCATAGTTCATAAGGTTCATTTAAGAGAAACTGAGGTTTTCAAAGAAAGATTGGAGTAGAGCCAAAAGCACATGGAAGATAGTTCATAAAGCTCATTTAAGATAAATTCAGGTTTTTAGGGAAGGACTGGTGTACAGCTCAGCAGCTAAGGCATTTGCTTGCAAAGCCTAACGTTACTCAAATTCCATTCCCCAATACCCATGTAAAGTCAGATGCACAAAGTGGCACATGAATCTGGAGTTCGTTTACAGCAGCTAGAGGACCTAGAACATCCATTATTCCTTGTCCCTCTGCCAGGCATGGTGGCATGGTGGTGCATACCTTTTTTGTTGTTGTTTGTTTTTCGAGGTAGGGTCTCACTCTAACCCAGGCTGACCTGGAATTCACTATGTAGTCTCAGGGTGGCCTCAAACTCACAGTGATCCTCCTACCTCTGCCTCCCAAATGCTGGGATTAAAGGTATGCACCATCACACCTATGGGAGGCTGTGAGTTCGAGGCCACCCTGAGACTACATAGTGAATTCCAGGTCAGCCTGGGCTAGAGTAAGGCCCTACTTTAAAAAAAGGGGAAATGGGCTAGGGAGATGGCTTAGTGGTTAGGGTGCTTGCCTACAAAGTCTAAGGACCCAGGTTTGATTCTCCAGTACCCATGTAAGCCAGATATGCAAGGTGGCACATGCATTTGGAGTTCATTTGCAGTGGCTAGAGGCCCTGGCATACCCATTCTCTCTCCCTCTCTCTCTCTCAAAATAAATAAATAAAATATTAAAAAAACTGGAAAGGTCACTAAATCAGGCACAATAAAGAGAGCTCCTTTTGTGGCAAAATATTTTTAAACAAATATTTATTGGTATGGTATTTTAGCTAAATGCCTTATTTCTGAAGATAATTTATAAGTTCTCTTGTTAGTGTTTTCCTTATACTGAGGGAATTTTTTATATGTCTAAGTTTTTTTCCCATTGCAGGCATGTTCCTTGGAACCTTCATGAGCCAATAAGAGGGAAGTTTCACTTCACTAAAAACCTGGATCTCATGTATGTTTCACTGTTTAATTGTCTGATTCTGAGGGTTTGCTGGAGGGGTTAGGTGGAGCAATGGGGGCTCCTAATTCTACTTTGAGAACTAGCAGAATTCTCTGATAAGATTCTTCCTGGCTTGAGTTCCTCCTGAGCAGTCCAACTGTGGCTTCCAGAAAAGTATAGGCTGTAGTGTTATACTGTGGTCTGGAAATGATGGACCTAGTATTCTACAGTGTTAGTCTGTCCTTGAAGAACCTGCTCCTTCAGTTATAGTAGATGTCTTCTCTCTCAGTTTTAGTAGCAAACCAACTGTTTGCTCAGAAGTATGCATTTACTAGCTACTAAAATTTTGTTATTATTTTGGGGGCTGTGATGGACAGATAGACATTTTGTGTTTGGAGGATTTAAGGCTACAGAGAGGAAGGAACATACAACACACTGTGGTGACATAGCAAGGGGACAGGCCAGGGAAGGCACTTGAAATTGTAGCTGAGGCATGTTTTGTGCTTGGGCAGGCATTAACTAGGAGTTAGGCACAACAGAGGCTGTTAGAGATGGGATAGTAAATTGAACATCAGTTCAGGTGAGGTTAAGTGCCATAACAGGTAAGTCTCATATTCCCTTAACAAGGAAGATTTAAAGTAGATCTTCCTTATGAACTCTCTCCCAATAAATAACTGGAGGAATTCAGGGTCTTTCTCTGTCTTGTACCCTCACCACCTTCAACACCTATCTTCTAAGCCATCATATCAAGTTCAGTAAAAAGCATGGAGAACCTCTTTTGTGAGTTGCAATACAGCGTTTCTGCTCATAGTTTACTGGGAAGTCAGTCAGGTAACCTCATATAATGCTTGAGAACTGGAAAGTGGCATTAAACTAGGTGCCAGGAAGAAAGGTGAATGGAATTGTTGATTTACTTTCTGCTACACATTGTATGTTGTAAGACCTGCAAGCAATCCTGCCTGGCTCTCCTCCTAATTTTAAGTAAAGGATCTGTTAAAAGCTGGCAGGATTACCAGCATCCTGATCTTGGCCTCTTATATATTGCTACAGAGTCTGGGAACTAGTCAGAGCATATTAGGGAATCATTTGGAGAATTTTAACTTGGGAAGTTTAGTCAAGTATAGAGGTTGAAGGTAGGATTTTTGAGGCAGGAGGATCTCAAAAGAACTAAGGGTTCAGATATAGCTCACTGGTCTAGTGCTCGCCTAGTCTGCACAAGATCCTGGGTTTGTTTGGTCTCCAGAATTTTTCAATTCAAAATTTCAATTCAATTCAATTTCAAAAAGCTATTGGGAAGTTTATATTTGCATTAATGAAGATTATTCTGGCAGGATTTTTGTTTGATTTTTCAAGCACTGGGGTCAAACTCAGGGCTTTGCACAAGCTAGATATGTGCTCCACTTCTGAGCTGTTAGCCCCAGCCCCACACTGTTCTAAGATACAGCCTAACACAATAGCAACTATCTCCTTTCTGGAGAGTTTGCCCTTGAAGCTCTGACCCTTAAAGTTTTAAAAATATTTTTTCAACTTATTTTATTTATTTGATAGAGAAAAAGGCAGATAGAGAGGGAGAATGGGTGCACCAGAGCTTCCAGCTGTTGGAAACAAACTCCAGACACATGCACCACCTTGTGCATTTGGCTTATGTGGGTCCTGGGGAATTGAATCTGGGTCCTTTGGCTTTGAAGGCAAGTGCCTTAACTGCTAAGCCATTCCTCCAGCCCTGACCCCTAAAGTTTCTATTTTCTCATTTATAAGATGGAGAGAAAATTGATCCCATCTCATTCAACCCCTTCCCCCACACAATATAATAAACCTAAACTGAGTTGTGGTGCTGACCCAACATAAGTATTGGTTATGAGGATATTATTGGCAGTGGCAGAGAAGGGTTGGAAGAAGGTCAGATAATTGTTCTAATACAGTATGAAATGATGAGCTCTTAAAACAATGTGGTAGCAGTAGGAACGTAGGGGAAAGTAAAGTCTAAGAACCTCAATAGCAAGAATAGCTCTGGTTTGGTGCTGATGGAGTATAGGAGATAAGGAAGAATGAACAGCAAGGATGATTTATGTGGCTTCCTGGATGGTGCCTCACAGAGATAGGAAGTACTTGTCTGTGAAGCCTAAGGACCCAGGTTCAATTCACCAGAACCCACATAAGCCAGATGCACAAAGTGGTGCATACACCTGGAGTTTGTTTGCAGTGGCGAGAGGCCCTGGTGTGTCCATTCTTTATTGATCTGCTCCCCTCTTAAATAAATAAATTAAAAAAATATTTTTTTAAAAAAGACAGGAATGGGTTTGGTGGAAAGTTTGAAGTTCTGATTTCTGGGCTTTCACTTGAATGTCCTTCTCTTCAGGGCATCCTGTGTGGGCATCCCAGGATCCCTGGCTCATGTTTCCTGTGAGGATTTTTGTGGGCCAGGCTTGAAGCTGCATTCAATCTAACCTCAGAAGAAGGAAAGGAAGGAAATAGCAATGATGCCAAGTCTGCTTTCAGTCTAAAGTTACCGTGGTTGCTTTGTTTCTCAGGGCTTTTCTAATGGCAGCTTGGGAAGTAGGGCTCTGGGTCATTCTGTGTCCAGGCCCCTACATCGGGAGTGACTTAGACCTTGGAGGCTTGCCCAGGTAAGTGTGCTTTGAGGGTCATTGGGTGGGATGACACATGGCTCGTAAGCATGTTCAAATGCAACTTTAGGCACAGTGTTTTGCTTCTTTTTCTATGTATATTTGAAAAAATTCTGTTCATTTAATGACACAGAAATGAAGCTTAAAAATACTGAGAATTATAAATAGGACTTTGAATGTGGCTGCTCTCTCTTCATGTTTTCAAAGGTTATTTGTATTGTAGCATCTTTCAGTAATTTCTTCACAGTTCAATACTATATGAGTAAAATCAGTCTCTCTGTCTCATCTCTCCATTGCTTTCTTTCTTTTATTTTTTTCATTCTTTCAAGTAGTATAACAGTCTCATTCTAGATGTAAGGTTGGAAAGCTTTTCTTGTAAAAGGCCAGGTAGTAATTCCAGTTGAGACAGTAGGATTGCCACAAATTTGTGATGAGCCTGGGTTACATAGTGTCAGGCCAGCTAGGGTTATACATTGAAACAAACAAACAAATAAGCAATTGAAGTCAAGATAGCAATATTTTAGGCATTCTGAGCCACATACAGATTTTGTAATTAACCTAAAAGTTACCAAGACAACATATAAACAATTGGTATAGCTGTGTGTCAGTAAAACGTTACTTAAAGAAACAACAGGTCTGAGTTTGGAAGTACGCTATAGTTTCATGAGCTGTGATCATAGTTATAAAACCCTAGTTTGCATTTTTGGGTGTAAGCTATTTGTAATTGCACAGACTGTTCTTTCTTATCACCTCCACTGGTCAGTGGCTATGCAAATATGGGCTGCCTGTTTTCAAACTCTTGTGCTGGGTCATTTATTACCATCTCCCACTCCAAGACTGAATCTCACCTTTTCAATTCTAGCTGGTTACTCAGAGATCCAAAAATGAAGCTACGGACAACTTACAAGGGCTTCACGAGAGCAATGAATCAATATTTTGATGAGCTGATCCCCAAGGTCAAGTCATTCCAGGTAATGCTTAGTCCCCTGTCTTCATACGTAAGGGAAGTGCTTTCCTGGATTGATTTCCTGGACAGAGCTTTTCACTTGCTACTTAGAAACAAGAAGCCTATGCTGTCTGTAGTATATTAGCAACCTGGAATTTCAGTTCCTTGTCTAAGATACATCTGGCTTTAGCTAGATTTGGTGGTGCAGTGTGTAATCCCAATCACTAAGGTAGAGACCGAAAGAGTCAGGTCAGCAAAGGCTATATTTAGATAACTTGTCTCAAAGAAAAAAAAAATCCATGGTTTTTGTTTGTTTGTTTGTTTTTGATTTTGGTTTTGGTTTTGGGTGTTTTTTTTTTTTTTTTTTTTTTTTTTTTTTTTTTTTTGGTTTTTCAAGGTAGGGTCTCACTGTAGCCCAGGCTGACCTGGAATTCACGCTGTATTATCAGGGTGGCCTCGAACTCACGGCAATCCTCCTACCTCTGCCTCCCAAGTGTTGGGATTAAAGGCGCGAGCCACCACGCCCAGCAAAATCCCTGGTTTTAATTGCTCTGCTTTATTGCCTTCTCTGACTAGCTGTGCACTCTCAGCTGCTTTATGCTCATGGGGCCAGCAGGACACTCCAAGCAGTCTTCTGTCCTGGATTTGACTTGTTCTCTGCATTACCTACCATAAGTGGGATATTAGTGATTATTCTCAAAATGTCTCTCCTGAGCTATCAAAGACAGCTACATGTCAGAGCCTTACAAATAATTGTTTTAGATGTGACCTTAGATAAGTAATTTTTTGTCGAAGTTGCTATTTCTAAAGCAGGGAGAGCCAGGTGTGGCTATGCATGCCTTTAATCCTAGCAATCCACTCAGGAGGCAGGGAGAAGTAGGAGGATCACCGTAAATTCAAAGCCCGCTTGGGCTACAGAGTTTCAGGTCAGCCTGGGCTACAATAAAACCCTACCTTGAAAGCACAAACCAACCAAAAAAGTTAGGGGGCTGGAGAGATGGCTCAGTGGTTAAAGGTACTTGCTAGCAAAACCTGACTTCTAGGGTTTCATTCCCCAGTACCCACATAAATCAGATGTACAAGTGGTACATGCATCTGGAATTTGTTTGCAGTGGCAAAAGACCCTGGTATGCCTATACTCTTTCTTTCAAATAAATAAATAAAAATTAAAGGAAAGCCAGGCATGGTGGCACACACCTTTCATCCCAGCACTTAGGAGGCAGAGGTAGGAAGATTGCTTTGAGTTCAAAGCCAGCCTGAAATTACAGTGAGTTCCAAGTTTGCCTGGGCTAGAGTTAGACCCTATCTTGAAAAAAAAATTAAATTTAAAAAAGTTAGGGAATATAAAAAGAACTATATCTAGGTGATACTCAACTTATGGTAGTTTAACTGTTTTTTAACCTTATAATCGTGTGAAAGTTTATGTTTTCAGCAGAAATTGGTCTTTGACTTTTGAATTTTGATCTTTTATTGTTTCCTGAGCCAATGATAGGTGCACTAGGTAGTGTGCTAGTCTCCTTGCAGTGCTAAACAATGGAAGGGAGCCAGGGCTCCCAGGCAGTCATGCAATAACAAGAACAATTTCATTCTGGTGAACTGTCTGTCTCATCCCAGACCTTCAGGGTACAGGTGTATTCAGAATGGTTGTTTATTGGTTTGTAAAGGCAAACTGTAGAGTGTCTATAATAGATATAAAACGAACTACAGAAAGTAACAAGTATATGATAATATCAATGAGATGTCAAAATTTACAAGAAAAAATCAATACTTATTTTATCTTCACAGGAATCATGTGAGGAAATTATTATGGGTTGAATGGAGACAGAGCCAAGGCTGGCATATGAGCAGAAGAAAGATTCACATGCTATAAAGTTGTTAAGAGCAGATTAACTATAAGTTAGTTAGACTCTGGTAAGCCTAAGAGAACAAATAGTGCATTTGGGAGACAGGAGAGATGGTCCCTTACAGAGACCCAAGCTGGGCTGTCCAATATAATGGCACTGCCATATAAGAGTATTTAAATTAATTAAAATGAAGTAAAATTAGAAATTCAGTTCCTCATGCATTCTTGCCACCTTGTAGCCACAAGTGTGTGGTTGCTATTCTATTGGACAATACAAAACTAGAAATTTGTCATCATTACATAAAATTCTACCAGGTATTTCTAGCCCACAGTGTTCACCCTTGCCTATTATAAGGACTTCTCATCCTTGACACTTCTACCTGGACACTGCAAAGTGTGCATGAAAGCAGGGCCCAGAATGTCCAGAGGATGAAGAAACATTTTCCTGTGGCCTCACGAACCAGCACTTACTTCCTACTGAGAACTGTTTTTCAGAACTTTCAGGCATGTTTATCAGATCCTGGTCTCTTACTCTACATAATGCTAGGTGTTGTCTAACACCTGGTTCTTTCCTCTTTTCTGTTGTCTGGCCTGCTGGATTCTTCACTGGATAGATAAGAAGGCAGAGGGAAGAAGCTGATTTTGAAAAGGTCGTTCAGTGTATGCACTGTTTTAGTCTTGGTGTCCTCTTTTTTCCCTGTCACGTGTTTCCTGCTTGCAAATGTCCTCCTCTTTCAACTCTCTCAACCTAAAGTTTCTCCTTGGTCATGATGGTCAGGTTTGGGAGTACAAATACTTCAGCCACAGGAATATGTAATCCTGGGTGTTGGCCAGACCACTTCCTGCATTGTTGGCATGAAGATTGTTCTTTCTTTCTTTCTAGATTAGTTCTTTAAGATCAACAGTATTTTTGTTTTTCCTATGTGGTGGGAACCACAGTGTGGTCATCCCATGTGTTCCTGAGGGAAGCTTAAGAAGGTGAACAGTTACAAGGTATAGAAAGTCAGGGAGATATTGAACTCGAGTTGGAAGAGGCGAGTCCGGTCTCAAAATGGAGGGCCATGATCCAAAAGAACCAGAGCAGTTGAGGAAGCTGTTTATTGGTGGTCTGAGCTTTGAAACTACAGATGACAGTTTGAGAGAACATTTCGAGAAATGGGGCACACTCACAGATTGTGTGGTCATGAGAGATCCCCAGACAAAGCGTTCCAGAGGCTTTGGCTTTGTGACTTACTCATGTGTTGAAGAGGTGGATGCAGCCATGTGTGCTCGGCCACACAAGGTAGATGGGCGTGTAGTGGAACCAAAGAGAGCTGTTTCTAGAGAGGATGCTGTAAAGCCTGGTGCCCATTTAACAGTGAAGAAAATTTTTGTTGGTGGTATTAAAGAAGACACAGAAGAGTATGGCAAAATCGAAACCATAGAAGTGATGGAAGACAGAAAGAGTGGAAAAAAGAGAGGATTTGCTTTTGTAACTTTTGATGATCATGATACAGTTGATAAAATTGTTGTTCAGAAATATCACACTATTAATGGGCATAATTGTGAAGTGAAAAAGGCCCTTTCTAAGCAAGAGATGCAGTCAGCTGGGTCACAGAGAGGTTGTGGAGGTGGATCTGGCAACTTTATGGGTCGTGGTGGAAACTTTGGAGGTGGTGGAGGTGGCTATGGTGGTGGTGGTGGTGGCAGCAGTGGGAGTTATGGTGGAGGTGATGGTGGATGTAATGGATTTGGTGGTGATGGTGGCAACTATGGTGGTGGTCCTGGATATAGCAGTAGAGGAGGCTATGGTGGTGGTGGACCAGGATATGGAAACCAAGGTGGTGGATATGGTGGTGGAGGAGGAGGATATGATGGTTACAATGAAGGAGGAAATTTTGGTGGTGGTAACTATGGTGGAGGTGGGAACTACAATGATTTTGGAAATTATAGTGGACAACAGCAGTCAAATTATGGACCCATGAAGGGGGGCAGTTTTGGTGGAAGAAGCTCTGGCAGTCCCTATGGTGGTGGCTATGGATCTGGTGGTGGAAGTGGTGGATATGGTAGCAGAAGGTTTTAAAAACAGCAGAAAAAGGGCTACAGTTCTTAGCAGGAGAGAGAGCGAGGAGTTGTCAGGAAAGCTGCAGGTTACTTTGAGACAGTCGTCCCAAATGCATTAGAGGAACTGTAAAAATCTGCCACAGAAGGAGCGATGATCTATAGTCAGAAAAGTTACTGCAGCTTAAACAGGAAACCCTTCTTGTTCAGGACTGTCATAGCCACAGTTTGCAAAAAGTGCAGCTATTGATCAAATGCAATGTAGTGTCAATTAGATGTACATTCCTGAGGTCTTTCATCTGTTGTAGCTTTGTCTTTCTTTTTCTTTCATTACATCAGGTATATTGCCCTGTAAATTGTGGTAGTGGTACCAGGAATAAAAAATTAAGGAATTTTTAACTTTTCAATATTTGTGTAGTTCAGTTTTTCTACATTTTAGTACAGAAACTTTAACAAAATGCAGTTTTGAAGGTGTTTCCTTGTGAGTTAACGAGTAAAGAAGATCATTGTTAATTACTATTTTGTATGAATTTTGCTAAAGTTAACTGTAAAGAAACACCTACTGACTTGCAGTTTAAGGGGAATCTATTCTCCCTACTTCCAAACCATGCTATGAATGGGCGCTGACATGTGGAGAGAGTAGATATCTGTATGTTTGCAATGTGTGTTTTAGAATATTTAGGATTCGGTATTTAATAAATTAGCATATTTGTGAACTTAATAGCATTAAGATTACCTTCAAATGAAAAATCTCAAAATTTCTATTTGGTTTTTGTGCATTTTCTTTCAAAATGTAATCATGATTTTAGTGTGTAGACATTACTGAGTCCTAGCTGTTATGAACATCTCCATTCTACATTTACATTGATCACATTTAAAGTGCCGCCATAGTTTTTGGATGTAAAGCATGGGTTGCCCTCTTTAAATTCTGGAAAGGGGTAGTGGATGTTTTCCATTCCCACTTTTCACTTTGATGCAGGACCACTAAGTCTGCTGTGTGTAGGCAAACTAGTGGGTACCTGGTTTTGTTGTTCATTCATCTTAAAACCCAGAGGTTCACAAATCCTGAGTCACTTTTCTTGGTTTAGCTTTTCCCAAGTTTTTAGAGCAAAAGAATAAAAATCACTCATTGAACCCTTAAAAAAAAAAAAAAAGAAAGTCAGGGATTCTTGAACTGAGAGAGCTATAAAGAAAGGGGGTAGTAATTGGGTGTTGCAGTCAGCTTCATGTTGCTGGCAGGAAGCACCCAAACAAGAGCAGCTTGTGGGAGGAAAGGGTTTATTTTGGCCTACAGACTCAAGGGGAAGCTCCATGATGGCAGGGGAAATTGATGGCATGAGCAGAGGGTGGACATCACTTCCTGGCCAACATCAGGTGGACAACATCAGCAAGAGAGTGTGCTAAACACTAGCAAGGGGAAGCTGGCTATAACACGTATAAGCCCACCCCCAATATTACACTTCCTGTAGGAGACTCCAGTTCCCAAATTGCCACCAGATGGGGACCTAGCATTCAGAACACAAGTTTATGGGGACACCTGAATCAAACCACCACAGTGGGCATGTCCACATTGATAGAAGGAACCAGGAGAGAGGAAAATTTTGAGGGATTTAATTTTTCTTTTTTTTAAATAGCATGTTCTCTGAATCAGGCCCACATTTGAGCTTTCTTTTCTTTTTTTAAAAATTTATTTGCAAGGGAGGGATGGGAATATCAGGGCCTTTTGCCCCTGTAAATAATCTCCACATGTGTGCACCCCTTTGTGCATCTGGCTTTACATGGGTACCAGGGAATCAAACCCAGGCCATCAGGCTTTGCAAGCAAGCTCCTTTAAACCACTTAAACAAACCAACACTAGCAAGCACCAACAGCCAGAGCTCAAACTGCTCTTTATACCTAGCAGAGCAGGACTCAAGAGCCACCCCCCAGTGACATGCCCCCTGCAGCAGGAATCTGTCAGCCCTGCAGCAGGGATCTGTCAGCTAGGGACTTAAGTTGGAAGTTTAATCTTAGTAAAAAATGCTTAGCCGGGTGTGGTGGTGCACGCCTTTAATCCCAGCACTGGGGAGGCAGAGGTAGGAGGATCACTGTGAGTTCAAGGCCACCCTGAGACTACATAGTGAATTCCAGGTCAGCCTGGACTAGAGTGAAACCCTACCTCAAAAAAAAAAAAAAATGCTTGAGTGTATAGGGCCATACATTTAAACCACCACAAAAATCAAGATTGACTGCACAAAGAGTTAATAATGTTTGCCTATGAAGAGGAGTGAGTAGAGGAAACCATGGCCAAGGAATTATTATTATTTTTTTTCCTTAGGTAGGGATCTCACTCTATCCCAGGCTAGAATTCACTATGTAGTCTCAGGGTGGCCTTGAACTCACAGTGATCCTCCTACCTCTGCCTCCCCAGTGCTGGGATTAAAGGTGCATGCCACTATGCCCAGGGCTGGAAGTTAGCTTTAAAATAGCACCTTAAGTCAGAGCAGTAAGTTACATGTGGATGAGAAGGATAAAAGTGCAGAGGACAGAGGGAACTCCTCCAGAGAGCAAAGTTCTGAGAGGTGGTAAGGTGAAAAGATCTAGCACAGAAGACCCTTTTATTCATTGAAAGGGGGCTGAGAGGGGAAGAATGGCTATAGAAGTTTGAGTCCTCATGCTTTATGCATGAAATTGGGAGAAAACAGGAATTAACTATTAAGGACGTGTTATTAAAGGAAATATTCTGATAGCATTTGACTTTCTAGACATAACTATGAAGCTGAGTGAAATTATCAGAATTGTATCAGCTTGGGGTTGAGTTTAGAAATATGTTACGTGTGTGTGTGTGTGTGTGTGTGTGTGTGTGTGTGTGTGTACTCAGTATTCAGAACATCTGGTCTTTCCCATCATAGTCTCACTCTTAAATTCTCTCCTTGACCCTCAGTATGACAGAGGAGGCCCCATCATTGCTGTGCAAGTCGAGAATGAGTATGGTTCTTATTATCTGGATAGAAATTATATGCTATATGTAAAAAAGGTAAGTGTTCCTTTAATTTTTCTCTGAACTTACCTACTTGTTTTCTCACTTTGTTAGTTTGTAGAACAAACATGTACCTTGCATGGGACAATGTGATGTGATGAATGTAGTCCAGATTTCTTTTTTTCAGATTTCTTTTGGATTTTCAGTTATAGTCTAGAGAGTAGACTGAAAACTACACCCATAACTAATATCAAGCAAAGAATCATGATAAGATATCTACTTTCTTGTGCACATCACAGGTGTCATTTGATGTTTGCCTAATAAACAGTTCTCTATCCTTTTATTTCCAATTTTTCTGTATCCTTCCACTTTTCTTTCTTTTCTTTTCTTTTTTTTCTAGGTATTGCTCTAGCCCAAGCTGACCTCCAATTCACTATGTAGTTTCAGGCCACTTTTCTCTTTTCTTTTTCTTTCTCTTTCTTTCCTTTCTTTTTATTTTTATTTTATTTTATTTTATTTTATTTTATTTTATTTTATTTTTTGGTTTTTTCAGATAGGGTCTCACTCTAGCTGAGGCTGACCTGGAATTCACTCTGTAGTCTTATGGTGGCCTCGAACTCACGGTGATCCTCCTACCTCTGCCTCCCAAGTGCTGGGATTAAAGGCGTGCCCCACCACGCCCAGCTCTCCTTTCCTTTTATTTTTATTTTTGAGGTATGGTTTCTAGCCCAGGCTGACCTAAAATTCACTATGTAGTCTTAGGGTGGCATCAACTCATGGTGATCCTCTTACCTCTGCCTCCCTAGTACAGGGCTTAAAGGCATGCTCCACCATACCTTGCCCACTCCTTTTCTTATAGGTAGCATATAACTCATATAATTAGATTAATTTTTTTCTTTATTAGTTATGTACATACTCAGTGTGTAAACAGCACACGTTGGTACTATTGTTAGGCTCCTCCCTGTCCTTCCCCCACCAAAGGTACCCTCCTCATTGGGGATTGTGGGTCGTGCAATGTGGGGGTAGCCATCAGTTATGGGGAAGAGGCAATGTCTCTGTGCATAATATCCCAACTTGTGGCTCTAACAGTCTTTCCACCCCCTCTTCCACAAATTTCCCTGAGCCATGTTAGGTTCGTTTTAGGTCTACTTCAGTGATGAGGTCTTGGGAGCCTCTGTGTCTCTGGATCTCTGATTTGGTAGGAGTTGAATATTCTCTGTGTCTATCTCCTTCACCCTTGTGCTGATACCAGGTTCACCAAGAAAACAGCACTCTTGCTCATTTCCCCAATTACCCTATAGTTTCAGCTGGGGCCCTGGTGAGGTGCAATGGGCTGATTCTCTCCTCAGGTTCTGTGTCCATCTGGAAAAGAAAAGCAGATTTTCCAATGGAGAGTGAAGACAGCACCAGATAAATGGGATAACCATTATTATTTTAGAGAGAATTTAATAGGTGTAGGCCCTCTTGTAGCCCAAGATTGGTGGGAGCTTGATATTGGAGAGCAAAGTCATTTTTTGGATATGATTCTGACTTGTTTCCCAGTTCCAGCTATGGGGTCCGTTCCACTGAGCAGATCTTTTAGCCAATCTAAGAACAGTTAGATTCTTGGATTCCACCATGGCTGTGTGTCACTATTGCACTTGGGTGAGCATCACCTCAGGTTGTTTGCTGCTGAGTAGCTTAGACCATGAGTTGCCTGGACAGATGTTGGTCATTTTCCCCCAGTAGCTCATGTAGCACCTTCTGGTATTAGACAAGCTAACTGTCTGGGGACTGACTAATTGGATTAATTTTTACTGAGCTTGTTGTGTTGAAGCCAAGAAGATAATAATTTCAAGGTTACTTTCAGTTATTTGGTGAGTTCAAGGCTAGCTTTGGCTTCATGAGACCTTGTCTTAAAACATCCCCCCACCCTAACAAAAATAATAAAACATTTTTTTGTTAATTCATTAGGGACATTTTGTGTTTTATAAATGAGGAATTTTGTTTATACTTAGTGTAATGAGAACACATTTGCATTTAGAGCCATTATATTTTTATTTGATTTTTCCTACATATTCTGTAGTCCCTTCTCTTGCTTTGTTTTATTACTCTGACTAGAATATTGTTTTCTGAGACATAGTCTCATGTAGCCCAGGCTGGCTTCACTATGTAGCCTAGGGTGATCATGAACTTTTGTTCCTGCCTCCATCTCCTGCATGGTGGGATTATAAGCATATTCCACTTGATTTATGCAGTCCAGGACTTGTGCATGCCAGGCAAACACTCTGCTAACTAAGCTATATATCCAGCCTTTGATTATTTTTTATTTCATTTTCTTATCTACTAGCTTGATATACAGTTGTTCCATTCTTTTAATATTTTCAATACAGACTAAAGTTTCTATCCTTGAATTATTTTCCTCTAAATTAATGTTTGCCTCAGGGTCTCCATGACCAACAACTCACTGTAAGGTATCCCACCCCTTGCACTGGAATTTCCTGTAACAACTTATGGCTTCTGAGAAAGCATTATTTACCCTCACAGGAAGCTTCTACCCTAACTAGGGCTCTCTCTATATATAACCCCTGCCTCTTAAACATATATATGTATGTATGTATATATGTATGTATATATGTGTGTATGCATGCATACATGCATGTATATCTTGAGGTAAGGTTTCACTCTAGCTCAGGCTGACCTGGAATTTACTATGTAGTCTCAAGGTGGCCTTGAACTTGTGACTATCCTCCTACCTCTACCTCCTGAGTGCTGGGATTTAAGGCATGTGCCACCACGCCTGGCTTCTTAATTATATTTTTTAATTAGCTAAAAAAGAAGTGAATTTACCTCTGTGTTTTTCATTGAATTTTCTTTTTCTTTTTCTTTGTGAGAAAGACACAGACACACAGAGAGAGAGACTGAGAAGAAGGAGGAGGAGGAGGAGAAAAGAGGGGAAAGGAGAAGAGAGGAGGAGGAAGGGAAGGGAGACAGGGCACTTTTGCATCTGCAAAAGAACTCTAGATGCATCATGTGCCTCTTTGTGCACCTGGATTTATATGGGCACTGGGGAATTGAACCCTGGCCAGTAGCCTTTGTAAGCAAGTGCCTGCAACTACTGAGCCATCTCCCCAACCTACAACTTGAGTTTTGATTAACTCTCTTCCATTCTCTTCCCCTGGCCCCATTTTAACTTTTCAGCCTCCAGTATTCTGTCCCCCTCCTGACATATCTACTATACCTTTCTTTTAAGCCCTTAACTCTCACCCCTCCATGGCTCCCTTATAGCTTTCTGGCTTCTGCTGACTCTTACTCCAACTTGAATTCAGATCTAAAAAACTTAAAGCTAGGATGTACATATGAAAGAAAACATGTGGCATTTATCTTTCTGAGCCTGGTTACCTCGCTTAATAAATTTCCTTGTGAATTTTACTTTTTTTATAGACGAGTAAAAGTCCATTGTATACATTTGTCATATCTTCATTATCCATTCATCAGTTGATGGGCTGATTCCATTTCTTACCTGTTACACTTCAAAATGGACATTACCTCTGTCACAACAGGTAGAAAACTGCAGCAGAAGAGTGACCCAAACTCTAGAAAATGGGAGCTGGCTATAACATGCTTAATCTTGCATCCAACCACATATCTCGTCCTGCAAGTCTTCATCTCTCAAATGGCCACCAACTGGGGCTCAAGCCTTCAAAACACATAAGTTTATGGGGATATCTAATTCAAACCACCACATTCCACTCCTGGGTCCCATAAACTGATGACCATCCATAATGTAAAATGTAATGCATTCAGTCCAACTTTAAAAAGTCCCCAGAGTTTTTATCAATCCCAACACTGTAGTCCAAGGTCTCTTAACTTTTAGCCTGTAAAATAAAAACATATAATGACACAAAGTAGACATTTACACTGCAAAAGATTGCATTGGGCAAGAAAGGAAAGACTGAACCAACAAGGTGCCAGGTGCAGTGGTGCATGCCTTTAATCCCAGAACTCAGGAGACTGAGATAGGAAGATTACTGGTGACTTTGAGGCCATCCTGAGACTACACAATGAACTCCAGGTCAGTCTGGGCTAGAATGAGACCCTACCTTGAAAAAAAAAAAAAAAAATAAAACCAACAGGGCAAACATCAAATCTGTAGTTCCAAGTCTGAAGTCTCTGGGGTGTCAGTTTCACCCTCCATCTGGGCTGCTCACAGCCTGGAAAAAATTCCATCCTGAGCCAACAGCTCTCCATGGCAGTTGTTCCATAGTCTTGGAATTTCAAACAGTCCTAGGGGCTCTACTACAATCCACAGTTCATCCTCATGGCTCCATCTGGTCTCCATGCATGGACTCCAGCAACCATGCCTCACATTACCCTGTGGCTAATTTAAAAAAAAAACATATTTCAAATCCAATGGCCCTCTTTTCCTGCATTTATTATACTCCCATAGTAGCAGGTGGGTACTAAATTTGTTAATCCATTAGGGAATAAAGACAACATTGAAGAGCAAGAAAACTTCTTCATCATTGTGGTTCCCTAATTTTAATTTTTAAAATTCAAATTATATTTTATTTATTTGAGAGAGAGATAGAAAAAGGCAGAGAGAGAGAAAGAGAGAGAGGGAGAATGGATGCACCAGGGCCTTCAGCCACTGCAAAAAACTCCAGATGTTGAGGCTGGAGAGATGGCTTAGCGGTTAAGGCACCCACCTGCTAAGCCTAAGAATCTGGTTCCAATCTCCAGGTCCCACGTTTAGCAAGATGCAAAGTGACGCAAGGGCGCAATGCTGCACTTGCCCACAAGGGGGCTCACACATCTGGATTTCGTTCGCAGCAGCTGAGAGACTGCTAGCACGCCCATCTCTATCTGTTTCCCTCTCCCTCTCTCTCTGTCTGTCTCTCTCCAAAAATAAATAAAAATTAAAAAAACTCCAGATGCATGTGCCACCTTGTGCATCTGGCTTATGTGGGTTCTGGGGAATCGAACCAGGGCCCTTTGGCTTTGTAGGCAAATGCCTTAACCATTAAGTCATATCTTTAGCTCTGATTCCCTACTTTTAAAAGAGACAGCATTTTTCCTGCTATCCCAGGGCAAAACAACTGGCCCAATTTCAATGGTGGTAATCTCTCAGACAATTGCAGCTGAATGGGTACTATTTCCAGCCTGAAACTTTAATTTCTTTCTGTGCCATATTCATCTGCTCACCCAGTCAATTTCTTTTTTTTTTTTAAATTACTTTATTTATTTTTGGAGAGAGACACAGAGAGAGAGAGAGAGAGACAGAGAGGGAGAAGGAGACAGAGAATGGGCGCGCCAGCAGTCTCAGCTGCTGCGAACGAAATCCAGATGTGTGCGCCCCCTTGTGGGCAAGTGCAGCATTGCACCCTTGAGTCACTTTGCATCTGGCTAAACGTGGGACCTGGAGATTGGAATCTGGTTCTTAGGCTTAGCAGGCAGGTGCCTTAACCACTAAGCCATCTCTCCAGCCCCCAGTCAATTTCTTTTAAACTAAACCCTACTCAAGTTCTTAGGACACAGGCAGAACACAACAAGCGTCTTATACAAACTGTCTCTAGTGTAGTCCAGATAAAGCTTTTTCTTCCCTCCATGCCAAGCCTACATAGTCCACAGCTCTTTCTATATTTATGTCTTTTAAACTCTCATCAGAATGGTCCATCAGACTTTTCTTACAACACTTTAAGACATTTCTTAGGCCAAAGTTCAAATCCTTCTACATTCCTCCTACAAATCAGTTCCAAAATGTCCCAAAAAACAGTCAGGTTCCAGCAGCAACAACCCTACTACACTAGTACTAATTTTATGTTGTAGTTACCTTTGCTGGGATAAAGCACAGATCAAAAGCTGATGATGGGATAAAGTTTTGTTTTTTTTTAAATTTTGATTTGTAGTCACAAGGGAAGCTTCATTATAGCAGGACAGAGGCTAGACATCTCCTCTGCCACAGCAGGTTGAAAATAGCAGCAGGAGAGTGAGTCAAACTCTAACAAAAGGGATCTGGCTATACAACCCCAAGCCTACCCCCAAGCAATGCATCTCCTCTAGCAAGGTTCCACCTCCCTACTTCCCATCATCTGGTAACTAAGCATTCAAAACACATTAATTTATGGGGGATATCTAAGTCAAGCCACCACATTGAAAAACCCCAGAATTTAGCTTGGTAGGGATAAGCACTAGATGATGAAACCTTCCTGTTGACTCATCTGTGAGGTGTGGGAGTTGAACTGCCACTTTGGCTTTGCTGAATATAACTGAGGCAGGAATGTATATTGTCTTAACTTTCTAACTCATTAGTAGTTGGATGGAGAATTGGACCTTGCAACCACATCTCATGGTATTTTTATTACCATAGTTTTTTCCCCCCAGGAAGAAGCAATTGCATTTACTTTACTGAATTTCTCCCTAGGCCCTGGTAAAAAGAGGGATCCATGTGCTGCTCATGACTGCAGATAATGGTGTGGACCTGAAAAAGGGCCACTTGAAAAATGGTATGGATTTTGTTTTGCACCCTTCTCCCACTGGCCAAGTTGAAGTAGCACAAATCTTTCCAATGCTACATCTTTCCAATTTCTTTGTGGTGAGGACTTGCAGTCAAAGATGAGTTAGGAAGCTGAACTGTAACTCACCATTCACCAGTTGTTATCCTCATAACCTTACTTTACCCTCCACAACATCTTAATGGTCTAGAAGAGGAACTGGTTGTAGCCAGAGTAAAGGTTTTTTTCCAATGCTGCTAAATGTCTCTAATGAAACTTCAGGGAGTGATAAATGTCAGAGAAGTAGTACCAACATGGATCCAAGTCCTAGGAGCTCCTAGCACAAATTAATTGAAGGAATAAAAGCAATTGTAGGCTAGGTGTACTGCTCAGTACTAGAATACTTTCTTAGCATGTGCCCATGAGTTCAACCTCAGGAATGCAAAGAAAAAACTGAGACCAAGACAAAGACCAAGAAATATGCTTTCTGAAATTTATTTATGTGTGTGTGTGTGTGTGTTTACTGTGTGTGTGTTTGCATGTGAGCATACATATGTGTGGGTGGGTATGCATGCATGTGTGTGCATGTGGAGGCCAGAGGATAACCTTGGATAACCATCCTCAAGTATGCCATCCACCTTTTTTTGAGACAACAACTCTCATCAGCATGAACCTAACAGACTAGACAAGATGGCAGGCTAGCATCCTCCAGGATGTCTGTCTTTGTGTCCCCAGTGCTAAGATTATAGGCATCTATTTGGATACTGGAGATCAAATTCAGGTCTTCATGCGTATAAGGCAATCATTGTACTATCTCTCCTGTCCTGAAATTCTTTAACCAATGTCAGATTCTTTCTCTTCCACTGTTCTAAGGAATTTCTGGTAGGCCTTCCCAGGTGTAGGGGGCAATTAGAATAGTATACAGAATTGGAAGTCAGGCATGAATGAGGCCCTTGATTTGATCTCCAGCATCATAAAAAAGTCAAATTTTAAATCTCATGTGATTTATCTGTCAAGGCTCAATTTCTTCACTTGGCCTTTATACATTCTTCTGCATAATGTGGTTTATTTTAACTGCCCCTTTTAGATATCCCTATAAATGCCAAAAAAGGGATATGTTTGAAATTCCTTTGTATATTATGTGTGTGGATACAAGTGTAGGATTATGGAAGTGTTAAAGTGAAAAATCAGAGAGGGGTTGGAGAGATGGTTTAGTGGTTAAAGTGTTTGCCTGCAAAGCCAGAGGATCCCTGTTCAACTCTCCAGGACCCACATAAGCCAGATGCACAAGGGGGCACATGCATCTGGAGTTTGTTTGCAGTGGCTGGAGGCCATGTCATGCCCTCTCTTAACTAACTAACTAACTAAATTAATTAATTAAAATTTAAAAAATCAGAGACCATATATTCAGGAGATGTGGGCTGGACTCTGCAGCCAGGCTCTGGTAGTAGCTGTTTCTCTTGCCTTGCAGTGGTTGTGGCAGGACCTCATGTACTTTCTTCTTTTCCTCTACAGTGCTGGTCACTGTCCACATGAATAAAATAAGGGAAGAAACATATAATGATCTGTTTTCAATACAGGTAAGGCATTTCAGAAATGTTTTTTGTTTTTTTTGGGGGGTGGAGAAGTAATGCAAATACATTTTGCATATGATTACAGAAAGAACATCATAAATGAAGTGAAATTTGAGTTAGATATAATTAGAAAAATTTTTTCTATACATTTTCTGAAGCACTTGATATTACAAATAATTTCTCACTGACACTGAAATTCATAAAAGGTAGAAATACATTCAGTGGATATTTTTTCAGCATATAACCATATGAAAAATGTTATATTTTCTAATGTACAATTGTCATAATAGACATGGATTTTGATAAATTAATAAAGATATTGGGTATTTATCAGAAGTAATTATTTAAGTTGAGATTTAGAACAACACACATATGAAAATCTCCCTATCTTCTGGCTCTTCCATTCTTGAGCCTTGGAGAGTGTGGTAGAGATGTTTCATTTAGTGCTGAGCACTCAGCAGTCACTTATTCTCAGCACTTTGATAAATTTTGAGTTTCCCCAACAGTCAATATTTAGAGGGCCATTTGATAGACAAAACATATTCATTTAGCCAAAAAACAGTAGTAGCTTCCCCCTTTAGATCTATGACTTTCCAAGCCCTAGGCTTTTGACTAGCTTTTCAGTACTAGACATGAATTCTGTCCTGGAGAGTGGACCTCAGATCCAGAGAGCAGTTGATTACTCTCATAATAGTCATGCCACTATTGCACCAATGGAGCACTGAGATTACAGTCTGCCACATCTGCCCATTATTTCTGTGGACTAGGAGAATCTGAATTTAGCTTGTCACACTTTTGCAACATACACTTTTCTCCACTGAGCAATCTCCCTAGCCCCTGGGACTTCTTTTTGTAAGGGCACTGGTCTCACTCATGAGGGAAAGCTCCATTTTCATAAACTAAGAGACTCCACCTCAAACCATCATCTTTGGGGTAAGGAGTTTTTCTTCTATTTAAATCTTTGTGTATGTATTCACGTGTGTCAGTACAGGTAGAACATATGTTCAGACCATAGCACTATGATTTGGGGATTCTGTGAGATAATGAGGAAGGAAATTGGTTACTGTAGCAGACAGCTTTAGGTTCGCTGAGATAAACTCCCAGACCAGACAGTTATGGAGGAAGGGATTTATTGACGCTTATAGATCCAGGGGAGGTTCATAATGGCTGAAGAAGCTGGCCTGCTCTTACAGGACCAGGCAAGAGAGAGAGAAAGCCAAACACCACACCACACAGCACAGCACACTTCAGGAACTCCAGCTAGGCACACTTTGCATATCTTTCCATTGAAATCTCAAACCCACCACCACACCTTAAGATCCGCCCAGTGACACTGCCTCCAGCCAGGTGGCTGCAAATGGAAACTACAAACTAATAAAACACTGAATATGTTGGGGGTCATCTATTCAAACTACCACAGTTACCTAAGGAGAAGGAAAAGAGTCTATTTCTAGAAATTTCTAGATTCTATTTTTGGAACATTGTAAAAACAGTGACATTTACATAATTGATTTTTGCCAAAGTTTGGGCAAAAGGACCTGTGAAACCATCTAGAAACCACACAAGTCCAGGAACATGTGTGAATGACAGAATTAATTTTCAGAGCTCTCTAGCAGTGGCAGGATGCTTTCTGTTAAGGGAGGTTTGTGAGAGCTGGATTTCACAGTTCCCCTCTAAACAGTTCAGAGCTTCTGAACTGCAAAAGAACTTTCTAAATTGACTTTTTCCTCCCTCAGGGTCATAGCCCTATACTGATGACAGTATATACTTCAAGCTCTTTTGACACATGGGGTGCTCTTCGCAAAGGTGTTGATTCACACAGTAAGTCCTCCTTAGAGTCTTTCTCAGGTCGTGTGACACCAATGGCATTGGCCTGTTTCTATTCTTTCTTCTGCTAGTTAGTGTATTTAAGATTAGGGACAAGGCTCCCAGATGTTGTAGCTGAATAAACATCAGTCTGCTTAGGTACCCCAGAGATCACTGAAACTGGAGCTTTAGCAGTTTTCGTTCTAATTATATTTTATAGAAGATATAAAAGTAATTAGAATGAATTTTTCCTCCAAACTGGGCAATTCAGTGAAGGTATACTAAGTTGAAATAGTTATCTGGTCCCAGATAATTTGATTTTAATTCTCTAGTTCTCCCTAGAGAACTAATGATTTTCATTAAAATGGAGGTGATTGTTCCCAGTGCCATAATTTCATATCAGTCGCTGAGAGAAATTAATAAGTGCTCAAGAAATATGTACCTAAATACATATCTAAAAAGGCACAAATATTTGATAAGTACAGTTTGTACTCGAAAAAAAATTCATCTAAATATGAAACTCAAACTAATAAGTGGCTTTGGATTGTGAAAAAGAAATCCTCTAATTCTTCCAGTCAATTCTGGATCATCTCATTCTAGGGTATGAACTCTTGGTAAATCTCTTTTTTTTTTTTTTTTTTTTTCCAAGTAGGGTCTTGCTTTAGCCCAGGCTGACCTGGAATTCACTATGTAGTCTCATGGTGGCCTCAAACTCACAGCAATCCTCTTACCTCTGCCTCCCAAGTGCTGGGACTAAAGGCATATGCCACCACACCAGGCTAAATCTTGAGGGTTTTTAGTTCCTGGTAATTTTAAAATCCTCAAGGGGCTATGAATTCTGTGGCACTCTAATTCTGTGTGTTTCCTCTTTATTTTCTACATCTATGCAGTACTGAAGAAGGATGTGCTGGAGATGTTCCAGCTTAAGTTCTCCCTGAACTTCTATATGTTCCATGGTGGTACCAACTTTGGCTTCATGGGTGGAGCTCAGACTGTGAATGGTTACCAATCTGCAGTCACCAACTATGGCAAGTACTTGGTCCCCAGAATTGTTTCCAGGTTAGGCTGCTCTGTCCTTAGAGTCTGGAGTGTCTTAATGTAGGAACCTGAAAGTAATCTCTGGAACTGTTCAGTTGTTTTGCCTTTCATGTGAGCTAGAGATTAAGGGTTCACTGTTTGTTTTTAACTGTTAGAATTTATCCACCACTAGGATCTAGGCTTTCTGGAATTTTGCAAGCAGAGAGATTAATAGTTTGGTCTTGCTCATCTGTTATACAGACCCTTGCTTTACCAGTTCCCTGCTGAGCCTGTTGCTTTGGATCCCCTGAGAGGATCCATGAATGTGTCTTCCATGACCCTCAAGGCAACTAAGTGGTCTCAAGTGAGAAGTCAGTGAAAGCAAGCCAGTAGTTCACTAAGAAATAGGAGAGGAGATTATTTTGGTTCTAAAAGGCAAGTTGATATTTTAACGAGATTTTTTTTTTTTTGATGAGTAAATATATCTCTCCAAAAGAAAAAAAAAGAAGAAGAAAAGAAAAGAAATAGGAGAGGAAGGATAAATCTTTGGATCAGGGCCCTGGGCTCTCAGCCAGGGATTATTAGGGATCCATGGTTTTGATGCTATTTGCTTCCTATTGAAAATCTCCTGAAGCTTGATAGATGCTTGTTAGTTTGTACTAACAAGGATGTGAAATGCTTTTATCAAGTATTCAGAGTTCTCTCCCAAAGCCGCTCTATTGAGGATCTTTTTGCTCAGGAATAAGCTTTTCTCTCTTTCTAGAGATGGGAACTGAAGCTGAGGCTTTCTTAGGGGTAATGACAACTTTCTTTATTCTTCAGACTACAGTGCACTGCTAACAGAGAGTGGAAGGTACACACCTGAGTACTTCGTATATCAAGAATTTTTTCACTCTGTTACAGGTAATTGGCAGCAAGTTCAGTCTGAATGGTGACTCAGCTTTCTCTCAGAGGAGGGGAGGGAGTACATGGAGATCTTCTGGGGAGAAATCCAGCTTTTTCAGAGTAATTATCAAGACACTAGATATGCAAGAGAGACAAGGTCTGCTCTCATGTGCTCATTACAGGACCACATAACTCAGTCTTAGCTATGCATAGAATCCTCTGAAACTTGTAAAAGTCTCAAGTTCCAATTCCTGCCCAGAGCTACTCAGTAGCCATACCCTGGTTGAAATGAGGATAGAGAGGAAGAATCTGTGAATATGCCTATTTGCACTTGGGCATCAGAAGGTTCTAAAGAGCAGCCAAGGTTGAGAGCTCTGGGTCTAGCAGCTGTCTTGATGTGCTTTCTTTTTCTCCAGAATGGCAAAGTATCTGACTCAGAGATATTAGGGGTATGAAAGGACCCTTCTGTAGTCAACACCTACCTTGACTCTTCTTGGGAATAGAAAGTCATGCCCTGTGACTGACTGGGCCCTTAATTCATTGAGGCTTTCTGACAGCAGGTGCCCAGTATTCTTGACTGACATTGAGAATAGGTCCTGGAATGGTCAAACCTGTGCTTTTCATTTCAGGAGTTGCTATATACCCCCAATCCAATGGCATAGAAGCAGAAGCATACATGTCAGTGGAATTACTAAAGTTCATGTCTTTGTGGGATGTCCTGCCCTACCTAGCCAAGGTGAGTGTTTAGACACATGATGCAGATTTGGGGGGAAGAAAAAGACAGAAGAAAAAGTCAAATAACATTGATTAAATATTTAGAGAGCAAAAGCAGTCATTGAAATGTTAGTTTCTTCTCCCATTTTGCACTTCAGAATAGGAAACCTAAAAGAAGAAATCAGACTATAATTTGACTTGGGGCAGTGGAAGAGCATTTGCTTAGCAAGTGCAAAGATCCTGGGTTTGGTCCTCAGCATTGAAAAAAATAACAGAAAGAAATTTGCATTTGAAGAAATGATATAAACATTACAGAACACTGGGAGTAGCCCCTTCCAAATCCTAGCTATGAAGAGATCCAGCTGCTTTCATAAGGTTAATTAGAATGTAAGTACATTGATTAGACCTAGGTCAATGAGTTTTCAACCTTTGTTTTAATAGGGAGATGCTTTCTCTAAATTTATAATTAAGTTCAATATATGAGACATTAACTAGGGTAATAGGGGTGGTAATTCTGGAGTACTGACTTTCCACCTCTAAGGATCAGCCATCACTTATCTTGTCATTGTTGTTATAGAAACACAGTCTGCTTGCTTGATAGTCTAGGTGGTGTTAAGACCTCAAAGTTAAACAGGAGCAGTTGACAGTGGGTTGTGTGCCTTACTCATAAATATCTGTATGTTTAGAAGTGCAGTTAGAGTTAGGTGAAGATTCTTTGTGGGTTTTTCAGGAGCACCTCCCATCTCACTGTCTGGGATTACATGGTGACTGGGGATCTGAATTTGGGAATTCAGGCTTGAGTGACAAGTGCTTCTCCTCAGCCCTGCCATTGTTATTTCTCTAATTAAAAACTTGTAAGATTGTAACACATTTGGCCTGTTTCTACACCACTATAATCTCATTTTGAAGCTCAAACCAACCCGTCATAAATCATCAGGAGCCTTTCTAGTTGGTTCTGTTACCTTGATATGGCTCATGTAGCTATTAACACACTCTTTTTTGTTCCCCTGAAGGACCTAGGTTGTGTGGTTCCACAGACTTGGGATCATCTGTTTAAGTAGCTCTAAAGAGCCCCTTTTCTATGTGTTAAAAAGGTTGAACAAAAGGGGTATGGGGGCAGGGGAGGGAAATATCATGCAGTTTTTGTATGTAAGTACAGAAGTTGTCAATAAAAAAAAATAAATAAAGGTTGAACATTTCTCAGACTTGTAGGAAGCCATTTTAAAGCAAGGCAGGGAGCCATCTCACTTCCATTTGCATTTCCAACGGATTTGGTAGTTCTAGGGGTCACTGGAGCTTTGAAACCAAATGGAAGAATACTGAACGTGAATCTGAGTAATGAGTACGAAGGAGGAGGATTAGAAAAGCATATTTGGAATCAGTCTCCAAAGGAGGTGATGACTGGGTGACAGGATGTGGCGGGGCAGGGAAAAAAGGAGAGGACACTGTCTTTTATTTATTTATTTTATTATTTTTTTACTGACAATTTCTATACTTATATACTAAAAATGCATGATATTTCCTTCCCCTGCCCCCATACCCCTTTAGAACTCCAATCTCCATCATATCCCTTCCCTCTCTCCATTAGTCTCTCTTTTAATTTGTTGTCATCATCTTTTTCTTCTATTATGATGGTCTTGCGAAGGTATTGCTAGGCACTGCAAGGTCATGGATATCAAGGCCAATTTCTCTCTGGGCAGTTGCATTGTAAGAAGTCATACCCTTCCTTTGGCTCTTCCATTCTATCCGCCCCTCTTCTGCAATGGGCCCTGAGCCTTGGAGGGTGTGACAGAGATGTTTCAGTGCTGGGCACTCCTCCATCCCTTCTTCTCAGCACTACGTTGTCTTTTGGGTCATCCCAGTGGTCATCGCCATCTGAAAAGAGAAGCTTCTCTAACCAGAAGTGAGAGTAGCGTTAATATGTGAATATGAACATTAAGTGTAGTGCTTTCAGGGCAGCTTGGTGGGAATAATATATACATTTAGCCAGACAAGAGCAGGCTTTATACCCCTAAGGCTCATGACCTCCCCTGCCATAGAGTTTTGCTTAGGTTTTTCAGTACCAGGTATAGGACACTGTCTTTTAACCAAATGGATGGGGTTGTTCTTTTTGTTAGTTACTTTTCTTGTTGCTGTAATAAAATACCTGACCAAAAAAACTTAAGGAGGGGTTTATTTTGGTTCACATTTTGAGGGTGCAGTCCATCAGGGCAGTGACAGCATGTGGCAGGAGTTTGAGGTAGCTGGTCACATTGCATCCCCACTAAGGAAGCAGAGAGATCTGAATGTTGGTGCTCAGTAAGCTTCCCTGTTTATGTAGTCCAGGACCCAGCCAGTGGAACAGTGCTGCTCACAGTTAAGATGGGTTTGCTCATCTTAGTTAACCCAATCTCGAAAGCCCTTCACAGATAAGTTTGTCTCCAAGGAAATTCTAGACCCTTTCAAGTTGACAGTATTAACCATCATGCTCTTTGTATTGGAAAGGCAGACTGAACTGTGTTGGGCAAACAGTTTGGGTGACATCAGTGTAGGAACCAGCTAGATATGAGAGTGAACAGCCATAGAGTGCTCTAGACTAGTTCTAGGAGAGCAGGTTTATAAGGAGTGTGGCCAGTTAGACTGTGGATTAGGATGATTTTCCCCAGCAGATGTAAAAAGAGGAAAGAAGAGAAAGCCAATGATAGGCAGAATCAGGCACAACTGGGTTGAATTCCTGGATCAAGAATCTCATCCACATTCTACTGTGAGTTGAGGAGATATGTCCACAAATCATTTTCTTCTTTTATTTATGTTTTTATTTTTGAGAGAGGCACTCACTCATAACCCAAGCTTGCCTCAAATTCTTGATCCTCCTGAGTGCTGGGCTTACAGGCATATGCCACCACACCTGGCTCATTTCTTGACTTCAGCTTTTCCATCTAAAATATAATAGTACCTCACTGATTAACATGTGCAGAGAAATAGGACATTGGCATGGGAAACAAAATGGCAATTCTTATGCCACACTTAAGTATGATTATCACTGTATATTCCTTCTTAGTACTCCTGTTTATAAATCTCTGGAGAAGTAGGATTTGTGTCTGAAATTCTTCTGTCTAGTCACACCCTTCAGCATGGTTGTCTCTTTCATCCCTGTCATAGCCAATCAAGTCTGTCAAGCCACTCTCCATGGAGCAGCTGCCTGTGAACCAAGAGAATGGTCAGTCCTATGGGTACACACTTTATGAGACCCCAATCTCCACTGGAGGCCTCCTCACCTCAAGGGGACATGTTCAAGATCGGGCACTGGTAAGAGACAGTAGACAGATCCTAGTGATATGCTACTGAGGTAGTTGTCTATGCAGTAGTCAGAATGTTGGGTCTTCAATAAATTATCAGTAAGAAAGAAAAAAAAGAAACAAAAAAAGAAAAAAAAAGATCAGTGTTTCTCAACATCTGACCCTGGGGTTTAATGAATATGGTAGATAATAGAGAAAAATTGGTTTATAAGGAGATCATCCCTAAAACCAGACAACATGTGACAGAAGGCTCTCCAGGTACCAATTAGGGGCAGAGTTAAACCCCTGGGTGTAAGGCAGGCAGAAACAGAGCAATTGTCCCTACAATTCTTATGACTCCCTTTTGCCATCATTTCCTTGACAATGTTTATTTACTTATTTTTGGGTTTTTTGAGGTAAGGTCTCTCTCTAGCCCAGGCTGACCTGCAGTTCACTATGTAGTCTCAGGCTGGCCTGAACTCACAGCTATTCTCCTACCTCTGCCTTTGAGTGCTGGGATTAAAGGCATGCCACCCTATTGCCTGGTTATTTATTTTAAAAATATTTCTCTCTCTTTCTCTCTCTCTTTTTGCTCACTCACTATCTCATTAAAAAAATGAATAAAGGGCTGGAGAGATGGCTTAGTGGTTAAGTTGCATGTGAAGCCTAAGGACTCAGGTTCTACTCCCTAGAAGCCATATGAGCCAGATGCGCAGGGTGATGCATGCACACAAGGTGGCACATGCACCTGGAATTCAACTGTGGTGGCTAGAGGCCCTGGCATGCCAATTCTCTCTCTTTCATAAAAAGTTTAAAAATTTTTTTAAGCTAGGTGTGATGGCGCATGCCTTTAATCACAGCACTCAGGAGGCAGAGGTAGGAGGATCGCAGAGAGTTTGAGGCCACCCTGAGACTACATAGTGAATTCCAGGTCAGCCTGAGCCTGAGCCAGAGTGAGACCCTACCTCAAAAAAAAAAAAAAAAAAAAAAAAGAAAGAAAGAAAAAAAAAAAAAAAAAAAAAGTTTAAAATATTTTTTTATTTATTTGCAAGAAGAGAAACAAAGAAAAGCAGTGCTAGAGCCTCTTATTACTGTAAACAAACTCCAGATGCATTTTACACTTTGTGCATCTGGCTTTGTGTGGGTTCTGAGGAATCAAACCTGAGCCATCTGTCTTTGTAAGTCTTTAACTGCTGAGCCATCTC